>OY728132.1:892519229-894919229 GCA_963277665.1 Viscum album
GGACACCCCCTACCCCACTGGACAGCCCTCCCATAACCCTGGAAACCCCCCTCACCCCACAGGACACCCCCACTCCCCTGGACAGTCTTCCCACCCTCCTAGAAACGCTCCCACCCCCTTGACTCCCCCCCACTCTCATGGACACCCAGGACACCCCCCCCCACTGGACAGCCCTCCCACACCCCTTGAAACCCCCCCCCCCCCCCCCCACCCCACTGGACACCCCCCACACCCTTAGAACCCCCCCCCCCCCCAGACCAAAATCCATACCAAAAAAACCATCATAAGTAAACCAAAACAAGAAGTATAGAAAAATTAAACATTCACATATATATCATTCAAAACGTACAATGTCAACTTAAAAAAACTAAATCCAACCTAAATGACAACCAAATACAAAATTACAATAACAATATTCAAAATTACATTTTACACTACAAACCAACTAAAATCGAATCTAACATGTAAAATAATTTGACCATTCCACTTGTATGTTTTTGACCTCTTGAGCACTATCAGGTTGAGGGTCATCAAATAGCTACAAATTAAAAGGATATTAGTTAACATGTATAATGAATAAATCAAATGAAATATTATGGAAAAGTTTTAAAGGAAATCTTACTAGGTCAATGTTCACAATTGTTCCAGTTGTAATTATTTCATACATAAATCTTAACATATAATATCCGCATTCGATGATGCCTTGTTCTTTATGACAATTCTGTTTGAATGAGTGTAACTTCAATACTTTATTTTTATGTAATAAATCAAAAAGTATAAATTATAAATGGATATTTACCTTTACATTTACATATTTGATCTTCACACTCCTTTTCTTTGTGTTTTTTCTAAAGTAGACCCATCCCATGTTAGAAAATAATACGAATGGGATAAATTTAAAATTCATTATAATATATAAAACTATTAAGAAATTGAAACTTTCTTTTCCAACATATTCTTAAAAAAATTTTGCACATCTCCAAAGATAGATCATATCCAATAAAGTGTTTTCTCCCTTGGGAAAAAACACCTAACATCCAATGATCACTGTTAAAAGAAAATATAAGGTTAGTGGTTATTTATGTTAAAAGATAATGAACTATTTTACAAAGATGTGTTTCATACCTCTCACAAAAAGGCATCATCCAATATTATGTGACTACATTCTATTCAAATCTTTTAGCAATATAAAGCATTATTTATTCCTTATCCAATGCATGTGCTTCAGGTGAAATCAAATGTGGGTCCATGAATCCATAAAAATCTATCCGCTCATTCTTCTCACAAATTTTATAAAGATACCTAATACAAAATAGACATAAGTATAGATTTTTAATAAATATAACATAAGGAAAAGGTGTTAATAATTACATGGAAAAAAATTTCACCACGTTGATGCCCAACTTATCTCTAGTAACAAGATTCAGGTTATCAGTTTTCATAATCCCCACAGTTATTTCACGTCCACAAACATGAGCTTCCATTGGAAACTCATAATGATCTGCCAACAAATTTGAATATCTTGACAATCTGTCAAGACTACTAAAATATATCTCTGATGTCATTTCCATTTGTCTTTGTTGTTGTCTATACAGTATTTCTTTACCTTTGAAGTATTCCTGTAAAAATAAATTGAAAAAAAAATTAGTTTTCAAATGATAAAACAACTTTAATAAAAAAAAATAGAAGATATAACATACATACCTCTATGGTAATGAGTCGTAGAAGTCTGGATGGACAAATTAAAAAATGGTCGATACTATGTCCAACTATCATCACCTCGTCTATAGGTAATGGTACTCGAGTTGATCTATCTATAATATCCTTTATAGTGACCCAATGATTATCTACCTCTAACTATTGATGATGGACTATATCTCCTATAAAATATACCAGCCCATATGCAACTATATGATGTTGAGGATCATCAACATACAACTCGCAATAAGTAGGAAGATGTGGTGAAGGAGTAGGATAAAAAATGGGGTCTGCAGGCTGAGTTGGGAGAGTGGGAGCTACTAGCATAGGTGGAGGATAAATAATGGGGTCTGCAGGGGGAGGTGGAGGAGTGGGAGCTATAGTCTGAAATTTTCTTTCCATGTCTACAAACATAGACTGTATCGACGCTCTAATATAATACTCCATCGTCTCATTAATTTTATGAACTTCAGCCTCCAAGGATTCTATTTTTTTATAAACACCCTCAATGGAAGAAGTTGAAGAATGTGGAAACACTTTTCCTAGAGATAAACCAGTCAGATATCCTTGTACATGACAAGGATGTTCAGGATTTACCAATGCTATAAATAAAATATCTTACCTCCCAGAAGCTGTAAATACCCCCTATGAGCTCTGATCCTCAAGAGAATCCTGTATTAATTAATTGAACATTCTGTAATGATTGAAATTATAAGAAGAATATAGTTAACTTAAATAAATAAAATAGATATCTTACAATCCTCTTAGCTATGATTCTCGAATCTTCCGAAAGATATTTCTCTTTTTTTCTCATCCGAGATCTCTTCCATTTTTCATGTCTAGATGGAGGGGCCACCTCTCCAAAGAATGAAGACTCAGCTCTTAGTTTTTTTAATTTTTCCACCATCATTTTTTCTTCCAATAATATATACCCTCCCCGAGATAAACTATGAGGGTATACATTTTTAGATTGGATCTCCTGATGATATTTCCTTGTTTTCTATAAATTAAGAATAAGAAATCATTAACAAAACATTAATAAGATCATTTATATAAGAAAGCTTCTAAAAGTTTACATTACCCTTACCAAAAATGATCCTTTTCTTCTACTTTCAAAAAAATGTCTCAATGTGTCTTCATCTATGAAAGGATATATATGACATGGATTTTCATGACTCCTATGACCAAAAATGAAATCAGATGAGAGGGTTGATTTTAAATCCCTCCATATCCTAGCAGCCATCGATATGCATTTCTTTCTGACTCCTCCAGTGTGAGGAATATCAAATTTCATCGGATAAATAAGTGGTTAAACATATTATATATACTAGAAACATTTAAAGAATAGGAAAACAATAGAAAAAGATCTTACCAAAATCATCTCCCACAACTGAGATATTATCGATTTTTCCACACTTCTCCAGTCATCATACAAAATGCTTACTTTTCTCTTAACCTGAGTTGATAAAAAACTCTTAAAATATTTTGCATTTGGACCTCTAGTAATATCATTCCCATCAAACTCAATGAGTATCCTCTGGTCCTACGTACGGGCAAGTGATAATTTTGGTAAACGTGTGCACCCATGTTTACCAACTCTTGAACTCATTGTCATTATGGGAGCACATGAGGAAGATTGGGGAACATCAAGAGGAGCATGTGAATGTTCCACCCCAGAGGTATGACTAATATGCTCATCTCCAGAATCATGTGGTTGATCAACTGATTGATCTGTCATTCGGACAGGCATGTATTTTCTTATATACCAATCCCATCAGGCATAATATTTTCTTGGCCTTATAATGTGAATCTGGAAGATCGTTATGTTTTAGAAGAATGTATTTCATCAATTGTATCAGATCTGTAAAACTTCTATCACTCCATCTATATTTTTCATTCAGGTTAATCAATCTTAACACTGCCGAAAAAATGTAAAATCTGTACAACTAGGATACAATGGTTTTTCAGCATCACCATATAGACGTGAAACAGTCAGTTCTATCTCAATTTGTTCTGCTGCAATATCATGAATCATTTCTTCAATTCCATTGGAGTTACAATCTTGCGAATTATCATCATCAGTAGATCTGAAACTCTATCCAGTTTCACCATTCCAAATACAAGGGTTGTAACTCGGATTAAAACCATGAAAAATCATATGATCTTTGATCTCTCTACTTTTCAACTTGTTCATATTCAAACATTTCAGGCATGGACAAAAAAAATGTCACTGCTTTGAACATTTCATTTAGAAAATTCTAAAAAGGCATCAACACCTTCCTCATATTCATTACTCATTCAATGTGTTTTAATCCAACTTCGACTCATTATTATCTATAACAAATATCAAAATTATATATCTTTTTAAGATAAGACAAATATATGTTTATATAAAAAATATCATAATTTGAATTTAAAACAATTTTGAAATATAAAAAAAACCGATACGTATTTAAAAAAAATGCTTGAAAATGATTTTCAAAAGAAAATATAGTTATATATAACAGTTTTAAATTCATATTGGATCCTTTCTTATTAATGTACACAAAGAATATATCCTGGTGAAACTAGATACCAAATTCACCCTTCTATAAAAAAGAAATATGAAGTATAAATATAAAAATATGTATACATTCACTACTGAAAATTACAAAGAACCCAATGATTTGAAACCTCTGGATAGCCCCCCCCCCCTCCCACCCCTCTGGACAACCCCCACCCCCTGGACACCACCCCCACCCCCTGGACACCACCCCCACCCCCTGGACACCCCTACCCCCTTGGACACCACCCCCACCCCCTTGGACAGCACCCACCCCCTAGACACCACCCCCACCCCCTTGGAAACCATCGGGACACCACCACCCCCTTGAACACCCCCCACCCCTGGACACCCCCCATAACCCTCTGGATAGCCCCCACCCCTCTGGACAGCCCCCACCCCCTAGACAGCCCCCACCCCTCTAGACATCCTCCACCCCCTGGACACCCCCACCCCTCTTAGACACCACCCCCACCCCCTACCCCCTTGGACACCCCCCAACCCTATGGACAACCCCCCCACCCCATAGATATCCCCCCAAACCCTCTGGACAGGCCCCCACCCCCTTGACAGCCCCCCCCCCCCACCCTCTGTACAGCCCCCACCCCCTAGATAGCCCCCACCCCCTTGGACAGCCCCCCACCCCCTTCGATACCCCCCCCCCCCACACACACACCCCTGGACTCCCCCCACCCACCCCATGGACACCTTGGACACCCCCAACCCTCTAGACAGCCCACCACCCCCTGAACAGCCCCTAACCCTCTGGACTGGCCCCCCTGGACAGCCCACACCCCCTGTACAGCCCCCCCCCCAAACCCTCTATACAACACCCCTACCCCCTGGACACCCCCACAACCATTTGGATAGCCCCCACCCCCTGTACAGCCCCCCAACCCTCTGTACAGCCCCCACCCCTGGACAGCCCCCCCATTTCTCAAATTTCATTTTTTTTCATTAACCATTCCATTCCACACATAAAAACATGCATGATCATGTGACTGATTCGTACTCATTATTGGTCTCTTTTTGACTATCAATTTTTCACAAGGTAACCATATACTAAGTGCCCTAATGGAACATGCCCCTTCCACAGGGTCATGTCAATGAAAACAAACACATACCAACCGTTTATTCCAAATATCATGCCAAACCAATTGTTCCAAAACATTTCAATAAAATAATAATTTTATTGTAAATATTTATAAAAACCTTTTTCCATGAATGAAAACAAAATCACCATTTTAAAATAACCATTTTAAAATCATCATCACAATTTTTATCACAAAAACCATTCAATTACACTATTTCACAAACCGCTAAAGAGGTTTTCCACCGAAGTTCATGTATCAAATTAATAATTAAATATAATAAAAAGATAAATTTGAAATCAAGCCTTCATTTTATAACTAATAGGAGTTGATAATAAGGACTCCTACCTCTCAAAGTTTTCTAAAAACAAAGAAAATCACAAAACTTCAAAGTGTGTCTTGAAAGTCCAAAAAAACATCCTTAGATCTTGTTCCCTTTACACAAAATAACAATATCTCATCATGATTAGAATCACACACCCTAGATATATCCCCATATAATTATATCCATGATTCCAATAGAGGTAATAAGAAAATAAATAAGGAAAACAACCAATAATGGGAACTTACCAATGAATCTAAGCCTCTAATGCACTGAGATTCACCAACAGGTCACTCCCGATTCAAGAGGAAAGGTCTCTACAACATTTGGAAGGAGTGGAAACAATATTAGGGTCATATAATGGTAAAAATATCCATTATGGAAATAAAATGAGTTAGATCCACAAAATCTGGATTTAAATTTTAATGGTTCATGGTTATGGAACATGGTTAGGAAAACCATGCGCTATCCAATGCCTCCAAACACCCCTCGCACAATTAGCTTGTAAGGTTAGAGAAAACATGTTCCAAACATGGTAAAATCCTATATCCAACATGAAATGGTTTATCCTAGTTATTCATATGGTTTTTCCAAACCATGCACCTACCTAGTGCCCACTGTTTCAGTTGCACGGTTTCCTCAGAGCTGCTTCATGGTTTCTACTAACCATTCTCAAACTATGAACCTCTATAAAAGCCCCAAAAACATTAAAAAGATTATATAAACATCCCAAAACATAACCTAATCACTTTATATACTTAAAATACATAAATAAAGGGTCAAGTACCAAAAAATGAGGGTATTAAAATCATCTTACCCTACTAGAGATATTGAATTCTCAACACGCAGATTATTATTTTCCTAATCTATAGAAGGATCATTGAACTGATCAACAAGTGGTATAACTCCTTAGTTCTCTCCAGGAGAATACACCTCATGGTGGATCCCTAAACTAAGGCCTTATCTCTCAAGTGGTATTCATCATGATGTTGTCTTAAAATCATTGCTATTTTTCATCACGGGGTCACCATGAAAGGTATCAAGACGTACCATGGTCAAAGAGAATATATAGGGGGTTGAATCAAGAAGAAAATTCAAGGGACTTTATCATATATGATTCATGTACCATTTATCCATATAACTGATATCTCAGTATTCCAAGTTGACAAGCCAGTAGTTAGATTCCTGGTGTATGGATACATCGGCTACCACACTAACACTGAGTTCCCTAGACCGAGAGCTTTAATTGAGACACTTTGAAATTGTTTCCCTAAATCCCAAATAAACCAAATAAGGAAAAAAATATAAACACCATCCTGAGTTCAAACCACCTATAATGCCAATTTGTCATGACACGACCCACTGGGGCCCTCTTAGTCGGTGGAAGGCCAATCCACAACTAACCCAAAGCCCACCTCTATAGTCTAGGTGCTAGTGAGAAGTAGTGAAATTATTAACTAAAATGGGAGAACTTTTCCTAAATTACTTGTATACACACACCCAACCATATCAATGTAGAAGTGAATAAGAATAATGATAAAATAAAATAATTTTTATAGTAAAAACCATGCATGTAATAATCTCTAGGAAATGAAAAAAGAGTGCAACATAGTAAATCAAAATGTAAAGGGGAAAAATACATGACCCACTAGAAAATAAGTACCAACATGAAAACAACTGGAATAAAGTAAATATTTAGAGATCCAAACTTTAAATATTCAATCCTCAACCACTGTACATAGTAAAATACACCCAAGTATCCCTATGATCCTCTGAAATCATCTCAAACTTATCTGTTTTCTATAAAAGACACAACATGTGTGGTAAAACCCCATATAGGGATGAGTATATAGATACACAGTAGGATTCTCTAAAAACTAAGGAGGGAATGATAGAAGACATGATGAATGTAAACATGTCATTATAATGAAGGTATGTCAATTATTATACGAGACAACAACCATAATGAAAGAAACCCATATATGCTAAAAAATAATCCCAAAAGTGAGATAAAGGGGATCTCCATCTCCACATACCATATAAGAATAATGAGTCTTCTAATAGTTCCAAGAGTCCATCATCGATGCCTAGTATCAAAAGTCTTTTTCTGGAGAAGTAACCGTGAGGAGGACCCACACCTCTCAATTGTTCTTCACAGTCGAGGGAGAATAATATCCAAATAGAGGAATCATTCCCTAGTGCGTCAGGTGGGGTACGACTTAGTAGAGGAACCACTTCCTATTATGTAAGGGGGGTACCACTTAGTAGGTAGTGGACCCAGGCCCTTTCATGGTCATAGGGTGACACTCATTAGGTAGAAAGAGAACTCATGTCCTATTATAGTCGGAGGTACCACTTAGTTTATAAAGCTTCCTGGGGGAACCACACCCTGGTATGATAGGGGGATTTCCAACCCTAACCTATCTCTGATGATCCTTCCCAATCACTATGATCATTGAGCGCTTCCTAAAGAAGAGTCATGCTTAGAACGTCTTATATCATATCCTAAAAGACACTATGAAGGACACCATTGTGTTCTACATGTAAAAACACTCAAGATAGGATACTCATGGGCTAAAATTAAAGTCAAGAGGAAGAAGATATGAGGGTTATAAGATTATCATAAGTAAATGGTGTGTCAGGGGTCTACACGGAATGTGGCCCTACTCTTCTACCTAGTTTTGTCCTTTCCAGCACACGGATTTCTATCCATGTAGTACTACACAGCATGTAAGGGTAATAAACGACGTGTCTCGACCAAAATCATGATGAACACACAAGGATAATCTATGATCTAACTAGATAAAATGTAAAACCACTGATATGTCATCACAAACATCCATGAATGGAAAAATGGATCACACCATTATGATCCTCATGAAAAAAATGATTGGGATAGGATTTTCACTTGCCCAATTCGGACACCTGGTAAAAAAAATCATTTCACTGCATCATGCTTGAAAGATGTTTCATGGACCTAATCCACAATTCAAAATTAAATACCTAATATTTGTCTTGAAATATACGCCTCAAAAACAAGGTTTGAATGCCATAAACGGTTCATTATTTTGACACAGTATAGAAAATATATGTCAAATAATAGATTATATAATAATAATAATAATAATATTATTATTATTATTATTATTATTATTATTATTATTATTATTGGGAGCTTTGTGGACCCACTCCATGAGTCCAAATTAAATATCAAACATTGGTCTTGAAATGACCACCTCAAAGTCAGGGTTACAATACTACTGACTGTTTTCCAATCTAACATCATATGAAGAAGGTATGAAAATATTAAGGGTTGAAAACCAATATAATAATAAAATTTATATTTATATTTTAATATTTTATTAAACCTTATATCCAAGGAAATTTGGGATGGGACCTACACCCCCCCCCCCCCCCATCACATGCAGAACACCCACACCCCCTTCTTCTCATTTTGTTAAATTCCTTTATTTTATCTCAACATAATTATTATTTTGAGAGTTTCATTAAAGCCTTCACACTACTCCATTTTCATGTGCCTACCATGGGAACACATCTCCTCTTTTCCAAAATTATTTGAATTAATATCATTTTATAATTAGTCTTCCAATTTAATTACATTATAATAAAAACTTAAATTTCCTTTATAAAATTACAACCATTTATTTTTGTGAACCACACACTTTTTAAAATTTTATTATTATTATTAAAATAATAATAACACCCACCATGTTGAGCACGCCCAACCACCTTGTTAGATATCCAAGTACGGACACCATCACATCCATTCTGATAATCCTCTGCTATGATTCCCCATGCATGACCTCTTCTTAGAAACGATCATGTCACACCACACATCATCACCATGCATCAACTGGGAAAACAAGGATCCCAAATCTGATCTCAAACCACCTATGATCAACTATATTTCTTGATCACATCCTTGATCTTGAATCTAACACTCGTGGTTTCAATCTGATCTATTCGCAAAGCATAATCCCTCTCATTCATCAATCTTTCCACAAACCATCAATATATGTGTTTTTCGTGCTACCACAATGAATTCGGGATTTCAAACGCACTCAAACCCACCCTAACAAAATCGCATTGTGGTCCCATTGAGAAATGGTTAAGAATGCGACAAATAGAGAGGAAAAAGCACAAGAAGAAAGTGAATCATCATTTTTCAAGCATTGTTGGTCAATAATTATATAAATAGGGTGATAACATGTGCAAAAAGGTAAGAATTATACTAGAGTAATATAATCAATAAAATTGTGGGGATCATGCAAAGAAAAAATATCATAGATCAAAAATAGATAAAATACATGATCAACCTTTTAATAAAAAAGGAGAAAACCACAAATGAAGAGCCTGACCTCGAGTATAGATCAATCATTAGTGAATAACACATCCTCTAGAAATGATGGTGATGATCCTGCTACATTCATTATTTATCTCATGACTATTCTCGATCTGATCATCGTTCATCATTAGATATCGATCCGCTAATGAAGAAAATTCCCCTCCTCATCTTAGATATAGAAATGGATATGTAGATAAACCTTATAAAATCATCATAATAGTGTATTTATATAGGGTTTAATAAGTTCGTTTAATAAAACAAAAAAAACAAATTATTTATTTATTTTAATTAAACATACTCGCCAACGAATGCCTTATCCGAATGTCCTGTGACAACCAACTTTAGGTAGCACCTAGGGTAAAACCCATGCTCTTAATTATACTATGTTCTCATATTTATGATCTGAGACTTCATTTGCTAAAAGAATATTTTTCCATGACCACACCCTGGGTGTCCCTCAATCTCATGCCACCTCAACCTCTACAAGGTCCACTATCACTCTCATGTCTCAGAAGACATGTCCCAAGAAGTGGACCTTCAAATATAGAAATAAATCCATGAGAGCTTCCATATGAATAGAACTCCTAGATAATATCTTGAACCATCCTAATATTCCTCTCATTCTCTAACTCTGACACTAAGGGAACATGGGTAATATCAAAGATGATTTCCAAAAACCGATCCAAGAAAGGTTAAGGATTTGAATCATATGTCTTGAAAACTGTACTGGGTCATTTCAACACAGCAAATGGTATCACCAATAACTAAAAGAAACTGAAACGACTCTAGGAATTCATTCTTGGTACATTAAACTTTTAAACCTAGAGCTGGTGGTAACCCATACTAAGGTCAAACTCTAAGATCAACTTCACCTATGTCCATAGGTAAATAGGTGATCAATTCTCAAGGGTGGATACTCCTTCCAGATACTCACCTGGCTCAGGTGATTCCAATCCACACCTAACATCAAGATCTCATATACCTATCGGTGAACAGCATGGGGATTCCCAGGAAAACACAATGGGTCTTATAAATATCATGCTCTATAGACTCCTCCAAGTTCACCTATATCTCTCATAGCTATCTCAGGTCATCTGATATACTATCATTGACATCAGGTCATCCCCAGTGAAAGTTCATACAGAAAAAAAACTCTTGATAGTGAGGTAAACCCAAAAAAAATGAGGATATATGATCTCATCTTCCTCCACCATCGCAATAAACTGAAATGTCATATAATATGATTCTCCAAGGTTAATACTAGCCAATTGATAAGGAAGTTATGGTAACCTCCTATGAATGAGCTCATATTACCCTCCTTGAGGATCACTCCTTATTAAAGGAGAAAAACTCTATCCCAAAAAACTGAAATCACTAATACACTCAGTAGTAGAAATCATATGATCATGGATGGTAAATGACTAGAACATACTGAGTAAAACATCTTAGGGTCCCACAGTCACTATAGACATATTTTTTGTAAGGGTCTCTCTCCTTATAGATTCAGGTCACACCATCGATAGAAATGTGTGACCACTGATCCTTTTGTGGGAGACTCCAACATAAGTGTCGAGAAAAAAGTCCCACACTAGTATTTTTATCTCTCAAATAGGGGATATATTTAGGGAAATTTGGCTTATGAATCGATGCTATAACTATAGCTGGAGTAGTGGAGACACATGTCATACCCCAAACCACACTCAAAGCCACTAAGCCAAAATATCCTATATTATAAAGCTATCAATTCCCTTTCCCACATGTTTACCAAAACTAGGTCTTGCTCCGACACCTTAGCACATCAAAAGGACCTCAAACACACAATTCAAAGTAACTCACCCACCACACCTTGGTACTATCCAATTTAGGGTGACACTAACTCACCTACATAGTTTTATATCATGTCACAAGAACATTTATCAGTGGGGGAAGTATCCCTCTTCCTTTCATGTCTGATTCCATGTATTATATCACCAACATAGGTCCATACTGATGCCCCACGTCACCCTATAAAATTCTCACCACCATGAAAACCACCATGATGGTTTCTATCCAAGTGGGAAATTCGCACCAAAAGCTTGATCCAATCCTATAACACCTGATATGGGGGATTATATCACCACATTTCCTAGGCAATCACTATATATGAAACCAATGTTTACACACAATAAAGGTGCATCATCTATCGATACCTCTAGATCTAAAAGTTGGTCCATGGAGAACACTGGTCAGCAATGAAATCATCTGACCAGTCAGAGTATGCATAAGCTGAAAAACCTAGACCACTACCTCAACTCAAACATTCACTATCTAAGGGTTTATCATGTTATAGAAACTTAGTGGTATCCATAATTGGAACTCACATAATGATCTAATCTCACACATACCATTGTCCTGTCCTACTAGATTTATTAACTGATCAACATGTGGACGATCATCTACCTGATCCACAGAAGGATTCATGTGATACTAAAAATGTGGTAGCACCACTCGGTGATCTCCTAGAGAAAACACATAATGGGTGGGTCTCTGAACTGAGGAATCATTACTCAACCGGTTTTTATCACAACACTGTCTCAAAATCCTAGCTACTTTTCATTATAGAGTCATTATGAAATTTATCAAGATGTATCGCGGTCAAATCTAGGGAGTTTACTCAATAAGGACAACCAAAGTAATCAATTATATATGATGCATGTACCATTTATCCCTCCAACCAGTGTCTTGGTATTCCAAGTCAACAAGAAGGCAGTCAAAATCCTGGTGTATGGATTTGTTGGTCACCCCACCAAGATTGCCTCCATAGGCCAGGGGGTGTCATCAAGTTCCTAAAGGCATAACTAAGATGGGACGATTTTTTCTAAAGTACCTTTATACACACACCAAATAATATCTATTTATAATTACAATAGAATAATAATAAAATATAGTAACATCTAGACTAAAAAACCATGCATGTAATAATCTCTAGAAAATACAAAAAATCACAATAGAGTAAACCAAAATGTAAAGGGTAAAAATACATGCACAACAAAAAAGGAAGTCCCAGCACGACAACAACTAGAATAAAGTAAATTATGAGAGATCCCAACTCCAAATACCCAATCCCCAACAATAATATGTGGTCATTCACCCAGGTATCCCTATACTCTTCTAAAATAATCTCCAACCTATCTGTCATCTCCATAATACATGACATGTTTGGGTAAATCCCATATAGGGTTGAGTATATAAATAACCTATAAAATGGCCTAAAAATGATAGGGGCAATAGAATACATGATATAAGTATTCATATCATCACAATGAAGGTATGTAAATAAATATATGAGACAATAACCATAACAAAAAAAACTAGATATGCTCAACAAGAATCCTAAAGGAGAGATAAAGTAGATCTCCATCTCCATATCCCAACTAAGAATAATGAGTCTTCCAACAATACCAAGATTCCACCATCGAATCCCATCATCTCGATTGTCTTTCCAGAGAAGTAACCATGTGGAGGACCAACACCTTTCCACTATGCCTCACAGTTGAAGGGGAACAATCACTAAGTAGAGGATCTATACCCTAGTGTGTGATGAGGGTTACACTTAGTAGATAGATAGAGAACTCATTACCTAGTCCATTTGGGGGTACCACTCAGTGAATAGAGGTTCCTGGGGGATTCATGCCCTAGTATGATAGAGGGTTACCAACCTGACCTCTATATGATGATCCTTCTCGATCATTTCTATCCTTGAGCACCTCCAAATAAATATTTATGCTTGTAACATCTCACATAATTTTTTAAAATCCACTACAAAGGAAACCATCGCATTATATGTGGAAAAACACTCCGGATAGGATACTCATGGTCCAAAATTTGAGTTAAGATGAAGAAGATAAGAGAGGTAGAAGATTTTAAATAAGTACACAACATGTAAGGGGTGTGCACATCATGTTTCCCCACTCCTATTATTGGTTGTGTACTCATTTTCACATGGATTTCTATCCATTTAGTAATAAATAGTGTGTAAGAGTATTGAAAAATGTGTATTGGATAAAATCTTGATGAAAGCATGAGTCTTGTCGTTGGTCTGATGGGAAAAAACATAAAATCATTAATATTTCATTGCAAATGTCTTGGAATAGACAAATAGATCAAACTATTTTAATCCTCATGAAAAAACACTTAGTATATTCTATTCACTTTACCAAATAAAACACCCGACTAAAAAAACACATTTCACTATATCATTCTCGAACAGAGTTTCATGAGCCTATGGAACAAGTCTGAATTAAATACTCAATATTGGTCTTGAAATGTTCTCCTCAAGATCAGGGTTGAAATGCTAAATATAGTTCGTCATTCCTACACCATATAGAAAAGATATTTGGATACTATATTACATAATAATAATAATAATAATAATATTTTTCACTTCATGGACCCACACCATGATCTCGAATTAAATATCCAACATTGGTCTTGAAATGTTTGTCTCAAAATTAGGGTCATGGTGACACCAACGGTTCACCAATCTAATGTTTTATGAAGACGTTATGACTGAATTAAGGTTTGGAAACCAAAATAATAATAATATTATTGTATTATTATTATTATTTTATAATTTTATTATACGTTATATCCAATAAAATCCACCCTTAGGACATCCACCCCCCACTTTACGGGAAGTACACCTAAGACCCTCCTTCGTATTTTATTAAATTAATTTATTTTATCTAAACTTAATTATTTTTTATGAGAATGGAATGGAAGCCTTCACGCTATATCCATCGTATGTGCCTCCCCGGGGCACCCAACTCCTCTTTTTCAACATTATTTGGATTAATATATTTTAAAGTTATTCTCCAAATTTATTTCTATTAAAATAAAGAATGAAATTTCATTTATTAAATTAAAACCATTTAATTTTGTTAACCACACACTTTTTTAAAATGTTATTATTATTATAAAAAATAATAATAACACTTGTTTCATTGACCATGTCAAACCACCTTTTCGGAGATCCAAGTTTTTCACTATCATGTCCATATCAAGAAACCTCCACCTTGAGACCCCATGCACACCCTCCACTCAGAACCAATCCTATCACACTACATGTCATCATCACGCAACAATTGGGATAACAGGGATCCCCGATCTGATCGTGAACCACCTCCAATCAACTGTCGCCATTGATTGCATCCTCGATTGTGAATTCTGCACTTGAGGTATGGATCCAATATATTCTCTAAACACTATACCACTCATTCATTAATATTTCCACAAACCATCGATATGTGTGTTGTTCGTGCTACCACAAAAAATCTTGGGGTTTGACCGTGCTCAAACCTACCCCAGAAAACTCGAATTATGGCCTCATTGACCAATGATGAAGAGCACAATGAATGGGGAGAGAAAAATCATAAGAACAAATTAAACCATTTATGTCCAAGAATTATTTTCCAATGATTATATAAATGGGGTGATAACATCTGCAACAAGATAAGAACTATACCGAAATAATATAATCAATAAAATTGCAGGGCTCATAAGAAGAAAAAATATCATAGATCAAAGGTAGATAAAATCAATGTTCAATTTTTTAATCAAAAGGTAGAAACCCAAAATGATGATCCCAACCATGATTAGATAGATCTTTGGGGCGATAACATCTACTAGTGATGAAGTTGATGATCTTGCTCTATTTTTTGTTCATCTCTCGATTATCTTCAATCATAATGTCATTCGTCATTCGATGTTGATCTACCAACAAATAATGTTCTCCTCCTCTTATTAGATATGGAAATGGTTATGCATCTAACCATTAGAAAATTTTTATAAGAGGGTATCTATATAGGTTTAATTAGGTCATTTAATAAATCAAATAAATAATTTTCTTTTATTAAACGTACCCACCAATGACTGCCTCATACGAACATCTCATGATGATCAACTTTAGGTCACACCAAGGGAAACCCCATGCTTCGAATTCAACCATGGTATCATATTTCCAACCTGAGACTCTGTTTGAGAGTTATTCCATTTTTTCATGAAAATCGTGCATGCATGATATAAAATATTTTTAATATTTTTATAAAATTAATTTTGGGCTCATCAAGCCTTATAATCGTGTGTTGTCTCAATTTATACCTTTGAAAATATTCATAAAAAAATTCAAAGACTTATAATAAAAAAATAGAATCTATAAAAATAACCCATAACCTAACTTTAAGAATTTATAGAAGTTTTATAAAGTGGTTTGATCTAAAGAAAATTATTTCTCATGATAATAACAAGGTATTGTTTCAGGATCACGCGATCTATGTAAAAAGAACAAAGTATTGTGAAGGGGTTTTATGGAGGAGTATCAAAGAGAGATATCATGAAGGAATCATGCGAAGTAAAGTATTCATGGGGGGTTTTCATGTATAGGTAGACCCTTTTATTTCAAATGAACCACATAACCTTAAATGGGGTCTCTTGGAATAGTCACATGATTCGTGTGAATAGAAGGACTCATGAAGGGATATCATAGAGTGATCTCACTAATGGACCTTATGGAGTGATCTCACATAGGGATCTCATGGAGGTGTCTTATAGAGTAGTATCATGAAGTTCACTCATTAAGGAGTCTCATTGATATGTATTGTAGATAGGTATTATGGATCGGTCTTATAGAGGATTCTCATGGAGTAGTTACATGCTAGGATATCACACAAGGGTTTCGCATTAGGATCATGCACCAAGGTCTTTAATAGGGGTAACAAGACAAGGTTAACCTGTGAGAAATATTATTGTCACATCGAAATTAAAAATAAGAAGAAAAAGACAATGAATCTGCACCATTAGACATTACTTGTAGAAGGAGTTTATTCACTACTATATGAGGAAATGAAAGGAAGAAGGTGGAGTTTCATGCCATCAAATTAAGGGATATCCAGAATCATTTTGGAAAGAGGAATACTTGGTATCTATTGAATAACGTTCCAAAGTTAGGATGATTTTCCATGAAATCTCATGGAAAGGTGATGCTCAAGGGAATATTCACATGATTGCTGTGAAGGAGTGTATAAAGTTCAAATTCATCTATCATACGTTTGATGAAATTATAAAAAAAAAAGAAAATATTGTTCATTAGCCAATGTGCCAATTTTTTTCCTTCTAAAGAAGTGATCATAAGAGGGAAGTGTGAGGGAATTTATCCTGGGTAGATAGTGCATCTACCCCCAAACATTGTAAGTGAAATGAGCCCAAAAATGAGTGACATAGCCTAAACAAACAATAGTATTCTTTAGTGTATTTGGTACATTGGAACATAACCTTTGTATTCTCCTTGAGCATAGCCCAGTGAGGGTGAATAAAGTAAAAATCCATGGGGCCTTGTGATTTATTTATTTCTTTACTTTTTATGCATCATCATCATATGAATTTGGAAAGGATAATATCAATATAAACATAAAAAAGAAAAAGATGTGACCCTTATAATAAAGAGGTTAAGATCCAGTGGGTTAGGAAGAATTTTGAAAATAATATTCATAACTTGATTCACCCCCAACCCCCTCTCAGGGTATGTAATCCCATTTTGGTCCCATCAATTTGTATTAGAGGTTAGGTTGATTTTATTGTATTTTTTTTCTCTGAAAAGGTTTATTCTACTATTTTAATATAAGTTTCAGTTTTCTTTTATCTCTGTTCTATATAAAATAGAATAACTTCAAATAAGTATCATAAGTCTGGTGCAAACCCTCGGTGTGGAAGTATCTATGAAAAGAGTTTAATTAAATTGAAGGAAACCAACAATGTATTAAACAAAGGTTTGGTTGAATCATACTATGGGACTGTTTACTCATTCAATGATGTTATAGTAATGAGTGGAGAACCTGACATGCCAAGTAATTATAAAATTACTGATGATAAAGAAATTCCAAGAAATCCAAGTGGAATTTTTCCACATGAAAAATTAATTGTATCAAAAATTAAACAAAGAAAAAAAGTCTTGAGATATCTGTATCCAAACACAAGAAATTGCATTTTGTAAACTAAAATGATAAAATAAAAAACTTTTTGAAGTTTCCATTAATCTAAGAGAAAAGAAATATTTTAAAACTGAAGAACTAAAAAAACTAAAAGCTAAGTATAAGGGAAAAAATATTAACAAAAAATAAATTCAGAATTTATAATCCAAAAATAATGATCATGATACACACCTCTTAGAGATGATTAAATAGAATACATGTTTTAAATATTTTGTTTCTTAGATGAATTCAAAAATAAAGGATCAAAGTTACATGTTGGATAATCTATCTCAAGCATTGGAAGATGAGATAACTAGTGGTAAGAATCTCAAGAGAGAAATTAATTCTCAACTTGAATCTAGGGAGAATAAGATTAAAAAATTCAGAAAAGATCTATATTTAGTTAAAAAAGAAGTAGAGAAATTTAATGTCAAAGGAAAGACCAAATTGAAGGATTATTTTCATTTATTATTTGACTGTCCTTCATTAGGTAATAATGAAATGAAAAGTAAATATTCTATTTCAGATTAAAATCATTAAATTATTGTCTCATCCTAAAGGCCATGTAGTTTGTGAAAAAAATTTATTGTTCATGATGGATCCTCTCCCATGTATGAGTGTAAGAGACATGAATAGTTCTAGAAATAAGAAAAATCCTATAGGTGATGAACACATACCTAAAAGACTTAAAAAAATTAATGACAACATGTCCTATTTATCTGGGATGAATGGTCATATTTTATGTTTTTATTTTTAATATTTAGAATATATTTCATATTATAAAGATAGAAATATTGCTAAATCTGATAAAAATAAAATTCTTCTTGAAATTTATAAAAGAAACATCTCTCAAAAGAAAGTATCCATCAAATTTTATGATTTTGGATGACTAGAACACACAATGAGTATGTGTCAAGAAACCTGAGGTCTCAATTTTAGAAGAAAAACTCTAGCTACATCAACATATCAACTAAGAAATGACGATGTGATGTATGTTTTAATAGGATATGTTTTATATTTTCTAATCATGGGAATTTGGAAATATATTGCATCTAAAAGAAAGTAGGGAATAAAAAGGAACCTAAAAAAAGATCCCTAACTCTGGTGGTGTATAAAAATAAATCCTATACTATAATACAACCTACTAATTTGAAAAATAGGTTTAAAGTATCATAGGAAAAAAATGGATCTAAGTGAAAGATGTACCGATCACCTACTCTATTACACTCACAACAACTTTCTTGGAAATAATGTAAATGAAACTAGAAAAAAAAGGAAGGATTTTTTTCAATTGTGATTTAGAATAATGTAATTTCAATGAAAGTCTCACCCCCAACAAGAAAGGGTGGTGCGACTTAGATAAATGATAAAATAAAAATGAATAAAGAATGACTCAATAAATTCACATGTTATGACACAAATCAATAAGTGAAGGAAAGAGAACGATCCCTAAAATGGAGGAAGAATCAAGAGAATATGACCAGTGGAAAGATTATTTCTTAGAGAATAATCATGAAAAATTAAATATTAATGAAGCATCCATGAAATAAATTTTTATGAGTGGGTTTAAACCCTAATTTGTGAAAAATACCAAACCTATAAAATATACATATCATAAGAAGACTAAGAATGTGGGTAAACAGTGTCTAGTTATATATCCAGAACATTTTAAGTTAGATGTATAGTTGGAACAATCATAGAAATAGTACAATGCTTTGTAATAAAATATCATAGGGTTGGTCCATCAAGATTGACCACAATCCCCTCCTTGAGGATTCCAGAGGTACACCTATCCCCATGCATTAACTATTTATAATATGTGTTTAATGTTGTACAGGATGAAGAGGAGATATGATCCATGAGGTGTGTGCATGAATAAAAGGAATAGGTGTATAATTTGAATGGAGATACATGCAATAAGAAGAATCTGAACTATTTAAATTCACATATTTTATCAGATTTCACAAGTGGTGTTAAACAACAACTATATTTTTCAAATCTGTATTGGGAAGTTTTATGTTTTGGAAATGGAAAATTATACAATAAATATTTTAATGTGAAAGTGAATTGATATCAAAGCTACACTTTAATGATATAGTGGTTACAAATTGAATTGAATAATCAACCATTGGTATTAGGACCTAGTTCAAGTGGTATTTGTACACTAAGGGAATACATATTGGTGGAGAAGCAGCAACATTCATACATTTCATGTATATCTATTTTTTTCTAAGAATGTAGTATCAGTTGACTATTTTCAAGATACCAAGAAGCTCCTATAAAATCAACAAAATTTATAACTAGTGTTATCCCCATTCTGAAGAGCAATTCAACATCTATCCCTAGCTCAACAATCAGTATTAATAATCTGTATTGATCCAAATCTAGAGTTTTTCAGGGAGATAAGGTGACAGGAACTCTAGGAGATATTTTTGTATATGGCAACATATTCCTCTGAAAAATAGTATAATGTCATGAATTAGCATCCATGGAAGTAAGTGAGTGACATGGACAACATTAGTGTTTATTATCTTAAAATATTGTTTCCTAAAAAGAGTTCTGACTCAATAGGCTTGGAGTATTTTTAAATGACTTAATTCAAAGTAGAAGTTTCACTTGTTAGAAATATGTCGGCAATGTGAAACTATAAAGGGGAATATGGCTCTAAGATTGATAATTTCATGATCGGATGGGAAAATAATCTCTCTTTATCTGGATTTCAGAGGTTAGATGAATAATTTGTATTACCTCATGATTTTTTAGTTTATTAAAAATATGATACATTTTGATCATTGATTAAGTGGGGGTAATGTTGTAGATGAATTCAATATAGTCAATATCACATAATACAGACAGATCATTGGCGGTCTATTGTAATTAACAGTGAAAAGACTCGACATTGATTTTTCCACATTCCAGGAAGAACAATATCAAAGTAATCCCAATTAAATCCAATTACATTTAGTGAAAAAAAAACACTTTTTTATATCCAAGGAATGGTTGATTCTGGTTTATTATACAATGAAAAAACTCAGAAAGACTTATTAGGTTTTACAGATGTAGATTGGGATGATTCAATAGATGATCAAAATTCATTATCAGGAAGTGCATTCTATATTGGTAGACTATGTATTTCTTAGCTAAGAAAGAAACCAAATTTAATTTCATTGAGTACCACATAATCTAAATATATTTTTGGTTACTAAAGCTTACACACAATTATTATGGATGAATCATAAGCTTGAAGATATGGGATTTGAAATGAAATAAATGATTGGAATCTATTGTGATAATTCAAGTGATATAAGTCTTAGAAAAAATATAGTACATCACTCAAATATAAATAACACTGAAATCAAATATCACTTCATCAAGGAGAAATTGGAGCATGAGATTGATAAGATAGAGAATGTTCCTACTGAAATATAGGTTACAAACATCCTAATAAAGGCCTTGCCCAGTGAAGTGTTTGAATGATGTTGACTGAATCTTGGAGTTCAGTAGACTCCCCACACATGAAAATTTTGGTTGTGGGACCCCCTATATGGAATTATACCTTTTTATTACATAAATTTTCATTACATTATACAAAAATAGGATCTTTTAAAGTTTATTTTCTTATAAATTAGGTACATAATACATTAAAATTTAAAAAATTATTCTAATCCACTTGAAAGGATTCATAATTGGTTCATTAAAACTACATTTACTTTATATCATAACCTAGGAACATACATCAAATGAAATGGTGATCATAAGACCCAGTTATAAAAAGTAAGGGAAAAATTTTACAAGTGATTGTGAGTAATATCAATAAGAACATGAGGAATATCATTATAGCATGAGAAAGGGAACATGAGGAATATCATAATAAAAATAACATTAATCATAACATGAAATTTTGGATACAAAATTTAAATGATACATTCATAATCATAGAATCATGTTTTGTCCCTAAGGTTTCATAAATATTATCCAGGTTATTCACTAAGGTATCGTAAGATATGTATTCTCTTGAGATTAAATTATTTACCCAATGAATTATATAGCTATCAGGTCACACCCTTAATATGTATTAATTAATTTTATCAACATATATTATAATTTGACATTAAATAAATAACCCATGTAGAATAAATAAAATGGGTTACATATTAAAATCATGGCATTTCAAAAAATGCTTAAAGACGTGATCATTATGTTATTTTTGACCCACATAAAGGGAATGAGGGTTTCATATATATTAATACCAAAATAAAAGGAATCATTTTTACATATAGGTGAATAACCATGTCAAATAAAAAGGTTTTTTATTCAAAAAAGGAAAATAAAATAGAATTTTCTATAGGAGAAGAGAGATATTTTGAGAAGTAAATTTGGCAGCATAATGGGTATAAAATGTAGTTCTAGAAAAGGGTAAAATGAAATAGGAAAAGGGTATATCATTATTTAAATAATTTTATTATAGTAATGGGATAAAATAAAGTGTAAAAATATCTTAGTTTATAAATTGGAGGACATACCACATAAAAAGGGACCCTGAATGGTAAAGGGAAACCCTTTCCTTGAAGAGTTATTCCTAAAAATTGAGGATTGCGGACTTGGGGGATTGATAACACCTTAGGGAGGATACTTAAGAGCTAAAATACATTATATTTACTTATTATGGATTTATCGTTAATGTAAATGGATACATGGATGGGTATTTGTAGAAAATATAGAGGATTTGTTTATAAATTTCCAAATATAGGCCTTGGAAACATAGGTTGTGGAAAATGAAAAACCATGGAAAGGAACATGGTTTTTGCCCATGGTTTTGGACACTTGGGTCATATTTTATGTTATTTTAACCCACTAGAGTCTATAATAATTTTATATATCTTATTTTGGCATGGAAAACTAAGGTTTCTACAAAATAATATTTTTAATGTTAAAGTTTCCATTTTGGACTTTGGAAAGTAAATTATAAGTTTGAAAATTGATTAAAATAAATTAAAATACTTGATATTAATAAAATAACAAATTTTAGTTCTTGGATTGTGTTTAATTAATTATTACATCATTATGAATTAATTATGAAGTTATTAAGAATACTGAAAATCTCCAACTGTATTTTTACTATTTATAAAAAAATAAAGTATTTTAGAAAATTCTCATAAATTCACCCTAAAATAATTTCAACATAATAATTTCAAAAATGATATTAATTTTATGATAATAATTATTTAAGTATGATGGTTTTAAATTTTAAATATAAAAATCATTATTTATTAAAAAAATAGTCGGTTGATAATGCATAGTAAAATTTCTAAAACTTAAAAAATTTCATGGACATAATAAAATTATTTGATCATTTATATTTAAAAAAATTGTTTTTAATATAGTATTTCATAAAAATAAGTATTATTCATAATATCTTAGTTTATTAAAAAATATATATCTTTTCTAGAAAGTACAATTTGTGTCCAAAAATCAATTTTTTCAAATTCTATATCAATTTTATTAACCAAAACTATTATTAAAAAGGAATTTATGGAATAAGAATTTTATTTATTCAATGAAATTTCACTTTAACTAACTAATTAATCGACATATATCCCCTTATAACACTTAGGTGTGACTTAAGGGTATGGTGTGTGATAGTGATAGATTCATGGGGTGGCTCGGCTAACATCGCCTGAGTGGTAATTTACACTAACTTGAACTCTCCCATAAGAAATTTCATTCTAGGTTCACTTGTTGAAGCTAGGATTGGGATTGGTTAAGATTGAACCATAGTGACGATACCTCCCTCCAAAGTTCTAATAGATGGACTTCATATAGAACGAACCTACTGGTTGATTCCATCATTTCTCCTTTATATAGTAATTATTCTATATCATTTCGACTTATAAAAAATTATAACGTAACAAAAAATTATTAATGAGAGTATATTTTCCAATGGTCATATTGAAAAATGGTAATATTTGACTAATGGTCAAATAACAGTCAAATCCTGATGGTCACAATCCCATTTATACTAACTTAATTATTAAATAGATATGGTTTTTTTGTTTATGGTACAATATAAAACACATTTTCTCAGGAAACAAATATAATTTAAAAATTAGAGGTTGTTACATTATTCCCCCCTTAATAAATTTCATCCCTAAAATTTCAACTCATTTTCTCAGTTGAGAAAATGTGTGGGTACTTATGTCTCATTGTCTCTGCTATCTCCTACAGTTATTCTTCATATATAGTTCCTTTACAACACTTTGATGAGGTTGTTAGTCTTATTGCGTATAACCTTGTCTCTATGGTCAAAGATCTCCACCAGCTGCTCCTCCTAAGAGAGGTCATGTTCTTGTTGTACCACCTCCAGATTCAGTACATGTGAAGGAATAGGTATATACTTCTTCATAATAGATACATGGAATTCATCATGAACTTGAGCTATATTTGGTGTAATTGTAATCCAATAAAACATTGCTCCTATGTGATCAAGGATTTCATAGGGTTTAATGTACCTGGGGCTAATCTTCCCTTTCCTCCCAAACCACATGACTCTCTCCCATAGTGATATTTGAAGGAAAACTTTTTCACCAACATCAATCTCAAAATCCCTTTGATGATTGTCATCATAGATCTTCTAGAGACTCTAAGAGACCTTAATGTTTTGTTGGATGCAATGAACATTTTTTGTCATCTCTTTCACAAGATCAAGGACAAGAATATTTCTCTCACCAAAGTTATCCACACAAATAGAAGTTCTACATCGCTTCTCATATATATATTCATATAGTTCCATTTAAATGCTCGAGTGGAATTTATTTTTGTATGAGAACTAAACTAATGGGAGGTGTTGATATTATCCACCTTTAAATTCCATTTAGCATGTTCTCAGCATTTACTCAAGTGTTTTAATAGTCCTTTCCAATTGAAAATCAGTTTGGGGGTGATAGGCCATAATGAAATTCAATTTTATACTCAGATCGTGTTGAATAATTCTATAGAATTTTGACATGAACCTTGGATCATGATCATAAATGATATAAATTGGTAACCCATTCAACCTCACCACTTCCTTTACATATATCTTGGAAAGTTGTTCAAGACATAAATCTTCCTTAATAGAAATAAAATGGGAATTCTTGGTGAGTCAGTCCACTATATCCAATACACATTATTTCCTTTGGATGTTTTCAAGATTCTAGATACAAATCCCATAATGATATTATCCCACTTCCATGTTGGTATGGGTAGTGATTGAAATACCCCTTTAGAAAGTTTTCACTATGCCTTCACTTGTTGACACACAAATCACCTTAAACTTTAGTCAACAATCTCCCTTTTCATGTTTTCCCACCAATAATGATCATGAAGGTCCCTATACATTTTAGGGACTCTAGGATTTATATAGAATGTAGATATATGATCTTAATACATCAGTTATTTATTTATCTCTAAAATAGATAGAATAATAACTTTGTACAAATTTTCCATACACCTTCTTGATCAATATTGAACTCAGGAAAATTCACATTCTTTACATTCTCTATCTTTTTCTGTAACAAAGTATCTTATCTTTGAGATTTTTTGATATTTTATAGTAATTATGGTTGATAAATCATCTTAGATAGGATTGATGATGTCCATTCCCTCATGATCCCCATGTCCAACCTTACTAGGTCCTAGATAAATGGATCTCCATGAATCCTCATCATTTCCATAACAATAGGTTCTTTATTACTTAATGCATCAATGACTTTGTTTTATCTTTTAGGGTGATAATTAATTGAACAATCACAGTCTTTAAGAAGTTCCAATCATCTTATTTATCTCATTTTCAGTTCCTTTTGCATGAAAATATACTTCAAACATTAGTAGTCTATGTATATATCACATTTATCCCTATAAATATAGTGCCTCCATATCTTTAGAGAAAAAATAACCATAGATATCTCCATTTCATGCATAGGATAATTCTTCTCATGAGGATTTAACTGTTGATATGTATAAATAATCACCTTTTTATTTTGCATAAGGATGCACCAAATAACTTTTAGAGATGCACCGCTAAAAATAACGAATTCCTATTTGATGGAGGGTATAGTTAACATAGGTGAAATAAAAAATATCTTCATTAACTATTGGAAACTTTATTCACACTCCTTTTTCTAGATAAACTTTTCCCCTTTTCTATTTAATTTGGTTAGTGGATTATAAAGTCATGAAAATATTTTCACAAACCACCAATAATATTCTTATTTTCCAAGGAAACTATGAATCTTAGTTACTATTATAAGATGAGGCCACTCCTCCTCAACCTTTGTCTTGGAAGGGTCAACTGAGATCCCTTCATTGGTTACAATACTCCCTAAGAAAGCAACTTATTGTAACCAAAATTCACATTTTATAAATTTTCCAAATAGAATATCCTTCCTTAAAGTTTTCAATATAACCCTTGTATGATCCTAACACTCCTTTTAAATTTTGGAATATATCATGATATCATCAATAAAAATTACCACAAAGTTATCAAGGTAGATTTTAAAGACTCTATTCATAAAATCCATAAAAATAGTAGGAGAATTAGTCAAGATGAAGGGAATTACAACAAAATCATAATAACCATATATTGGTTAAAAGGTAGTCTTTGTAATATCTTATTTATTCAACCTTAATTGATGATAACCAAAGAAAAGATCAATCTTTAATAAGAATAGATCCCCATAAAGCTAGTCAAATAAATCATCAGTCCTTGGAATAGGGTACATTTTATTCACTTTAATCCCATTAAGTTCTCTATAGTCAATGAATAAACACATTAATCCATCCTTATTCTTCACAAAAAAGAACATGTTCTCCCCAAGTATATACACTTATTCAGATAAACCCCTCCTTTAAAATATCTTGAAGTTGTTTCTTTCAATCCTCTAACTCCACATTTTCCATTATATATAGGGTCTTTGAAATAGGATTGGATCTAGGTATGAGTTTAATTGAGAAATTTATGTATTCCTACGGGAGATCCAGGTAACTCTTCATGAAATATGTTAATGTATTCCTGAATGATGGGTATATTTTTTATTTTTATACATTTATTTACTTCTTCCTCTTTAACGATCATATCCATAAAGAAGGATGTGGGTGTTTCTTCTAGAGAAAGCTTAGGTCTCGATATCTCTCCTTTGAAAATAAATATAGGTTTTCTTTTCAATACTACTACGATTTAGTTACTTATATAGTTGATTTTAGCATTATACATTGAGAGACAGTCCATCCCTAGTATAGTGTCAAATTCTACCATAGGAATGACTACTATATTTGTGATGATATTTTTCTCTCCAAATTCAATACTAGAGATTATATATACTTTTGATGCTTGGATAATCCCTCCAGGAGTCTTGACTGATAACTCAACTTCTATAAGTTCAGGGATTGATTCTATATTCTATGCAAACTTTAATGAAATAAAGGAATGCTTATAATTAGAATCAAGAAAAGTACTTTATAGATTTGAGAGAAAAATGATAGTACCTACCACCACATCATTCGGAGCCTCTATATTATCCATCATGATAGAAAAATCTAGACCTTTCTCCATTGTCCTATGCTGAGTTTGATGGTGATTCCCCCCCCCCCATTATCTTCTAATTTGGAAAGTTATTAGAAAATTTCCCAAGTTGTCCACACTTGAACCCTTGGACTTTAGGTTGGACCTTAACCATATTCCCTTTTTCATTAGTGTTGAGAATTTGAGGCTTCATGTCACGACCCATCCCCCAGGGCCCATGTCGTGACTACCCCAATCCTACCTTCCATAGACCAGGGGCTAGTGACTAGCACCGAAAAGCCGTATCCCTAAAATGGTAAGGCATTTCCTTTAATCCTCTACAAACACATAGACTAGAACTCAACAAGATGAAACCATGAAGTAAACAGCTGTAGTAAAAGTGTGTTGAAAGTAAAGAGGCCTAAATACAAGACCAACTGAAAAGTACAAGTACAACTGAAAAGTAAAAATACAACTGAAAAGTACAAAATAGCTCTTGAATCGTCCACCGAGGATCCTACCTGAAGGGTAGGCACAGATCGTCACCACAACACTCCACATCAGCCTGTCTCCTCCGTGTACCACTTGGTCCTGGCTCCCTCAAGTCTCAGCTCACTGCTTGTTGTCTGCACAAGACACAACAAGGTGTAGGAGAAGCCTCTGTAGGGGTGAGTATAACAATACTCAGTAGGGACCCGGAGACCCCCGAAGGTCTCCCAGAGTTCCACAAAGGAAATACCACAAAGAAAGACCTCAAACTCAAAGCACAAAGTGATAGACATCAACTCTACTTCGGTATATTCCCATAAATATTCCTAAGTTATTATGATAAACTCATATCATACATGAGGTAAGAATACCACAAAGGTAACACCATGAAGGTAGATGTACCACACAGGTAACACCATGAAGATAGAAGTACCACATAGGTAACACCACAAAGACAACACCACAAAGGTAGAAGTACCACACAGGTAACACCACGAAGATAGAAGTACCACACCGATAACACCACGAAGACAACTCCATGAAGGTATAAGGCTCATCTCATGATCAGGTATAAATTAAGTACAGAAGTACTTATGATTAGTCATAATCTAGATCATCTTATTCTATTAAGAAGCACTACTGTTGACCCACACAGGATGAATAGATAATAACCCCTACTTAACCACACAGGATCTGACCCACACATGATCAGTATGCATGGACTCACACAAGATTGTTAGATGCTGACCAACACAGGATCTGATATTCTTTCTTCACGTTACAACCATTCATAGGATTCCTCTCACCCTGTGCGCTCGAGTTCTATAAAAACTGCCCCTTGAGATATCATTCATACCTCAACCACCACTAATCTTTACCAAGGATTAACCCAAAGGACCTCTATGTCGTAAGGGTTCCAACATGACAGACGGTGCGTCAATCGGATGCCCAGTCTATGAGTTATAAGTATTTTAGTTCTGAAGGCCCGGTTGGATTTGGGTTCAATCCAACCCGGTCATACTCCAACTATCTCCAAAACCCAAGTGGAGTATACCAAAAGGACAGTCTCACTCCAAAGGTCCCAGCAGGATAGACGGCTCGTCAAAAAAACACGTAGATTTCAAGTTATGGTCCCTTAAGTGTTTCTGGGACCGGTTGGGCCCGGGTTTGGTCCGACCCAGCCAGACCGACCTGACCCAACCCGGTCTGGGACAACCCGACCTAGTTCGAGTCGACCCGACCTGATCTGGGTCCAACCTGGTTGGGCTCAGCCATGGTGGGCTCAGCCACAGCAGCCTTGGCCCACTGGGTCGCGGTCTGTCCTGGTCCTCAAGGGGGCATGGTCTGGCCTACAAGGGGGCATATCCCGGCCCACAAGGGGGCACGTGGCCTGCTGGGAGCACGAAGTGAGGCAAAATCTGTAGGAGGCATGGCCCTCAGTCCTCCCGAGCTGGCATGAGAGGGAAGCGGCCCCCCATTTGGAAAACAAAGCGGCATCACCTAAGGGCGCTGCTAGGTCACTGCAAGACCCCCTGTGGGTCCCGCCGCCGTGGCGTCGGAGCCGAGGCTCCTCTGGTGGTGTGATAGTCACACCGCCCTCCTCTTCCGCAGCAAGCCGTTATGCCGACTTCCCCTTCCGACCACAGCAGTTGACAAGCTGTGGTCGGATCCTCCAGCGGTGCGGGTGCGCCGCCTCCTCCCTCGCGGCCAGCCAGTGTCGGCCACTGCCTTGGTCCCTGCCGGAGCTGGTCTCCAGTACCACCGCACCAGCATCCTTCTGTGGGTCACCAGGTGAGCTCCGGTGGCCCATTTTTTCCTTCTGAAGGCATCGTTTAACTTCTTGGGAAATCACTGTCACTTCTAGCCCATCAAAAATGGGTTCCATCCATCCTGAAGAATCGCATGCGAAGAACACACAATTTAATCAAGATAGCATAGGGATCGGGCCTTGTTTATTTGGCTTATTCCCTCTGCGTTAGCTTGATAGAAATATGTTCAAGAGATTGAATCATCCATATTTTGAATTAAACAAGTTCAAATCCCTACCTGAAAAATGATGGATAAATACCCGCGATTGAAAAAGTGGGTCAGTGTTCGTCATCCCCTACAACTAGCCTCGAAAGACATCACTCGATCGTAGATCTTCGGTTCAAGGTTTCATTATCACTTGTCACTACCTGCTGGAACCGGGTCCTTCCTCCAAGTTTAGCATTGAAAAACTTTACCAGCACTTCGTCACTTGGTGAAGCAGTGTCTATACCTCTCTCTAAGCTCCATATAAATAGGAGAGGGGGAGGGTTCTTAACTATATTGGTACTTAATGGGGGTTCATTAATTAGTAACCTTCCTAATTCTTCAATGATGTTGTTACTTAGGATTGAAAAGTCAATCCATTTATTGGCTTGACACATCACTGGTGCAACGTTGCCTCTTGTCCATTTGAGGAAAAAGAAAGAAATTAAAAGAACAAAGTTATTCTTTTTATTCTTTTAAAAGGTCCCAAAATCTAACTTTTTCTTCAGACCTACTACGGTTGAAGTGAATCCTCCCTTAAGGGAATCCTAGCACTATGGATTCAACAGTGCCCTTGTATTTTTAATCCGAGCACCGGTTTAAAAGTTAGAAAATGGCACTTGAGCATTTACTGAACGTACCTTAAACAAAGTTCATAAATTAATTGTGGGCACACCGGGGCTCATAATCATGCACCATAAATTTTCATAGACTCATAATAATTCCATATAAATTAAAAAAATTACAAGGAAAATCTAGGTCTTTAAATTCTCCCCACCTTAGTGCTTTTTGTCCCCAAAATCCACAACATAGACTAAGGAAAAAAAATGGGGGTACTGAGCATGAATCAGAGCCTCTCACTCCTAAGTGCTCTCTTGGAGGTTATCATGCTACCAACAAACTTTTACCAAAGGTATCGGTTGCCCACTAAGGACTCTCTCCTGTCAATCCTCAATCTCCACTGGAATCATTGTAAACGTCACCCCATCATCGAAGTCCAGCTCTTCGTGGTTGATGATGTGAGATGGGTCATGCACGTATCTTCTAAACTGGGATACATGGAAGATGTCGTGCACACTCTCCAACTGTGGTGGTAGTTCCAAGTGGTATGACACCTCTCCAATCCTTCTTAGTATCAGAAATGGTCCGATAAACCTTGGTGAGAGTTTTCCACCTTGGCCAAATCTCTGTAGTCCCTATTTAGGGGAGACTCACAAGAATACATGGTCCCCCTCTTGGAACTCCAAAGGTCTCTATCTCCTTTCAGCATAAGACTTCTTTCTGCTCTGTGTAGTCTTCATCCGCTCCTAGATGATCTGCACCTTCTTAGTGGTATCCCATACCAACTCTGGACCCATAAGTGCTGACTCCCCTGGGTCTGTCTAGTATAGAGGTGATCTAAATGATTGACCGTACAAGGCCTCAAATGGTTCGATGCTGATGGTGGAGTGATAACTATTTTTGTATGCGAACTACACCAAGGTAAAGTGATCCTCCCAACTACGGCCAAAATCTAGGACACAAGCGTGACTCATGTTTTAAAGCAACTGAATGGTCTGCTCTATCTGATCATTCATCTATGGATGAAAGGCAGTGCTCAAACGTAGATGAGTCTTGAATTCCTCATGAAATACCTTCCACAACTAGTAATTAAAAAAAATTTCACAGTTAGAGACGATCATTGATGGCACCCCATGAATTCATACAATCTTCTGTATGTAGAGGCATCCCAATCCCTCTATTGATCCCTGCTCTCGGATAGGTAGGAAGGGGTCTGACTTGGTGAGTCGGTCAACGATCATCCAGATGGAATCATTTACCCTGGACGTACGTGGAAGCCCTGTCACAAAGTCCATAGAGATTTTATCCCACTTCCACTCTAGTACCTCTAGTGGCTGCACTAAGCCTGCTAGAACCTGATGCTCAGCCTTCACTTGCTGAGAAGTGAGGCATCGTGAAACAAACTCTACCACTTCCTTCTTCATCTCTAGCCACCAGTGCTGACGCCAGAGGTCCTGGTAAATCTTCAAAAATCTAGGATATACCGCCATAGGGGACGTATGTAACTCCCTCAACACCTCCTCCCATAGAGTCACTGGTACCATGGTACGTCCTCTGAAGAAGATGACATGATCCCCACCTTCATAAAATCCTTCAGGTGCCTGTCCTGAGGACATCTGATCACGTCGAGCCTCATAATTAATGTCCCCAAGATACGCCTCCCTACTCATTGAAGGAGTGGGGGAGTGACTGTCAAATACTAGAGGTAATTCGTTCCATCTCTATCCATAAAGGATATCTACAATGTGGCTAGCTGCTCTATCACCTCACTCAACAACTATAGACCAGACCTCCTACTAAGTGCATCAGCTACCATGTTCCCCTTCCTAGGAGTATATACTATCTCAAAGTCATAGTCCTAGAGGAACTCTAGCCATCACCATTGTTTCAGGTTCAGGTCCTTCTGAGAGAAGATATACCTGAGACTCTTGTGATCAGAGTACACTGTAAAATGTTCGCCCATCAAGTAATGTCACCATAAATTTAGGGCTAAGACCATTAATACTAACTCCATGTCATGGGTAGTGTAGTTATTCACATGTTTTCTTGGTTTTTGTGATCCTTAGGTGATCACTATTCGCTCCTGCATCAGGACACATCCAAGTCTGGTCCCTGATGTGTTTCATTAGACTACATACCCAATGCCCTCTTCTGGTAGCCTCAAGATGGGGGCACTCGTCATTCTCTGCCTCAACTCCTGAAAACTCTACTGGAATCTATCCATTCATATGGAGGGTTGTCCCTTCTTCATAAAAGCTGACAAGGGTTCCACAAATCTAGAAAATTTAGGCACGAATCTCCGGTAGTATCCATCCAACCCCATGAAACTCTACACATCAGTCACACTCCTGGGTGGATCCCAAGCAATCACAACCTCTATCTTCTTCGAATCCACAAAAACTCCAGCCTCCAAGATAACATTTCCTAGAATGTGGACCTCTCATATCTAGAACCGGAACTTTGAGAGCTTACCATAAAGATGGTTCTCTCAGAGTGTATCCAAAACTATCTTTAGGTGATAGGCGTTCTCCTCCTCTGTATATAAGCATATAAACATGTCTTTGATGAATACCACCACAAAATGATTGAGGTATGGATAAAATATCATGTTAATGAGTCCCATGAACACTTATGGGGCATTGGTCATGCCGAATGGCATAACCAAGAACTCATAGTAGCCATACTGATATCTGAAGGTCGTCTTCTGCACATCCTCATCTCGTACCCTGAGTTGATGATAACCTGATCTGAGGTATATATTCGAAAACCAACAATCTCCCTTCTGCTGATTGAAAAGATCATCAATCCTCGGAAGTGGATACTTGTTCTTCACGGTCACCTGGTTCAGGCACCAATAGTCCACACGGAGTCTCAAACTCCCATCTGCCTTCATGACAAACAAAATCGGGGATGCCCATGGAGAAAAATTGGTCCTTATGAACCCCTTCTTCGGCAAGTCCTCTAATTGTACCCGTAACTCATGAAGCTCCATGGGAGTCATCTAATATGCTATTTTAGATATTGGGTCCATCTAGGGGTATAGTTCGATGTAAAAGTCTACCTCTCTGTGTAGAGGTAGTCCTGGAACATCATCAAGAAAGACATCGGTATACTGGTCCACCACTACAGGATAGCTCAGACTCTCAACATCAACTACCTTGAGGGAAAGGCTAGCCAACTGATGTGTGATCAGCTACACCCTCCTCCGGGTAAGTCCATCCTATGCTGGAAAGATTCCCTTTTCATTGGTGAAGGAAAACCTGGTCCCATCCGCACGGACACACCGCACTTTGCGCCTAATACAGTCAATCTAAGAATGGACTATGGATAACCAGTCTATACCCAAGATGACTCCATAAGGCCTCGACACTACTACTATAAGATCTCATCCAAATATCTCACATCCTAGAGTCAGTTTACACTACTAGAACTAGTGTGTAATCATCGAATGCCCTCCCGTAGGAGTCTATAGTCATAAGGATCGAGCCAATGGCTCCATCAGAATCTCTGAGATCTGAATGAGGGTCATGGCAATAAAAGAGTGACTAGAACCTGTGTCTATAAGTACTGCAGGTAAGTTGGAATAGACACGGATTGTACCTCTAATCATCTCCAGAGCATAGTGGTTGTAGGCCTCAGTTTCTTGTAGATGAGCTCATCCATGTCCATCTGCTCCCTGTAGTTAGGGTGGACCACCTGGAGGTGGTGGCGGTAGAACCTCAAATCAAAACCCACCGCCTGCTGTAAATCCAGCTCCTCTACCACGTACGTTTTCTACCAACGGACCTCCATGATCGAATATCTGCCTCTACCTCGGCGGTCCCTATACTGTCTTCTGGACGTTCGTACGGCGGGTCGGGCAATCAAGAGCCATGTGGCCCTGCCCGCCGTATGAGTAGCATTGTTTGCTCCTAATCTGTCCTCTTTTGTCCTGTAAGCCCCGTACCACTGACCCTGTATCCCGAGATTGTCCACTAGAAGGTATGGCCCGCTTGGGCCCCTACGCCATCCATATACTACCTACTACATATGACTCTTCTATATAATTTCCAGTGGTGGGTCTTGATGTTTGTGCCTGCTTATCTAGGAAGCTCTCCACCAAAAGCGCCCACTCTATCACCCCAGCCTGCGTCAGAATACTGAGTGATATCATCGATGCTCTGATCTCCCATCGGAGACCCTGCTCAAAGGTCCATACCCTGAATAAAGGTTCTTGTACCATGTCGATGGAGTAGTAGGAGAGATCAATGAACCTCGCTGAGTATTGGGCCATAGTCATGATTCCCTGTTGTAAGTGCAGCAGCTCCTATATATGCACTGAGCGTAGGGTCGCTGGGATGAACTCTACCCTAAAAGGGATTTTGAAGTCCATCCATATGAGGGTCAACTCATCATGTATCTATATCATCAAGCTCCTCCATCTCCCAGCTGCTACCTAGAAGAGACTCGTAATTAGGATCACCATCAGATCAAATGGTGTCCCCACTAAGTGGAAAATTATGGCCACAACCTCCAACCAATCCTCAACCGCCTGCAGGTCCGTCTCACCTCGGAACCTCAGAGGCCTCTACATCTGAAAATAGTTCAACGCGCTTAGTTAGCGTGCATCCTCTACTGGTGGGGTTGGTGGAAATGGCTTCCCAATGGGTAGTGGTGTTGCTGGTACACCACCCGAAGGTGCTAACACCGTAAGAGGTCCATGCACCAAGGCCTCATTGCTCGAAGGGCCATTATCACGTACTCTCTCAGGAATATTGGATGGTTGTCTATATGGAGGCATCCTAAAAGGAAATAGGTGTGCCACAGTCAATAAGTCATAATTGGTGAGCTGACTCAAAGATATCACGAGAAAAACTTTTCAAAAAAACACGTAATCAGTGTTTTCGTGCACTGATTTGGAAATCAGAATTCAGGGTCCTAGTGTATGGATACATCAGTTGCCGCACCAACATTGGATTCCCCAAACTAAAAACCACACTCATAACACTTAACAATATTGCCACATATAAAATATCAGAGTCCTAGTTCTTTTGTAGAACTGACTCCTCTGATACCACTTTGTCACGACCCATCCCTCGGGGCCCATGTCATGACTACCCCAAGCCCGCCTTCTATAGCCCAGGGGCTGGTGACTAGCACTGGAAAGGCATATCCCTCAAACAGGAATTCATTACCTTTAAACCTATACAAACATAGAGACTAGAATGCAACAAGATACAACCACAAAGTAAACTAATGTAGTACAAGTGTGCTAAAAGTAAAGGGGCCATAATACTAGACCAATTGAAAAGTACAAGTACAACTGAAAAGTACCAATACAACTGAAAATTATAAAACATATCTTGAATCATCCACCGAGGATCCTACCTTAAGTTCAGGTGCAAATCGTTACCACAACACTCTGCGTTATCCCATCTTCTCCATGTACCACCTGGTCCTGGTCCCCTCAAGTCTCAGCCCAGCTGCTTGTCGTCTGCACAAGACACGACAAGGTGTGGGTGAAGCCCATGCAGGGGTGAGTATAACAATACTCAGTAGGGACCCCAAGACCCCCAAAGGTCTCCCATAGTTCCACAAAATAAATACCACAAATTAATAACTCAAACTCAAAGCATGAAGCGATAGTCATCAACTCTACTTCAGTATATACCCATACATATTACTAAGTTATCAAGATATACTCATCTCATACATGAGGGAATAATACAACAAAGGTAACACCAACAAGGTAGAAGTACCACATAGGTAACACCATGAAGATATAAGTACCACATAGGTAACACCACAAAGACAACACCACGAAGGTAGAAGTACCACACAGGTAACACCATGAAGATATAAGTACCACACAGGTAACACCACAAAGACAACACCACAGAGGTATAAGACTCATCTCACAATCATGTATAACTTAAGTACAGAAGTATCGATGATTAGTCGTAAGCTAGATCATCTTATTTTGTTAAGAAGCACTACTACTGACCCACATAGGATCAATAGGTAATAACCCCCACTAACCCACATAGGATCTAACCCACACAGGATCGGTATGTGCTGACCCACATAGGATTGTTGAGTACTGACCCACATGGGATCTGATAAATTCTAACCCACATAGGATAGTTAGATGCTGACCCACACAGGATCTGATGTTCTTTCTTCACATTACATCTAGTCATAGGATTCCTCGCACCTGGTGCGCTCGAGTTCTGAAGAAACTGCCCCTTGAGATATTGGTCATACCTCAACCTCCAATAAGCTCCAAAAAGGAGTAACCCAAAGGACTGTGATGTTGTAAGGGTTCCAACGTGACATATGGTGCGTCAATCGGACGCCCGGTTTGTGAGTTATAAGTGTTTTAGTTCCGAGGGCCCGGTTGGATACAGGTTCGATCCAACCCGACTGTACTCAAACTATCTCCAAAACCCAAGTGGAGTATACCAAAAGGACCATCTCTCTCCAAGGGTTCTATCGCCATAGATGGTGAGTCAAACGGACACCCATATTTCAAGTTATGGTCCCTTAAGTGTTTCTAGGTCCGGTTGGGCCCGGGTCCGGGCCGACCCGACCCGGTCCGGGTCCAACCCGGCTGGGATGGGCCACGGTGGGATCGGCCCACTAGGTCGCGGTCCAGTCCAGACCGCAAGTGGGCGCGGCCCGCTGTCCATGCATCCTGCTGGGCAGGCGACCTAGCCGCATGAAGCGTGGCCCGCAGGAGGTGCAGCCCATGGTCCTCCCAAGCTAGCACGGTAGGGGAGCGGCCACCTATTTGGTAAACAAAGTAGTAGTGCCTAAGGGAACTTTTAGGTCACCATGGGACCCCATGCAGGTCCCTCCACCATGGATTTGGAGTTTCAGCTCCTCTGGCGGCGCGCTGGTCACGCTGCCCTCCTCTTTCGTGGTCGTCCGATGTATCGGTTGCCCCTTCTGACCACCGTGGTTGACGATCCGTGGCCGGTTCCTTCGGCGGTGTGGGTGTTCTGCCTCCTCCCTCATGTTCGGCCGGTTCCAGTCACCACCTTGGTCTCCGCCAGTGTCGGTTGTTGGTATTATCAGGCTGGTGGCCTTCTGCGGGTCACCGGGTGAGCTCCCGTGGCCCGTTTTTCCTTCCGAAGGCGTCATTAAACTTCTCGGGACATCACCGTCGCTTCTATCCCATCAAAAAATGGTTCCATCCATCCTAAATAATCACCTGCGAAGAACGCACAATTTAATCAAGATAGCGGAGGGACCGAGCCTTGTTCGTTTGGCCCATGCCATCCGCGTTAGCTTGATAGCAATAGGTCGAAGAGATTGAATCATCTATATTTGAAATTAAACAAGTTCAAATACCTACCTCAAGAACGATGGATAAATGCCCGCGATTTAGGAAGTGGGTCAGTGTTCGTTGTCCCCCGCAACTATCCTACAACGTCGTCGCTCGATCGTCGATCTTCAGTTTGGGGTTTCGATGTTGCTCGTCACCACCCACTGGAACTGGCTTCATCCTCCAAGGATGGCATCGCGGCACTTTACCATCACTTCGTTGCTTGGAGAAGCAGTGTCGATACCTCTCCCCAAGATCCATATAAATATAATAGGGGGAGGGTGTTTAATTATCGTGGGACTTAATGGGGGATCATTATTTAGGAACCTTCCTAATTCCACAACGATGTTGTTACTTAGGATTGAAAGGTCAATCCATTTATTGGATTGACACGTCGCTGGTCCCACGTTGCCGCTTGTACATTGGAGGAAAAAGAAAGAAAGTAAAATAACAAATTTATTTTATTTATTATTTTAAAATGTACCAAAATCTAACTTTTTCTCCAGACCTACTATGGTATAAGTGAAGCCTCCCTTAAGAAAATCATGGTGTTGTGGATTCAACGATGCCCTCATATTTTTAATCCGAGCACCAATTAAAAAGTTATAAAATTATGCTTGCGTGTTTACTGAACGTATCTTAAAAAAATTTCATAAACTCATTCCAGGCACATCAGGCCTCGGAATCACACACCGTCAATTTTCACAGACTCATAATAATTCCATATAATTTAAAAAAATTACCTAGAAAATCCGGTTCTTTATACTTCACCTCACTATAATATTTTAGAGATATATAGTTATCTCTTTCACACTTGTATCATTTCCCACTCCCGAACAAGAAGTTCTCTGAATGCGTATTCCCACATTTTTTGCATGTGGGAAGTTTCACTTTCTTTCCTCCAATTCTGTGATCAAAGTTCCTCCCCAAGTTTGGCTCCAAATATCTCTTCTTTTCATTAAATTTATGTGACCATTTTATCTATCCAAAATCCATTTCAAACTTTATATAACTCCTCACTATAACCTCATATAAATTCATAGTATCAATTGGATTGATTCCTCCATAGATGTGGTATTAGTCTACCAAAGAATCTATCAAACTTTATATTAGGATCCATAACAAAGATATAAGTGTAATGAGAAAGTCTTGTAAAGTTCATCTCATATCTTCCCACTGATTCATTTTCCTTTTAATTTAGTTCTAGGAATTCCTTATCCATTTTTTTATCATCAAACAAGGGAAATATTTATTGAAAAAGGTTCCCCTGAACTCTTCCCACTCCATATCATCAATCTCACTTCTTGGATTCATGTTTTTAATTTGTTTCCACCACTAAACTGCTTCTCCCACTAAGTGGTACACAACCAAGGTGACTTTATCTTGTTTCAAATTATGGAGTATAGAAAAGATATTTTCTATATATCTTGTCAATTGTTCAGTAATCAATGGTTTAATAGATCTAGTGAAAGAAGGTGGTTGTTGATGCATAAAGGACTCAACAAAAAGTTGTTCCCTTCTTGGAGAATCTGGTCTCTCGGTTCAATTCAAGTTATTATTCATATGTTGAGTAAGTTGATTTATAATTCTCATAATGTTTTCCATTTCATCTACCATTGTAGGTATGTCAGTTCATGGTCCGTTTCACTCTGCATTTACACAGTTCCTCCTATTTCTTGCCATTTTCTAAAAGAATAAAAAATTAGTGAGAAACATGTTTCTTTTAAGAATATTATAATTCAAAAATAATTTTATGTCATAAAACATCATTCTTATATATGTTATTCATAAAAAAATATTGAATTTTCAATATATCCTTCATAATGGTTCATAAAAATCTTATGATTAGCCAAACACATCACCCGAGAGTGTCAAACCATGAGTGGATCAAGACCTGTTATCGTGCACCAGTTCCCATTCGAGTCTAGATCAAAATGGGTTTTTTGGGTTATACCCCTATATATATCTATTCCAGACTCAAATCCACTTGTTCGTATCCATATAGGGATTTATTTTCTCGGAAACCACTTACTTAATATTTCACCAAAATACCAGGATGTTTTAATATATTTAAAATTTCCCCTAGGGTTATTCATATAGTTTTCAAATCATGATTTCCTAAAAGAACTAAACCATCCTTTGATACCAACTATGGAATCCTATCTTTTATTTTATAATTTTTTGTTACATTGTACAAACAAATGATCTTTTAAAGTTTAGTTTCTTGGAAATAAGCTAAATAATGCATAATAACATAAAAAATTCTTCTCAGACACTTGAAAGTATTATTCATTGGTTCATACTAAGTAAATTTACTACATATCATAACCTGGGGACATACATCAAAGGGAAGGGTGAGCATAAGGACCAGTGAGGGAAAGCAAGGGAAACAATTTACAAGTGATCTTGAGGAATATCAATAAGAACATGGGGAAAATCCTTATCAAATGATAAAGGGAACATAAGGCATATAATAATAAAAATAACATTAATAAAAACATGAAAATGTGTCTAAAAAAATTAAATTATGCATTCATACATGTATCACTAAGGTGTTATAAGAATTACCATGGTAATTCACCAAGGTATCGTAAAACATGTCATCTCTAGAGATTAAATTCTTTACCCAATAAATTTGAGTGTTTTTAGGGCATAGAATTCATATGTATTAATTAATGTGAGGCACATAGATCATAATTAAACATTTCATAAATAACCTATGAAGAATAAATAAAATGGGTTTCATATTAAAATCATGACGTTTCAAAAAAATGATTAAAGTCATGATCATTATGTCATTTTTAACCCATGTAACGAGAATGAGGGTTTCATGTATGTTAATATCAGAATAAAAAGAATCATTTTAAAATCTAGGTTAATACCCATATAAAATAAATAGTTTTGGGTATTCACAAAAATAAAATAAAAGAGAATTTTCTTGAGGAGAAGAGAGATATTTGAGAATTAAATTCAGTAACATAATGTGTATAAAATGTGGTTTTAGAAAAGGGTAAAATGAGATATGAAAAGTTATATCATTAATAAAATACTCTTATTAAGTTAATGGGATAAAATAAATTGTACAAAAGAAATTATTTTAGAAATTGGAGAACATACCACATAAAAAAGGGAACTTGAATGGAAAAGAAAAGTAGATATTTCCCTTACCTTGAAGAGTTGTTCCTAAAATATGAGGATTGGGACCTTGGGGCTTAAGAACACCTTAGGGGGATCTTTGGTATGTAAAACTACTAGATATTTATAGATTATGTATTTTTAGTGAAAGTAAATGGATAAATTGGTAAATATTTATAACAAAAGTGTAGGATTTGTTTATAAATTTCCAAATATAGGCCTTGGAAACCTGGATTGTGGAAAATGAAAAACCATGGGCTTTACCATGGTTTTTGTCCATGTTTTTGGAAATTTGGGTCATATTTTATGTTATTTTAACCCAAAAGATTCGATTATAATTTTATATTACTTTATTTGGCATGGAAAAGAAAATTTTCCACAAAATAATATTTTTAATGTTAAAGTTTTTATTTTAGACTTTGGAAAGTAACTTATAGGTTTCGAAATTGATTAAAATATTTTAAAATAATTTATATTAATAAAATAAAATATTTTTGGTTGTGGATTGTGTTTAATTAATTATTGAATCATTATGAAATGATTATGAAGGCATTAAACATACCTCAAACCTCAAACTATATTTTTATTATTCACTGAAAAATAAAGTATATTAAAAAATTCTCATAAATTCTCCCAAACCTAATTTCAACATACTTGTTTCAAAAATTATATTTATTTTATCATAATAATTCTATAAGTATGATAATTTTAACTTTTAAATATAAATGTCCTTATTTTTTTAAGAAGATAACAGGTTGATAATGAATAGTGAAATTTCTGAAACTTATAAATTTTCAAGGACATAATAAAATTATTCTATCATTTATATTTAAAAAAAATATTTTTAACATTCTATTTTATAAAATAATTATTATTCATAATATATTAGTTTATTACCAAAAATTTATATCTTTTTTGGAAAGTACAATTTGTGTTCGAAAAATCAATTTATCAAATTCATTATCAATTTTATTAAGAAAAATTGTTCTTAAAATAGAATTGATGGAATAAAAAAATTATTTATACAATGGAATTACACTTTAAGTAACTAAGTAATTGACCCATATCCCCTTATAACACCCATGTATGACATAAGGGTAAGGTTTTTAATGCTAATAGATTCATTGGGTAGCTCTGCTAACATTGCCCGAGTGGTAATTTCTACTAACCTAAACTTCTCCTATAAGTGATTTTGTTCAAGCTTCACTTGTTTATTCTCAACTTAGGATTCATCAAGAATAAACCCCATTGATTCTTCCTCTCTCCAAAATTTCAATATATGATCTTTATATGGCACGACCCTACTGTTTGAGTCCATCGTTTCTCCTTTATACATTAATTATTATTTATATTTTCTACTTATAAATAGAAATTGTAATGTAAAACAATTTATTACCAAGAGTATATTTTCTAACAAACATATTTTCCAAAGGTAATATTTGACCAATGGTCAAATAACAGTTGAATCCAGAAGGTCACAATTCCCTTTATACTAACTTCATTATTAAAGAGATATGGTTTTTTTGTGTATGATACAATATAAAACACATTTTCTCAAGAAACAAATATCATTTAAAAACTCTCGGTCGTTACACCCTCTCCCTGAGATATGGTGTGTTTTCCTATTATTTATTAATTTTTATTCTTTATCATGTTTCAGACCAAAAATAAGTGTCCTTAGGTTTATTGAAAAGAGGGGGAATTTATTGATCAAGAAGGGGGGGGAGTTGATAGGGGGAGCGGAAAAATAGAGGGAGTTGTAAATATGGAAATGTTAAAGCTATTCTATCAATGATGAAGAATAGTAAAAAGGAGTGTAATTTGGGTTTGTTATATAAGAATTATACATGTGTATAATGGCCCTATCCTTTTACACATATTATTGCATGATTTAAAGCATAATTAAACATTAAATACAAACCAAGGATCGTAAAGTATAGTGTATTTGGAGGATTTAGGTAAATGATTAGATAACATGAAACCAAAATAATAACAACTTTTATTTAATATTAATAATGAGTTTATAACTTCATTTGAGCCCTTATTCCAACATAGGATAACTTCGGGAATACATGAACAAATGGATAATCTAAAAAACCCAGTAAAGATATAAGCATATGAATAAATCCAAGCACATGGGTTATAAGGCGTAACATGATGGCATAAAAAGGAATGAATAAACATAAGTAATAATGACATATGTAATCATGGGATTGTGGTAAATGTGTAAACAACATACAAAATGATATAATCATGATTCAAGGATAACCACCAAGACCATTTAACATGATCATCATGAGTCAAGGATAACCACCAAGACCATTGCACATGATTACCATGAGTCAAGGATAACCACCAAGAGCATTGCACATGACATCTCATGAGACTAAACATTACCCAATGAATTGGAGTTATATCTAGGAACACCCATCATAACATGTTCATGAATATTTTTTCCACATAAAGAATCAATCATAAACATAAGGGTCACCCATGGAATGAAATGGGTATTGTAATCATGTCATAAAGCATAACAAACGAGCATATCATAAAAGTGTCCATGAAGGAATTGATTTAAAACATAAATTGAAATTAATAAGGAACAATAGGCATATATCATGATATATTATGTAAAACTTAAGTGAAAACATGTAAAAAAAGTGTTTAAGAAACATTAGAAATGATCCACTTTAGTGTGGTTAAAGAGAAAATATAAAAGTTTTTTAAAAGCGGAAAAATGAATAATTATTTTTATAAAAACAGAAATAAACTAAGATAGTTTTTCATTATAAAAAAATTATTTTAGAAAAAAAAATTGGCTTAAAAAAATTATGGTGTGCACTTTACAATGGGTATGAACTTGGGAAGTTCTCTTTAATCGGGCTTACTTATCGGGAGGAATTGAGAATGGATCTTTATAAAACATGTATTTCCCTATAAAAGGAAGAAGAATTTATCTAGTTTAATATATTTGGAACATACACACATAATTTAGGATAATTACATAAGAATAATTAATAATTGCATTGTTGTAAATAGATAGAAAGTGTAACCCAAAGGAAAAAATGAAGATTTGGAAAAATCCATTAACTTATGTTTGAAAGTGTTCTTTACTTGATCTTAATGTCTTGGATAATCAAATTAAATCCATTAATTAATTAATTCATAACTTTTTATACATTTATTTTATTTATTATAATTTTATTAATTTAATTTATTCCCTTTTGGATGAGTTATGAGATCCAATTTCATCGTTTGGGAGTGTTTGTTTCCTTGGTTTTCATGACTGGTTCACTTGTATACATGTATGGAAAATCATGTAAAATGTGAATAGTTTTCCAAAATTGAAATTATATATTATTAATAAAATTAAAGAATATTAAATGGTCTTATATATCATTTTTTCAGATTATAGGATTATTCATTAGATAAAACGTTAATGATAACCGTTTAGATTATTTTGGTGTTTTGTTGATCATCACAAACTAGTTTTGTTTTATTAATTAATATTATGAATATATACTGGTTATAGGAGATTAAATAGGATGAAATAAATATATAATAATATTTTATAACCATAAAAATGGTTTTATGACCATACTTGAAGGCGGTAATAGAAATTGAAAACTCATCGTCCTTGAATGCGATAAATCGACACATCACGGACGATGTTTTCATTTTTAGAACAAAAGGTGAGGGGATGAGAAATGATGATGGGTTTTTACATTAACACAATAATATTACAGCATATTCAGGTTACTATAGTTATCATGTCACTTTTATAATTTGAGATTAGGAGAGGAAAGAAAAATAAAATAAATTTAAAATAAATTAAAAGAAAAAGGAATATGTTTTCACCTCTTGAATTATTCTCCTTGAGAATCTCTTTAGAGGAATTAGGTTTGGTATTTTATTGAGAGAAAAAAAGAACCTAGACATGGGGTAGGGACTTAGGAGGTGTATTGGGAAGACTTTTTACAAGCTTCAAGGATTTAGAGGTGTTAGGAGAATAGGTGGTGAGGGGGTGGTATTTATAGTGGAGGAGAGTGGTGTTTTTTATTATTTTACTCATTTGTTTATTATTTTGGGTCAAGAATGTGAATAGTATTGATTCTTTTGACTAAATAAAATAAATAGTGCATTTGAGTTAGAACAAAGGGTTTTTACATCAGAAAAACATCATCCATGACTAAAAAATTCATGTATTTAGCTTATACTGTAAATTACTATATTTTACTATTCACCAAAAATTCAACTATTTTAGAAAAATCTCAGAAATTCAACCCAATCATTTTTTGAAATTTATAATTCAAAAATAAACTCTATTTTATGAAAATAATTTTATAAATATGAGAAATTTAATTTTTAAATAAAATCCCCATTTATTCAAAAAATACCAATTTTAAAATTATAACTGATTTTATAACACTTTGAAAATTTAATTAAGGTCACATAAAATTATATTTTAATAATAAGAAAATAAATATTAATTTATGAATCTATTTTATGAAATAAATTTTCTTTTTAATCATTATATTAATTATAATATTGTAAATAAACATTTATGTCTCACAAAAATATCAATACTTAATTTATCATTTTTAAAAACATTTATTTTCTTATTCCATGATATAAATATATCATATTTTTATTTATAAGATTCCTAAATTTTATTTATACCTTCATAGGTGATGTTACTATTCTATTGTCTAGGTAACTATGCTTAATGTTCACATTACTCTTTCAAAGATCAGGTTAGTGTTCCATTGGTTTAGGTTTTTTAATTTTATAAATACTTTGTATTTCATTAATTATTAATTTATAAAGTTTTTACTGTGTTATATAAGTGATTTTATGTGATTTATAATATATGAAATAATTATAAGAAGGTAAATTTCATTGATAGAATTTTGGGTTGTTATATTCTTCCCCCTTTATGAAATTTCTCCCTCGAAATTTTGTTTTAAAAACTGAGGAGAAAACAGGTGAGGGTACTTCTCCTTCATTTATTCCTACAGTTCCCATGTCACCTCTTCATACTTATGGTTAATTAATAGTACTTTTACCCGGTGAGTAGTCTTTTTGTGTAGAAATTTATCTCTATGGTCCAAGATCTTCACTGATTGCTCCTCATAAGAGAGATAATTTTCCAATTGTACCACCTCTGAATTTAGAACATATTAGGGGTCTAATATGTACTTTATCAAGAGGGATATGTGGAATACATCATTTACTTGAGACATGGTTGGTGGAAGTTCTTGTCAATAGGACACATCTCCGACACGATTAAGAATCTCAAAGGGTCCAATGCACCTGGGACTTAACTTTCCTTTCTTTCCAAATCTCACGATCCTATTTCATGGAGATATGCATAGAAATACCATGTCTCTAACCTTAAACTATATACCCTTTCGACAATTTTCTTCATATCTATTCTGTAAACTTTTGGCTACCTTGATGTTCTACTGAATGGTTTTCACATTTTCCACCATTTATTCAACTATTTCAGGTCTTAATAACTTACATTCACCAACTTTATCCCATCATTCTAGTGTTATGCATCTTTTCCCATAAAGGAATTCATATAGATCCATTTGTATGAATGAGTGGAAAAAAAATATGAGAAATAAAATAAAGGTATATGTTGGTCACATCCTCCCTTGAAGTCCATAGAACATTCTCTCAATATATATTCAAGTTTCTAAATAGTCTGTTCGGATTGGACATCAGTTTTTGGATGATAGGTCATACTAAAGTTTAACTCGGTGTATAGATCATGTTGGAGACTTTTCCATTACTTAGAGGTAAATATTATATATCAAGAAAATATAATTAATAATGATACTCCATGTAGACTCACTACTTCTTTGATGTATATCCTTTCAATTTGGTCAAGTGAGAAGTCATATAAAATTGTGATAAAGTGAGATGTCTTTGTAAGATGATCCACAACAACCCATATATAATTGTTTCCTATGGATGTATTTAGAATTCCAATGAAAAATTCCATGGTGGTATTTTCCCATTTCCATGTTGGTAATGGTAATGGTTGCATAATCCCCTTAGAATTTTGTCTTTCAGCCTTCACTTTCTAACATGCCGGGCACTTTGACATATATTCAGTGATATCTACCTTCATATTGTCCCACCAATAGTTCTCTGGGAGATCTTGATACATGTTTGTGATCACTAGGTGAATAAATATGGTTGATCTATATGTGTTATTCATAAGATCTTTATTTATATATAGATCAGATGATACACATAATCATTACAAAAATCTCATGAATCATTTTTCATATATTTTGAACTCTAATTATTTCCCATTTCTGATTTCTTCCACCTTCTTCTAAATTTGTATATAATTTATTTGAGAATCCTTTATTTTCTCCATAAGGTATGGTTGAGAAATTATTTTAGAAAGGAATTATGATGTTATTTCCTTAATTATTCCCATGTCCATCCTTTGAAGGTTTAAGAAGATTGGATCCTTCTCAATTCTCATCATTGATAAAGAATCATGATCCATTCTACTTAGGGAATCTTCCACCTTATTTTCTTTACCATGATGTTAGTGGATTGATTAGTTGTAATATTTTATGAGATCTAACCATCTTCATTGGGGCATATTAATATCCTTCTATGTGAATATATATTTGAGGATTTTATGATTAGTATATATCTCGCACTTCTCCCCATAAAGATATTGTTGCCATATTTTCAATTTAAAGATCATAGTTTCCAACTCTAGATCACGTGTAGGATAGTTTTGGTCATTAATTTTCAAATTTCTATAGGTATAGGCTATCACTTTTTCATTTTTCATTAGTACACATCTTAATCCCTTCTTTGAAGCATCGTTTTACACCACAAAGAGTTCCCTACTTGTTAGTAGTGTGAGCATTAGTGCATTGATGAGCCTCTTTTTCAACTCTTTGAAGTATTATTCATATTCAATGGTTGAAAAAAACTTTACTCCCTTATAATTAATCTTGGTTAGTGGGTTTTAAAATTGTGATAATTTATTCAAAAATCATTGGTAATACCCATCTAGACCAAGGAAACTATGAACCTCCATTATAGATGTTGGCTTGGGCCACTCCTCAATTGCCTTTTTTTTTGGAAGGATCCACATATATCCCTTTTCTGGTGATAAAATTCCCCAATAATTATACTTCTTCCATCCAGAACTCACATTTACTATACTTTGAAAATATTTTCTCCCTTCTCAAATTCATTAGAAAAACATTAAAATTCTCCTCATGTTCCTCATTACTCTTGGATTATATCATAGTATCATTAATAAATACTACCACAAATTTATTGAGGCAATCTCTAAAGACTCTATTCATTAAATACATGAAAATTTCAAAAGAATTAGTGAGTCCTAAGGGAAACACTCTGAACTCATAGTGTCTGTACCTCATTGGAAAGGCAGTTTTGGGAATATCTTTCTTCCTCACCTTTAATGGGTGACATCCTAACTGAAGATCCGCCTTAGATAAATACTTAGACTCACATAGTTGATCAAAAAATTCATCTATCGGTGGTAGGGGATACTTTTCCTTTATCATGATTTTATTGAGCTCATGATAATCAATATAGAGGTACATTGATCCACAATTTTTCTTGACAAAGAGGACCAGTGCACCCCACAGTGAAGTACTCAGGCATATAAAACTCTTATAAAGATTCTCCTATAACTTCTTCTTCAGTTACTACAACTCAATTGTGTCCATTATACTAGGTGTCTTTGATATAGGTAGATATCTAGGTATAATATCAATTGAGAACTCAACCTCTCGGTCCATAGGAATACCAAACAATTCTTTATGTAACACATCAGAGTATTCCCTCACAATGGGTATGTCTTTGAGCATGATTCTCTGCTTTGTCTCGATAATTTGATCTAGATATGCTTGATCATGAGGAAATAATATCCAAAATTGATATGATGATTATAATGGAGATTCAACCTCCTCCTTACACTTGTACAGAATTTTAGGAGGCGTTATAATGTGATGAGTGATCTCCCTTTATTGACAGTTGATGTTGTCTTTGTATAAAGATAGCCAATCCATTCCAAAAATAGCATCAATCTCTACCAAAAGAAGTAAGATGAGATTTGTTGGGAGTTTTAGTCCAAAACAATTAATTGGAGAGGATTTATATACTTTGGATGTAATAATTTCCCCACTTTATGTTCTCACAGATAACTCAACCTCCATATTTTGAGGTGGTGTTTGAATAGTTCTACTAAACTTACAAGATATGAAAGAATGTATAGAACTAGAATCAAATAGTACACTCACTATTATTTAGTGAATAACCAGAATACTTATCACCACATTATTTTCATGATCTAATTCAGTAGTAGTGATATCATATTCCCCTCCTTGTTGCCTTGGAGGTTGTTTTTTATTTCCTATGACAACCCTTGGCATAGGAAAATGGTTCGAAAAATGCCCATGTTACTTGTAGTTGAAACATTGAACTACATGTTGAGTATTTGTCTGAATCTTCCTTTCCTCTTTAACACTGGTCAGAATATGTATATACCTTTATCAATTATTATCCATATTCCCCATTATTCATCATTTGAATCATTTTTCGGTTCCTTTTAGATAGTTCCCAGGATTATTCTTGACACAATTTTGACATGTGGGGTGTTGGGTTTTCTTCCCATCATGGGATTTACTATCATATGAGACTCCATTCTTCTCATTTTATATCTAGGCCCATGAGACCACTGAGAGTCTCTGATCTCCATATAATCCTTTAGTGAACATCATACAATCTCCACATCACCATCAAATTCTCAAATAGCCAATACTTTTCATAGACTTAGCTTTAGTACATTAAATAAGAGACCTGCCTTTATTTAACTATTAATAACAAAGCCATGGTAATACTGTACAATCCTTGTAAATTTTTTCACATGTGATTCAATATAATCACATTCCTTTTTCTTCAATCCAAGGAACTCCCTCTATATCTTAAGATGTAGAATTTAGGGAAAATTTTATTGAAAATATTTTCTTGAAATATTCTCATTCTATGGAATAAATTTCCTCCTTGGACTTTGTGTTCTTGGTCAGTTTCCACCACTGATCAGATTTACCATCAAAATGATAGACCATCAGCACAACTTTCTCTTCTTATGAGCAGTGGAGGATAGATAATATCTTCTAAATGGTGGTAATCCATTGTTCAGTAAGGAGGGTATATGAAGATCTACTAAACACGAGAGGCCTTTTTTATATAAATTATTTGACTGAAACTTTATCTTTCTTAGGAGAAGGAGTGAATTCCACATGATTTAAGTTATTATTCATAACTTGAGATAGTTTGGAAATTACTTTCATGAAGTTTGGAGTGCCTTCTCCCTTCATTTTTGGAATTTCATTTGGGAAATCTTTACATTTCTGATCACATTGATTGTTTTCATGGGTTCTTCTGTTTCCATACATTAACTAAGATAAATAAAGTAGAATTAGGGGGGCTTGAATACTTAGCTAATAAGAATGTAAGGAGGAAAATTTGAACATAAAAGGATAAAATTGTAAATAGAAAGTATATCATATATTATGATTACCTATGTTTCAATATATGTTATCCATGGTGATTAAATTATCCCTAGGGTTTTTGCTAAAGTTTTATAGTCATAATATCCAGAAATAACTAGATCATTCTATGATACCAACTATAATATCCCCATCCTATTACACATATTATTACATGATTTCAAGCATAATTAAACATCAAATACAAACCAAGGATCATAAATTATAGTGTCTTTGGATGATTTAGGTCCATGATAAGACCACATGAAACCCAAATAAAAACATCTTATATTTAATCTTTAAAATGATCTCTGAAATTAATTTGATCCCTTATACCTACATAGGATAACCTCGGGAATACCTGAACAAAGATATGATCTAAAAATCCCAGTAAGGGAATAATCATATGAATCAAGTATAGCACATGGGTTAGAAGGCATAACATGATGGAATAAAAAGGCATGAATAAACATAAAGAATCATAACATATGTAATCATGGTATCATAGAAAATGTGAAACAATATACAACATGACATAAGAATGATTCAAGGCTAACCACCAAGACCATTTCACATGATTAACATGATTCAATTCTAACCACCAAGACCATTTCACATGATTAGAATGAGTCAAGGATAACCACCAAGACTGTTATGCATGACATCTCATGAGACTAAACATTAACCAATTAATTGGAGTGATATCTAGGAACACCCATTATAACATGTTCATGAATATGTGTTCCACATGAATAATCAATCATAAAGAAAAGGTTTGCCCATATAAATATATGTGTATTGTAATCATGTCATAAAGCATAACAAACGATCATATCAAAAAAGTGTCCAAGAAGGAATGGATTTAAAACATACATGGATATTAATAAATTAAAATAGTTATATATAATGATATATGATTTCCAAATAAAATGAAAACATGTAAAAATAGTGTTTAAGAAATATTAGAAATGGGCCACTTTGGTGCGTTTAAAGAGAAAATATTAGAGTTTTTAAAGAAAAAAATGTATAATTGTTTGCATAAAACCATAAATGAACTAAGATAGGTTTTAATGTTAAAAAAATATAAATTTTATAAAAATAATTGTGTCTTAAAATAGATTATGGAGTTCACTTGATAATGGGTATGAAATTAAGAGGTTCCCTTTAATTGGGCTTGCTTATCAAGAGGAATTGAGAAGGGATATTTATACAATATGTATTTCCCCATCAAAGGAAGAATAATTTATCTAGGTTCATAGGTTTGTAACATATAAAAACAATTTAGGATTATTACATAAGAATAATTAAGAATTACATTTGGGTAAAGAGAGATAAAGTGTACCCCGAAGGAAAAAATGGAGGTTCGGAAAGAATCCCTTACCTTATGTCCAAAAGTGTTCTTCACGTGATATTAATGTCCTAGATAATCAAACTAAATACATTAATTAATTAACTCAAAACATTTTATAAATTTATTTTTTTTATTATAATTTTACTAAGTTTATTCATTCCCTTTTTATGAGATGTGAAATTCAATTTCATTGTTCGAGGGTGTTCATTTCCTTTGTTTTCATGATTGGTTCACTTGTATACATGTATGAAAAATCATGTAAAATGATAATAGTTGTATATAATTGAAATTATAAGTTATTAATGAAATTATATAATATTAAATGGTCTTACATATCATTTGTTTCTATATTTTATGATGATTAATTATATTAAAAGTTAATGATAACTGTTCAGATTATTTTGACATTTTTGTATCATCACGAACTAGTTTGGTTTTATTAATTAATATTATTTATATATTGGTTTTGGAACATTAAATAGGATGAAATAAATATATTATAATCTATTTAAAATATAAAAATTGTTTTATGACCAGCCTTGAAGGCAGTAATGGATATTCAAAACTTGTCATCCTTGAATGCAATAAATCCACACATCACGGACGATGTTTTCATTTTTAGAGAGAAAACAGTGGGGAAGAGAAATGATGATGGGTTGTTGAATTAACGAAATAAAATTATAATATATAAGGTATAATTTAAGTATATTTTTATTTGGATAATTTTAGGTGAGGAGATGAAAATAAAATAAAAGATATTGAAAATAAATTAAAAGAAAAAGGAAGAGGTTTTTACCTCTTGAATTCTTCTCCTTGAGAATCTCCTTAGGGGAATTGGGTTTGGTCTTTTGTTGAGACCAAATGATCTTGGACATGGGGTAGAGACTTGGAAATATTATTGGATAGAATTTTTACATGATTAAAGGCTTTAGAGGTGTGAGGATAAGAGTTGGCGAGGGGTGGTATTTATAATGGATGAGATGAGTTTTTTTATTATTTTATTCACTTGTTTATTATGTTGGATCAAAAATATGAATAGTATTTATTATTGTGACTAAATATAGTAAATATTTTATTTGAGTTCAAACCAAGGGTTATTACATTATCCAAACATCATCCATGACCCAAAAATTTATGTATTTAGCTTATACTGTAAATTACTATATCTCACTATTCACCAAAAAATCAACTATTTTAGAAAAATAGAAAAACTTCACTGCAATATTTTTTTGATGTGTAGAATTAAAAAATGTACTCCTTTTTATAAAAAAATTTTCTAAAAATGGGAAAATTAATATTTAAATAAATTCCTCATGTATTCGAAAAATACTGATTTTAAAATTATAACCAGTTTTATAACACTTTGAAGAATTAATTAAGGTCTCATAAAATTATCTAAAAATCATAAGAAAAAAATATTAATTTATGAATTTATATTATGAAAATAAATTTTCTTTTAAATCATTATATATTAATTATAAAATTGAAAATAAACATTTATGTTTCACAAAAATATCAATACTTTATTTTTCATTTTTAAAACATTTATTTACTTATTATATGATATAAATATATCATATTTTCATTTATAATATGCATAAATTTTATTTATACTTTCATAGGTGAGGTTACTATTCTATTGGCCATGTTACTATTCTTAACGGTCACATTACTATTCCAAATGTCAAGTTATTATTCCATTGGTTTAGGTTCTTTAATTTCATTAAATACTTTTTATTTCATTAATTATTCATTTATAAAGTTTTTATTGTGTTTTCTAATTGATTTTATGTTATTTATACTATATTAAATAATTATAATAAGGGAATTTTTATTGATATAATTCTTGGTTGTTACATGTGCAGGTTAAGAAGTGATCTTGAAGGCCAAGCTTGTTCCATCTTTTAGTATTAAGAAGGTTTCCAGTAGATGGGTCATGAAAGAAGTGATTCATTGGTGAACTTTTCATGATACTATTTTTTATCACGCTTATCTTGACTCATTTGGTCTTAGAGTATGTGTTGAAGAAGTCTTTATCACTATTTGGGGTTATAGAAGAAAAATTGTTTCCCTATGCATGACTTGTCAACAAGTTGGTTCTTGAAGTTTATAAGTGTTTTCAAAAAATCCAAAGGGGGTAATAATTTTAAAAAATCCTCTTGAAGGTTCTTTTTTATTGATTGTGTTTATTTACAAGGATTGATGTTGTTGATGAAGGTTGGTTTTCAAATGAGGCATGAAGATTTGGTATGACCTTCAGAACTGATCATGTGAATCTTGAATGTCAAAATTGATCATGTGAAGCACCGTATAATTTTCAGGGTATCTTGTGAAGAGATCACATGAAACACTGCATGATTTTTAGGAGATTATGTGAAGAGATCACATGAATCATTGCATGATTTTCAGGGGATCTCATGGTGGTATCATGTGAAGAGTGTGAAAAAAAAATAAGTTAGAAATGATAGAGATGTCACATGGTTGATCAAAATCATGTGACCTTGTGATAGTCATTTGATCATGTGATGAGATCACATGAATAACTTGTGACATGCAGTAAATGGTCATGTGGAGTGATCATGTGAAGTGCATAAGGATGATTACTAAGGTAGTATAAAAAATTTAGAACTGTGATTTTTCGAGTTAAGGTGGTGGATTGATGCCTATAAATACCCCTAACCCATATTTAATAAGTCAGAGAAGTTTTCTTAAGTGGTTTGATCTTAAGAAAAGTATTTCACATGATAAGAACAAGGTCTTATGATGGGATCACACGATCTGTGTAAACATAAAAAATTATTGCGAAGGGTCTCACAGAGGAGTCTCATGGAGAGATCTCTATAAGTAATCATGTGAAGTGAAGAATTCACAAGATGTTTTCACACATAGTAAGACCCTTTGATATCACATGAACTATGTAAACTTAAAAGGGGTCTCACACCAGAGTCATGTGATTCACATGAATAGAAGAAGGACTTGCAAAGGGATCTCACAAAGGTATATCACAAAGTGATCTTATAAAGGGATCTCGTGGGGTGATCTCATAGAGGGATCTCATAGAGGGATCTCATATAGGGGTCTCATGGAGTAGTATCATAGAGCAGTCTCATAGAAAAGTATCATAGAGGATTCTCACATAGAGGTATTGTAGAGAGGTCTCATGGAGAGGTCTCATGAAGAGGTATCATGAAGAGGTCTCATAGAGAGGTCTTATGGATTGGTATTGTGAAGGAGTCTCAAGGGGGAGTTATGTGCCAGAATCTCATGTAAGGGTTACATTCAATGATCTTACACAAGGGTTACACTCCAGGATCTTACATAAGGGTAACACACTAGGTTTAACTTTTGAGTGATATCATTTTCACATATGAATTTAGAAGATTAATAATACAGAGGATCAACACTATTTGACAATACTTTCAGAAGGAGTTTATTCACTACTACATCTAAGGTGGTGAAAGGAAGAAGGTGGTGTTGTATACTATAAAGTTAATGGATTTCTAGAATCATTATAGAAAGAGGAATACTTGTCATCTCATAAAGAAATTTCCAAAGTAAGGAGGAGTTTCCATGACATATCTTGTTAAGGTTATGCTTAAGGGGATGTTCACATCAATACTGCAAAGGATAATGTATATTTCAAAGGAATATATTATACATTCATTGAAACTATAAACAATAAAATATATTGTTCTTTAGTATGTGTTCCAATTGATTTTCCTTATAAATTATTGATCATAAGAGGGAAGTGAGAGGGAATTGATCCTGTGGATATAGTGTATCTACCCCGAGAATTATTAGGTTAGTGAGTCTAGGAAGAAGATACCTATCCTAAACCAATAAGAGTGAACTTTAGTGGATTTGTTTTATTGGAACATTGAATTTGTATGCTCCTTGGATGTAAACCAATGAGGGTAATCCAAGTAAAAAAAAATTCCTTATTCTTAATTTATTTATTTTATTTCTATGCATCATCATCAGATAAAGTTGGAAAGAATATGATCAATATAAACACTAAAGAGAAAAATAAGTGACCCTCATATAAATAGGTAAATATTCAGTGCTGCAAGAAGAAGTTTGAAAAGAATATCCATACCCTAATTCACCCACCCCCCTCTTAGGGTATCTAAGCCCCTTTTGGTACTAAAAATTGGTATTATAGGATAGGTTTCTTTTATTGGATTTGTTTTCTATGAAAAGTTTTATTCTACGTTTGGAATTGAATTTTTGGTTTTCTTTTATCTCAATTCCATGGAAAAGTAAAGAACTTCAAAGAAGAAGAATAAGTCTAGTAGAATTCCTTGGTGTGAAATTGAATATGGAAAGAGTTTGATTCATTTTATGGAAACCAACAATGTATTAAAAAAAGTTTTGGATGAATAATATTGTAAGACTATTTAATCATTCAATTATGCTACAAGAATTATTGAAGAGCCTGAAATTCCAAGTGATGTTGTAACTATTAATAATAAAGAAATTCTAGGAAGGCTAAAAGTGGAAGTTGTCCACATGATAAAGGAATATTATCAAAAATTAAAATAATAAAACAAGTATCAATATATCCATATCCAAACATAGAAAATTAAAGTCAAAAAAATAAAAGGTTTAAATAAAATACATGTTGAAGTGGCCACTGATATAAGAAATAAGAATGATTATCAAGATAAAGAACTGTAGAAAATCAATGTTGATGAAAAGGGAAATAATCTTAACTAAAAAAATTCCAAATTTAAAATCCAAAAAAAAATGATCTTTTTACACACCTCCCAGAAATGGTTTCGATGAATAAATGATTTAAATATTATGTTACTCATATTAATTCAAAAATAAAGTATAAAAGTTAAATGGTGGATAAGTTATCCCAAGCATTAGAAGATGATATGACTAGTGGTAATACTCTCAAGAAAGAATTTAATGCTCAACTTGAATCTTGGAACAATAATATTAGAAAATTAAGAAAAAATATGGATTCGGTCTAGAAATAAGTGTAGAAATTTAATGCAATAAGAAATCCAAAATTTAATGATGATTTGAATTTATTAGTTGACTATCATTCGGAAGGTAATAATGAAATTAAAATAAAATTTCCTATTTTAGATGAAAAATATGTAATTATTGTCACATCCAAAAGTACATGAAATTTAGGAAAATATGGTGTTTTCTATGATTAACCCTCTCCCATGCATAAGAGGAAGAAAGTTGTGAACAATTCCAGAAATAAGGAAAAGCATGTAAGTGCTAAAATAAGACCTAAAAGGACTTATTTAAAAAGTGATGACAACATGCTCTATTTATTTGGGATGAATAGTTATATTTAAATTTTTTGTTTAGAATATTAAGAATATATTTCATATTATTAAGACAAAAATAATTCTAAATCTGAGAATAAGAAGAAACTTCATGAAAATTATGAAAAAAACATCTCTCATAAGAAATTATCCATCAAATTCTATGATTGTGGAAGATTGGGACACATCGTGAGTATGTTTCAAGAATCCCTAGGGATCAATGTTAGAATAATAACTCTGAATGCATCAATATATCATAAGAGAAATGATAATTCAATGTATGTTTTTAATGGGAGATGTTTTATATGCTCTAATCATGTGCATTTGGAAATATATTGTAACTAGAAGAAATCAAGGAAGGAAAAGGAACCATAAAGGATATCCTTAACTCTAGTGGTGAATAATAAGAAATCATATACTAGAATACAACATTCTAAGTTGAAAAATAGGTTTAATGTCTCATGGTAAACATAGGAATATCATCAAAAGATGTACCGAGCACATACACTATTACAATACAACACAATAACGTTCTTTTATTAAGAATGGGAAAGAGAATATTACATAAAATAAGAAAAGGTCCAGGAACTCAAGAAAAAAGGAAAAGTCATGGGGGTCTAAAATAATGAAGGATGGGAGAATCACCTCGGATGATAATCATATATTCTAGAGGAAGTGATCCCAAACTAGAATAGGAAACAAAATGAGCATCAATAGAGTACGTTATTTCTAGAAAATCATCCACCTTGCTGCCCTCACACCATGAGTGGAGTAGTTTGATGTGGTTGTTAATGAGATACCTTCATTTCCTGATCTGATGCATTATAGACTATGGGATGGTGGAAAGAATGTGAATAAATCTAGGGAAAAAATGAAGGATTTATTCTAGTTGTGAGTAAGAAGAATGTAAGTTTAGTGAAAGACTCACCCCTAACAAGAAAGGTTGATGGGACTTGAATAACTGATAAAAGAAAAATGAATAAATAAAGTCTTGATAAATTCATTTTTCATTCTATAATCCTATAAGTGAAGGTAATAGAAAGAAACCTAAAATGTAGGAAAAAGAATGAGAAGATGACCAATGGAAAAATTCTTAGCCAGAGAAAGAATCATGAAAAATAGAATATTGGTGGTGCATCAAAGAAATAAATTTGTATTAGTGGGTTTAAACCCCAAATTGTGAAAAATTACAAGACTATAAAATCTAAAAATCATTATAATATTGGGAATGTGGGTAAATAATTTCTAGTTATATGGACATAATAATTGAATTTGGATAGGCATTTGGAATAAGCACATAAATAGTATAATTGTTCGTAAGAAAATATTAAAGGGTTAGTCCATCAGGATAAACCACAATCTTTTCATTGAGGATTCTAAAGGTACCCTTATCCACATGCATTAACTATTTCTAATATTTGTTTTAATTAATACAAGATAAAGGGGGAGATACGATCTAGGGGGTGTGTTTACTTAAAATTCATAGGTGCATGATTTGAATAGAGATACATGTGGCAAGAAGAACCTAAACTATTGAAATTTGCATATATTTTAATATTACACAATTTTTGTTAAATAAAAACTCTATTTTTTTAATAATTATCAGGAATTTGTATGTTTTTTGAAAAGTAATATTATACAATTAATATCCTTATGTGAAACTGAATAGCTTTCAAAGCTATACTTTAATGATCCAATGGTTCTTAGTTTCATTAAAAATTAAAACATTGTTATCAGATCTTATTTCAAGTGGTATTTGAATACTAAGAGAATATGGATTGGTGGAGAAGAAGAAATATTCATGTATTTCATGTTTATCTATTTTTTCTAACAATGTGCTATCATCTGACTATTTCCAACATACCAAAAAGTAACTAGAAAATCAATATTATTTATAACTAGTGTTATCCCCATTATAAATAGTAATCCAACATTTATCCCTAGCTCAATAATTAGTATTAATAATCTCTATCAGTCCAAAGATATAATATTTCAAAGATATGGTGACAAATAATCTAGGAAATATTAATAAATCCAACAATAGAGTCCACTAAAGAATAGTATAAATTCATGTTTTTATAATATATGGAAGTAATTGAGTGGCATGGACTATGTTGGTTTTTATTGTCTTAAACTATTGTTTCCTACAAATAATTATGACTTATTAGTCTTAGAGGATCTATAAATGACTCAATTCCAAGTGGTAATCTCACTTGTTTAAAATTTTATATATAATGAATTATAGGGCTATGAGCTTGAGAAGTGCATGACCGAAAGGGAAAAATAATATCTCTTTATCTTGATTTAAAGGGTTAGAAAAATAATTTGTGTTCCCTCGTGATTTTTTATTTTATAAAAAAAATTAATACACAGAGATCATTGATTAAGGGTGAGTAAAGTCACTGATTAAGACAATGTATTCAATATCACAGAATGCAGACAGATCATTGGTAGTCTATTGTACTTAACAGTAACATGCCTCGATATTGTTTTTATCACATACTAAAAGGCATGATATCAAGGTAATCCCAAATATATCCACTTACTTGGAGTGAAAATAATACATTGATATATCAAAGTAATGATAGATTTTGGTTTACTATACAATGAAAAATCATAACAAAAATTATTGGGTTTTACAGATGTGGATTGGGTCGGTTTTACAGATGATCAAAATTCGACATCTGTTTGTTCATTCTATTATAGAAGACTTTTCATTTATTGGGTAAGAAAAAATATATTGTATTTATTTTATCACTATAGAATCTGAATACATCACAGGTACTAAATCTTTCATGTAGTTATTATGGATGAAGTAGCAGCTTAATGATATGGGAGTTAAAGTGAAATATTCAATTGGAATCCATTGTGATAATTCGAGTGATATAAATCTTAGAAAAAAACCATTCCATCACTTAAGGACAAATCACATTGAAATAAAATATCACTTCATCAAGGAGAAAGTGGAGTATGATACTGAGAATCTAGAGTATGTACCTAATGAACTAATGTTTGTAGACATCTTAATGAAGGCCTTAACTAATGAAGTGTTTGAAAGGCATTTACTGGATCTTAGAGTTCATTCAACTCTTCACACATGAAAATTGTGGATTTGGGACCCCTCTCCCCAAGGTTTTGTGTGGTTTTCCATTTTGTATTGATTTTCATTCTTTACCATGTTTCAGACCATAAAGTAGTGACCTTTGGGTTTATTGAAAAAAGGGGAGAAATGTCTTGATCAAGATATGGGAGAAGCTAAGAGGGGTGGCATCGAAATAGAGGGAGTTGTAAATATAGTGATACTAAATATGGCCTATCAATGAATAAGAATCATGAAATATAGGGACCTTTGGGATTATGATGCAAGCAGTAGACATGTTCATGTTAAGAAGTGATCTCGAAGGATAATCTTGTTTTATAATTTAGTATAGAGAAGTTTTCCAATGGAAGTTTTGATAATGAAGTGATTCATTTATGAAATTTTTATTATACTCTTAATTATCATGCCTATATTGAATCATGTTGGCTTAGAGTACATGTTAATGAATTCCTTGATCACTATTTGGTGTTGTGAAATGAAAATGGTTTCCATGTGTATGAATTTTTAACAATTTGGTTCTTGAAGTTTATAAGTTTTTTCAATAAACACAAAGGGGTGATTATTGTAAAAATCTCTCTTGATGGTGATTTTGGTTTGATTATGTTTGTTGATAAGGTTTGATGTTTTTGTAAAAGGCTGGTTGTAAAAGGATTTATGAAGAGTTGGAATGAATGTCATAACTAATCACACAGAGTGAGAATATCATAATTAATCACACGAAGCACTGCATGATTGTTTTGGAATCTTGTGAAGATATCACATGAATCACTTCATGATTTTCAGGGGATCTCACAAATAGATCATGTGAATAACCTCATGATTATCAGGGGGTCTCTTTGTGGGATCATGTGAAGTTCATGAAGGAACATTGGATAGAAATTATAGGGATATCTCATGGTTGTTAAAAATCATGAGACCACATGATATTAATTTGATCATGTGATAAGATAATGTGAATCACTTTTGACATGTGGTAGGTGATCATATTGAGTGATCAAATAAAGAATGTAAGTCTGATTATTGAGGTGGTGGAATAGATGGATAACCATTATTTGATGAGTTAATGTGGTGTATTGATGCCTATAAATATTCATAAACCATTATTAAGAAGTTATAGAAGTTTTATTAAGTCTTTTTATATAAAGAAAATTATTTCTCAGGATAAGAACAAGTTCTTTCTCTAGGATCATGTGATCTACATAAATTGAAAAAATTCTTATGAGGGGGTCTCATGGAGATATTTCATGAAGGAATCATGTGAAGTGAATTATGTGTGGGGTTTTTATATGCATAGGAAGACCCTTTGATATCACACAAGCTGTTTAACCTCATATGGTGTCTCATTTTAGAGTCATGTGATCCATGTTAATGGAAGGAATCACAAATGGATATCATGGAGTGATATCATGAAGGTATCTTGTGGAGTAATCTTATAGAGAGATATTGTAGAGGGGTCTTACGGAGTAGTCTCACATAGAGGTATCACAGATAGGTCTCATGAAAAATGAAATAGTTAACATCCAGAAACGATGATTTTAATAAGGAATTATTAATAAATGGGAGATGAAATATTATAAGTGGATCATATATGATATTATAAATATTTACATGAATCTGGTATAAAATTACAACAAATTTAAATTTATTATATGGTATTTTAAATAACTTTTGAATCAATTCAAACTCAATGTAAGAGATTTATGTTACAATCTAATTGTTTATTGAGATTTTTTAAGATCAAGTCTCTGATGATTAAATTTTATGAAATATCTCTCAATAATCCCATGAATTTTCTTTTCCTATGGTTATTTTTTGAGATTAAATGTTTTTATTTCATTTTCCACGCTTTAATAACTTTAGATAATAAAAGAATTATTTTAAGGAAAATCGACTTTATTTCTCTCTTAGATCGAAAACCATTTTTCTTCCATGTCCATTTTTTCTCTATAACATTTTCAAGAATGTTTAATTGTTCTTTTATGATTTTTTAAATTCATTTTTACCCATGTTTTTATTTTTATAAAAAAATCAACGGAATCTTCTTATAATTTTCTGAATAAGTTACTTTTGACTTTTTATCAAAAATTTGAAAGTAATCATTATTTTAACACACTCTGAATGAACAGAATTTTCTGCCATCATGAACACTTAATTATTTCAATCTTCCTTTATAAGTTTACAATGTTCTTTTCAAATAAAATGGTTTCCTTGATATTTGGTAAATTTTTATATTTTAATATGTGATTAAAAAATGAAAAGGTTATTTTCCTCAAGAAATATTTTGGTGCTCATATAAAATAATTTTTCATCTAAGATGACATATTTTGATGTTACTTAAACTTTACTAGGGATATGATCCAATGATACCTTCCTTATTATTTCTATGGATGGTTTATAATTATAATGACAAGATGTTTATGAAACTTTTTTTCATAGGTTATGAAATAATTAATTGATTAAATATTTATGAAACTCATTTCCTTTCCACAATTTATGCTATAATGAATGTCTTACGATCTTTTTTCACACACATATTTTTTTTTGAAAAAAAAATAATCAAGTTTTGTGAGTTTATTTTAAAATTAATTTCTACTACTTTTAAAGATTTATTTTAATAAAATGGATTCTATATTTGGAATCAGCATTTACAAATTTAGTAATGAGGCTAATTTCATTTTTTGTTATACTGAATAGTAAAAATGGTAAAAACTTGTTATTTTGGTTAAGGTTAAAACGAGTTAATTGGGGGTTAAACTAAGAGATAAGGGTAAATTTTCAAATAAAACTTTTCTTAATCTAATTTAGTAACCATATTTCGACCTCATCGTATCCCACCATTGAATATATGGGAATTTAGAAGTATTTCTCTTTATAATTACTTTATTATATTTTAATCTTTCAATAAATTCTAAATGTGACCTCTCCCCCACTTATAAAAGGACACTCTTATTTTCTATTCTTTACACTACTTTGAGGTATCTTTCTCAACCAAATTCTTCCCAATTATCTTTTCAACTTCCCTATCCATGAAATAGAGGTGATGGTATTCTTAAAATACTATTACAAGGGTCCTTAAGAAGGGATCTAAGGGTGTCCTACCAAGCAATAGATGGTTAGGTCACTTTTAAAGTAATTCGAACTTGAGGTAAAATATTTTTATCTCACTTTTATTTCTATGAGACACATGACATATTCACCACTTGTTTCTTTTATGTGGTTTATATACTACCCATGAATGTATTTTATGATGCTTATCATGAAAATTATGGATATTTACCAATACATACAAGGATATATCTTTCATGTGGTTGTTATTCAAAATTTACCAAAGCGGTAAGGTATTTATGTTACAATCTCATTATTTATTTGGATTGTTTATGATTAAGTTTATGATGATGGAATTTATTGATATATCACTCATTAATCTCATTAAATTTCTTATCCTCTACTTATTTGTTGAAAATACATATTTTCCTTTAATATTCCTCACTTTAAGTACTCAAGAGACTAAAATAATGTTTTTAAGTAAAATTGACTTTGTTTCTCTCTTCAGTCAAAAATCGTTTTTCCCATGTCTATTTTTTCTCTAAATTTTTTTCAAAAATGTTTTAATATTATTATATGATTTTTTAAATACATTTTTACCCATGTTTTAATTTTTATAGTCAATAGATAGAACCTAAAGGAATCGTGTTAATTCTGAATGTGATGGATAATGCAATTATAGTCCTCCTGAGCAACCAAATGTTATGGGAGATTGAATGAATAATTTTTTTTATGATTACATGTATTTCTCAAGACATTAACCATGTTGTTCTTCCAAATGATAAAAGGAGGGAACAATATTTTGTTGATTCCATCATGAGGAAATATCCACCATCTTTTAGTGGGTCTACTAATCCACTAGTTTCTGATAAATTGATTAGTACCAAAAAACATATTTTTCATTCTCTAGTGTTCAAAAAATTAAAAAGTTAATTTATCTATTTTTCATTTGGAAGGATAAGCCTATCAATAGTGGCCTCTTATTAAGAACATAAGGCGATAGGAAGAAATTGACTCTATAGAGTGAGATGAGTTTAGGAATTTATTTTTCACTAAGTACTTTCCTAGTATTCTTCCAAAAAAATGTAAAATTAATTAATTGAATAAATCATAAGGATGATGAATTTTTTAATATGTATGATGAAAATTTTACAAGACTTGTGAGGTACACTTCTGGTATTATCATCCAACTTGAAATTAAGGTTGATTGATTCTTCAGTGGCTTAAAACCAAGCCTCATAAGGGAAATAACCATAAGGGACTTCAATATCTATGAAGAAATCATTTGATGGTATATCAAGGTGGATATATAGATTAGATTTACCCATCAATCTCATGGTTTTGATAAGAAAATAAATATAGAATTCAAAGAAAATTATAAAAACCATAGAAAGAAGAAGTTGAGCTTTCCTTCATGCTCTAAGTGTATAAGGAAACATGAAGGAAATTTTATTAAGGGTAATAGTAAGTGTTTTAAGTATATAAAGTAAGGTAATTGATAAATCTAATACTGAAGTGATGGGAAGAATAATTTAGCTAATTAAGGAGAAAAATAACCTCAGAATCCACCACCCATACTCTAGTATTTCAAATTCAAGGAGTGTGGTCATTATTCAAACTAGTTCTCAAATATTAAAGTTAATAATGATGATTGATGTCAAAAACTTATTAATACTATATACAAATGGAAATATCATGCAATCAATATTGGTGATGAGGTGTTTACTAACGATGTGGTTAAAGGTACACTTACTATTCACTATAGAACTACTAATGTCTTATTTGATTATGAATCTACCCAATATTTTATATCTAAAGAATTTTTTAAGGGTATCACAATACCGCATTAACAATTAGATGTTAAATTATTAGTTAAAATCCATAATTATATGATAATATCATATCTATTATATGACTCTTATTTGATTGAAGTCTATGGGAATGTGCTTCTTGAAAATCTTTTTTTTTCTCCCTCTGGTTTAATTTGATGTTATCTTAGGCATGTATTAGTTTTATATTCATGAATCCCATATAAATTTTCAAGGAAGGGAAGTCATGTTTTATATTTTTAACTATCCTATGATCATCTATCAGAGTGATGATAAATATGAACTTTCGATGGAAATTACATCCATTGTATGGGTCTTAATTACTATTCAAAAAGGTTGTTTATCTCATATGTCTAGAGAGAAACTCAACATCTAAGATATTCCTATTATGTGAGAGTTATTTGATGTCTTTATAGATAAGTTTTGTAATAGCCCAGAAAATATAACCCTAGTTTTATTATGAAAATATTTTATTAAATGGTTTTATTTATAATTTAAACATTTTTAAGACGGTTTTCTTTAAAATAATAATTGAAAATTAATGTTTTTTCATTATAATCATAGTTTATTATTAAACATAATTTATTCTTATCAAATTATTATATAATATTTTAAATAATTATTATACTGATATAGCTAATTTGGTGTTTGGTTTCCAAAATGTGATATGTATGTATATATATATATATATATATATGTATACTAGATTTGTGGAAAATTATTTAATCTATTATATGAATAATTATATGGGTTTTATATATAATTGAAGATATGATATATATATATATAAAGTAGTAATTATTATATTATAAATTTTGATTAGATTAATGTTTTAAAAAACATTATTAACATTTTGAATTTTGTTTAATAAAATTATAAATATATATAATATAACTATTTTAATAAAATAGCTAAAATTTTACATATATGAATGATCTTTCAATAAAGATTTTTTTATCTTGAATCATATATATATATGTGTAATATTAACATTTTTTCAAAATTACAAATATATGGTAAAAATTATGATAATTATTATTTTGATAATACATTTTCAATTATCAATTTAATTTATAACATTATAAGTATATAATATGAAATATATAAATATATGTTTTATAAATTAATTTAATAATAAAAACTTTTACTTTCTAAATTCTTGATAAAATAATTTTAATAGATTAAATTTTGACATTGTAATTTATTAATAATATAATATGTGATAATAATAAGTTATAGATTTAAAATAATAAATATTAGATAATAAGGATATAAAAATATAAAATAATAATAATAATAAAATCAAAAGAAAGGAAAAAAGATGAGATCTGTGAAGAGGATGGGGTCCCAATTTCTGGAAACCTGGCATAGGGTTTCAGTGGGGTGTCGCGAGGTCTTCTTTATGGGCGTCAGTTTCATGTCAGAAGTCACACATTGAGCTGAGGTCTCCTTGGAGATCTGGATTCATGTAGCCAATATGCATATCCTAGGATGAGAGAAGTCAAGGTTCTTGGAAGGACGCGCATCATTCAGTGTCACGCTCGGAGGTCCATCGCAGTCGCGGTTGTAGTCGAGATCCAGATCTGGATCTGTAGTCTCCGAGCAAGCCTATTTTTATGTGGTCTTCGGTCTACGTGAGGTAGGTTTTGATTTTTGGTATACCCATTTCATTGTCACATTTTCTGTTCACCTGTAAACTATGAATCAATTATTTATTTCTGAGCCAATTTTAATAGATTTGGTATACTTATTTCATCTTCCATTGCATTTTATATTCATATGTCATTGTTTTGTAGATGAATAATTTTGTACATGATAGATGTCTTGTTTCAATTTTCTTGCCTTTATGCTTTTGCCCTGGTGTGTGTGTTTCGTTGGAAAAAAATCGATTTATAAGTCTTCATTGTGCATTTACAATGGGGAAAAAAACCATTTCTGCTAGTCCTGTGAGAGCAAGGGTGTGTGATTTGATGCTGAAAATACTAGGTGTGACTACGTTTCTTGTAAGGGATCAATTATGTTTATGGCGTTTTATGTTCTTGAGACTTTAATTTTCCTTAAGGGTTTGTTTTCAAATTGAGTCTTTACACTTATATTTTTTTTAGGGATAATTTTATATGATTTATGTTTTGTGTTTTAAAAATTTTGTAAAGGAACATCCTATAAATTAAGTCTTCATATTTATCTAATTTATATTTAAGAAATATTGATTTTCTTTTAAAATTGCATTTTAATTTTCTAGTATTAAGAGATTAATTCCTTTTTGAAAATTTATTTACTTATAATTGTGTCAAATTTAAAGAAATATATTTTTTTTCAAGTTTTGAAGTAATTGATTATTCCTATTTTAAAACCTTATTTGATGAATTTATAATTTTTTAGATGGATTATCTCAAATTATATGTTTTATATATTACTGCCCCCCAATTTATACTTTAAATTCATGATATATATATATATATATATAAATACAAATATATGTATTCGATCTTAATATTTTGTTCACTATACAAATATATATATATATAACTAAGTATTTGTTTTCAATATCTACGACTAATTGCTTCAAAACATTGTAAGTGGGTGCGACATATACATATTTATTATACAAGTTATGAATATATATATATATACATAAATTGAGTTTTCAAATGGGTGTATATATATTTATATATATAGATGGATTGATTAATATCATGTTTATAATTTTATCGCCGAATCATCGTCAAATTTCTAAAAAATTCATATAACACGTCATCATGTTTTATCAACACTATGGGTGTTGCAATTTCATGTATACATGGCCATGTGTTTATGCATATCATCGACGTTTGTTGCACTTAAAACAAACCTATATTTTCATTAAAAAAACTTAAGTTTTATTTTCAATATTATTGATTACATGAATTACATTAAAGAATTGAATGCCTTATTTGTAATATTTTATTTATAATATTATGTGTGAAACTTAATTAATAATTACGATTGAACTACACATGTGAAAAAAAAGTATGATTGTGAAATAATGAACAATTTCATGGATAGACCTACCAATGTATTTATGGTATAAGTTTTGGTCGTAACCAAACTTTCATATGATAAAAAAATAGAAGTCTTTATATAGTTATATACTATCATACTTATAAATACATGTGTACTTTAATTTAGTGTTAGCGTTTTAATGAACTTGAAAACTCTAATGAAAATTTTATACGTATATATAAAGCAAGCTTAAAAATGTTTTCAGAAAACCCGACTCTCGAGCGTTGGAAACATGAAGGGAATGGGAGTGGACTCATCATAGCTTGCAACGTGTCAAGCAGTCTCAGAATTAGATTTTTTTTTCTTTCATAATCATACCTAATGTTTTTTAGAAAAAACACTGGATTGTTTTTTAGAAATTTTGAACATAAGTATTTAACAAAACGATCTAGTACTTTAAACACCATAAGTATTTTCAAATAGTATTTTGAAAAGGGTGTTTATAAATATATTTACACAATTATCTTCAAAGATTATTTTATAAATAACCATCGAAGGTCTTTAAACTCCTTACTGGGTATCTTTTGTGATCACCCTATGTTTTAAAAAATGTGTTTCACAGGTTTCCTTGAAATCCATAGTTGATCTTCTTTGTTGTAGTGCACGCCAAAGCGGAGTTGATATTTCTTTTTGTTTTAATTTCTCCAATAACTCTCATGTTTTTGTAATCATGTATCTTTTCTCCAGAACCTAGACCGGTATAAGGTCCTCTTGTATGTAATGTCTAAGGTTGGGTCCTTACAAGTTTTCTAGTCTTCCACTGAATCATGAAGTTGAGTTTTTAATATAACTCATACCTGGTGATAAACCTATTTCAAAGACTCTATATAGAATGGCCGCAATTAAGTTATAGGAATTGAATAAGAAACTCCAAGTGAATCTTGAAATGTCACGACCCGACCCAACAAGCCTCAATATGCGACTCCCCAAGCCTACCTCCAATAGGCCAGGGGCTAGAGACTAGTTCCAAGTAGGCTATCACACACATAGGAGGCATTAGCCTAAGGTACTTGTACAAACGCACCCACATACACCTCTATGAAACTATGAAAAGAAATGCATGCATACATCTAACCCACAACATGAGTACAAAAAAAGTACAAAAGGTAAAATACATGGCCCACCAAAATAAAACTGCAAAAGCATCCAACCTTCTCAGAAAGAGGGGATTGCTGTCAAAAGAACCTTCCATAAAGCTCATCGGCACAGTTCTGGTAAACACCCCGGTCGGTCAAGCTCACTAATATCCGATTTCTCTGGGTCCTCCTCGAACTCCGTCGAAATGCATGTGGTCTTTACAAGACACAAAACATGTGCGGGCAAATCCCATGTAGGGGTGAGTATAAAGATAATCAGTAGGCGCCCCAAAAACCCCAAAATAAAAGAGAGAAACTGAAAGGTAACAGTCAGCTCATCCCAGCTAGAGGGAATCCAAATGAGTGAGAAACTCCATCCTGAGACCATCATCAAAAAAACATGACTAGTCAGATCGGCTCAGGTATATTCCCATACATATACCACGAAAATTCAGATATACTTGTTTCAGGAACCAAGGCTCATGAGGTTCTAACCTCATTACCAGCGACATTTTCAACTTGAGGCTCTAAGTAATACCGATAAGCAGGGGAACACACTCCCTGAGCTCTATCATCCCAAAAGACACACGTCCAAGAGGTATGATCTACCATGTTACATCACCATTCCAGATGGCCCATTCGAGCGAACACGCTCATCGGATATCTTCATTGATAACTTCACACAGAAACAGTATAACACCAAACTCCTTGGATAGGGGATCAATCATAGGGTCCTCTAGGGGATATTAGAACCCAAACCGGTCAAAAAATGATCTCAAAGATAGGGGATCACTCCCATGATCAGTTGGGTGGTACCACAACCCGATCTGACATTCCACAGATCATATCACTCGAATAGAGGATCATCACCTATGCAAAGGTGGTTATGACGATGCTGGAAACCCCATATGGTATAACTTTCAAAGTAGGAGATCAAACCCACGATACCACAAACCCTACTGAAACCACTCACTGATTAGGGGATTGCATTACCGATGACACTGCAACCCTACAAAAAATCACATGCTGAGTAGGGGGTTATATAACTGATGGTACCATAACCCAACTAATACATCCCACTGCATAGGGGATCATATTCCCGATGATGCCTCAAACCCTACGGGGTTGTCCTGCTAGATAGGGGATCATCGCCCATGGAAAAGCAGTCACAACAATACCAAGAACTCAATCTAGGGAAGAGAAGCTATATGATCCAGCACTGGACTCACCGGAGGGATGCCACAACTCAAACTAAAATTCATCCTATAGAGGGGATCACAAAACTGTAATGGGGTTGTAATGCCACACGAACCCTCATAGGAATGAACCAAGGGAGTTCACTCAAACGTTGCTGGTCTAAACATCACTAACCCAAACGGCTTGAAACATCGCCACATTGTGCACCTCCTAGGCCCAGACCGAGGCCACCATCTCATTCTACGTGGAAAAACATGCAGGATAGGTTATTTACTCCCTCAAAATGGAAAATCGGTGAAAAATGTATTGTTCACCATAGAAAGTCTGAGCGGGGACTACACCTCAATTCTGAAACTCATCAAGAAGATCACACCATTGCTATCCCCTTGAAAAAAATCATTAGATTATCTACTAGTTCATCCAAAAGAGACATCAGATAGAAAAGTCGTGTTTCTTTATAAACACCCAAAACCAGCCTCATGGGGCCCAAAACTATCCCCGTAGGTCCCACACCCTAATCTCATTCCCAGCACCTAGAAACTATCCTGAAAATTCTGCCTTACTTTTAGGATCACAGCTCCACTGACAGCGCGTCAATCGAATGCTTCGTGCAAAAGCTATAGTGGGTCAAAGTTGAATAATAATAAAATATTAATATTATTTTCAACATTTCATGGCCCCAGTCTAAAAACCCGACTCATAAAATTTTAGAATAAATCTCAAAAGGTCAATCTCGATGCAAGGAATGCATCATCTCAAACTTCTTTCAAATCGGAGTTACGGTTTGCGAGTTACGGTGGTTTAAATACCCCTGGCTCGAAAATGGGTTGGACCGACCGGCCTGGCCGCCACCACTGTCGGCCCACTCCAGCCAATGACCCTTCACCGCGGAGCACCCCGTGTAGCCATTGGGAACCCGTGTTTCCATCGGGAACCTATTCCGCTGCCGAGGTCATGCACCCCCGCCGCCGTCCCGGACGGCCGGCTACCGCGGCTCACCGCTAACCCACCAACACTAGCACCGACGGGTCTTCTGTGGACTGTTGGGATCACCCCGATGGTCCAAATTATGATCTTGAGGCATCTACACGGCCCTCAGGACCTGAACTTCCCTAAAAATATGACAAAACAAAGAAATTATAAGCATAAATGGGATCAATGAATTAAAACTCAAACGGCCTACCTTGCTGGAGAAACGCCGACGTTTGAGCCTAGATCCATGCTCCAAAGTTGTTGATGCACGATCCGGGAGCATTCGCCGTCAAAACCAGAGATTTTCGGTGCTTCATTTGTTCGATTAGGGAATTCTTCGGTGAAATGGAGGATAAAGGAGGAGGCTCCTCTTTGGTTCACAACGAATAAGAACGGGGGGGGTGTTGACTGATTTTCATTTTAATTAATTAATTAATCAATCAATCATACCACCATTTAACACCCCCAACGTACACTCCCATTGCAAAAAATATTAGGTCACCCATATGGTAAACCCAGTGTTATGAACTCAACCGCGCACTCAGAAATTCAATCTGAGACTTTGTTTATGAGTTATTCGAGCCGATGCCCATAAATAAATTTATTCATTTATTTACTAAAACACCAATAGTCACCTTTTTCTATAACAGGCCCACGCCCGAAAAGGTTACACCCTACCTAGGGTAAAATACATGCTTCGGATAAAAGTGATCTGAGATACCATTTAGGAGATAACTCATCTCCACCATGTTCATAGTATAAAAAAACTTATTATTTTTATAAATTTTATTTCCCGGCACATTGGGCCTCAGAATCGCATGTCGCCTTCATTCCTAGTTCTAGAATTATTCATAACAATATTCCAAATTCTGATAGGAACAAAATTTTAGTTGCTACATCCTTACCACCTTAGGACTTTTCGTCCCTGAAAATCCATAAGCACGAGGGAAAGAAACTGAACTCTGAACTGATTTTCCCACACCAGTGAGCTCACCAAAACCGCAACAAATCTACCAAGGGTTCCCATGCTGCCAACCCACACACACTATGGGGAACCCAAGTCCTTTCACACAAACTCCCCAATACAAAACCCTACTCTAAACACATAAGTCTAAGGGAATCATCCTCTGCACCTCAATACTATCCACTTCAAGTAGCACTGACTCGCCCACACAGTTTTTAATCACGTCACAAAAATGTGTCTAGGTGGGTTAATGATCCCTCTTCCTTGTGCATTCTAAGCACGTCGAACAACACCAACACCAAAAAAAAGGTCTTCCAATTCCCTAAAAAAACCTTGAGCAAGTAATGGAAAGGAAAGAGTACTGCCTAACAATGTCTATCAAAACTACTGCAGAAAGTATAAAGGACACAGAGCGTACCTATATCCATCCACAGACCCTTAGGATCAACAACCTCTAAGGCATGAAGTTGTCCTCACCCTCATCCTCTAGTTCCTTGAGCCCAGTGTGGACCACCTGGGGGTAGTGGTGGTGGAAAATCATACCACCTACCACCTCTTGCTGTTGCACTAGCTCCATCTCCATGTTCACCACCCTGAAAACCTCCATACTCGAGACACTACCTCTGCCATGGCATCCTATCGACCATCTCTCTCTCAGAAGCATAGTAGGTCAGACAATCTCTAGCAAGATGTCCTTGGCCATCGTAAGCATAACAGTGCCTCTCCTGCGACTGACGAAAACTGGTCTGAGAGACCTGGGAGCCTTGAGCCTTAGATCATCTGTCCTGGGGTCGCCTCCTGAAGCGTCGATTACATTCGGACCCCTATTCCTGTCGTCGGCTACTAGCTACCGAAAAATCTACTGAGGTCTCTGGTCTCGTGTGCCTAGCACTGACAGGTGGAATATGCTCATCCAGGAAGCTTTCCACCACCAAGGCCTACTCCAGCACTCCAGCATAGGTGGGAAAACATAAGAAAATCACACCTACCCAGATGTATTTGCGTAGGCCCTACTTGAAGGTCAGATCCCTAAATAACGGGTCCCAAACCATATCCAAGGAGTAGTGTGATAAGTCTGTAAACCTTGTTGAGTACTCTGACACAGTCATGCCCTCCTGCTGAACCTACAAAAGCTCCTAGATATGCACTGAACTCAGCATCATTGGATATAACTCTTCCCTGAAGAGCCTCTCAAACTCTGTCCATGTGAGCACATCCTCGTTGTGGGACTGTGTCACCATACTCTACCATCGCTCGGCCAAACCATGCAGAAGGCTCCCCACTAGGACCTCCATTTGATCTGGAGGTGTCCTCACTAGGCAGAAAACTCAGGTGACTTCTTCGAGATGGTAATCAGCTTCTTGGGGGTCTAGATCACCCTGTTACTATAGAGGTCACTACCTCTATAACTCATGTAGGGAACTCATCCTGTGTGCATCCTCTTCCTTCACTACCGACACAACTATCTGCTCGACAGGTGGTGGATCAACTAGAGGCCCAGCCTTAGAACATGTGCCCTAATCCAAATCCTCTACTCAGAGAAGATCATCACCACAATACTATTTTGGAACCATCACTAGTTGTTTTCATAGAGGAACCCTGAAATACAATCAAGACGCACCACGGTCAAAGAGTATATCTGGGGAGATGACTCAAAAAGGACAAGGAAAACCCAAAACATAGTCATATATGATGCATGCACCATTATTTCCCTGCAACCAGTGTACTAATGTCCCAAGTCTAAAGGCAGTTTATCAGAGTCCTGGTGAATGGATACATCGGGAGCTGCACCAACACTGGAGTGCTTAGCCTGAAAGCTGAACTCGAAAAATCTGAACATTGCCGCTATTCAACCCAAATCAAGCTCACAGCTAGACCACCTATGCTCAGAGATCCCAAAGGTGGAACCTCCTCTATACCACTCTATCACAACCCATCCCAATAGGGGTGGATTCGCGACTCCCCGATCCTGCCTCCAATAGGCCAGGGGCTGGCGACTAGTGCCGAGTAAGATATCAAATACATGAGAGGCATTAGCCTAAGGTACCTGTACATACGCACCAACATAAACCCCCATGTAACAGTGCAGAGATATATATAAAAACTAAAAATAAATGCATGCATACATATAATCCACAACCAGAGTACATAAAAATTACAAAAGGTAAAATACATGGCCCACCAAAATAAAACTGCAAAAACATCCAACCTGCTCAGAAGGAAGGGATCGTTGTCAAAAGAACCCACCAGAAATATCCTCATCACAGCTCCGATAAACACCCTGGTCAGTCAAGATCACTAAGCTCTACCTGCTTCGGGTCCTCCTTAGACTCCGTTGAAAGGCATGGCGTCTGCACAAGACACCAAACATGTGCGATCAAAGCTCATGCATGGGTGAGTATAAAGATACTTAGTAGGCGCCCCAAAACCCCCAAAATAAAAGAGAGCAACTGAAAGGAAACATTCAACTCATCCCAACCAGAGGGAACCCAAACGAGAGAGAAAATCCATCCTGAGACCATCCTCATCAAAACACCACTAGTCATCCCAGCTCAGGTATATGCCTATACATATACCACAAACATTCAAATTTAATCGTTTCAGGCACCAAGCCTCATGAGGTTCTGACCTCATTACTAGACACAGGTTTGAATCGAGGGTCTAAGGCATACCTATAACCAGGGGACAAACTCCCTGAGCTCTTTCATCCCAAAAGACACACATTCGAGAGGTACACTCCACTGGGTTACATCGCCATCCCAAATGGCCCATCCGAGCGAACACGCTCATTGTATATCGTCACTGAGAACATCAAATTGAAAAAACATAACACCAAACTCCTCAGATAGGGGGATCACTCCTAGGGTCCTCTAGGGGATACTAGAACCCAAACTGGTCAAAAAAAGATCTCACAGATAGAGGATCACTCCCAGGATCCTCTAGGGGATACCCCAACCCGATCAGACATTCCATAGATCATATCACTCAGATAGAGGATCGTCACCCATGCAAATGCGATCACGACAATTCCAGAAACCTCATTTGGTATAACTTTCAAAGTAGGGGATAGAACCAACGACACCAAAAACCCTACCAAAACCATGCACTGAGTAGGGGATCACATTACCGATGATACCACAACCCTACAGAATACCACATTCTGAGTAAATTATAGTATAACTAATGATACTGCAACCCTAATAATAAGGCCCACTGTGTAAGGGGTCATATTCCCAATGATGTATCAAACCCTACAGGGTTTTCCTGCTAGATGGGGAATATACACCCATGGATAATAAGTCAAAAAATACCATGAACCTGATCTAGGTAAGTGAAGCTAGAGGATCCTGCTCTGGACTCAATGGAGGGATTCCACAACTCTAACTGAAATTCATCCTATTGAGGGGATCACAAACCTTTACTGGGGTTGTAATGCCACACAGACCCTAATAGCAACAAACCAAGGGAGTTTACTCAACCGTTGTAGTTTCAAATGTCACTAACCCAGGTGACCTGCAACATTGCCATATGACGCACCTCTTAGGCCTAGAACGAGGCCACCATCACGTTCTACGTGGAAAAACACATAGGATAGGTTATTTACTCGCTCAAAATAGACAATCTGTAAAAAATGTACTATTCAAAGTAGCAAGTCTGAGAGGGTACCACACCTTGATTTTGAAACTCATCAATCAGATTACACCGTTGTGATCCCCTTGGAAAAACGCACGAGATCGTCTACTCGTTCATCCAAAACGTAAACCATATGGAAAAGTCACATTTCTCTGTAAACACCCAAAACCAACCTCATGGGGCCCACACCCTGATCTCGATCCCTATACCCAGAAAATGTCTTGAAAAGTCCGCCTTACTATCAGGATCACAACGCCATTGATAGCACGTCAATCAGACGCTTCGTGCAGAAGTTACGGTGGGTCGAAGATAAACAATAATAAAATATTATTATTATTTTCAATGTTTTATGGACCCACGCCAAAAACCTGACTCATAAAATTCCCTAAGAAATCTCAAAAGGTCTTTCTTGAAGCAAGTAATGTTTCACTGTGACCGGCTTGCAAATCAGAGTTACGGTTTGTGAGTTACGGGGGTTTAAAGACCCCCGGCTCGAAAATGGGCTGGACAGGCCTGGACTGGCCCGCCCCTGCCAGACCACTCCAGTCGGCGGCCCTCCGCCATGGGGCACCCCACACCACTGTCGGGAACCCGTGAATCCACTTTGGTCTCATGCCCCCACCGACGGGTCTTCTGCAGACCGTCAGGGTCACCCTAGTGGTTCAAATCGTGATCCAAAGGTATCTGCGCGACCCTCAGGACCCGACCTTCCCTACAACGATCAAAAAAAAGAAATTAAAATAGTAAATGGGATCAGAGAATTAAAACTCAAAACACCTACCTCACGGGAGAAACGATTATGTTCGAGCCTAGATCTACACTCCAAAGCTGTCGTTGCACAATCCGGGAGCATCCTCCCTCAAAATCGAAGCTCGCCGGCAATTAGTTTGCTCGATTCAGGTGTTCGTCGGAAAAACAGAGGAGTAAGGAGGAGGATCTCCCTTGGTGTTCAACAAATAAGAATGGGGGGTTTTGATTGATTTTCATTTTAATTAATTAATTAATTAATCAATCAATCAATCAGACCACTATTTAACACCCCCAACCTACACTCCCATCGCAGAAAAGATTAGGTCTCACCTAGGATAAATGTGGCATTCTAAACTCAACCGCGCACTTAGAAATTAAATCTGAGACTCCATTCAAGAGTTATTCGAGATGACTCCCATAAATAAATTTATTCATTTATTTGAGAAAATGAAACGGGTGACCTTTTTCTACAGTAGGCCCGCGCCCGCAAAGGTTACAACCCACCTAGGGTAAATGGCACACTCCAGATGCAACCGCACCCTCAGATTTCTGATCTGAGCTACTGTTTAGGAGATAACTCATATCTGACACGTTCATAGTATAAAAACACTTGATATTTTTATAAAATTTATTTTTGGGCACACTAGGATTTGGAATCACATGTCGTCTTTGTTCCTAGCTCTGGAATTATTCGTAGAAATATTCCGAAGTCTGACAGGGCTAAAACCGGAGTCACTCTATGAAAAGGGATTCATTCATCCAAGTGTTTCACCTTGGGGTGTACTTGTTCTTTTTGTTAAGAAGAAATATGGATCAATGCGACTCTATATTTATTATCAGGAACTTAACAAGATCACTATCAAGAACATGTATCTTATACCCTATATTGATGACTTATTTGATCAAATACATTGAGCTCAATAATTTTCCAAGATTGAAATTCATTATCATCAATTGAGGGTTAAGAAGGATGATATACCCAAGACAACATTCCATACAAGGTATGGACACTATGAATTTATAGTGATTCTATTTTTTCTTATTAATGTCCCTATTATCTTTGTGGATTTAATGGATAAATTCTTTATATATTATGTGGATTAGTTTTTTGGGGGTCTTTAAAAATGATATTCTTATATATTGAAAGTGAAAGTAAGAGCATGAAGATCATTTAGGGTTGTATTGAAGACCCTAAAGAAGGATAAACTATATGAAAAATTTACTGAGTGTGAAATTTGGTTACAAAAAGTTTCATTTTTTGGGTCATATAATCACAAGCGAGGGTATATTTATGGATCCATCAAAGAAAAAAGTTATTAAATTTTATCAAAAACCAACCATAGTTATTAATATTCATAGTTTTCTTAGTTTTTCTGGATATTATTGATGATTTTTGGAAAATTTCTCACAAATATCCAATCCAATCACCAATTTAACTCGAAAGGGAGCCAAGTTCCTTTGGATTGATGAATGTGAAGAAAATTTCAAGGAACTAAATAGATAGTTATTCATCACACTTTCTCTTACACTAACCTATAATAGATAAGGTTTTTTAATCTATAGTGATGCATCTAAGAAGAGACTAGTATATATCCTCATGTATAATGACATGGTGATAGCTTATGTCTCATGAAAATTAATGGTTCTTTAACAAAATTACCCAAATCATGATTTAGATTTAACAGTGGTAAGTTTTGAATTAAAAATATGGAGGCATTATCTTTATATATAAATGTGTGGTATATATACTGATTATAAAATTTTGAAGTATATATTCACTCAGAAATATCTGAATATGATCCAAAGAAGATGGTTGGAGTTTATTAATGATTATGAATTATCAATACATTACAACCCTGGGAAAGAAAACAAGGTGGTTGATGCTTTGAGTTGAAAGGATCATGATATAATATCTATGATGAGGATAAAAAAGGATCCAATATTTCTATATTTAGAAAGGATGAATTTAAAAATCTTAAAGTAATGATGTAAATCTTATCTTTCTCAAATGAGTGTTCAATTATCTATCAATATAATTATTAAAGAGGAAAAAATGAAGATGTAGAACTAAAAAAAAGGTGAGAAATTTTCTTGAGTTCAACCTTGATTGTGAAATAATTATAAGGTTCAAGAACTTTTTTTGCATCCCACCAGTACTAGACTTGAAGAAGGATCTATTGAATGAATCTCATAGTTCATCATTCTGTATTCATCCTGAAAGTATGAAAATTTATAGAGATATGAAATATTGTTTATAGTGGGACAACATGAATAGAGATATTATAGATTATTTATCTAGGTTCTTGTTATGTCATAAAGTTAAGGCTGAGAGATAGAATTATAATAGTATGTTATAACCATTACCCATAATAGGATGGAAATGGGAAAACAAAACCATGGATTTTTTCATCGGACTCCCCAAAATGTCTAAGGGACAAAATACTATTTGGGTTATAATCATTAACCTTAAGAAGAAAGTACAATTCATTTCTATTAGATAATATTTATGTCTTGATCATATTTCCATAATACACATTATGGAATTAGTCAGTTTTCATGGAGTACTGTATTCTATTTTATCTAATTAGGATTTGAGGTTTACCTCAAAGTTCTGGAAAAGTATTCATCATGGTCTTGATTCAGAGGTTTGTTTTATTACTTTTTATTATCCTCGGATAGATGGTATGTATGATAAAACCATTCAAAACCTAGAGGATATGTTGAGGTCTTGTTATATTTATTTCAAAGGTTGTTGGGATCAACACCTTTCTGTGGTCGAGTTTTCTTACAACAAAATCTTTCACTCGAGTATTCAGATGGATCCTTATGAAGCCCACTATGGAAATAAGTGTATAAATCTAATGTTCTGGGATGAAGATAGAGAAATAAATATATTAGGACCTAATCTAGATAAGTAAATGGTTTATAAAGTCATATCCATTCAATAACACATTAAGGAAGATCAGGATCGATAGAAAACTTGTGCTAGCAATCGCCAGTGAAATATAGAATTAAAAGTCAGTGAGAAGGTATTCCTATGAATTTATTTATGGAATAAGGTTATGATATTTGAAAATAATGGAAATATGATCCCTATTTATATTTTCCCCTTTGAGATTCTTGAACAAGTAGGTATGGTAGCTTATCATTTGGCGTGTCTACTGAACCTCTCTCAAGTTCACGATGTGTTCCACATATCTTTCTTGGGGAAGTACATACCTGATCCTTCACATGAAATGAACTTAGAGTTCTTACCATAGGATCGCGGTATTTCATATGAATAAAAACCAGTATAAATATTGGATCATAGAGATAAAGTGATATAGAACAAGACTACTCACTTAGTTAATGTTCTCTGGAGGAATCAGAAATTTGAAGAAGCTACATAGGAACCCAAGGATGTGATGAAACAGAGATATACTCATTTGTTTATATCTAAGTGAGGGAATTTCAAGGGAAACAATAATTTTAAGGGGGGTATAATGTAACAACTTGAGATTTTATGATATATTTATTTTAAAATAAATTTAATGTTTCAATAGCTTACGAAACACGCAACCCCAACTCTAAATGAACCATAATATAGTATACCATTATAACCTAGAAATTAAACTATTGGAATGAATAGGAATAACAAAATTTTAAAAATATATATAAATATTTTAGATAAATTAAATATATTTATAAATAAGTACAAATTTTTTAGTAAAGTATATATCCTTCAAAAAAATACCTTTTCCTCAAAATTGGTTTTTGTTGTTTTTTATGATAAAATAATATAATTAATTTATAGAACTTCTAAATATTGAATTTGATAAAATTTATTCCATATTTGGAATCACTATATCCAAATTTGGTAATTATTCCACTTTTATTTTTTGTCTTAATGAATAGTAAAAACAATAAAAATTTGTCACTGTAGTTAAGGTTAAAACGGGTTTACTAGGGGGTTAAACCAAGATATAAGGATAAATTTTCCAATTAAACTTTTCTAAATCCTATTATATAGTCATATTTATACCTCATAATATCCCAAATTTAAATATCTATCCATTTGGAGGAATTTGTATTGAGAATGGATTTATTATATTTTAATCTTTTAATAAATTCTACGTGTGTCTACTCCCCCACTTATAAAAGGACACCCATCCTTTCTCTTATATGCAAATATTCAAGACATATAACTCGACCAAAATCTTTAAAATTATATTATAAACTTACCTAGACATGATTTATAGGTTTTTTATTCTTAAAATACTATTCCAAGGGTCTTTAATGAAGGATCCAAAAGATTCCAACCAAATGAGAGGTAATAGTCTTACCTGACCTCTTTCAATTTATTACTTTTTATACTTTCTATAAATATATGGTATTTATAATTAAATAATAAATTTAGTATCCTAAATATAATTAAATGTAATTATAATTATATAACAACCAATATCCACCCTTTATTCTATCAAATGAGAAGTGAAAGTATCGGTTATGTGTACCTGTGGATTACTACCTCCACGTAGAGATACAATTAATTTTCCATCACTAGAATTCATGGATGGTTATTATGGTGGATTTAATAATTATATATTATATTGTAGAAATAATTATACTTCTGTAACCATAATATCATATCTACCTTCTTACCTTCCAATCCGTTGAAAAACGATAACGTCGCTTGGGCGTACGTATGGACTACCATATCCATGAAGAGATGTGATTCGTTTTTAATTTATACTTTAAATGGATGGTAATGAGGATAAATTTAATGTATATATATTATATATATATGATATAATTATTATTATATAAAGTTTAATTAATATTTACCTTTATTTCATTCCATCCATCAAAAATTGAAAATAGTGTTCATGCGTACGTACGACTTACCGTATCCATAAATAGTGTAATTCATTTATATATCTCTATAATTTATGGATGAATATATATATATATATAATGAATATATATTATATTTATATAATTATTTAAATTATGTATATTATGTAACCATAATCAAAATACAAGGACTGGAACTACCAAACTGAAATTTTCCTGAAAAATGAAATAGTTAACACTCAAAAATGATGATTTTAATAAAGAATTATTAATAAATGGGTATTGAAATATTATAAGTAGATAATATATGATATCATAAGTATTTAAATTACTATATTATATAATTATAATAAATTTAAATTTATTACATAGGAGGTTAAATCACTTTTTAAGCAAGTCAAACTCGAGGTAAGGGATTTAAGTTAAAATCTCATTGTTTATCAGGATTGTTTATGATCAAGTTTCTAATGATGAATTATATAAACTATCTATCAATAATCCCATTAATTTTCTTATAATATATTTATTTCTATAAATTACGTGTTTTCCTTTCATTTTCCTCTCTTTATGAACTCTAGAGTCTGAATTTGTTTTAAGGAAAATCGACTTTATTTCTATCTTCTGTTGAAAATCCTTTTTCTTACATGTTCATGTTTTCTATTAAATATTTTAAATAATGTTTTAATATTATTATATTATTGTTTAAAGTCACTTTTACCCATGTATGAATTTTTATAAAAAAAATTCCAAGGAATCTTCTTATCAATTTTTGAACAAGGTACTTTTGAATTTTTACTAAAAATGTGAAAGAAATAATTATTTTAATATACTCGGCATAAATGGAATATCCCATCATTATGACCATTAAAATATGTATAGATTAATTTATAATTTTTATGAACATTTAATGTTTTGAAGCTTCATTTACAAGTTTACAAGGTTCTTTTCAAAGAAAATGTTTTCCTTCATATTTGGAAAAAAATTAGATCTTAATATGTGATTTAAAAATGAAAAGGGTATTTTCCTCAAGAAATATTTCCTTAGTTTTATAAAGTAATTTTTCATCTAAGATAATATCTTTTGATGTTTCTTAAGATTTATTGGGGATATGATCCAATGATACCATCCTTATTCTTTTTCTAGATTGTTTATTATTATGATGACAATATGTTTATGAAACCCATTTATTTTCCAAAGGTTATGCTATGATGAATTGAGGAAATGTTTTTGAGAATCATTTCATTTCCACAGGTTATGCTAGGATGAATGTTTTATAATCTTGTATAAAATATATATATGATTTTCATTATGTTATATATGGGACCATAATTATATTTCCCTCTAATTCATTGGGTAAATATGGATATCTCATGTGATAATAAGGATTCGAATGGGGAGTGGACCTAGTTTAGTAAGGGACTTTGTCCAATATGTTGGTCTTGGGAATGAAACTTTAATAATGGTATGATGGAATAGGGAGTGAATCCAATCCACTATGATAGTCTTGGAAGTGATCCTTGACTAAGGAAATGGTTTTCCATGCTTAAGTGTATACCACAAACTTATGTCTTATACCAATATTATGATTTCATGGAACATATTCTTTAATTAATTTATGATTCATGTCTTATGAACTTTAAAACTTTATACCATGACTCGAGATTATGATCTTTGATATACATGGTATGGTTTTCCAATGTTATTCTCATGTTCGCATACCCTTATGTTCATGTTATTTTTAATTTATCATTTATATATCCCTTATTTACCCTTAGTGAGCATCAAATCTCTCCCTTTCTTATGTTTCCTTTCCCCGGGTTATGAAGAAAGGTTTTAAATATGATATTTATGAAAGTGTGCTAGTTATAAAGAACTTAGTGGGAGATGATATAGATCTCTTATGAATAATTTATTTATATTTCCAAGTTTCCAAAGACACTAAACCTATAAAATTATGGTGTGAATCATAAAGTTATGTATTGAATATTGTTCTAATAAGATGTGATATTTATATATAAAAAGTATGATTTATTATACTAGGTTCCCTCCATGGTTATATTTTGGTAGACCAATGTTTTTCACATTGGACAAGTAGTTTATGCGGAATTCAATGATTTCATTAACAATAAATCACCCTATAATACTACCTTCTAATAGAATTCAATATTTTAACATACCCTTTTAAAATATTCATATATAATTTAATGGGGTACATCCATATATAATGTATAAAACTATATAGTTAGATCTCTCTAACCAAATGTACCATCAAGTGAACCAATATATCAAAGAATAGTGATGGGAAGGACATATCTAATTCACTTAATATGAAAACAATTTCCTTTTTTTAGTTGGAAACTTCACTGGGTCTATAATTTTACTATATATAACTTTGAAAAAGAAGAAAATTTTGGATAATGTGTGTCATAAATTTTTAGGTAGAATTCAACATAATGACGTGGGCATCAAATCTTGCATTAAAACATGAAAATCATGTGATTTTAATTAGTTTAACTTTAAATTAGTCATTGATGCAATGTTATTGATATTTTATGAATACCAATATGGAACCTTTACACCATTAATGAAGTTGAAAACCCAAAATATCTCTTAACTAGAAAGAGTGTAATCCATTGGAGGAAGAAAATTATACCTTTCACCCTTCATCGATGCCAATTCTTCCCATATCCCCATGTTAATCAGGTCCAACCAAGAATTAATTCTATTTTCTATTTTTTTGGTGAATTTAGTAACATGATAATGACATTATCACATATATATTTTTTCTATGTGCATGACATAAAGGAAATGTCTGACATAAAAAAAATTCTAGTATGGTAATTTATGAAAAACTAATCGTTTTTTCAACCTGTTTTCATAATATTTTTCAAAACAAATGTTCACCAAAAATGGCAAAAATATCCTTTATATTTCCAAAATTTTGATATCCTATTAGTAGAGATGATGTTATTACTTATTATGAATTCCCATTGAATGATTTCATCTAGGATTGGTATTTATGTAATAAATGTAAAAAAAATTGATATCCTAGAAAAATAGTCTTCAATAAACCTAACTAAGTGTGCACCTTATTCAAAAACAAGACGCCCAAGAATTCCTTTAATTCCATATCCTAAAAAAATACATAATATAAAAATTCATTTATCATATTTTAAAACATGGATCTCAATGTGAAATCTTTATTTCTATGAGAACCATACAATATAACACCATCATCCCACATTATTTCTCAATTTTTGATCAATGGAGACAAATAAATATCAATATCATTACCCCATTGTTTTGGTCCTAATATAAAAAAATACAACATAATGTATTTTCACTTCATGCATAACCATAGTGCCAAGTTATAATTTAACAACATAATTGGTCATGTATAATGAGTTTTACTTTATACACCTAAAGGACTCCATTTATAGATAGCGCAAGATGGAGGTTTCTTGCCATATTTTTAAATTTAGGATAACTGTGATCAATTTTCCTCCACTGAGGAGAGTCTACTGCATGATGAAGTTTCCCATATTGAATTTATTGGGGAAAGGACTATATTTATAACCACCAGAAGATAAATCCTACAATACAACGAAAGATCACACATTCTAAAGGTTCAGTGCTGCAAAATTCAGACCACTAGAAATATCTCATGAGCTTAGTATACCAAAATATAGGAATAATTGGCACCCCACTTACTAAAATAAGTCACATTCCTCTCACACTCTCCAAAAAAATTCACAAAAAAACATTCAATAAAAGTAAATGATAGGAAAAGTAAAATTGACACACAAGATTATAAGGTTCAGACTTCATCATATTTACATGGGAGAACACTAAAAACTATTATAATACTAGAAGAAAAAAAAATTACAAAATATATAGCTAAGGAGATAATGTTGTCACTTTTTCAATACAATCATACACATCAACAATTGGTCTCGCCTCTATGTTAAAATGATAATTAGATGATTAAAAAATTTCACTGCCAACTGAATTTTTTTGTCAACCCACTATTTGATTCAGTCAGACTTTTATTCCCTATAGTTTCCATCACCTCAAATGTTTAATCTAGTAAGTCTCAACTAGTCTTCACTTTGAACCCATTGGAAGTCTGTCGACTTCCAATAAACATACATGTATGTTAAAGACATTAACTATCACAACCATGAAAAAACTGATGTGAAGTTTTGGTTTCCTCTTTTTAGTAAGTTGAATCTAGTAAATTAAAGAGGCTTCACAATCTAGCAATATCCCACTTGAATAACACTTTAAGGATTTCATCGTATTCCTTCAAAACTTAGGAAAAATACATCCTTCTCCCTCATGCATGTAGTTTTCTCCATCAAACTTTTTTCACCTGAGTTTCATTGAGGCACAATATTTCCTTAGGGTTTCAAGGACTAAAACCTTTATGAAAATTACAATGAGATATTTATTCCCTACTATCATCCATATATCTAACACTTTTTTATAGAATATTATGGATGAAATGTAATTTCAATTCAATGTGTTTCATTATTTCATAAAACACTAGATTCTGGGAAAGATTAATTTTACTCTAACTACCACTAAATAACACTCCAACTTATTATGTCCATCCAAGATCCCTCAAAAAGTGTATTAACTAGACTAAATCCTTTCTAGTTTCCATAGCTTCTATATATTCTACTTCCATTATAGAAAAAATAACCACATATTTTAGTCGATACATCTAACTGACCATTGTTCTATCAGACATAAACACGAAGCCTATCATTCTCTTTTGGGTTTCTAAATCCCTAGAAAAATACACATCCATGAATCCTTACAAGGGATCATATTCCCTAAAGTACAACATTTCAATAATGAAAACTTAACCTATACCCACATTTTAGAACCATTATTATATCCCATAACACTATTGTTATAGGCTATACCAATGGTTCTATGAATTGTGGGTACTTAAGTCGTCGGTATAGGGTTATACCCATAGTTTCTATAGAAAACATGGGTATATCCTATGAGGTATTCATAATACCCATGGTTTTCATTATACCATGTGTATATATCTATAACTATGGTTATGATAATTTTTTGTATAGCATGTTCCCCAAACAGGATATACCAATGGTTCATTGAAATATTGATATAGCTACCTGTCCCCAATAGGTAGCAGCAACCCATCCATCCCCACCACACAAACAATGCCAGAACCTATAGACAAAATAGAAACCATGATCCATATTTAATGTATTAAAATTATTATATATTTAGAATTTAACCATCAGTTTATCAATAGTTTTCAAACCATTTATAATATTATAACATACATATACAATCCATAGCATCAATCAGTTTTAGTCATTAAAAATCATCCACACATGTCACTTTACTGTAAACTCAAAAATTGAGGTGATCAATATCTCCCTCATCACTGCCAGTTCCATTATAATCATCACCAACATTAGTGCCCGGAGCACTGACATCATCATCATCACACTACCACCACCACCACCAACCGTAATATCATCACCTCAACCACTACTAGGAACCTCATTTACATCACTCAATGTATCATATATAGCATGTATTTTTTCTATATATGAATGAAAAACATTATTATCTTCTGATGGGAGTGATGGACATATAAATGACATAGATTTTAGGAATTGTTCGATGACCAATTTACCTCTTTCACACTCCTGTATAGCTATTTTTTTAGCCTCAACTGCTTCTACATGAGAATTTTTTAGCTTGGTGGTGTGAGAGGGTTTAGAGGCACTTGATGATATCCAATATCTAGTAGGGATGATTTTTTCCCAAGTCATCATCAGACTCTCCCTTGGTGCTCCAAACCTAATACTTTTCTCAAATGATCATTTGGCCCAAAGTTGTCACCTTCTTTCTCATCGAGGGCCTCTAGGGAACACTGTGAAAAATATAAACAAGTTATTGAATTATGAATTATGTATCAAAATTTTAAATATTAATAAATATACTTACAATATTTTCTTATGACTATGCATTTATAGAATTTCCATCCTTTTTCTTCTAACTTGGGAAAAATTATTTTTTTTGAGGAACACGGCCTTCGATGACCAATGCCGCTTGCTACAAATGGCATTGATTAGTATAATAGTACATTATTTAATAATATTAAATTGATAAACCTTGAATTAATTTAAACTTTAACTATTGAAGAAATACATAAAATTAAGAAGCATTTAAATATACATTTAATTATAAATTTAAAACTAGTGTCATAACATAATCAATACATACTAATTACCACGATAAATATGGGTATGATATATATTCCTATTGTATGTTCATTTCAGTCTAATTATATTTGTGTTACATTATTTGGTTATTCAATCACTTGGTAATTTTGATCATTTGGTCATTAGGTTCATTTTTCTGTTAGATTATTTAGTAATTTGGTCATTTAATCATTTGGTTATTTGGTCATTTGGTCAATCGGTTAGAGTATTTTTCATATTTTTTGGTTTGGTCATTTGATTAATTTTGGGTGAGGATGTTTCTTTAATTAATGACTTATGTCATTTGGTTCATTTTTGGGTTAGATATTTTGGCATATTTGTCCATTTGGTCATTTGGATAGATCATTTAGTTTATTTTTAGTTAGGTCATTTTGGTTGATTTTGGTTAGTCCATTTTCTTCATTTTTTTGTTAATTTATTTTTGAGTTATATAATTTGGTTTATTCTGGGAAATATTATTTTGTTCACTTTTTTATGTCATTTTGGGTTTGATCATTTGTTTCATCTTTGGGCTATGTCAGGTTTGAGTTAGTTCATTTGGTTTATTTTGGGTTATATCATTTGGTTCATCTCATGGTTATGTGATTTTTGGTTAGTTCATTTGGTCATTTGTTCATTTTTTTATTAGAATAATTGTTTTACTTGGGTTTAGGTTATTTTGTTTATTTTGGGTTATGTCATTTTTTCATTTTGGGTTAGGTATTTTTAGGTTAGGTTATTTTGTTCATTTTTGGGTTATATATTTTTTATGTTAGGTTATTTGGTTTATTTTGGGTTAGGTCGTTTGATTTGTTTTTGGGTTATGTCTTTTTTAGGTTACATTATTTGGTTCATTTTGGTTGTTTGTTCATTAGTTTTTTTTTTGTATTAGGTCATTTGATTAATTTTTTATTTTTTTGGTTAGGTTAATTAATTTGTTTTTGGTTAGGTTGTTTATTTTTATTTGGGTTTAGTTATTTAGTTCATTTTTTATTAGGGTATTTTCTTTATCTTGGGTTATGTCAATTGGTTAATTTTGGATTTTATCATTTGGTTCATATTTGGGTTATGTCATATTTGAGTTAGGTCATTTGGTTTATTTTGGATTATGTCATTTGGTTAATTTCAAGGTTATGTAATTTTTGGTTAGTTTTTTTGGTCATTTGTTCGTTTTTTTTTTGTTTGAATAATTGGTTTATTTTGGTTTGGATTATTTGGTTTATTTTGGGTTATGTCATTTTGTTAATTTTGGGTTAGACCTTTTTAGTTTAGGTTATTTTCTTCATTTTTGGGTTATCTATTTTTTTATGTTAGGTTATTTGGTTTATTTTGGGTTAGTTCATTTGGTTTATTTTGGGTTATGTCTTTTTTGGGTTACATCATTCGGTTCATTTTGGTTGTTTGGTCATTAATTTTTTTTTGTATTAGGTTATTTTATCAATTGTTCATTTTTTTGGTTAGGTTATTTATTTTTCTTTGGTATAGGATATTTAGTTCATATTTGGTTAGGTTGTTTGCTTCATCTTGGGTTATTCTAATTGGTTAATTCTAGGTTTGGTCATTTGGATCATCATTGGGTTATGGAATATTTGAGTTAGGTAATTTGGTTTATTTTGGGTTACATTATTTGGTTCATTTAAGTGTTATGTAATCTTTGGTTAGTTCATTTGGTCATTTTTTCCAATTTTGGTTAGAAAAATTGATTTACTTGGGTTTAGGTTGTTTGGTTGATTTTGGGTTATGTCATATTGTTCATTTTGGGTTAGGTATTTTTAGGTTAGGTTATTTTATTCATTTTGGGTTAGGTATTTTTAGGTTAGATGGAATTTACCCATATACTTTAATCCACTAGTATATGGGTTTTTACAACCTCTACTAAAAAAATTATCCTTCTTAAAAAGATGAACTGATTCCACATCCAGGATCTAATGCATACCAAAATTATCAATCTCTAATTAAAACACTAGAATTCATCTCGAATATACACCATTATTGTAACACCCCAAGGTTTTATAAAAATAAATTTAAATGCTTGAAATTTTGTTTAAATTAGATATTTATAAGTAGCCTTTAAACATAATTTTATTGCTTATATGTTTTGAATTTCAAAAAATGGTCATCTACAATTGTGTTCATTATGTTATATGAAGTCTATTGGAACCAACTTGTTTTTTTTTGGTGAATAGTAACATACCCTTATGAATAGTAATATGAACCTAATGAATAGTAAATTGTATTATTATTTTATTTTATTAAGGCTTTAAGATAATGACATCTTGATTAATTTTTCAATGTGATATAAAAGAAGTTATAGTTTTTAAATAATTAAATTCTGAATTAAGTATGATTTTATTTAAAAATTAAATTAAAATTATTTAAAAAATTATTTTCAAAAAATGGAATTCATTTTTAAATTTTACATGTCGATAAATGGATAGGGTGAATTTTGGGGATTTTTCTGAAACAGTTGATTTTTTGGTGAATAGTAAAAAATACAGTTTTTAGTTTCGGTGTGTTAATGACATCATAAATGATGTAATAATGATGTCATAAATCTGGTCAACTTGTGTACAATTAAATAAGATGTGAGGTGTCCCAAGTTTCTTATACCATGGGAAAATAGCATGGTAAAGCCCATGGTTTTTCAAATACCACTAATGAGGTGTCCCTTGGAAATTATTAAAATATTCCCTTACTTTTCCTATAAATACCAACCCATTCCTCCATTAACTTCATTACCAATTCTTTCTCAATGAAGATTTGACCTCCTTACCTCCCTAGTAGTCATCCCAAGGTTTCCTCAAGCACCCAAGGTCTCAACCATCAAGTTATAGGAGTTACTCTATAAGTAGGTTTAAACAAGTTGGAAGTAAGACAAACCCGAGGTAAGGGAATTCTTAACCTGATTTCCATTATTTGGGTTAACCCTATACTTAGTTATTTATGTGGTAATAAATTTATTTGTTTTATGGGTTTTATTTATATTATGTTGAATTATGTTTATTTACAATTTATTTACATACTCTATCCACTCTAGTAAGTCTCACTTCGATTATATGATATATGTAAGGGGATTTCCTTTAAAATCCTCTTTTAAAATTATGTTTTACAAAATTCAAAAGCAATGTTTTTATGAAATTATTCATGTTGTATGATTATTTTATAGTTCTTGGTAATTTTTTATGATAAAGGGTGGTACCTATATTTCCCTCCAATGCATTGGGTATGTGTAAGTTGGAGGTCGGTCGTATGGTTACTACAAGTGTAAATGCGATGGTTACACAAATTGAAAGGTAGCTATGATGGTTACAAATTATAAGGTAGCCATGAGGGTTAAAATATTATGTAAGTAATTCCCCAATATACCTTTATGATTATATTTATGTTCTCATGGTTTGTGTGGATCTTGTGTAAATCTCATGTTACACAAAGTAATTATATATGGATGACAATCATGTCTTTTTAAAATGCTTTCATACATTACGAGTATTCATGGACTAATTTGATCTTTCCTTATTTCGCATCCCTTACTGAGATTTTGTGCTCATCCCAAGTTTTTAAATTATTTTCACAGGTTAATGGATTTGTAATACAAATAAGGAAGTTGTGTTAAATGTTGAAGAATTGTCAAGGAGTCATGTTTTAAGTTTTAATGTTTTATATTTTGAAAAAAATGGAAACTATTTTTATGGTATCCACTATGTAACAATATGTAATGTTATGAATGTATTATGTCCCAATTCTCTAAAGATCTAAACTTTAAAAGATCCTCAATTTAAAAGGAAGTGTTTTCTTGACTAATTTCAAGATTATGTATGTAATAAGGTCGGGTCCTTATAATTATTCTGGTGTGTGACTTAAAAAATTTAATTTAAACACCAAAATACTAAATCCATAATACCAAAGAAGCAAATAATATCCAAAAAAATGTTACATAACAAAAAGTAAAAATTACATCCTTCTACAGCATAATGTTCAAGACATCAAACAGAATCACTATGGCTTTACCTTTGCCTTCCTACCATCGAATTTTGGTTTATCAACAATAATTACACTTCAACATAGTTTCAACAAAGTAACATTACTATTTAAAATCCCCCAAAAAAAATTATTTCAAATATATATTAGAATAAAAATAAACTTAATTTAAAATAAAATTTGACAAAACACACTTCCAAATTACATTACAAAAAGTAGTCATTTAAATATATCCACCCCTTTTCAAAACTAATTTTCATTCAAAGAATAATTTTATAAAATAGTTTTCTTTTTTAAAAAGTAACTATTTGAAAGTATTGAACCCATGTCAATACCTTTTCTCCATTTTAAAACAAAAAATCATGAAAAATATATCTTTATTTTTTAGGGGGATTTCCAACCTTATATTAAAGGGATTCATGAGAATAAAACTTAAATTTCAGCATGAAAAATCCAACTAAATGGGGAATTTACATCCTTTTGTATTAATATGGAATTTCTGACCTTTAGTCTTAAGTCTTCATGAGTTTGTTTTAGAACTATTTGAAGATTTTTTTATTGAAGTTTAAATCATTTTTATGACTATTTATATTTTTATACTTCTTGAAAATCCAAATAAAATGAAATGACTATTTTAGTAACAATATAAATATTGATATTATTTCTATTCATATTAAAGTACATGGTGCCTCTTATTATTGGGCATTGTAGTGTACCCCAAAGTGTGAAAATATGACATAGAATATTTGTTCTTTTTGTTTTTTCCAATGAATCCTAAAGACAAAAATTAAATACAATTAATAATAATTAAATTTTCAATGATAACCATTAAATATTAAGAATACCTTAAACTCGTTACTCTTATAATATGTGATCATTTATTGATATATTTTTTTAATAGTTGGTGAATATTGGTACACCCTCTAAATTATAATCAACTCTACTCTTCCAACGAACATATAACTCATGCTTATATGATCTCCACAACTCCCCAAGATCCATCAATTGTGCGACCTTAGCAGCTTTACCATCAGGAAAGTTAAACTGATTCTACAACGAACATGTTAATTTATATAAATACAATAATAATATAGACATCAATTTAAAAAAAATTCTTACCCATATATTCGACCATGATTTCTCCTTTATTTCATTACTGATATGCCTCCATGATACTGGTTTAACCAAAATAATATCATTGTACTTGAATAATTCTTCCATAAAAATTCTATACTACCTAGAATTTTTACCAATCATTTGATTGTCTTCATTAAAATCCACCATTATTTGTGCTTGATAATTATAGGCTTCATGCATATGGGTGCACCCACTTTACATATTAGAAGATACCACTGAATAAGATAAAGGGAAAATGTGGAATTAATTCATAGTATAACAGGAAAAAAAATGATGTGATGTAATTTGAAACACTTATAAAAAACCTAATACAGGCTTCTCATTTGGCTCTAATGGATCTGTGGGATGTCCTGGATCGATAGCCTCTAGAAGATGTTCCTATTCTAATGCATGCACTTGGTCATCTACATGCACTAGAGTGGAATCTAAAGGAATATAATAATCAGATCCTAGATGGAAATTAGGAAATGGAGGTAGCATAGACATGATAGGATAAGGATAAAAGGGATGGGAATACATCATAGGATATGGATATGGTATAGGTGGGAACATCCTTGTAGGTAGTGTAGACATGGTATTAGAAGAATCGGATATATAAGATAATGATGGAGACATGGGTGGGAACATCCCTTGAGGCACAAGTAGAGGATGAAAAGGTGTGGTAGATGGGGTGTTCTCTGATGGTTCAGAGTGTGAATGGGTATAAAGGGTGCTCTGTGTAGCTCTAGGAGCACCCTTACTCAGACCCATACTAGTAGCTTGAGGATAATTCAACTCTAGTTCAGATTAAAGTCCCTAAATTTTTGATAAATAATAAGAACATGACCTTAAATATAATTCAGAAGAAAAATATTACAATTATTATACTCACTAAGGGAACCGGAGGAGAAAAATCTAGCTCACACATCCTTAGATCATTATCAAATAATATCTTCCTTAAAAATTATTCAATATGTTTCATAATTTTCATAAGAATGAAATGTACATTTTTTTAGAAATAGTTTTTAAAAATTTTGCATACAACTTACAAGTAAAAGAAAACATAAACAATTCAATAAGGTGTTTTAGAAACTATAATTTAAAAACCATGTTATACATTTTTTAAAACCCTTGTTTAAACCCACTTTTCTAAATTTAAATAAATCTAATTAAATTCAATAATAAAACAAACATATCATTCCAAATTGAAACTAAATTAAAGTAATTATAGTAGTAACAACCTGAGAAACCCATGTCAAGGTAGAATTAATGAACTATGAACATATATGGTTGCTTTTATATTTTACCCACCACTACTTTAGGTTCAACATCAATTCTCACAATGGGACAATTTGAGTCATCAAAAAAATATTTTGGTCAACGCCAATGGGGGTGTTAATGGTGTAAATTTCATCCCCAACATCAAGAAAAATATTTATTGGTATTACTTCTATAATGACATCATAATCAGGTCTTAGATGTTCTTTCACATAAAACACGTGTTTTTTCATCGATGCCAAAATATACTATTCATTGGTATCTAGGAATCGAGTCATGTCAATAACTTTGAATCCATAGTCATCAATAAATGTACCATGTCTCTTCATTGAATCAAACCATTTATATTTCATTATAGTGACTCGATCATGAGAGTAGTGATCCAATAACAATATTTTCTCAATATGTCTATAATAAAACACATTTTCATATTGAGACCTACTATCTGATGAACTGGAATAATAGTCTATTTTTGAAGTTAACATAATTCCATCATGATGTGTTCTCATTTTCGCCACTTGATCAGTTGTAACAAATTTATACCCATTGGTTATTAAACATTTTCATTCACGAACCAAATAATTGGGGCTAAAATACAATGAGCTTAATTCTTGAAGAAAAAGAGTCAACAGGTAAACTCAATACCTGAAATATATATGAATAATACAATTAAATTAATATATATATATATATATTAAGTTAATTAAAATAATGGTCATACCTTTGATTTCAACCAAGTATGAAACTCTTTTCTATGAAAAGAATCTCTCCTTATAAAGGTAGAGATAGATGAACTCTACTTATAATTTGTTTATTTTAGCTTTATAAAATTATAATAAAAATTTAATGTGTGTGTGAAATGATATAGTATGTGATAACATATAAGTATTGCATACTTGATATAGTCATCAAAAAAACCATGGTTAAAAAAGACTTTGTGATGTTTCATATCCTGCTCTTCAAGGATCAATATAGCCAATGTATATAACCTAGGAATTCCTATTATTTGGGGAATATATGTAAATGAGGGATCAATTTCCCCATACTTCTCATATTCATTTTTCATGTGCCAATTATATATTTTTCTCACAGCAGACAAATACATTGAACAAAAATCCATACATTCTTGAGATAGATAACCTCTCACAATGGAACCTTTAGGATGATTCTTATTTTGGATATAAGATTTCATTGTGAAGATATTTATTTCAGTTGGATACATCCAATGAAAAGAAACAGGCCCCCCCAAGAAATGTTTCAATTGGAAGATGAAATGTTAAATGCAATATGCAAGTGAAAAATGACGGAGGAATTTTTTTTCCAAATCACATAAAATTAATGGTGCCTCTTGCTACAGTTTTATCAAGAAATACTTGGATAACCTTTTAGAAAAAAAGGTATATATAAAAATGGAACAAGTGAATCACCATTAACCTTATATTATTGGATAGTAAATGATGTATTGATATTGGAATCAATTCATGAAGAAGGATGTGATAATCATGAGTTTTTAAGGATTTTAGTTTTAAATCCCTTATGTTTACTTGTTTAGATATAATACTAGAATATCCATCAGAAACCTTAATATTATACAATACTTCTAGAAATTTATTTTTCTCTAATGGTTTCATCACATAAGAATCACAAGGAACTTTCCCTTTGTTTTCACCGACATACAGGATGCAGTTCTAGTCAAATACCCCAATCTAATAAGTCCTGGTGAGATCATAAGTCATCTTTGATATTTCCCTTGATATTTAGAATAATTTAAAGAAACATTTCACATATATTTTTCTCCATGTGAATTACATCTAAACAATTATGTAACAAATTGGTATACCAATATGGAAACTCAAAAAAGATACTTTTCTTTTTCTAATTGTAAGTGGATTCAGTTTCAATATTCTTCCTCTTTTTAGATTTCATCTAAAATTTCTATAATGAAAAACTCAAATCTTTCAATTCATTAAGAACATTAGTACCTAACATATGTTTAGGTGTTTGTTCGGTGTCAACATTATTATCAAACCTCTGATGATTCTTTCTATATTGATGATTTATTTGAAATAATCGTTGATGACCTATAAAACTGAAAATATAGTGATATTTAAGTCTTCTCGATCGTGTATTCTTAATAAAAATAGGACATGATAGTTTTCCCTTCCTAATCCAAAAATACATCATTACATAAGTAGGTAAATTATTTATATTTCATAAAAGGGAAACATGCATATGAAATATATTTTTTTAAGAAACATTGAATGTGTGCACAGCCATATCCTAAAGTTAATTCATCACTCTTATTAAAGGTTACAAGTAGACATCTATATGATTTCTAGTATCAAAAGATCTACATCAAATTCCCACTATGAAAATCCATTTGTAGGATAAACCAACTCATCACTATCTTTAATTCTCTTAGCATCATGACATCGCATATTGGTTGATATTTCTATATACATGAATAGATTTTGAAGCTTGGGAATCAATGGAAAGTTCCACATGAATTTTCTTGGAACAAAAGATGGTGTTCTATCTATATTTTCCATCCATCAAGATGTGCCACATTATTTAATATCATTAAGGTCGGTTGTTTCCTCTAAAAATAAACTGCAATATTTTTGACAAGCATACATTTTATTAGTAGAAATTCAAGCTACATAATTAAATTTCACACATTATAATTATTTGAGGGAATATCCACACCATTAAGAATGAATTCCTTCAAAAGGGTAAAAATATAATCAATATCATTATTAAAAATTCCATACATGGTTTTTCCATGATATAACAATATTAAAAATTCCAAATTTATCATTTAAGTACATTCCTGATATATAGGAGTTATGGAATCATCCATTAATTTTTTCACTCTCTCAACATCATCATATTTATTATTTTCCTTATGTGTATTTATATCATTTTCTTCTTGAACTGGTATAATATCTCTCTTGTGATGATGTACAAATGGAAACTGATCAAATATAAGATTCTTCATACCACTTCTTTCTTTCCATTCATAAATAGTAGAGGATTTTCTCTTCTCTCCATTATGATACCAAACATAATAGTTTTTTTGAAATAAAACTTTTTTTATATGGTAGATAACTTATTTCTAACTTAACCATGGTATTCCAACACAATTATAACATGTAAATTTTATATGACCTCCATCTAAAGAATTGTTAAATGAAAAATCTAAAAAATATGAAAATTATTTTAAAACTCGATTGAAATGTGATCGGTATGATGAATCAAGATTATATCCATTCTAGTATAGGGGAAAAAGTTATATTCAAATCAATAATGTAAACCATAATTACAAAATTCATAACAACCAATTTCAATATGAAATTCATCAAATCATACCGGTAGCTAGCAAAATAAAGAATAAGAAAATTAAATATTCTATAAGTAATGCCTATAAATAAAAAAAGAGACAAATTATAATACATGGAATGGGAAAAAACTATTACACAATCCAATTAAATACATATGTATTTATAAAACATTATTTTAAAACTTCCATGTTTTTAATATGACATTAATTCAATTAAATATACTTGTCTTTATGATGGAAAACATTTACTCAAGAATAACTATGTGTCACCCAACATCAAAACCAAAAAACATGGTATAATAATATCATTTATATTATAGAATAATTGATATAAATATTAATAATCATCCAATAATAATATCATAGAAACTAAAATTTATAAAAAAAAATATCCAAAATGTAATAAAGGAGATGGAATCCTGAAGTTGTATGATATATGAAATGAAATACAAAATTTGTTAGAAAAAATTACTCATCTCTAATTGTAAAGGAAAAATTTATCACGTGTCACCTTTCATAAGCCTGAATAATATCCAATGGTTGTCCACTAACTCATATATTAACTTCTAACTACCAAAATCAAAGTAGATTGGGTCTACATACACATAGAGTGTGCATAAATTGTGAAGGTAGATCCCTTAAATAAGGATTCATTAAGGAAGAATAAGTATGAATTGAATATTATGGATATCAAAGAAGTGGAAAATCATAAATTATGCCTTAATGATCACACATATAAATCCATAATTCAAGATGTTAAAGTTGGTGGAAGATCCCTCCACTGGAAGAAGAAACATGTTGAAGGGTGAAATAAAAATGTATCAAAAGAAGATACAAGTATTAGTGGGATTAGTCTCATAATGGTGAAGGAACCCAAGCCAAGAAGGATAAATAATATCATAGGGAACATTTGAAATGAAATAATCAGAAGTGGTTGGCAAAAAAATATCCACTAACAAGGCTTGGAGGAAGAGTAGAAGAAAATAGATGATTCATCAAGAAAAACCACAATCATTAACATGAGGATGTCAGAGGCACCCCTCTCCCCTTTTACTTTATTGTTAAATATGATAAATTGAGTGATATAGGATGAAGGGGTAGATACAATCCATGGGGGTATTCACCATGTGTAAATTAAAAGGAGTATTAAAAATACAAGAGTATATGAAGAAATGAATTTTCTAGATAATTCTCAAATTGAAAAAACCATTAATTAAGTGTAGAACATTGTGAATTTGACCATACATGATGGAATATATATAAATCTACTAAAATGATAAAGATATAGTTTATTTTAATTTTATTTTTGGATTGTTTTAGGTTTCAAATCCAAGTTTTAGTTTTATTAATGAATTTATGCTATTTATAAAGCCTTTCATGTGATTTATTATAAACTAACATGTTGGTATCATCTGAATGTTTTTCAGGATACTTGTAAGCTACTTGAAAAAATAATTCTACCAAAAAAAGTGGTTTCAACAAGTGGTGTCTAGAGGTTCAAAAAATCAGGGGGAGATAAATATTGGCACATAAAATCTACTTATCCTCATTTAAAAGAATAATTCATTATATATAAATTGGAAGAAATATATTGTTAGTGATATCAACTAGATCTTCAAGTGGTTTTTCCTCACCCATGTGTAAGGGTAGGATCGGTCCATTGAAGAATCTACATAAGGTTCATTCAAGATTTAAAATACCTATATAAAGGTGAGACTGACTTTCTAACATGTGTAATAGTACACTAATCTATATAAAGGTAAGAAGGAAAAGTTGAAGGCTACACAAGGGTATACTGATCTAAATAAAGGTAGCTCATGAATTATTATATATAATCAAAGGACATAAAATAAACCCCTAATACATTAATTAAAAAAATAACTACATTAATTAATTACATAAAAGTTAATATATATTAAAAAAATTGTGGTATTTATGTAAAATTAGTGGATAAAAAAATTAAAAAACAAATATATCTATTACAATCACATTTATTATGCAATACTATAACAAAAATAATCTAAAAAAACTTATTTCAAATAATATAGAATAATAGTGACATAAATATATCTTGGTTAGGTTTTAATACATAGATAACAATGAAAACAATATTTAGTATAAGAGAGGAAGGATTCAGAACTCACCAATATGATGTCGAAGAAGATCGGAATCAAAAAATTCCTGAATTAGGGGAGAACACAGGTGGAGGATAGAATCAGTCGGTGCTCGGGTGAGGTGATAATACAGATCGTGAGTGAAGTGGGGGGGTGGGAGGCTAAGGGATATGAGATAACTCTATCCCAATGGTTTAAAAAAACATTGGTATATCTCAACCTTTACCAATGGTTTTTAAAACCATTGGGATGGAATATCTATATAAATGGTTTATATAAACTGTTGTTATAGATAGATTCCATCCACTCTATACCCAAGGTTTCTATAAACTGTGGGTATCGATGTGTGGGGATATCCCCATTTTCCAGTAGTATTGAATCCTCTAATACTTTCAAGTATAGGATGATCCACTTTATGGAATCCCAATGCTCCCTTATGGGGTTTAACATAAAACAACTTATAAATCCCACTAAAAATCAATATCTAAGCCCATAAAAATTATCGCATGCATAATTATTATGACATTTGATGCATATGGTACTTTCTCCATGTAACGAGCCTTATATTTTAATGTTGGTACATATTCCTTGGATAACTTGAATAGTCTGAAAAGGGAAGTTGTGATATACTCTCAGAAATTCATCTAAAACCTTTCAATTATCTTCTGGATATATTCTTTGTAAGATAAAACCAATCTACTAGATTTTATATCCCTTTTTATTCTCATCCACAATATTTTCTTGGCTTGTCCAAGATCCCTTATTTCAAATATTTCAAAAAACTTACACTTCAAAACCTGAACTCATGAACTCTATGGACCCACCAAAAACATGTCATTCACATATAATAAGAGTGTGATGCATTTACCATCACCCCATAACTTCTAATAACACTAACTATTATAGCTTCATCATGTGAAACCTTCCTCATTCATCAAATTTTAAAATCTATGGTTCTACTATCGAGGTGCCTCTTTTAATCCATAGAGGATTCACTTCAAATTACAAACCAATACCTCCTTCTAAACACCTTCAAAATCCTTGGGATTCTTCATATAGATATCTTCCTCCAAACCACCAGGAAGAAAGGTAGTCTTGACATCCATCTTCTCCAATGGTAGATCATCATAAGCTACTAGATTCGACACAATTAGGATAGAAGTATGCTTAACTACTGATGAAAATATTTTGTAGAAATCAATTCCTTCCTTTTATAGTAATACTTTCACTACCAGTCATGCCTTATATCTTATAATTTCTTTAGATTCCATCTTAAAATGGAAAAATTATTTTTTTTATCTAGTGTTCATTTTCCCTCCAGCAATTTAGTTATCAACAAAGTTTTATTAAAAATTAAGGAATTCATTTCTTCCTCCATGAATGAATCCCACTAATTCAAGTCATTGAGCTTCACTGAATCTTCCAGACATTCAAGTTCATCAACATCCATTAGAATTAAGAAATTCAAATCAACTCTATAACTATAGAGTAGTTGCCTGACTCTAAAAGATATTCTTAACTATGTTTGATACTCAACTCTTTCGGGTGCTACTATTTTCAATTCCCAACTTCCAATCGATCAAATTCTAAATATTTCTCTCCAGCTTCAACAAACCTTGAGTATTCAAGCACATATTACACTAGTCAAACTTCTAGTAAACCTATACTAATTTTTGAAGTTACTGTAACTTGAAATATTATAGTTCTTTCATCTGGATCAACCTATACTTCAATATTTGATTTCTTCCCCTCAAATTATGATTCAACCAAGTTTCAATACTTCCAAAGGATATTCTTATTAAATTGAAATTTTCAACTTATGATGACTTGGTGTTTATCATCATCCCACAATATGAAACCAAAATATTCATTCTCATAGCCTGTGAGAAAACAAGATTTGGAATTAACCTCTAGTTTTTCTTTATCCTTCACATCAATAATAGTGTAGGATAAAATTATAAAACTTTGATATGTCCAACTTCTAGTAATTACCAGAACATAGCTATTTCAATAGACTATATCCCATATCATCCAAAAAACTTCTGTTGGCTAGGTATGCAATAGTGTTAATTGCTTATGTACAAATGGCCTTTGGAATTTCAGAGTGCACATGCATGAATATTTCCTTCTCAGTTAAAGTTTGTTTAATTATCTTTGTTACACCATTTTACTATAGTGTTATGGGTACCATACATTTGATCTTGATCCCATTCTTCCAAAAAAACTAGAAGTTTCTACCATTTTACTCTCCACCATTATCAGGTCTGGGGAACTTTAACTTCTGACCACTTTTCCTTTCTTCCATGGATTTACACTATATAAAATCATTGAAAACATCAGCCTTGTAATTAAAAAAATACACCCATACCTTCCTTATTGCATCATCAATGAACATGATGAAGTAAATAGATCCTTCATGAGATCAAATTGGGGCTATTCCCCATATATTTAAGTGAACAAGATCTAACTTCCTAGCTATGGGATTCCGACCATTTAAGTTGAATGACACTTGATTTTTCTTCCCCACCACACAACTCTCACAAATTTCAATACTCGTATGACTGAACTTCAGTATGCATTTACCTTCTATACCCTTCATGTTATTCTCACTGGGGTGACCAAGTCTGTAATGCCAAACCTCTAGATCTTTTGAGGTTGAAATTTCAGCAAATTCACTTCCATGTAAATTTTACTTCATGTAAATAATTCCATACTAAACAAGTTCCTTATTAGAAACATGTTGTTTAATACTATTGGTTTCTTACACATATCTTCCATGGCTTCCATCAGTTCAGTTTCAATCTTCTCCTAGATTTTTAAGGCTACATTTTATGTGAATGACATCCTCACTGACTCTAGTGTTTTCCTATCCATATTTTCCCATTCACTTTTCGCCATGTTTCCAAGATTCTCTCAATGCAATAAAAGTTATAGATCTTTTTAGAAAATATAATCCCTTACTTTAATATGACAAAAACCATACATAGTTCTATCAAATTGACTGATTTTAACTTTTCCTTATTTCATCGTCATATCTTCTTATGATAGTAAAACCAACTAAAATCAATATAACACTGAGGTAAGAGTGAATGATACCTAATTTATCACCTTATTTTGAACTACTAAGATATGATACCACTAGTTTAGGAAAAGACCATTTGTGCAACCACTAAAAGATTCATCCTTTAATCCACTAAAAGATCACACACTCCAGAGGTTCTGTGATGTTGAAATCAAAACATTGTAATTTACCCTTGATCTTAGTGTATTGGAATATGGAAATAATTAGCACCCCACTCACTACACTAAGTCACGTTTCTTGCACACTCTCTAAAAAAACTCACATATAAACATTCAAGAAAAGGAAATGATAGGAAAAGTAAATTGGGCACACAAGATTAAGTGGTTCCTGCATTCATACTATATCTATGAGATAAAATTGAAAACTCTTATATTATAGGGATAAATGAATGGTTACAAATACTAAAGTTAATGATAAATTGTTGGAAATTTTTCATTACAATCAGATACATCAACAACTAGTCCCACCACTATTTTATAGAGGTAAGTGAAACAAGTTTCACCGCTAACTGAAAGTTATAGTAAACCCACTATTGAACCTCTAATTCCTTTTATATTCCACTACCTCAACCATTTAATTTAGTAAGACTCCAATGGGATTCACCATCAACCCATTGGAAGTCCATAACCTTCTGGTAAATGTACCCACATGTTGAAGATGTCAATTGTTGTTGCCTTGACAAGACTGATGTGAACTTCCAAAGTTCCTTCTTCTAGTAAGTTAAATCCAATAAATTGATGAGGCTTCATGATTCTAATATAATTATTGTATCTACATACCATGTCAATTTACTTTAAGTATACTCACTTCTATATAGGTTTCTAAACCTTGGAATGATTGGAAAGTACCATACAACTTTCAAAGTCATTGATCCATATTTCTTATATCGACTCGTTCCACGCTTAGGGAATTTTTTAAGTGATTCATGGTCCTTTATAAATAATATATAGTCATTTTTATAGACATTAATTCTTTTATAGATCATACTTATTGAACATAGCATTCTTTTAGAATCATATGTTTGATAATGAAGCTCATTATCTTCTATAAGCATATCATTCAAGAGAGAAAGTTGTTTTGTAAATCTGGTGTAAATCCATCCATTGAAAGGTTTCAAATTATATAAATTCAGTATGGATGACAATGATATATATTTATTACAACTAGTATACAGTGTAATCTTTCACATCCATTTAACTTCTCAAATATATTTATACAATCATTAATCCCATCTTCATTTAACATTTTCATTTCCTCGATACAATATTTATCATCGTTTACACTTGTAATCATGTTAGATGATTCATATATCACAGTGTTTCCCAATCACTATAAATACTAAGTTCTTACCCATTTTTAGTCCAATATTTATGAATTTGATCTATTCCATGATAGATAAAGCATTCAACTCCTATCAAAAAACATTTCTTGGATAAAAAAAATGTAAACATGGAAAATGATTTGAGAAGGTTCATATGCATTATTTGTTACAAACTTGATAAAATATTTAACCCTATCCTCATACTTTTTTTACATATTATTGGAATCCATCCATTTTTTATTCATATCAATCCTATTTAGTTCACTAATATTCATATTTTATAATAAATAAATAAATTCATATAAGGTATTCATATAATAAATAAATATATATAAATATATTTTTAGATGTTGGGAATATGTGATTCATTTTCTAGTGGAGAAAATTAAGACCATTGGAATGAGTGAAAATTCATAGGACTTGTTTCCAATGACTTGATGGGAAATGGAGTGATAGTGGCTAGTGACATTTCAATGGATATTCAGAATGATGATAGTCAAAGAGTGCAGTGGCTCAATTCATCATAAAATTAGATCATTGGTAGATGTGATAGGCTTCATATATAAATATATCATCTTATGAGGAATGGTGCAATGACATAGATAGTTGAGGTGGTGATAGTCCTTGACTACATGGAGGCTTGTTTGTGAAGTTTGACTTAGGTGGACGGTTAACTAGGAAAGTCATGTGGCAGTGGGGTCTAGAAGCACCAGCTGGTTTTCTCTATTTAAGAAATGTGAAATCACATTACAATGTGACACCTATGAGTGAGTTGAGTACGATGCTTGTCATTGTAATCATATTTTCTTACTTGATTATTATTAAATAAAAATTCCCCTACGGATCAGGGCACAAGATTGAACTATGTAATCCTTGTTGTTCTTATGCCTTTTGTTTTCTTTTGATCATTGCATATATTTGTCTTTGTTGATTTCTTCCAGTTGTTTTATATTGCAGTGTGGTGGATTGGGTGTGGTTGTATTCCAAGTTCTAAATGTAGTAACATGGGGTTTGTTTTGGAGCTTCTGATTTTGTGTGTGATTTTTTCAGGGAGTATCATCCTGTGAGTTTTCTGGAATATGGTCGTGGACCCAAAAAGTGGTATCATAGCTCAAGGTTGAAGTGATTATGAAGGATCGGGCCCTAGTGAAGGTGTTTAAGATATCAGTTCAGTATCATCATTATTACCTTTTCCTTGTAGGGTAATAACGCCTTGTTTTTCCTGACCTCTTGTCTTTCATTCACTAGAAGTAGTGGGAGTTTGAAAGTTATATAGGAAAGGTGTCCATTGAGAGTAAGGTTTGGGTGGAGAATTTTAATAGAATGGATTTTACATTTTTTAAGATACAGATGGAGGGTTGTCACCTACAAAAGGACCTTGATCTTCTGTTGACTGGATCCAATCTAAATGTGATGAAAGTGGAAAAATGATAGATTATTGATAATAAAGAACTTGGTTTGATAAGAATGTCACTTTATCAAAATGTGGCATATAAAATATGGAAAGTAAAGAAAGCATCAGAACTCATAAATAACTTAATTGATATGTATGAGAAGCCTACAATAATGAAAAAAACTTTTCTTTTACATAGATTATTTGGCATGTGAATGTTAGAATTAAAATCTATTTTTGATCATATAAAAAACTTCAATTTCATTTTAAGTGAGTTGGAATCAGAAAATGTGGACTTTGGAGACCCAATTTGGGTTTTTTTGTTACTCACTTTGCTCTCAGAATCTTGGGATGTGATGGTGAAAACTTTGAGTAATTCTAGTGTAAAGGAAACCTTAAAGTTCAAAGATGTTCATGGCCTGATCTTGAATGAGTAGATTGATTAAAAATATTTTCAGTTGTATTTTGGCAATACATACAATGTGAAGGGAAGAAGATGTATGGAAAAGTCACCGAAAGGGAAAAGGGAGGAGAATATAAAGCAATAATAGCTCAACAGATGGTGTTCCCCTATGATGGAATTGTAGGAGTAAAGGAAGCCTCCAGAAATATTACAGTGAGAGGAGGGAGAATTCCAAAAAATATGCCTTCGGTGGTGGATCTGAGAGTCCCGCAATGTAGTATAAGCGGCTTTCTCCTCATTACCACTAGTATGTCGAGGTCCTGGGTGATAGAATTTGGAGATTCATTCCATGATACAACTGAAATAAAGATCATGAAGAACTATACCTATAGAAAGTATGGTAAATTTTATCTTGTAGAGGACAATGCTCTTGAGATAGTGGGGAAAGGAGACATTGTGATCTAGACTAGGAATGAGAAAATGTTGGAATTGAATCATGTGTGACATATTCTTTTCCTATGGAAGAATCTAATTTCCATTGGGAAACTCGATGACGCAGGTCCCTGTAAAACATTCACAAACGATGCATAGAATATTTCACATGGATCCATGGTCATAGTAAGAGGAGTGAAGGATGGGATGCTCTATCTCCTGGTTGTCCAGAAAAAGAATTGCATGTTGGGGATTTAACTTCTGTGAAGTTATGACATGACTGATTTGGATATATCAGTGAGAAGGGGATAAAGATCCATACTTCTAAAGGATTATTGAAGGTTTGAATCATGAAGTGTGAAATGTAAAAGTATCTCATCATTGGAATGTAATGAAAAGTGTATTCTGAATGGAATGGAAAATGAAAAAGAATCAGAAATCAAATTCGTTTCACACAAATGTTTTGGGAAATGCACCAGTGTGTTCTCATAGATGGTCTCTCTTCTACATGACATCCATCGATGATTATACACATAAAGTGTGGGTGTACTTTCTAAGGAACAAGTTTGAGGTGTTTTATGCTTTTATCATATGAAGGTATATATTGGAGAAGGGGACCAGATGCAATTTGAAGTTCCAATGGTCAGACAATGGTGGAGAGTATGAAATCGGGGAGTTTAGGTGATTCAATTGATGAAAGGGGATTCAATTTGAGAAGATTGTTCCAAGGACACTAGAACACAACAGATTTGAAGAGAGGATAAATAAGAATTTGTTGGAGAATTCAAGAAGTATGTGAATTCACGTGGGGTTCCCCAATGAGTTTTTTGTGAAAGCTATGAATTATGCCACATACTTAATCAATCAGGGTCCGCCATCCACAATTGGACAAAAAAATTGGAGATCTATTGGTCTAGAAGAAATGTTGAATTCAACTACCACAAAGTATTCATAGTTCTAACCTATGTCCATGTTGATTCCAAATAATGAGATAATCTAGTGGATAAGTCTTGAGCATGTTACTTGGTTTTCTATGGTGATGAAGTGTTTGGATTTCGAATCTAGGACAAAAAATCTCAAAAATTCATGAGAAGTAAAAATGTGATCATCAACAAAATGATCCTATGGATGGATCAAAACCAGGAAAAAAATATAATGGAAGAAAAGTAGAAACAAAATCCTATGTTTATCTGGATGGACTAATAGAAGTTGTTGAAGTTCTAGTGAATCTAGAGAGCATGTCAATTTTGAAAGAACCGGACCATCTGGTGGTGTTACCAGAAGAAAGGGGTCAAAATCTAATGGTGTTTCCCAAACCATATTTACCGGATTTTTCAAGGACTACTGAACCTCGAGCACTGAAAGTCCATACTCCAGAAGTTATAGTACCATAAAGAGCTCAATTGTAGGTACAAGGAAATAAATATACTATGGAGAAACTCCAAGTGAAAAGTTATGGTGATACTTTTCATTTGATACTTCTAACGAATGATTGAGAGCCCAAGAGCTTAGAGGAGGTGAGAATTTTGGAAAACTATGAATAGTGGGAGTTGTCCATGAGAGATGAACCTGATTCCCTCCATGTGCCTATAACATGGGAGCTAACAGAGAGACCCATTGGGAATAAAGTGGAAGGTTCTTCAAAACAAATGGGTGTATTAGCTGAAGGAATATGTAGATGGAATAAGGTATAAGGCTAAGCTAGATGTGAAGAGCTTTCAACAAATGAAAGGTGTGTATTCCTCATAGATCTTTTCACCAGTAATAAAGTACATGATCATTCAAACAGTTTTGAGTTTGGTTGCATCAAAATGACTTCATTCAGGGTAGTTGGACATGAAGACAATGTTTCTTCATAGGAACATATATGAATAAATTTCCATGTAGTGGCCGATTGGTTTCAAAGATCGTCAGAACCAGGGCCTTGTGTGCAGTCTCAAAATTAGCTTTAATGGTTTGAAGTAGGCACCAAGGTGTTGGAACAAGAGGTTTAATGAATTCATGAAGGTGAAAAAGTTCATCAAAATCAATGTCGACCTTTGTTGTTACTAGGAGTGTGGTGATGGGAGTTTTTTGACCCTCCTCTACATCAATGACATGATGGTTGTAGGTCCAGTGAAGGGAAGAATCAATGAGTTTAAGGCTGAGTTTTATAGAAGTTTTGAGATGAAGGACCTTGGTTTAGAAAAGTGTGTTTTGGGGATAAGGATTGTGAGGAACCAAAATTATAGTACATTATACCAGACTTGGGATGACTACATCTGACGGGTATTAGAGCACTTTGGGATGTCAAAGGAAAAGATAGTGTCCACACCCCTTATTGGGAACTTTAAGCTTAGGAATGATAAAACACCATGAACAGAAGCTCTGGTTGAGTTCATAGTGAAATTCCTATATGCACTAGATATCAAAAGTCTAATGTATTCCATGGTGTGTACTAATCTATAAATTATACAAGTAGTGGGAGTCATCATGAAGTTTATGTCGAACCTCGAAAGAGATAAATAGGAGGTTATGAAATGGATTTTCTATTATTTTAAGGGTTTGGGATACTTATCACTTTTATTCAAGATAGAAAATCCTTTATAGGGTTTTACAAACTTTTATTTCAATGGAGATTCAAACACACAGAAGAGAACCTCCAGTTATGTGCTTTCTTTTTGCAGAATAGTGGTGAGTTAGATGTTGAAGCTTCAATCACTGGTATCACTCTTGATAATTGGAGTGTATTAAGTCACTTTGATGAAATAAAGGATTTGGTGTTGTTGAAAGGGTAATGGAGGACCTCAAAAGAGGAGATAAAGTTGGGATGATTTTTTGTGACTCATAGAGCATGATTCAATTGTCTAGAAATCTGATGTTTCATTCTTGGATAAAGAACATTTAGTTGAAGTATCGCTTCATCAGGAAACTTTTAAAATATAGGGTGTATAAAATATGGAAGATCGAAGGCATTCATAATCCAGTGTACATGTTGATGAGGGTGATTTAGAAGGAAGTTCAAGGGTGGTGATGTGCCTCAATTGGACTTGGGTGACTAATCACTATGGTTAGGGAATGTAACGTCCCGACCCGTGATCCACTTAACATGTGCCTCGAGTTGGTGGGTCACATGGACTCAAGCACGCCTCCATGTATTCCAGAGGCTACCGACTAGCAGTGAGGGTATGAAGGTGGTACGGTGGGGAGACTATACCCTCATATCATAATGGAATGGAAGATACAACAGATAATATTCAAAAGAGGAAGCATAATATAAACAATCAAAATCAATAAACTGTAGAAGCGTAAATAAATTGACATAATGAATAACTAGCAGAAGAGTAAACAACTAAAATAATCATAAAAAATCCACTAGGCGGTGTCTGATACATGGATGCATGGCATGCTGATATAAAAAAAAGGAAATAGGGGAAGGCATATAGTCATGCTATACAAAAAGTATAAAAAGAAAAAAATGCTCCACTAGAATCTCGAGTTAATGTTCGGTCCTCTACTCCTAAACTCCATCTATAAGTAATGCATATCAACATCCTATAGAAGGGTGCTTGACCATATCCATACCAGCAGGTAGAAAGACTTCTTTTGTACCAAAGGCAGCCCGAGTATGGTGTGAGATAAAAATCTCAGTAGGCCACCACCAACGGTGTCTACGTGTAATCCAAGCAGTGGTCATAACTAAATAGTGTGTAAGTATATGAGTTAAATAAAAAACAAGTGTAGAAATAAATATAAAACCTTCTCATATTCCTAAAGGACACCTGGAGGCTCTACCTACTTCGGCTCATGGCCGAAATGAGAGTCTGAAGAGTCGTTATATATATAGTAATATATATATATAGTATAATTATATATATTGAATCCACCTATATGAACCAAGTACGTGCAGACGTAAGTGGCCATATACCTGGAATACTAATGATGGATAGACTGGGGTGTAACTCAGACATCCATAACCAGTCTAACAAGCCTATAATCTCAAGCCAAAGGGTGCATGACCTACATCCCAATAAGAGTGTGAGACATCATGCACGACACTCGGGGTGGTGAGTGGGCCATCATGACATCACTCAAAATAGGGATGTGGCGCATAAAGCCTAATGTCCAACTAGTGTCAATGGTGTGAGACGTCATGCTCAACACCCAATGTAAGGTAGTGTGATACCTTCATGCTCAACTGAACCCTTACCATCATATCACAACCTCTATAAAGGCGTAATCATAATTATAGTGTTCAACATGATACAATAACTCTCATGTAACATGTTTACCAAGACTTTATATATAAATGAGTCATATTCATGTTTATAACATAATACATGAGGAAGTAACTCTCATATGGCCCATTAGTCATGTTCAATTCCATTCAGAGCATTACAATTCATAATAAACATAATTAATGGCATGGCATTAACATACTTCATAAACCATTTAATTTAATTAAACCAATTCATTTAAAGATGGGCAACCATCATGAATTAGCCGTCTCACTTGATTTAAACATTTCAATACCATCAACTCAGTTAATTAATTAAGACATGGAAAATCGATTCATAAAGCTCAAGGTGTCAAATGGAAGGTGTTGTGGTCAAGTGGTAAAATACCTTCATGAGAAATTCCCTTAGTAAGCTAGGCCAAACACCTAAGAGGTTCCTTGGGTTCCATCTAGTACTCATGTCACAAGGGAAATTTCAGTTAAAATCCAATCCAGAAGCTAATTAGGTGTTCTAGGAAATTTAAAAATTATCCATTAAGAGGAAATTTCACTTGGAACACCCAAGGGGTGTCAATATGTGTGGTCAACACTCTATAAACGACTAAAAAGGATCAAGGGATGTGTATCATGGTGCAATGATCAATTTGACATAAAGAACTTGATAAAAAGGAGATGCTCAGCAAAATCTGGTGAGTGGCACAATGACATAGCTACGAAGCATCAAAACTCAAGGGGAAAATGATGTGACCACCTACCTGTAATGTACTGGTTCTGGAAGCCACCCAGAGGCACCCCATACACAGTTGGTCACATGGCCTCAAGCGCATTTCCCCAAATGTCAGAGGCTGCCGACTAGCAATGAGGGTCTTGGGTGTGATAGTAGGGAAACTATGCCCTCATTGGCAGAGTAACACAATGGAAGAGAAACAAATATACAATAGCGGAAGCAGTAAATAACCAAAAAAAGTAAACAACAGAAGACTGAAATAATAAACAACTGGAGAACATATATATAAAATGATGCATGATACATATGTCTAGGAAAATAGCCAATAAGTCACAATTAAGAATAAAAACAGTACTAAACCGAGTACAAAAGAAATAGATAAATAGATCCTTAGCATCGCAAGCTTAAGCTTGGTCCCATGCTCTCCAGCTCCACAGTAAGTCAAGTACCTGAAGTAGAAGGGAGTTTGCCCTTATCTATACCTGCAGCAATATAATCTATTTGGGCCCAAAAGAATGGCCCAAACAGGGCGTGAGACTAAATTCCAATAGGAAACCACCCAAAGATATGTTCCTAACAGTCAGTGAATATATGGCAGGTAAAATTATATAAGCAGTAAACAAGAAAGTACTCTGCAGTAAACAATTCCACATATCAAATAACCAGCTAATCAAACAAGGGAACCCTATGGAAATTACATGCAGCCTATCCCCACTGGTTCAGTCATAAGAATATATATATATATATATAGACTCTCTGAGGAAGCACTCACAGTCAATTCCCCTTATAGTCAAAAGTAAAACAAGACTCTGAGGAATCTCACTCGGTCAATTCCCCTTATAGTCTAAGGTAGTCAAGGACTCTCTGAGGAATCTCACATGGTCAATTCCCCTTATAACCCCAAGGTCGAGGACTCTCTGAGGAAGCTCACTCAGTCAATTCCCCTTATAGCCCAAAGTTGTTCAAAGACTCTCTGAGGAAGCTCACTTGGTCAATTCCCCTTATAGTCTAAAGTGCTGAAAGACTCTCTGAGGAAGCTCACTCAGTCAATTCCCTTTATAGTCTACTACACCAGGTTCTCACGGCCCTGTATAGGTCAATGAGCATAGCAAAGAAAAAAAGCCACGGTAAACCTCAAGAACTACTTGGCTAATCAGTCTACAACATATCAAGCATGTCAGAATACAAACACTCCACCCTACAGCACTAGGAATGGAAAACAGGCAAGGCGGCCAAACATGATAAAAAGACCAACGGTTATAAACAGAACATGCATGGGAAATACTTCCAAAGCATAGCAAACAACCCTATTCAAAACAATTTAACCTCTACACAAGAATACAAGCATGGCAGGAAAACAACAGGGGTAAAATGGTAAACACGCAATACCTCGTTCAAGGGTATTGGAAAAAATTGCACATAATACTCAAAGACTTTGAACAGAAAGGCACAAACCACCTACCTTGGTGTTGGGTGATCGATATACTCTGGCGTCGGCCCTTGGATCGACCTAGAATGCGATAGATCTACAAAAACGTCTAAAATGTTCAACCCACGATAACTTGAAAAAGAGGTGGAATCATGAAATGAGGATCAAGAAGAAGAGAGAGATTATCAAGGCGATACCAACGTAATTGAAGGAGGTCGAATCGGAGATCGGACGGAGGCTCGAGGGCTCAGAGGAAGATCGTGGTCGTATGAGTGCTCTCGGCTGAACGAGACCTAAAAGTAGACACTTCTGGTGATTAGACGCGACCCTGGTACGTTTAATGAAAATAATACACGGCATGTACTGATAAAGTACACGGAGTGTACTTCAGAAATTTCCAGAAAAACCTATTTTTCTCAAAAACGACCAGAAAAGGAAAACATACCTGAAAAGAAGGTTCGGGTTCATACAAACTTCCCCCCTTAAAGATATTTGTCCCAAAATTTCCCTAGCACGACGTAGAAGAAGATACCCCAAATAGCTCCGGTCACTGTGCTCGTACATCGACCTCCCTCTCCCAAGTCTCGTCCAGTACCCACTCGTGATGTCATAGCACTTGTACCAGTGGAACAGACTGGCCACAAAGAACCTTTGTACTGCGATCAACAATCCAGATAGAATGCTCCTTGAACGATGCATCTACTCCGAGCTCAACCTCCTTAGGTTGACGGACATGAGACGGGTCTGAAAAGTAACGTCAGAGCTGAGAAACATGAAAAATGTCATGCATATCCCGATACTTATGAGGTAACTACAACCGATAGGCAACCGGACCAACTCTTTCCAACACCTCAAACGGCCCGACGTACCTCAGCGAAAGCTTACCGTATCTCCTAATCCTCATGTGTCCCAACCTCAGTGTAACATGCAGGAAAACTTGATCCTCGGCCTCAAACTCCAGAGGTCATCTCCGCTAATCAGCATAAGACTTCTGACGAGACTGTGTAGTAGCCATCCTCTTCAGAATCAAATTTATATGTTTTGTGGTCTCCTGGACAAGAAGAGGTCCTAGAAAAGATGTCTTTCCTGCCTCCAACCAATATAAGGGTGATCGGCATGGCCTAACATACCAAGCCTCATAAGGAAACATCTGAATAGTTGCTTGAAAACTATTATTATAGGCAAACTCCACAAGTGGTATGTGCTTCTCCCAAGAACCTCCAAAATCCAGAATGCATGCTCGAAGCATATCCTCAAGCACCTGAATCGTACGCTTGGACTGACCATTTGTCTGGGGGTGGTAAGTTGTACTCAAAAGTACCTGTGTACCCAACGCCTTCTGAAGCCCCTACCAGACCTGAGAAGTAAAATGTGCATCCCTGTCTGAAATGATGGAGTGTAAAACTCCATGAAGATGTACAATCTCTCGAATGTACAACTGTCCCAACTCATCAACATTGAAGGTCTCCTTGATCAGAAAGAAGTGAGAAACCTTCGTAAGCCTGTCAATGACAACCCATACTGCATTATTCCCTCAAGGAGACCTCGACAAACCAGTCACAAAATCCATCGTGACATCATTCCACTTCTACTCGAGGATGGGTAACTGCTGTAAAAGCCTTGCTGGTCGTTGGTGCTCTGCCTTCACCTGTTGACAGGTGGAACACCTCATGACAAAACTAGAAACTTCCTTCTTCATACCTGGCCACCAATACTGACGGTGTAGATCACGATACATCTTGGTGATGCCAGGATGAACTGCCCAAACTGAAGAATGAAAGTCCTGCATCAGATCCTCGCGTATGTCTGCTAGCACCCATACGCGCCCCTGGAAACGCAAGATCTCATCCTCGCCTATGGTCCATCCAGGAATAGGGTCCTCTCCTAACACACTCTCCCTTAGGACTAGGCCTTCAAAATCTGATAGTAGCCTTATTCGCACTCGATCAAGAAGAGTAGAGGTAACAGCTACATAAGAAAGAAAGGTATGCCCCTGTCTGTTGTGCACCTCCAAATGCATCTCAGAGAACATAGCCATAAACTGCCACTCACTGCCGGCCTCCTGAACTACCTGTATCTGAGTCCTCATGCTCAACGCATCAGCCACTGTGTTTCTCTTCCCAGGCGTGTAGGCAACCTCAAAGTCAAAGGATTGTAGGTACTCAACCCACCTTCGTTGTCTCAAATTTAGATCACGTTGAGTGAAGATGTACTTGAGAGTTTTGTGGTCGGTGAAAACCAAAAAATGCTCTTCCAGAAGATAATGTCTCCAACAGCATAGGGCGTGAACAACAGCTGCCAACTCCAGATCGTGCGTTGAGTAGTTCCTCTCATGTGGCCTCAACTGTCGAGACCCGTACGCAACGACTCCATCTCCCTTCATAAGCACATCTCCCAGCCTGATACCTGATGCATCGCAGTAAATAGTATAGCTCTTGCCCGGCTCTGGCAAGACTTGTATCGGTGCTGAAGTCAACCTTCCTTTCAGCTCCTGAAAGGCTGACTCACAAGAATCTGACCAAAAGAACTTCGCACCCTTCTTAGTCAGACCTTCCAGCGGTTCTGCTAAGCGTGAAAAGTCCTATATGAAATGTTTGTTGTATCCAGCCATCCCTAGAAAACTCTGCACCTCAAAGACGTTCTTCGGATGTTCCCATGAAACTACTGCTCTCACTTTCTCTGGGTCTACTGGTACTCCTGTCTCTGAGATAACGTGACCCAAAAAGTGAATCTGATCCATCCAAAAGTGGCATTTTGAGATCTTGGCATATAACTGATGCTCTCTCAGTGTACTCAAAATGATCTCAAGATGGGTAGCATGGTCGTGTCGAGTGTGAGAGTACACCAAGATATCATCCACGAAAACAACCACGAAGAAATCCAAGTATAGATGGAACACTCAGTTCATCAGTGCCATGAAAACTACAGGCGTGTTCGTGAGACCAAACGGCATAACCATATACTCATATAGACCATACCTGCTCCGGAAGGCTGTAAGAGGTATATCAGATGGTCTAACGCGCAACTGATGATAACCGGATCTCAATTCAATCTTCGAGAACACCCGGGCTCCTCAAAGTTGATCGAAGAGATCATCAATTCTTGGTAAGGGATACCGGTTCTTGACCATCAACTGGTTCAACTTCTGATAATCCACACAAAGTCTGAGGGTACCGTCTTCCTTCTTCGCAAACAGGACAGGTGAACCCCAAGGAGAAGTACTGGGTCAGATGAAACCATTTTCCTGCAAATCCTCCAATTGTTTCTTGAGTTCCTGCAACTCTGGTGTAGCCATTCTATAAGGAGGAATGGACACCAGTGTTGCTCCTAGCACAAGCTCAATCGAAAAGTCTACCTCATGTTCCGAAGGAAAACCTGAAAAGTCCTCTGGAAAGAAATCTCTAAAATGATCCACCACTGGATGAAAGTCTAACTGTGAAGTCCCCTGGTCATCCAGATATAGACTAGCAATATAGTCCGTAAATCCTCCTAACCCATGATGCTTTGGACCCTCTCTATTCTCATGGACATCCCATTCGCCCCTATGAAGAAAAGATCCACCCCCTGGTGATACGAAACTCACCCTATGGCGATAACAATTGACGACTTCCTAGAAGATAACCAACCAGTCCATTCCGAGAATGACATCATATCATGTCATCTCTAGGATATAGAGGTCCCATAGAAATTGACACCCACAAACCTCTAGAGGGCACTCCTTGCACTGGCGTACACTAGCCATTCTAGTCCCCAACAGAGTGTAGCGTCAAGATATCATCAAAACAAAAGATACAGAGCCTAAGGATCTCCACAACAGCAACAGAGATAAAGCTATGGGAATCCCCTGTATCAAAAAGAGTATAAGATAAAACTGAGGCTACTAAGATTGTACCTCAAACTGTAGAGGGTCCGGGATCCTGCTCCTGCTGGGTCTGCTCCACTGCAAAAGTTTGGCCTACGTCGCAGCCTTGTGACCCTGCCTGACCACTCTGAGCTGATCCACCCTGCTATTGCTGAAAGATCGACGAATGACTACCACAACCATGACCTCCACCTCGGTCTGAGTGGCCGGAAGAACTCCAGTTCCCAGACTGGTGAGAAACTGGTGATACTGCTCCTGAACGAGGAGTCATAGAAGAACCCCTGTCACCGGCTGCTGGTGAAAAGATCTGACAAAAATGTTGGAGGTGACCCATCTTGCCGCAAGATCGGCACTCCACTGGGTCCCTCAGGCAACATGGAATCATATGCCCGCTCTTCCCGCACTGGTAGCACACCACCTGGCTACCAGAAGATGCATCTTGCCTACTCTGATCTCCTCGTGCAGTCTCCCTGTGATGCTTCCTGCTATCCGTAGGAGGAGTACTAACTCTGGATGTCGAACCGCCCTGGCTCACAGCTCCAGAATCCCTCAGATTTCGCTCCATGATCAGTGTTTGGTTGATGATAGAGAATATCAAAGTCAACATGAAGATGTTCACCTGGGATCAGATGTCGTGCCTGAGACCATCCTCGAACTTTCTTGCAAGGAACAAATCATCACCTCCAGGAATGGGCGTGAAACGCTGCAGCTCTATGAAGCGAGAGGAATACTCCATAACAGAAAGAGTACCCTGCTCCAAACTGATGAACTCTCGGGCTCGATCGGCCCTCAAAGTCTCCAGATAGAAGTAATCGTAGAAGATGCGCCGAAACTCATCCCAAGCCATGTCCTACTGGCGTCCCGCCTGTGAGATCACATCCCACCACCTCTTGGTGGAGTCTCGAAGCATGTAGGTAGCGAGCTTCACCCTCTTCTCTGGAGATATCTCATATGCTCGAAAATCATCAGCGTGGCTTCTAGCCATGACTCTACAACCTGGTTTCCTCCATCCCCTGAGAAAGTAGGAGGATGTTGCTGCTGAAAGACCTACGTCAATTCTGCCATTGACGGGGCAGGAGGCGGCACTCCCTAAAAGGTCTGCATCAACCTCAAAAATCCCTCTCTGAACTATGCATCAGCACCTGTGTTAGGTATAACGGCTAGTGCCAGGACTGGCACGACAGGAGGATCTGCTAGAAGTCCCTGATCGGCCATGTCCGGTGTCTGATCACCACCTGGCAATTGGTGCATAACCGGAGGACGTCTCGGTGGCATGACTCTGCAAGGTCAAGAGCACGCCTTAGATCAAGATTATAAAGGACTGAAAACTAGAAACACAAGAAGGGAATAGGAGAAAGAAAACATTCAAGTTTCACAAAACATGACTACACAGCATGTACATTTCCTACACGGCGTGTTCCCTTAAGTCATTTACATGGGTGTGTACTCCTGCCTAAACTGGTCATGTAACCCCCAAAACACACAACGTGTTGTCTTAACACACGGTGTGTACTTGAATCCTCTTCCCCTGCTCGAGTCCTTCTATACGGTTAAGCCACACGGCTCTCCTAAGACAAGACTACACAGCATGTTCAAGGTAGACACGGCGTGTACTAGACAAGCTCCACCTGGCCCGTGTTGTTAGTGACACGGCCTGACACATGGCTCACACTACACTGTGTGTTCATATCGGACACGACATGTACGTGAAAGGATATCACTGACCCGTGTTTTTAGTGACACGCCCGGGTACCTGGGCCAGCCTACACGTTATGTTCAATACTAACACGGGGTGTATAACTTAAGGTTTATCCGTCCGTGTTGTTAGTTACACAGGCGGACACAGGATCAACGCTACACGGTGTGCTCAAGTGGTACACGGTGTGTTCTCATAGGAAATTCCCTCTCTCGTGTCTCTGCCCACACAGCTTATGACACGGTTAGAGACTACACGACGTGTACATAAAGTACAAGGCGTGTACTTGAGAAAAACAGTTTCTTCCTAAACAGAAGAACACATGGCGTGTTGTCAAAACTACACGGCGTGTATTCTGGGTTTTTCCGGACAGTAAGCCTCAAAAACTACTTCGGGACCCAGAAAAACACTGAAACGAACATTGAAAGTGCCAAATTCCGATCTGTGGGGGCCCATACTCCCCACGAATCAAAGTTTGGCATCTTATACATGTTATAACAAGGAAAACAAGGCAATGATCCACCAAATTCCGGTCCATGAGAGCCCATAACAGCTCAAGAATCAAAGTTTGGCGTTCATTAAAACAAAACCTTACACAACAATACCCTATCAACCAACATGTATTTTTATCAAGGCATATATCACAATAACATGCATATTCTACACAACATCTATCACAACAATATACAATTGCTAATGCATCCTAGATGGCATGGCAAGAATGCATGACATGTGATTTCTAGCAAGTGCCTATATGATGCATGAGATGGCATACCCTCATCTCATCGATTTGCGACAGAAATAGAACCTCAATAACATCAACGATAACAGCACAATACATGTGAGTCACCTAATGGTGAAAATCAAATCAACTGTAAAATTGCAAACCAGAAAAATTACAATTAACGAGGTAGATTGGTTTTTTCCTATACACAGGTTAGCTACTCTCGGGCACAGCTTGTTACCAAGTACTTATTCTTTCTTATCCCTAGCTAAAGACTCCAAATAGTAAGTCAAGAGAAAAGAGTTCCTTTGATACCACTTTGTAACATCCCGGTTCTGGAAGCCACCCAGAGGCGCCCCGTACCCGGTTGGTCACATGGCCTCAAGCGCATTTCCTCGAATGCCAGAGGCTGTCAACTAGCAGCGGGGGCCTTGGGTGTAATAGTGGGGAAATTATGCCCTCACTGGCAGAGTAATACAGCGAAAGAGAAACAAATATACAATAGCGAAAGCAGTAAATACCCAACAACAGTAAACAGCGGAAGACTGAAATAATAAACAACTGGAGCACATGTATATAAAATGATTCATGATACATATGTCTAGGAAAACAGCCAACAAGTCAAAATGCTGAATAAAAATAGTACTAAACCAAGTACAAAAGAAACAGATAAACAGCTCCTCAGCATCACAAGCCTAAGCTTGGTCTCATGCTCTCTAGCTCCACAGCAAGTCAAGTACCTGAAGTAGAAGGGCGCTTTCCCTTATCTATACCTGCAGGAATATAATCTGTTTGGGACCAAAAGCATGGCCCAAATAGGGTGTGAGACTAAATCCCAGTAGGTAACCACCCAAAGATCTGTGCCTACCAGTCAGTGAATATATGAAAGGTAAAAGTATAGAAGTAGTAAACAAGAAAGTATTCAGCAGTAAACAATTCCACATATCAAATAAGCAGCTAATCAAACAAGGGAACCCTCTGGAAAGTACATGCAACCTATCCCCTCTGGTTCAGTCATAATAATATATATATATATATAGACTCTCTGAGGAAGCACTCACAGTCAATTCCCTTTATAGTCAAAAGTAAAACAAGACTCTCTCAGGAAGCTCACTCGGTCAATTCCCCTTATAGTCTATGGTAGTCAAGGACTCTCTGAGGAAGTTCACACGATCAATTCCCCTTATAGCCCCAAGGTCGAGGACTCTCTGAGGAAGCTCACTCGGTCAATTCCCCGTATAGCCCAAATTCGTTCAAAGACTCTCTGAGGAAGCTCACTCGGTCAATTCCCCTTATAGTCTAAAGTGCTCAAAGAACCTCTAAGGAAGCTTACTCGGTCAATTCTCCTTATAGTATACTACCCTAGGTTCTCACGGCCCTGTGTAGGTCAACGAGCATAACAAAGCAAAACGGCCAAGGTAAACCTCAAGAACTACTTGGCTAATCAGTCTACAACATATCAAGCATGTCAGAATACAAACACTCCACCCTACAGCACTAGGCATGGAAAACAGGCAAGGCGGCCAAACAGGCTAAACAGACCAACAGTCATAAATAGAACATGCATGGGCAATACTTTCAAAGCATAGCAAACAACCCTATTCAAAACCATTTAACCTCTACACAAACATACAAGCATAGCAGGCAAACAACAGGGGTAAAATGGTAAACACGCAATACCCCGTTCAAGGGTATTGGACAAAATTGCACATAATACTCAAAGACTTTGAACGGAAAGGCACAAACCACCTACCTTGGTGTTGGGTGATCGATATACTCTGGCGTCGGCCCTTGGATCGACCTAGAACGTGATAGATCTACAAAAATGTCTAAAACGTTCAACCCACGATAACTTGAAAAGGAGGTGGAATCGTGAAATGAGGCTCAAGTAGAAGAGAGAGTTTATCGAGGCGATCCCAACGCAATTGACGACGGTCGAATCAGAGATCGGATGGAGGCTCGGGGGCTCGGAGGAAGATCGCGAACGTACGAGTGCTCTCGGCCGAACGAGACCTAGAAGAAGACGCTTTTGGCAATTAGACGCGACCCCGGTACATTTAATGAAAAAAAAAACACAGCGTGTACTTTTGAAGTACACGACATGTACTCGTCGTTTCCGTACTTCACTTTAAGAGGCCTCCAGGTCACCCCCACATGGTCGTGTGCATGGCCGCTACATGGCCAGCACACGGCTACCCGCGGTAACCGAGTACACGGCATGTACTTCAGAAATTTCCAAAAAAAAACTCTTTTCTCAAAAACAACCAGAAAAGGAAAACATATCTGAAAAGAATATCTGGGCTCTTACACTACCTAAAGGTCGTAGAAGCTTCTATGCTTGATATCAACCTCAGTTTCATAGTAGGATAGAAGAAATCTGAGAAACAGTCCAACACCCTGAAAATAGGGAAAATGAGTTTGCACCAAAATAACATGATGGATTCGAAGGAAATCTTAGATTAGAGGTAAGAGGAAGGAGAGCATACCTTAAGGAGTCCAACGCCTTCAACGGATTGAGAAATGGACTTTAGCGGTGGAAGTTAGCTCAAAGCCTAATTTGAGGAGATTTTGAACTCACAGGAGGAGGAAAACCAAGAATAGTCGTTGGCCAAGGGAAGAAGAAAAGAAAAAAAGGTTATAACTTAAGTGAGGTAAAAATGAATTTTCACCCAAAAACAAGGAGATGTGCGATTTTGGCGCACGGTCTGCAAACTATGTGCAATTCCCTGTTATAGAGGGGCACACCGCACGGTTAAGGCGCATGGTTTGACTAATCATGTGTAGACCATGCAAAAGCGCTCTGTCCCAAAAACCAGCAACATTGCACGACCACACACCTTGGATCGCATGGTTGTAGACAAATTGTGAAGCCTATAGGTGCCTTTTTCCACAACTTCACAGTTTCATACAAACTATGCAGGTTGGGCTGCACGATTTTCCCAAACCATGTGGCCCGGTCCTTTGCCAATTTTTTCAGAATTCTGGTCTTTGAACAAGCCCCAGACGCTCCTAGGACCTTCCTTAGGCCACAATACACGTTTACCAAACTTAAATGAAAGATTCAAATTGAAAAACTAACGATATGTACCTTTGTGACAATATGGATCGTTACAACGCCCCCTCCTTAAAACAACTCATCCCCAAGTTGGCCTTTTGAGGGAAAAAAGGTATCATTAGCGAAGAGTTCTGTCCATTGAGCTCGTATATCAGCTTCTCATTCTCAGGTCTCGTCTTGTACTCGGTCATGATGCCATAACACTCGTACCAAAGTGACTGACCTACCTCGGAGTGTCTAGACGCTCTGATCAACAATGCACATTGGATACTCCTCGAAGGAAGCATCTACATCCAATTCAACCTCATTAGGATGAAATACATGTGACAGGTCTAGATAGTATTGGTGAAAGTTAAGATACATGAAAGACATCATGCATTGACTGATATCTCTGAGAAAGTTCCAACTGGTAAGCCACTGGTCTGATCTGTTTCACAACCTCAAAGGGTCCAACAAACCTCAGTGAGAGCTTACCCTTCTTCTGAATATGTCTATGGCCCAACCTAGGTGAAACTCTCAAGAAAACTCGGTCTTCGACCTCAAACTCGAGAGGTCACCAACGTATGTTGGCATACAGCTGTCGTCTATACTGAGCTGTCAACATGTTCTTTCTGATCAACTGGACCTACTTTGTAGTCTCCTGCACGAGACGTGGTCCAAGCATAGTTGCCTCCCCTGCCTCTAGCTAGCATAGAGGTGAGCAGCAAGGCATACTATATAAGGCTTTAGAAGGATCCATCTCGATGGTAGCCTGAAAATTGTTATTATAAGAGAACTCTACAAGGGGAATGTGTTTCTCCCAAGAACCACCAATGTCAAGGACACATGCACAGAACATGTTCTCTAAAACCTGAATCGTACGCTCTATCTATCCATCAGTTTGTGGATGATAGGTCATGCTCAGAAGCACCTGTGTACCCAAGGCCTTCTGTAACCCCTTTCAAAATCATGACGTAAAATGAGAATCTCTATTAGAAACGATAGAATAAGGAGCTCCATGAAGACGTACAATCTCCCTGATGTACAACCTCCCTAGCTTGTCTACTGAGAAGGTCTCTCGCATAAGTAAAGTGTGTGACCTTCACCAGACGATCAACGACAACCCACACTGCATCGTTGCCATAGGTGATCTGTGTAGACCGGTCACGAAATCCATTGATACGTCATCCCATTTCCACTCAGGAATAGACAACGGTTGTAAAATCCATGTTGAATGATGATGCTCTACCTTCACTCGCTGATAGGTGAAACACTGAGTGATGAAGATGGAAATCTCGCATTTCATACCAGGTCACCGATACTGGCATCGTAGATCTCGATACATTTTGGTGACACCAAGGTGAACCGCCCATGCTGAGGCATGGAATTCCCGCATCAGCTCCTCCCTAATGTCTGTTGGGACCCATACACGCTCGTGGAATAGTAAAGTATCATCCCCATCCACATTCTAACATGAAGATGTATCATCATCTGAGACACTATCCCTTGGTACAAGTCCCTCGGGATCGGATAGTTGTCTCATTCATACCTATTCCAAAAGAGTATAGGTCACTACTAAGGCTGAGAGAATATTCTGACCATGGTCCTCCTGAACCACAATGTGCATCTCTAAGAATAAGTCCATAAGTTTCCATTCACCACTAGATTCCTGAACCACCTGCATATGAGTCTTCCAACTCAGAGCGTCAGCCACTGCATTGCATTTACCAGGCGTGTAGGCAGGCTCGAAATCAAACGATTGTTGGTACTCGACCCACCTGGGTTGCCTAAGATTTAGATCCTACTTTGTAAAGATAGACTTGAGGCTTTGTGTTCAGTGAATACCACAACACGCTCTCCAAGTAGATAGTGTCTCCAACATCATAGAGCACGAACTACAACAGCTAGCTCGGGGGCATGCATCAGGTAATTCCGCTCGTGAGGCCTTAATTGACGAGACCCGTACGCGACGACTTGATCGTCCTGCATCAGAAAAACTCCAAGATTGATACTTGATGCTCATAGTATACAGTATAACTCCTTCCCAGTACTGGAAAAATCAGTATCGACGTTGAAGTCAATCTACCTTTCAACTCCTGAAAGATTGCTTCACAAGATTCTGACCATATGAATTTCACACCCTTCTTTGTCAAGCTCGTAAGCAGCACTGCAAGGCGTGAGAATTCATGGATGAAGTTTCTGTAATATCCAACAAGCCCCAAGAAACTCTAGATGTCAAAAATGTTCTTAGGATGCTCCCAAGAAACCACAGATCTCGCTTTCTTCTGGTCTACTGAAACTCCTGACTTCGAGATAATATGACCCAAGAAGTGGACTTTGTCGATCCAAAAGTGGCATTTACTGATCTTAGCATAGAGTTGATGCTCACTCAGTGTATTCAGCACGATCTCAAAATGAATGGCATGGTCGTGTCGAGAACGAGAATACACTATGATATCGGCAACAAACACTACCATGAATGAATCCATATACGGGTGGAAAACCCGATTCATAAGAGCCATGAAGACAGCAGGTGAGTTTGTGAGTCCAAATGGCATGACCAGCTACTCGTATAGACCATACCTACTCCTAAAAGTTGTGTGAGGTATGTCTGAAGTCCTAACATGCACCTGATAATGGCCCAACCTCAAATCTATCATTGAAAACACTTTTGTTCATCGGAGCTGATCAAAGAGGTCGCATATTCTAGGCAGTAGATATCATTTCTTGATAGTGAGTTGATTCAAACGATGGTAATCCACACAGAGACTGAGGGTATCGTCCGCCTTCTTGGAAAAATGACTGGTGAACCCCAAGGAGAAGTGTTGGGGAGTATGAAACCCTTATCCTCTAGATCCTCTAACTACTTCTTGAGCTCCAGAAACTCCTTAGCTGACATCCTATAAGAAGGAATGGTCACTGGTGCAACTCTTGGCACAAGCTCAATGGAAAACTCTACCTCACACACCAGAGGTAGACTAGAAAATTTGTCAGGAAAGACATCTCTAAAGCGCTCCACTAAAGGAGGGAAAACAGTGGGTCATAACCCTTGATCATCTACGAAAAGATTGGCGATCTGAGTTGTCACACTACCCAGCCTCTGCTGCTCAGGTCCTGATCGCGTAGCTTGAACATCCCATTCTCCCTTATGTGTGTGCTTACCACCCTCTGGTGATGTAAACGTCACCCTCTAGAGATAACAGACAATATGGGCTCGATAGGGAACTAACCAGTTTATCCCGATGATTACATCAAAGCCCATCATGTCGAGGACAAAGAGATTCCATATGATGAGTTAACCGCCTATCTCAAGGGGGCATTCCTTATAATAGTGAACGCCCTCAGATAAGATACCTAAGGGGGTATCTAGCGTCATGAGGCCATAATAGTGCTCGATCTCGAGGCTCAGGCTCTCAGTGATTGCCTCAGATATAAATGAGTGAGACATGCCTGTATCAAATAAATCAAACACTAAAGTGGAAGCTACTAGAATAGTACCTCGTATAGTAGAAGGCTCGACGCTCTGCTCCACCGACATAGGCTAGAATGCATGTAACTAGCATGTACCACAGCCCTGAGTCACTGTCTTACTGCCCTGAGCAAGCCCGCTCTGCTGGCACTGAGAATCATAAGTCTGGTGGCCTTTGCCTCGACTGCTACCTCAATCTGATCGGTCAGTGGTGTTCCAGTTGTCTACCTGTCATGATACTATTGGCCCCGCTCCTGATTGCGGAGTAGGCATAGATCCTCACTCGTTAGGCACTGTCGAAAAAGTCCTGCATAATCGCTGGATATGGTCCATCCTGCCACAGCCTCTACGCTCCACTAGATCCTGCAAGCACTAAGGGTTCGTGTGTCCCGACTTCCCACACTTGTGACAAATCAGAAAGATATCAGCACGATGAGCCTGGTTGCTGCTACTCCCACAAGCAACCTCGAAGTGACGCTTGTTCCCAGAAGAAGAACAAATGATAACTTTGGGTGTCAAACCACCCTGACTCGCACCATCAGCTTCCCTCAGATTATGCTCTGTAATAAGGGCTTAGTTGACAATTTAAGAAATGTCTGTCAACCTAAAAACATTGACCTGCGACCGAATGACGTAAACCAGCTCATCCTCGAATCGTCTAGCGGTCATAAGATCGTCACTCGCCAGAGTAGGAACAAACCGCTGCAGCTCTGTGAAACGAGCAGAGTATTTCATAACTGACATACTCCCCTGCTGTAGGTTCATGAATTCCCTAGCTCTATCAGCTCTCAGAGTCTAGGGAAAGAAGTATTCATAGAAGAACATATGGAAATCTGCCCAAACCATATTTCTATATCGATATGTCTGGGTGATAACATCACACCACCTCTTGGCAGAATCGCGTAGCATTAAGCAGCTAGTTTGACGCTCTGCTCTGGAGGCGTTTCAAGATGCTCGAAAATAGAAAGGATTGCTTCGAGCCATGGCTCAGTAGTATGTGGTCTGTCATCCCCTGAAAAGGTGGGAGGACGCTACTGCTGGAACTCTCGAGTTAACTCTGTCATACTTGGGGTAGGTCGAATGATGCCTTGCATATTCTACAAAATACGCAAGAAGCCATCTCTGAACTGGGCGTCAGTGCCCATATTAGGTACAGGAAGAGGTGTTACAGGTGACACTACAGGAGGGATCACTGGTGGCTCAAGGCCCGCCAGCTCAAGAGCATGGTCGTCACCGCCTTCAAGGCGCGTGACTAGAGGACGTCGTGGCGGCATGATACTAGAATGCCAAACGCATGCCTCAGAAGAGATTTAAACAATTGAGAGGTTTGTAGATAGAAAACTAGGATAGGTACATATCCTTCCTATAGAAATGGTCACACCTCTAATGCCTACTCCAAAAGCCAGGTCATAGGTGGTAAAAGAGACCATAATGGCCATAAGAACACAAGATATACCCCACTACCCACTACTAAGGTCGGGTTCAGGTCCAAGTCTATGTGTCAGATATATATAAGATGGTTATTTTAACTTTAGATGTCATTTTCATTTTCATTTTGTGCTTGTTCAAATATTTAAATCACTTTAAATAGTTAAATTAGATGGTACACCATTTCTGATCCATAAGGGTTCATACTCCTTAAGAACCAAAATATGGCATCCACTTAACCCACACTATAGCACGTTCCAACCCATGCGACCAATGGTTCATGGCTCAACGTTCCACAATTGACTTCTTAAGGTGTCAACTTTAACCTATTCAGAAAAACACTGTTAGGTTAAGGCGGACACTTTAAGTATCAATTATGTTTTACAATCCCTACAAAAAGTGTCAGCACAATTTAATACATATTCAAGGCACTACTAATATGCAATAGGAAAATGAACATTGAAAATATATGTGACATGAAAAAATGCATGACATGTTAATCCTAGTGTGCCTAATAACGATGCATGTCTAATGCAATGCCCTCATTTCATCGAGCCTTAGTAAGGAAATCTCATTTCTATCACATCAATATCAAGAACGTCAAAAGACATGTGTGTCACCCAACGGTGAAGTTGTATCAATTATAAATGGAAGAATCAATAACAACAATTTCTTATCCCATGCAATTTGGGTTTTCCCTGTACATAGATTAGTTACGTCCAAACACATTATTAATTCCAAATCTCGTTAACTCGTAGTCTCATTTCTACCCAAACAATAAAACAAAGAAAAACAATGTTCTGATACCACTTTGTAACGTCCAGGTCTGGGATCCACTTAACTCATGCACCGTGCCGGTGGGTCACATGGCCTCAAGCGCGCCTCTCCGTACACCAGAAACTGCCGACCAGTAGCAAGGGTGTGAAGGTGGTACGGTGGAGAGACTATACCCTCATATCAAAATGACACCGCAGATACAACAAATAATATTCAATCTGCAGAAGCGTAAATAAACAAACAGAATGAATAAGCAATGGAAGAGTAAACAACTGAAATAATCATACAAAATCCATTAGGCAATGTCTGATACATGGATGCATGGCATGCTGATATACAAAAAAAAGAAACAAGGGCAAGCATATAGTAATGTTATACAAAAAGTACAAAAAAGAACAAAAGGTGCTCCATTAGCATCTCGAGCTACCCAGTCCTCTGCTCCTAAGATCCATCTATAAATAATGCATATCAACATCCTGTAGAAGGGTGGTTGCCTATATTCATACCCGCAAGCGGATAGTCTTCTCGGATACCAAAGGCAGTCCGAGTAGGGTGTAAGATAAAAATCTCAGTAGGGCACCACCAACGGTGTCTACATGTAATCCAAGCAGTTCTCGTAACTAAACAGTATGTGGGTATATAAGCAGAATAAAAAAAACAAGTAATGGATAACATACCATCAATTTTGAGGGTTGGTTCCTCCAAAAATTCAAAGGGGGTGGCAACAAGGTTCGACTTCTATGAGTTCTTGAATGACATGAACGAGCATCACTATCTATTAGGGCTATTTTATTAGTGCTGAAGTTAGTGTTGATAAAATATTGGTTTTATTAGCAAAAATACTGAAAAAAGCTCACCTTTATGATAAACGCTAATAGAGACTTTTATTAACGCTAAATTTTGCACTGATAAATAGTAGTGAAAAATAAAAAATAAAAAATAAATTTAAAAAATATAATAAATTGCTAATTATATAAAAATGAACATTAAAATTGACAAAAAAATTATAATAAAAAATGAATATTAAAAATCAATAAATTACAAAAATATTAAAAATGAATAAACCATATTAATTCTATTAAATATATTAATAAATGTGTTAATATTATGATAAATGTATTAAAAAATGTAGTAATATTATAATAAATGTATTATTAATATTATAATTCAGAAAGATCCAAAGAGCAAAGCTCCGACCCTTTTATTAAGAATATACCATTAGTTCAATAAACTTAACCATCAAAATAAAACATTTCATTCACATAGTCAAATCCATCATAAGAGTTGGAATTATAAAAATATCTTTGTAATCCAGTAGTCATGGTTTTTTGCATTTGAGAGTAGTCCTTCCTAGGTCTTGACTTCTTTTGAGGGATTGATTTAAACCCACATTCATCAATCAAGACTTTCTTCCCCTTTGACGGATCATTTTTGTAAGAAGACTTTTTTGGAGAGTCGTCCTCTAAATGGGCCCAATTTCCTTGAATTCCATGGAGTTGCCACATATTATTCATATCCTCTTAAAAGAGATGAATACTGAACACCAACATTTGATGATGAATCAGACTATGCCTTACCAGAGCCAGACACTTTCTCAGCCACCTCTAATGGAGAGCTAGCACTGCCCACCACCAAAGATGACTTCCCATGCACACCTAGATCAGAGTTCACCTATAATATCTTATTGCCAAGGCCTTTCGCACTGGATGGTCACTGATCTAAGTTTTCAGATTCAACCAACCTTTCATGCACCAGCACATCTAATTGGCACTAATCCAACTGATCTACATCCAGGGGATGCACGTCCTGAACCTGACCAACAGCCAAGGTTACAGCCCCATCAACATGATCTTCCAACTGCACTGGATGCACAGCCATCTCCAAACCAGTTCCCACTGTCGCAGCAGCCCCTGAGCTCAAACTCGGTACACCAGGACCCATTTGCTCTCAAGCTGAGGTTTCAGACCCAATCCTTTTCTACAGTTGTACGGGCCTGCCCAGCTTAATTCCAGAAGAAATAACAACCTTATCAGAAGAATCAGGGTGACTTCTCTCACCAGCTCCCACAAATATACCCTGCACTCTCAAGATATCTGCTTCCCCAAGATAATCCTGTCCATCATGACTGGCAGGCTTCCATGTTGTAACACTGTCTTCCCTGTTGAAGAGCTAAGAGCATTGGAATCAAGAACCCCTATAGAAAGATTATGCACTCCAGAGCAAGTTTCCCTGGTTAACCTGCACATCCACCATAGTCCCCAAGTTGTCCCTAAAAGCCAGAACAACGGTTTCATGTTAGCTTTCATCACCAGAACCAGTAGAAAAGGAGCTAAAACAGCAGCCCCAATAGACCAAAACTCCATTACTCCATTAGAAGCAACCAAATCAACATGACTGTCGTATAGTTTATCAACTGCAATCCCAGGTCCTTTCATGGTAGCAACAACAGGAGTTTGCACACTTCGAGAGTCGGAATCATAACGAGTTCTGTTAACCTCTTCAGAGCCTGCAACAGCCTTAACATCCCTATGAGCCTTATTTGGCGTCCTTCTACATGTTGCAGCATCATTCCCATTTAAGGAAAAAATCAAACACTTGAGATCCTTCTTGCAATTACTCTTAGAATGGTCAATAACCTTGAAATCAAGGAAAACAAGTGGGAGCCTTTCATATTTCCATCCAACATTAGTCGAGACTGAACTTAAATTAACTTCAACAAGAACTCCAGCATAATAACTGAACCTGGCCAGTTCTGTCTCCTTAACAATCTTAATGGAGACCCCAATGTCATAAAAAATCTTCAGATGCCATGGGATCCAATTATAGCAAAAAATTCTAGCCCAAAATTGTAAACAGGTATTCCGATATTCAAAGGGATTAAAACTGAAAGTTCATTCATGGATACGAAGAGCACCTGGTTTCAGAGAAACGGATCCGAAGCCTCAAGCCCTCTTTTTTAGTTCCGCATTCAGAAACAATATGTGAAAGAAGCCACGCCCTGCTGGAATACATTTCCAACCAGAGAAGCTCCTGACGTCAAATAATCAGTTAACTAGTGAATCCAATCTCCAAGGCTTCTCCCCTTTCGGAAGCACAGTACGCATGATGATGGAGTGTTTTCATATCTCCAACCTCTCTGATATTACCTCCCGCCTCGAAAATACATGGATAATAACACCATTTTTGAAAACTCGACCAGAATCAGCATCTTGCAATGATGCAACAATTTTCGAATTAGGGATTCAGCAAACTTCCCCTTGGTGTCACTCCGTGACTTCGTATCCCGAGCAACTCGTGCTGAGCTTTCCAAAAGAGCATCATCAAGGGATGGAGCTTTGAGACTACTCCCGACAATAAGCTTCTCAGTTTCAAAGACATCATCTCGTGGAAAGGCCATCCAAGCTTGAAGACCCTAATCCCCTCGCGCATCGCCATCTAAGAGCTCTCCACACCTCACCCCATATTATTAATATTATAATAAATATATTAATATTATAAAAAAATGTTTAATTAATAAATGTACTAATATTATAATAAAAATTATCAATAAATGTGTTGATGTTTTTTTTATGGAATGAGAACTTGTCCAAAAGGACAAGCCTACTTTATTGAATAAAAATGAAATTACAAAAGTATGAACGAAGATTTTTTACAATAATCATTTCGCCAAAAAGAGATAAGCTCATCAGGAATTTTGTTGCACCATATTAATTCAGGAGCAGTTTCCCCCTTATTAGCAAGCTCATCACCAAAATAATTTTCCTTGTGATATGTATGCATGATGTTATAATTCATGGATGAAAGTACATCCATGCATTTACTCCATCTTGCAGTTGGTTTTCGGGATAGATGAATGATACCATTCCTGATAGCCTGAACAACAGTCATGAAGTCACACTCAAGCCCCAAATTGAGATATCCCCGTTGCTTTGCAATTGTCACTGCATTGATAACACCGAGCATTTCAGCCTCAAGGAAAGTGGTGATACCACAAGGCCCATAAAAGCATATTGCTATATCACCAGAATGATTTTTGAAAATCGCACCATAACCAAAAGGACTAGGATTACCTCTTGACGCACCATCCATGTTGCGTTAAATTCGATTTGGAAAAGGAGGGATCCACATGACTTCCAAGGTCCCATAAAGTGGATGATAGTTACCAGGAATTTAAAAGAACTTAAGAACAGAAAAATCCTGAATTGAGTTACCACAATATCCATTTTGGCACTTATTTGCATATTTCACAGCGAAGAGAATATGAGCCAAAGTCGATTGTACACTGAAGGCGACACCCCCCATGAGTTATTTTGTTCCAAATAGAATGAATCACCTCCAAAATGGCCACAAGAAAGATGTTGTGCATCTGTTGTGAAAGAGGCAGAGAAATACAAACAAGCAAGTGATCCAGAATTCTGCTTGTGCTGGGAATAGTAATTTCAAAACAATCCACTACTGCAATCCATAGCGCAGAGGTAGTGGCACAACCTAAGAATAGGTGATCAATGTCCTCCCTATACTGATGACAAAGTACACATCTTCAACAAAGGCTAATACCAACAACCAGCAGAAAATCATCAGTAGGCAATTTGCGATGCATGAGTCTCCAAGCCAAAAAAAATCTAGATGGTAGGAAAAAAAATTCTCAAAGATTTAGCCTAATTATTGACATGCCCTTACACATTCTCATGGTAAAAGGTTTTTGATGAAAGTTGTTCATTGGGAGAAGGTTCCCAAACAAGAGTATCATCACCTTTCATAAAATCATAGTTCAACCAACTCCTGATTTGAGTAGGAAACACATCCAATGAAATTTCCAATTGCTCTTTGATTGATACATTTGTGTCAAAAGAAGTGTCATGGGAGCTAATATAGTTGAGAAGTGGCATACATGTCCAATTATCAAGCCAAAAATTTAAGGAAGAATTGATGCTTGCTAACCAGTGAGAATTAACTGAGATGATGGAGAAAGAGTTCTTGAGAGAAGGCCAAATAGAAGAATCCATAGCCTATTTAAAAATATAGATCTTAAAAAAGCAAGAGACTTTGAATTCTCATTAATAAGCCTCCACACGAAACTTTCCTACAAGGATTCATTAAATTTTTTGAGATTTTTAACGCCAAGTCCAACATAATCAATTGGTTTACAACATTGATTCCAAGAAACTGTCACAAGTTTTCTCTAAAGAATGCTTCCACTCGAGATGAAATTTTTTATGAAGGTATTGATACTCTTAATAAGAGTCATAGGCCACTTATAAACCATAAAAGGATAAACAAATTTTGTGACAATCACATTTTTTACAAGGTTAACCCTCCCATCCATTGAGAGTGCTTTGCCCTTCCAAGAAGCAAGCATATTTCTAACATGGATAATAATATGAAAAAAATACCCAACACGTAGTTTTCCCCAAAACATGGGGACACCAAGATAAGTGAAAGGAAACACACCTTCTTTGATTCCCAGTGCTCCAATGATGGAAACTTTTCTAGTGAGAGTGACATTTTTTCTAAAATATAAGAAATATTTAGTCCAGCTTATCTCCTGCCCCGAGACTCTCATAACGAAGGAGAGCTTCTTTAATGTTCTTGATGTTTCTTTTGTCACCCTGAGTGAAAAGGATGATGTCATCAGCATACAATAAGTGAGTGAGAGCAACAAGGCCTCTGGAAGCTCTAATGGATTTGAGTTTATTATCATTATCCAAGTCGAGAAGGATCCTACTTAAGTAATCTTTAGCAATGGAGAAATTGATGGATGAGAGAGGATCACATTGTCTGACACCTTTGATACATGTAAAATAACCCTCAGGGGATCCATTGATAAGAACCGAGATATGCACTGAGCCCAGGAGAGTTCTGACCCAATTAATAAATATGTTATCAAAGCCAAAAAAATTAATCCCTTATAAATAAAACCCCAATAAAAAGTATCAAATTATTTTTAACATCAAACTTGAGAGAAATGTTACCCCCTCTCGTGGATTTCCTGAGAAGACTGATGTATTCAGAAGTAGTGATAAGGAAATCCTGAATATTTCTACCTTTGATGAAGCCAAACTGATTTGGAGACACGATTCTATTTGCAATATTAGAGAGCATGTTGGCAAGAAATTTCCCAATGATTTTATAAATGGTGTTAACAAGTGCCACAGGTCTTAATAGGTGAATCTTGTTTGCATTGACCACTTTGGGAATGAATGATCTGTTAGTAAATATATTAAGAAATGTATTAATATTGTAATAAATATTATGATTAAATGTATTAATATCATAATAAAATAAAAATACAAAATTATTTCAAAATACATATGAATAAATATTAAAAATGAATAAATTGAAAAAATATTAAAAATGAATAAAAATTATTAATTATACTAAATATATTGATAAATGTGTTAATATTGTGATAAATGTATTAATATTATGATAGGTGTATTAATAAATGCATTAATAAATGTATTGAAATTATGATATTATACTAAGGAAAGATAGTTTTGCATTTCTCTCTTTCCATCATATCATGCAAGTACCCTGGCATGAAATCCTGTAATGGTTGATTTTCCCAGATCCTTCCTTTTTCGTTCTTGGGTGTCAAGGGAGTTTGGTGATGTTTTTCTAACAGTGTCAGTGTTTTTGGATTATTTAATAATAAATAATTCTTTATTATTAAGTTTGAATTTGAATTTAAGATTTTGACTAAGTATAGAATATTACACATTGATTTTAAATATTTTTTCACAAAGAAACAATATTACTTATCAATTACATTATTTATTACACATGTTTGAAAATATTATGCTTTTATTAATTATGATGTGTATCAGTTATATTTTCATATATCTATCTATCTATATATATATTTAGTTTTTTATAAGTAAATGATCTTTCACATATAAAATATATTGTGCAACATATATATTTATATATGTGTGTGTGTTGTGTGTGTGTATATATACACTTTCTTTTAAAATGTTGCAGAATGTTTGTCATGAAATGTGTATATATACATATGCATATGTATATGTGTATATATAAATTATATATATATATATATATTGTTTCCAATGAGCTTGTACCTGAGTGGTAAGGGATCCTTCTTGTCATCCAAAAGTCCCAGGACCAAATCCAGGAAGAGTTGGAATTTCTGAGTACTGTAGTAGTACTTTAGCGGGTACTGTAATTGTGTACTGTAGCAGTGAAACTTTCACCTGATTTGGGCCTATGGATAGGGGTGTAATCGAGTCAAGTCGAGTCGAGTATCTCAGTACTCAATCTCAATCTCGCGATATACTAAATTATTTTGTTATAATACTCAAAATCGACTCGAGTAGCTTGAGCTCGAGCTCAACTCAAAAAAAATCGAGTCGAGCCTAAGTAGCTCACGAGTACTCGAGCCCGTTTACAACCCCACCTATAGACCACTGGGCCTTCAGGTCACCAAAAGGCCTTCGATCCACAGGGCCTCTTGGTCACCATAAAGAAACAAGTGACACTACTGAAATTTCAGCGTTTTGTGACGGGGTCCCATCGCAAATAGCCCATTACAGAAAACGATGTTGCAACTAGTATTTTTTGTGACGGGCCCACCGCAAAAAATACTACTTGCGATGAGAAGAAGACTCGTCGCAAATAGGTGTCCGATTAAATACATTATATATACAAAAACCTTTTGCGACATGCCCGTCGCAAATAGCTTATATGTTATAAACCTGTTGCGGCGGTAAAACAACCCATCACAAAAACTTTTAATATATATATATATAATCTATTTGCGACGGGCCCCCCGTCGCAAAAGGCCCCGTCATAAATACATAATAAAATAAAATAAACAAAATATAATTACTATTAATGAAAAAATAATATTAATATTATTAAAATAATAAAAAAATAAAAAATATTAAAATTATCAATATTTGCAAATAATTAATAAAATAAAAAAATAATAAAATTATGATTAATGAAAAAAAATAATACTAATATTATTAAAATAATAATAAAAAAAATATTAAAACTCTCAATATTCAGAAAAAAATATAAAAAAATCATAAAATATTATTATTATTAGTAGTAAAATAAAAAAATATTAAAAAATATAATACTAATAATAAATAATAAAATATTAAAATATTAAAAAAATATGCAATATTCACACCAATATAAAAGAAAAAAATTGTAAATAGTTCATATTACAACAAATGTTCAATTCAAATGTTTTTAACAGAACACAAAAATCACTGAGGGGATAGCCTTCTGGAGGAGCTAGAGGAGCTAGAGGAGATGGTGGAGGAAACTCCATCCCTAAACTAAGAGTCAGACGACGCATGTACTCCATATGATCGTGCTGCTGCTATTGCCATCAACGTATGTCCTCCTCGTGCTGCTGCTTCTGCTGCCATCGACGCATGTCCTCCTCATGTTGCTGCTACTGCTGCTACCATCGACACATGTCCTCCTCGTGCTGCTGCTGCTGTTGTTGCTGCTGCTACTGCTGACGCATCTCTTCATACTGCTTCTGCAATCTCTCTAAAAGCTCAGTTTGAGCTCGTAACTGCTCCTGATACTATGAGCCAGAATATATTGTCTCTCCAAAAGCTCCTCTCGATCTAGACGCCGACATCGCAACACTACCATAATAAGTCCCATGAGTCAAATGAGAGTTGATACCAACTACTCGGCCCTTCTCGAAGGCATACTGGGTCGCTTGTATCTATGCCACCTCATCGAAATGGTGGGCACTAGTCTGATCAGCCGTCTCGGCCTTACTCTTAGCCCGTGTTTGAGAGGATGTGACATCATATGACTCCTTCAGTTTCAATTTGAAATTAAAATAGTGAAAATATTATATGTAGTTAATTTTCAAACTGAAAAAGAAATAATACTGACCACAATCTGACGCTGGCAATCACCTCTAATCTCTCCAGTGGCTGGATCACTGTACATCTTCCAATAAATATCATACTCTGTAATATCGGGATACTCGACTGCCTATATGAATATAAAATAAACTATTTATATATAATTTTATATAAAATATTTAAAAAAGATACTTACCAAATGCTCTCTATGCGTACTGAATGTACGACTACTAGCTCGATGTGTCACCTCCTGTCTTCCCCAGTTCTGCCGGCCCAATGGATATCTCCTCTAAAATCCACCACTCAACCAGTGTGAGCACAATCCATCCCAAACGTGAGATGAAATGTACTCTAGTCAGTGGGCTCTACATGACTCATCAAATATTGTCACTCATGCTTTCTTAATGACTGTCCTTCTCAAATTGTGAAAAAACTGACTGAAACGCTCACGCATAGACACCTCCCATGCCTCGTGGATAGCGTCATGCATGCTATCATCGATGAGATACCATAAACCCTACAAATAATTTATAATATCAAGTTATTAATGAAATAATTTTCTAAATAAATATTATTTATTTACACACCAGCCAATTATTGAACATTCCAAGCCGCATATCAATGAGAATCTGTTCCCATGTGATCCATGGTTGAGAAAAATAATTGCGCAAGATAGTACTCCCCTTTCCAACAACTACATGCACAAAAATGTGAAAAAATAACAAATAATCAAACAATTAGTATATAAATTAATTAATTAAAGCTAAATAAAATACACAGGTTATCATACCTCCGTGTGCGTGGATCAAAACCAAGATGTGGATGTCGCTCGGGGATAGGTTCAGGAATTATCAGTCGCGCAAGACCGCACCCCCTCCACGTTCCCCCTAGACCGCCAGTAACCTGAGGGTTAAATGATCCCAAATCCTCCTCATCCAAAGGTAGCTCAGCCTCCTATAACTCACAAAATAGATCAGGGTTCATCTAAAACAAAAAATGATTGTTGTTAGCAGATAGTTGAAAATAACTATTACATATAGATATATATTAGTTATGATTATAACCAGCATTTAATTGTGTCAATGTTCACCTTCATCATCATCTTCATATTTGACGATGTCAATGTCTTTATATTCATCATCGACGTCATCAATATCCATATGAGTTTCATTTTCATCATCTCTTTCCATTTCAAATTCATTTGTAACATCATTAACATCATCGTCACCATCGACCCTTAATTGTGGGGTGTCATCATCGATATTCATGTCTCTTTGTGAAAAGAATGGATTTTGAGTAGTCTCTTGAAAAATTTCAATTCCTTGTACATCATCGGAACCACATTCATTTTGAGTAAATTGATTTTCCCAAGATTTCATTTTTATTATGCTCCACCAATCACTCAGGTCTCTTGAAGTAGCATAGTACTTTGCATAATATATTTGATGTGCCTATTGAGCTAGTAAAAATGGTTCAATTATTGCAAGAAGATTTTTATATTTAATATCGATTATTCCATGAATCAGATGAACACGCAAGCCTCTCTCAGTATCTAACCACTGCAATTTAAACATTGTTATGTAATTTTTTCCTAGATAACACAGTTTAATAATTTCATCCAGCATGTCGTAAAAGTTAAATTCAGTTTCTCTATGATGCGATCCTCTCAAGAAAACTCCAATGTTCATTGTTTTTTTGATTCCCCATATACACGTGTATGAAATCGAAAACCATTCATCATATATGCATTGTAAGATTTAACCATTTTGGATGGCGGGTTACTCAATATAGACAGTCGCTTATCAATTTTATCAGCATGTTGAGACACCTGAAAATTTGAAAAACAATTATCAATATAATAAATAATAAACTGAATTGATATGTTAAACCATCAATAATTCATGTTACCCATTTTTGAAACCATTGAGATTTTTTTTGTCGGTGTTCTTAAAGAGCAGCTGTTGTAATTCGTGGAAGATTTTTCTTGATATGATTATCATATAACCTACAAAAAAAAAGTTTACTTACTATAACATAAATTATAGAATAAGTTATAGAAGTACTCACAGTACAAATGATGTCATTTCTTAATAGTTGAGAAGAACATATGTATGAGCTATATGATGTTCATCATCTGGAAGCCATCGTTCATGAACTCCACCGAAGCCAAGCTCTGGATGATTAAAAACTAATAATTGATTGTCCATTTCATCATCAACATTCCCCTCATTCCATCCCATGTGGTTGTGTTTTGAGGGATATTTAGATTCAAAATAATGAGAGCAGAAAAAAGAAATTTCCTCTTGCAAATAAGTTTCAGCAATTGAGCCTTCAACTGATACTTTGTTACATACTTTTTTCTTCAATTTCTGTATGCATATCTCGAATGGGTACATCCATCGAAACTATACCAGACCTCCAAATTTAGCTTCATGTGGAAAATGTAATATCAGATGTTCCATTGAGGCAAAGAAGGCCGACGGGAAGATTTTTTCCAGTTTAAATATAATGACAACAACATCTTCTTCTAGTTTACTTAGTGCATCATAGTATTTTGTCTCTACACAAATGTCTCAAAAAATATATGATATGTCTATTATTGAATCCCAAATCATAGAATTAAACAAACCTCTGAATCCAATTGGCATAAGTCTTTCCATTATAACATGACAATCATGACTTTTTAATCTGGTAATATAACCATTCTTAACACATCTTCCAAAATTGGAAGCATATCCATCTAGAAGTCTCAAATCTACAATCCACTGACAAAATAATAAGCAGCTCTTTTTGGATAGTATATAAGCTTCTTTTGGATTCATTAACCTCCGTGATATGACATTTTGAAACAGTTCAAGTTCCGATCGTCTGTAAATTTGGACAATATCTAATCGTGCCTTTACATTATCTTTGGTATTACTTGGTGTATCTAAAACTATATGAAATAAATTATCAAAACAGTTCTTCTTAATATGCATGAAATCCAACATGTGGTAGACCAACAAATTAGACCAATATGGAAGATCCCAAAAAAATGCTCTGTTTTATCCAATTATGCTTTTTCCCAAAGCCATGAATTTTCTGTTGGTTTACTATTGGCCAAAATGTGATGAGAGGTAATGAAAATACAACTGATTTTAACTCTATACCTGATATCATTTTTGGAGGTTCATCCCTTTCAATTGTGCCTTTTCTGAAATGAGATTTATTCCTTTGAAAAGGATGATCAGTTGGAATAAATCTGCGATGACAGTCAAAATAGCAAGGTTTTTTTTCCATTGATGGGCATAAAGCCTTTGTAGTCTTTCATACTATAAAGACATGATTTCGGACCATGTGTACTCCAGCCGGATAATATTCCATATGCCGGGAAGTCACTAATCGTCAACATCAATGCATCTTTTAATATGAATTTTTTTTTGCAGCAACATCATATGTACTAACACCATTACTCCACAATGAATTTATCTCATCAATCAATGGTTTCAAATAAACATCAATATTCTTTTTTGGATGTCTTGGGATTAATAAGGTCAAAATGATATAGGGCTCCTTCATCAACATCTATAGAGGTAAATTGTATGGAGTTATAAATACAGGACAATATGAATATTGACTACCATAAGAACCAAATGGATAGAAACCGTCAGTAGAAAGACCCAATTACACATTTCTTGATTCTAAAGGAAATGACAGATGCAGTCGGTCAAAATGTTTCCATGAATCACAATCATATGGATGATTCAAGCTTTTATCGGTTGAAATCTTTGTTTTGTGTCATGCAATCATTGATATTATATTCTAAGACATAAACAAAAGCTAAAACCTGAGTGTAAGAGGGAAATATCTCAACTGTTTCACAAGAATTGATCAAGACTTCCCTGGTTGAGCTTCTTTATACCTTGATTGTCCACCTGTGGGAAAACTATCCAATAACTCATTTTCACCAGAATATAAGATGAAATAATTTTCACATACATGAATCTTCCAATAACTAAGGCCTAGATTACGAATCAACCTCTTGATCTCATAGTAATTTATGGGCAACACATTTCCTTCTGGTAACAGTATTTTAACTAAATACAATATCTGATCAAAACAGTTGTTTGACATTACATTATTTGATTTAATATCCATAAAATTTTCAACCACTTCTAATTTTATTATCTTGAAACCAGGATATAATTCATCCTCATTAGACCTCAACAACTCATAAAATTCAGATGGTGCCAACTCAGAAGTTAAATTAATAGCATCCTAAGTTTCAGTTTGTTGAACAGATGGACATGCAATATCATGTACTAAATTTTAAAACTGTGATGGATCTGGAATCAAGTTATTAGTATCTTCTCTGTAACTGCGTTCACCGTGTTGATACCAAAAAAACATAATCTGGTTGAAAACCAAACCGCAAGAGATGTCCCCCAACCTTGTCAAACGTGTCAAACGTTCTCAGAGCACATTTTTTACAAGGACACTTAATTGTGCCTTCTGAAACAAATTCTGGTTTTAATGATGCAAATGATAAGAATGCTTCAACACCCTCAATATATAATGATTTAAACCAGAATCATTTGGATTTATGTGCTAATTTATCCAAGCACGATCATCTAATAATGAATATTGTCGACTTCCTTATTCCATATTTTTCTACAAAATATAAAATCATTACTTTTTTGAATAATTTGAAATTAGAAAAACAGTATCTAAAAAAAGAAGATAAATAATTATAACTACTTCTTAATAATTACTATTAATTATAGGCGACACACTTTGATTGACGACTACTCTTTTGTCTGGCGGCTCATTTACTTGCAACTTTCTCACACCGAAATCACAACGAAGAATCTGTTCAGAGGTATGCTTATTCATTCTCGTGCATATGAGAATGTATAAGCGTACCTCCGAGAAGATTATTCTTTGTGATTTCAGTGTGAAAAAGATGAAAGTAAATGAGCTGTCGAACAAAAGAGACCCCTTTTCGTCGATGAATCTTCTTCTTACAACTGTCACCACCTGAAAACATTATGAAAAATGCGGTCCTACAAATGCATATTAAAACTCTTGCATACGAGATTGGATATGCATACGTAGAAGCATACTTTTAATAATGTTTTGAGTCGGTGAGAGTTGAAAGGAGAAGAGTTATTGAGCAAAATGAGTTCCGTCAATCCACTGAAAATTGTGCCAAGTTATTACAATTTATTACAATTTATTAAAATTTATTACACTTGATTTTATTGCTAATTATTGCTAATTATTTCTAATTATTGCTAATTATTTCTCTTTATTGATATTTATTGCTAATTATTGATATTTATTGCTATTTTTTTCTATTTCTTGTTATTTGTGTCTATTTGTTGCTATTTGTTTCTATTTGTTTCTATTTGTTCTTATTTTTTGCTATTTGTTGCTAATTATTGCTAATTATTGATAATTATTGCTAATTATTGCTAATTATTTCTAATTATTTCCAATTATTGCTATTTATTGCTAATTATTTCTATTTATTGCTATTTATTTCTATTTATTGCTATTTATTTCTATTTATTAGTATTTATTACTAATTACTAGTTATTACTAGTTATTACTAGTTATTACTAATTATTACTAATTATTACTAATTATTACTATTTATTACTAATTATTACTAATTATTACTAATTATTACTAATTATTACTAATTACTACTAATTATTACTAATTATTACTAATTATTACCAATTACTACTAATTATTACTAATTATTACTAATTATTACTAATTATTACTAATTATTACTAATTATTACTACTTATTACTACTTATTACTATTTATTACTAATTATTACTATTTATTACTATTTATTACTATTTATTAGTATTTATTAGTATTTATTAGTATTTATTAGTATGTATTACTAATTATTACAAATTATTACAAATTATTTCTATTTATTTCAATTTATTACTATTTATTAATATTTATTACTATTTATTACTATTTATTAGTATTTATTAGTATTTATTAACATTTATTACTAATTATTACTAATTATTACTAATTATTACTAATTATTACTAATTATTACTATTTATTAGTATTTATTACTATTTATTACTATTTATTAGTATTTATTAGCATTTATTACTATTAATTAGTATTTATTAGTATTTATTAGTATTTATTACTATTTATTACTATTTATTACTATTTATTACTAATTATTACTAATTATTACTAATTATTACTAATTATTACTAATTATTACTAATTATTACTAATTATTACTAATTATTACTGATTATTACTAATTATTACTAATTATTACTAATTATTACTATTTATTACTATTTATTACTAATTATTACTAATTGTTACTAATTATTACTATTTATTACTATTTATTACTATTTATTACTATTTATTACTATTTATTAGTATTTATTACTATTTATTAATATTTATTAGTATTTATTACTATTTATTACTATTTATTACTATTTATTAGAATTTATTACTATTTATTAGTATTTATTACTATTTATTACTATTTATTAGTATTTATTTCTATTTATTAGTATTTATTTCTATTTATTACTCTTTATATCTATTTATTTCTATTTATTACTATTTATTTTTATTTATTAGTATTTATTAGTATTTATTACTATTTATTAGTATTTATTACTATTTATTAGTAATTATTACAAATTATTAGTATTTATTACTATTTATTACTATTTATTAGTATTTATTACTATTAATTAGTATTTATTACTAATTATTAGTATTTATTACTATTTATTAGTATTTATTACTATTTATTACTATTTATTACTATTTATTACTATTTATTACTATTAATTAGTATTTATTACTAATTATTAGAATTTATTACTAATTATTTGTATTTATTAGTATTTATTGCTATTTATTTGTATTTATTACTATTTATTAGTATTTATTGCTATTTATTAGTATTTATTACTAATTATTACTAATTAATACTATTTATTACTAATTGTTAATATTTATTTTTTTTTCTAATTATTACTATTTATTTCTAATTATTACTAATTAGTGTTAATTACTATTAATTACTGCAAAATACAGCTACTAATTACTAATTATTGCTAATTATTTATATACATTACTAATTATCGTTAATAATTATTAATTATTACTAATTACTAAGAATTAGTACTAATAATTTAATTTTATTATTACAAATAAATACTGATGACAAAACAATTTAAATCTAACTTAATTACAACTAATCAACAATAATTAAAATTAATATAAAGAAATGAAATAAATATTAAATTAAATAAAACATAAATATCTTTTAACTTGATCTCTTATAATTGTAGGCGGCTTCACAACTCTTTCGTAAAAAAAAACTCTAAAAAATTTTCACTCTAAAATTAAAGTTTACAGAAGTAGAGGAAGAAAGAATCCAGGAGGAGAGAAGAAAAAACGGGGGGGGGGGGGTATATAGGTTAGATTAGTTATGACGGGACTATTTGCGACGGGATTCCCGTCGCTAATAGTACTTTTTGTGACGGGTCCCGTCGCAAATACCTTCGGTCGCATTAATTACGGTCGGCAGTTAAAAGGTTATTTGCGACGGGGCCCGTCGCAAAACATAACCTGCCGACACACTATTTGTGATGGGACAACATCTCGTCGCAAATAGGTTTTTACCGCCGCCAGGGGTCCCTTCGTAAATACCCTCCAGGGGTCGAACTAATTGCGACGGGGGATCCCCCATCGCAACTAGGTCTTACTGCCTCCGGGCATTTGCGACGGGCGGTGCCAACCCGTCGCAAATAACCTCTTCGATGGACTATTTGCGACGAGAATAACCCGTCGCAAATAACGGTTTTTCCTGTAGTGTGATGCAAAAAAGTGACAAGCTGGTCAGTGCAGCGCATCAGGTAGGCAGTGCAACCTGGCTTTAGGAAGCATCGTTGGGTGGGAAGCTCAAAAGAGCGATAAGTGCGTTGGAACATATCATATGGCTCTCTAACCGCTTTGGGAAAAAGGGGTGATCTTCCATGATATTGCATAGGGTTGCATAGTGTGATGGTTTTTGTCAGAGGGAGTGACACATCATGTGAATAGTGATGACCAGACAGGTGAAGCGATGCATCTTGGAGGTAACGTGGCATGGAGACATGCAAACGTTACTGGGTGTGCATCTCGAACTAGCGATGGGTGCACTGACACCTATCATCTAGACCTCTACCTATATGTGGGTTAAAAGAGGGTTGGTTCAGCCCGTATCACCTGTTTCTTGTTTTTAAAGATAATGTTTTTAAAATTCAAATGATATTCCTTCACCTCTTATCTGTACATCGAGGCTTTTGAATATTTCTATATCTATTTTTTTGAACAATATTAGTTACATATACGGGCCTATAAAAGGGAGAGGAGCAGGCTTCCAAAGGTGAGAGTTTCACAGCGATACCGAGAGAGAAAATCTGGTGGTATACAACATATTCAAAGGGTGACTTTGGGTGTGGGTAGCACTGTGCAACATGATAATCGGGCTGTGAAACAGTTGTGGAAAGATTTATTTGAGGTGCTGCAATGACACTGCGTGTGTGGTTTTGATCTTCGAAGGGTGACGTCTTATTGCAAGACGATTATCAAAGGGGTGGCAGAGGCATATTGGGGTGTGAATTTCACACAGATTTTCTATGCTATTTTTACAATTCAATTTCGGGCTTCTACTTGGATTTTATATACTCTCTAATTATTAGTTGATTTTCACAGAGTTGACCCGTGGTTTTTTAATCCAACATATTTGAGGGTTTTCTACATTAAATTTCTGTGTCCCCATTTAGATTCTTTTTTTTATGTTCTCTATTTTCATTGATGATTCTCATTATTTTATTTGTCGCAACTGAGATTTTATCCTCAGGTCGATCCGATTTCTCCCCAATAACTGGTATCAGAGGGATTTATCCGTGTTTCTTACTGATTGGATACGAGTGATTCATGCCATGAGATTTATACCTTCATTGAACTGTTTAATGGGAAAATTGGTTTTACTCTATGAAAACAATGAGTTAAAAAATATTCTAGTCTATGAGAAGATAGTAAAGGAGTTGAAGAAAAAATTAGAGAAACCAGAGATGATGAGTGATGGTGATTGGAGGGATATGAGAGAGTTGAAAAAAAGAAAGGTTTATATGTATTTGGTTGAAAATTCATTCCGAGAAGTGATGAATTTGACAAATCCAGAGGTGTTCTAGGTGAATCTTGAGAGTAGGTATAAATTGAAATCCCTCACAAATCATTTATATCTAAAAATGATTGTATCATTTGTGAATGCTAGAGAATGGAGATTTAGGTAACCATCTGGATGAGTTCACCAAACTTCTGATGGAGTTTTCTTCAGTGGTGGTCAAGATTGGTGATAAAGGTAACACAATATCAGTTGAAATGGAATAAAAAGACAAATCTTTGTTTCTCTTGGGTTATTTACCCAATTCATATGACAATCTCATCACCACACTACTGTTCAAGAAAGACACGCTGAATTTGGATGATGTAATTTCATCATTGTTGATTAATGAGACCCAGTGAAAGACTAATGATGGAGAATTTTCAAGTAATCGTGGTATTCTAGCTATGGAAGATGGATGCGGTAATCTAAGACGTCGGTTGAAGACAAGAAGAAAGGTCAAGAGCTTCTTTTGTGACAAGGAGGGTCATGTGAAGAGAAACTACTATGCATTGAAAAAGATTAAGGAATAAAATAAGGTGCATGAAACCAATTATGAGGATACCAATGTTAGTATTTGTAGGGTGTGGGTGATTTACTTTCAGTTGGATTTGATTGTCGTAGGTCAGATCTGTACACCGAATGGGTGGTTGATTCAGCAACATCATACCATATTTCACCAAAGAGGGAAATTTTATCTTTATACAAAGAATGTGACTTTGGTAGATTGAATATGTGCAATAGAGATTCTACTAATGTCATTGGTGTTGGTGATATTTATATCACTACGAATGTAGGTTGTACACTGATATTGAGGGATGTACAACATGTACTTGGTATACGCCATAATTTTTTATCTTCTTGTTCTCTTGATACTGATGGATTCCAAAGTTTGTTTGGAAACAAAAGATAGTCATTGTCTCAAGGATCAATGCTTTATGTGCAAGGAAAAATGGATGAAATACTTTATAGGATGGATGTAAAGGTGTGCAGTGATGTAATGAATGCAGTTCTGAAGAGGACTTGATCAGATTTGTGGCAGAGATAATTTTCACGAATGATTTGAAGACCATTGAATATGACAAAGAAGGTTTGGAAGATGAAGAATGTCAGGTTAGGTGTTTTAGACCTTACACCTATTTTTTTTATTCAGATATTGTTACCATTGAAGAAATAATTAAAATCAAATATCGAGGTGATGCACTGATAATTTTAGACTACTCGGAGGATGTTGAGTAGAGGGAGAAATTAATTCTTGCAGGTGCCTAAGATTATGTGGAGATCACAATTATGGGGGAGCCAGATATTGTTGATTCTGATATTGAAAGTATAGACATAGGTAAGACAAATAGTTCAACTTTCAGATTTCTTTTATAGGGAGATCTTTTAGGTTTCTGTCAGAGATGCAAAAGAGGGATGTCGTATTTTCTACATAGGATGATGGTTGGTGCGATACCAACCATTTTATGAGACAACTGATTTCATTGGAATTTTATCTCCTTATTTATCGGGTTGAAGGGGGAGATTGATAGGGTTCATCCTGTATTGCACATTTCTCATTTTTAAAGATAATGTTTTTAAAATTCAAATGTCACACCTTCGCCTCTTATCACTGAGGCTTCTGAATATTTAGATATCTATTTCTTGAATGGGATTAGTTTCATATATGGGCCTATAAAATGGAGAGGAGTAGGTTGAAAAAGGTGTGTGGTTTTCAGTGACGCTGAGAGAGAAAATTAGGCGGTGTGCAATAGATACGAAGGGTGACTTTGGGAATGATAATCATTGTGAAGCGGGGAAATTGGGTTGTGCAGCGGTTGTGTAACAATTTATTTGAGGTGCTGCAATGACACCACTTGTGCGGTTTTATATGTATATTTATATTTGAATATATTTATATATTTACATAATTATTTAAATAAGATTTTATTATATTACATATATAAATTATGAAAAGAAGATTGATAATAAATTTTTATTTTAATATGAATTAAAATTTTAAATATAAATTTTATATGTATATTTATATTTGAATATATTTATATATCTATTTATATGTAATCAAACACACACACATATATTTATATGAAAAAACACATATAATTACAAATACTTGTATATTGTAATAAAATAGGCCCAGTGGGTGCTTTTTATTCCTTGTGGGGATGGATGAAGCTTGACCCACTGTGGTGTCTAATTATGTGTTTTGTCCTCTATTTGTAATCTCATATACCTATAATAAATATTTAAAATATTTTATATATGGTACCATTTATCAGTGATAAAAAATAACTAATAATGGGATGTCTTTATCAGTTCTAAATAAATCACTAATAAAGAGTTACCATTATCAATGCTAAAAAATCACTGAAGAAGAGTGTCCTTTTATCAATGCTTTTGTCTAGCACTGATAAAAGTACATCATTTATCAGTGTTTTTTTAGTGATTAATATAGAATAATATGTAGTTGTGTTTGTAAAATAATAATAATAATAATAATAATAATAACAACAACAATTATTATTATGAGGCAAGAGCAGGCGGCATGACACAATATGACCGGAAGACAGCGCGACATGGCGAAAACCAGGCATCATCAGGTGGGTGACTCTAAAGTGAAATGGGAACATTGACACCTATTAACTGTCCATCCACCCTCATGTATTTTCAATGTGGGATAGAGGGGTTCTCTACCACAACATGGAAGAAGGAGACACAACATGATGAAGGATGACATTGCGGTGTGCTGGTGCATAGTGTGACGTGATGACAAGCTAATAAACACGACGAAGGGGGGGCATGAAGATTGGTATCACAATGTGATGAAGGATGTTCATTTGGGTATTTAGATCTTTATTTAGGGGCCTTTGTTCCATAATCATCTGGGCATTTGGTCCATCTACACCTTTCCCCCTCAGGCAAATTATATGTAATAAAATAGGTCCTTTGGGTGCATGTCAATCATTATAGTGAGGGATAATGGTTGATCCACTAGGGTGTCTGTGTGTATATGTATTTTTAGTTTGTAATCCCATATACTTAATATATATTATTAGGAGGGGTAGAGTTTTTAATTCTATGTTTCAAAGGATACATAAGTATAAAATTTATGCTTGTTTGGTTTTTTATTATTTGTTTTATTTTAAAAAGTTATATATGTAATATATATAAACATAAATATATATTTATGTGTGTTATAATATATAAATAAATAAATATAAATTTATATAACTATAATTAAATATAAATTTATTTACATACATAGTTACATATATGTTTATTTATAATACTAGTAATCGGGGGTACAATATAACTAAACAAACTCACACACCTGACCCACCCTTATCCTAGGTACATAATTAACCCCCAAGGGATGAGAAAATAGTATAGTATATATATATATATATATATTATAGGACCTTACACACACCATATTATAAGAGGTCCGAAGGCTAACAATACATGACTCGTAAGCCCATATTTGGAATGGCCCACAAGACTTGTATAACTAACCTGAATGCCCAACTACACTATTGTGCACTTAAGTTATCTTGTAATCACCCATATGACCTCCCTATATCATGAAAAGGTCCCATGTCAGTGCCTCCTGACCACCACCTTCACTTGGATGACCCACCTGAAGTTGCTCCACTGGCCTCCCCTATCCTCCATTGACCACTAATACACCAACCATCGACCTGACTTTTTCCTGCACCACATGTCCACATTCCAATTCCACCCTATAAAGACCCCAACCCTAGTATCCAAGAGATAGTGGTTACTTTATTACATTGGAACTAGATACAAGCAACCACATCCTAAAAGACTGAATATTTTAGTACTATTGGTAAAATAGATACACACTTTAATCTCACATTACATTTGAACACATAAAATACAACATAGTTTTTCTTTGAGAACACCATTATTCCCTTTTTAATGTCTATTCATATCAATCATAAAACACTTACTCGTATCCTAGGGAAAAGAAACATAAGAAAAGAGTGAGCTTAGATTCTCAGTAACAGAATACATACAGTGGGGATATGTAATTCTAGGCCCCACCCATCACTTAATAAGTCTAATGCAATAATCATTTTAATAAAAAATATATCTTAATCAACATAATTTAAAATAAAAAATTGTCCATATTAGAAGAACTAACATATGAAATGTCAATATTTCCCTTAGTTAAACTGATCATAAACCATATAGAGAAATATGGTGGATGTTATTATTAGAGAACATCCTTGATAAACCATAATATTCAACAAAATATGTTGATATATATACAAATACTTTAAAAAAGATCATTGAAAAATTCCTTGATGAAAATACCCTTTTCACTTTGAAATCACTTATTAAAAATAAATAAATGTCCTAAATATCATAGAAAAATATTTTTTTTGAAAATTACCTTGTAAAATTGAACATAAATCTTCAAATCATAGAGTGGTCATGATGGAAGTAAATTCCATTCACTTTTTATAAGTTAAAAAAACACCCCTTTCACACTTTTGTAAAAAAGTCAAAAAAGTACGTCATTTAGAAAACAACAAGAAGATTCCTTTTAAACCATTTTGTAAAAATTAAAACATGGGTAAAAATAAATTTAATAAATAATTAGATAATATTAAAGATATTATTTAAAACATTTTAAGGAAAATGTGGTTAAGGAAGATAAATATTCTCGATCGAGTAGACAAAGTCTGTTTTCCTCAAAACATTACTTCAGTATCCTGAGATCTTAAAAAGAGGAAAATGAAAGGAAAACATGTAATTTATGTAAATTACCATAGTTTAAGAAAATTATGTTGTTTTTAATATATAAATATAAAATAATTCCCCTATTGGAGACTTAAACATAAACAATCTCGAATAATGATGAGATCATGAAATTAACCCTTACCCCAGGTCCAACATTCAACTTATATGTTCGAACCTCCTTTATAATAAATATAAATTTATTATAAATATATTAAATAATAATAATAATATATATAATACCATATATTATTTAATTATAACCTATTATCCTCTATTTATTAATAATTATTTATTAAAATCACTGTTCTGGGTGATAACTATTTCGTTTTTCACATATGTTTTAGTTCGGTAGTTTTGGTCTTTGTACTTTGATTATGCTCCCATAATCTTAGAAATATTAATAATGATATAAATATCATATATATTCATTATATAAATATATCCATAAAATGTATATATAGAAAAATGAATTACACCATTTATGGAGAATGTAGGCCATACATACGCAATGACGCAGTTTTCACTTTTCAATAGATGGAACAAAAGAAAGGTAAATTATAATTCTCCTCTAAAGACTCATTATTATATCATATATATTCATAAAATCCATCCTTATTATCATCAATGTAAAGTATAAATGAAAAAATAATCACATCGCTTCGTGGAGGTGGTTGTCCACACGTACACACGAGCGACCTTATCATTTTTCCATGATTTGGAAGGTAATAAAGTCAATATGGTATTATAACTTCGGAAGAATAATTATGTAATAAATATTATATATATCCATTATTTATATATTTATAACCATCCAAGTGATGATGAAAAAATTTACATCATTTTAGCAGATACTATGCAGGTACTGTTTGATACTGTAGTAGTTGGAACTATTCATACGATTTGTCCTTCAAGCCATAGGTTTCATACTTTGATTATTTAATGCCTTCGGGCCACCCAGGCCTCTAAGAAATTAAGGATTTCAGGCCACCTCAAGGTGTTCAGACCACCTCACGACCTTCGGGCCACATGAAGTGAAGTTGTAGACTCTACAAAGAACATGTTCCAGATGAGGATTTAGAGCACATATCATTCACCAGAGCATAGGTAACTAGATTTGGAAGAATGAGAGGGTATAAAAATTTCCATTGGTACCGGGACTATGAATCTATTCACATGAAAGCTATCCGAGCATCCATGGGAAGGTGGAGATCTTGACATAACAATATTGATGTTGGGGAGGGGCAATTCCATGTAGTGTATGGGATGATTCTGGCCCTATGAATCTTAAGACCTTTGGGTCATGTAACATGTCACTAGACTACGGGACATGTAAGGGTTGAAAATAAACCCTTAAAAGGAAGAGTATCCAAAAATGAATAAAAATATAAGGCCTTTGGGCTATTCAGGTAGGAAAGAGTTGGTAAAGATGATTACCTCTTCTTTGGTATACTTCCTTTAGATATACTCTTAAGGTACCTATGGTTGGTCTTTTGGGATGAATATTACCAATAGAAATTGTCTAATGATGTTGAAAATATAAATGGGTAGGGGTTGGTTTATCTAGGTTTCTCAAAGTGGTGTAAATAAGAGAGAGGAGGGGTTCCCTTTTATAAGTGAGGATAGGGGAACTCTTGGAATTTATTAAAATATTAAAATATAATAAAGTCATTATCAATCCAAATGATTCAAAATGGATAGATATTCAAATATAAGGTATATTTTTGTTGAAATACCATCAACCAATAAATTTTGGATAGGTTAAAGTGGTGTTTTAAACATTATATTTTGGTTTAACCCCTTAACCTATTTAAACATTTACCACGGTAACATAGTTTTCACTCTTAAAGGGTTATAATTTTACTTATAAAGTAATAATTGACTCATAAATGTACATGGGATGATAATTTAGGCAATATATTATCCCTATTATCCACTCTAAATATTTTTATTATTTTTAAATATTTTAATAAATATTTTTTTCATAAAATATCATATTGTCATTTATGACACTAATCATTTAACTTGACTTTAAAAAATCAATACAAAGAATGAATTTGAATATAATCCTTTAAAACATCCTTAATATGATATATTCATCTATAAAATTAATTTAACACAATAATGTCTCCAAATTGTATTACTTTTAATATTTTTAAAATATTTTATTTTATTTTCCCATTAATTGAATAAATATCGTATTGGCGTTGTGTAAGCATTTAAGATAATTTTATAATTAGTAAAAATTTGAAATAAATTAACATCATATAAAAAAAATTATTATGAAAAAAATAACATTTAATATTTGTTCACAACTTATTTTATCTTTGTGAACATAAAAGAGAAGTTTAATGTCAAGAGAGTGTCATTTTGAATTTTTCTTTACTTAAAATAATATAAAGGTCAATATCAAAGAAAAATGGCACCAAGTGGCCATATTTTAGAATTTTTTTATGGAAATGGCCGAACTCTAATAATAAAATAGGATTAAAAAACGTTTTAGAGAAATTTTAAAGCCTTATCCCAAAGTTTTAACCATATTTTACCCATTTTACCCTTACTGAGGTGACACAAATTTACCAAGGTCACTATTCATAATGAAAAAAATAAAGGGTACCCATTTACCAATTTTTAACAACCTAATTCCAAATATGGTATCAATTTTTCAATATTCAATCTATATAAGTGGAAGAAATAAATTTATGATACAAACACAAAACAGAATGAAAAATAATTTTTTTAGAAAAATACCTTTATAAGTATAAAAATGTTTTTATAACAAATTCAACCTTAAAATTTATTCCAATGAACTTAATTGAATTATTCATAATATATGAGTAGTAATGTTAATTTTAAACCATTTTAAAACAAAATGGAACTTTTTTACATTCATGAAATAAAAATATATATTTTTAATAAAAATCAGTATTTTTTACCATTCACAGGAAAATCAATCTTTTCAGAAAAATCCAAAAAAACAACCCTAAGATAATTTGGATATGATGACTTAAAAATGAATTTAATTTTATCAAAAACTTATTTTAACTATGAAAAAATTAAATATAATATTTTCTCATAAAAAGTAATAAAAATCATTATTAACGGAAGCATTTTTATTAAGAATAATATAACATTACTAAAAATTGAATACTTATTTCCTAATAATTAATAAATGGGTTTTTATTAAGTATAAAATTTATATATATTTCATAATTTGGTTATTCATATTAATACCTTCTAATTCAATAACTATGTTATAATGGTCATATTAAAATAATAATATTTCGTGGTTCGTTTAAGCTCGGTGGTCCGTGTCGTATACGCCATCAAACATAATATTCTTTTATTAAAATATCATGTTGTAACATTATACCCCCCTTAAATAAAATTTTCATCATAATTTTATCTCCATAATCAAGGTTTCAATATTTTAAAACATTTTTTTTGAAAACCTACACCATACAAAGGAATATTGAAAATTCCTTTGAAAAGGGGAAGTAGGAGATATAATGGTTACTCAAAATATCACATATTCAATTTTCCAGATAAGAATAACATTGGAAGGAAGGTAAAACATAGAAATTTAGGATAAAACTAATGTATAAGGAATAATAGAGAGTTATAAATAACATGTATATGATAATTTCAATGACCACAAAACCATAAATTAGTGAGGGGTTAAAAGACCATCAATTCCTTAGAAATAAAGGTAAAAGAATAATAATTTTGTTTCAAAATCCCTTTTACATTATTTTATGAATTATATACTAATTATTAAGTCCTAAAAACTAAATAAAACCCCCCAAAACTAAGAATTATATCCAATACCAACATTGGTATAACAACCATGTTTGTAATTAGGGAATAACTATTCATCTTAATAGAAACTGCATGATAACTAGATTCCTACTAGGCATCTTGATTGATAATTATTTCCTTAGAGTGTCAAGGTATGATTAAATATCCATGAAAAATATAAAATTATTCATAGTTATGTAATCAAATAAAGCATGATTTTATGATCAAAGTACCTATTATCGGAACTTAAGGGGTTTTAACTTTATCCATAATAATTGCATAAGCTTGACCTTACTCCTTTAGACTTTTCTGAGGTAAAATATCTTGATGATTGGGGTGCCACAACCTGACCCGAAAATATTTAATTTTCATTTATTTTTGAGTCCTTATTTATTTATTTTTCCTTTTGGGTGATTTTTTCTCCAAAATTTGGAATTTTTGGGCATGAAATGCATATCACATGGTTAAAGCACATAGTTTTTGAAACCATGTGGAAACTGTGTGACAACCACTATAATTTGACTGAGCCAACCACATATCCAGTGCATGGTTTCCCAAACTATGTGGATTTACCATGCACAATGCTCCAAGATCTGAGTAAAGGGCACACATTTGGCACATAGTTTGGAAAACCGTGCGGCCAAAACATATGCAATGTCCAAGGGGTTTAATTTTTAAAAATTACAATTATAACATTAATTAAATAAAACCCCCAAGGGGGATCTATTACCCCAAAACTCACTCTCTCTTGACACCATAACCAGGTGGCTCACACTCCACCTCCTCTCCACCCTTTATTTTTGGTCGTTTTCCCTTTCGATTCATGGTGCAATCATCTGAGGTGAGTTTTTACTCTCCTTTATCACCTCCTTCTTCCTAATCCTTCTTTTCCACACTGTGGCATGAGGTTGGATGAACCCTAGGGTTTTATTATGGTATTATTTTTATGATTTTTTTCATCTAGTGTTTCTTTCAATTTTTTGGGGTTTCTCACACTCAGTTGAGACAGAATTGGGTTTCACACATCAAAGGCAATGAGTTCTTCTTCAGTTTGAGTTAGGTTACCCTATGTCCAAAACATTATTTTGAGAAATAAAATTTCTTGATGGTTTTTCTGGAATATTTTATTATATTATAAGATAAATATATCTTTTTAAATGTTTAATATTATTTAAATGGGTTTTCCCTTGATATTTAGAATTTTCCCAAGCTTCCGCCATGGTTTTCCTTAACTAAAGCATGTTTTTGGACCTATTTGAAATGCCAATCACTTTAGGTGTTTGTTTTGTATTCCAATTGGGTTTTAATGTGTGAGTTTAGAAAGTATAAGAATGTTTTGGCCTTTGATATTATTTTCTATGAAGGCCTAATGGCATGTTTTGTTTCAAAATAACTTCAAAATGGTTTCTAAATCCCTTCCTTATTTTTAAATATGGCCTATTAAAATATCCATATACATACATATATATAGGTATTCTATTTTAAAATATTTACACAAAGTTATGTGAATATGTACATTGGGTCAAGGGGTATATATATATATATATATATATTGAGGTGAATATGTGTCTAAGTGTAAAGTGTGGATTTGGAATTTGAGAAGCTATGGTTTAAAAATAGACTTCCAAATGATCAATATTTATTTCTAAAGGTGAAGTCCTAGTCAGAGCCTTGAAAATGTGGTATTATGCTTTCCTTGGTTTTAGAATTTTATTTTGAAAGGAAATATTTCTCCTTGGAAGTGATTTATAATTATAAAAATTCTAAGGCCCGATTAGTACTTTTGAACGTTTTATTAAAGTGAATGACTCCATAAAATCCCTCTAGACTAGGGAGGGTCTTCGTATAAATGGTGTTTGGAGGTAGGGTAGGCAGATGAGATGATTGTATGTGTGAACTCAATTATGGTATTATGTGAATCCCACCTAACCTCTCATATGTACTAAAGTCATGGGATACTAGTCATCATAGTGATGGTTGAGAGATAGTTTTTATTTAAGTCCTGATTAGAGAAAATAGACCCCCCATTGTAGGTGAATGACCATGGTGAACTATACTACCAACGAGGCTAGTACAAGGAAACTATTTGGTTATAGACTATGGATAAAATCAACATGCTAAGAAATGGTTTTGAAATGAGTAAGTCTAGGGTATCTTTACTTAGTGTATAGGAATATCCCATGATAACCATTTCATAGGTATTCTGCTTCCCTTTGTTTTGTGGAACTTTTATCAAATGATTTCAACAGTTAGGATCCAACTAGAAACTATTAATTTAGAATATGTTTATACCTATTCTACTTTACCCTATTTTATAGCACCTTGTGATATTATTTATACTATCTACTTTTCCATTGAAAATTTTCTATCATTTCATGTCTCTTCTTATGAATGGGTTTTTGGAAACATTGATCATTCATTCGAAAATATTTTAAAAATAAAAAGGGAAAATAGTTTTTGAGAAGCATCAACTTGTTAATTATTCTCAAAATGAAAGTAAATCATTATTATTTTTAATTATATTTTCAAACTGGCATGAAATTATTTTCTTTTTAAAGTTAAGGAATAAGGTGAGGTTTCTATTTTGGTATCCATAATGAGCATATTTCTCATTATCACATTATCATTTTTATTTTTAGGTCTTGTATATCTTTTATTATCACCCATGGGGAGTTGTGGTTATTTTATTGGGAGATGAATTATATATTCACAATGAGAAAAGTATGTTTTTAGTTTAGTTTTATTTTATTCCCTTTTTATTACATTTTCCACTTAGGATTTTACTACTTTATACAGACAAAGGGTAGCTATAAATGCTGGTGGGTGAAGTAAATCCATTCGGTGGGCATCTTTTCCTTATAAGAGAGGGAGACCAGGGTGGTGAGGGAGGTTTTGGGTGCTCATTGTAGTTTACCTCTTTCACAATTTGATATTTGGTGGTTGTTTTGTTTGTTTTTCACTGGAATGGACATCCAACATATAGACGGGTCATGTTATATTTTTATTTAAATTTAAACTATTTCTTATTTAATTAATGTTCATCAGGATAAATAATTCTCAAAATGCTATTCCTTAATTCCCAAGAACTTGTTACAGTCTATAAGGATTGGGAACTCCCTTAGAGCCTTGTTATGAACCAGATCAGGCATCCGATGAAGGGATGACTTGGGTTGGTTTGTGACAAAATGGTACCATAAAAGTCAAGTTCTTTTATCCATAGGAACCTTGGATATCTCATAATTAGTCCATGTTATTTGGGATGTATGGTATATGGATATAGGATTTTCAAGTCTTAGGAGATTGGTCATGGGTCAGTACCTGACCAACATCGCTTGTGATTAAACCTGAGTTACCATGGGATGTTGGGATTTAGATTTTAATTTTTAGATTTTATTTTGGGGATGAAATAGGAGTGGGGATGGTGATACATGGTGATCTCACATAGATTAGTAACCCATGTGGATCTCATGTACATGGTTCTATGTTACTATTGATGATGATTGTGTGGTTGAAACATGGTCCACCAAGCCATGCAGTTAATTTATGCACGATCACTAGTCCATTATTGGTTGGTTTTATATTGTGTGTTATCAGTAAATTGATTTTTGACTAAATCTTGGTAAAGGGTTTTGGATTTTAAAGTGGATTTCAAGAATTTTTTTAAGATTTTAAAAAATAAATGTGTGTTTCAAAATGGTTTTAAGTGGTTAAAATCAGTTTGTAATTTAAAAAGGAGCCTTTTTGTGACGAGTAAAAATTCTACTAAAAGGATTTTTATGGTCATTGCATCATAAATATTATTTCAAAAAATGGGAATCTAGTTTTGAAAAATTTACAAGGAAGTTTTATAATTTTTTTTTCAAATAAATGGGGTGTCACAAATTTGTAAAATGGATTGAGAAATTAAATTTTGATTCAAAATATGTCCTTTAGTGAAACTATTTGGTTTTTAAAATGGGTTAAGAGGTAGATATCCAAATTTTAAGTAAAATAGTCTCTTTTCAAGTGGGTTTTTCTAAATTTAAAAATTTTCATTTTATTTTAAATCGATGTATAAAAAATTCATTGAAATAAATATGTTAGTATTTTTGTAAGGGGAATGAAATGTTTTTAGGTAATGTTTTCAAAATGATACTTGGACTTCCAAATTTAAGTTGGGGATTTTAAAGGGAAAAGAGGCAGTTTTATAAATATGTTTTCATTTTAGTGAATTGTGTTTTTAGTTTTTTTATTATGACTCATATTGGGATAATTTTATTTAGATTGGGAAGCATGAATCAATGTATTAATGTTTTGTGTTATTTGAGTATACCCAAGAAAGGTTTTAGTAAATATTGGACGGTGAGTCTCTAGGATATTTCCTCCATATCTAGGTAAAGATTAATTTTGGGAATTTGTGTTGGATGTCATTTTGAGGTTTGGGATTCGAATGTTTGAGGTGGTTGGAGTATTTGATGAAATTATGAATGAGTGTTTATTTGGGTATTCCCATTTCTAAATCCCTAGGGAGTACTAATTTTCTCAACAATTGTCCATTTTAATGAGGTTCTTGCCTCAATTGGTCCTTATTATATTTATTCTGGGTGGTATTCCTTCAAGTTGTTGGTTTGAGAATGTGTTTAAGGTTAATGGGAAGTGCCTTGATTAAGGAGCCTTGAATATTTGGAAATGGTTTCAAGGATGGTTGGGTGTCAGTGGTTTCTCTAAGGAGACTCCTATTATTTTTCATGTTTCTTACTCCTTTGGTTTTCCTTTTTGGTGACATTGATTTCTGACATGGTGTACTTCTTTTTCTTTTCCCTTTTTAGTAATTCTGGTTTGATCGGAATTTCTTTTTGGGAAATTATGATTTTTTTGTTATAAAGAGATTTTATTTTTAATTCTCTATATATTTTCTTATAGATTTTGGTTATCGTTAGTACTCAAGAGTTTCTTCACGATTGGGGAATAAATGTTTTATTAGAGTTCTAATATACCAATACCACCATAGAAAGAGCTCATGGTGAACTTGTTCTTGAAGCTTTATTTAAGGGGGAGATTCCCTATTCCCACCCTTCCCGCCCCGATTATAATAGTTTAGTTGAATAGGACTGTGAGTTTTATGATGGATGCTCATGGAGATCCCAAACATATCATGATGATTTTATTTAGTGATTTCTATGTTAGGGGTCAAGGTGTTTCTTATTTTGAGTTGTGTTTGTAAATTTAAGTCTCCCTCTTTTGATTCTTTCATTTGATAGTATAGGTTCTTTAGTCTCACTATTTATATCCTTGGATGTTTGGTTCAATATTCAAGGAATAATTCTTTATCTTCTTTGTTGATTTCAGAGTTTTGGGTTTAGAAAAAGGAAGTTATTATTATTCCTTTATTCTTTGGGAATTTCACCTCATCTTGAGTAGTAGTTTCTTATTGCTTGGTGTCATGATCAAATGAATATATTTGAACTTTATAGGGGTATAAAGTGTCATGGAAGGGAGAATTGTCTCACCCCGATATGAAAATATTTAATTTTTATTTATTTTTTAGTCCCTATTATTTATTTTTCCTTATGAGTATTTTTTTCTCCAAAATTTGGAGTTTTTGGGCATGTAGTGCATATCGCATGGTTAAGGCACATAGTTTTCCAAAGCACATGGAAACAGCGAAACAACCTCTGTAATTTGACAAAGCTTACCATATGGTTAGTACATGATTTTACAAACTCTATATCCTTCCTATGCATGATGCCCCGTGATCTCAGTAAAGGGCACATAGTTAGCATATTGTTTGACCAACTGTGTGGCCAAACCATGAGTGGTGTCCATGGGGTTTAATTTTAGAAAATCCCCATTCTACCCTTAATAAAATAAAACCCCTAAGGGGTATGTCTTTCCATCACCCTAACTTTCACTCAACACCATGCCCAATAGGGATCTTGTTTGTGTGATCCAACTCCTCTCCTCCCCCAATTTTTGGCTGTTTTGTCTTATGATTCATGATGCGATCATCTAAAGTGAGTTTTTCCTATCCTCCTTCACCTCCTTCCTCCTCCTACTTCTTTCCCTTAATACGATGTGAGGTTAGTTGAACCCTAGTGTTTTCTTATGGTCATTTTTTTTGATTTTCTTTGTGGATAGGGTTTCATTCCACTTTGTGGGGTTCTTTGGAATCGGTTGAGATGAGATTGGGTCTCATGCATCAAAGGCAACAGGTTCTTATTTGGTTTGAGGTAGGTTACTCTATGTTAGATCCATTAATTTGAGAACTACAATATTTTGATGGGTTTTTAGGTGTTTTATTATATTACAAGATAATTATATCTTTGTAAATGCTTTGGGATGATTGTAATAAGTTTTCCCTTGATATTAATATTTTTTCTAATCTTATGACATGGTTTTCCTTAACTAAAGTGTGTTTTTGTACACGTTTGAAATTCCAAGAACCATGGGTGTTCATTTTATCTTCATATTGGTTTTAAATGTACGAGTTTGGAATAGATAAAAACATTTTGTACTTTCATTAAATTTTCCATAAAGTCTTAATGGCATGTTTGGTTTCCAAATAAATTTAAAATGGGTTCTAACTCTCTTTATTCTTTTTTAAATTTAACTTATTCACTTATACATATATATAAATACATATACATATATATATATATCCCCTTTGTATATATTCACAAAAGTTTAGGTGAATATGTACATCATTTTAATGGGTATATATATATATATTGAGTTGAATATGTGTCTAAGTGTAAAGAGTGGATTTTTAATTTGAGAAGAAATTTTTTAAAGTGGTTTTAAAAATTATCAATATTTATTTCCATATGTGAAGGCCTGTTCAACACCTTGAAAATGTGGCGTGATGTTTTCCTTGATTTTGGAATTGGATTTTTAAAGGAATAATATTTCCTTGGAAGTGTTTTATAATTCTAAAAATTCTAAGGATAATTTGGTACCTTTGAACATTTTCTTTAAGTGAATGCCTCCATTAAATACCTCTATACTAGGGAGGGTCTTTATATAGATGGTGCTGGGAAGTGGGCTAGGCAGGTGAGATGGTTGTATGTGTGAAATCAATTGTGGTATTATGTAAAGAACAACTCACCTCACATTTTTACTAAATTTATTGGATTCTAGGAATTATAGTGATGGTTGAGAGATGGATTCTATTTAAGTTTAGATTATATGGACAAGATACCCCATGGTAGGTGAATGGCCATGGTGGGATGTGCCACTGGTGATGATAGTTCAGGGTAACTGGTTGGTTATAGACTATGGATCTCATTCACATTTCGATAGATGATTTTTAAATGAGTATATTTAGGGTCTATTCACTTAGTTTCTAGGAATGTCCCATGATAATCATTTCATAGATATTATGATTCCCTCTATTTTGTGGCACTTTTATCAAATTATTTCAAATGTTATGCTATAACCTGAAAACTCTTACTTTATAAACTATTTATGGCTGTTCTAATTTCCTCTATTTTATATCCTCTTTTTATATTATTTCTACTATATTATTTCCCATATAAAATTTTCTTTCATTTCACGTCTCTTCTTATGAATGGATTTTTGAAGAAAACTATCATTCATTGGAAAATGTTTTGGAAATAAAAAGGGAAAATTGTTTTTGAGAAGCATCATCTTGTTACTTGTTTTCAAAATGAAATGAAACCCTTATTTTTATATAATTATATTTTCAAACTAGCATGAAATGTTTTTATCTTTAAAGGTAAGAAATGGGGAATTATTTATCTTTTGGAATCCCTATTGATCTTATTTCTCACACTTACATTATCATTTTTAGTTATAGGTCCCACTTATTTCAATTCTCACCCATGGGGCATTGTAATTTTTTTGGGTGGTAACTCGTATAGTCATATGGAGGAATTTGTGTTAGTAGTTAAGTTTTATTTCAGTTCTTTATTATCATATTGTCCACTTAGGATTTTATTGATTTCTACAGATGGAAGGTAGCTATAACTACTGGCGGGTGAAGAAAAGTCATTTTGTGGGAATCTTTACCTTTTAGGAGATGGATACAAGGGTGGTGAGGGAGGTTTTTAGTTCTCATTTCTATTTACTACTTTCCTAGTTTGATATTAGGTTATTCTTTTTGTTTATTTTTCAATGGCATGGATGCTTGATGTATATATGGGTCATGTTGGAATTTTATTTAAATTTTCATTGTTGCTTATTTAATTAACATTGATCAGGATAAATTGTAACTCCTTGAGATTTTAGAAAAGAAAACTATGTTCAATAGTGTGTTTGACATGAAACATTGAGCTTAAATGACACATGAAATATATAACTGTTATAACCTACCCATTAAATTGGCTGGTAAGAATAGTATTAACTACTTTATGAAATATATTTATATATATATATAAATTTCCTACTCAACATAAATTATTGATAAATTCTTAGTAAATAGTCAATACATTTTTAGTAAAGTAATTTTATTATTCAAAAAACAGGTTTTCTTCAAAAATGATTTTTATTAATTTTTGTTAAGAAATATTATAATTAGTTTTTGGTACTTTTAGAAAATTTATTTTATAAAATTAACTTCATTTTTTAAATTAGAATATAAAAATTTACATATGGTGAAGTATTTGGATTTTTTGGAAAATATTGATTTTTCAGTGAATAGTGAAAATAGAGATTTTTGTAAAAAAACTATTTATTTTCAATAAATTAAGTAAATTAAAAGTACCATTATGGAATCCATCGTTTTTATTACATAAATTTTCATTAAATTTTACAAACAGAGGATCTTTTAAAGTTTAGTTTCCTGGAAATAAGGTACATAATACAAGAAAACTTAAAAAAATCTTCTAATCCACTTGAAAGGCTTAATTATAGGTTCATCCAATGTACATTTACTATATATCATAACCTGGGAACATACATCAAAGAAAATGGCGAGCATAGGGTCTAGTAAGGTAAAGCAAGGGAAACAATTTACATACGATCTTATGAAATATCAATAAGAACTTGAGGAATATCATAAAGGAATGGGAATAAGAAAAATAGGAATATCATGATAAAAATAATATTAATCATAACATGGAAATTTGGCTACAACATTTAAATGAGACATTCATAATAATATCACATAGGTTTTTTACCGAGGTTTCAAAAAAATTATCGAGGTTATTCACCAGGGTATCGTATAACATGTCATCTCTAGAGATTAAATTCTTTACCCAATGCATTAGATATCTACTGGAAAAAACACTTAACATGAATTAATTAATTTTATCCAAATATATCATAATAAAAAATTTCATAAATAACCCTCAGAAAATAAAAGAAACTGGTTTCATATAAAAATCATGACGTTTTAAGAAGTGTTTAAACATGAGATCGTTATGTCATTTATAACACATGGAAAAGGAATAAGGGTTTTATTTATGTAAATACCAGAATAATATAAATAATTTTTACATATTTTTTAATAACCATGGAAAATAATGAGATTTGGGTATTCACATAAAGAAATAAAAGGGAATTTCTTGAGGAGAAGAGATAAATTTTAAGAAGTAAAATAGGCAGCATAACTGGTATAAAACATGGTTTTAGAAAAGAGTAAAAATAGATGGGATATGGGTAATCCATTGATTAAACATAATTTGGAAGTAAGGTAATGAATAAAAATGAAATAAGAGAGATTTTCCATAAAATTCATAAGACATATACAAAAGAGGTTCTTGAAATGAAGAGAAAAGAAGGATATTTCCCTTTGCTTGAAGAGTAGTTCTTAAAACTTGAGGATCAGAACCTTGGGGGATTGAATACACCTTGGGAGGACTCCTTGGGAGGTAAAAATATCATATATTTTTGTATTAATAATTTAGAGTGAATAAAAATGGATAAATGGGTAGGTATTTATTGAAAAAGTGTAGGATTTGTTTATTAATTTCCAAATAAAGGCCTTGGACACCTAGGTAGTGGTAAATACAAAACCATGGGATTGAACATGGTATTTTTCCATGGTATTAGAAAATTGGGAAACCTTTTATGTTATTTTAATCCATAAGAGTCAACTATCATTTTATATCACTCATTTTTCCAAGGAAAACTAAAGTTTTCATAAAATAATATTTTAAAGTTAAAGTTTCCATTTTAGAAATTTGAAATTAAATTATATATTTGAAAATTTATTAAAATATATTAAAATAATTGATATTAATAAAATAACATATTTTAAGTCTTGGATTGTGGTTGATTATTTATTACATCATTATGAAATAATTATGATGTCATTAAACATACCAAAAAACTCAAACTGTATTTTTACTATTCATGAAAAAATAAAGTATTTTAGAAAATTCTCATAAATTCACCATAACCTAATTTCAATGTTTTGATTTAAAAAATAATATTTATTTTATCATAATAATTCTATAAATATTATAATTTTAACTTTTAAATAAAAAAATCCTTATTTATTAAAAATAATAGCGGATTGAAAATGCATAGTGAAATTTCAGACACTTGGAAAAAAATAAAATTATTTTATCCTTATATTTAATTAAGAGTATTTTTATCATAATATTTCATTAAAATAAACATTATTTATAATAACTTAGTTTATTATAATAATTTATATATTTTATGAAAAGTACAATTTATGTCCAAAAAATCAATTTATCAAATTCCATCACAATTTTATTAAGTAAAACTATTCATAAAATAGAATTGATGGAATAAAAATTTTATTTAAAAAATGGAATTAAAAATTATGTAAATATTTCCTTGACACATAACCCCTTATAATACTTGTGTATGACCTAAGTGTAAGGTGTGCGATGATGAAAGATTCTTGGGGCGGCTCAACTAACATCTTCTGAGTGGTAAATTACTCTAACTTGGGCCTGGTCAAGAGATAAGGCTAGTGATGCAACCTCCCACCCAAGATCCGACAAATGGGATTTGTATGACACAACTTTATTGGTTTAGGCCATCATTTATCCTTTATGAATTAATTATCCTTTTTCATTTCTACTTATAAACAATAATTATAATGTCAAAATTATTATTAAGATTATAGTTTCCAATGGTCATATTGACCAATAGTTATAATTGACCAATGGTCATATAACAGTTGAAAATCGATGGTAAAATTTCCCTTTATACTCACTTCATTATTAAAGATATATGGTTTTATTGTGTATGATACAATAAAACACATATTTTTAGGAAAACATTATCATAAAAAAGTCTAGGTAGTTACATTAATCTCCCCTTAAGAAATTTCATCCCTAAAATTTCAACTTGTACTCTCAGTTGAGAAAAGATGTGGGTACTTTTGTCTCATTGTCTCCTCTAGCTCCCATATCACTTCTTCATATTTATGGTTCCTCCACAATAATTTGATGTTGTGGGTAGTATTATTGAATAGAACCTTGTCTCTAGAATCCAAGATCTCCACCGGATTCTCTACATAAGAGAGGTCATGTTCTGGTTGTACCACCTCAGGACTTAGTACATGTTAAGGGCCAGGTATGTACTTCCTCAAGAAGGATACATGGAATACATCATAAAATTGAGCTAGATTTGGAGGAAGTACTAGATGATAGGCCACTACTTGTATGCAATAAAGGATTTAATTGGGGCCAATGTACATAGGGATAAGATTCCCTTTCTTCCCAAACTATATGAATCCCTTCCAAGGTGATATTCAAAGGAAAATTTTGTCTCCCACATCAAAATCCAAGTCCTTTCAACGGTTTTCATCATAGCTCTTCTACAGAATCTTAAAATACTTTATGTGTTTATGGATGGAATAAACCATTTCCATTATATCTTGCACAATATAAATCCCAAGAAGATTTCCCTCACCAACTTCATCCTAACAAGAAGGAGTTCTACAACACTTCCCATATATATCTTTATAGGGTTCTATTTGAATACTCAAATAGAAGCTATTGTTTTATGAGAACTCAACTAATGGTAGATGTTGATCTCATCCACCTTTAAATTACATTGATCATGATCTCATTATTTCCTTGAGCATCTAAATAGTACTTTAAGATTGGACATCAGTTTAGGGGTGATAGTCCATATTGAAATTCAATTCAGTATTCACATCATGTTGTAGACTTCTCTGGAATTTTAATGTGAAACTTGGATCATGATCAGAAACAATAAAAAGTGAAACTCCAGTCAACATCACCACTTCCTTTACATAAATATTAGCAAGTTTGTCAATAGATAAGTCTTCCAAGATAGATATAAAATTGTAAGTCTTTATGAGACGATCCACTATAATCTATATCGCATTGTTTTTGTTGGATGATCTCAGGAGACCAGTGATAATGTCCCGAGTGATATTGTCCCAATTCCATGTTGTTATGAGTAGTATTTTTAATACCCCTTTAGTATTTTTTCACTTTACCTTCACTTTTTGACACACCAGAAACCTTTTAGTGTAGTCAGTAATCTCCCTTTTCATGTTATTCAACCAATAATGATCACGGAGGTCCCTATACATTTAGTAATTCGAGAATGTATAGGAAATATAGAGCTATGAAATTCATCCATCATCTCTTTATTTATTTCTGGAATAGATGGAACACATATCCTTGTACAAAATTCAATACACCTTATCGATCAATATTGAACTCATGAAACTTCTCATCCTTCGTAGCCTCTAACTTCTTCTGTAACAAAGGATCTTCTCTTTGAGTTTTCTTGATCTTTTCCAGTAATTATGGATGATAAATTATTTGGTATAGGGTCTATGATGTACATTCCCTTATGATTCCCATGTCTAGTTTTACTAGGTCTTTGATCAAAGGATCTCCTTGAATCCTCATCATTTCCAAAACAACAGGGTATTTCCTACTTAATGCATCCGCAAATTTGTTTTCTCTTCTGATTTGATAGTGAATTTAATAGTCATAGTATTCAAGAAGTTTAAACCATCTCCTTTATATCATGTTAAATTCCTTTTATGTGAAAATATACTTCAAAATTTTTTGGTCTTTGTATATATCACATTTCTTCCCATAACGATAGTGCCTCCATACCTTTAGAGAAAAAAAACTGTGATTAGTTCCAGATCATGCGTAGGATAATTATACTCATGAGGATTTAACTATTGAGATACATAAGTAATAACCTTGTAATTTTTCATGAGGAATCACCCAATACCTTTTAGAGATTAATTTCTAAAAATAATGAATCCTTCTCTGATAGAGGGTAGAGTTAACACAGGTGCTGTAATAAATCTCTTATTCAGATATTAGAAAATTCCTTCACACTACTTTATCCAGATGAACCTAACCAATTTTTGAGTTATATTGGTTAGTGGATTATAAAGTCATGAAATGGTTTTCACAAACCACCTATAATATCCTACTAAACCAAGGAAACTATGAATCTCAGTTACTGTTGTAGGCTGAGACTACTCCTCCACAAACTTTATCTTAACAGGGTAAATTGAGATTCCTTCATTGGTTACAATGTTCCCCAATAAAGCAACTTATTATAACCAAAATTCACATTTGATGAAATTTCCAAATAGCCTCTCATTTCTTAGAGTTTTCAATATAACCCTTATATGATCTTCATGATCCTCGTGAATTTTGGAATATATCAAAATATCATCAATAAAAACTACAAAAAAGTAATCAAGGTAGTCCTTAAAGGCTCTATTAATCAAATACATAAATATAGCAGGTGAATTAATGATCCCCATGAAGCTAGTCAAATAAATCATCAATCCTTGGATAAGGGTACTTGTTCTTCACTATAATCCCATTAAGTTCTCTATAATCAATTCATAGACACATTGATCCATCCTTCTTATTCACAAAGAGAACATGTGATCCCTATGGAGACACACTTAGTTGGATAAACCCATTATTCAAAATATATTGGAGTTGTTTATTTAATTTTTAAATCTCCACATTTTTCATTCTATACAGGGTCTTTGATATCAGCTTAGATCCAGGTAAGAGTTCAATGGATAACTATACCTCTCTTTCTAGGGGAGGTTCAGGTAACTCTTTAGGAAATATTTCAATGTATTCCTAAAGGATGGGATCATTTTCTATTCTTATACTTTCATTTTATTCTTCCTATTCATTGATCATCTCTATAAATAAGGATATGGGTGGTGCTTCTAGACAAAACACAGGTCTAGATATCTCTCCTTTGAAAACAACTATAGGCTTTTCATTCAAGACTACTAAGATTTCCTTACTTCTACATTTTATCTTAGAATTATACTTTAAGATCCAGTTCATCCCTAGTATAATGTTAAATTCTAACATGGGAATGACTACTAGATTTAAGATGATATTATTCTCACCAAATTGAATACTAGAGTTTCTATGCACTTTTGATTCTTGGATACTCCCTACAGAAGTATTGAGTGATAAATCTACTTTTATCAGTTCAAGGATTGATTCTATATTCTTTGTAAACTTGAAGGAAATAAAGTAATGCATAGAACTAGAATCAAACAAAGTACTTGCTAGCTTTGAGAGAAAAATGAGAGTACCTGCCACCACATAATTTTGAGCTTCAACTTTAGCCATTATGATAGAAAACAATAACCTTGTTACCTTGGACTATGATGAGGTTTATGGTGATTTCCCTCCACTATCTTCAGATTTAGATAGTGATTGGAAAATTTCCCAAGTTGTACACACTTATATAATTGGACTCCAGGATAGGATTACACCATCTTTACTTTATCATTAGTGTTGATAAGTTAAGTCTTTACCTTACTATGATAGTTTTGATCAATATGGCCATCTCTTCCACACTTGTAATATTTCCCACTTCTAATCAAGTAGTTCCCTTAATGATTATTTCCACATTTATAATACACGGGAAGTTTCACTTGATTTACTTTTCTTCCATGATCACAGTTTCTCCCCCAGTTTGGATCCAAAGATCTCTTATTTTCATTCGATTTGTGAGACCACTGCGTATCACTGAACTTTAGTTCAACCTTCATAGCACTTTGAACTATCTCCTTATAGATTTTATAGTCTCTATTGGAAATATTCTTACATATATGGGGTCTTAGTCCACTAAAGAATATATCAAACTTTAAATTAGGATACATGAAAAAGAAAGAGGTGTGGTGATAAAGTCTTGTAAATTTTATCTCATACCTTCCCAAAGATTCATTTTCCTTTTTCTTCAGCTCTAGAAATTCCTTATCCTTTTTTATTTTCATTGAAAATGGAAAGTATTTATTGAAAACGATTACCCTTAACTCTTTCCACTCCATAGAATCAATATCCCCTATTGTATTTGTGTTTTTAATCAGTTCCCACCAATGATAAGATTATCCTTCTAAGCAGTAAACAGCCAGGGTGACTTTATCTTGTTCCGAACAATGGAGTACAAAAAATAACTTTTCTGTAGAGCTTATCCATTTTTCAGCAATTAGTGTGTTGGTAGATCCACTAAATGAAGATGTTCATTGATGCATAAAGGACTCAATAGAAATTTTTTCACTTCAAGTTGATTTTGGCATCTCATCTTTATTCAACTTATTATTCATAACTCGAGTAATTCGATTAATCATTCTCATGAAATTTTCCATTCCGAATTCCATCAGAGGATCGTCATCACATGGTCCATTACACTCACCATTTATGTGGTTTCTCCTATTTCATTTCATTTTCTAAAATAAGAAAAAATTAGTGAGAAAGGTGTTTATTTTAAGAATATTATAATTCTAAAAGAATTTTATATATTGAAACATTATGATTAAATATATTATTTTTTAACAATAAATACATTTTCTATATATCCTTCATAATAGTTTATAAAAGCTTGTGATTAACCAAACATATCCTCCAGGAGTGTCCATCTAGGTGTATATTAAGGCCTGTTATCATATAATAGGTTACACTGAGTCATGATTAACACACCTTGTCAGAGTTTTTACCCCTAGGTACCTCTATTCCAGAACCACGTCCACTTGTTCATATCTAGGTATGGATTTCATTACTCAAAAACCACTTACTTAATACTTTACCAAAATACCAGGATGTTTTCCTATATTTTAACTTGTTTCTAAGGTTCTTACTAAAGTTTTGAAATCCTAATTTCCACAAATAACTAAACCATACTTTGATACCAACAATGGAATCCCGCCTTTTTATTACATAACTTTTCATTACATTTTATAAATAGAGGATCTTTTAAAATTTAGTTTCTTAGAAATAAGGTACATAATACAAGAAAACTTAAAACATTATTATAATACACTTTAAAGGCTTCATCATAGATTTATACTAAGTAAATTTACTACATCTCATAACCTAAGGACATAAATCAAAGAAAAGGGTGAGCATACGGCCCGATAAGAGAAAACGGGGGAAATAATTTTCATGTGATCTTGTGAAATATCAATAAGAACATGAGGAATATAATAAAGGCATGAGAAGAGGAAAAAGAGTAATATCATAATAAAAATAACATGAATCATAACATGTAAATTTGTCTACAATATTTAAATGAGACATTTATAATCATATCACCAAGGTTTTCACCGAAGTTTCATAAAAAATACTGATGTTATTCACCAAGGTATCATATAACATGTCATCTCTAGAGATTGAATTATTTACCAAATTCATTAGAGAAATATCAGGGAACACCATTAATATATATTAATTAATGTGAGAAACATATATCGTAATAAAACATTTCATAAATAACCTATGGAGAATAAAAGAAATGGGTTTCATATAAAAAACATGGTGTTTTAAAAAGTGCTTAAACACATCTTTATGAAATTTATAACCCATAAAAAGGGAATGAAGGTTTTATGCATGTCAATAACAGAATAAAATAAGTAATTTTTACAACTTGGTGAATAACCTTGGAAAATAATTAAGTTTGGATATTCATATAAAGAAAATAAAAAGTAATTTCTTGAGGAGAATAGAGAAATTTTGAAAAGTAAAATCGACATCATAACGGGTATAAAAAATGGTTTTAAAAAAGGGTAAAAAGAGACATAACAGGGGTTTCCCATTGATAAAACATAATTTTTTAGTAATTTAATTAATAAAAATGAAATAAGATAGATTTACCATAACATTCAAAAGACATATATGAAAGAGGTTCTTGAAATGAAGAGAAAAGAAGGATATTTACCTTACCTTGAAGAGTAGTTCCTAAATCTTGAAGATCAAGACCTTGAGGACTTGAGGACACCTTGAAAGGACTCATTTGGAGGTAAAAATATCATATATTTGTGGAGGAATAATTTTAAATGAATATAAATGGAGAAATGGTGGGTATTAATAGAATAAGTGGAGGATTTGTTTATTAATTTCCAAATAAAGGCCTTAGACACCTAGGTAGTGGTAAATGAAAAACCCTGGTATTTTACCATGGTATTGGAAAATTAGAACACATTTTTTTTATTTTAATCCACAATAATATAACATAAGTTTATATTACTTTATTTTTCAAGGAAAATTAAAATTTTCATAAAATAACATTTTTAAAGTTAAAGTTTTCATTTTAAAATTTGAAAAGTAAATTATATACTTAAAAATTGATTAAATTATATTAAAATACTTTATATTTATAAAATAACATATTTTAAGTCTTTTATTTTTTTTAATTATTTATTACATAATTATGACATAATTATGATTTCATTAAACATATCGAAAAACTCAAACTGTATTTTTACTATTCATGAAAAAATAAATTATTTTAGAAAATTCTCATAAATTCATCCTAACCTAATTTCGATGTGATGATTTCAAAAAAATATTTATTTTATAATAATAATTATATAAATATGATAATTTTAAATTTTGAATATAAAAATCCTTATTTATTAAAAATAATAGCGAATTGAAAATGCACAGTGAAATTTTAGACACTTGGAAAAAAATAAAATTATTTCATCCTTATATTTAAATAAGGGTGTTTTTATCATACCATTTAATTAAAATAAACATTATTTATAATACATTATTTTATTATAATAATTTATATCCTTTATGAAAAGTACAATTTATGCCTGAAAAATTAATTTATCAAATTCCATCTCAATTTTATTAAGAAAAACTATTATTAAAACGGAATTGATGGAATAATTGTTTTTATTTAAATTATGGAATTAAAAATTATGTAACTAGGGAATAAATACATAACCCCTTATAAAAATCGCGTATGACCTAAGTGTAAGGTGTGCGATGGTGATAGATTCCTGGGGCAGCTCGACCAATATTTCCCTAGTGGTAAATTCCAATAACTTGAACTACTCCCATAGGCGATTTCATTCAAGATTCACTTGTTAAAGCTCATCTTGGAATTGTTCAAGAGTGAAGCCTAGTGAAACTAACTCCTTCCAATTCTCCAAAAAATGGTCTTCATATGACATGACTCTACTGGTTGAGGCCATAGTTTCTCCTTTCTCCATTAATTATCCTTTGTCATTTTTACTTATAAACACTAATTATAATGTTAAAATTATTATTAAGAGTGTAGTTTCCAATGGTAATGGTAATGTTAACCAATGGTCATAATTGAATAATGGTAATATAATGTTAAAAAATTGATGGTCACATTTCTTTTTATACTCACTTCATTATTAAAGATATATGGTTTTGTTGTGTATGATATAATAAAATGCACATCTTCAGGAAATAATTATCATTCAAAAAGTTTAGGTCATTACAACCATTTTGTTTTGAATAATATTTCAAGTAACATAATTATTCATTAGTTATATTTAATCCAATTAATTACTTTTTAATCAACTTTATATTGAATTTTAGTGTAAGTTTGTTTTTGGGTTTAAAAATGGGGTTTTCCAAAAAAACGTTTTAAAGTGCATAATATTTCTCCATTTCAATTAATTAAAATAATCCATAATTATAAATGTTTTAAATGAAATATATAGATTATATATAATTAAATATTAATTTATATTCATATAATGGATTATTATTAATTGTATAGTTAATATAAAATCATCTTTTTTCTTGGAAAATACACCACTTGAAAACCCTCTTTTTCATTGTGTTTGTGAGTTTAATTTGAAAATTAAAATTTTCCAATTATATGAATTTAATTTAGTAAAATGGATTAAATATTTGGAATCATAATAATTTATATTATCTAATAATTTCAACTTAATCTTTAACCATAATGAATAGTGAAAATAGTAAAAATTAATTACCACAGTTAAGGTAAAAATGGAATTACTGGGGGGGGGGGGTAAACTAAACATATAAGGGCTAAAAAAACCTATAAAATTTTATAAAATCTATTTTATGTGTATATTTAGATCTTATAATATCTAATCATTAACAATGGTTCATTTTGGATCCTTGTGGTATGTGAAAAACATGGGTACAAATTTTTCTTTTAAAAAATTACAAGTGTGTCACTCACTTCACTTATAAAAGGCCACCCCCTCTCCTCTTCACTTAACTCCTAAAGGGCCCTTTTTATCATACAATACCTACAAAAATATATTTCTTATTTTCCAACCCAATACACATATAACTTATTTTTATTATAATTCCATCCTAAGAATGCTTTTGGTGCTTACCTAAGGAGGTTTCCCAAAGAATAGGTATCATGCTTAATTGGGCATCTTTATTTTATTTCTTATTCAAACTCCTTAAAATATTATTAAATTATGATTATATAATAAAAAAATTATATCCCATATATTTATATGTTATTATGTTAATTGAATAACCTAAATCCATCTTCTCTTTCATCAACTGGGATACAAAATCATCATTTGTGTGTACGGTGGACTACCGCCTCACGAACCGATGTCATTTTTTTCCATCATCACCTATCATGTATTGTTTTAATGATTTATTTAAAGTATATATATATGATATTTGTAACATATTTATAATTATTAAGTTATTATATCACATGTACCTTCTTAATTTAAATTATACGGGGGATACAATAACGTCGCTCGTGTGTACGGCGGACAACCACCTTGCGAAGTGATGTGATTCATTTTTCACCAAAAATTTATATGTAAGGTAATGAGGATAAATTTAATGAATATATGTGATATAAATTAAATCATAATTATATTAATGAAATATTTATCATTCTGAAAAGACAATATATCATTTTTTTTTCTTACACAGAAAAACGATAATGTCGTTCATGTATGTGTGGACTATCGCCTCCAGAAAACAATGTGATTATTTTTTTAATCACAAAAAATGGATGATATATATAAGTATATTTGATGAAAAAATATTTTATTTATGATATAATTATAATTATATAAATATAAAACATCACTTACCTTCTTTTCATAATGACATTGAAAAATGGAAATGTTACTCATGCATATATATGACCTATCATCTCCATGATTATAACACAGTTAATTTTTCATAACCATATTTCATGATTGGTTTTAAAAATTATAATTAATTCATAAATATGATAATTATTTCATTATTATTATTCTATATATGTTGAATAATGACCTCTTTGACAAATATTCAACCTACTGAAGTAATTTTTGACACATAAGCCAAATATCATCAAAACACCTAGCATAAACTTAATTGATTAAGTAATTGTTTATAACATGGTAATAAGTGAAATAAAAGGAATAATAAAGTTTAAAAATGTTTTCAATAAAGTTAATAATTAATATAAGTTTATTATTTAGGAATTTAAAGAACTTATGTGACAAGTCAGACTCAATGTAAGAGACTTTATCTCAATTTCTAGGACCAAGATGATGATAAAGGTGATTGTTTTCAGATGCTACCTTTTGTTATCAATAATGTTTAAGAAATAATAAAGTATGTTTTAGAAGAAAGAAAAATCACCTCACTTTGTATTTGAATTGGACTGACTATCGTATTCAAGGAATCAGACTTACAAAGGTCGATTATATTAAAGAAGAATCTTGCTAGAAGTAAATGATCATTAGATTTAATATGAATCTGATATGAATGGTTTGATCATAATGATGGAGAATCATAGTCTTTAAGACTATGATAAAACAATTGTGATGTTTCTTTGGTGATCTTAGAGTTCTCATAAATCACAAGTATTTTGAAAACTTGTGGTGCAAACTTGATGAAAGAAAGGGGGAGTGAAAGAGATGATGTCAATCATATTTAGATTGATTGTATCTGGATAGAAAGAGAAAATATGTTTGAAATATTATTCATTCTGATCCTAATCAAGATTATCTTTATCGTATTTAGAACAATTGTTATATGGACAAACATATTCTAGATATGTTGGCAAGAAAGATGGTTGTTGGAGTTTTTGGAAGTTGGAGTACTTTCCATTACAAGTCATATGATGATAAAGCTGATCTTCATTATATTCAAATCCATGAAGGAAGTTTTGGTTACAATAAAAAGTTTTTAGAAGAATAAATTTGGTGAAGCAAAAGATTCCCGGTTTCATGATCATCGTAATGGGGTCATTGTATTCATAATTTTTTTTAAAGGATGGAAGGTTTGTGGAAAATATGAGAAACCAAAGGTAATGATTTTTAGTCATACCAAAAGCCAAAAGGTATAAATCCTTACTGATTGAAGATAATGGGTATCGTATTCATAAGAGAAAAAAAACCTTGATTTTTTTCAAATTAATTTATCAATTGGGTCAAGTGGATCAAGAAAATAGATTAATTAGAAGCAGTTGAAAGTGTTTTCAAAGGGATAATCTTATTCATCAATCATAATATAAAATCAAAATTGGACTAGAGTTTGAAAAGAAAGTCTGAAGAAGAACTGAAGTTGTTAGAAGATTCTAGAAGGATCGAGAAGGAACGAGAAGTGTTGAAGAAGTTAAGATGCACCTAAAATTTAAGTAAAATAAATATGTAGGTGAATTTTGATGAGGGGGAACCTTTTTTGGATTCCCGCTAAAGTCACTTTTGTGTTGCCTATAAAAGGGGAGAAGTAAAACATACTTTTATGATAACTGATAACAAGTGTACTATTCGTGAATAGAGTGAAGAAATAAAGTTCTAGAAAGATAAGAAGAGGTTTTTGGGTTATTTTTTATTAAATAAGTATTTCCATATTTAAGTGAAAGGAGAAGAGAGAAGATTTCAATGTATTCAGTTGTTCATCGTATTTAGATGTTTATCATATTCTACTTATCATCATATTCAGCTGGTAATCATATCGGGCTGGATAATCTGATAGGGATTTCTGTATTGGGATTTACGGACTAAGTAAGAAGGTATTCTAAATTTTCTCGATTATATTATGATAGTGTTATATCTATCATATTGGGAAATCCGATTTGGGGATCATATTGGGAAAATCAGACTGAGTGAACTGTATTGGGAAAATCAGACTGAAAATTGGATTAGAGTTTTATATTAAATGTCCTTGAAGTTATTACTATCTTCTTGGTAAGAAAGTGAAGATTTTTTTTTTCAAAAGAATACATTTTTTAAAGTTGATAATAAGCACATGTAACATGCATTTTTACATAAAAATTATTTTACCCTATTTGTGCTAAGAGGAAGCACACTCTCTATTGGATTGTTTCAATAGTACTACACGAGTGAAAGGGCATATCCTACTCATTGTATTCTAAGGATTGTTTTCTAGTATATTGTGTGGTATTGGATCATTTTTGAAACCATACCAAGGAAGTATATATTCTTATTGAATAGTAAACCTTATAAATTCTTGTATTCCTGTGGATATGTGTTTGATTTGTTTTCATTAGGGAAAGAAATATTTAACAAGAGGCGAAGGCTGTTTCATTTTCAAAGAAACATAAAAGAAAAGTTATCACTGATTCACCACCTACCCCAATCAGTGATAAAATTATCCTGACTGGGAAATTACAATTGGTATATAAGGGTAGGTTCCCTTTGCACATTCTTTGCTAAAGTATTAAATAGAAGTTGATGGATAATTTCAATTGTGTGAACAATAAGGGAATTCTGAATTTTGATGGAAATAATTATCATATCTGGAAATATAGAATATTGTATTATCTCATGTCTATTGGATATAAAGTGCTTGAAGTTGCAACATATGAGTTTCCTCCTATTGATGATAAATTTTCTCTAACATCTATTCATAATAAGAATCTTGAGAATGATGGAAGGGCCAAGAATTATTTACTATCATCACTTTCTGAAATTGAAATACTAAGAGTGAAATGTATTTCCACAACCAAAGGAATATGGAAAAAACTAAAAACCATATACGAAGGAAATACAAAAGAGAAGAAGGAAAAATTACAAATATGGAGGCTTAAGTATAAAGATTTAAAAATGGGTGAGTATGAATCTATTGGGGTCTTATTTACTAGGGTAGATGGAATTTTTAGCAAAATCATTTGTCTTGTTGAAAATTTAAAAGATTCTATATTTGTTGAAAAGATTCTGAGAATTCTTCATGACATGTTTGATGCTAAAGTTTCCTCATTGGATGATAGATCTTGAAACATTTCCTCTTTATGATTTTAATAGAACTCTCATTAATTATGAAATTATAAGGGAGAAATATATGAAAAGAAAAAAAAGTTGATAGAGAAATGTCTTTCAAGGATGCAAAGAAAGAGAATTCAAATAAGTTTCTTATTAAAGAAGCAGCAGATGAATCTGATTTCAAAAAAGAGGTATGTAAAAATTTTGATGATATTTTATCCCTGTTTTCTAAGAATGTGAAAAGTGGTACAAGAAAATAAAAAGGGAAACTTCCCTTGAAATGTTTTGAATGTGGATCCTTTGGGTACTTTGTGGCCAATTTTCCACGAATAAATAATAAATATTATAAAGATGAAGAAGAAATAAAGCCAAGAAGATCATGGAAGAAAAAGGGAGATATAAGAAAATATTATTCCACTAGGAAAGAAAGAAATTCTTCAAATCCAGAAGAAGAAGTTTATTATCTAAAGATAAAGAAGAAAAATGCAGTGATGTTGAGTTTGGAAAATCTATTGAGTATGTTAGTGAGAATAGATTTAGAAAAATAGTGAACGATGAAGAATTCAGAAGTAGTGATTTTGATGAAGAAGAAACTCAACTTGAAATGCACTTAAAATAAGTGTTGAAAGAATGTTTGAGAAAGATTATAAGACTTGAAAAGAAAATAAATAATTTTGAATATGAATGTTCCTTTAAAAATCAAAAAATATTTTCAGAAGAGAAGAACAAGATGCTGGTGGAGATTGAAAAATTTAAGAAATATATTGAGAAAGAAAAGAATCATAATGAGCATATATAAGTAAAGCTGAAGAAAAAAGAAAAATAGTTAGAACTTGTCCAATGTTTTTTTAAAGATGAATAAATAAATACAATTTTAAAAAACTCTATCTTTTAAGTAAGTGAATTTTCTGTTAAGAAGGTACCTAAAAAGAAAAAAAATTGATCCTCAAATGTTTTGAAGAAAGCTGGAATTGTTTCTGAGAAGAAGGAAACTAGGAAAGTTGTGTATGTGTCTAAGATTAACAAAGTTGGGAATTCAGAAGTTTCAAAATAACCTGAGTCCAAAAATGTTTACAAAAATTATGAATCCAAAAAATTTTCCAATACTTATGAATATAATAAAGGTAAAATTAAAAGGAAGTCTCTGATTGAAAAAAATGTTGGTGGCTTAGAAAAGAAAGATAAAAAGGTTGCTGAGAAATGTACTCAGAATTCCTATCAGTATAGAAGTTTCAAAGGTAAATACTCTTTCTATGGTTAATGCTGGTATTTTGGTGGATTCAAACACACAAAAAACATGTGTTGGTTCAAAAAACAACATTACTATTATTCTATAGGTTATAGAAGTAAAAGTTTGAGGGGAAGTAAATATACTCAATGAAAGAAGTATGAGAATGTTGTCTTAAAGAAACAAAACTAGAAAAATAGTCTATTTCCACATTTGAAAACTGTGTCAATAGGGCCCAAAACCATGGATGTAGCCTACAACCACAATTTTCCCAACCATGGGTTCCATCACCGTGGTAGTAGGGTCAAAACTATTTCCATGGTTTTAACCGTGGCAGTAGGTAGGCTATTTCCACAGTTTTCAAAACCATAAAAATAGGTCGCGTCGATGTCAACTGTGAAAGTTGACCTATGGACATGGTTTAAACCATGGAAATAGCCTAAAAATAATGTGTGCCCAGTTAAATTTGATCCCTACACCTACACTTTATGTTCTAGCACCCTAACCACTACACCACCAAGGACTTCATGTATATATATATGTATTATGTCATATATATTATTAAAAACTGTGGTAATAACATAAAAATCAAGGAAATGGTGTTTCCCACCATTTTTTTGGTGGTAAAATTTTTCTTCAGCAGAAGCACGGGAGACCTATAGCCATGGTTTTGAAAAACCGTGGCTATAGGTATAGCCAAGTGCCACGGTTTTAACCATGGTAGTATGTGAGCTATTACCACGGTTTCAAAACCATGGAAATAGGTCACGTCAGTGTCAACTATGGTAGTTGAACTATGGCCATGGTTTAAACCATGGCTATAGCCCTAGAAAACCATGACAATAGGATTTGAAAAAAAATGGCCATGGTTTTACTAAAACCGTGGAAATAGCCTGCCTATATCTATAGTTTTGAAAACCGTGGCTATAGATCCAAGGAAATAGCTCATTTTTCTAGCTATGAAACCTAAGAAGGTTTAAGTAAAGATTGAAAATAGATTCTAACCCCATGAAACTATTTTTGAAAGATGTGAACAACCAAGACATCTTGCTAAGGGTTCTATTATTTTGTTACTAACACAAAAAATGTTTCTTAACAATTATCAAAAGCCAGAGGTGAAGAAATAAAAGGAAGAATAGAAATCTATTATTGTAGAAATCTATTTGGAAGCTACAAAAGGAGAATAAAATTGGATTCTTGATAGTGGTTGTTCTTCTCATATGACAGGGGATTTGAAATTATTGAAGAATGTGAAGGACTTTAAAGAAGGAACAATGAAATTTGGCAATGATGAATCCTTGAAAATAAAAGGTTTTGGGTTATCTATAATTGGGAATGAAAAATGAAATCCAAGAAAACCTTGTATATTGATGGGATGAAACACAATTTTCTAAGCGTTTCAAAATTGTATGATGAGGGTAAAAAAATTTTCTTCAAAAAATATAGTATTTTTTTTGTGAAAAGTGAAGAAAATGGAAAGACTATTACAAGAGGTCAATGTACAAAAGGAAACTTGTTTTAGGTTGGTGAAATACAAAACTCTTGTTACATGAGTATAGTGGAAGAGAATCAATTGTGGAATAAAATTTTAGGACACATGTGTCAAATAAACATGATCAAGTTATCAAAGTGACATAGTGTTAGAGAAATTCCTAATTTTATAAGAATAATAGATTGGTGTTGCACTATTTATTAAAAAGGAAATATTATGCAAGCTATGTATGAGAAAGTTGATATTTGTTCAAAAAAACCCCTGGAGATGATTCATTGCGATATATATGGGACAATGAGAAAAAAATAAAAAATATATATATAAGTATTTAATTACTTTCATTGATGATTTTACTCTCATTAATTGTGTTATGTATATGAAACATAAGTCAGATGCTTTGAAAATGCTTAAAAGTTTTAGAAGGAAAACTGGGAAGGAATGTGAGTTAGAGTGAATAAGTTGAGAACAGACAATGGTGGTGAATATAGAAGAGACGAATTTGAAAGTTATCTTGAGAATTATGGAATTCATCATGAGTATTATTCCCCATACACTTCTCAACAAAATGGGGTTGTTGAAAGAAATAATAGAAGTTTTGTGGAAATGGGAAGAACTATGTTACTTGAACATGGTCTTTCTAATTACTATTGAAGGCAATCCATGAGTACTACTGTGTACATTCAAAACTAATGTTTCTACATGTGAAGATCACATATGAATCCATATGAATTGTTTTATGAAAAAACACTAAATTTTAAACACTAAAGAGTTTTTGGAATTCCATGTATTATCAATAAGAAAGGTGGAAACTTTGGAAACTTTGAGAAGAAAGGTAAAGATGGAATATTTATTGGATATGCTCTAGAAGGAAGAAGATATAGATGTTTCAACAAAGAAACGTGAATAATTTTTGACCCTATTGATGTGAAAGTTATTGAAAGGGCAGAAAAAGACAAACAAACTTAGGCAGATAAGGAGGTTGAACAGGATAAGGGAAAAAAATATAATAAGGATACAAACAATTGCAATCCTACTCAAGAAGAAGAATTGGACTCAGATATTTCTAGTGATGAGGAATATACTCAAAAATCATATCCTGGTCTAAATAAATAAGTAGAAACTCAGAATATTATTGGTGATAAACATCATAAGGTTCAAACAAGAAGAACAAAAAATACAATTACACATACTTCTTTATATTCAAAACTGGAGCTGAATGATGTAAAAGAAGATTTTGAGTATCTATAATGGGTTTAGTCCATGAATAAAGAGTTATGTTAGATTAAAAAAAATGATACATGGGAACTTTTACCCAATCCAGATAAAAAAACATCATTGGTATAAATCAGGTTTTCAAAAACAAGCTGAATGAAGAAGGTGAAGTGATAAGAAACAAATCAAGATTGGTTTTCAAAGGGTATTCACAATTTGAAGGTATTGATTTTGATGAAACCTTTTCTCTAGTGGAAAGGTTAGAAAAAATTAGAATCTTTCTTTCTATTTCTGCATAATGATGTTACAACAATTTTAAAATGGATGTTAAATTTGTATTCTTGAATGTTGATCTTGACAAGGAAGTTTATATTGAACAAACTTGTGGATTTTTTGTTAGAAAAGATGAACGTTATGTGTGAAGATTGAAAAAGGATTTTTATAGGATAAACCAAGATCCAAGGGTATGATATTCAAATTAGATACATGCTTAAATAATATGAATTTTAATAAAGGAAGAGTGGATAACAATATTTACATTAGAAAAAGTAAAGAGTATTACCTCATCATAATTGTTTATATTGATGACATTATCTTTGCTGGGAATGATGAAAGATCTTGTGAAATATTTTCTGAAGAGATGAAAAAGTTTTTTGAGATGTCCTTACTAGGGGAAATGAAATACTATATTGGGTTACAAATTCTACAAGAAAAGAAACACATTTTTCTTTCTCAAGAAAAGTATGATAAGGAACTTCCTAAGAGGTTTGGCATGGAAAAATCAAAACCTATTTCCAAACCTATTTCAATAGGAAAAAAGTTATCTAAATATAGAGAAGGAAAATAAGTTGATTAAAAATAATTTCGAAAGATGGTTAGAAGTTTTTTGTATAGGACTTCCATGAGACCCAACATTATTTATATTGTTACCTTATGTGCATGATTTTAGAGTGCTCCAAAAGAATCAAATTTATTTGCTGGAAAAATAATTCTCAGATACATTAAAGGCACAAAAATTTTTAGAATCAAGTATGATAGGTCAGATAGTATTGATTTGTTAGGGTATTCAGATGGTGATTGGGAAGGAAATGTTGATGATTGAATATCAACATCTTGTGGAGTATTATTTTTGGGAAATAATTGTGTTAGTTGACATATAAAGAAAAAAAATTTAGTAACTCTTAGTATGGTTGAAGCTAAGTATGTTGCTACCACTCAAGTAGCTACTCAACATATGTGGATAAAAACTCAATTAGAATACTTACTTGTTGAAGTGAAGTTATCCTTGCTCTTGGGTTGTGACAATCAAAGTACAATCAATCTCACTAGAAATATGGTTCAATATTATTGTTCAAAACAAATTGATATCAAATATCATTTCATCAAAGAGCATGTGAAAAATAATTATTTAAATATCGAGTACGTTCCAACATCAAAACAAGTTGCTGAAATTTTCAAAAAACCTTTATTGAAGGAATCATTTTCTATATTGAGGTTCAACATGGGTTTCCAACCTCTTTTTCATCAAGGATGAGGTATGTGTTTTTGTCCCCTCTCACATCTTACCTTTAAATAGCGTTGTCAAGGGGGATAATTTTTTCATAAATTTATCCTTATGGAAGCATGTAAAAAGGGGGAGTTTTGGGTAAGCTGTGAATCCAACATTGTATTGTGAGTGAACTATTATAACTGTTTATTGGACTAGTTGTAGGAAAAAAACTTTTTATATTCTAGGATAGGTGAGAAGTTGTGAATGGAAGGCTGATAAAGAAAAGTTAAATAAGGTTTTCACAATCACTACTTTTTGATAGCATTGGTGTTCTATCAATGATTCTTGTTTCATAAAATGAGATAGCTCATATAGGCTTAGAATTATCGATAAGTAATCCATTACTTGAGGATATAAAGTTCAGTGATTTATGAATCTTGATTGAAAACAAAATACAAAGGGGGATATTTTTAGGACCAAGCTGATGATAAAGGTGATTGTTTTCATATGTTGTATTTTGTTGTCAAGAAAGTATAAGAAAGAATAAAGGAAGTTTGATAAGAAAGAAAAATCACCTTACTTTGTATTTAAATTGGACTGACCATCATATTCAAGGAATCATACTTACAAAGGTCATCGTATGGAGGTAGAATATTGTTGGAAGTAAATGGCCATCATATTCACTCTAAATCCAGTATTAATGGTTTGATCATAATTATGGAGAATCAGAGTCTTCATGACTATGATAAAAAAATGTGATATTACCTTGATAATCTTGGAGTTCTCATAAATCATAATTATTTTGAAAACTTGTGGTGAAATCTTGATGAAAGAAAGGGGGAGTGAAAGGGATGCTACCAATAATATTCAGATTGATTGTATCTGGATGGAAAGAAAAAAGATGTTGAAGATCATATTCATCCTGATCATAATCAAGCATATCTTCATCATATCCAGGCCAATTGTTATCTAGAGAATCATATTCAAGATAAGTTGGAAAGAAATATTGTTTCTAGAGTTTGGGGAAGTTGCAGTACTTTCCATTGTAATTTAGATGATGCTAAAACTGATCTTCATTGTATTCAAATCCATGATGGAAGTCATGGTTACAAGCAAAAGTTTTTGGAAAAAGAATTTTGGTGAAGTAGAAATTTTTTGATTTCACAACCATCGCAATGGGATCATCAGATTCATAATTGTTTTAAAGGTTGGAAGATTTGTGGAAAATGTCCAAAGGTACTAGTTTTCAGTCAAACCAAAATAAAAAAATATAAATCCTCGGTGATTTAAGATTATGGGTATCATATTTAAAATAGAAACAGAAAACCTGATTTGTTTTCAAATTCCTTTTTCAATTATTCAAGTGGATCAAGATAAGAGATGAATTAGAAGTGGTTGAATGTTTTGTCAAAGGGAGCAACATATTCATCAATCAGGATGAAAAATAGGAATCAGACTAGAGTTTAAAAAGAAATTCTGAAGAAGAACTAAAGTTGTTAGAATATTTGAGAAGGATCAAGGAGTGAGAAGAGTTGATGAAGTCAAGATGCACTATAAATTCAATGAAAATCAAGATGTAGGTGAATTTCAATGAGCAGGAAACTTTTTGGATTTCTTGCCGAAGTCACTTTTGAGTCGCCTATAAAAGGGGAGAAGTACATCGCACTTTTCTGATGACTGACAACGAGTGTACTCTTCACGAAGAGAGAGAATCTATGAAATTATAGAAAGAGAAGAATAGGTTTTTGGGTTATTTTTTTTCTTGAATAAGACTTTCTATATTGAAGTGAAAGGATAATAGAAAATATTACAACATATTCACCTATTTATCGTATTTTTCTTGTCATCGTATTCAATTGGTCATCGTATAGGGATGGATAATCGGATCAGGATTTCCATATTGGGATTTATGGAATGAGGAATAAGGTATTCTAAATTATCTCAATTGTATTCTGATAGTGTTATATCTATCATATTGGGTAATCAGATTTGAGGATCGGATTGGGAAAATCAGACTGAGCAAATCATATTAGGAAAATTGGACTGACAATCATATTAGAGTTTTATATCAAAAGTCCTTGAAGTTATTATAATGATCCAAAGTTTAATCAATGGAAATTCCCTTATTATAATTATTTCATATAATCACATGAAATCAAAAAAAAAATGAACTACTAAGTACTATGTGACCTTTAAAAATAATATTGTCACTTCTGTGATTTGAATTTCAAAAATATGACATACACGACTGCATTCAGGGTGATTTTTGGTGCCTGATGGAACAAAATTAATTTTTGATGAATAGTAAACTACCCTTATGAGTAGTAACCTACCATTATGAATAGTAATATGACCCTTATAAATATTAAATTTCCCAAAATAATAGTAACCTCATCCATGAATGTATAAATAAAATTTAGACATCTTATAAGTGACAATATGACCATAGTAAAAGTATTGTTATTTTTGTACATTATAAATAAATAATTAAAATTAATTAGTTAATTTAAAATAAAATTTATTTTCCTAAAATGTGGTCATAAATTAACAATTTTATGTCTTTTGGTTTTAAGATAATTTTATAAGACCTTATTTAATTTTTGATAGCATTATAAAACTAGTTATAATTTTTAAAATATGTATTTTCAAGTAAATTATGATTTTAATTAAATATTTAATTAATCATGTATATATTTTTTTAAAAAAAATGTATTTCATTTTTGGATTCTACACATTGGAAAATGGTTAGGGAGGATTTTTTGGATTTTTCTAAAATACTTGAATTTTTGATGAATCGTGAAATACAATAATTTACTTTATATATACATTAAGGGTTAAATACACTATTCCTAGAATCATCACTGATGTAAGAACCCTTGGTGAGAACTAACATGCACTAATTACTCTTTTTAGTTATTGAATCATCACTATTTCTTGTATTATGGATAAATAATAAACTAATGATTAAAATATTAAGAAAACCCTCCTCCCCTTCACTATAAAAACCACCCACACTCTGCTCTTCTATTAACTCTTATCAAGCCTTGTAACTTGCCTAAATTATACTCAAATATATCCCCAATATCTTACCCCATTTACATCAGCCATTTTTCTCCTCAAAAGACCAAATCCTCTCCCCTTAAGAGGATCTCAAGGAAGATTAATTCAAGAGGTAAATTTCTCTTTTCAATTCTTTTACTTTCCTTTCAGGTTCCGTTGTTTTATTTTATATCCTTACCTATCCTCATCCAAATTTTATGAAAAATTTAGCACCTTATATGTACTATAAATATTTTATGATAATGTAATAAATTATTATCATCTCTCCTTTACCCTTATTTTATACTAGTAGTAAAAAACACCATCCGAGATGTGTTAATTTACCATATTCATGGACGATGGATTTTTGAATTTCCATTACCATATTCAATTATGGTCATGAAACCATTATTATGGTTGAAACATACTATAATATATTTATTATGTCTCATATATAATTCATGAATCTTTTTGTACACATGGTTTTTATTTATATGACAAAATGTGTTTGTTGTGATAAAAAACCCACCAATTAACTCAAAAGGTTATCACTAACGTTTTATATAATGTTTCATTTTCACTCCAAGTAACCAAATAAAATTTAAAACCATGTAAAATTATGTATGTACAATAATAAAATATAACTCCAATTCTAAAAATACATCCTCATTTTACATGATTATCTGTTCATGTATATAAGTAAACCGATCATGAAACAAATAGACCCGAACAATGAAATTGAACCTCATAAAGAATAAAAAAGGTTATAAATGAACTCAAAATTTTTATAATAAATCAATTAAATGTAAAATAGGTTCTTCAATTATTAATTAATTAACCTAATTTTATTATTAAGGTCATTAAGATCAAGTGAATAACACCATCAGACTTAAGGTAAGAGATTCTACCCGAACCTCCTTTATTCCTTCGGGTTGCTCTATCTTTCTTTTTACCAAAATGAGTATTTATTTTATTTTTATGTACATATTATAAATGATTATTATATGATCTAAAATCATGTATCAAGATCCATTCAACCTTATATTTTAGGGATATACATGTTTTTAAGTGGTTCCCTCCTCAATACTTCCTGATAAGCAAACCCGTTTTAAGGGAACATCCCAAATTCTTACCCCATTTCAAGTACACTATATCATCTATTTTAAGCCACACTTTTTTATTAAATAATTATTTTTATTATGAAAACCTACTTGGTTCACTTATGGTTTTATATAAAAGATCATGCCCTTTTTTAAATACTCTTTAATATTTTCCTTAAAACCACACTAAAATGTTTTAATTATAAAGTTTCTTAAATACTCTATTTTACAAGTTGTCACATATGTTTGACACCACTTATCATGATACATGCCTTTCTACCTTATGAATTTCCATGTTCATTTCTTTCATTTACACTTTTATGATACACCCATTGGTTACACTTTATGATATGATTATGATACTCATTCCTTTCCACATGTACCCTTATGTTTATGTATGATTATGTATGTGGAAAGCATATTCATGAACATGTTATGATGGTTGATCCCGGATAACACTCCAATTCATTGGGTAAAGTTGAGTCTCATGATATTTTATGTGAAATGGTCTTGGAGGTTAGCCTTGACTCGTGCTACCATGTGCAACAGTATTGGTGGTTAACCTTGACTTGTGGTCCTCTATGTGCAACGAGCCTTGAATCATGCTAAAGTCATGTTTTACGTTGCTTCCACATTACTATGAATCCATATTTATATGTTATGATTACATATGTTCCATGCATTTTTATATCATTATGTGATTCCTTCTAACCCATGTGCTAAATATTTATTTTAATGTTTATTCCCTTACTGGGCTTTTAGCTCATCCATTTGTTCATGTTATCCCCAGATTATCCTGCGAAGATATATGAGAAAAATAGGAGTTAATATATATTTATTAAGAATAAATAAATAATTTTTTTATTTATTCCCATGTTTTCATTTTTATGTACTTAGTCTTCCAAGACACTAGACTTCACAATACTTGGCTTGTAATATATTGTTTTATTATGCTTAAAATCATGTAATGACATGTGTAAAAGTATAGGGTCACTATAGTTGGTATCAGAGGATGGTCTAGTTATTTTTTAATATTAGGAATAGAGAAATATAGTAAGAACCTTTGGGATGAGACTAAGTATAATAAAATACCCCTAATTTTTGGTAAGTATATAGTAAGTGGTTTATCAAGAAAATACATCTCTATCTAGATAAAAATAGGTATAGGTGGATCTAGCACAAATTTATCTAGGGGTAAAACCTGAAAACACCACTTTGAGCTAGACTTGAACTGGAATTGGTGCACGACAATGGATGCACTCTTGGTTTGAAACTCCTAGGGGATATGATTTAGTGAATTAATGATCTTGGTACAAACTATTATTAATGGAATAAAAAAAAGTGACCATAAGAATATAAGTTAAGAAACAGATCAAGGATAACCTGGATTTAAACCTAGAGAATCACAAGTTAGGATATACTTTCCCTTTATAAGTTTATCCTTTTATGTTCAAAGTTTCCCTTTTTATGCTTAATAGCTAAGTATTCAATCCCTCTAAATGTATGTTATTTTTCTTAGTTAATGGCGGGAAATAGAAGAACACGTGCCAATAATCAACGTGACAGGGAATGCGAAGATTTACCTAATGATATTCCAAATATGATGGGAACAGGTGCTCAAAACATCATGATATTTCTCGCTCATTTGGATCAAGTTACGAATAATAATGTGAATCATATGGAACACCCTCCTCCCCCAAGGAAAGAGAAAGTTTCCATTGAATCCTTCATACAGAAAAGGACTCCCATGTTTAGTGGATCTTCCAATCCCATCCTCATGTAACAGTGGATTAACTCCATTGAAAAGATATTCTCTATCCTCCAGTTCTCAGAAGAAGAGAAAGTTATACTGACAGTCTATCATTTTGATGGGGAAGCTGATTAGTGGTGGACACTAATCAAGAATATGAATTCCCAAGAGGAAATTAATTCCATGGATTGGGAGGAATTCAAGAAAATGTTTTTTCAATAAATATTTACCATGAACCCTCCACCTCAAGATGGAAAGAGAATTTCTCGGACTCAAGTAAAAGGAAGATGATTCCATCTGGGCGTATGAAGCAAAATCCACATGGCTTGCAAGATATGCTTACGGATTTTTCATGACCACTGAAAGCAAGGCGGATCACTTCCTTAGTGGACTAAATCCGAGTATATGAAAATCGTTGGCAATTCGGGGCTTTGACAGTTATGAGGAGATTTTCCATTGTTCCCTCAAGGTTGAAATAGAGATCGGAGACTCCCAGTGGTCTCATGGTCCCGATGAAAAAAATTGTAAGATGGATTCTAATATGGGTGGTTCAATAAATAAATACCATGATGGAAAAAAGATCAAACATTCCATGTGTCAAAATTATGGGAAGAAGCATCCTGGGAACTGTTAAAGGGAACCATGAATTACTTCAAATGTGGAAAGATGGGACATCTAGCAAAGAACTGCTGAAGGGAAATGAAGAATTACGCTAATGTGGAAGAAGAAAATAAGGTTCATATCAAAACTCAACTTGTAGTGCAGTATTAAAACTAAAAAGATCATGAGAATTATGAAAACAATTACCTTAAGCCAAGGGTTGTTGGAGGAAATCAACAACAACCACCAAGGTAACAAGGAAGTGCTTATGCTATCACTACTGCTGAGATGGATCTAGACAATGATGTGGTGATAGGTACACTAGTTATTCACTCAATAATAGTGAATGTACTATTTGATTCTAGTTCTACACACTCTTTTGTATCTTACAAGTTTAGTAGAACCATTCAAACACCACCTCAAAATTTGGAGATTGATTTATCCATGAGAACAAAAAATGGGTAAATTATTGCATCCAAAGTATATAACTCCTCCATAGTTAACATTTGTGGACTAAAACTCCCATAAAATCTCATCATACTTTCTTTAGTAGAGTTTGATGCTATCTTGGGCATGGATTGGTTGTCTTTATACAAAGACAACATCAACTGTCGGAAAAGGGAGGTCACTCTTCATATCTTGAAGCATCCTCCAATTATTTACAAGTGTAAGGAGGAAGATAAATCTCCTTTAGAATTATTGTCTCAAGTGTGGATATTACTGACCTATTAGCAATCATGTCTTTCTCAAATGGATAATATAAAGGAGAGAATCATGTTCTAAGACATGCCTGTCATGAGGGATTACACTAATGTATTTCATGAAGAATTACCTGGTCTTCCTCCTGATCTATAGGCTGAGTTATCAATTGAAATTATTTCTAGATCTTTACCTATATTGAAGATACCTTATAGAATGGACACCATAGAGTTGGATGAGATTAAGAAGCAGTTACAGGATAATATGGAGAAGGGTTTTATAATCCCGAGTCTTCACCATGGGGTGCACCGGTCCTCTTCATCAAGAAGAAGGATGTATCAATGCGCCTCTGCATTGATTATCGTGAGCTCAATAAAATCATAATAAAGAACAAGTATCCCCTTCCACATATAGATGACTTGTTCAATCAGCTTCGTAGGGGTAGTTATTTATCTAAGGTGGACCTTTGGTCAGGATATCACCAATTAAAGGCGAGGAAGGAAGATATTCCCAAGACTACCTTTAGAACAAGGTATGGACACTATGAATTCATAGTGACGCCCTTTGGACTCACTAATGATCTAGAAATTTTCATGGATATAATGAATAAAGTCTTTAGAGATTACCTAGAAAAATTTGTGGTAGTATTTATCGATGAAATTATGATATACTCCAAGAGTAAGGAGAAACATGAGGAGCATTTGAATACTATGCTAAAAACTTTACGAAGGGAGAATATATTTGAAAAGTATAGTAAATGTGAGTTCTGTAAGGAGGAAGTATCATTCTTAGGGCATGTTATCACTACTAAAGGGATATCTGTAGACCCTTCCAAGACAAGGGCTATTGAAGAGTGTCCCATGCCAACATATGTAACAGAGATTTGTAGCTTCCTTGGTCTAGCTAGGTATTACCGATGATTTTTAGAGAACTTTCACAATTTTCAAAACCAATGACCAAGTTGACATGGAAGGGGGTGAAGTTTTTCTGGACTCAAGATTGTGAAGACTGCATTAAGGAGTTGAAAAATTGGCTTATCACTACACCAATATTCACACTCCCAAAAAGTAGAGAACTCTTTGTGGTGTAAAATGATTCTTCAAAGAAGGGTTTAGGCTATGTGTTGATGTAAAATGATAAAGTGATAGCCTACTCCTCAAGGCAGTTGAAATCCATGATAAAAACTATCCCATGCATGATTTGGAGTTGGCAGCTATGATCTTTGTGTTAAAAATCTGGCAGCATTATCTCTATGGGAAGAAGTGTGAGATATACACTAATCACAAGAGTCTCAAATATATATTCACATAGAGAGATTAATATGCACTAGAGAATATGTTTAGAGCTCATAAAGGATCATGAATGCTCAATACACTACCATCCTAGTAAGAAAAATAAGGTGGTGGATGCCCTAAGTAGAAAGGATCCTACATCTTTATCAATGATGAGAGTTGAGAAGGATCCAATCTTCTTGGATTTGCAGAGGATGGATATGGAAATAATTAAGGGTGGAAAATAACCAATCCTTTCTTAAATGGTTTCTCAACCATCCCTCGTGGAGGAAATAAAGGATTCTCAAAGAAAATACGTGAAAATTCTGAAAATGGTGGAAAATATTAGAAATGGGAAATCCTATGAGTTCAATATTGACGAGGAAGGAGTTGTAAGATTTGGGCCACGATTATGTTTTACATCTGATCTATAGATAAAGAAGGAGATTTTGAATGAATCACATATATCAACCTTCTCTATTCATCTAGGGAGCACAAATATGTATCGAGATCTCTGAGAGAACTTTTGGTGGGACAATATAAAGAAAGAGATCATTGACTATACATCAAAGTTCCTGGTATGTCAGAAAGTGAAGGATAAGTGGAAAAAGTATGAGGATATGATACAACCAATACCCATACCAACAAGGAAGTGGGATAAACTTACCATGGAATTTTTCACTAGACATCCAGATGAAACAATGCTATATGTTTCATTATGGATTGTCTTATAAAGACAGATCACTTCATCACAATTCGAGAGGACATATAATTATATCAACTTGAATAGATATATATCAAAGAGGTGGTAAGGTTGTATGAAGTACCACTATCTATTGTATCTGATCGAGATCCAAGATTCACCTCGAAGTTCAAAAAAAGTCTCTAACATGCTCTAAGACCTATCATCCTCAAAATGATGTCCAATCTGAGTGAACTATTTATACATTGGATGATATGTTGAGATCATGTTCTATTGATTTCAAAGGGGGATGGGACCAACATCTTCTACTGGTCGAATTCTCCTATAACAATAGTTTCCACTTGAGGATCCGAATTGCACCATATGAATCCCTTTATGGGAAAAGGTGCAGAACACTGACATGTTGGGATGAAGTTGGTGAGAGTAAGCTGCTAGGACCTAAAATGGTCGAAGAAATGGTGAAGGTGAAAAACATTTAGCAGCACATCAAGAAAGCACAAAGTCGACAGATGAGTTATTCAAACAATCATTGATGGGACCTTGAGTTCAAAATTGGAGACATAGAATTCCTCCATATATCTTCATGGAAGAAGGTCATGATATTTGGGAAGAAAGGAAATCTAAGTCCCAGGTACATCGACCCCTTCGAGATTCTTGATCGTGTTGGAGATATGGCCTATAGACTAACACTTCCACCAACCATGTATAAAGTGAATGATGTCTTCCACATATCCCTCTTAAGAAAGTACATACCAGATCCTTCACATGTACTGTTTTCAGAGGTGGTATAGTTGGAGAATGATATTTATTATGTGCAGAAACCAGTGAAGATCTTGGATCGTAGAGATAAATTTCTACATAACAAGATAACTTACCTTGTCAAAGTAATATGGAAAAACCATAAGTATGAAGAGGAAACATGGGGACTGGAGGAGGTAATGAAGGAAAAGTACCCACACCTATTTATGGCTTAGATTGTAAAATGAAATTTCAAGGGAGAAATTTCATAAGAGGGGAAGAATGTAATGACCCAAAGTTTAATCAATGAAAATTCATTTCTTATAATTATGTCATATAATCACATGAAATCACAACACAATGAACTACAATTACTATTCCACCTTTAAACATAATATTGTCACTTCTGGGATTTGAATTTTGAAAATCTAACATACACGGTTGCGTCCAGGGTTATTTTTGGGGTCTTATGGAACAAACTTAATTTTTAGTGAATAGTAACCTACCCTTATGAATAGTAATATGACCCTTATGAATATTAAATCATCCAAAAGAATAGAAACCTCACCCATGAATGTATAAATAAAATTTAGACATCTTATAAGTGACAATATGACCATAGTATAAGTATTATCATTTTTTGTGAGTCATAAATAAATAATTATAATTAATTAATTAATTGAAAAGAAAATTTATTTTCCAAAAAGGTGTTCAAAAATTAAAAATTTTATGTTTTTTTTAAGATAATTTTATAATACCTTATGTAATTTTTGAAAGCATTATAAAACCAGTTATAATTTTAAAATCTGTATTTTTCAAGTAAATTATGATTTTAATTAAAAATTAAATTAATCATGTATAGAAAATTATTTTAAAAAAATGTATTTAATTTTTGGAATCTCTACATAGAAAAATGGATAGGGTGAATTTTTGGTATTTTTCTAAAATACTAGAATTTTTGATGAATCGTGAAATATAGTAATTTACCGTATATATACATTAAGGGTTAAATACACTATTCTTAGAATCATCGCTAATGTAAGAACCCTTGGTGTGAACTCAAATGCACTAATTAATATTTTTGGTCATTTAATCATCACTATTTCTTTTCTTATAGAGAAATAATAAACTAATGATTAAAATATTAAGAAAACCCTCCTCCCCTCCACTATAAAAACCACGCACACTCCCATATTCTCTTCACTCCTCTAAAGACTTGTGATTTGCCTAAATTCTGATCAAATATATCACCAAGCTCCTCCCCCATGTCCATAAGCCCTTTTTTTCATCAAAAGACCAAATCCTCTCCCCTTAAGAGGATCTAAAGGAAGATTAATTCAAGAGTTAAATTCCTCTTTTCAATTCTTTTACTTTCTTTTCAGGTTCCTTTGTTTTCTTTTCTATCCATAACTATCCTCATCCAAATGTTATGAAAAATCCAATACCATATATATACTGGAATGTTTCTATGATAATTTAATAAGTTATTATCATATCTCCTTCACCCTTCTTTTATACTAGTAGTAAAAAACACCATTCGACATGTGTTAATTTACCACATTCAAGGACGCTGAGTTTTTAATTTCCATTACCATATTCAATTCTGGTCATGAAACCATTACTATGGTTGAACCAAAATATAATATATATATTATGTATCATATATGGTTCTAGAATATTTTTTTACATATGGTTTTTATTTATAAAACAAAATTTATTCGTTGTGATAAAAAAAATGCCAATTAACCAAAAAGGTTACCACTAAAGTTTTATATAATGTTTTATCTTCACTCCAAGTAACCAAATAAAATTTACAACCATATAACCTTCTGTATGATAAATAATAAAATATAACTCTAATTCTTAAAAACCATCCATATTTTACATAATTATCCATTCATATATATAAGTAAACTGATCATGAAACAAACAGATCCAAACAATGAAATTGAACCTCATAACCAATCAAAAAGACAATGAATGAACTCAAAAAGGTTATAAAAAATCAATTAAATGTAAAATAGGTTTTGGAATTATTAATTAATGAACCTAATTTGATTATTATGGTCGTTAAGATCAAGTGAAGAACACCATCAGACTTAAGGTAAGGGATTCTATCTGAACCTCCTTTATTCCTTCGGGTTGCAATATCTTTCCTTTTACCCAAATGAGACTATCTTTTATTTTTATGTACATATTATAAATTCTGGGTATATTCTCAAAATGTATGTATAAATATCCATTCAACCATATCTTTCAGTGATATACATGTTTTTATGTGGTTTCCTCCTCAATACTTCTCGATAACCAAACCCGTTTTAAGGTAACATCCTGAATTCTTACCCGATTTCAAGTGCACTCTATCATATTTTTAAGCCACCAGTGTTTTTATTAAATCAATATTTTTATTATGAAAACCTTATTGGTTCACTTCTGGTTTTATATAAAATATCATTCCCTTTTTCAAATTCTCTTTAGTATTTTCCTTAAAACCACACTAATTTTTTTTAATTCTAAAGTTTCTTAAATACTCTTTTTTTATAACTTTTAACTTATGCTTGAACCACTTATCATGATATATGAATTTCTAACTTATTTATTTCCATGTTAATTTATTTCATGGAAACTTTTATGATACACCAATTTGTTACACTTTATGATATGATTATGATACACATTCCTTTCCATGGGTGCCCTTATGTTTATGTATGATTGATTATGTATGATTTTGTATGTGGAAAGAATATTCATGAACATGTTATGATGGGTGAACCTAGATATCAATCCAATTCATTGGGTAAAGTTGAGTCTCATGAGACTTTATGTGCAACGGTCTTGGCAGTTAGCCTTGACTCGTGCTACCATGTACAATCTTGGTGGTTAACCTTGACTCGTGCTCCTCTATGTGCAACAAGCCTTGAATCATGCTAAAGTAATGATTTTTATTACTGGTACATTATTATGAATAGATTTTTATATGATCCCTTGTTTATATGTTATGATTCCATATGTTCCATGCCTTTTTATATCATTATTTCATGCCTTCTAAGCCATGTGCTAAAGATTTATTCTTATGTTTATTCCCTTACTAGGCTTTTAGCTCATCCATTTCTTAATGTTATCCCCAGGTTATCCTATGAATATATATGAGAAAAATGGGAGTTACTATCTCTTTATGAATAATAAATAAATAATTTTTTTATTTAGTACAATATTTTTAGTTTTATGTACCTAGTCTTCCAAGACACTAGATTTCATGATCTTTGGCTTGTAATATGATGTTTTATTATTCTTAAAATCATGTAATGATATGTGTAAAAGGCTAGGGTTTCTATAGTTATTACCAGCTTCTGGGTAAGAAAGTGAAGAATTGTTTTCAGAAGAATACATTTGTGAAAGTTTATAATAAGAATATGTAACATGCATTATTACACAAATTTTTTTACCCTATTTGTGATAAGAGGGAGTACACACACTATTGGATTGTTTACATAGTGCCAAATAGTTAAAAGAGAATATCCTACTCATTGTATTCCAAGGATTTTTTTCTAGTTTATTGTGTGGTATTAGATCATTTTCAAACCAAACCAAGGACGTAGCTATCCTTATTGAATAATGAACCTTGTAAATTCTTGTGTTCCTGTGGATGTTTGTATGATTTTTTTTTTCAATAGAGAAAGAGATATTTAGTAGGAGTTGAAGGTTGTTTCATTTGAAAATAAACATAAAATAAAAGTTATCATTGATTCAACCCTCCCCCTCTGAGTGATACAATTATCATGACTGGAAAATTACATAAATATCCTTTTGTTAAGTCATATTTTGATGTTATGAACCTATATTATTTTAGAAGGTGTATATACATCCCATTTGAAATGTTATATTATTAATTTCTTATCCTCATGATATTTAATGTTTTTTTTTTAATTTTAATTTTTCATGGGGATTACTATTTAAGTGTTTCCCAAGTGATAAGGGACTTTTATTTTTAAAAAACCTCTTTTAAAGCTTTCTTTTCAACTATTTCTCTTCCATGTCCATGTTTTTAAAATAATTTTATAAAAGTTTTTATATGGTCACAAAATATTTATAAATTACACTTTATTTATCTTTTTTTACATTATTTTAAGGTTTATCAAAAGGAATCTTTTAATGTGTTTCACATGGAACTTTTTAAAAAATAACAAAAGGGATGTTCTATTTTTAATGTATATGGTGAGAAATTATTTTTCCACCACCATGAACATTATTTTATTTCTATATTACTTTGAAATATTTCATGTTTTATTCAATTAAAAACCATCTTTTCTTTTTTTGGGAATTTTGGTATTAAAAATGGGTTTTTAAAAGAAAATGGTGTTTTGATATCTGGAATCTTTTTTTATATGGGTTCAAAGGTGTTTTTAAAAAGGGTTTTATGATGAAAAGGTAAAATCATAAAATGTTTTATTAATTATATGGCACTTGACCATTATATGAAAAATGCGTGAGCCTGATATATCTTATACGAAGGGTTTATCCCCATTATAACTCAAAGATGAGTCTAATATAACTTATACGAAGGGTTAAACCCCATTATAGCTCATGAAAAATTGTTGAGACTGATATATATTATATGAAGGGTGAGATCCATTACATATCTCCAATGTTTTAGGTAATTATTATATTTGAAGTTGACCATATGGTTATTCCAATTACAAGGGTTTTGAAAGGATTTTATAAATAGTATTTTATAAGTTGACAAATTTTTTTTTTAATTTGCTTGATATGGTTTTTAAATTATTTCTTTAAGAAAATTTTTTGTGTGTTTTTCTTGTGAAAATGTTTTATTTCATAAGATCAAATAACTTTTAATATAAAGGTAAAAATTATATGAGTTTTCATGTTTTTTCACTAGACTAACGTTTTTATTTATTTTTATTTCCCTTACTAATATTTTTGTTCTCATACAACATTTTAAAATGTTTATCATAGGGTTTAAGGATGGGTAAGGTAAAGGAATACGTCAAGTTGAAAGTTGTGAAGATTTTCCATGAAAATAAATCATGATTTATTTTAAAAGTTTTATATTATAGAAAAATTAATACTAATCCAAAGTGACCAATTTTTATTATATTGTTTTTTAATGTATGAGTTATGAACTAATTGTCAAAAAATCTGAATCTAAAAAGATCCTCAAAGTGAAATAACACGAATTATTGACTAAAAATCAAGATTATGTTATGTTAAAGGTTGTATCCTTATATAATTCATTCCAAAAAGGTGATTTTGTGATGCCCAAGTACTTGTACCAGCCTATGGGGATCAAGAATTCCCTTAGGACCTTGTCAGAAATAGGGGAGAGCATCTGATAGAGGGATGGATCAGGTTTGTTCATGACATGGGGAATTAGTTTTTATAGTAACCCATCTCCTTACAGTTAAAACACTAGACATTGGAAAATTCATTCTTGACCATACACTCATGTGCTTGGAGACCTTTCTTTCCACACTTAAAGCAAAATACCTTTCCCTTCAAGCATGTATCGGGTTTTTTTGTTTCCCCAATTATCACATTTGTGATGTTACATCCTTAATTTATTTTACTTCACCTCATTTATTTTTTCCTTGGCGCTCAGTTATCCTCTTATTCTCCCAATTTACTTTGAAAATATATGAATTAGAGAATTATTTCTTCATCCTTATGTCACTCGATACCATATCATCATATAATTAAAGCGTATGAGAAACTTGTTCCATTTTGAGGCTTGGATTATACCCATAAAATAAATGACCAATCTTACATTTTGGATTATAATAATAGTCCATAACATGACTTTCTAATATTGTAAAGTTTGTCTCATACTCAGCAACACTTTTCTCTTTGTTTTGTCTTGATTGAGGAATTTTATTTCCATTTTAGCACATTGATCATATAGAAATTATTTTTAAAAGAATATATGCTTAAATTTTTTCCATTACATTCTATAAATCTCCTACCCCTCCTTTGTATTTTGAATCAATGACCACCATTGATCTACATCTTCTTTTATAAAATATACTACCAGAATAACCTTCTCTCTTTCATTACTTCTCAAAGGTAGAAATATATTTTCTAGGGACTTGATCCACTATTCTTCTATCAATGGATATGTACTTACATTAAAGGATGGAGGTTTTTATTTCATAAAGTGGTCCAACATCATTAAATCATACTATGAAGTAATAATTTGTTCTATACAGTCAAGTTTATTAGTTATGACCTAAGTCAACTATACTAATACAGTAATAATATTCTTAGTCCCAACAAAATTCATGTTAAATTGTTTGCAAGGGAAATATCTACATTGATTACGCATGTTGACACATTTTTCATTACTTCTTCTTGAAACCATTTGTAATCAATTACATACACTATATTAGATCGTAACATTATGAAACATAATGTATAATTTTAAAACTAGTGAAAAACTTAACATAAATTAAAAATTTATGCATAACTAATATTAGAATCATAAAGTTGGTTTATTTGAGAATATTCTAAAATCATAAAAATATTTTCAAATATTTTATAATGGTTTTAAAATAATATGTTAATTAACCAAATCATTCCCCCATGAGTTTCAAACTCGGTGCATAGTAAAGGAACACTCACCATGCATCAAAATAATGGCCAAGATATACTGAAAAAACTCTTTTCAAGGTTATTACCCATAAATTCATCTATTCCAAAACTATATACACTTATAGTATCCAAATAGGTATGTATTTATAGGAAAACCACATAGTCTCTACCTTACTAAAAATTTAGGGTGTTATCCTATACTTGGACTTATCCTAAAAGCCATTCATAGGTTTATGTTCCCTAATCTATCTTTTTCCTAAATCAAGTTACCAAGGTTTCTACTAAACTTACTTTGATGCTAATTTTAAAGACCCTGACCCTAGTATCCTAGAGCTAGTGGTTACTTTATTACATTATAACTAGATAAAATTGATTTCATCCCAAAGTACTGAATAGTTTAGTAATCTTGGTAAAATAGATACATACTTGAATCCCATATTACATTTTAAAACATAAAATAAAACATAGTATTTTCTTTGATAACACCATTATTCTCTTTTGCATGTCCCTGCATATCAATCATAAAAAATTTCCTGGATTCATGGGAAAAGGAAACATAAGAAATGGGTGATCTCAGATACTTAGTAAGGAAATGCATACAACAGAAGAAAAATAAGTCATGGATAATATGATAAGAATAAATGATGATCAAATAATTACATATAAATATTCATATGAGATTAAAAATTATACATGTATAAGATAACTATTCAAAATAATCACATGGGAATCAATATACGATTTCATAATTTTTTAATGCATAATGTCATATATCTAAAACTTACTGTCAAGGCGTTGTTCCAATACATATACAAAAATGGGTAAATCCTTGTAAAAATACCCAATATATTTTGTTTCATGATACCTACTGATGTGTCGAGGAACTATGTAATTATGGTCCCCACCTATCACTTTATAAGTCCAATACATTCATCATATGAATAAATAATACAACTTAATTAATCAACAAGCCTCAAAATCAATAACTGTCTATATTGAAATAATTAACATACAGAATGTTAGTACTTTCCCTAGTATAACTAATCATAAAAAATACATATAAATATGGTTTATGGTATTATTAGAGTATATCCTTAGTAAATAATAAGATTCAAAAAATGATGTTGACATGGATGGAAATACTTCAAAAAATTTCGCTGGTAAATTTCTTGAGGAAAATACCATTTTATTTTTGAAATAATTTATTTAAAATCAATAAATTTACCAAAGATTAAGTCAAAAAATTTATTTTAAAATAATATTGTAAAAAATTAATGTAATCTTTAAATCATTGAGTGGTAATGATGGAAATAAATTATGTTCAAGCCGTATAAATTAAAAAACATTGCTTTCACACTTTTGTAAAAAATTGAAAAAGTACCTCATTCATAAAATGGAAAGAAGATTATTTTTAAACCATTTTTTTAAAAGTAAAACATGGGTAAAAATATATTTAATAAATAATTTTATAATTTTAAAAAAATACTTTAAAACATTTTAAGGAAAATATTGAAATGGAATAAAAAGATTCCCGACTGAGTAGAAAAAAAAGTCGGTTTTCCTCAAAAAAAATATTTCTGTATATTTAGTAATTAAAAAGATTAAAATGAAATGGAAACTCATAATTTATAATAATAAAAATATGAAAATAAAAATATATCAGTTTTAAGATGTAAAGATCAAATAATTCCTCCATTGTAGACTTAAAACATAAACAATCCCGAATAATGATGAGATTGTGAAATAAACCCTTACCTCAGGTATGAATTCCTTCATATGTGTTTGAAAATATAGTATAATAAGTATATATTTATTATAAATCTATTATAGAACCATAATAATATATTTTATTCCATATATGATTTATTTATTTCTTTTTATCACCTATTCATTAACAATTCTTTATTAAAATCACCATTTCATGTGATAACTGCTTCGTTTTCCATGCATGTTTTAGTAATTGTAATTTGATAATGGTTCCATCATCTATAAAATTCTAACAATAATATAAATATAATATCTATTATAAATTTATATATATATTTATAGTTTTCTAAAAAAATTATAGATAGAAAAATGAATTACATCGTTTATGGAGAGGATTGACCATACACATGCATAAACATTATTTTCACTTTTTGAAAGATAGAACATAATAAAGGTAAATAATAATTCACATTTCTAGAATAATTATTATATAATATATATTCACTAAATACATCCATATTACTATCATTATAAATTATAAGTGAAAAATGAATCACATCGCTTCGTGGAGGTGGTATTCTACAGGTATGCATGAGCACCATTATCGTTTTCCAATAGATTGGAAGGTAAGAAGGTAGATATGATGTTATAAATTAAGAAGAATAATTATTTCATAAATATAATATATATTAATTATTTATATCTTTATAACTATCCATGTAAATTGGTTATGAATAACAAATTACATTGCTACGTAGAGATGGTAAGTCATACGTACACATGAGCGATGTGTTCACTTTTAGTAGGATGGAAAAGATATAGAATTTGGTTTTAAAATAATAATAATAACATATTAGTATATTTATGATACTGGAGTTATTATTTTAGGATGGGTACAACAAACTTAGAGGAAGTAGAATAATAAAGAAATTTGAAAGTGTCGGTAATAATGATCACCTCTTTTTCGGTAGAATTCTTTTAGATCACCTCTTAAGGAACCTAGAGTTGGTATTTTTTGAATACCATAACCTATAGAACTTGGATAATTATAATAATAATATAAATTGTAAGTTTTTGGTCAAGATTGGTTGCGTAATGTGATGTAAATAAGAGAGAATAGGGATTCCCTTTTATAAGTGAGAAGAGGGGCACTCTTGATTTTTTTAAATATTAAAATATAAAGTCATTATCAAGCCAAATAATTCAAAATGGATAGACATTTGAATATAAGGTATGTTTTTTTTGAAATATCATCAATAAATAAAATTTGGATAAGTTTAAGTGGTGTTTTTAACCTCATATTTTGTTTAACCCCTTAACCTATTTTAACCTTAACCACAAAAACATATTTTTCACTAATTAAAGGGTTATAATTTTACTTATAAAGTAAGAATTGTATCATAAATGGACAAGGGATGATAATGTATACCATATATTATCCTCTTGTCATTTTTAAATATTTTTATGTTTTTTAAATAATTTACTAAAATATTGTTTTCATAAAATATCATTATTGTCAATTTTGACACTATTCATTTAATTTGACTTTAAATTCATCAATAAAATGTTCTAATTAAAATATAGTCCTTTTAAATGGAATTAATATTATATATTCATATATAAAATTCTTGGAACACAATAATTCCTCTAAAATGTATTACTTTTAATATTTTCAAAATTATTTATTTTATTTTTTCACTAATTGAATAAATACCATGTCACCGTTGTGTAAAAATTCAAGGTAATTACATAATTAGTAAAAATTAGAACTAAATTTACATTATAAAAACAATTTAATGATTCACATAATAAATTTTTACATTATTTTAAAACTTACTCTTATCCTTATTTGAACATAAAAGAGAATTTTAAAGTCAAGAGAGTGACATTTTGTATTTTTTTATTTAAAATAATATAAAGGTCAATATCAAATAAAAATGGAACTTATTAGACATATTTTTAATATTTGGATGGAAATTGAAAAACTATAATAATTCAATAGAATCAAGGAAAGTGATAGAAAATTTTTAAAGCCTTATCCTAAAATTTTAACCATATTTTACCCGTTTTACCCTTTGTGAGGTGACAAAAATTTACCAAGGTTATTATTAATAATGAATAAAAATAAAATAAAATTATTTACCAATCATTAACCTCATGATTCCAAATATTTTATCCAATTTTCAATATTAAATCTCTAGAAGTATCAAAAATTAATTTAATATAAAAACACAAAACACATCAAAAAGTCATTTTTTAGAAAAAATCATTTTTAAGTATAAAAATATTTTATACAAAATTCAACCATAAAATTGATTCAAATAAACTTAATTGGATTATTAATAATACAGAATAAATAATTTTACTTTTAAACCATTTTAAATAAAATGGAACTTTGTACGTGTTTGAAAAAAAAATAAAAATTTCAATTAAAATTAGTATATTTTACTATTCACTGGAAAATCAATATTTTCATAAAAATAGAAAAAAATAAATTTAAGATAATTTTGATATATTGATTTAAAAAATGAAGTTATTTTTATTAATTACATTTTATAAATGGGAAAAAAGTTAAATATAATATTTTCTCAAAAAATGAAATAGAAATCATTTTTGAAGGAAAAATTTTCATTAAACATAATATAAAATTGCTAAAAATTGAATACATATTTCCTAAGAATTAATTAATAAATTTTTATCAAGTAGGACCATTACATATATTTCACAATGTGGTTATTCCTATTCATAATAGCCAATTCAATGGCTAGGTTATAATGGTCATATTTAAATAATAATATTTCATGGTGCATTTAAGATTGGTGTTTTGTGTCGTATACAATATCAAAAATAATGTTATTCTCTAAAATTATTAGTGTGTTACACACCCAAGGAAAAAAAATCGAGCCTATATTTTCCCCCATTTCAATAGAGATTCTGCCCTATTGTCTAATATCGTCAGCTAGCAAGTGCACCACATCTTCACCACTGAGCCCACATCCCCATCGATCAACTCGTAACTTATGTTGTGAATAATTGAACTATTGCCTCCTTTAGATCCTCTACTATCCTAGACCATATTTCCTAGCCACAAACCATGTGGAAATTCACTTCTTGTGAAATTCTCCCTCCAAATTGGGGTCTGTTTAGAGTTGAACCCCCCGCCCTCATGCCGTTTGATGGGGTTGCCTTACCAATTTGTATATATATATTTATAAACATTTATATTAATTATAATTATATATTTTTAGTTATATTAAAATTATACTTTTATAAAATGTGTGTTTTTGTTATCAATATGTAAATAAATAAATAAACATTTATATAAATAAAATTATAAAATGTGTGTGTATATATACAAGAATATAAATACACACACACACAAAAATATATGTGGTGTAAACGTTAAATAAAAGATTTGACATGGAATTGGGGTTCATACCATGCCGTGATGTGTGTTAGTGAAAACCACAACGTATAATGGGTCATTACGTTGTGGTGTTCTTCATAGAAAATAAAATATATATGATATCACATGGCTCATCCTCTATCTAATACTCTAGCTAGATTGATTACTATAGATCATCATATGATGATTATTAGAGGATTTTTAATACCCAAGTTTATTATTTAAACATTTAATAATCGATCATAAATGAATACAAGATGGTTATAATAGGCATTTCTGAAACAATGCATTTAATGTAGCCAAATGTTTGGAATCTAAATCCATTTATGGTTATAAATTGGATCTTAGTTTGTGATTCATATGGTCGACCACTATAAAAACTCCTTGGATTATTTTTTACTTTAAATCTTGTTTCTATCGAGTCATTAAACTCAAGTTTCTAGAAAACTAAGGTTTGAGGGAGATATCACTACTATAGATCAGGATTTTATCAATGTTATAAATTAATTTTATCCATTTTAAAAAACACTGATATTCTATGTTCTTTTAAAATCCAAACTCTTTTATTAGTTTTAGAAAAAACACTAATTAAACCCCCCTTTATCAGCTCTAAAAAAGCAATGATAAATCTCCCCTTTATTAGCACTGATAAGGGGGGCCTTTATCAAAACACTATTTATCAGCACTTATTTTAGCATTAATAAAAGGACCCTTTATTAGTGCTAAAAAAAGTTATAATAAAGAGTGTGTATATCAATGTTAAAATATTTTTTAAAATTATTTGAGTTTCCAACCTTCCCCTTTATCAGTGCTCCCTCCTCATGATAGACACTCCGCCTCATGACCATTACCTTTATTAGTTCTCACCCCTTCCCACATTCAATACCATTAATATTCCCATTATTAGTGCTCATCCCTACCAGACACCACTACTAATCCACCCACACACATGCCTAAACCTATCAGGATTTGAACATGGGACCTCTTTCTACACAGGGAATACTATTACCACTTCACCTTCTAGATTTATTCAATATTTTGCAAATGATCTATTTATACACACAAACACATATTTTTTTATTTATAAATTTATTCATATAATTATATATACTTATATAATTATTTTTAAATTCAATTATAAAATATGTATTTATTTTTACATATATATTTATATATTTACATATAATTGTATATTTCTATATATATTTATATGTTTACATATTTAATATTTAAATATATATTTAAATATACATTTATATATTTATACATTTACATAGAATTGTATATTTTCATATAATTTTTTATAATGTATTTATAAATTTCATATTTTGTAAAAACATTTATGTGTGTGTATATATATTTGTATATGTGTTTTTCTGTGAACTCTCTCTCTCTATATATATATATATTTGAGTGTGTGTCTATATATATGAATGTATATATATTTGTAGCAATATATAATGATATATGCATATTAAGTGAACTTACCACTAGCCTAGATGATTTTACTTATTATTTATCGATATATATATATATACATGTTGCAATATATATTTATTTTAATATATATATATATATATTAATATTTATTTACTCATATTATTAGAATATATAAATAAATATATATTTGTTTATTAATACACACATAGACACACACACACATATCTTTTTATATATGAATTATATATATATATATATATATATATTTGTATAGGTATAAATATAGTCATACATTTTTATAAGGTAAGTAAAATGGTTATATTTTTAATTTAAATAAAATGGATAAAAAATATTTATTTTCATATGGTTTATATATTTTAAAAAATATTTTATATGTAAATAAGTTTAAATATTTGTTTATATAATTGAATATATATATATATATATAAATTTATACAAATATGTATATATATATACATTTTATTATAAACAACACTACAATATTAAAAGGGTAAAATTTCAACACCATAATATCCATTTAAGTGTAGACCCTAGGAATATATTTAGTCTCTATTGAAAAAAGGCAAGAAGACCCTCTTTAACGAAGTTGAAATCCCATCGAATATTAAAAATTTAGGACATCACAACTAAAAACTTAAGTTTAGAGGCCTTCCAGACCTTTTTTGACCTCAAACAAAAAATAACCAATGTTACCTCCATCAATACAGTATATATATCTTCATAGGATTTGATTTTATATGCGTCAAATTCCAAACAGACACCCAGATCCAAAGTTATGGTCGTTTGATGTTCAAGTCATTTTAAACTCATCTTAATATATTAATTAATTTTTAAAATTTTCCTATCACCACATTGTTATTAAATGTCTATTACCCAATACTAATTAGAAATTTATTAATTAATATTATTTTTAATTATTTTTAAATAATTTTTCACTAAATATATTATATATTAATTGTAGATACATATATTTAGTATCATATAAACCACATTTATGCAAATATATTATATATACATATATCAATATAAATATATTTATATATTAAAATATGATTTTTAATATTTTTTTTGAAGTAATCCTTTTATCAGTTATCAGAAAAGTGTTGATAAATCCCCCTTTTATCAGTGCTAAAAAAAGCATTTATAGATGAGGTGCTTTTATCAATGCTTTGTTTATGCTGATAAAGAGAACCTTTATTAGCACTTTTAGCTAGAACTGATAAAAGAACCCCATTTATTAGTGTTTTTTAGTGTCAATAAAATGTAGCATGGAATAAGCATGATTCTATAATATTATCATTCTTGGGCATCAAGAGATTCATGTGATTTTCAGACACCCTAGGAAGGAGAAATCTGTCAGTTTCTCTTGAGTGATCTCAATTAAACTCATGAGAAGTGGGACATGTCGAATCATCAAAGGTTTATTTTAAAACATTTTATCTTAATTTTATTATTAATTAAAAATTTATAGATGGGTCATGTTTGTTTTTGGATTTTGGTGTGGTCTTATACCGCATTTAAGATAATATCCACTCATATGAAACCCATCAATATAAATATAAATATAAATTTATATATATATGTGTGTATGTATATATATATATGATAATATATATATATATTTATTTAAATATGAGTGTGTTATATATAAATATATATGTATATGTGTATATAAAACTATATATATATCAATGTTTTTGTTACTGTTATTGTTATATTTAAATTTATAAATATAAAAAAACATAAATAATAACATTATTATTATTGTGGTTTAGTCTGGTTGATGCTCCACATATGTAAACTCATGTTCAACACTTGACAAGCAAAGTTATAATAGTGTGGTATGCACCGTTGAAGTGTTAGATGATGCCCGAGTTGTTATAAAGGCTAGTTGGTCCATCTAAACTATTGATGTGGTATTCAAACATATAGCGGTGGTGCATGGAAATCAGCATTGTAGGTGGATGGTAGTGGGATTTTTCATTGGAGCATGAAGGGAGCATTGGGTGTGCACTCCTCAATTAGTCTCAAAGTAGGATGAACATAGATTCATTGGGGAGGTGGCTCATTATGGATGAAAAGTTGGCTACTTTGAGCTTCCATAAAAAAATGGAGAGAAAGGGCCAAACTAAATAAAAAGGGAAAGAATTTGTAATGTGGGTTTGTTATTATGGTACTATTCAAAGTAGGTCATTGGGTGTCTGTGATTTCATTTAGGCTTTGTAACTCCTCTACCTATTATAAATCATCATCATCATCATCATCATTATTTGGTGGTCTTTCCTATATCTAAATGGTATATACTACTCGTCCACATCTATGAGGTTGAGTGTTCAACCTTCGAAATACTTCAATTTGAGGGGATTTTCTATAGGGTGTTGTAGCAACAATGCATCACTGTAGAAACCACTATATCAGCGTAGTAGATAGACACTATAGCAGGAACTGTAGTGGCCAGACACTGTAGTAGACATAGTATTGTAGTAGGAAGTACCATTCACCATGTTGTTCCTTTAAGACACCTTTTAAGGGCCTTTAGGTCATAGGAGGCTCCAAACACATTGTTAAACATGATTTTTTCCACTACATCATGAAGGGACCTATGGACCATCAATAAATTTTAATACACTATAGGGAAAAATAGGAACAACAATGGGGTTTTTACTACTGGTGGTGGTTTCAACCACTACTAATTGATTTATTGGCAGTTATAGGAACTAATGCATATTTCACAGTCACCAATCAATTAGTGGTGGTTTTACTTGGTTTAGCGGTGGTTTTTATAAGTGTCAATTTTTGCGTATTTAGTGGTGATTTTAATTGTTTTATTATGATTTTTTTTTTGTGAAAAATAAAATGACCAACTCTAATTAATATAGCATCGGTTTTCTTTTTCACCCAGTAAAAAATAACTGAACTGCTGCTAAATATTGCAGCGGTGATTCAATTTGACAGTGGTTATTAGAAACCGCTACGAAAAATATTAAATAAATTTTTTAAAAAAAATATAGTTTTAAAAAATATATTTACAATGAACTCAATCATATAATAAATTAAACCATAAATATATAATAATCACATCCATACATCCAAATTAATATATACACAACCTTCAATCATACATCTACAATCATATATACACAACCATTAGTTAACCATGAGTTGACTAATCATATACAAATAGAATATGTCCAACATTCACCATCATGTCTATCTCACCACCTCCACTGCATACAACCACCCATATAGCTAGAGTCATCATATGTGAAATCTGCCACAACATGTCACCAACAAGAACAAAAAGAAGATAGAAATTAGAACTGAACATAATAAATAATAATTATAATGAAATAAATTATAATATTTAACCATACCTCAAAAACTATAAGCTATCATGACTGCCTTATGAAGAGTTTCATGGATCATAATGGTCAACCTATTACATACTATCAATATCTGTCACTTGCAATATAAACCAGAACATTTAAGAAATGGAATACAAAATAGAATGGAGGCTAAATATATTCAGAATTTTTATTATAACATTTTTTATTTTGATAATCAAATAGATGAACTTATAACATAAAATGAATTATATATCATGAATAAAACTTTGGAAAATTAAAATTACCTTTTTAAGATATGATTAAACACTTGTAACTCAAAAGGGACAAGTCTATAACAATCTAATCAATTTTTAAACTGACATGTAGCATGGTTGAAATTACTCAATAAAAATATTTTAAATACTTTGATATGACATCAGTTCCTATATTTTAAAAATCACACTATGGTGGTTGTCTTAAATTTTACATCAATTAAAGGTTGTTTACTATACTTTTGACCATTACACACACATTTTAGAGTTTTAAAACACTAAAAATGAATTTATTAGAATTATGGGAAAACCAAAATCTGAATTGATGTGGTGTTAGTTACCAAATTTCAAAAATTAATCTAAGTTCATTGTATAATGATTTCACAACACTTCAAAATTATTTTCTTGGTTTTGACCCACTAATGCACATTTTCAAAGAGTTTGATATCTTTTAAAACTGCTTATTGAGTCATTCTAAGAACACCACATGTAAAAATTATGTGTAATATGATCATATATATAAAAAAAAATTCATTGGTAATTATTCCATGATTTCATGCCAATATGAGGTTGTTTTCTATGGTTTTCATTGTTACATGCGTGTTTTAGTGTTTTAAAACTATAAAAATGCCTTTATTGTCATCATGAGAAAACCTCAACTCTGGTTGATGTGTCTTCAGTTCCAATATTTTAAAAAACAATCTATAATGATTTTCTTATGATTTCATAGCACTCTAATATCGTTTACTTGAATTTGACCCCCTTGACACACATTTTTAAAGACTTTAATATCTTTTAAAACTACTTGTTGAGTTATTCTAAGCACATCGCATGTTGTATAGACATTTTGTTTTCTTATACACATAAAAAATAATTCATTGAAATTTTACCCATGATTTCACATCAATATGAGGCTATTTTACATGGTTTTAACCATTACACACACGTTTTAATGTTTTAAAACACTAAAAACATGTTTAAGAGAATCCTTGATAAACTGCAACTCAAATTTATGTGTTTTCAGTTCATACATTTTAAAAAACATTCTATAGTCATTATTTCATGGCACTCAGATGTTATTTTTTTGGTTTCGAACCATAATGCATGTTTTTAAATATTTTGATATCTTTTAAAACTATTTATTGAGTCATTCTAGGCACACTACACGTCGGATGGATGTACCATCTGCTCATACATGTCACAAATAATTCAACAATAATTGTCTCATTATTTCACATTAATCTAAGGTAATTTTATATGGTTTTTCCTATCACATGCACTTTTTGGAATTTTAAAACACTAAAAATGCATTTATAGGAATACCAATCAAACCAAAACTCAGATTGAGATGGTCCTAGTTCTTACAATTAAAAAATAAATCTATATTCATTGTACTATGATTTCACATCCCTTCGACATTATTTTCTTGGTTTTGACCCTTTAACACACGTTTTTAATGACCATGATATCTTTTAAAACTGATTATTGAGTTATTAAGAGCACACCACACATTGGATTGACGTTCCTTATCCTAATACATGTTAAAAATATTTCAACAATAGTTTTCCATGATTTCATGACAATATGAGGTTTTTTATATGTTTTTGACCATTACTCGCATGTTTTAATGCTTTAAAACACTAAAAATGCATTTACGAGCATCCTAGGATAATAGTAACTCAAATCTATGTGTTTTCAGTTACTAAATTTTAAAAAATAATCTAAAACCATTGTCCTATGATTTCATGACATTCTGATAACATTTTTTTTTGTTTTGACCACCATGACACATGTTTTTAAAGACTTTGATATCTTTTAAAATTACCTATTGAGTCATTATAAGAAAACAAAAAATTTGATAGATATGATGTATACTAATACACACTAAAAATAATACAATAGAAGTTTTCCATGATTTCACATCAATTCGATGTTGTATTCTATGCTTTCAACCATTACACACATGTTTTAGGGTTTTAAAACACTAAAAATATGTTTATGACCATATCTGAAAAATTGAAACTTGAATTGATGTGTTCTTAGTTCTTAATTTTTAAAAAACAATATACAGTTATTTTATGATGATATAATGGCACTCTGATGTCATTTTCATTGTTTTGGACCTCTGACACACATTTTTATGGACTTTGATATCTTTTAAAACTTCTTATTAGGTCATTTAGAGCACACCACATATTGGATATATGTTCCTTCTACTCATACATGTCATAAATATTTCAATGAAATTTTCCCCATAATTTAATGTTAATATGAGGTCATTTTCTTTGGTTTTTATTATTACACATGTATGTTAGTGTTTTAAAACACTAAAAATGCATTTACAAGCATCTTAGAAAAACTGAAACTCAGATTGGAATGATATCAATTTTTACATTTTAAAAATAAATTTATGGTTCTTATCCAATGATCTCATGGAACTTTAACATAGTTTTCTTGGTTTCTACCCCCGAGTCACATTTTTAAAGACTTTAATATCTTTTAAAACTTCTTATTTAGTCATTCCGAGCATACCTCATGTCAGATAGATGTTTTGTCTACTCATACACTTCAAAAATTATTCAATGAAAAAATTTTCATGATTTCATGTTAATCAGAGGTTGTTTTATTTGGTTTTGACTATTAAATGCACTTTTTAGTGTTTTAAAATAATAAAAATTCATTTATGGGCATACTAGAATAACTGTAACTTAGATTTATATGGTGTCAGTTTCTAAATTTCAAAAAACAATATTTGGTTGTTTTTAAATTATTTCATGGAATTATGATGCGATTTTATTAGTTTCGACCCCATGAAACACATTTTTAAAGACTTTCATATCTTTTAAAACTGCTTATTGAGTCATTATGAGAACACCTTACATCAGATGGACATTCCATCTTATTATACATATAAAAACTAATTCAATGATAGTTGTCCCAAGATTTTATGCTAATATTAACCCATGTAAGTGAAGTAGAACACTCATATCACATTACCCCAACTCCCCTTGCAAAAGCTACCCCAACAGGATAAAATTTCATCCTAACAATGAAGAAAATAGTATTTTGGACATGTCATGAATTTTGTTTAAAATTTACTACTGTAGGATGATCTATAAGGCTAGAAATTTCCTTGGGGATTGTTCCCATTATCCTATAAAATAAAAAAACTAATGCATTTTATATTGTTGACCATCACTGATCCTGTGTTTTCCAATAAGTGTCATGTTCTTTAACTTTTTCTTTTATCCTTACATTATCCCTTTATAATTATCAATCAATGACACTACTTGAACCCCCACTAAAATCTGTCTATATAAATAATGAAAATGCCCTACCAAATAAATATGATGGAGTTGGCTGTGAACCCATCCCTCGTATATTCCCAAGATTCTCCTTCCCTAAAATGATTACAAATGCATTATTCTGGGAAACTGATGATGATTGTGAATGGTTTTCATCCCAGAATTCTTGAATTTTATCCTTTAATATAAAAATATTAAAAAATATTTTTTAAATTATCTGAGGTTTATAATATTATTTAAATAATTTATTTTTCATTACCATGTAATGTTATTTCATTATTATAAAAGCATAAAAATGTAAAATAAATTACAAAAACAAACGAGGTGTAACACCCTAATACTTTACAATATTTTCCATTTATAATAAATTTTATTTTTTTGATAACTTTAAATGCACACAACACAAAGTTTAGCTTGATCTACACACAACACTGAGTTTATCTTGTGTTACACACAAGACCAAGTTTTATCAAATTCTATTAATTATATTATTTAAAATGAAAATAATCTCCTAAACATTAAATTGGAGGATATGAATATGGTTAAATAAATTTTAAAAATATATGTTTGAAATCATTAGTAACCAATTAATTATAAATTAATATAAAAACCAATTTAATATAAAGGAAATGTTTTTATAAAAAACTATTTTTATGCACCAAAGATGTATTATCTTAATAAATTAAATTAATTACTATTAGTGGATGATATTAATGAAATTTATATATTATATATTCAATAAAATGTTTTTTAATTAATCTAATATATTTTATATTCATAGGATATGGACAAATCCTATTTTATGATTAAAAAGATGCATTTTTTTAAAGGTAGTTTTGCCTCCTTTTAATGGTGCACTTATTTTAAAAATAATTTCTAACACTTTTTAAAAATTTTATATGAAAAAATAATCTTAATATTTTAAAAATTAAAGTTAAAATTTTCTTAGGGTGATTTTTTGGTATTTTTCTAAGAAGTGTCATTTTTGATGAATAGTGAAAAATGAAGAATTTTAATTGAAAACTGACTTTCCATCTAAATAATTTATAACATTAAATTATATTTTGAATTTATTTTAAAGTAAAAATAGTTAAATTATAAATTAATTAATCTAATTTATGTCATTGGAATCATTTTTATATTAAATTTAGATATAAAAACTTAGTAAACCTTTAAACATTTCACTTTAAAAACCTGCTTTCTCTTTCCGTCTATGAGATTAATTTTTATCTAATTTCTACCACTTCTATGATTTTAATTTGAAAAATGGATTAAATATTTTTAATAAAAAAAATTTAAAATTTATAATAAGTTAAACTTAATTTTTTACCAAAATTATTAGTGAAACATTAAAAATTAATTACAATGATTAAGAGAAAACTATTTTATCAAGGGACTAAACTTTAAACTTAAGTGAAAAAATGACCTAGAAACTTATCCAAAACAAATTGGATGGAAATATTTCTACCATATACCATATTTTATCTAAAATGTTTCATTATTGGAGTCACATTAGATAATGGAGACCTCCCAATAGTGTTTACTTTTTGGTATTTACAAGAATGCCACTCCTCACCCACTATAAAAGGGAACTCGCTCCCCTTACTTATTCACACCTCAAAAGCAATTTTTATCATAAAAAACCTACCCAATTCACTCCAAAAATTTTCCCTATATTATAAACCTTATATTGTTAATAAATCCAACTTAGGAAGACATTTTTTCAAACCTATGGAGGATACCTAAAGAAGATGTAATGTTTTTCTAAAAGCGTTTTTATTTTATTTACTTTTCCACCTCACCCAATTATTATATCATGATTATATAATAACCTAAATATATTTAATATATTTATATTTTTTTATGTTAAGGGTAATACCTAAAACCAGACAAACTTCCATCAAATGGGACACAGAATCACTGTTTGTGTGTATAGAGGACTACTGCCTCGGGAACTGATGTCGTTTGTTCTTACATTACCACCTTTCAAGGTTGGGAATAATGATGGATTTATAATAAATATATGATATATATGATATTTATAATGTATTTATTATTTCTTAATTATAATATAACACATGCACTAATGCTTTCCATTTTGTTGTAATACGATAATGTCGTTTGCGTGTACAATGGACTAGTGCCTCGTGAAGTGATGTGATTCGTTCATGCTTTACATGAAATGTATTAAGGATGAGTTATATGTGAAATATATGAAATAAAAATGATACTAAAATGATAATATATATATATAGAATTAAATTTTCTTTATTTCAAAATGGAAAGAAAATGGAAACATCGTTCATGCGTACGTATAGCCTACCATATCCATGAACAGTGTATTTCATTTAATATCACCAAATTTTATGGATCAATATAAAAAATATATAATGAATATATATGATATTTACATCATGGTTTAAATTATTTATATGATTAAATCATGATCAAAGTAATATGTACAATAATAACAAGTCAAAACATGCTTGAAAAAAAGGCAATTAATACCCAAAACGATGAGAATAATGAAAGATTATTAATGAGATGTTATAAATGAATCATACATGATGTAATAAATATCAATAAGGTTATATAATAATTTAATAACATGTTTATAACCACTATATAGAAGGCTAAATCACGTTCAATAAAAAGGGAGTATAAGGTAAGGGATTTCGTCTCAATTTACATTCCATTGAGACTTATTAGTTATTATGAACCAATTCACTTATATGTGACATACATATGGAAAATTTGATATGTAATATAATGAATAATTCATTATTTATGGAATTTTAAAGTTTCAATTTTAATTATTTCATCTAATGGGATTTGATTTGAAAATTACCAGGTGATGAAAGTTATTGTGAAACCTTACTTTCTTTTGTGATTGTTAACTTTATCTTGTAACAATCACTTTATTATAATAATTTTCATTAGAATTAAATATAAATATTTTTGGGTGATGGATATGATTATTTCCTAAACCATATACCATTTTTACATATGGTGTTTACTTTGATAGTTATTTTATCATCTAGGTAAATATTGATAAATCTATATTCTTTACTCAATATGGATATTTGATGAGGCACATTATTTATGAACTAAAAATTTTATTCGATATATGAGGAATGTTTTGGATTGGAAGTGATGGGTGGGGCCTAGAATTTATATATCCTCTCAATGCATTGACAAGTTATCATGAGACAAATCAATTGACTAAATTAAATTATTTTCTACCTATATTTTAAAACCATCTTGTGAAACATCTTGACGATATAGGTTTTAATGTGCCTCAGACATGATGCCCAATAATTAAGCATTGAATTCATTGAGAATTTAGTTATTATTATTATTATTATTATTATTTATCCATAATATTTCTTCTTTGACATTATCTATGGATGAATTTCATTCTCAGTTTATTGATTAAATTACATGTGTTTCAGTTATTTACCTTTCCATATTGATTATGCATTTTCTCGTTATTTAAATGACATGTGTTCTCAATTTGTTTCCTTACTATATTGATTATTCTTATTGATTAATTATTCCTTCCACTGTACTTAACCCTTACTAAGCATTTGATCTCACCCTTATTTTCTTTCCTTTCCCTAGGATATGAAGATGAATTCTTGTAATGAGTTTCAAAGATGATAAGATTTTACCTTTGTTATAATTTATATACTTTTACCAATGTGAAATGTGTTTAATGTATGTAATATGATTTTCTAAATCTTCTAAACTATTTGGTTCATTAGGATTTTAATCTTTTATCTATTCCAATATAATAAATTTAGGCACAGGATTTGGGCTATTGGGGTTGGGTTCATTACAGTTGGTATCAGAGAAAGTTAATAGAAACCATGGAAAATAGATTGAGGAAAACATAGATTAGGGAACGTAACCCTAAGTTACACGCTGAGGATACATATATAAGAACATCCCCAAGAAATAATGTTTTTAAACATGAGATTATCTACACATAAAATATTCAATTTATGATAAGTATTTCACTAGTTTTGGGATTAAATATTATGTTACATAATTTTATAGTCTAATCTAGTGTATGTCGTTATTTAGAAATAACACATGGAAGGAAGAAGGGTATCAATAATCATGGAAAATGTATAGTTTTCTATGCTAAGGAATCCAATATAGCTGGTATTAAAACTGAGAATGTTATGGATATATTAGGTAATATTAATCAAGTTATGAAAAATAACCTTAGCGAGATGGAGAAAAATATTCCACAATGAGATTATATGATATTTTATTTCATTATATGATAGAGGCCCCAATAATTTAGTGGGAAGACTAATCCAATGGAATCTAAGTAATAGATTAAGTCTCTAGAGAAGATATTTATGGAATTGGGATGTAGTGGAAAGGAAAATGTTATAGTTATAATTTATTATCTCAATGGTGATGTTGATCAATAGTGGTCATTGATCCAGAATACTTGGGAGGAAGAGGAAATAAAACTCATAGAATGAAAAGATTTTAGGGAGGCATTATTCAACAAATATTTCCCTCATGAGAAACAAACTGATATGAAGATAATGTTTCTTAGTTTATTGAAAAAGGAATAAGAGAGTTTTGTGGAGTATGAGGCTACCTTTATAAGGTTATCTAGGTATTCTATAGACTACTTATGCAATAAGGAGTGTGAGATTGACCACTTCTTTGAAGGGATTAATCAAAGTATCTGAAGGGAGATGATGTATCCAAATTTTTCTTCCTATGATGAAATAGTTTTATATTCTATTAATATAAAGAAATAATTATCAAAGGCTTATGTATTAAATGAGAAGAAAGAGAAGAGGAGAATATAAGATAAAATAATGGATACATGGAAGAAGGGAAAGAAGGATTTTACCACATGTGATAATTTTGGATGAATCACCCTGAGAAATGATTGAAGGTATTAGGATTTTTTTTAAGTGTGAAAAAAGGGTAACTAGGTAAAAGAATGAAAAGGGAAGAAAGAAAACTGATTTCATTGTTGATCATGTCAAATTAGATGTTTATTTTAACTAGAATTTCTGCAGTATAGAAACAACCCTAGGTCGTCTCTCGACGGAGCTTTAGATAATTAATTTTAAAAGAAGGTTCTAATTAAGAAACTAAAATGGAAACAGGGTTTTATAAAACTTGGGTGTTGTTCCTTTAAAAAAAGAAAATGAAATTATGCTACTAAGTGAGAGAAACAAGATAGAGAAATCGTGATCAACCCGGGTAAGTGTCCCTTAATGCTCAATCCATCATCGTTCTCAAGGGAATGTGAAGGATCATTGATTACTTGATTTATACACACTGAAACCAGTATGATATGTGAGTTCTTACTAGGTTACCACCTAGAATTTGATCGATCAATGATATTGATTATCAGTGATCGCTCAAAATCAACAAACTTAAATAAATGTAAAAACAGAACTCAATCAAGGAATCACATCAACAACATGATGAGATGACCATATTTGTGTCAATGATAAAATATTCCAAAATACAATAAAAATAATATTCATGTCTTCAAGATCCTGAAATTTATAAACCATAATAATCAATTCGCACAATCATGAAAGGGAAGGGGTGAGAAAAGAGGCAACCACACTGAAATCATCACAAGATCCGGGTTATGCATGGAAGCATGCATATTCTTGTTCCTTTGATTTGTATTTGATCATACCAGAATAAAAAAATTAAAGAGGTATAAATGAAGAACAATTGACAACAAACCTGGAAATTCAATTACCTTATGAAGATTACAAGCATGGATCTCAGGATTACAACAAAGGACAGCCACCACATTGATCACTAAGAGGTTTAGAAGTACATGAGGGATAAGGGAACTAAATGGGTGAAGAGAGCTTCTAAAATTAGACTAACCTTCATCTCTGGTATTTACACTTAATAGAATGAGGGATATAAGTAATTTTATGGACAAAACATTACACTTTCCACAAAATAAGTCAACTACCTAAGGGACTAGGTCACTATTCTGGACAAATTTTTAAATCCTTTTTTATCTAGCTAGTTGATAGACCAAAACGCATTCAATTTTCATGAAATTAATTTTATAGGTGATCCTTTGAGTTAGATGTCCAAGGGAGGTTGAATAAACCCAATTGGATATCTGAGGCCGGAGTTATGACCCAAATATAGAAGGGTGGTCCAATCTGGCCCGCCCATAATTTCTTTACATTGTGGGTTTATTTTGAGCCTCCAAATGGAAGAATTGGGCTCCATGATCTTCTAGAGAAATTTAGAATCATTTTTTTCATTCATAAAACCATTTTTTGTCATGACCCGACCCTACTAGTTCCGTGCTGCAACTACCTCAAGCCCACCTCCATAGGAGAGAGGCTGGAAACCAGCGCCGAAGGCATAACAATCTCGGGGAGGCCTTCGCCTAAGTACCTGTACACACGCACACACAACCCACTCAGTGAAGAAGTGCAGAGAAAAAAAGAAAACCACAGGACAAACAGCTATAAACCAACAACAGTCATGCATCAACCACTAAAAAGAGAAAGTAAAGTGCTGAAAGTACTGAGGGTAAACCGAACAGTAAAAAGGGAAAAACACACGACCAACCACAAGGGTGCCACAACCCGGAAATAGGTAACAAAAGGAAACAACTGGATGGATCCCTACCTGAAAACTCTGGCATGACCACAACATGCTGTCTGAGCTCCTGTGACCACTATGCTCCGCCATAGTCATGGTCGACATGTCCGTCGTCTACAAGGGCACACCAAGTGTGGGAAAAGACCAATCAGGGGTGAGTATAAAGATACTCAATAGGATTCCCCGAAATCTCAAGGGAGAAATGAAGGAGTAACTAAAGAGGTGAGCAGTAGACAGAACCAGAACAGTGAAAGAGTACAGTAAAGGGAGTGCAGCTCAACCCAACAAGAGGAAGGAAGTAAACTCATCCAAACACAAGGAGCTATGAATGGTGAGAATATGAACTTCTCACTGAGTCTTCGCTACCTATAGTTGGAGAGTGGACTCGTCCAACCAAGAGGAGCTAAACATGGAAATCACGTGGCATACCCCGTGCGTCTTCACCCCTCCTAGAAAGAGAGTAACTGAATCAAAGGAGTGAGAACTGAAGTCAGGTGTATATGTATATATGCTCAACAAGGAACCCGAACGAGTGTGTAAGGGGACCTCCATCTCCAAGCTCAGTCTAGGAAGAGCTGCCAACAGTTCTAGGGATATCCAACACCGAACCCAAACGTCCCGCACATCAACCTTGGAGGTAAAAGTCAAAGGGGCTCGATCACCGCACCTCGATACAATCCTCTTTGTGTGGCACTGACTCGCACACACGGCTTTTAGGTCGCATCGCAAGGATGCGTCTCAGTGGGAAAAGCGCCCCTCATCCTCGTATATCCTAAGGTCACGTCAAAGCTATCACATCACCAATCCGTATAACCAAGGATCCCGCTCCGGTAGTCACAGAGAAAAAGTCATTGACTAGCCTTGTCAAAATTTTTGAGTCTAAAAGAAGTCGTCGGGTAACCCACTGCCCAACCCAGCTGGAGGGTAAACCCCTAGAGGTTATCAAGTAACCCACTACCCAGCCCCGCTAGAGGGTAAACCCTAATAGGTCGATGGGTAACCCACTGCCCAGCTTCATTGAAGGGTAAAACCTAAAAGTCGTTGGGTAACACACTTCCCAGCCTGGCTAGAGAGTAAAACCTAATCATTCTATGGGTAACCCACTGCCCAGCCCCACTGGAGGGTAAACCCGGACCTGGTCCAACAACTCCGCGCTGCCCACGCCATCACTGGGTGTCACTAACATCGCGACTGTGCGTTGGGTTGGAGTGTGTAAAAGAGACCTCCGACCAAGACCCTTTAATATTTACACATTTAATAAGATTACGTAAGAGGCTCTGATCATGCGAAAAGATTACCCCGTTGTAATCCCTGCGAAAAACACGCGAGATAGACTACTTCCTCGCTGGAAACGGACTCCCGACGGAAAAGTTGTTCGCCATTTCTTTAGGTCCTCTTCGTGTCTCGTGGGGACCACTATCGGTTCTGAAAGAGGTCGAGCAGACTGTTCCATTGTGATGGCCTCAGAAAAATAGGTCAAAACGACTATTCATCCGCCCCGAACGGGCACCTGATGAAAACATAGAAAAATACTGCATGACGCTTAAAAGACGGCCCATAGGGCCCACATCTAAACTCCAACTTCAACGTCGGAAACAATACTGGAAATATCCGACTTGACACCAGGGTCGCAATGCCACTGACGATGCTCAAATCGTACATCGTATGTGTCTGCGCCATCCAAAACAAGAACCCCTGGAAAAATGCCAATCCACTTAAATGGGCGTGTCGTGCCTCCGATGTCCCCCGTCTCAGGAATTAAAAACCCCCGAGACCATCCCAAAGATTTGTCTCGATCCAAGGATTTTACTTCCCTAGAATAAACACAAAACGGACACCCGTAGCGAAAATTACGGGTGTCCGATGTCATAGGGGACAAACCCCTTGGGCCGGACCGGCCCAGTCCGGGCCAGCCCGCGCCAGCCTGCAGCTCAGCCGCGTGGCTTGGCGATGGACCCCAGGTCTACGTGGCGCTGACCGTCCCTCGTGGCCAGTTATGGTCTTGTGCGGAGACCCGCCTTTGGCGGGTCTCGGTCCCCGCACGGGGTCACGCGCTGTGACCCCGCCTCATCGCGCCTAGCACCGTCGGCCTCGCCCGCTGCCTGGAGCCGCCGCCTGGAGACACCTGGAGCCACCGCCGGGAGCCGCCACCAAGAGCCCCACCACACTGCCTGGGTCCGCCTCCGCACTGCCTGGGTCCGCCTCCATGCCGCCTGGGTCCGCCGCCGTGGTGCCTGGGTCCGCCACCGCGTCTGACCGACCAGAACCACCGTAAAACCACCAGAAAACCCCCAGAACTTCATCAGACCGATGCGGTCACCTCGGGACTCAGATTTTGAATCCGAAATATGCATCAGAAATATTAGAACAAATCCTATGCATCTAAGGGATTCTATCGACAAGATAACAACAATTATATGCATATATTTGAATTAAAATAAGGCACATAAGTTTAAAACGAAATACACACGATCCTACCTGGTTGGGCGTAGCCAGTCGCTTCACGGGGGATCTGCCATCGCTGTTGCTGAGATATCCTTGATTGGAGAGGGAGGATGAGGTCTTGAGATTCCCTTGAGAGTGTTTCACCAGAGTAAGTGAAATGGGGAAGAAGGGTGGAGTGGGTATGGCTTAATTAAGGAAATAAAATCTACTTTTATTAATTATTATTTTTTAAAACCCACTAGAAGTCCCGTACCCAAACTCTTGGCGGGGTCAAGTTTAAGCCTCCTATAGGGTAAAAAATACCTCCCAAGCACAATTTCAATCTCGAAATTTCAATCCGAGGCTCCTTTTGAAAGTTATAAAGTCCACGCCCGATGCCGCTAAATTACGAAAACACCCCTGGTGGCATTTTTCACAAAAGGGCCGCGCCCGTGAAAGTTATACCCATCCTAGGGTAAACGACACATTTTGGACTCAACGGTGCCCTCAGTTTTCCTATCTGAGCAACCGTCTAGAAGTTATTCTATTTATTTAGCGTGTCCAGTGTGAACGCGCGTAAATTTTAATTTTGGACGCACTGGGGCTCGGAATCGCACGCCGTCTGAATGTCCTGCTTTGAAATAACATCAATAAAAATGAAAAGTATTATAGGTTCAAAAAACAGGTTCTTACATCATTCCATCCTTCACATTTTTTGTCTCCAAAAAAAAACTACAAAAAAAACTCAGGATACTGAGCCTGCATATGGCTCTCCCGCTCCCAGGTGCTGTCCTGCACCCTCCCGTGCTGCCACCACACATGAACTAGAGGAATGACCCGTCCGCGCAGATTCAACTCCTGTCGGTCCTCAATCGCCACCTTTTGCTCCGCAAAGGTGGCTCCATCCTCAATTTCTAGCTCTCCCCAATCGATAACGTGCATGGGGTCGTTCACATATTTCCTCAGCTGCGACACATGGAAGACATCGTTCACTCTCTCCAGCTATGGAGGTAGAGCAAGACGGTAGGCGACCTCACCAACCCTGCGCAAAATCTCAAAGGGCCCGATGAATCATGGGGACAACTTGCCTTCCTGGCCAAACCTCCGCGTTCCACGCCACGGGGAGACTCTCAAAAAGACACGGTCTCCCTGCTCAAACTCCAAAGCCCTGTGACGTCGGTCTTCATAGGACTTATGTATGCTCTGATCCATCCTCATCCACTCACGAATGACCTGCACCTTCTATGCCGTCGCCTGAACCAAATATGGTCCCACGAGGGTGGTCTCCCCAACCTCTGTCCAACACAATGGTGACCTGCAGGGTCTCCCGTAGAGGGCCTCAAAAGGTTTCATGTCAATAGTAGAGTGGTAACTATTGTTATACGAAAACTCCACCAAGGGAAGGTGATCCTCCCAGCTCTGGATAAAGTCTAACACGCATGCCCTAAGCATATCCTCCAACACCTAGATAGTGTGCTTGGTCTTCCCGTCAGTCTGGGGGTGAAAAGATGTACTCATCCGCAACTGACTCCCGAATGCCTCCTGTAAGACTTGCCATAATCGCGACGTAAACCGCACATCATATTCAGAGATGATTTTCGAGGGTACTCCATGAAGGAAGATGATCTCCCAAACATATAACTGCCCCAGACTCTCCACCGAGCTCTGATACCACTTGTCACGACCCGAACCTACCGGTTCTGAGCCGTAACTACCACAAGCCCACCTCCATAGGCCATAGGTTGGCGACCAGCGCCGAAGGCATAACAATCTCGGGGAGGCCTTCACCTAAGTACCTGTACACATGCACACACGACCCACTTGGTGAAAAAGTGCAGATTAAAAAAAGAAAACCACAGGACAAACAGCTATAACCCAACAAAATTCATGCATCAACCACTAAAAAGAGCAAGTAAAGTGCTGAAAGTACTGACAAGTAAACCGAATAGTAAAAAGGAAAAAACACACGCCCAACCACAAGGGTGCCACAACCCGGAAACATGTAACAAAAGAAAAAAACTGTATGGATCCCCACCTGAAAACTCTGGCATGACCACAACGCGTTGTCCGAGCTCTTGTGACCTCTAGGATCCTCCGTAGTCATGGTCGACCTGTCCGTCGTCTGTAAGGGCACACTAGGTGCGGGAAAATCCCATGCAAGGGTGAGTATAAAGATACTCAGTAGGATGCCCTAAAATCTAGAGGGAGAAATGAAGGAGGCACTAAAGAGGTGAGTAGTAGATAGAACCAGAATAATAAAAGAGTACATTAAAGAGAGTGCAGCTCAACCCAACAAGAGGAAGGAAGTAAACTCGTCCAAACGCAAGGAGCTAGGAATGGTGATAAGATGAACTTCTCGCCGAGTCTTTGCTACCTATAGTAGAAGAGTGGACTCGTCCAACCAAGAGGAGCTTAACATGGAAAGCACGTGGCATACCCCATGCGTCTTCGCCCCTCCTTGAAGGAGAGTAACTGAATCCAAGGAGTGGGAACTAAAGTTAGGTGTATATGTATATATGCTCAACAAGAAACCCGAACGAGTGTGTAAGGGGACCTACATCTCCAAGATCAGCCTAGAAAGAGTCGCTAACAGTTCTAGGGATATCCAACACCAAACCCAAATGTCTAGCACGTCAACCTAGGAGGTACAAGTCAAAGGGGCTCGATCTCCGTACTTCGATACTATTTGCTTTGGCATCACTGACTCGCCCACATAGCTTTTAGGTCACATCGAAAGGACGCGTCTCGATGGGAAAAGTGACCCTCATCCTCGTATGTCCTAAGGTCACGTCAAAGCTATCACATCGCCGATCCGTATAACCAAGGATCCTGCTCCGGTAGTCACGGAGAAAAAGTCACTGACTAACCTCGTGAAAAGGTCTGAGTCTAAAAGAAGTTGCTGGGTAACCCACTGCCCAGACCAGCTGGTGGGTAAACCCCTAGAGGCCATCGAGTAACCCACTACCCAGCCCCACTGGAGGGTAAACCCTAATAGGTCGATGGGTAACCCACTGCCCAGCTGAGCTGGAGGGTAAACCCTAAAAGTCTTTGGGCAACCCACTACCCAACCTCACTGGAGGGTAAACCCTAGTAAGTGAATGGGTAACCCACTGCCCATCCCGTATGGAGGGTAAAACCTGATAGTTCGATGGGTAACCCACTGCCCAGTCCCGCTGGAGGGTAAACCCAGACCTGGTCTGACAACTCCGTGCTGCCCGCGCCATCGCTGGGTGTTTCTAACATCGCGACCGTGCATTGGGTCGGAGTGTGTCAAAGAGACCTCCGAAAACACCCTTTCATATTTCCACATTTAATAAGATCACTTAAGAGGCTCCGCTTGTGCGAAAAAATTACCCCTTTGTAATCCTTGCGAAAAAACACGGGAGATAGAATACTTACTCGTTGTAAATGGCCTCCCGACGGAAAAGTTTTTCACCATTTCTTTAGGCCCTCTAGGTGTCTTGTGGGACCCAGTCTCGGTTCCGAAAGAGGTCAGGAAGACTACGCCATTGCGATGGACTCGAAAAAAACACGTCAAAATGACTATTCATCCTCCCCAAACGGGTGCCTGACGAAAACGTCGCAAAATGCTGCATGACGCTTAAAAGATGGCCTGTAGGGCCCACGTCTCGACTATGACTTCAACATCCAAAACCATACTGGAAATCTATGCCTCGATGCCAGGTTTGTAACGGCACTGAAGGTGCTCAAATTGGACATCTTATGTGTCCGCTCCATCCAAAACAAGAACCCCTGGAAAAACGCCAATCCACTTAAATGGGCGTGTCGCGCCTCCGAGGCCCCCCGTCTCGGGAATTAAAAATCCCCGAGACCATACCAAAGCTTCGTCTTGAGCCGAGGATTGCACTTCTGTAGACGACACACAAAATAGACACCCGTAGAAAAAATTACGGGTGTCCGAAGTCAGAGGGGACGAACCCCTTGGGTGGGATCGGACCGGTCCGGCCGGACAACTCGGTCTGGGCTGGCCCGCGCCGGCCGGCCTGGCTCACAGCGCCGGCCCGCGGCTCAGCTGTGCGGCCCAGCCGTGGACCCTGGGTCCACACAGTGCCGATTGTACCTCGTTTTCGGTCTCAGTCTTGGGCGGAGACCCGCCTTCGGCGGGTCTCGGTCCCTGCACGGGGTCGCGCGCCGCGACCCCGCTTCGTCGCGCCCGGCGCCGTCGGCCTCGCCCGCTTCCTGGAGCCGCCACCTAGAGCCTCCTGGAACCACCGCTGGGAGCTACCTTCTAGAGCCCCTCCATGCCGCTTGGGTCCGCCTCCGTGTCGCCTGGGTCCGTCGTCGCGCTGCCGTGTCGGACCGGCCAGAACCACCAGAAAACCACCTGAAAACCCATGGAACTTCATCAGACCGCTGCGGTCGCCTCGGGACTCGGATTTTGAATCCTAAAGATGCATCAGACAGCTTAAAACAAATCCTACTCATCTATGGGATTATATCAACAATATAACGGCCATTAAATGCATATATATGAATTCAAAGAAGGTGCGGAAGTTTAAAACGAAATACGCACTATCCTACCTTGTTGGGCATAGCCCGTCGCTTCACGAGGGATCCACCGTCGCCATAGCTGAGATCTCCTTGATTGTAGAGAGAGGATGGGGTATTGAGTTTCCCTTGAGAGGGTTTCACTAGAGGAAGTGAAATGGGGAAGAAGGGTGGAGTGGGTTACGACTTAAGTAAGGAAATACAATCAACTTTTATTAATTATTTTTTTTTAAAACCCACTAGAAGTCCCTTACCCGAACTCTTTGCAGGGTCGAGTTTAAGCCTCCCCTAGGGTAAGAACCACCTCCTGAGCACAACTTCGATATCATAATTTCAATCTAAGGCTCCATTCAAAAGTTATAAAGTCCACGCCCGATGCTTCTAAATTACGAAAACACCCCTGGTGGCGTTTTTCACAGAAGGGTCGCGCCCGTGAAAGTTATACCCCTCCTAGGGTAAACGACATGCTAAGGAATCAAAGGTGCTATTGGTTTTCCCATATGAGGAACCATTTTGGAGTTATTCTATTTATTTAGCGTGTCCAGTGTGAATGCACGTAAATTTTAATTCCGGCCACACCGGGGCTCGGAATCGCACACTGTCTGAACGTCCTGCTTTGGAATAACATAAAGAAAAACAAAAAGTCTTATAGGTTCAAAAACTGGGTTCTTATATTTTTAGACCAATTAGATACATGTATTATCCATATTACATATTAATGTCCACATGCATGCTTGGGCTCTCGCATAATTTGGCCAATTTTTCTTGAATTCCATCACGGGCTCTCCAAATCACCTCCTCCTACAATGTAAACACCGAAACAAGTAAAATTTCCCTATTAAATAGTGATAAACACTAATTCACTAAATCAAACATAAAGTGAAATTTATTATCATATTTTGAATATTCATTACAAAACCAGTTTAAAATAGCGGTGTAAGGGTGGAATTGAATAGTGAAACATTATGCGATCACACCCCCACACCTGAACATTTTCACTCCTAGGCAAAGACACATATCCAAAAAATGATGCATTTATATATTTCCAAAATCATTAAGATTTAATATTTTAGGAAATTTTAATTCATTAAAGTAATGTGATCAATGCACAAACCACACAAAGGAGTTCTTCCTAGTGAAAATGGAAAAAGATGTCTCATAAATCATATCACAATAAAATTCAAAGAGATTCATGATACCAAATTTAGAAAGGAATTAAAAAGTAAACCATGCCACCAAATCTCCACGTGTGTGTGAAAACCATTCCATGATATTCTTTCCACTTCCTATCCAATAAATATAGGTTATTTTAACATTTTTCAGCTTAAATGATTTTGTCCATCGAACCTACCCTACATCCTTTGTAATCATATTTCAAGACACACTCACTTAAGCATTACCAAAAGTCAAAACATAATCTCCTGACCTAGATATCCCCATATATTTCACATTTCATCATTCCCCTCATTTATTATTATTATTATTTTTCCATAAGTTTCATTTGAAACAGATATCACACTCATACCTCAACCCTTGTTTGATCTCCTCAAGACACTAATTGTAATAGTTATAAAAAGATCAAAGGTTGAGGAGGAGTGGTTTTTGACCTGCCCAAGACACAACCCAATTTTTTTTTGATTTTTTTGAGGGAGTACAATAGTTAGATATCAGGTACACATGCATAGGTCAATTTGGTACAGTAATGAAATAGATCAGATAAGGGAAAAACATATGTAAATATCATTTTAAGCTGAAAAATATTAACCTAACTTATATTTAACTTCTAGTAAGTAAGAAATATTCACACTTTATGGTTTGGTGAAAAAATGATTGGAGAAATTAGTGACACTGTTTTCCCAAAAACTACTCACACAAGGGGAATCAATAATATCAAAGGTTTCATAGAGATACAACCATTTATATCATTGACAGAAAACCAATTCACTAAAAATCACTTCCTGGTGTTAAATTCATACACACATTCATTCCATAATAGAGACAGGTTTTCATCGAATTTTAAATCAACATGGAATCAAAAATTTCAACATGCATTTTTAGTAAGTTCTATGATTTGGTGACTATAAGGGGGGGGGGAGTAAAAATACCATAAAGAAGGAGAAAAAGAGAATCAATAAGAAAGAAAATGAAAATAATAATGAACTCAATAAGATGTGGAAAAGTGAAAATACCATAAATAAGGTGAAAAATAGAAGTAAGAAGAAAGACGATGAAAATCCTAATGAACCCAAGAATGTATCAACCCCCCCACACCTAGAATGTGCAGTGTACTCACTGTAATAATTGAGAATGTGAGAAGGAAGGATAAAACCTGGTGTGTTTCACTGGTATGTTACTTCTAGAAGGTAGATTTCCTCCACCATATTCTTTGGAAAATCCTTATATAAGTGTTTAAGTCGCTACCTATTAACGGCAAGACTTCATCTACTTTGCTCATGAAAAATCTGTATTTCACCAAAAGGGTAAACATTAGTAATAGTTTAAGGACCGATCCATTAGGAACGAAGCTTACCTGGGTGGAGATTTAGCCTGGAATTTTACATGAGGACCTTCTCACCAATATGGAACTTCCACTGATGAATCATGCTATCATGGATATCCTTTTTCTTCAATTTATAGATTCAGGAGTTCTCATATGCATTACGTCGAATTTATTCTAACTCTTGAATCTGCAGCTTCCTATGATCACCTGCATTTTAAAGATTCATATTACATTGTTTAACAGCCCAATATGCATGGGGTTATACCTCTACCAGGAGGTGAAAATATTTTCCAAACACAATTATGTATGGTGACATTTCGATTGGGGTTTTAAAAGCTGTACGGTATGCCCAAAGTGCATCATCCAAGTGCAAACTCCAATCTTTCTTGTTGGGTTGTACCATTTTTTCCAATATTCTCTTAACTTCCCGATTTAAGATTTCTGCTTGTCTGTTAGTTTGGGGGTGATATGTAGTGGGGACTTTATGATCAACCCCATAATTACGAAGAAAATTTTTCATGTTGCGATTGCGAAAATGTGAACATTGATCACTAATGATGAATCTCGACAAACCAAACCTACTAAAAATATGGGACCTCACAAAATCAACAACAACTCGAGATTCATCGGTCCTAATGGCATTTTCTTCCACCCATTTAAAGACATATTCCAAATCCAATAACATGTACACAAAGCCAAATGAATTTGGAAAAGGACCCATGAAGTCAATGCCCCATGCATCAAAAATTTCACATAATAACATGGGTTATTGGGGAATTTCATTCCTCTTGGAGATATTCCCTATGAATTGAAAATGACTACATGATTTGAAAAATTGATGGGAATCCCTATACAATGTTGGAAAATAAATTCCTAAGTCAAGGACCTTCCGAGCTATACATTGAGAGCCAAAGTGGCCCCCAAAAGGCAAAGTGTGATAGAAGGTCAAAACATAGGTGAACTCATGGTCAGGGACACACCAATGAACAACATGGTCCCCAAAAATTCTCCACAAATTTGGTTCATCCCAAATGTACCACTGAGAATCATGTTTAAGTATCTGAGATTGGGAGGTACTAAAATTAGTGGGGACCCTAGATGTTGCTAGAAAATTCACAATGTCTACATACCAGGGGGTAAGGTCCACAACATCAAAAAGGTTCTCATGAAGAAATAATTCTCCAATGGGGAGGGATGAGTCAACATGGAGGTCTAGTGGTGGATAAATCCTACTAATGTGGTAATATAAAACATTTTATACTCCCCTCTTATCTCTAATATCAAGGTCAAACTCTTGGAGGAGGATCATTCACCGTATGAGGCAGGGATTAGCTTCAGGTTTATTTAAAAGAAAATGAAGGGAAGCATGGTCAGAAAACATAATGACTTTTGACCCAAGAATATATGAATTTTTTTCCAAGGAAAACACAATAGAAAGGAGTTATTTTTTAGTGGTTGTGTAGTTTACCTAGGTAGGGTCAAGTGTACGTGAGGCATATGAAATGACATGAGGAGCCTTCTTAACCCTTTGTGATAAAACTGCCCCAACTGCAAAGTTAGAGGCATCACACATAAGTTTGAAGGGGTGATACCAACTTGGAGGTTGAATGATGGGAGGTGATGTGGGAATCATTTTTAGTTAATTGAATGAATCCTCACAATTTTTATAAAACACAAACTCAGAATATTTTTTTAATAACTAGGAAAATAGAAGTGTGATCTTACTAAAGTCTTTAATGAATCGGCTGTAAAAACAAGCATTACCTAGGAAAGATCGCACCTCATGAACACAATTTGGATATGGAAGGGATGAAATTAATTCAATTTTATATTTATCAACTTGAATTATATTATTTGAAATAACATGACCAAGAACTATCCCCCGCTCAACCATGAAATGACATTTCTCATAATTTAAAAAAAGATCTTTTTCAATGCAGTGATGGAGGACAGAACCTAAGTGTTCCAAACAATCATCAAAAAAGAACCATATACCGTGAAATCATCCATAAAAATTTATATAAAAATCTCAAGGTACTAATAAAAAATAATCAACACACATCACTGAAAAGTAACAGGAGCATTACATAGACCGAAAGGTATCCTTTTTTATGAAAATGTTCCAAATGGATAGGTAAATGTGGTATTTTCTTAATCCTCAGGGGCTATATGGATTTGAAAATAACCTGAATAGCCATTAAGGAAACAATAATGGGACATACCAGCCAATTATTCTAACATTTGGTCAATGAAAGGTAGAGGAATGTGATCCTTCCACGTGGCTTGATTCAGTTGACGACAGTCAATACAGACTCACCATCTGTTTTTCACACGTGTTGGAACCAATTCACTCCTTTCATTTGACACAACTGTTATTTTTATTTTTAGGCACAATTTTCACTAGGCTAACCCATTTTCTATCAGATATAGTATAAATGATCCCTGCAACAAGTAATTTACTGACTTCTAATTTTACCACTTCAAGGAGAGTGGTATTCAACTGATGTTGAGATTGTATTATGGGATTAACCTCATCATTCAAAAGTATATGGTTCATACAAAAAGATGGGTAATTTTAATAATATCATCCAATGTCCATCCTATTGCCTTTTTACACTCTCTCAAAAGGTTGAGTAGTTTTGATTCCTACTATGGAGATAGGTTTTTGGAAATAATGACAGGAAATTGGTCAATACCCTCAAGATATGCATATTTTAAATTATAAGGAAGTTGTTTAAGTTCCAACACCGATGGTTTTTTGACTAAGGGAGGTGGTTTAGGGGGAGTTAGGTCCATGAAACTGTCTATATACTCATGTTTATTCTCTAATGAAATAGAATCTATGGAAATGAGATTTACAGAATCATCGATGGTCATGGGTACCTGAAAATGAACACACTCATAAATTATAGCACAAAATTTACATTTTTCAGACCCCACACAACAATTAAAACATGAATCAAAACTCAAATCATCCAAGGTGAAGAAGGGGAAAATGAATAAGAGTATGGGTTGAGGATAGAATTGTGTGTGTGCATCATTTGAGAGCACTTCCATCGAATAGACAAGAAGAGTGGAGTTCTCTTCAACGGGGTGTTTCATAGCCTCAAGGATGTTAACACTTACCTTTCATCCTCCGAACTCCATGGAAAACATACAATTGTAAATGTTTATGATCGTATTTTCTATTTTGAGGAATGAACTCCCAAGTATGAGAGGAGAATGTCCTTGGGTTTGGGTATATTCCATCTCAAGAATGTAGAAATAAGTTGGGAAGATGAGATTCTTTACTCTTACAAGGACATCCTCAATCACTCTTGTTGGATGCATAGTACTATGGTTTGCAAGTTGCGCGACAATTATTATTGGTTGAAGATCTCCAACCCGTAGAGAAGTATAAAAAGAGTGAGGAATTACCTTAATGGAAGCACCTAAATATAGAATAACATCAGAAAATAAGGTCTCCCCTATGGTACATGGTATTTTAAATGTTCCTGAATCCTTGCATTTGTTTGGAATTGATGGTTAAATCAAGGCCTAGATAGTCCTTCCCAAGTTGACTCTCTCATTCCCCTTAATCCTCCTTCTATGGGTGCAAAGATCTTTAAGAAATTTGGAATATATAGGGATTTGTTTAACTGAATAAAATAGAGGAATGTTAACTTGAACCTTTTTAAATGTATCCATTATTTATTTATCAATATCATTATCAAAATTCTTCTTAGATTTAAAGAGTATTTGGGGGAAAGGAAGATAAATGGATTGTTCATTTGAATCATCAATGATAACTCGATTACCCTTTTTGTCTTGTTTTTCTTTACTTGAAATTTTTGAGGGTTGGGAAAGAGAGTTTTCAAGAGGGGGACATACCTATTGTGTAGAATTAGTATAAGGAGAGACTTCTTTAATACTACAAAGTGTAACTGCACACACATTACCTTTTTTTCTTCATATTGGAAATGGGTTGGGATGGTATTTGTCTATAACATTGCATCTTAAGCTCACCAATGCTGTTTTCCAAATTACACACTTGAGTTAATAGGTCTTGAATTTCTGATTATGTGGTCTATTGGAACTAGAGGTTCTGGGTTGACATTTTCTTCCCCATATCCTCGAGGATTGGTTCAGATTTGGGAGGAGGAGGATGATTGTTTTGATAAGTTGAAGGATAAGAAGGTTGAATACCTTGTCCTTGTTGATACCAATTCTTCTGGGGTAGCTTGAGTTTCCTCCTTGTTGGTACTAGGGTTGTTCTTTCCACCTAGGGTTTGGATGTGGCCTGAGTTTTTCTTTCTTTAAGGGAGGTTCTTGTTGGAATGGATGCCCTGGGAACATGGCTATACAAGACTCAGGTGAATCTTGAATTTGTGGGTACTGGTCAGAAAAATGAGTATTTTTAGAAAAAATACCACAATGTAATGGAACAAGAGGAGATTGTGAGTTACCTTGTGCTTGAGCTAATTGACTTAGAAGGGTATGCATCTCATCAATCTTGTTATATACCTTTTGTTCTTAGAATTAATTACTTACCTCATGAACTCCTTGGGTTGGTGAAATAGCTTGTGTACCAAATTGTTGTGCATTTTGATCCATATTGACTATTAAGTCCCAAGCAGCGGGAGGAGTTTTATCAACCAAGGCACCACCAGATGCTACATAAATAATTCCATGATCCATGGGAATAAGTCCATCATAGAATTATTGGATTAATATTTGTTCACTAATCTAGTGGTGGGGGAATCATGAGTAGAGTCATTTGAATCTCTCCCAGTATTCATGAAGAGTATCTCCTTGTGATTGCCTAATGCCACAAATTTATTTCCTAATTGATGTAGTTCAGGAGGTAGAGAATAACTTCTCTAAAATGAATATTTTAAGGTCATTATAGCCCCCAATTGTGGTAGGAAAATAGTATATCCAATATTTGGCTACACCATCAAGGGAGAAAGGTAAGGCCCTAAACTTAATTAAGTCCTTAGAGACATTTTGGGGTTTCATGGTGGAGCGCACTATGTGAACCTCCTTAAGGTGTTTATGAGGGTCCTCACTAGGAAGACCATGAAATTTGGGAAGTAGGTGGATGAGACCTGATCTCATCTCAATGTTGGATACTTCCTCAGGGTATTGGATGTACTCAGGTTGGTACTCCACATCAGGGGTGGTCAGTTCTTATAAAGTTCGATTATTTGCATCCATGATTTATGGGGCTTGATTTGGTTCAATTTTTGACTGGTTTATGACCACTTGAGGTTCCAAAATGGGTTCCTTAGTGTCACTTTTTTGACCTTATCTATATTCCTTGATTTTTTTGTGAATTTTCTTTTCAATTTCATGGTCTATTTCAAATAGTTTTTCTTTTCCTGATCAGTTCATGAAAATAAATTATGAATTGTGTTTGTTTTTTTGTTTTTGGTTTTTTTATTTGAGAATAATAAAAATAGAAATTAATAAGGATGAAATAATAATATAATGTTATAATAAAAAATTAGAGAGATATAGAGAGATAGAAAAAAATATAGAGAGAGAAAACACACAAAAACAAACAAAAATAAAGACAAAAACTCAAAACAAAAAACAACCAAATTTGGGTGGGGTATTAAAATAAGTACTAATTAAGAAGTAAAATAAATAAATAAAACGAAATAAATAAAAAAATGATCTTGGATCTCCAGAAATGGTTCCAAAATTTGATCGCGTTGCTGAGTGCGTCAAATTAGATGTTTATTTTAACTAGAATTTCTGCAGTATAGAAACAACCTTAGGTCGTCTCTCGACGGAGCTTTAGATCATTAATTTTAAAAGTAGGTTCTGATTAATAAAATAAAATGGAAATTGGGTTTTATAAAAATTAGTTTTTGATTCTTTAAAAATAGAAAATGAAATTATGTTACTAAGTGAGAGAAACAAGATAGAGAAATCGTGATCAACCCGGGCAAGTGTCCGTTGATGCTCAATCCGTCATCGCTCTCAAGGGAATGGGAAGGATAATTGATTACTTGATTTAAAAAAACTAAAAATAGTATGGTATGTTATTTATTACTACTTTACCACCTATTATTTGATCGATCAACGATATTTATTATTAACGACCGCTCAAAATCAACAAACTTGAATCGATGTAAAAATGGAACTCAATCAAGGAATCACATCAACAACGTGATGAGATAACCAGATTTGTGTCAATGATAAATTATTCCAAAAGAAAAAAAAAATCATATTCATGGGTTCAAGATCCTGGAATTTATCAACTGACATAATCCATTCGCACACACTCATGAAAGGGAAGGGGTGAGAAAAGAGGCAACCACACCCAAATCATCATAAGATCCGGGTTATGCATGGAAGCATGAGGATTATTGTTCCTTTGATTTGTATTTGATCATACCAGAATAAAAAAAATTAAGGAGGTATAAATTAATAAAAATTGACAACAAACCTAGAAATTCAATTACCTTATGAAGATTACAAGCATGGAGCTTGGGATTACAACAAAGGACACCCCCAAATTGATCACTAAGAGGTTTAGAAGTATATGAGAGATAAGGGAACTAAATGGGTGAAGAGAGCTTCTACAATTCAACTAAACTTCACCCCTGTTGGTTCTACTTGATATAATGAGGTAGAGTAGTGATTTTATGGACAAAAAATTACACTTTCCACAAAATAAGTCAAGTGCCTAAGGGACTAGGTCACTATTCAGGACAGACTTTTTAATCCTTATGTATCCAGATGGTTTACTGACAAAATCGCATTAAATTTTCATGAAATTCGGTGGAGAGGTGAGAAATTGAGTTATCTATCCAAGGGATGTATAATCATACCAATTTAATATACGAGGAAAGATTTATGTCCCAAATACAGAAGGGTGGTCCAATCTGGCCCGCCCAGAATTTCTTCACACTATGGGCCTATTTTGGGCCTCCAAATGGATGAATTGGGCTCCATGGTATTATAGAGAAATATATCCCACATTGTTTTCATTAATAAACTAATTTTTAGACCAATTTTATATATGGATTATCCACAGTACATATTAATTTCCACATGCATGCTTGGGCTCTCGCATAGTTTGGCCCATTTTTCTTGAATTCCATCACGGGCTCTCCAAATCACCTCCTCCAACAATGTAAACCCCAAAACAAGTAAAATTTCTCTATTAAATAGTGATAAAAATTAATTCAATGAATCAAAAATAAAGTTAAATTTATTATTATATTTTTAATATTCATTACAAAACCAGTTTAAAACAGCGGTGTAAGGGTAGAATTGAATAGTGAATCGCTATGCGATAAAAAACACTGCCATTTAGTGTTTCAAATGTTATGAGTTGGGGAAATATGAAAATTAATTCCCTAAGTATCAAGGTAATATAACCCAGAAGAAGATAAAGTATCAAGGTAAAGCATATGTTATTGATAAAACCAAAGCAGAATGAACAATGTGATTATGTATTTGGATCCTTGTAATGTGTTGTAAAAGTATTTTATTGATTACATTTTGGTTATAGGAATTATGAAATATATAAGTATTGTACTGTTGTACTATTTAATTAAGTATTTGAGAGCGTATGTTGAGTGGTACCAATGAATAATAAAAATGATTCAGTGGAAATTTAAACTTCTTGTAAAAACACATTATTGAGGGAAAGATAAGGCTTACTATGTTCCTAATGATGAGGTAATGAAATTGGATAAAGAGATAATTGATATGGATAAAGTTAATTGGATAATACTAACTAAATTGGAACTGATTCTAATATTTTGGAAGGGTCATAAGGTTAACCATTTATGAAATTTTTTAAGTTGAAATTTGAATGAGGTTTTAGAGATTAATGTATCACTTCACCATATGATGCAACCTATGATAAGAGATGAAGTAAAAATAGTTCAAGGCACAACTAAAGGATAATATTTTATTTATGAAATAGAAATATATCAATTAAATATATTTCCTTATATTGTTAGAGAGTGAAAGAATTTATCAACTCTAAGAAAAATTGTATTGAAAATTTTCCCCCTATTATAATCATTTTCTATGATATCAATGACCTTTTTCAAGCCTCTAATTTATGGATTTGTGTTTTTTAAATTTCTCCTCAACATGTTCTCTATCAATCTCCCCCAATATTTGAGTGTTATTTTTCTCTTCTATGTTTATGTTTTTATTTCCAACTTATATTCTCCAATCTGGAAACCTAGTTATATTATTATTTTAGATGAATTTTTTATTCCCTTTAAATATTATTAAGAGTATGTATTATTAAATATTTTATAATGTGGGTCTGTCAGCAATGATATTTCCAAATTTCAAACCCTTGATTACTAAGATCATGTTTAAATTGCGAGAACACAATTTATTTAAGGTGGAGAGAATATAACTGTAACGACCCAGAATTATATCAATGAAATTTCTTTTATTATAATTATGTTATATAGAATAAATCATATAAACATAACATGAAGAACATAATAAAAACTTTATAAATTAATAATGAATAAAATAAGAGGTATTTCTAGAAATTAAGAAACCCATACCAATAGAATAGTAACTTGACCTTTAGAATCGTAATATAACCCTTAGGAATCCATCCAATTGAATAGTAACCTCACCTATGAAAGTATAAATAAATTTTTTCTATATTATAAATGAAAATATGATATATTTATATCATGGAATAAGTAAACAAGTGTTCTAAAAATGATAAATTAAGTGTTTGTATTTTTTTAAAACATAAATATTTATTTACAATTTTATAATTAATATAATGATTTAAAAGAGAATTTATTTTCATAATATAGATTCATAAATTAATATTTCTTTGTCTTATGATTAAAATATAATTTTATGAGATCTTAATTAATTTTTCAAAGTGTTATAAAATCACTTATAATTTTAAAATTGATATTTTTCGAATAAATGAGGATTTTATTTAAAAATAAAATTTATCATATTTATAAAATTATTTTCATAAAATGGAGTCCATTTTTGAATTCTACACATCAAAAATGGTCATGGGGATATTTATAAAATAGTTGATTTTTGGTGAATAGTGAAATACAATAATTTACAATATAAGCTAAATATATGAATTATTAAGTCATAGATGATGTATGGATGATGTAAGCACCATTGGTTTTAACTAAAATGAACTAATTATTGTAATTAGTAACAATAATCAACACTATTTATAGTCTTGATCCAAAATAATAAACAAATGAATAAAATAATAAAAACACCCCTCTCCTCCACTATAAACACCACCCCTCACCACCTCTTCTCCTCACAACTTATAATCATTGGATCCTATTAAATTTCAGACCAATACTCTTCCCAAGAAACTTCCCCGCATCTAGGATATTTTGGTCTAAAAAAGACCAAACCCATTATCCTAAGTAGGTTCTTAAAGAGAAGAAGTTTAAGAGGTAAAATCCTCTTTTGTTTTCTTTTAATCTCTTTTCAATTTCTTTCCTTTTCTTATCCTTACCCCACCTACCATATACCAAAGTAACATGATAAATATAGTACCATATATATACTATAATGTTATTATTTTAAAGGTATATCCACCATCAATTATATTCTCAACCCCTTTTGTTCTAAAATGAAATCATCGTCCATGAGGTGTCAATTCATCACCTTCATGGAAGATGATTTTTTTTTCTAATTCCACCTTAAAGGCTGGTAATAAAACAATTATAATGGTCTAAAAATATTTTAAAATGTATTTTAAAACTTATTTAATTTTTTTGAACCTGTAATATACATAATATGAGATAATAAAACAAAACTAGTTAGTGATGATCGAAAAGATGCCAAAATATTCTAAATAATTATCATTAGAATTTTATCTAATGAATCATCCTCATTTATAAAAAATGATATATAAGACCGTTTAATATTTTTTATGTTCATTAATAACATATAACTTCAATTCTGTATAACTATTCCCATTATACATGATCTTCCATACACGTATACAAGTGAATCGATCATGAAAATCAAGGAAAAGAACACTCCCAAATGATGAAATTGTATCTTATAACTGATAAAAAGGCCATAAATTAACATAATAAAATTATAATAAATCAAATACATGTATAAAAGGTTATTAATTAATTAATTAATGTATTTAATTTGATTATCTAGGACATTAAGTACAAGTGCAGAACACTTTCATACATAAGGAAAGAGATTCTCTTAGAACCCCCATTTTTTCCTTTGGGTTACGCTATCTCTCTCTTTACACAAATTTAATTATTAATTATTCATACATAATCCTCATAAATTGTATGTATATGTTTCAAAAATATGTACCTTTCTCAGTTTTTCTTTCTTTGATGGGGGAAATACATGTTTTATAATGTTCTCTTTTCAATTCATCCTGATAAGGAAGCCCAATTAAAGGGAACATCCCAATTTTTTACCCATATTAATGTGAACTCCATAATTTGTTTTAATCCACCATTATTTTTCTAAAATAAACCATTTTATCAGGAAAAACTATCTTTGTTAATTTCTGATTTTATACAAACAATTATGTATTTTTCCTATTTAAAGTCTCTTTAATTTTTTTCCTTAAACTGCACTAAAGTGGGTCATTTATAATATTTTAAACACTTTTTACATGTTATATCATTAGTTTCACATCACATATCATAATATATTCATATTTTCCCTTATAATTTTTTATTATGTTTTAAATCCATTCCTTCATGGACACCTTCATGATATACTCATTTTTTATGCCTTATGACATGATTATGATACCCATTTCTTTCCAGGGGTAACCCTTTACTTATGTATGATTATTCATGTGGAACACATATTAATGAACATGTTATGATGGGTGTGACCAAATAGTGCTCCAATTCATTGGGAAATGTTTTGTCTCATGATATATCATGTGCAATGGTCTTGGAATTTATCCTCGACTCATACTCCTCCATGTGCAAGGGTATTAGTAGTTAGCCTTGAATCATGATCCTATATGTACAATGGTCTAGAGAATTATCCTTTACTCTTGATTATGTCATGTTGTATGTTGTTTACACATTCATATTATTCCATGATTACATGAACCCATGTTTTATATGTTATTCTTCCTTATGTTTATTCATTTTTTATGCCTTTTTATTCCAACATGTTATGCCTTCTGACCCATGTGCTATGCTTTATTTCTATTTTTATTCCCTTACTGGGATTTTTATCTCTTCGCCTATGTTTATGTATTCCCCAGGTTATCCTATGAAGATGTAAGATCTCAAAGGAAGTAAGGGGATCATTATAGAGATTAAATAAAAGTTTTTTTTTAATTTTGGCTTCATGCTGTCTGATTATGTATCTAGTCTTCCAATGACACTAGAATTTACCATCCTTGGGTTTTATTTGATGTTTAATTATGCTGAAAATCTTTTAATAACATGTGTAAAAGACTAGGGTCTCTATATTTGGTATCAGAGAATGGTCTAGGTATTTTTTGGAGATTAGGACTAGAGCACTTTAGTAAGAACCCTAGGGATAATTCTATCACCATGGATAACCTAGATTGAAGATTATTGAATCACATGTTAGGATATAATTTTTATTTTCAAGTTCATCCTTATATGTTCAAAGTGTTCTTTTTATATACTTATTAGATAAGTATTAAATCCCCCACAATTCTATTATCTTATTCTTAGTTCATGGTTTGAAATAGGAGAACCTGTGACAATAATCAAAGTGATAGGAAATGTGAAGATTGACATAATGAAATGCCAAATTTGATGGTAAGGAGTGCTCAAAACTTCATTACATTACTTTCTCAACTAGATCAAGTTATGAATAATAACTTGAATCATGTAGAACTCCCTCCTTCCCCTAATAAATACCAATTTACAGTTTAATACTTCATGATACAAAGGCCTCCCTTATTTAGTAGATCTTCTGATCCCCTCATCGTTGGACAATGGATTAACTCCATTGAGAATATATTCTATATCCTACAATGTTATAAATAAGAGAAGGATGTGCTGGAGGTTTATCATTTTGATGGGGAAGCTAATCAGTGGTGTACACTGACCAAGAACATGAAGTCCATGGAGTAAATTTATTCCATGGAATGGGAATATTTAAAGAAAATATTTTTCAATAAATATTTTCCCCAAACAATCCCTATTAATATTGAAAGGGAGTTTCTTGGACTAAAGAAAAAGAAAGATAAGTCTATCAGGGCATATAAGTCAAACATCACAAGGCTTGTATGATGCACCTTTGGAATTTTCATGAACACTGAAATCAATTTGGATCACTTCTTTAGCGGACTAAATATGAGTCTATGAAAAGAGTTGGTGATTCAATACTTAGAAATTTATGAGGAGATTGTCAATTGTGCCCTTAAAGTTGAAATTGAGATCAGAGACTCTCATTGGTCTCATGGTATCAGAGATAAAAAGTGGAAGATGGAGTTTAATTTGGGAGGATCAACAAATAAATCCCATGATGGAAAGAAAACCCATCATGCCACATGTCAAAATTGTAGGAAGAATAATTTTGGGAACTGTATAAAGGGTACCAAAAAATGATTCAAATGTGGAAGATTGGGGCATATGGATAATAACTATTGAAGGGATTTGAAGAATCCCATTAATGTGGAAGAATAAAGAAAGGTTCATATCAACATTCAGCCTATAGTACAATGTTCCAACTTCAAGTAACATGGAAATTATGCCAACCATTTATCTAAACCAAGGGTTTTTTGAGGCAATCAACAAAAACAAACTTCAAGGCAGTAAGTAAGGTCATATGATATCACTAATTCTAAGTTGGAGCCCGATAATGATGTTATGATAGGTAATCTAGATATTCATTCAAGAATAGTGAACATACTATTTGATTATGGTTCTACACATTATTTAATATCTTGAAATTTTAGTAGAACTATTCAAATACCACATCAAAATATGTAGGTTGGGTTATCTATGAGAATAGATTATGGGGAAATTATTACATCCAAAGTATATAACTCCTCCCTGGTTAATGTTTGTGGACTAAACCTCCTAGAAAATCTTGTCATACCTCCTTTGGTAGAGTTTGAAGCTATATTGTGCATGTATTGATTATCAATATATAAAGACAACATAAACTGTTGAGAAAGGGAAATCACTCTTTACATCCCAAGGAATCCTCTAATTTTATACAAGTGTAAGGAGTAAGATGAATCTCCTTTAGAATCATCATCTAAATTGGTAATATTATTTCCTTATGAGTAAGAATATCTAGTTTAAATGTTTTATACAAAGGATAGGATCATTCTTAAAGACATGATAATTTTGAGGGACTACACTAATGTATTCCATAAAGAATTTTCTAGTCTTCTTCCTGAATGAGAGGTTGAGTTCTCAATTGAACTTATTCCTATATCTCTACCTATATTAAAGACATATTGTATAATGTCTACCATTGAGTTGGAATAACTAAAGAATCAATTACAAGATAATATGGATAAGGGTTTTATATGCCCGAGTGATTCACCATGGGGTGCACCAATCCTCTTCATTAAGAAGAAGAATGTATTAATGCACCTATGAATTGATTATTATGATCTAAAAAAAATCACGATAAAGAAAAAGTATGACCTTCCATGGATAAATGTATTGTTCTATAAAATATGTGGGGACAACTATTTCTCGAAGGTGGACCTTCGGTCCGGATATCACAAATTAAAGGTGAAAAAAGATGATATTCCCAAGACCGCCTTTCAAACAAGGTATGGACACTATGAGTTAATTGTGATGCCCTTCAGACTCACTAATGCTACAAAAATTTTCATGGAATTAATGAATAGAGCCTTTAGAGATTACCTCAAAAAAATTTGTGGTAGTATTTATTGATGCTATTTTGATATACTCCAAGAGAAATGGCGAACATGATGAGAATTTTAATACTCTGTTAATGAACTTTATAAGGAAAAAAATCTATGAAAATTATAGTGAATGAGAGTTTTGGATGGAGGAAGTATCATTATTAGGGCATGTTATCACCATAAAAGGAATATCTGTGGACCCTTCCAAGATAAAGGCAGTTGAAGAGTGGCCTAGGCTAAAATTTTTAATAGAGATTCATAGTTGTCTTGGATTAGATGGGTACTAATGAAGTTTTGTGAGGAATTTCTCATGATTTTCCAACCCAATAACAAACTTAACATGGAAAGGGGTGAAGTATGTCTAGATAGAAGAATGTGAGGAAAGATTTAAGGGGAACAATAAGAGCCTAATCACTACACCTATGCTCACACTACCAAAAAGTATAGAAGGTTATGATATATAATGATGATTAAAAGAAAGGTTTGGGTTTTTTTACTCATTAAAAATAATAAAGTGATAGCCTACACATCAAGGAAATTGAAGATCCATGAGAAGAACTACTCGACTCATGATCTGGAGCTAGCAATTTAGATTTTTCCCTTGAAAATATGGTGGCACTACCTCTATGGTGAGAAGTGTGACATATATACCGATCAAAAGAGTCTAAAGTATATATTCACACATAAGGAACTAAACATGCATCAAAGGATATGGTTATATCTAGCCAAATATTATGATTTCTCTATTCACTATTATCCTGGGAAGGTAAACAAGGTGGCTAATGCTCTTAACAGAAAATAACCTGCTACTCTATCCATGATGCAGATTGAGAAAGATCCTATATTCATGGAAATGTAAAGGATAGATCTAGAAATCATAATAGTAGGGAATACATCTTAACTTTCCGCCCAAATTATTTCCCAACTATCTATCTAAGAGAAGATCAAGGAGGCACAAAAGGGATGATATGGAGCTTCAAAAGTGGGTGAAAGTAGTAAAGGAAGGGAAGCTAGAAGAGTTCCATATCAATGATGATGATGTCATTTAGTTTTGAATAAGGCTTTGTGTTCCTTAATAACATAAGATAAAGAATGACCTATTGGATAATGAACATATATCACTTGTATCTATCCATCATGGGAGTACCAAGATGTACCCTAATCTTCGAGAACACTTATGGTGGGATAACATGAAGAAAGATATTACATAGTGTATCTCAAGGCACTTAATATGTAAAAAAGTTAAAGTATATCAACAAAAGTCCAAATGGATGATTCAACCATTGACTATACCCACATTGAAATGTGAGAATGTCACTATGGAATTTATAACCTGTCTCCTAAAAACATCCAAAGGAAATATTGCAATATGGTTTGTAGTGGATCAAATCACTAATATTTCCCAATTTATTTCTATTTGGGAATATCACTCTCTTGAACATATTTCCAAGATATATGTGAAGTGGTGAGGTTACATGGGGTACCACTTTTGATCAACTTTGACTATGATCCAAGGTTCACATATAAATTCTAGATAAGTCTTCAACATGCTTTGAGTACTAAATTGAATTTCAGTATGACCTATCACCCCCAAACTAATGGCCAATATGAAAGGACTATCGAGACACTCGAAGACATGATAAGAGAATTCTCAATGGAATTAAAAGGTGTATTGGATCATCATATACCATTGGTTGAGTTCTCATATAAAAAAATCCACTCGAGTATTCAGATGGCTCCATATGAAGCTTTGTAAAGAAATAAATGTAGAACTTCTACTAGTTGTGATGAAATTGGAAAATGAAAGATACTTGGACCTAATCTTGTGTAATACATGAAAAATAATGTTAAATCCATATAGCAACACATAAAAGATACTAAAAGTCAGCAAAAGAGCTATGCGGACAACCGTCAAAGGGACTTCGAGTTTGAAGTTGGTGATAAAGTCTTCCTTCAAATATCACCATATAAGAGAGTCATGCAGTTTGGAAGGAAAGGGAAGCTTATCCCAAGATACATTGGCACCTTTGAGATCCTTGATCGCATAGGAATAATATCCTATTGTCTTGAAATTATACCAACTTTGGATCATGTTTATGATGTGTTCCATGTATCTCTCCTAAGGAAGTACATACCTAACCCATCACATGTATTGAATCTGGAGGTGGTACAATTAGATAATACACTCTCATATAAGGAGTAGCCAGTGAAGATCTTGGACTGTAGAGATAATGTTCTACACAACAAGACTACTCACCTAGTCAAAGTACTATGGAGGAACCATAAGTATGAAGATGCAACATGGGATCCTAAGGAAGTGATGAAGGAGAAGTACCCTCACCTATTTTTACCTTAGTTTGTAAAACAAAATTTTCAAGGAGAAATTTTATAAGGGGGGAAGAATGTAACGAACTAAAATTATATCAATGAAATTTACTTTATTATAATTATTTTATATATTATAAATTAAAGAAAAATAAAATAAATAAAATGATACAAACTTTATAAATGAAGAATGAATTAAATAGGAGGTGTTTCTAGAAATTAAAGAACCTATACTGATGGAATAATAAGTTGACATTTGGAATAGTAAAATAAACCTTAGGAATAGTAATTCAGCCAATATAATAGTAACCTAACCTATGAAAGTATAAATAAAAATTGGGGTATATTATAAATGAAAATATGATATATTTATATATTTTTAAAAGTAAATAAGTGTTTTAAAAATGATAAATTAAGTATTGGTATTTTTGTGAAACATAAATGTTTATTTACAATTTTAAAATTAATATAATGATTTAAAATCAAATTTAATTTCATAAAATAGTTTCATAAATTAATATTTTCTTTTCACATTATTATAAGATAATTTCACGATACCTTAATTAATTTTTCAAAGTGTTATAAAATTAGTTATAATTTTAAAATCGATATTTTTTAAATAAATGAATATTTTATTTAAAAATTAAATTTATAATATTTAGAAAATTATTTTCATAATATGGATTCCATTTTTAAATTATAAATACCTAAAAATGGTAATGGTGTTTTTTTGGGATTTTTCTAAAATAGTTGAATTTTTGGTGAATAGTGAAATACAATAATTTACGGTATAAGCTAAATATATAAATTATTGAGTAATTAATGATGTATGGATGATGTAAGCACCATTGGTTAAAAATCACATGTACTAGTTACTGTAATTAACCATAATAATCAACACTATTCATAGTCTTAATCCAAAATAATAAACAAATGAATAAAATAATCAAAAAAACACCCCTCTCCTCCACTATAAATACCACCCCTCACCACCTCTTCTCCTCACACCTTCTAAGCCTTGGATCGTTTTCAATTTCTACCCAATACTCTACCCAAGACTCTACCCCATTTCTAGGATCAATTGGTCCCAACAAAATACCAAACCCATCTTCCTAAGAAGGCTATCAAGGAGAATAAGTTCAAGAGGTAAAATTCTCTTTCAATTTCATTAAATCTCTTTTCAATTTCTTTTCTTTTATTATCCTTACCTCACCTCACCTATCCCAAAGTAACATGATAACTCCAATATCATATATATACTATAATTTTATTTTTTTAATGGTATATTCACAATCAATTATCTTCTCTTACCATTTTGTTTTAAAATGAAAACATCATCCGTGCGATGTCAATTCATCACCTTCATGGACGATGATTTTTTGTTTTCTAATTATACCTTCAAGTATGGTCATAAAAACATTATTATGGTTAAAAAAGATTTTAAAATTTATATTACAACTTATTTAATGTTATAGAACCATTATATATACATAATTTAAAATAATAAAACAAAACAAGTTCGTGACGATCAAAAAAACACCAAAAATAATCTAAGCGATTATTATTAACATTTTATCTAATTAATAATCCTCATATCTAGAAAAATAATAATATATAAGACCATTTAATATTATTAATGTTAATTAATAACATATAACCTCAATTATGGATAACTATTAAAATTATACATGATCTTCCATATACATATACAAGTGAACCAATCATGAAAATCAAGGAAACAAACACTCCAGAATGATGAGATTGTATCTTATAACTAATCAAAAAGGCCATAAATAAAATTAATAAAATTATAATAAATAAAAAACATGTATGAAATTTTCTAAAATAATTAATTAATGGATTTAATTTGATTATACATGACATTAAGTACAAGTTAATAACACTTTTGGACATATGGTAAGGGATTCTCTCAGAACCCCCATTTTTCCTTCAGGTTACACTATATATCTCTTTACCCAAATGTAATTATTAATTATTCTTATATAATACTCCCAAATTCTATGTTTATGTTCCAAAAATATGTTATTATATTATTTATTCTTTCTTTTATGGTGAAATACATGTTTTATAAGGTTCTCTTTTAAATTCCTCCCGAGAAGAAAGCCCAATTAAAGGGAACATCCCAATTTCTTACCCATCTTCATGTGCACTCTATAATATGTTTTAAGACACCATTATTTTTATAAAATCACCCATTTTATCTTGGAAAACTATATTTGTTCATTTCTGGTTTTATACAAACAATTATGCTTTTTTTCTCTTTAAAGACTCTTTAATATTTTTCCTTAAACTGCACTAAAGTGACTCATTTCTAATATTTATTAAACACTCTTTTTACATGTTATAAATTAAGTTTGACATCACTTATCATAATATGTGAATATTTTAACTTATTATTTTTCATGTATTTTTTAAATCCATTCTTTCATGGACACCTTTATGATATTTTCATTTTCCATGCCTTATGACATGATTACAATACCCATTTCTTTCCATGGGTAACCCTTATGTTTATTCCTTATATATAATTATTCATGTGGCACACATATTAATGAACATGTTATAATGATCACAACTAGATATCACTATAATTAATTGGGTAATGTTTAGTCTCATGAGACATCATGTGCAATGGTCTTGGTAGTTAGCCTTGAATCATACTCCTCCATGTGCAATGGTCCTAGAAGTTAGCCTTGACTCATGCTCCTCAATGTAATATGAACTAGGTAATTAGCCTTGAATCATGATTATGTCATGTTTTATGTTTTTCCACATTTCTATAATACTATGATTACATGATCCCATGTTCTATATGTTATGTTTCCTTATGTTCATTTATGTTCCATTCCTTTTTATGTCATCATGTTATGTCTTTTAACCCATGTGATATGATTTATTTATATTTTTATTCCATTAATGATATTTTTAGCTCATAACTTGTGTTCATATATTCCTCAGGTTATCCTATGTTTATGTGAGAGATCAAAGGAAGTTAGGAGTTCATTATAGAGATTAAATAAAATTTGTTTTATTTTTGGTTTCATGCTGTCTAATCATGTATCTTATATTCTAAATAAACTAGTATTTACAATACTTGTGTTGTATTTTATGTTTAATTATGCTGAAAATCATTTAATAACATGTGTCAAAGGCTAGGTTCACTATAGTAACACCCCAATAATTTAAAATATTTTCCTTTTAGAATAAATTTAATTTTGTTGATATATTTCATTGCACACAATAAAAAGTTTATCTTACTTTACATGGAACATTGAGTTTAGCTTTCTTTACCAAAAGAACAAGTTTTACCAAATAATATTAATATTATTATTTAAAATGAAAATTATCTCCTAACCATTAAATTAGTGGCTCTAAATAGGATCAAATAACTTATAAAAATATATGTTTGAATTCATTGGTTAATGATAGATTTATTAATTCCACTATTTATCATATCTATTTCAATGATTTAAAACCCGCCAATGTGTCATTTTATGTGAAACTGCATCATTTTTTGGAATTATGGATAGTTTTGAGCTAAATTGTGAAAATTCCCTAATTTTGGAATTTTAACTATTTTCAGTAGATTCTATATTTTAGGGTGAAATTATGCATGACATTAGATTTTTTATGATAAACAGGTGCTAGAGAATGGAACAAAAAAATTACATAACATGTAATGTCATTACACGCCACGACTCCATCAAGAGAGTCTGCCACCACTAGGACAAGTCATGAAGCTATTTCATGCTGTGAAAGTATGTTACATGTCGTGAGTCTTGATTTCACATCATGAATAGAGTTAATGTCTATAATAATTATCGTACATATTCAAAAGAAAAGGAGGCATAAAAGGATGTGGATTACATGACGTGTAACCAAGTTACATGTCGTGACTTTGTCGATGTGAAAAAAATTAAATGCAACGTTGCAAGTTCTTTGATAGGGTTTCCTATAAAATGATCCCTAAAACACCCTTTCAAAGCATTCAGGAGAAATATGGACTAGAGGGAAGCATTGGAAGACCTCCACTACAACCTTAGGATTTTTTTTCTTTGTTTTATTTTTATTTTCCCATGTAATGAAAATTATTATTTTAAATTAAAGTGTTTCCCTCTCTTATTCCATCCCTAATATAATTTTTCCCTCTCTTCCATCTTCCAATGTGATATCTTTTCACTTTTCAATGGAAAGTGACTAACCTAAGGGTTGGCCTTGGGGGAGGTTTCATGGTGTTATTTGTTTTTGTTCTTCAATTTGATATGTTTTAAATATATTTGTGGTGGATGCGGGAGTATTGCATGGGTGTGCCGGTCATCCCCCAAGGAATTATTTTCAATTCCATTTCTTTACCTTAATAAACTACTTTCCCTCTCTTATATTGGGAAAACCCTTTATATGGTTGGGGTTTCCCAAAGAGATGAAACGACATACGGTGGAGTTGGGTCTTTTAGGAATAACATTTTCAGTTGAAGTGTTATCCTATTTGACTATTAGAGGAGGTGTGGTTTGGTATATTGGAGGCATGCTAAAATAACACACTCAATAAATCAATGGAAATTAATTCATTAATGAGGTTTCACTAAATGAATTATCAAATTGAATTTAAATAACAAATAAATAACCAATAAACCCGTGTTATTAAACCCTAGACCAAGACCTTTCCTTCTAATCTTCATTTTGTCTGCATCTTCATTTATATTTCATTCCCAGGAGTATAGACTATCTAAAGGTCATAGTACTGGAGGAACTCTAGACATTTCCATTGCCTCATGTTCAGGTCCTCAGGTTTGGTATATTGCCATTGCCTCGTGGATATACATTATAGTATTAATTATATTTTTTGTTCATTATGATGTCAAAATACACGTCGTATATTTTTACAGTATTTAATTTTTACCCGAAAATCCAACTGTCTCATAAAATTATAAAAAATTCACTATTTATGAATCTAAAAATAATATTCATTTTCTCAAAATAATTTTCTAAATAAGTTAATTTTATCTTTTAAAAATAATTATAGACCTTTATTGATAAATGATGGGTTTTTTTGACAATAATAGTTTTTGAACCCTTATAAAAAGTACATTTGACATCATAAAAGTTATATGAACATTTATATTTAATAAATTTTTTAAGAATATTATTTTATTAAAATTTTATTTATTTAAAAAATAAATTAATTTATCAAATTAAATTCTTTAATTGAATTTGAATATGACACAAAAATATGATTTTTCTTTTATTGTATCAGAATAAAATCATTTATAAAGTAACAATAATAGGATGAAAATATATTCATTATTCTATAAAAAATAATGTACATAATCATTTTATAGGGTCTTGATACATATCCCTTTAAAAAACTAGAAAATGATATAAGAGTAAGGTTTGAAATGGTTTTATTATCATGGGGTGGTTCGGAAAACACGGTTTGGGCCTTGATTTTGATGACCTGGAATTTATCCCGTAAATGATTTTTAACATGCATAATTTGTCATATATTATCTTAGTCTTGGTCAAGGGAAAATCCCAAAGATGTTATCTCCCTTGGAAGCTATGAAAAATGGGATCTATATGGTACGATCCTATGGGTTGAGGCCATCAGTTCCTTTGTCGATGTTAATTGGATTTGTTAGAACTCTATACATACACTAATCATTAGATCAATTTTTAAAGACTATATTATCAAAAGTAATGATTATTAATGGTATTTTAAATCCAATAATTTATAACCAAGTAACTTCATGTGTTTTCTATAATCATAATAAAAAAGAATTCATTTAATTAAATAAAAACGGATAATTTTATTTATAATAGTTTGGGTCATTACAAGCTATTTCACCTAAATAACATAATATATGGAAGATGAAACTTTAAATAGTAGAGTGTGGATTAGAGAGATTACCATGGGATTTCTATTTTTTACAATGGTGATGGATTCAGACGATGAATGAAGGAGAAATCAAGATCCCTAGCTTGATGGAATGAGATCTCATATATGGGAGGGGAGGATAATCCTGTAGGAGGATAAGGGAAAAGAAAGAAAATAGGTTTAATGCACTCATTAATGTAAAAATGAGAATTTCGGCCTCAAAATTGGGCTTCATGGTTTGGCTGTATGGTTTGGAAAAACCATGTACCAACCTTGCAATAAACCATGCAGTCATAATTCTTAAGTGAAACTAATAGTGTGGGATAGGCATATGGTTTGGGTAAACCATGTCCAGTCGGTGTGACACCTCCTACTTCCATGGATCATGCCACAAAAATGTTTTGTTGGGGGAAAAATTGTTTTAGACAAATTGTACACCCATGTCATATCGTCCTTTCCTTGAGGTTTTAGAGCCCAAAGATACCAAAACTCGACGTTGAACCTAAGAAACCCCTTGGTCCTTTAAAAATGTCTAAAATAACACATTAAGGTGGTCTAACTCTTATAATTAAATTCCAAAACATTGTTCAAATAATGTCCTAACCAATAAATTATGAAATTCTAATTCTCTTGGAATTTCATCCCATCTAAAAAACAAGTGATGCTAAAATTAAACTCCTTCCCCTATTCCCTCAAGAAAAATAAGAAATCAAGTCATGTGTATGTGTGGACTGCCACCTCTATAAAGAAACATATTTATTTTCCTTAACCACCAATAATTTTTGGTTCAAATATAGAATCTAATATAAAATTTTGAAATTTATAACTTATTTATGATTATGAAATGATAAAACATTTTAATCCTATAACAACCCTAACTCCAGTAACCCAGAGTTTGTGTCTACTTTATTACATTAACATTGTTACAAGGGATCTAATAATGAATGACTGATCATATTTTTAGTCTTAGAGAGACATATACATATATGATACACATTTTACATTGGAAAAAAAAATATAAAACATAAAAAAGTAAAGGTTTTATATCCTTAAAACTGATTCAATGATTTATTTTCATCATAACCAAGGAAAAAAGAAAATAAAATTATGGGGAGCTTAAAGTATACATACAACATAACCTATCATGAATAAATAAGTTATAATCAATATATAAATGTAAATAAATTTAAACAATTTCTACTTAATCAATAAATTGAGAATGAAATGAATCTATGTATAAAATAAATGCAATAATTGCATATATAATTATAACAGATTTCTCGAGGAATAAAATGAATAATATTATAAAAAATGATATCAAAGATCATGATATCAATACCATAAAGAGCTTACATGAAGATAGTGTAATCAATGGGTAGGTATACAAAAAAACCAATGTATTTATGCCAAATGATTTCTCTCATGAGACCTATCGATGCATCAAGAGGATATATATAACCACACCCCACATGTCACTGCATGTCCAATGAATTTCTCATATATTTAATGATCGATACAATTCATAAAAAAATACCTTATCAATAAATATTTTTATTGATGGAAGAATAAATAATTATCAGGATTTTCCCTATTTAATCAAATAACATTCATATTAAAACATAATATATAATAATGTATATGATTTATGAAATAGTCATATTTGTGATATAAAGAGTAAGGATATTTAAGAAAAATGAAATATCTAAATATCACAAGAAATTTACTGTTTTAAGAGATATTTAATGATCAAAAAAATTATAAGAGATATGAGATGACAATTAGTTCATTGAAAATGTGGGGATTGTAAAAAAAAATCTATTCCTTTTAAAAAATAAATAAAAATGAAGTGTAATATTAAAAGAATATTTTTTTAAAATATATTTATTTGTAAAAAAATAAAAATGTGTAGAAGAATCTAAATATTGTAAAAAGGTTATGTTGGTGGGGAATTCCATTAATGTTGTATACATTAAAAATATTACTTTTGACTTTTGGTAAAGAGAGTAAAAAATTAAACCTTTTATAAATCAATATAAATAATCCATTAAAACACTTTCAAAAGTATATTATAACATTAAATGTTCTTAATAAATTATTTGAGTAATAAAAATTACTTTTGTAAAATAATTTTAAAAAAATATACACATGGGAGAAAAATATATCTGATTAAAAGAGAAATAAAATATGTTTTTTTTAATTTTTTTCTCTATTCAAGACCAAACGAGTGGAAAAGTTGGATGAAAAAAATTGAAACTCCTTAAATATATGAAAGATAATAAAATAGTTTAATTTTATGAAAGATGAATTATAATATTATTTCAACAAATATTATGGAAATTCAAAAAATATTAGATTTCTAAATAAATCCTTACCACATTATTATATTTTAATTTATGACATATTAAAATAAAAAAAATGAATTAAAACATTAATCGTAATTAATTAATAGTTATTCATGTTAAATATATCAGTGTGGTAGTACATACACCACATATAAGTAAATAGGTGCATGATATCAAATATGCATCAAAGGAATGAAAATTGAGATGAAATCCCATTCAAAGACCATATCATGGAATTGATAATTAATCAACAAAGATATTATATTTGAAAAATTAAAATAAAAAACAAGTGTAAATATAATATATATAAATAAATTATATTTCATGCAAAATCTTGACATAATATAATCAACGAATAAGTGATATATCTCAATTGAAGAAAATTGAGGTTTTAAACCTATACTACTTGGTAACTCTCCTGTAAAATTACCTTGATTAAAATAATTTAAATCAAGATATAAAATATGTTGAATTATTAAGTATACCTGATATAACATGAAAAAGGGGAAACATATACAATGCATAATATAAATTAGGCACATAACATTAAAATGTTCCTCAATGAAAGGAAATTGAGACGAGATCCCTTAACTCAAGATTCCCTTTATAAGAAAATTATTTAAAATCATTTATATTGGTGATAAAAATGTTATTAATTTATACTATAACCATATTTATATATCTAATATCATATATCATCTTTTTATGACATCTTATCACCCGTTTATTAATAATATTTCATTATTACCATTGTTTTGGGTGTCAATTGCTACGTTTTCTCATGCATGTTTTCTTATGGAAATTATGGTTCTTATGAATTGGATATATTTCCATCATATACATAACAATATTAATGCTATTAATATAATTTTTTTAATTAGACTCATTCTTATAAACATTCTTGAAAATTTTACATGAAAAATGAATCTCATCTCTTTGTGGAGATGGTAGGTCATACGCACGCACGAGAAACATTATCATTTTCTTAATGGGTGAAACAGTAAGAAATTAGTTGATATATTAATTTTAAATAATAAATATTATGATATTATTATTATATATATTCATTATTTACATCATTATAACTATCCATGTGACTCAGTGATGGAATACAATTATATCAATTCGTGAGGTGGTAGTCCTCTGTACACAAGATCAATGGTCTTGTTTCCCATTTGATAGAAAAATAGGTTGATAAATATTATTTAATAAACATAATAGTATCTCATTATATAGTTTTTTTATTATAATTTAATTATTCCTAAATAATTGAAGGTTGAAAAAGAATAAGTAAAAAATAAAGAGCTTGGTGAAGATGATTACCTTCTCTTAGAAAAACCTCCTTCGGGTATCCTATTAATAACCATAAGGATTGTATTATGGAAATAAAATAATCCCTATAACATGTATAAGGATTTTGGGGAATTATTTTATCATGGTTTGGCGTAGCTACATTTATTAAGAGGTGTGAATAAGTTATGGGAGGAGGTTTCCTTTTATAGTTGATATGAGTGGCACTCTTAATTTTTAAAAGATTTAAAATAATATCAAGTAAATATGATGTAAAATTGATCCAAAATAGATCATGTTCATAGATTATAAGGTTAAATTCTAAATACAACCAACCAATGTGGTTTAAGAATGTTTTAGGTTATTTTAATCTTTATCTTTCTTAGTTTAACCCCTAAAAAACATGTTTAAACCTTAACTATGGATATTCACTTTTATTGTTTTTATTATTCATTATGAAAAAAATTAAGTTGAACTTATTAAATAATATCAATAATTATTATTCTGAATATTAAATCCATTTTTTCAAATTCAATTCATATAGGTGGAAGAATTTAATTTACAAATAAACCCACAAAACATGTTGAGAAAAGGGAATTCAAAAAATCTTTTTTTCAAACATAATACGATCTTACATTAACTATATGACTAGTAATCGTAATTATGTGGATATAAATTCATATAATTATATCTATAATCTATAAATTTCATTTATATAATTCATCATTAAATATTATTTTAATTAATTAAAAATTAAATACATTATTCCCTAAAAAACAGTTTATTTAAAATATCCCTTTTCACCTCGAAATGATCTTGTATTTATTTCTGTAAAAGGTTTGGTGAATAAATTATTAATTATACCTATTATAACATTTTATTATAAATAAATTTAGTAATTTTTAAATAATTCATTTTCAATTATTCATAAAACATTATTTCTAAGAGAAGTTTTCAAAAATTCATTCTAGGCTCATTTTGACCATATAAGTTCAAAATTGATATTAAACCTAAATAATTATAATTTATATTCCACGAAGTATTAAATTTTTTATTTTATTATAGTTTTATTTAAATTAAATTTTTAATTACTTGATTTATTCTCAAGTTCTACATTCTTCCCTTCTTCCAAAAATTACATTCACAAAATTTTCATGGATATTACTTTATAAAAAAATAAGGGTCATTCGTCTTCATAACATCCTCCAGTTCCCATTTTTCTTCCTCTATTTTAGGATTTATATAAAGTAGATTTAACGGTTGAGTTATTTGATTTCTAAATAATTTCTCTCTAATTTAATGAATCTCGATTGTCTCCTCATAGAAAGATAGGTCTGGTTCCAATTCTATTTCTTTATATATAAAAACATGCATTGGGTCTGAAATGTACTTACTTAACATTGTAATATAGAAAAAATCTTGTAATTTAGAGATACTTGGTTGCATTAAAAAATGGTAATCCATAACTCTAATTCATTCTAGAATTTTAAATGGTCTGATGTAATTGGGGCTCAGTTTCCCTTTCTTACGAAACCTTATAACAAGATTCCTTGGAGATACATTATAGAAAACATGATCTTGTACTTCAAAATAAAAATATATCCTCTCATTATAAACACAATTATTTTTCATTATTTGAGCTAATTTTTTTTGATTTGGAATATTCTTTTTTTTTCATTCTCCCCTCAAAATTTTCTAAGCCAACAAGCTTCCCTTCACCAACTTCATACAAATAGGTTGGAGTAGAGCATATCATTACATATAATGCCTTATAAGGTTCCATTTAAATACTTGAATGGATGCTGTTGTTATATGTAAAATATATAAATGATAAATATTAATCCCAAATAACTTATTATTCATGTGATAATGATCAAAAATTTTATTATAATGCTGGAATAGTCCTTTCGGGCTGTCCGCCAATTTGAGGGTGATAAGCACTAATCAAATGAATGTCAGTATCTAAAGCCTCCTAATTTTTTTAAAGAATTTTTATGAATATAGTCAATCGTGATCATATATAATTGAAAAATTTGTTCCATGAAACCTTACAAAGTCATTAATATATATCTTTTCAAGGCTATCAAGAGGTAAATCTTCTCTTATAGCATGTAAAAGTGAATATTTTGAAAGGGGATTAAAAATAACTTATATTTAATCATTATTTGTCGGAGTATTGGATAATATAGTGATAAATTAAATAGTAATTTCATCCCATTTCTATATAGGAATTGGTATGTGATTCCTGAATATTATAGGTTTCTATCTCTTAGCATTCACCTATTGACAAACCAAGCATCTTGATACATAATCAGACAATTTTATTCTTCATATTGTCCCATATAAAATGTTTCGTAAAATACATATACATATTAATACTACCAAGATGTATAGGGTTATTCAAGATATGATCATCATAAAGTAATTCCTTTTTTACCTCACGTATAGATGGAACAAATTGCCTCTTTCAAAATTTCATAATTCCATCTTTATATATGAAGTCTGAAAACTTCCCATCGTTCAAAAATTTAATTTTCTTTAAGAAATTCTCATCATTAGGCTGAGAACATTTTATCTTTTCTAATAAGTATAGTTTGGAAATCATTTTTAAAAGAAGTGATGTTTCTTCTTCCTTAATAATTCCCATATCCATCTTTACTAAATTCATGAACACATGATCCTTTTAGATCCTTATTTTGGTTATAAATCTTTGATATTTCGTACTCAACTAATCCACTACCTTAGTTTCCTTACTTGGTTGTTAGTGTATTTATTAATCATAATACTTGAGTTGTTAGAGCCATCTCCTTTTCCTCAGGTTGATATATTTTTATAAAAATATATATTTTAGGATTTTATGGTCAACAAATATCTCACATATTTCACCATTGAGATAATATCCCCATAACTTCAAATAAAATATTACAAATTAAAAATCAAGATCATGATTTTGATAGTTTTGTTTATGATTCATTTACTACCTTCATGCATATGCAATAAATTTACCATTTTATATAAGGAAATAATTGAGTCCCTTATTCGATGGATCACTATATATCACAAATACATCATTTCCTGATGGTAGAGTCAAAATCAGATCTTGACTAATCTTTTCTTCAATTATTCAAAACATTCTTTACATTCCTTTTTTCATATGATCTTAACCCCTTTACATGTACGATTGGTTAATCGGTTAGCCAAAAAGTAAAATTCTTGAACAAATTATCTATTGTAACCAAGAAAAAAATAGAAAATATATACCTTGATAGTATTTTTTGGTGTAGGAAATTGTTTTAAAACCTTTTTCTTCGTAGGATTAACTTATATTCCATCTTGGAGAAATATAGAAAAGAAAAGGAACATTCTGAATCCAGAATTTACACATGAAAAAATTCCCATATAACTCTTTTCTTCCAAGAGTCTTAATAATGTTCCAAAAGTGATTTAATAATCCTCATGTATTTTAGAGTAAATCAAAAAATCATTAATAAATACTATAATAAAAATAATCAAGATATTCCTTGAATACTATATTTATTATATCCAAAAAACATAGGGTGAATTATTTAACCCAAATAAATTACTGTAAACTCATTATTTTCATAACTCATTTGAATGTTTGTGTTTGGAATATATTAATTCATTAATCACAATTGATTATATCCACAATAAATGTTAATATTTGAAAAATATTGATCTTTATGAAGTTTATTTAATAATTCATTAATGTGAGGTAGAGGATACTTGTTATTTGATTTAATACCATTGATTTCCCTATAATCAATTCAAAACCTTATATATCCATCTTTATTTTTAACAAAAAGAACATGGGTGACCCAAGGTGAAATATTAGGGAATATAAATCACTTATCACACATTTCCTATGGGGTTTTCTTTAAATCTACTAACTGTATAGTGTCTATTCTATAGGTATTATTTTACATAGGCCTTTAATTCAGGATAAAATCGATGGAAAACTCAACTTCACACTCTAATGGATGTCCACATAATTCCTTAGGATATAAATCAATGTATTTTAATAAATTAGGTACCTTATCAATTTCAATATTACTGTTTAAATCTATATATTGGATTTAATATTCTTCTCCAAGAATCTCATTTAGAAGAGAAATTAGGGGTGGATCTAGACATGAATCAAATAATGAAGTATCCCCTATAATGATTAGGAATTCCACATATTCATCATATATTATAATTTTCTTTTCTTTATAATAATGGTTTTGAATTTTTTTTAAATATTTTCCATCATAATTATTTTATCAAATTCAACCATATGATTAATAATAAAGTTTTCAAATAAAGAATTTTTATGTTTTATAATAGGAATTGCCTAACACATCCTTGCTATAGTGAAATTTACACTAGTATTCTTGATTGAAAACTTCCTTCTTAAGGTGCTAAGGAGATATATAATTTTTCAGAAAAAAATCAAATATATAAATGGGTTAACAGTTATAAAATAAAATAAATCAAAATATAAATTTGAATATATGATTAATGTACATAACACTATATCTCAAGGAACTTAAACATCAACTATAGTGACCCCATAAGTTGGGACTTCTACCCTTCGTATCATATATAGTAGATTCAAATGATACATGGGGAATTGGATTGAATAATTCCACATTTTCTTACATTTAAAGCATAATATAGTAGTGGTATCATTATCTCCCTTATATTAATTGTTTAGATGATCCATATATCTACACATGAAGCAAAATCCCATGAACATCAAAATTTTTCTAAGACGTTTCATTCCAAACGTTTCACATTATATAAATTGGTTCATATTATTCATATTTTTGACGTGTTACCTTTTTTATAGTGTTCAACCAAACTATTTTTATCTCTATTTCCAATTAATATTTAGGATCTACAAAAATAATTATCTATTTTCATGGAACATAAAACTATTTCATCATATGAGGAAATTTTTTAACAAACTAGTTCTCATCAGAGACTTGGATTAACCCCTTAAAATAAATTTCCAATCATTAATTTTTTATTACATAAGTAAACCAATAAATACCTAGATATTATTATAAAGTTATCCTTATACTCCACAACACTTATGTATAACTTTTTATATATGTTGATGAACTTTTTTTCATTTCTATTTGATGCTCCTGAGGGAAATAATTTTCAAGGAATATCTAACATTGTGAGATATTATGAAATATATTTATTCCAATTTATTTAAATCATTTTATATCTTATTTTATATGAAATTCACATTTTATCTTGGGTTACAAGAAACACCATTTTTATCTTTCGTTTCATGCATCGTCGAGTTTATCTTGTATTGTATGTAACGTCAATTTTCATTGATAACTTGTGTAACACACAAAGCATAGTCTTACCAGGCAACAATATACTATTTCTATTATTATTTGACATGATATATATCACCTATAAGTTGAATGGAAATAATGAATGAGATTAACTAAATTATGAAATTATATTTTACACAAGTTTATAAAATGAATTCATTAGTTACCAGTTAATTAGAAATGAAAATAAAGACCAATTGAATATAAGTGATGTGTTTTTATAAAAAACTATTTTTTACGAATAGAATGTAATTTTATCTTAATAAATTAAATTAATCACTATTAGTGAAATATATTAATGAAATTTATATGTTTTATATTTAATCCAATTTGTATAATTAATCCAATAATTTTGATAGGCATAAGATAAGAATAAATCGAACTTTAAGCATAAAAAGATTTATATTTTTGAAAGGCAGTTTTACTATATTTTAATGGAACACTTATTTTAACAGTAAATTTTTATAATTTTATAAATTTTATTTCAGAAAATAAATTTAATTTGTTAAAGTCTAATATAAAGTTTTACTTTTTCTAATTATTTGGTATTTTTTTGAGAAGATTCATCGCTGGATGAATAATAAAAATACTAGATCTTAATTAAAAACAACTATTTCATATAAATAATTTATAGTGTTAAATTATATTTTTAATTTGGTTTAATTTATAGTTATATAAATGGTATATCCACAAGTCCAATTTAGGTCACTTGAATCAATTTCACATTGAAATTGGATATAAAATAATTTCAAACACTTGAACTTTTTACTTCAAAAACCCTCTTTCTCATTATGCCTGTGGGATTAATTTAAAAAACTAATATAGTGATCCAAGCCTTTTACATAAAAAATTTCATAATTCTAATCATAATTAATCATCAGAGTACAAGCCAAGGATCGATAAGTCTAGTGTCTTGGAAGACTAGGTACATATAACATAAAACATGGGATAAAAAAAACTTCTTTATTTAATCTCCATAAAGAGCTCCTAACTTCCTTTGAGCCCTTACATCTGCATAGGGTACCCTGGGGAACACATGAACAAAGGGATGAGCCTAAAAATCCCAGTAAGGGAATGAACATAAGGATACATCTCTAGCACATGAGTTAGGAAGTATGACATAATGATATCCAAAGCATGAAACTTATAAAATCATTTAATATAATCATGGTATCAAATAAACATGGAATAATATAAATGTGGCAGAATCATAAACCATATCTTTAGTATGGGTCAAGGCTAACCGCCAATCCCGTTTCCCATTTTAGTACGGGTAAAGGCTAACCGCTAATCCTTTTTCACATTGCATCTCATTAGACTTAACCTTACCCAATGCATTGAAGCGCTATCTGGGAGCACCCATCTAAACATATTCATGAATATTATTTCCACATAAATAATCTTTCCACATAAATAATCATACATAATCAACCATACATAAACATAAGGGTACCCATGGAAAGAATTGGGTACCACAATCATAAAACATAACCAATGGGCGTATCATGAAAGTGTCCATGAAAGGAAGGGATTAGAGCATACATGGACATTCATAGGTTAAAATAGGCATATAAAATGGTAAGTGGTGTTAAATATAAGTGAAAACATATAAAAAACTATTCTAGAAACATTATCATTAAAACATTTTTGTGCGGTTTTAAGGAAAACACTCTAGAGATTTTCAAATGAAAAGAGGAAATTCTGTTATGTAAAACCAGAATTGAAAAAAGAAGGTTTTCATAATAAAAATACTTATTTTATAAATACAATGGTGTTTTAAAAAATAGGATATAGTGCACATGAAATTTGGGTAAAAAAATTTGGGAAGTCCCCTTAAAACAGGTTTGCTTATCGGAAAGTTCTAAGGAGGGAATCTTTCAAAATCATGTATATCCCCAAAAGAATGTCATGAAAGGGTCTTGATATAAGAATCTTGTACAAATAACCATAATTCAATAGACTCACATAGATAAATAAGATAACACCATTTTGAAAGAAAGATAAGTCAACCCGAAAGAACAAAGAAGGTTCGGGTAGAATTCGTTACGATTTTATCGGCATGGTGTCGGGTGTGACCAAGAGGGATTGATGAGAGAGAAATGGGGTTTCTAATCACTTATAAATCCATAATGAAGTATGGGGGAGGTTATTAAACATACCCCATCATTTTCTAGTATACATATAAAGGCATAGTATAGAGGAAAATCTTGATTAAGAGAGAAAAGGAGAGGATCCCTTACCTTAAGTCTGGTGGTGTTCTCCACTTGTTATTAATGACCTGAATAAAAAAATTAGACTTATTAATTAATAATTCCAGAACATATTAAATATTTAATTGATTTATTATAACTCTTTTAGTTCATTCAAATCCTTTTTGATTAGTTATAAGGTTCAATTTCATTATTCGGGCTCGTTTGTTTACTTGGCTTTAAAAGACCAGTTCACTTATATTCAAGTTTGGATTATAAGCAAGATGAAAGTGGTTGTACAGAATTGAAGTTACATTCTTTAGTTAATATCAAGGAGATTACATGGTTTTAATTTTAATTAGGTTAATTAGAGTGATGTCTAATTATTATATATATAACCTTAGTGATAACCCTTTTTGTTAATCGGTGGATTTGATTACAAAGAATGTGTTTTTCATTATAACTTAATTCCATTTGTACCAAAAGATTACAAAACTAAAAATAGGATATATATTAAATAATAATCTGGTTCAACCATAACACAATTGTCTTCCTGACCAGAATTAAAGATACTAATAGAAATTGATAAACTGTTGTCCTTGAATGTGCTAAATTACCACATCTCAAACCGTGCTTCCATTTATTTCAAATAAAAGGGTGGGGAAAGGGGAAAAGATAATGAAATATAACACTATCATGAAGAAATTATAGTAAATTTATGTTACTGGATTTATCATACTATTATGGTGAAGGGAGGTGAGGAAATAAATAAAAAAGAAAAGAACTTGAAAGAAAAGAAGAAATTGGGAAGAGGAATTTATTTCTTGAGACTTCCTCCTTTGAGAACCTCTTAAGGGAAGAGGTTTTGGTATTTTGGGGAGGCTAAGAGATTTTGGACGTGAGGGAGGACCTTGGGGATAGATTTGGGCAGAAATTAGAGAAGTCTTGGAGCTTGAGAGGAGTGGAGAGAAGGAGTGAAGGGGGTTTTTATAGTGGAGGTGAGGAGGGATTTCATAATATTATAATCATTAATTTATTATTTCTTCGCAAGACAAGGAAAAATAAGTATTACATGACCAAGAATAGTGATTTTATCATGTGATCCCAAAACAAGTGGGCTTACATCATCATAACATCATCGATGACTCAATTAATCCATTATTTAGCATTTATTGTGAATTATCAGATTATACTATTCATAAAAAATTCAAGTAATTCAGAAAAATCCCAAAAATTCACCCTAACCATTTTTCGACGTGTAGAATCCAAAAATGAAGTCCATTTTTCAAAAATAATTTTCTAAATATGATTATTTATATTTATTTATAATAAAAATTTATTATCAAAACCAGTTTTAAAACATTCATTAACTCATTCTAAACTATAGGTATATCGTACTTCCAACATGAATATTATTTTTATTCCACCATAGGTAAGGTTACTATTCATTAGGGTATATCACTATTCATAAGGGTGTGTTACTATTCATTAGGGTAGGTTACTATTCGCCAAAAATTATTTTTGTTTTATTAGACTCCAAAAAACATCTTGAACACAACCGTGTATGTCAGATTTTCAAAATTCCAAACACAGAAGTGACAACTTATGTTTAAAGGTCACTTATCACTTAGTAGTTAATTATTATGTGATGTTATGGAATATTTAAAAGAAGGTAATTTCCATTAAAAACATTGGGTCGTTACATTCTTCCCCCCTTAAGAAATTTCACCCTCAAAATTTCATTTTACATTCTACGCCAAAAACAGATGTGGGTACTTTTCCTTCATTGATTCCTCCAGCTCCCATGTTGCTTCCTCAAACATATGGTTCCTCCATAACACTTTGAAAATATGGGTTGTCTTTTTGCATAGAACCTTTTCTCTCCGATCTAGAATCTTTACTGGATGCTCCTCCTAGGTGAGATCATCTTCCAGCTACACCACCTCTGAGTTTAGTACATGTGAGGGATGAGGTATGTACTTCCTCAAGAGTGATATGTGGAAAACATCATGAACATGAGCCATATTTGGTGTAAGTGAAAGCTGATAAGCCATGAATACTATGCGTTCAAGGATCTCAAAGGGGCCAATATACCTTGGGCTTAGCTTCCCTTTCTTCCTGAATCACATGACTCTCTTCCATGGAGATATTCAAAGGAAGAATTTATCTCCAAAATCGAACTCCAAGTACCTTCGACGGTTGTCAGCATAGCTCTTTTGTTGACTTTGAGCAGCTTTGATGTGTTTATGGATGACTTGAACCTTCTCTGTCATCTCTTGAACAAGATCGGGTCCAAGTAGCTTTCTCTCTCCAACTTCATCCCAACAGGTTGGAGTTCTACATCGATTTACATACAGAGCTTCATATGGAGCCATATGAATACTCGAGTAGAAGCTATTGTTGTATGAGAACTCAACCAATGGGAGATGCTAATCCCATCCACCTTTTAATTCTGGAGAGTAGGCTCTAAGCATATCTTCAAGAGTCTGAATAGTTTTTCAGACTGGACATCAGTTTGGGGGTGATAGGCTGTGATGAAATTCAATTTAGTACTCAATGAATATTGAAGGTTCCTCCAGAATTTAGATGTTAACCTTGGATCACCGTCAGAGACAATTGAGAGTAGAACACCATGCAGTCTCACCACTTCCTTCACATATAACTTTGCAAGTTGTTCAAGAGAGAGATATTCCCGAATAGCAATGAAATGGTATGTCTTGGTGAGTCGGTCAACCACAACCCATATTGCATTATTTCCCTTCGACGTCTTCAGGAGACCCGTGATAAAGTCCATAGTAACATTTTCCTATTTCCACATGGGTCTAGGAAATGGTTGCATCATAACTTTGGACTTTTGTCGCTCAACTTTAACTTGCTGACATACCAAGTACCTTGATATATATTCCGCAATCTACTTCTTCATGTTATCCCACCAGAAGTGTTCTCAGAGATCACAATACATTTTGGTACTCCCAGGATGGATAGAGAAGGTCGATCTATGAGAATCATTCAATAGCTCCTTCTTTATCTCTAGATCAGATGGTATACATAATCGTGTCCCAAATCTTACAACTCCTTCCTCATCAATTTTGAAATCAGAGGATTTCCCATTTTTAACAGCTTCCACCCTTTTATGAATTTTCACATCCTTTCTTTGATCATCCTTTATTTTCTCCAAGAGGGATGGTTAAGAAATCATTTGAGAAAGGATTGATTATGTTCCTCACTTAATGATTCCCATGTCCATCCTTTGTAAATCCAAGAAGATCGGATCCTTTTCAATTTTCATCACTGATAAAGATGCAGGATCATTTCTACTTAGTGCATCTGCCACCTTGTTTGCCTTACCGGGATGGTAGTGGATTGAGAAGTCATAATCCTTAATGATCTCTATCCATCTTCACTAGCGCATATTAATATCTTTCTGTGTGAATATATATTTGAGACTCTTGTGGTTAGTATATATCTCACATTTTCCCCATAGAGATAATACCGCCAGATTTTCAACGCAATGATCATAGCTACTTCAGATCATGCGTGGGATATTTTTGCTCATGGATTTTCAGCTGTCTTGAGGCATAGGCTATCACTTTATCATTTTGAATTAGCACACAATCTAAGCCTTTCTTAGAAGCATCACTATACATCACAAAGAGTTCTCCACTTGAAGGGAGTGTGAGTACCGGCGCAGTGATAAACCTCTTTTTCAACTCATTGAAACAGTATTCACATTACTATGTCTAGAATAACTATACTCCCTTCCGTTTCATCTTGGTCATTGGGTTTGAAAATTGTGAAAAGTTCTTCATGAATCATCGATAATACCCAGCTAGAACTAAAAAGCTGCAGATCTCCATTACAGATGTTGGCCTCTACCACTCTTCAATTGCCTTTATCTTGGAAGGGTCCACAGATATCCCTTTCCTGGTGATAACATGCCCCAAGAATGATACTTCCTCTATCCAGAACTCACATTTACTATACTCTGCATACAACTTCTCCCTTCGCAAAGTCTTTGAAATAGTTTCAAAATGCTCCTCATGTTCCTCCTTGCTCTTGGAGTATATCAGAATATCATCAATAAAGACCACCACAAATTTTTCAAGGTAATCTCTAAATACTCTATTCATTAAATCCATGAAAATTGCTGGAGCATTAGTGAGTCCAAAGGGCATCACTATGAACTCATAGTGTCCATACCTCGTTCGAAAGGTAGTCTTGAGAATATCTTCCTTCCTCACCTTTAGTTGGTGATATCCCGACCGAAGGTCCACCTTAGAAAAAAAACTGGCCCCACGAAGCTGATCAAACAAGTTATCTATCCGTGGAAGGGGATACTTGTTCTTTATAGTGATTTTATTGAGCTCATGATAATCAATGCAGAGGCGCATTGATCCATCCTTCTTCTTGACGAAGAGGATTGGAGCACCCCATGGTGAAGCACTCGGGTGTATAAAACCCTTCTCTATATTCTCCTGTAACTGCTTCTTCAGCTCTTCCATCTCTACAGTGGCCACTCTATAAGGTGTCTTTGATATTGTAAGAGATAGAGGGATAAGTTCAATTGAGAACTCAACCTCTCAGTCAGGAGGAAGACCAGGAAACTCTTTGGGGAATACATCAGTGTAATCCCTCATGATGGGCATGTCTTCAATCATGATTCTCTCCTTTGTCTCAATCATTTGAGCTAGATATGCATTCTCATAAAGAAGCAATATCCACACTTGAGACGATGCTTCTAAATAAGACTCATCTTCCTCCTTTCACTTGTAAAGAATCAGAGGATACTTCAGGATATGCAGAGTAATCTCCCTTTCCCGACAATTGATGTTGGCCTTGTACAATGATATCCAATCCATGCCCAAGATAGTGTTGAACTCCACTATCAGAAGTACCACAAGATTTGCTGGGAGGTTCAGTCCACAGACATTAACCGTGGAGGAGTTATAAACCATGGATGCAATAATTTCCCCATTCGATGTTCTCAAAGATAACTTTTCCACCAAATTTTGTAGTGGTGTTTGAATAGTTCTACTAAACTTGCAAGATATGAAAGAATGCGTAGAACCAGAATCAAATAGTACGTTCACTATTCTTGAATGAATAACAAGAGTACCTATCACCACATTGTTTTCTGGCTCCACCTCATCAATAGTGATAGCATAATCCCTTCCTTGTTGACTTGGAGGTTGTTGCTGATTTCCTCTGACAACCCTCGGATTAGGGAAATTGTTCGCATAATGCTCATGCTCCTTGCAGTTAAAACACTGCACTGCAGGCTGAGTGTTGATCTGAACCTTCCTTTCTTCTTCAACATTAGCGAGATTTTTCATATCCCTTCGACATTTCATGGCCAGATGACCAAACTTTCCGCATTTGAAGAAATTCTTTGTTCCCTTGAGAAAGTCACCAAGATCCTTCTTCCCACAATTCTTTCAAAGGGGAAAGTGAGGCTTATTTCCATCATGGGATTTGTTTGATGAACCAACCATGTTGTTCTCCATTTTCTACTTCTTTTCACTAGGCCCATGAGACCACTGAGAGTCTCCAATCTCCATTTCAACCTTTAGGGCACAACGGAAAATCTCCTCATAGCTGTCGAAGTCTCGAATCGCCAACACTTTTCGTAGACTTGACTTTAGTCCACTAAAGAAGAGATCTACCTTGATTTTGGTGTTCATGACAAAGCCAGAGGCATACCTTGAAAGCCTTGTAAAGTTTGCTTCATATGCCCCGATGGACTAATATTCCTTATGCTTGAGTCCAAGGAACTCTCTTTCCATCTTGAGACGGAGGGTTTGAGGAAAATATTTGTTGAAAAACATCCTATTGAATTCCTCCCAATCTATGGAATCAATTTCTTCTTGGGACTTTTTATTCTTGATCAGTGTCCACCACTGATCATCTTCCCCATCAAAACAATATCCTTCTAGTACAACTTTCTCTTCTTCTAAGCACTGGAGGATAGAGAAAATCTTTTCAATGGAGTTAATCCATTGTTCTACGAGGAGGGGATCAGAAAACCCGCTAAACATGGGAGGCCTTTGCCGCATGAAAGATTCTATGAAAAATTTCTATTTCCTTGGAGGAGGGGGGGGGGGGGGTGTTCCACCTTATTCATGTTATTATTCATAACTTGAGCCATCTGAGAAAGTACTACCATGAAGTTTTGAGCACCCTCTTCCATCACATCAGGCATGTTATAAAGGAAATCATTACATTTCCTATCGCATTGGTTGTTGGAACGTGTTCTTCTATTTCCCTCCATTAACTAAGAAAAAGAACGTATAATTAGAGGTATTGAATACATAGCTATTGAGCATAAAAAAAGAAACTCTGAACATTAAAGGATAAACTTATAAAGAATAAGTATATCCTAACTTATGATTCCTTAGGTTTATATCTAGGTTATCCTCTATCTATTTCTTAACATATATTCTTATGGGCTTTTTTGTCCCTTAATAATGGTTTGTACTAAGCTCGTGAATCTACCGAAGCATATCCCCTAGAAGTTTCGTAACCAAGAGTGCATCAAGGCCCGTTATCATGCACCATTTTCCGTTCGAGTCTAGCTCAAAGTGGTGATTTTGGGTTTTACCTTTAGATACATCTATTCTAGAGCCGCCTCTACCTGCTTGTATCCAGACAAGGATGTATTTTCTTGATAAAACACTTACTCTATACTCACCAAAATTTAGGACTATTTTCTTATACTTAGTCTCATCCTTAAGGTTATCACTAAGGTTCTCTATTCATAATCTCCAAAAATAACTAGACCATCCTCTGATACCAACTATACCAACTCAATCCTTTTACGTAAAACATTTCATAATTTTAATCATAATTAACCATTAGAGTACAAGACAAGGATGGATAAGTCTAGTGTCTTGGAAGACTAGGTACATATAACATAAAAAATGGGCTAAAAAACGTCTTTATTTAATCTCCATAAAGATCTCCTAACTTCCTTTGAGCCCTTACATCCGCATAGGGTACCCTGGGGAATACATGAACAAAGGGATGATCCAAAAAAGCCTAGTAAGGGAATGAACATAAGGATACATCTCAAGCACATGAGTTAGGAAGCATGACATAATGATATCCAAAGCATGTAACTTATAAAATCATTTAATATAAGCATGGTATCACATAAACATATAATCATATAAATGTGGTAGAATCTTAAATCATATCTTTAGTACGGGTTAAGGCTAACCGCCAATCCTATTTCCCATTTTAGTACGGGTTAAGTCTAACCGCCAATCCCGTTTCAAATTGCATCTCATGAGACTTAAACTTACCCAATGAATTGGAGTACTATATGGGCACACCCATCTCAAAAAATTCATGAATATTCTTGCCACATAAATAATCTTTCCACATAAATAATCATACATAATCAACCATACATAAACATAAGGGTACCCATGGAAAGAATTGGGTACCACAATCATGACATAAAACATAACCAATGGGCATATCACGAAAGTGTCCATGAAAGGAAGGTATTAGAACATAAATGGAAATTAATAGGGTAAAATATGCATATAAAATGGTAATTAGTGTCAAATATAACTGACAATATATAAAAAAGTATTCTATAAACATTATAATTAAAACATTTTTTTGCGGTTTTAAGGAAAACACTCTAGAGATTTTCAAATAGAAAAGAGGACATTATTTTATATAAAACTAGAATTGAACCAATAAGGTTTTAATAATAAAAATACAGATTTTATAAATACAATGGTGTTTTAAAAAATAGGATAGTGTTCACTTGAAATTTGGGTAAAAAATTTGGGGAAGTCCCCTTAAAACAGGTTTGGTTATCGGAAAGTTCTAAAGAGGGAATCTTTAAAAATCATGTATATCCCCGAAACAATGTGATGAAAGGGTATTGATATAAGAATATTTTAAAAATAACCAAAATTCAATAGACTCACATATATAAATAAGATAACACCATTTTGAAAGAAAGATAAGGCAACCCGAAAGAACAAAGAAGGTTTGGGTAGAATTCGTTACGATTTTATCGGCATTGTGTCGGGTGTGACCAAGAGGGATTTATGAGAGAGAAATGGGGTTTCTCATCACTTATAAATACAGAAGGAAGTATGGGGGAGGTTATTAAACATACCCCATCATTTTATAGTATACATATAAAGGCATAGTATAGAGGACAATCTTGATTAATAGAGAAAAGGAGAGGATCCCTTACCTTAAGTCCGGTGGTGTTCTCTACTTGTTATTAATGACCTGAATAAACAAATTAGTCTTATTAATTAATAATTCCAGAACTTCTTATATATGTAATTTATTTATTATAACCCTTTTTAGTTTATTCAAATCCTTTTTGATTAGTTGTAAGGTTCAATTTCATTGTTCAGGCTCGTTTGTTTACTTGGATTTAAAAGATCGGTTCACTTATATTCAAGTTTGGATTATAAGAAAGATGAAAGTGGTTTTCCAGAATTGAAGTTACATTATTTAGTTCATATCTAGGAGATTACATGGTTTTAATTTTAATTAGGTTACTTAGAGTGATGTCGAATTATTATATATATAACCTTAGTGATAACCGTTTTTTGTCAATCGGTGGATTTGATTACAAAGAATGTGTTTTTCATTATAACTTTATTAAATTTCTACCAAAAGATTACAGAACCAAAAATATGATATGTATTACATAATAATCTGGTTCAACCATAACACAAATGGTTTCAGGACCAGAATTAAATATACTAATGGAAATTGATAAATTGTTGTCATTGAATGTTCTAAATTAGCACATCTCAAATGATGCTTTCATTTATTTCAAATAAAAGGGTGGGGAAAGGGGAGAAGATAATGAAATATACCACTAGAATGAATACATTCCATTACATGTATGTCACTGGATTTATCATACCATTATGTTTAAGGGAGGTGAGGAAAGAAATAAAAAAAGAAAAGAACTTGAAAGAAAAGAAGAAATTGGGAAGAGGAATTTACCTCTTGAGACTTCCTCCTTTGAGAACCTCTTAAGGGAAGAGGTTTTGGTATTTTGAAGAGGATGATAGATTTTGGACGTGGGGGAGGACATTTGGGATAGATTTTGGAAGAAATTAGAGAAGTCTTGGATCTTGAGAGGAGTGGAGAGAAGAGGGAGTGAATGGGGTTTTTATAGTGGAGGAGAGGAGGGATTTCATAATATTATAATCACTAATTTATTATTTCTTCCCAAGACAAGGAATAGTAATTATTACATGACCAATAATAGTGATTTTATCATGTGATCCTGAACCAAGTGGGCTTACATCAGCAGAACATCATCGATGACTCAATTAATCCATTATTTAGCATTTATTGTGAATTATCGGATTCTACTATTCATAAAAAATTCAAGTATTTCAGAAAAAATCCCAAAAATTTACCCTAACCATTTTTTGACGTGTAGAATCCAAAAATGAAGTCCATTTTTCAAAAATAATTTTCTCAGTATGATTATTTTAATATTTAATTAAAATAATAATTTATTATCAAAACCAGTTTTAAAACATTCATTAACAAATTCTAAACTATAGGTATATCATACTTCCAACATGAATATTATTTTTATAACACCATAGGTAAGGTTAATATTCATTAGGGTATGTCACTATTTATAATGGTATGTTACTATTCATTAGGGTAGGTTACTATTCACTAAAAATTATTTTTGTTTTATTAGACTCCAAAAAACATCTTGAACACAATCGTGTATGTCAGATTTTCAAAATTCCAAACACAGAAGTGACAACTTATGTTTAAAGGTCACTTATCACTTAGTAGTTCATTATTATGTGATTTTATGGCATATTTATAATAAGGTAATTTCCATTAAAAAAATTGGGTCATTACAAAAAATTATTCCAATTATGTGATTGGAACTTGAAAAAATGGATTCCATATTTATAGTCAGAATTATTTATAATGTATAGTATGGTCAACTTAGTTTTTTTTACCAAAAAGACTACTGTAAGTAATTAAAATTAAATACAATTATTAAGGAAAAAATGAGTTTACTTAGTGGTTAAAATTTTATCTCAATGGGCCAAATGATCCAGAAAATTATTGGATAAAAATTACGTAAGGGATAACTCACAATTGTGTTTACATTTTTATATTTATAAGAATGAAACTCCACCTCTACTATAAAAAGGCACTCACTAACCCCACTAATTCACAAATCTAAAGCCTTTTTTAATTGTAAAACACTACCCAAATAATCTTATATCTTCCACCCTCTCATACTAGAATCCTAAATTTGGGCAAAAAACCAATCCAAGTAAGTCCTTTAGTGAAAACCAAAAATAGTTACCTGAAGAAGATGAAACATTATTCCAAGAGAACATTTGTTTTATTTATTTCTCCACCACTTAAATTTTCCTCATTACATGATTATATAATAACCTCAGTATAATAAATATACATATATTTCATTATTTTAAGATTTATACAAACACCTATACATACTTCCATCAAATGGGTAATTAAATCAATGTTCACGTGTACGACAGACTACTGCCTCACAAATCGATGTCGTTAATTTTATATTTACAACCTATAATAGTTGGGAATTATGATGGAAACAATGTTTTTATATGAAATATTTTATATTTTATATTTATTAATTATTCTATAATCTGTATATAACATATAAACTCATTCTTTCTATTTTGTGGTAATACGATAACATCATTTGTGGGCGTGAGGACTACTGCCTCCTCAAAGCTTTATGATGCGTTAAAACATTACATAGAATGTATTATGGATGTTTATAAAATAAATATGTGATATAAATGAAATATATATGATATTAATCTAATAATTAAATTTCTGGAAGTATATTATATCATTTTCATTATCACCTTTTCAGAGACTAAGAAAGTGATAACGTTGTTCGTGGATGTGTTCACTTCTGCCTACTTGAAGCGATGTGACTCATTTTACATTAAATAATTATATATATAAATATATATTATTAGATAATATTATATTTATGATTTTATGATTTTTTTAATGATAAATTTTACTTACCTTCTTTTCATAATGATCATTGAAAATGTGAACATTACTCAAGCGTACGTATGACCTATCACCTCTTTGATTGTAACATTGATTCATTTTTTATAAACATATATTATGATTGGTTTTAGAAGTATAATTAATGTATAAATATGATAATTATTTCATGATTATTATTATTTATATGTTTATATAAATACCACATTGACCATATTCATCCAACCTTAGTCATTTTGACTCATAATTTGAATATTGTCAAAACACCTCACCTAAACTTAATTGATTAAGTAATTGTATATAACTCGTAAATATGCGAAATAAATTTAATAATAATCCTAAAAGAATTATCAATAATTTAAATAATTAATATAAGTTTATTATTCATGAATATGAAGACACATGTGACCAGTTAGACTCAGGGTAAGGACTGCATCTCAATCTCTTTTCAATGAGGCATATTTTGATGATATATATCCACCTTATTTTATGAGGTTTATATATATCCCATTTTACATATAATATCATTCATTTATTTATTATCATGTTATGTTATTTTTTCATAAATGTTATTCCTTAATGGGGATTTTGATTCATATATTTCATAGTGGTATGAGACACTTTGATTTAAAAATATCTTTTAAAATGTTAAAAGATTTAATTTAAAAATATTTTCCTCTGTATCAATATTATTGAAATTGTTTTAAATATTTATTTATATGTATATGAAATGATTATAAAGGATATTTTTTTGTCTATTTTGGTATTTGTATTCCACTAAAAGCCTTTGTTTTTTAAATTAAAAACCCCCCTCTTAATTTTTGGGCATTATTTATTGAAAATTGGTTTTGAAAACAGATTTATTATTTCAATAACATGAAATTTTTTCCTTTGATTGAAAATTAAATATTATAAGTGACATGTTATAAATTTATTTTTTTATGTTTTATGATTACATAATTCTACATGGACATTTTTACAGGTGGTCATGTAATAATCCAATAATGGGTGGTTCTGTGATAAACTAAGGTGGGTGGATCTATGATATCTCTCCAATGTATTGGTTAAGAAATTTAGATATATGGTTATTCAATTTATAAGAGTGACATGTATGGAATTAAACCTCATGTTTATTTTATTTATAATAATTAAAACTATAATGATGTCCCAATATACCTTTATGTGTTATTTATGCTTTTCTATGGTTTTATGGTAATATTGTGATTACAAAAAGGGTAAGAAATGATCTTATTTTCAGAGGAAAATATTTACTACTTCTGAAGGGTAAAATTATTATATTATGATCCATATTTAATTGGGTTTTATTTTTTCATAGGGATAACGATTTTATTTCTTTTTTAATTCCTTATTGAGTTTTTTTGTACCCATCCCACGTTTCTAGATGTTTTTCATGGGATTTAAGGATGGGTAAGGGTATGGAAGGATTAAAGTTGAAAGTCATGAGTTGTTTTCGTAAAATAGATTAGACTTTATTTTAAAAGTTTTATATTCTGAGGAATATGAATACTAATTGGAAGTGTCCACATTGTACTTTATGGTTTTTATGTATGAGTTATGGCCTAATTTCATAAAACTCTAAACCTGAAAATAACATCACTGTGAAAGAAAGTAATTTATTGACTAAAACTCAAGATTATGTAATGTTTAAGGTGGAGTAATTATAGTTTGTATCTTAGGTGGATTTAGACATCTTTAGAGGTTAGGATAGTGTTAATATCATAGCCTTAGAAGATTTTACTTTATGGTTTAGTTGAAATGATATAAGATTTTATGATTTTGATGATTCTTCATCAAAAGGATGTTTGTTTTGAATGGTTTTCTCTATTGGAAAAAAGGAAATTTGTAGTGGGAATCAATAAAGAGGGAAATATCATTCTAAATTAGCATCCTGAGATGGTTAGAAATGGAATAGAACAATATGTTATAGTGATGGATCAATTGGCATAAGCTATAGATGGTGGTGATATCCATGATAGAGAAGAACCTGATCCAGCATGAAGGAACATGTCTATATTGAAACATTTAATGAGGAAATTCCCTTATAATTCAATGGATCATCTAACTTAGTGGTAGTTGAAGGATGGATCAATTACTAAGAGATGATATTTTAAGTCATGGGATGTTTGGAACATAAAAAGGTAACTCTTGTCATCTATCATTTTGAAGGTCATATTGGTCAATGATGGTCTTTGATTTAGAATTATAAAGGGAAATTTTATTTTGATTCCATGGAATGGGAAACATTCAAGGATCTTTTATTTGAATTTTTTTCCTATAGGTTGTTTGGTTTAGGATGGAAAAATAATTCCTGGAGATGAGGCCAAAAGATAATGATTTTTTGGATGGATATGAAGAATAACTTATAAGGTTTTCTAGGTATGTGTTGAAATTTATTCAATACATTTATAATAAAATTAATAGATCTTACTCCGGATTAAAAAAAATCATATAAAGAATTTTTTTCTCTTGGGAATTTAAAATCTATGAAATAAAGGTTTGTTGTGCTGAGATAGAAGAAAATGTCTTTTCCAAAACTTATATTCCACGAGATGACAAGAGTAATAAATGGTCATAGTGGTATGAAATGGAGAAGAAACCAAATAATAGTTATATAGTAAAGACTAAATCTTGATTTAAGTGTGGTGAAATATATTTTGGGTAATGCATGTCAGGACCTAGAAAGTGTTACTAGTGTGGTAGGTTAGGTCACAAGGTTCATGGATGCATGGAAAAGAGTCCTGAACAATCCATCAAATGATATAACAGATAACCAATAAACAATAATTTGCTTTACTTGTAATTAAATGGAAAATTATTTTAATTTTTGTCTAAAGAAACATAATCAGGGTGGAAATTATTATGATCAGAAGCAAAAAAGGGATGGTGAAATAATTTTTTACTTATACAGTTGATGCTGGTCCATCATGTGATGGGGTGAAAACTCTAGGAAATTCTGTATTTTTTCAATGTTTTATCATAAGACCATTATATTAGTATCCCTTATTTTAATGTTTTAAATAATGAGAATACATTTAGAGACATTTATTAACTTTTTATAGATGTCGAAGTTATATGTTTAAAAGTTATTTTAAGAAGAATACAACTAATTGTCTTGATGTAAGTTTAATGGTATTGGTGACCATTAGGGAAATATATCTATGGAATAATTTATTTATAACTTTGGGTATTTCTATTGAACATTATATATTAATGTATTATCTCATCACATGAATGTTTAAATTATATTAGTATGTGTTAACCATTTTGGTTTTAGTTAAAATCAAAAGATAAGAAGAATATCTAGTTATCCTTTTGATGATTATATGATCCATTAAAAGTTGATTCTAATGATATAGGCATGAAAATTCATCTTGGATAATATTTTTTTTGAGAAAGAGAAGATTTTATGGCGAAAATATATTAATGGTTGAATTTATATCAATCAAGTAAGTATATTTCCTTATGGTCTTAGTATATATGGAGAATGAATACTTCAACTCTAGGAAATAGATCTTAAAGTAAAATGTAATCCTATTACCATATTTTTTTATAATATCAATGAAATTTTATACACCTATTTGGCTTGTGGGTTTTTTCATCATTTACTTCCTCTTGACCATGTTCTCTATCACTCTCTATTATTCTATGGGAATTGATTTTCCCTTCCAAATCCATCTTTTAATTTCCCACCATTGTTCTCCCTATGTGAAATTATAGTTATGCATTACTTCTAGTGACATTTATTTTCAAAAAATTCCATTTTTAAGAAGGTGTTTTATTAACCCTTTGTATGATGTGGTTTTCAATATAGAAATTTTATAAATTAAAATCATTTGATAACCGAGATATATTTCGAGGGGGATATAAATTTTAATGGGGGTAGGATATAATATCCTAAGATTTTATAAAACATATTATTTCAAATTTAATTACATTATTATATAGATTATGATACATTTAAATAATTTTTTTTTCTTTCATTACACAAAACACCATGTTTATCTGTAATTTAATGAAATGTTGATTTTTTTTGTCAACTTGGGTAACATGGAAGACAAAATCTTACTGGACAACAATATACTGTTAATATTATTATTTAACATGATAGTTATTACCTAGTAATTGTATTGGTGTGAATTAATGAAATTAAATAAATTATGAAATTATAGTTTACAAATTTTTATAAAATTAATACATTGGTTACAAATTAACTAGAAATGAAAATAAAGACCAATTGAATATGAAGGATGTGTTTTTATGGAAAAATACTTTTAGGACCAGAATGACATTTTATCTTAAAAAATTAAATTATTCACTATTATAGAAGGATATTAATGAAATTTATATGTTATTTATCTAATAAAATGTTTTAAAATTCATCCAATAAGTTTTATATACTTAAGATAATAATTAAACCAATTTTAAGAATAAAAACCTCTATACTTTTTAAATTCAGTTTTACCACCTTTTAATAGAGAACTTATTTTAAAATAAATTTTAAACTTTTTATAAATACAATTTGAAAATATAAAATTCAATTTTTAAAGAGGAATATAAACATTTAATTTGGTTGATTTTTTGGTTTTTTTTGAGAAGTTTCATGTTTTTATGAATAATTAAAAATACTTGATTTTAATTGAAAACTGTTTTCTAATATAAATAATATATATTGTTAAATTATATTTTTAATTGGATTTAAAGAAATATTATATCAAAATTTTATCATTTAATCCAATTTAGGTAATTATAAACAATTTCACATTGAAATTGGATCTACAAACTTTTCAAACATTTGAACTTTTTACTTTAAAACCACGCTTTCTCATTCCATATGTAGGATTAATTTTATCTTAAATTTTGACACTTATCTAATTAGAATATAGAAAAATTGTTTACATAATATTAATATGAATAATTTATAATGCCTATTAAGTTCAAATTATTTCTTGATTAAAAATATTAGTGAATGAAATTAATAATAATTACAACAATTAAGGTAAAAATGAGTTTACTTAGTGGTTAAACATTAATATTAATAGTCAAATGACCTAGAAACATTTCAAAAACCCAATGGATAACCATATTTAGACCATATTACTAATTTACTCTAATTAAGGTCATTATTTTAGGCACATGATGTAATTGATACCTCCCAATATTGTTTACATTTTTATATTTACAAGAATAACACTCCCCCTCCACATAAAAAGGAACTCACTATCCACACTTAATCAATCCTCTACAGACTTTTTTATCATACAAATCCTAAAAAAACAAGATCCAAATATCGATCCTTGAATCTTATAATCCTCACACTGGGTAGATTTAAATCCAAGAAATTCATTTTGCGTAAACAAATAGAGTTACCTGAAGAAGAGGTAATGTTCTTTAATAAGAACTGTTATTTTATTTCATTATCCACCCATTCATTTATTATTATTTATTGGGTAAAAATACCTCAAAGAGTTATTTAAGTATGTTTTGGGTGTGATTGTGTTTATTAACCATGCTAGGTAACCGTGAATGAGTATGGTTTGTGTTTTCCAAAGACAAGTTTTTAAGGTGGTGTAGTTTCCTAGTGTTTTCCAAATAATTGGGCCTCAAAATTGGGAATTTGTGTTTGTAAATGTAAGGTTTTCCTCATAGTAATGAATGGCGTGAAGAACATCGAAGGAAATCAGAAAAATAAGAGAATCACATATCTTGGAACATGGACTGTGTACCATGTACAAGAATGGTTCGCGGTGATAGTTTGCAGGGAAGGGCGTGCGGTATGTGGAAGGAGTGACAGTTCAAGGGATGACAAAAGATAATGGTGTCACGTAGGAGAAAAGGAAATATGCAGACAATGGTGGAAAATGGTTTACAGGATGGGGTTGGTTTGCAGTGGGAGAAGTGGTTTGTGGAGAAGGGTGTACCGAATTAAGATTTTGGTAAACCTTGAATTAGCGATTTTCAGATATCTTTTCCTATATAAGGAGCACCAATCCCACCAATTAGAGGCGAGAACGAATATAATTAGATATCATCTCTTTTCTATAGGAATTTGTTGAATTATGAATGTAGTTCATGTAGAAGAATTTCTATCAAAGGTTCTTGCGTGGTATTGAAGCCTACAAATAGAGAAGTAGTTTGTGAGGATGATTCTGTGAAGGGAAGTGGTTCCCACAGAAGGAATTCCACTAATGGGTTTTTTGGGTCATTGTAGGCTATAAACGAATAACCTCCATGGAAGAAAAATATAGTACATAGAGGGGGAGATTTGGTATGTGGAAGAGAATCTTGCCTGTGAACAAAGAAAAGTCCACATACCGAGGGTAGTTCCTAGAAGTAGAGCTGTTACGCAGAAGTTGTATGTGGTCATAATATGCAAAGGTAGTTTTTAGAGGCCGAACATAAATTCAGTAAGCGGAAAAAAGTGGTTTGAGGAATTGGAAGTAGTATGTGGAGAAGGTTGAACTCATTGAAAATACACTAAACGGTACGCGGGATGAGTAGGTGGTTTTCAGAACACTCAAGGAAGTTTTAGAAAGCCTCAAATAAGTTTGCAAAAGTATTTTTCAATATCTACCAGTACTGGGATGACATACATCATCTGCGGGTGAAAAAAGGACTTCAAAAGAGAATCAACCTAAAGATGAGGATGTATAAATTCATGAAAATTATGGAACCTACATGTTCTAAAATTGTATTCGACCTACAAGTATATAAACTATGAGTGAATCCCTTCTAATAGTAGTGATTTAAGGAAGAGGAAGATAGTGACCCTTTACACTGGTAGTGATCCAGAGAAAGAGGCATAGGAAGTGACCCCCTTGGGAATGAAGTGAGAAGACCCTAAACCTTGTAAAGGTAGTAATCATGGGTATAGATGATCTAGCCCAAACATTGTAATCATTATTGGTAATGATTCTTAGTGAATTTGGTACATCATCATGTCATCGTTATATGCTCCTTGTGTAACACCCCAAGATTTCATAGTGTGTTATTTCTTCAAAATTATTCAATAACTTGCACTACACACAACACCGAGTTCAAGCGCACCATGACTTACCAAAAAAGCCATTCAAAAGAGGTTATGAATAGTATTAAATAAATATTAAACTTTATATAATCCTTATAATTTTAGAATCCATATTATGAGTTTCTTAGACATAATGTAAGAACAAATTCATTTTCAATATTGCACTTTTACCAACTTTTAATAGTGAACCCTTTTTAAATACAATATTTTAAACTTTTTGACTAAATGGGGACATCAAAAATTTAAAATGAAACATCCCAAGCTACCACATTAGGCTTTCCTTTGAATAACACAGTAGCGTGTGTTGTACGCAACTTCGAGTTCTAACACACACCACAACCAATCAAACTAGCCGTTATGAATAGTAATACCTACTTTTTGAAATTATATATATTTTATATTTCAAAATGGACTTCATTTTTGGATTCATAATATCGAATTTATCCTAGGGTAAAATTTTGGAACTTTTTGGATAACACTTATATTTTGATGAATAGTGAAAATTACTAAATTTTAATTAAAAAAAACTTTTTAATCGAAATAATTTATATTGATAAATTATTAATTTGAGTGGTTTTAAAGTATATTTAGAATAGATTTTTACCATTTAATATAATTTTGGTCATTGTACATAATTTTACAATTAAACCGGACATAAACAAGTGTCAATCTTTTGATAGTTATTATCTCTTAAAAACACATTTTTTGTTTTAACAACGGGAATTAATTTTAAATTAATTTCTGCTACTTCTGTGTTTTGAATTTGGAAAAATGGATTCCATATTTGGAATCAGGATGTTCATATTGTGTAAATAGGTAACTTTTATTTTTAGACATTTTGAATAATTACTGCGGTAAATATTTTATTTACCATGGTTAAGGGTAAATCCGGTAAAAAAGGGTTAAAATAATAATATTATAATAATACTAAATTACCCTAAAATGTATCCTAAATTTATTGGTGGATACATGTCCGACTATGGGCATCTTTTGGTCGATTTTGGGACCACATTGAGCCACTTGTAGGTGATAGGGACACTTTATTTTAATTAAGTTAAAATAAGTACAAAAATGACATAAGCATATATCTTTTAGAAAAAAATTTTTAAGGGGGTTATATATGTTGGAGTTTCGACTATAAATATTCATTAGAAAGATAAAAATATTTCCTACATAATGATATTTTATTTATAATTTTTAGACATTAAATAATTTAATTTATATATGACACAATGGTGATGCAGTAATTACCATAATACTGAAAAATTAAAATGATTGATATTGTAGATACCCAAATAAATATAATTTGAGACTTTTTATGAATTAAAATAATTTTCTAAGTTAATATCACATGTTAGGAATGATTAAATTAACTTTTTTCGAAGTAATCATTCTGTTATAATTTTCGCAAAAATCAATTTTCCAAATAGTGTCAAAATTGAAATAAAAGAGTTTTTAAAACAAATATTATATTATTAATTGATATTAAATTCCTAAAAATCTAAGGTTCGGAAAAAAGACTTATATCATGATAGGTGTATCATTAATGGACCACTTGGAGGTCACTGGGATGCATATAGTAAGTTTATTAACCATATAATATAAAAATACAAAGAGACATTGTAAAAGTGAAACTAATTAGCTAAGAGTTAATACTTAAAGATAATGTTAATATAGTAACCCAAACCTATCTAAATTATATTGGTTGAGTGGTTTTCGACCTATCCAAACCTTAACCTTTGAATAATCAACTTTGTAGCCATTATAAACCGAATATGAATTTATTATAAATTAATATTTCTAGCTTTTCCAAAGGTGCCCCTCACACCTCTTATAAAAGGGAACTCCTCCTTCTCATTTCTTCACACCTTCAAAGCCTTTTGGTTCAACCAAAATCTGCCCAAATACTCTTACAACTTCCCTCAATACAACCTAGAGGCCTTATTTTGATCAGAAAGCCAACCTAAGGAGCCCTTTTGATCAAATAAAAAGGAAGAACCCGAAGAAGAGGTAATGACTTCACCACCCTTTTCCAAGTTCCTTTCTTCTTCCACTTCTTCTTCCTTTGTTATTACCATTATAAAATAATAACTCCAGTATCATATATATACTGTGATGTTATTATAAATATGGTACAACCATATTCAGTATTCTATCCACCCTTTGAATAACATGTCACCATACGTGCGTACGTACGGCTTACCATCTCCACGTCGTGGTGTAATTGTTATTCAATATATTATTATTTGGATGGGTATAATAATGATGTGTAACTCATGTAAATAATAAATATAACATGTTAATTATTCTGTATATATGATATACCATCCATTTATATATTATTTTAATATCAAAAGAATGATATTGTCGCTCGTGCGTACGTACGGACTACCGTCTCCACGAACGCGATGAGATTCATTCTCCATCGTATCCATTCAAGTATAATTCTCATTTGATGATTAATAATAGTATCTAAGGACTTGATATAATTCTAGATATGATTAAGATACAACCTATCCATGACAAACATGACTTATGTAACAAAAAATATAAAATAAAACGAGTAAGTTAACACCCAAAACGACGATAATACTAAGATATTATTAACAAAGAAATGTTAAAAGATCATATATGATATCATATTAATGTATATTATTCTTGTATAATTTAATAACAATTATTTCACCATTATACAGGAGGTTAACCTACCCCAACCAAGGAAAAGTACAAGGTAAGGGTTATTTCACAATCTCTTCATTATCCGAGGTTGTTTATACGTAATAATCTACTGAGATCTCTTTATCATCCACATCCATGTTTCTTAAAAATGTATTTCAAAACATTTTTACTATTGAAAAGAATACGGGTTAAAGTCATTTATACCCTTGATTGACTTTTTATAAGAGTTTTATAAAGGAATCTTTCCATCGTTTTCCAAATAAGGTGTTTTTTAACCTTTTTGACAAAATTAAGGTAAGAATGTTTTTTTAACTTATACGGCGGGTGTGACTATTTTTCGCTGTTATAAAATCATCGAATCTTCCCTTACAAGATTATAAGAATATTTTCAAAGAAAATGTTTTATTTAATAAATATAAGACTCTTAAATGATTTCAAAATAGAAAGAGATATTTCTCTAAAAAGAGTTTTGATTTCATCTATGTCAACATCCTTTGATGGATTTTACGCTTATTTGAAGTTGATTTATTATGATACAAAACTTCTATATTATATTGAAGGTTTTGTGATATGTTTGACTGTGGATGTGCTATTTTTATACCGTTCATAGTTTATGGTGAAAGTATTGACATTTCGTATGCTAGTTTTAATATGAATGTTTATGTTATGTTTAAACCTTTTCATATGGGAATGCATTGGACTTAATATGTGACGGGTGGAGCCCGCTATAGATCCTCGATGAATCGGTAGGTCTCATGAGACAAACTAGTGTCTTGGAACAAGGCCTTGGCAAAATCTTATTTGTAGTCTTGGCACGAGGCCTTGGATATGTGGTTATGATAGTCTGGCATTATGCATTCCATCATTATGAAAGTGGTTATTGATATTGCATGTGATTATTCGATTAGTAGAATATCCATGTGAATAAGTAAATGGAATTATTTCATTTTATTTTTTCCATACTATGTTGAAGTTCAATTTTAAAAGGCTTTTGTTTTAGTTATACATTGCCTTAAATGTTTATTCTTATTTATGAAAGTTTATGCTATATTGTTATCCTTACTGGGCATTTGAGCTCACCCATTTTCTATGTTTTATTTTTCCCAGGGTATGAAGAAGTAAATTATGAATGACCTGCAGGGATATTATGTGGGGATATGAGTGTAGAATATGGAGACAATATGTTGTTGTATTGGTTTTTTACTTTATGATGTAATGTAAGACTTATGAATATATCTAGTGTTTCTAAGGATACTAAATCAATCGGTCTTTCGAGATTTGATCTTTCTTGTAATCATTCCAATGTTATGTAATAATGCACTGACTCTAGGTAACTGGGGTTGGGGCATTACAGTTGGTATCAGAGGAAGTTTAGTACAAACCTTGGAAGCTAGATTTAGATAAACTCTGATTAGAGCACGTAGACCTAAGCTGAACTTTGAAAATTAGTATAGAAGAACTTCCTAGAATTTTGGTATTGTAGAGATTTTGTGAGTTTTCCGAGCAATACATCCCTGTCTGGATACGAGCAGGTAGAGGCAGCTCTAGCACAGATGTACTTAGGGGTAAAACCCGAAAACACCGCTTTGAGCTAGACTCGAACGAGAAATGGTGCACGACAACGGGCCTTGCTGCACTCTTGGTTATGAAACTCCTGGGGGATACGCTTAGGATAACTCTCATTTTCTTTACAAATCATTATGAAGGGTTTATTAGTATATACTTCCCCAAAGAAAACATTTTTATGATTATGGATTATATCTATAAATAGTTCAATTTATGTTAAGTGTTTTATATGTATTGGATTATGTATTTTGATTCATAAACTGATCTAGTTTATGCCATTGTTTAGAAATGGCGCCTAGTGGAAGAAATGGAAACCGTATCAATGCACGCACTCCATGTAGGGATTTCCCTCCTGCTAAAGATAATTATAGTGGATCTGGTGATGCAACTGGTTCCGATCAGCTAATCACCATACTGGGACAACTCACTCAGGTTATGAATAATAACCTTACCCGTATGGAGCACCCTGATCCGCAGCGTGGAGGATCAATGTTAGATCGATTCATGAGGCAACAACCACCAACGTTAAATGGGAGTAAAAATCCCTTAGTAGCTGAGCAATGGATATTTTCCCTAGAGAAAATATTTCAGGCTTTGGGGAGTAGTGAAAGGGAAAAAGTTATCATGGCAGTTTACCGCCTCACTGGAGATGCTAATCAATGGTGTTCATTAATTCAAAATACGAAGGAAGATGATAAAGTATCAAATTTGGAATGGAGGGAGTTCAAAGATCTGTTTTTAGAAAAATAATTTCCTCGCAACCACCGAGCAGATATGGAAAGGAGGTTTCTGAGTCTGAGACAAAAGGAGGATGAAAATGTCGCAAAGTATGAGGCTAACTTTACAAGGTTATCAAGGTATGCTGGAGATTATATACGTAACCCAAGAAGTAATATTGATCATTTCTTTGATGGGTTAAAACCATTTCTCCATCGACCATTAGTCTCACAATCCTTTTCATCGTACGAAGACATTGTCTCATGTGCTATCAAGACCGAAAATGAATTCTCTAAGTCTTATGACTTTAAAGCAAAGAAAGAGAAGAAGAGACCTGCTGATCAATCTGGGAATGGAAATAAGGGGAAGAAGGGAAAGGTTGAATATCCATCCTATGGTAAATGTGGGAAGAAACACCCCGGTACTTGCTTGAAGGGAATGTGAGTCTGTTATAAGTGTGGTGGAAAAGGGCAAAAAGTACGTGACTGCAAGGGTAAGAAAATGGTTTTAAATATAAAATGCTTCATTTGCAAGGAGTTTGGAAACTACGCGAACCTATGTCCCAGTCATCAGACTATGCCTCAAATGATGCTATTGGATAATAATCAAGTTAAGATACTACCACAGATGAAGAGGAATGATTAGAGTTCTTGTGTTGATTATGTCATTTGAGTGTTGTATCAACAATTTACTTGTTATAATAATTATGGAGTATATAAGGATTGTACTGCAGTACTATTTCATTAAGGACTTGAGATTGTGTGGAATAATGAAAAGTGACTCAATAGCAGGATAAATTTTTGGAAAATATATGGTTGAGAGAATGATAAACCATAATATAGTTCTGATACTGAGGTAGTGATTTTGGAATAATACATGATTGACTTGGATAAATTATATTAGATATTCTCGACTACCTTGAAACTGATTAATGATTTGTATATTCTATCATTGTTGGGGTTTAAAACATTTTTGTATTGAAGGAGTATATCTATTATTCTTTAAGGAATAAGGGATCATGAATGTAATCAATAAGGTTTTATGGTAATTCGGGACGTTGCAGTGTTTTAAAAGAATACATGATGAAGATGTTCACATGCTATTATGCGAAAAAAGGATCTTTAATGTGTTTACCTTCCTTATAAATTTTGGACTGAAGTATTTTGGATAGTTCTAGTTTGGATTATTTTGGATTGCCATAAAAGGACAACCCGGAGGTCGGGCGGCAACCCGTCACGTCGGGCAAGGCCGCGAGACTTGAACCCACAACCGAAGGGCGATAAGGGTGTATCACCTACCACTGACGCACGTGATGTCCAGGATTAAATAATGTAGTTTTTTTAAAAGATCTGGTAGATGAATTATAAATTTGTTTTTTTTGGAACCCTATACGAATAGGATAAATAGAATATTTTTTTTACGTTCTATTATCTTTTAGAGTGAAAGATGAGTTTGTAGTAGAAATTAGTTAAAGGATGGAACTCTACTTGTCAAGAATATATATTTATTCTTCTCTTATTCTATGAAGAAATTAATTCTTATACTTTATTTAGGGAATCTTAAAACCAAAAATGTGTTACCATAATACCCTATGTTTTGTTGAACCGATGGTATTTCAAATCATCATAGATTGATGAATTTAAGGACCTCAATTTTATAATTTTTTGTGATTGATGACCTCAATCACTACCTATAAATATTTGCATTTTTCCTCCAATTATATGTCTCTAATTGCCACCAATGTTCTCCTAATCGATATCATAATTTAGTGGTGACCCTTTAATTTCTCTTTTCCTCATATTAAGACTAAATTTTAGTAACCCAATTTCCGATGTGGGTTTTCCCAAAAAGATATTTTCTATTTTAAACATTTTATTTTTTAAGAACAATTTCAAATTGCGAGGATGTAATTTATTGAAGGAGGGGAGAATGTAACACCCCAAGATTTCATAGTGTGTTATTTCTTCAAAATAATTCAATAACTTGCACTACACACAACACCGAGTTCAAGCACACCATGACTTATCAAACAAGCCGTTAAAAAGAGGTTATGAATAGTATTAACTAAATTTTAAACTTTATATAATCCTTATAATTTTAGAATCCATATTATGAGTTTCTTAGACATAATGTAAGAACAAATTTATTTTCAGTATTGAACTTTTACCAACTTTTAATAGTGAACCCTTTTTAAATAAAATATTTTAAACTTTTTGACTAAATGGGGACATCAAAAATTTAAAATGAAACATCCCAAGCTTCCACGGTATTCTTTCCTTTGAATAATACAGTAGCGTGTGTTGTACGCAACTTTGAGTTCTAACACACACCACAACCAATCAAACTAGCCGTTATGAATAGTAATACCTACTTTTTGAAATTATATATATTTTATATTTCAAAATGGACTTCATTTTTGGATTCATAATATCGAATTTATCCTAGGGTGAAATTTTGGAACTTTTCGGATAACACTTATATTTTGATGAATAGTGAAAATTACTAAATTTTAATTAAAAAAACTTTTTTAATCGAAATAATTTATATTGATAAATTATGAATTTGAGTGGTTTTAAAGTATATTTAGAATATATTTTTACCATTTAATATAATTTTATTCATTTTACATAATTTTACAATTAAAACGGACATAAACAAGTGTCAATCTTTTGATAGTTATTATCTCTTAAAAACACGCTTTTTGTTTTAACAACGAGAATTAATTTTAAATTAATTTCTGTCACTTCTGTGTTTTGAATTTGGAAAAATGGATTCCATATTTGGAATTTGGATGTTCATATTGTGTAAATAGGTAACTTTTATTTCTAGACGTTTTGAATAATTACTGCGGTAAATATTTTATTTACCATGTTTAAGGGTAAATCCGGTAAATAAGGGTTAAAAAAATAATATTATAATAATACTAAATTACCCTAAAACGTGTCCTAACTTTATTGGTGGATACATGTCGGACCATGGGAATCTTTGGGTCGATTTTGGGACCACATGGAGCCACTTGTAGGTGATAGGGACACTTTATTTTAATTAAGTTAAAATAAGTGCAAAAATGACATAAGCATATATCTTTTAGAATTTTTTTTACATAGGGTTATATATGTTTAATTTTCGAATATAAATATTATCCATAAAGCTAAAAAATTTCCTACATAATGATTTTTTATTTATAATTTTTAGACATTAAATAATTTAATTTATATATGACAGAATGGTGATGTAGTAATTACCATAATACTGAAAAATTAAAATGATTGATATTGTAGATACCCAAATAAATATAATTTGAGACTTTTTATGAATTAAACTAATTTTCTAAGTTAATATGACATGTTATGAATGATTTAATTTACTTTGTTCAAAGTAATCATTCTGTTATGATTTTCACAAAAATCAATTTTCCAAATAGTGTCAAAATTGACATAAAAGAGTTTTTAAAACAAATATTATATTATTAATTGATATTAAATTCCTACAAATCTAAGGTTCGGCCAAAGGACTTATATCATGATAGGTGTATCATTAATGGACCACTTGGGGGTCGCTTGGATGTATATAGTAAGTTTATTAACCATATAATATAAAAATACAAAGAGACATTGTAAAAGTGAAACTTATTAACTAAGAGTTAATACTTAAAGATAAGGTTAATATAGTAACCCAAACCTATCTAAATTCTATTGTTTGAGTGTATTTCTACCTATACCCACCTTAAACTTTGAATAATAAACTTTGGAGCCATTAGAAACCGAATATGAATTTATTATAAATTAATATTTCTAGCTTTTACAAAGGTGACCCTCACACCTCTTATAAAAGGGAACTCCTAATTCTCATTTATTCACACCTTCAAAGCCTTTTGGTTCGGCAAAAATCTGACCAAATACTCTCCCAACTTCCCTCACTACAACCTATATTCCTTATTTTGATCAGAAAGCCATCCTAAGGAGCCCTTTTGATCAAATCAAAAGGAATAACCCGAAGAAGAGTTAATGAATTCACCACCCTTTTCCAAGTTACTTTCTTCTTCCACTTCTTCTTCCTTTGTTATTACCATTCTAAAATAATAACTCCAGTATCATATATATACTGTGATTTTATTATAAATATGGTACAACCATATTCAGTATTCTATCCACCCGTTGAATAACATGTCACCATACGTGCGTACGTACGGCTTACCATCTCCACGTCGTGGTGTAATTGTTATTCAATATATTATTATTTGGATGGGTATAATAATGATGTGTAACTCATGTAAATAATAAATATAACATGTTAATGATTCTTTATATATGATATACCATCCATTTATATATTATTTTAATATCAAAAGAATGATATTGTCGCTCGTGCGTACGTACGGACTACCGTCTCCACGAACGCGATGACATTCATTCTCCATCGTATCCATTCAAGTATAATTCTCATTTGATGATTAATAATAGTATCTAAGGACTTGATATCATTATGGATATGATTAAGATACAACCTATCCATGAAAAACATGGCTTATGTAAGAAAAAATATAAAAGAAAACAAGTAAGTTAACACCCGAAACGACGATAATACTAAGATATTATTAACAAAGCAATGTTAAAAGATCATATATGATATCATAATAATGTATATGATTATTGTATAATTTAATAACAATTATTTCACCATTATACAGTAGGTTAAACTACCCCCAACCAAGGAAAAGTACAAGGTAAGGGTTATTCCACAATCTCTTCATTATCCGAGGTTGTTTATACGTAATAATCTACTGGGATCTCTTTATCATCCACATCCACGTTTCTTTAAAATGTATTTCAAAACATTTTTACTATTGAAAATAATATGGGTTAAAGTCATTTATACCCTTTATTGACTTTTTCTAAGAGTTTTATAAAATAATCTTTCCATCTTTTTCCAAACAAGGTGCTTTTTAACCTTTTCGACAAAATTAAGGTAAGAATGTTTTTTTAACTTATACGGCGGCTGCGACTATTTTTTGCCATTATAAAATCTTCGAAGCTTCCCTTACAATATTATAAGAATATTTTCAATGAAAATGTTTTATTTCATAAATATAAGACTCTTAAATGACTTCAAAATAGAAAGAGATATTTCTCTAAAAAGAGTTTTGATTTCATCTATGTCAACATTCTTTGATGGATTTTACGCTTATTTGAAGTTGATTTATTATGATACAAAACTTATATATTGTATTGAAGGTTTTGTGATATGTTTGACTGTGGATGTGCTATTTTTATACCATTCATATTTTATGGTGAAAGTATTGACATTTCATATGCTAGTTTTAATACGAATGTTTATGTTATGTTTAAACCTTTTCATATGGGAATGAATTGGACTTAATATGTGACGGGTGGAGCCCGATATAGCTCCTCGATGCATCGGTAGGTCTCATGAGACAAACTAGTGTCTTGGCACAAGGCCTTGGAAAAATATTATTTGTATTCTTTGCACAAGGCCTTGGCTATGTGGTTATAATAGTCTGGCATTATGCATTCCATCATTATGAAAGTGGTTATTGATATTACATGTGATTATTAGATTAGTAGAATATCCATGTGAATAAGTAAATGGCATTATTTCATTTTATTTTTTCCATACTATGTTGAAGTTCAAGTTTAAAAGGATTTTGGTTTGGTTATAAATTTCCTTAAATGTTTATTCTTATTTATGAAAGTTTCCGCTATATTGTTATCCTTACTCGGCATTTGAGCTCACCCCTTTTATATGTTTTATTTTTCCCAGGGCATGAAGAAGTAAATTATGAATGACCTGCAGGGATATTATGTGGGGATATGAGTGTGGAATATGGAGACAATATGTTGTTGTAGTAGTTTTCACTTTATGATGTAACGTAAGAATTATGAATATATCTAATGTTTCCAAGGCTACTAAACCAATCGGTATTTCGATATTTGATCTTTCTTGTGATCACGCCAATGTTATGTAATAATGAACTGAATCTAGGTAACTGGGGTTGGGACATTACAGTTGGTATCAGAGTAAGTTTAGTACAAACCTTGGAAGCTAGATTTTGATAAACTCTGATTAGAGCACGTAGACCTAAGCTGAACTTTGAGGATTAGTATAGAAGAATTTCTTGAATTTTGGTATTGTATAGATTTTGTGAGTTTTCCGAACAATACATCCCTGTCTGGATACGAGTAGGTAGAGGCGGATCTGGCACATATGTACCTAGGGGTAAAACCCGAAAACACCTCTTTGAGCTAGACTCGAACGGGAACTGGTGCACGACAACGAGCCTTGCTGCACTCTTGGTTATGACACTCCCGGGGGATATGATTAGGATAACTCTCATTTTCTTTACAAATCATTATGAAGGGTTTATGAGTATATACTTCCCCAAAGAAAACATTTTTATGATTATGGATTATATCCATAAATAGTTCAATTTATGTTAAGTGTTTTATAATTATGGGATTATGTATTTTGATTCATAAACTAATCTAGTTTATGCCATTGTTTAGAAATGGCGCCTAGTAGAAGAAATGGAAACCGTATCAATGCACACACTCCATGTAGGGATTTACCTCCTGTTAAAGATAATTATAGTGGAGTTGGTGATGCAACTAGTGCCAATCAGCTAATCACCATACTGGGACAACTCACTCAGGTTATGAATAATAACCTTACCCGTATGGAGCACCCTGATCCGCAGTGTGGAGGATCAATGCTAGATCGATTCATGAGGCAACAACCACCAACGTTCAATGGGAGTACAAATCCCTTAGTAGCTGAGCAATGGATATTTTTCCTAGAGAAAATATTTCAGGCTTCGGGGAGTAGTGAAAGGGAAAAAGTTATCATGGAAGTTTACTGCCTCACTGGAGATGCTGATCAATGGTGGTCATTGATTCAAAATACGAAGGAAGATGATGAAGTATAAAATATGGAATAGAGGGAGTTCAAAGATTTGTTTTTAGAAAAATACTTTCCTCGCAACCACCGAGCAGATATGGAAAGACAGTTTCTGAGTCTGAGACAAAAGGAGGATGAGAATGTCGCAAAGTATGAGGCTAAATTTACAAGGTTAGCAAGGTATGCTGGAGATTATATACATAACCCAAGAATTAAGATTTATCATTTCTTTGATGGGTTAAAACCATTTCTCCATCGAGCATTAGTCTCACAATCCTTTTCATCATACGAAGACATTGTCTCATGTTCTATCAAGACCGAAAAGGAATTCTCTAAGTCTTATGACTTTAAAGCAAAGAAAGAGAAGAAGAGACCTGCTGATCAATCTGGGAATGGAAATAAGGGGAATAAGGGAAAGGTTGAATATCCATCCTGTGGTAAATGAGGGAAGAAACACCCCGGTACTTGTTTGAAGGGAATGAGAGTCTGTTATAAGTGTGGAGGAAAAGGGCACAAAGTACGTGACTGCAAGGGTAAGAAAATGGTTTCAAATGTACAATGCTTCATTTTCAAGGAGTTTGGACACTACGCGAACCTATCTCCCAGTCATCAGACTATGCCTCAAATGATGCTATTGGATAATAATCAAGTTATGATACTACCACAAATGAATATGAATGATTAGAGTTCTTGTGTTGATTATGTCATTTGAGTGTTGTATCAACAATTTACTTGTTATAATAATTATAGAGTATATAAGGATTTTACTGCAGTACTATTTCATTAAGGACTTGAGATTGTGTGGAATAATGAAAAGTGACTCAATAGCAGGATAAATTTTTGGAAAATTTTTGGTTGAGAGAATGATAAACCATAATATAATTTTGATACTGAGGTAGTGATTTTAGAATAATACATGATTGATTTGGATAAATTATATTGGATATTCTTGAATAACTTGAAACTGATTAATGATTTGTATATTCCATCATTGTTGGGGTTTAAAACATTTTTGGATTGAAGGAGTATATCTATTATTCTTTAAGGAATAAGGGATCATGAATGTAATCAATAAGGTTTTATGGTAATTCAGGATGTTGCAGTGTTTTAAAAGAATACATGATGAAGATGTTCACATTTTATTACGCAAAAAAGGATCTTTATTGTGTTTACCTTCCTTATAAATTTTGGACTGAAGTATTTTGGATAGTTCTAGTTTGGATTATTTTGGATTGCCATAAAAGGACAACCCGGAGGTCGGGCGGAAACCCGTCGCGTCAGGAAAGGCCACGAAACTTGAACCCACAACCGAAGGGCGACAAGGGTGTATCACCTACCACTGACCCACATGATGTCCGGGATTAAATAATGTAGTTTTTTTAAAAGATCTGGTAGATGAATTATAAATTCATTTTTTTGGAACCCTATACGAATAGGATAAATAGAATATTTTTTTACGTTCTATTATCTTTTAGAGTGAAAGATGGGTTTGTGGTAGAAATTAGTTAATGGATGGAACTCTACTTATCAATAATATATTTTTCTTCTTCTCTTATTCTATGAAGAAATTAATTCTTATACTTTTTTAAGGAATCCTAAAACCAAAAATGTGTTATCCTATTACCCTATGTTTTGTTGAACCGATGGTATTTCAAATAATCATAGATTGATGAATTTAAGGACCTCAATTTTACAATTTTTTGTGATTTATGACCTCAATCACTACCTATAAATATTTACGTTTTTCCTCCAATTATATGTCTCTAATTGCCACCAATGTTCTTCTAATGGAGATCATAATTTAGTGGTGACCCTTTCATTTCTCTTTCCCTCATATTAAGACTAAATTTTAGTAACCAAATTTCCGATGTGGGTTTTCCCACAAAGATATTTTCTATTTTCAACCTTTTATTTTCGAAGAACAATTTCAAATTGCAAGGAAACAATTTATTGAAGGAGGGGAGAATGTAACACCCCAAGATTTCATAGTGTGTTATTTCTTAAAAATAATTCAATAACTTGCACTACACGCAACACCGAGTTCAAGCGCACCATGACTTACCAAACAATCCGTTCAAAAGAGGTTATGAATAGTATTAACTAAATTTTAAACTTTATATAATCCTTATAATTTTATAATCCATATTATGAGTTTCTTAGACATAATATAAGAACAAATTCATTTTCAGTATTGCACTTTTACCAACTTTTAATAGTGAACCCTTTTTAAATACAATATTTTAAACTTTTTGACTAAATGGGAACATTAAAAATTTAAAATGAAACATCCTAAGCTTCCATGGTACGCTTTCCTTTGAATAATACAGTAGCGTGTGTTGTACGCAACTTCGAGTTCTAACACACAACACAACCAATCAAACTAGCCGTTATGAATAGTAATAACTACTTTTTGAAATTATATATATTTTATATTTCAAAATGGACTTCATTTTTGGATTCAAAATATCGAATTTATCCTAGGGTGAAATTTTGGAACTTTTCGGATAAGACTTATATTTTGATGAATAGTGAAAATTACTAAATTTTAATTAAAAAAACTTTTTTAATCGAAATAATTTATATTGATAAATTATGAATTTGAGTGGTTTTAAAGTATATTTAGAATATATTTTTACCATTTAATATAGTGTTGGTCATTGTACATAATTTTACAATTAAACCGGACATAAACAACTGTCAATCTTTTGATAGTTATTATCTCTTAAAAACACGCTTTTTGTTTTAACAACGGGAATTAATTTTAAATTAATTTCTGCCACTTATGTGTTTTGAATTTGGAAAAATGGATTCCATATTTGGAATCAGGATGTTCATATTGTGTAAATAGTTAACATTTATTTTTATACATTTGGAATAATTACTGCGGTAAATATTTTATTTACCATGGTTAAGGGTAAATCCGGTAAATAAGGGTTAAAAAAATAATATTATAATAATACTAAATTACCCTAAAACGTTTTCTAACCTTATTGGTGGATACATGTCCGACCATGGGCATCTTTGGGTCGATTTTGGGACCACATGGAGCCACTTGTATGTGATAGGGACACTTTATTTTAATTAAGTTAAAATAAGTACAAAAAATACATAAGCATATATCTTTTAGAAGAAAAATTATACATAGGGTTATATATGTTGGATTTTAGACTATAAATATTAATTAGAAATATAAAAAGATTTCCTACATAATTATATTTTATTTACAATTTTTAGACATTAAATAATTTAATTTATATATGACACAATGGTGATGCAGTAATTACCATAATACTAAAAAATTAAAATGATTGATATTGTAGATACCCAAATAAATATAATTTGAGACTTTTTATAAATTACACTAACTTTATAAGTTAATATGACATGTTAGGAATGATTTAATTAACTTTTTTTGAAGTAATCATTCTGTTATGATTTTCACAAAAATCAATTTTCCAAATAGTGTCAAAATTGACATAAAAGAGTTTTTAAAACAAATATTATATTATTAATTGATATTAAATTCCTACAAATCTAAGGTTTGGCCAAAAGACTTATATCATGATAGGAGTATCATTAATGGACCACTTGGGGGTCTCTTGGATGCATATAGTAATTTATTAACCATATAATATAAAAATACAAAGAGACATTGTAAAAGTGAACTAATTAACTAAGAGTTAATACTTAAAGATAAGGTTAATATAGTAACCCAAACCTGTATAAATTATATTGGTTGAGTGGTTTTCGACCTATCCCCACCTTAAACTTTGAATAATTAACTTTGGTTCCATTAGAAACCGAATATGAATTTATTATAAATTAATATTTCTAGCTTTTCCAAAGGTGCCCCTCACACCTCTTATAAAAGGGAAATCCTCCTTCTCATTTCTTAACACCTTAAAAGCCTTTTGGTTCGGCCAAAATCTGCCTAAATACTCTCCCAAATTCACTCACTACAACCTAGAGGCCTTATTTTGATCATAAATCCAATCTAAGGAGCCCTTTTGATCAAATCAAAAGGAAGAACCCGAAGAAGAGGTAATGATTTCACCACCCTTTTCCAAGTTCCTTTCTTCTTCCACTTCTTCTTCCTTTTTTATTACCATTCTAAAATAATATATCCAGTATAATATATATAATGTGATGTTATTATAAATATGGTACAACCATATTCAGTATTCTATCCACCCATTGAATAACATGTCACCATACGTGCGTACGTACGACTTACCATCTCCACATCGTGGTGTAATTGTTATTCAATATATTATTATTTGGATGGGTATAATAATGATGTGTAACTCATGTAAATAATAAATATAACATGTTAATGATTCTGTATATATGATATACCATCCATTTATATATTATTTTAATATCAAAAGAATGATATTGTCGCTCGTGCGTACGTACGGACTACCGTCTCCACGAACGCGATGAGATTCATTCTCTATCGTATCCATTCAAGTATAATTCTCATTTTATGATTAATAATAGTATCTAAGGACTTGATATCATTATGGATATGATTAAGATACAACCTATCCATGAAAAACATGGCTTATTTAACAAAACATATAAAAGAAAACGAGTAAGTTAACACCCAAAATGATGATAATACTAAGATATTATTAACAAAGCAATGTTAAAAGATCATATATGATATCATATTATTGTATATGATTCTTGTATAATTTAATAACAATTATTTCACCATTATACAGGAGTTTAACCTACCCCAACCAAGTAAAAGTACAAGGTAAGGGTTATTTCACAATCTCTTCATTATCCGAGGTTGTTTATACGTAATACTCTACTGGGATCTCTTTATCATCCACATCCATGTTTCTTAAAAATGTATTTCAAAAAAATTTTACTATTGAAAAGAATATGGGTTAAAGTCATTTATACCATTGATTGACTTTTTTATAAGAGTTTTATAAAGGAATCTTTCCGTCGTTTTCCAAACAAGGTGCTTTTTAACCTTTTCGACAAAATTAAGGTAAGAATGTTTTTTTAACTTATACGGCGGGTGCGGCTATTTTTTGCCGTTATAAAATCATCGAAGCTTACCTTACAAGATTATAAGAATATTTTCAAAGAAAATGTTTTATTTCATAAATATGAGACTCTTAAATGATTTTAAAATAGAAAGAGATATTTCTCTAAAAAGAGTTTTGATTTCATCTATGTCAACATCTTTTGATGGATTTTACGCTTATTTGAAGTTGATTTATTATGATACAAAACTTCTATATTGTATTGAAGGTTTTGTGATATTTTTGACTGTGGATGTTCTATTTTTATACCGTTCATAGTTTATGGTGAAAGTATAGACATTTCGTATGCTAGTTTTAATATGAATGTTTATGTTATGTTTAAACCTTTTCATATGGGAATGCATTGGACTTAATATGTGACGGGTGGAGGCCGCTATAGCTCCTCGATGCATCGGTAGGTCTCATGAGACAAACTAGTGTCTTGGCACAAGGCTTTGGAAAAATCTTATTTGTAGTCTTGGCACGAGGCCTTGGCTATGTGGTTATGATAGTCTGGCATTATGCATTCCATCATTATGAAAGTGGTTATTGATATTTCATGTGATTATTCGATTAGTAGAATGTCTATGTGAATAAGTAAATGGCATTATTTCATTTTATTTTTGACATACTATGTTGAATTTTAGGTTTAAAAGGATTTTGTTTTTGTTATACATTTCCTTAAATGTTTATTCTTATTTATGAAAGTTTCCGCTATATTGTTATCCTTACTGGGCATTTGAGCTCACCCCTTTTCTATGTTTTATTTTTCCCAGGGTATAAAGAAGTAAATTATGAATGACCTGTAGGGATATTATGTGGGGATATGAGTGTGGAATATGGAGACAATATGTTGTTGTAGTAGTTTTTCACTTTATGATGTAATGTAAGACTTATGAATATATCTAGTGTTTCCAAGGCTACTAAACCAATCGGTATTTCGAGATTTTATCTTTCTTGTGATCATGCCAATGTTATGTAATAATGCACCGACTCTAGGTAACTGGGGTTGGGGCGTTACACCTTGGACGTAGTCCAGTGAGGGTGAACCAAGTAAAAATATCTATTTCCTTGTGGTTTCTTTACTGCTTTAATTTCATTGCATCATCATTAGATAAAATTGGAAAGGAAATTAACATTAATGAACTTATCAAGTGGCCCTTTTAATAAAGTGGTCAAGAACTATGTGGGGTAGGAAAAACCTTGAAAAGAATATCCATACCCGGATTCACCTCCTATCTCAGGGTATCTAGGCCCCTTTTGGACCTAACATTATTCCATGATTATTTAATAACCTCAGTATCCTAAATGTACCTATATTTTTTATGTTAATTTTTAGACCTAAACCTACACAAACTTTAATTAAGTCAGTAAAAAAATCACCGTTCATGTTTACAACATACTACCGCCTCGTGAAACGATGTCATTCGTTTTCCTATACCCCCTCTCATTATTGGGAATTATAACGTAAAAAATATTTTTATGTGATATATATATATATATATATGATATTTATGATTTCCTAAATTATCTTTATTTTTTATATAATAGACACCTTCATTCATTCCATTTTGTTAAAATAAGATAACATCATTTTTGGATGTATGGAGTACCGCCTCCTCAAAGTGATGGGACACATTCACACTATACATGGAATATATTAAGAATTGGTATAATAAAAATATGTGATATAAATTATATTTATATTATATTAATGACATAATTACATTTCTGTAAATATAATATATCATTTTCTTTATTACATATTCACACACTAAAAATAATAATAACGTCGTTCGTGGATGTATGGACTACTGCCTCTTCAAAGTAATGTGATTAATTTTAGATAAAAATTATTATATATATAAGTATATATGATTAAATAATATTTTATTTATTATATAATTATAATTATGTAAATATAAATTTTTATTACCATCTTTCCATAATGACCAATGAAAAATTGGAATGTTACTCATGCGTACGTACGACATACTATATTCATGATTGTAGCATTGGATCATTTTTCATAATGATATTTTATGATTGGTTTTAAAATTATAATTGATGTATAAATATGATTATTATTTAAATATTATTATTATGGATATTTTTATATAATTAGCTACTCTACCATATTCAACCAACCTTATTCGTTTTGAAAAATAAGTTGAATATGGTTAAAACACCTGACTGAAACGTAATTGATTAAGTAATTCTACATAACCTGATAGTATGTGAAAGAAAATGAATAATAAACATGAAAATTTTCTCAATAATGTAAATAATTAACGTAAGTTTATTATAAAGGAAGATAAATAAACACATGAATAGTTAGACTCAAGGTAAGGGACTTCATCTCAATCTCCTTTCATTGAGGCATATTTTGATTCTATACACCCACCATATTTTATGATGTCTATATACAGCCTTATTGACATATCATATCATGAATTCCTTTATTATCATTTTATATAATGTTTTGTTAAATATTATTCCTTCATGATGATCGTGATCCAAATATTTGAAAGTTGTATGGGAAACTTTGATTTAAAAATCTCTTTTTAAAGGTTTAAATATTTTATTTCAAAATATTTTCTTACATGTCAATATTCCAGATATTTTTTACGTATTATTTTATATGCATATAAATGGATTATAAATTAAATTTTATTTCTATTTTGGTATTTGTATTCCATTATAATCCTTCATGGTTTTAAATGAAAAATAAAACCCTCTCTTCTATTTTCTGGTATTTTTTTTTGAAAATGGTGTTTAAAAATGGATTGATTATTTCAATAACATGAAATGTTTTCTTATGAGTCAAAATGAGATATTATGAATAACATGTTGAAAAATTAATTTTTTTTTATTTTTTATGAATATATATTGGTACTTGAACATTTGATGGGTGGTTACATGATAAACCAATGACGGTTGGTTCCATGAAAAACCAATGATGGGTGGGTCTGTGATACCCTCCAATTCATTGGGTATGGAAGTCGACCATATGGTTATTATGTTTGTAAGAGTGAAATATATTTATGTTGATCGCATGGATATTCAATTTTTAATAATAAAAAGTAAATTAATGTCCCAATATACGTTTATGTGTTATTTATGCTTTCTGCGGATTTTATGGTAATATTGTGATTCCAAAAAGGTAATCAATTATCTTATTTTGAAAGGAAATTATTTACAACTTCTTAAGGGTGAAAATATTAATTTATGATAAATTTTTCATGGGTTTTAATTTTTTCATAGGGATGAAATCTATCCTTTTTTATGTATCCCTTATTGATCTTTTTTTGATCATCCCATGTTTTTAATTTTTTTATAGGATTTAAGGATGGTTAAGGGAATGGAAGGATTCAAGTTTATAGTCTTAAAGATTTTTCATAAAATTGATCATGATTTATTTTAAAAGTTTTATATTATGGAAAAATGGAAACTAATCAGATGTTTTAACATTGTACTTTATGGTTCTTTATGTATGAGTTATGGAAAAATTCACTAAAACTATAAATGTGAAAAGATTCAGTATGTGAAATAAAGTAATTTCTTGACTAAAACTCAAGGTTATGTAATGTTTAAGGTTGGGACCTTATATAATGTAACTTTAAAAGCTCTCAATTACATGTGTTCTATTTCTTATTCCTCTATATAATTTTTGATCAAATACCACAACTAATTATAATCACCTTTGATACAATATACTGTAAGTAAAAACTTTTTACCTTCATCTAATCTAAAGTCTAGAAATATATTTTCAAGGGAAACAATCCATTTCCAAACAACCACTTGATTATTAGTTCCACTAAATTATGGGGGCTTTCATCGCATGAAATGATCCAATATAGGGGTATCATTACTTGGAACAAAATGTTTCTTTATATGTGTAATATTATTTATCATAACTGGGTTAATCTTTTCTAATATAGCCATGGTGGGCTCAACTCTAACACCCATCGTATTGTCTTGCTTAGTAGGGAAATATCAAATTTAATGATGAGTATTGACACCATTATTTTAGACTGAAACCATTTATAAACAATTAAATATATGGTATTTTTTTATAAAATTATGAATTTAAATGATTATATATAATTCTATATCTAGTGAAACAATTGTCATAGATTTTAAATTTATGCATTGTTAGTCATGGAATCATAAACACTGTTTTGTTTTGAATATCTTTAAATTGTTTTCAAATTATTCATAATTTTTTTAAAAAATATAGGTTATTAACCCAATAATATCCCCCGAGAGTGTAATACTAGGTTCATAGAAAGGGAACACTCACCATTAAATAGAATGATGTCTGAGTTATACTCAACCAACTAATTTTGGGATTATTACCCCTAGATGAATCTGTTCCAAAACCACATCTACATATATTATCCATACAGGGATGTATTTCTAAGAAAAAAAACCCATAATATTTTACCTACATAACCATTTATGATATTATCCTAAAATTTGAAATATCCTTAAATTCCATCAAAGGTTTATGTTTTATATTCTATGTTTTCCTAAATCTAGCTCCCATGGTTTCTACTAGACTTCTTTTGATGCCAACTGTAACAACCCCAATATAACTAACCCAAAGTTCATGTCTAAATTATTAAATTGGAATAAATAAAAGGGATCTAATACTAAATGACTGATCGGTTTTGTATACTTGGAGATCCAGATACATATATGATACCCATTTTACCAAGGGAATAAAATATAAAACACTACAAAATTGAACATTCTACATTCTTCAATCTCATTAAAATATTTTTCTTCATAACCAAGGAACAAGAATACAAATAATGGTGAACTCAAACTATAAGAAAGGGTTACATACAATATAATCATTCATTAGTAAATAATTCATAATAAGTATGGTGGGGTAAATAAATTAATACGCATTCCATCTAATCAAAATCATTATCACAAAATGTATCCATGGATAATATCAATGAAATAATATCACATATAGTAATAATTTTATTATCACTAAAGGAAACTCATAATATTGGATTTTATGACCTCATACATCATGATATATATATATATCATCAAAACATTATACCAAGAAAATATAATTTATGGATAGGTATAAACCAAAAACCCCATTTAATTTGGCCAAAAAATTTGTTTCTTGAGACCAATAGATGTATCAAGGGGATATATATAATTGGGAGCCACCTATCACTATATATATAATTCATTTCTCATATATTGAATAACCATTTCAATCCATAGAAAATATTCATTAACAATAGATATCCATATTGAGTAAAGAATACTAATTTATCAAGATTTTTCCTAGTCGTTCAAAAAATGTTCATAGTCAAACTTTTTTTGTAAAAATATTATATGGTTTAGCTACTAATAATATTAATTATAAAAATAATATGAATATTTAAGATAAATTTAATGTTTGATGAACAACCAAAATTGAATTTTTCAATGGAAATATAATGACCACGAAATTAATAAGAGATATGAGATGACCACATGATGATTGAAAATATTATTTTTATAATAAAATCATTTCATTTGTAAAAATAAACAAAATAGGAGTGTAATATTAAAATAAGATTTCATACATGGGTTTTCTTTGTAAAGTAATTAAAAACGTATAGAATAAGATAAATTTCATTAAATTATTACAACCATGGGGAAATCTATTAATGCCATATACGTTAAAAACACTCCTTTTAATTTTTTATAAAGAAAGTCAAAAACTCTCTTTCAAAAAACATTAGAAAAATTCCTTTCAAAAAATTTAAAAAGTAATGGTTAAATTAAAATTTTCATAGCAAATAATTTGAGTAATAAAATGTAATTTTTCAAACAAATTTTGATAAAATATTGATGTGGAAAGAAATATATAATATTAAAAGAAAATTGAAATCATATTTTTAAAACATTTTTTTATTCAAGATAAAAATAGAGTAAAATATAGAAGAAAATATGAAAAATCCTTAAATATAAATGGATAAAAAAATTGGTTGATTTTATGAATGATATATTATAAGATTCATTCAACGAAAATTAAGAGAATCCCAAAAAAGTGAGATTGTGAAATAAATCCTTACTTATTTGGTAACTTTTAAATTGTAACCCCTTAAAATAATAAACAAGATTTGATACATTAATAATTATAAATAAATATTTATTCATATTATCTTATAAAATTTAAGTATATATGCCACATAACAATAAATTAATGTATAATATCAAATATGTATCAATTAAATGGAAATTGAGGAAAATCCATTATGAAGATCATATCATTGAATTGAAAATTAATAAATGGTGAGATTATTTGTGAAAAATTTAAATCCACAAAAAATAAGTGGAAATAAAATATATATCATAAATAGTAAATTTCACACATATTCTTGACATAATATAATCAATTCTGTAGTGATATAACTCAATGAAGGAAAATTGTGTTACCAAACACATACCACTTAGTAACATTCTAGTCAAATACCCATGGATGAAATAATTTGAATTAAAAAAAAATACCCTTAATTATAAAATATTATTGATATAACATGTAAAAGGGGAAACATTAACACCATTTAAAATAAATTGTGTTCATAATAGTAAAATATGCATCAATGAAAAGAAATTAAGATGACATCCCTTACCTCACACTTCCCTTTAGTTTAACCTGATTTAAAATCATATATAATGGTTTTAAACCTCTATTTAATTTATTATAGAACCATGTAAATATTTATAATATCATATATGAACCTATTATAACGACTATTTTCACTAATAATATTTCATTATTACCATTGTTTTGGGAGTTAATTGCTTCATTTTCTCATGCATGTTTCTTCGCAGAAGTTACAATTTTTATACATATGATATTTTTACACCATCTAAATAATGATATTAATGTTAAAGATATCATATTTATTCATTATAACATTTTTTAATCATTATTTAATTTGTACATGGAAAATTAATCACATCGCATTCTAGAGACGATAGGCCATATATACGCACAAGCAATGTAATCATTTCCTTAATGGGTGAAAGGGTAGGGAAGGGGATGATATATTAATTTTAAATAATAAATATTATTTAATAATTATCATATAAATTTACTATTTCAATAATTATGACTATCCATGTGAGTCATTGATGAAAAACAAATTACGTCGGTTCATGAGGCAGTAGTCCTCCGTACACACAGGTGATGATTTTGTTTACAATTTTATGGAGAATGAGGTTGATAAATATTATTCCATTAATATAATAAATATAAGTATAGATTAAATAATAGAGTTACTATATTTGAAATTATTAACACATTATTGATGTTGGTAAAATAATAAATAAAAAAGAAAGAGCTTGGTGAAGATGATTGCCTTCACTTAGAAAAACCTCATTTTAATCCCATATTAAGAACCATAGGGTTGGTATTTTGGGAAGACCATTAGACCTATAATGTGGATAATTATTTTTTGGAGGTTTTTTCGATATAAATGTCTTAATATGTGTGAATAAGTGAGGGGATGAGGTTCCTTTTATAATTGAGGTGAGTGGCACTCTTATAATTTCGTAATGTTTTATAATATTTTCAAGTGACATTCTTTAATAAATGGCTCTAAATTGGATCATATTATATATTGATAAGTTTAAGATCTATATTCAACTAACCAATGAGGGTTTCAAATTTTATTCTATTATTTTAACACTTTAATTTTTTAGTTAACCCCCTATAAACCTGTTTTAACATTAAGTGCGGTAATTATTTTTTACTTTTTACCATTAATTATGACCTAAAATTAAGTTTTCATTATTACCTAATAATAATTATGTTGATTAAAAATATGGAATCCATTTTATAAAATTAAATTCATAAAATAGGTATATTTTAATTTTAGAACAAACCCACAAAATGTGTTGAGAAATTTGTTTTCAAAAAATGAGGTTTTCAAGCATAAGATGATCTTACATTAATAATGTGACTAGTAATCATAAATAAATGTATTTAAATTAATATATTTAGATATATAATCTATAATTTTTTTTAAATAATTCTTCATTAAATATTATTTTAATTAATTAATATTAAAATACATTCTGTCTTTTTCTTAAAAAATAGTTTATTTAAAAATATTTCTTTTCACCTCTGAACAATGTAATATTTATTTATATAATATTTTTATTAAATAAATTATTAATTATACATATTATAAAAAATTATTAAAAATAAATTTAGGAATCTTTATATTCTCTATTTTAAATTATTTATAAAATCTTATTTCTAAGGGAAACTATAAAAAATTCATTTTAGGCTTATTTTCACAATGTAAGTTAAAAAAACATTCATCCTATAAAATTAGAATTTCTATGCCCTAAAATATTAAAATATAAATTATATTATATTTTTATTAAACTATAATGTTCACATTCTATAATTCAATCTTGGTTGTTAAAAATATTTTCTAACATTCTATTAGAATGAAATCATATCCATGCATACACACGGACTACCGTCTCTATGGAACAATGCATTATTATTTAGATGAACTTATTTAATAGATGGTACTAATAATACATTAATGGATAAACAATATTTTTATTTTACTATTATGTTTACTCTAAGACAAACGGAATAACATATTAATGATATAAACAATAAACAATCATTATAAAATTAATTATATTAAACAAGCTTACCAAGAGGAAAATATTTTTATTCATACAACATAATATTTTAATATCAATTATTTATTCAACTAATTCCTTAAGATTATTATTTATCACACTATTAAAAACTAAAAAAAATAAATATTCATAAATTACAATTAAATTACTACTAAACTACCTCATAATCATCCATTAATCATGTCATGTTCATGTCTGGGTCGGTATGACCGCCAATTTAAGAAATGTTATGAATTTATATAATTAATGAATAATAGAAAATAATTAATGGTATAATAATATATAAATATTTAAGTAATGGTTTAGTCTATGTAATGGTAACATTATTATTAAACTCATTAATTAAGAAACCAACATTTGATTGTCATGAATCACTAAAACATGCTTGTTATCGATTCTATCTTTGAGGATAAAGACTGAAACACTCATGAAATTATTTTTAAAATATATTCATTAGTAAAAAACAAACCTAAAATTAAATATAATAACATGTTAATAATTATTTTTTTATGAATAATGAATACATACTTTGATATTGTGAAACTAGTATAAACTATTAAAATTATAAACAAATGATGTGGGAAAATAGGTAAAAAAAGAAACTAGCATTAATATAGAGAATGACGATATTTTAAGAGTATAAACGAAAATGGATACAAAAAAGAAATTTAATTAAGTTACTAATATATCTATGTTTGTTATATTGGTGGTTAAATTATTTTAATTGAGGTCAGGAAAAGAGGTAAGGGTTTCTTTGTTTTATATTCAAATTAATGTGACATGTTTGATATTACGCAACATCATTTCTTTGATGTGGTGTGATTATATTATAATGATTGTATTTTACCCTATACATGGAATTAATGGGGTTTTAATAGACATATAATTTTTTTTTCTTTACACATCCTTCGATTCAAAAGATACCAATGTTGAAACTATTTCTTGTCTCAATTTCTAATTCCTTGAGACATACTTCTAATTATACACCATATTTTCTTTATAATAGTGTATATACTACCTATTAAATATTTTTTATCATTATCCTATCATTATTAATGGAATTTAATGTTTTATTTTATGTCATATACATTAATGGATTCTGATTAAAATGTTTCTTAGGTTATAAGAGTTTTCTTCATCTCAATTTTGATTCTTTGCGACATAATACATTTTTTGAACAATGTTTTCTATGTATGGTGTATCTAATTACCATTTAAGTATTTTCATCATTTTTTTATTTATTGGGATATAAAAATCCAAATAATATTCATTCTTCAAATGTATATTTATTTAATTATTAACCTAGTATTAAGGATCTTTTGAAACTAGTGTTTTGTTTTTTGAGTTATGGTCTTTCTCCTAAATTTATTACATATAAGTTGTGTACATTTTACCCTTGATTTTATTATGTGGTATTGAGTCATTATTTTTTATGGACATATATTCCTACCACATAAATTATTTTTTAATATTTCATACATTTTGGAGTACGTTGCCCGTAAAGGATGTTGATAACTCAAATCATCATTACTTTTGTTATAAAATATTATCTTGAAAATTGTTCTTCAATTATTGGGTTCTACCACCATAATATGTTATTATATAGAATTTTAAAAACATCTTTGGAAAAAATATTTATTAATACAAATAAGGTTTTATTTCTCTTTTTACATCTTTGGTTCTCAATAGTGGTATTTTAAAATCGTTAGAAAGGTTTATTTCAAATCGTTATCAAATTGTTTATCTTTAGGTATATATTTTATATAGATAAAAGTATGAAATTTTCAAGGCTATATTATTTGGGATTCCTTTTAAAATTAAAATTTTAAAATATTTCACTTTATATTTTCAAAATCATCTTTTAAAAGTGATATATAGGTTAGTATTTTACATCAATGATAAATATATTTTCTAAATCTCTTTTATATTTTCACCACCATTTTAATTTTCATATTCCAAAGTATATAAACTCAGGGTATTTATGTTTCATGATTTACCCTCTCATAAATATATTTATATATAATTTACATTATTGAACTCATTGTATAAAAAATTAAATTATTAGTCCCTTTATGTGTGATTCTGTTCAAATAATTGTTTTGTAAGGATGATGTTTTTATATGTAAACATCCTTCTCTGTATAAATTGTTAAACTATTGAAATGTTAATTTGTAACCATAAAATTGCTTTATTTGGATGTATTATGTGACATTTTTCTCCATCAAAGGCATCAACCATTATGAATTTCTCTTTCCAATCCATCCACTGAAAATATGTCTAAATTTTATTCCAATTCATTTAGTTTTTAAATAACATGTTCTATTTTTCTTTGATTGAAGAGTATTCACCTAGATTTCATACATCATTTGATTGGGGAAATTATTAACTTATCGATATACACATTACACTATATAGTGTTATTTTGTGTGATGCTTTCAAATAACTTTATTCCATTAATTGATTGGTAAACTATTTCAATTTTTTAAATTTGTTATTTGATATGAACATTTTTTTATTACTCAGGCAATTTTACTATGAATTTTTTAACCATTAATTTTTTTTCTTTTGATGGGTTATCATCATGTTATGAATTTTATTTATATAGGGAAATGTATTGGCATTATATATATTTTTATTCCAATATGGATAATTATTGGTAGATTTGATTATGGATTGGTAACATGAAATCTCATATAATGAATTTATTGGACTTAAACATGATATTGGTGGGGCCTAGAATTAAATATCCCCTTAGTGCATCAATAGGTATCATGATAGAAATATTTTTGGGTTATTGGTTTATGCCTACCCAATTCACCAAGATGTATTAACTAGGATAAAGATGTTAATAATTATGTCTTCACTATAGCCTTGATGGAAATAATGATTTCATTGCTCGGGCCTTGATGATATGATCAAGATGTTTGAAATTACCCATTTTGTCACCTTAAACTTAGTAATTGTTATCTATTTGATCTATTTATTTTCATTATTATCAATTTATATATTAATCTATCATTTTAATTTGATTATGGAATTATGATAATTACTTACTCCTACCATAATATTTATACCATGTTTTCCTAAGATTTCCTTAGTTCTATGTTTTCTATTACTGATCTTTTAAGATCACCTCGTCTAATGTCTCCATTTACCCCTATTATTAATAAATGTATTACAGGAGATATGACTAGATTAATAGAATGTGTGTGAGATTTTTTGGATATGTTTATGACTTATTATGAATTAATTAGTTCAATATATAATGGAATAAATGTCAATTAGTTGAGAAAGACATGGGATTTATTAGTTTATGTTATCTTATAATTCTCTAAATGTATAAACCTAAAAGTTTTTGTGAATGTATGTAATGAAATATTTTATTTCATTTATGTAATTATTAGATAGTTATTTATAGTAATCTATAGTTAGTATCAAATCCAATATGTAATGTATGTGTTATTTGCACTAGATCTTGGAGTGCGGGTCTGGGGTTTTACAGGATATGAATTTTTAATCATTTACACAAATATATATTTATAAATATGTGATTAATGAATATATATGATATTTATAAAAATATTATTATTCTAGAAATATATGATATTATCTACCTTCTTACTCTTCTATATGGGGAAAATGATAACATCGTTAGTGCATAGGTGTGGACTACCACCTCCAACAAGCGATGTGACTCATTTTTCATTTCTAACATAAATGGATGGTCATAATCATAAATTAAATTACTTAATATGATATAAATAATAATATTATAACTTTTTAAATTTAAACATTTATCTATTTTATTTCATTTTCATCTACTGTAAAAATAAAAATATTGATTATACATACGTACAAACTACCATCACCATGAAATGATGTGCTTTATTTTTTCATATCCACATTTTATATATTGTTATAATAGTATATTGAATATATAAACATGATATTAATAACGTTTTTAATATTCTAGATAATATTAAACAATGAACCATTTGACCATGATTAATGCTCTAAATTTATTTTGGAGATTATGAACCAAAAGACCTCAAAACATGAGACATAAGATTAAAAAATTTAGTATGTAAATAGTAAATAATAATAAAAAGAATAAATATGATGATATAAACATAAAAAATATTATGAATAAATTAACTTAATAATATTCTATTGTTATTTAGGAGTTATAGAATGATTAATTCTTGGCGAGACTTGAAGTAAGGGATTTCTCATTGTAATTTCCTTTCCTTGACAATAATTCCATTTTCACCATATGTTTTATCTTTTCTGGAATATATTATTCCACATGAATGTAATTTATCATTAATTTACTAAAATTTATGTGGTTAAAAACAATTTTTAGGTTCCCTCCCTCAATGTTCTTTTAAATCAAAAGGAACTAATTTCGTAAGGGATTTTTATTTAATTTTTTTATATATGTTTTAATTTTTTTACTTATATAGGTATTATTAAAAATGTTTTATTATTGTGATTAATCGTACTACAATGAGGTTTTAAAGTAATGTTATTCAATTTTGATTCTTTTTACGAATGTTTAAAATAATGTTTCTTTATCATTTAATGCACGACCATATTTTCCCATCATTATAGATTTTATTTGGTATAAATATTCCTTTACAAGTTTCTATAGCTTTCAAAGAATATAATATTTTCATTTTTAGGGAATTTTTAAATTTTTTCAAAAGAAAAATATATTTATTCTCATTTTTATATGATAACTAAATGTAGTTTTTGTTATGGTCTCTAATTCCTAATTTCAAATGTTTTGTGATACAAATACATGAATTTATGTTTTTCTCATGATATGGTTCTTGTATATTTTATATGATGATGGAAAATCACAATATATCTCTAAATCTGTGTGATCCTGATATATTTATCCAATTCATTGGGTAATGTGATTGAGTTAACTAGATGGAAGTTACTTTGAATATATATTGGAAATAATGGTGATGGTTATTCCTTTGTATGTGTGACTGAAAAGATCACATCCATATATAACTAAATTCTTCTTGAATTATATTAGATTTTATGATTATTTCAAAAATAAGTAAATTATTTCTTTAACATAATGTATATTATGTAAAAAGTAAAACCTCTTTATGGGTTTTCATGAATTTCATATGAATTAAAAATTTTAATTTTTTTTATATACCTTAATAATATTTGTTTTTATCATTCCACATTTTCAAATGTTTTCATAGGCATAAATGATGTGTAAAGACTATAAAATAGTCCATGATTCCACATGTTGAGTAAAAAAATTTCTTTGAATGAAATATGAGTGTAAACATATGAACCTATTTTTGTGGGAAAATATACATTACATGGATGTGTCCACTTTTTTAAGTGTAACACCCTTAACTCGTTCACCAAAATTTGAAACTAAATAATAATCAATACAATAATGGATTTTATTCCCATATATGTGACTCAAATTTAGTCATCCATAATTTCAATTTCAAATAAAAATATTGAGTGACTTATATACCCAATACATTTTTATGTTTAGTGTTTTAGATAATTATGGAAAACCATTTACATAACATGACCCATGTCTTCAAGTTATAATTTTTCCAATTATACCCATATTTTCTTATAATAAGTTTTCAAAATTTCCAATAAAACTATGTATAAATGAAACAAATCTAAACATAACTTATATAGAATCCTTATTCTCAGCTTGGAGAAATGGAAACATATTATAGGTGTGCTTAAATGCTCAGTTTGTTTAAACATAAGAACTAATAATTGAATATCTTCAACGAGCATAATGTGTGTATAAGGGTATTAATATAAAATCAATGTGAATGATAATAAAATAATAGTATTACTTAATATAAAAACATGTATTAAAAATCATCATTCATTTCATAAATATTTAATATAACACAATAGTCACATTTTTTAACAATCACGAGCCATGGGAAATCAATCTTTATTCAAAGGAATAATTTAAAATCCTATAAAGCATAATTAAATTGTTTTGGTTTCTTAGTTCAGTATCTTCATCACCTATGTTCTATTTTTTTTATCCTATGATGGAATAACCTATAAAATGTATTCCCCATACGAGTAACCTAACCCATTTTCTCCAATCACTTAGGAGTAACTTATATCTAGTTTACTCCATCAGTAATTGTTTGTGAAATATTGAATGGATTCCTTTTAAGACATTTATAAATAAGTTCGAAGTAGTTTAAAATTATATTTGAAAATAATTTATTTATAAATAATTAAATTATAGAATCATTTTAATGAACATGTATATGCATGATAAAGATTTTTAAAATAATTAAAATAATGTTTTAAAGGAAATTACCTTACCTTGTGTCCCGTGAAGCTTTGTACATTATCCAAATATTGAATAATAAAATTATATTAGTTATTTAGTTTTATAAGAACCATTTTCATATTAATTCTGTAGAGACCCGAAGCCTGACATACAGGGAAATTACATTACTTTTGCGGAATACTTAGTACATAACAAAAACACACACACAAGGATCGTAATAGTTTAGTGTCTTTGGAAACTCGGAATATAATATTCTAATCATGGTGAAAGATCTTCAACGTCTCCCATAAAGATCTTCTTTTTTTACCTAAAACCTTTCTTTATATTCTGGGGAAAAGAAAACATAAAAGGGTGAGCTCAAATGCTCAGTAAGGGTAAACAAAAGAAATATCAATCACATCATATTCATAAGAACATATCTTTTTGAAATCTTAACCTGAAAAAGAGATCATAATTTCATAAAAAGGGATAAATCATAGTAGTGAAATGTAATCCCAATAGTCATAACTTAAAACATGAAACTTTGTGGCATACACACATAATCATAGAGAATAATTTCTTATTAGTCAAGACTCATTACCAAGACTATCTTAGTGGACAAAGTCCATTTCTGAACCGAGTCACCCTCGTTTCAGTCCCGTTTAACTGAACCGGTATAACCTACCGTTCCAACCATGTCTATCTCATGAGATATAAAATCTTTACCCAATGAATTGTAGGGATATATAGGTCCCACCCATATCATAATGATACCATTCTTATGTGTGCCACAAAATCATAAATCATACATCATTGCATAACCCATGTAATACAAATGGGAATCTTAATCATCATGACATCATAAAACAATTCATATAAGATAAAGGAATTCATAAAAATAATTCCATCACAACATAATCAAATCAATGTAATAATAGGGATAAAAACAGAACCCTTTATTATCTTAGATGGAAAATAATTTTGATAAAATACTTGAACTCCATTCTTGAGGAAAATATCATTTCTTCTTCAAAAACATTTTTCCTTTCTTAACATGTCATACAACTGTAAACTAAAAGAAGTTTGATTAAAAATAAACTTGAAAACTTGTAACGGATGCTTCTTGGAAATAATGTTTTAAAAATCCATTCATGTCGTATAAGTTAAAAAACATTCTTCGTACTTTTGTCGGAAAAGTCAAAAAGTACCTCGTACGAAAAACGACAAAAGATTACTTTCATATCCTTTACTAAAAACTCACCGAAGGGTAAAATTGGATTTAAACAATTGTAGGTGGATAGAAATAATATTACATATTTAGGAAACATGGATGTGGATGATAAAATACACCCCAGTAAATACAAAAGTATAAGCAATCTCGGATAAAAATGAGATTATGATATTTCACTTACCTTATGTCCGATATGCTTTGTACGTATCCAAACCTCCTGTATAATGATTTAAATAATGTCATTAACTTATTAAAGAATCATATTCATTGTTATGATATCATATATGGTTCACTTATGACTTTATATTACCCGTTCTTTTGTAAATTCCATGTTAAAGAAGCGTTTTGGGTAAAATCGTTTCATTTATTGTAGGTGTTTGGACTAGTTGTTCTTGACATTATTATTACTTATATCATGATTTACTTACTTCAAGAATATAAAATATGATTTATATATCATATATATTCAGTATATATATATATAATAGATAGATAAATTAAATGAAACACACCGTTCATGGAGACGGTAGTCCGTACGTACGCATGAACGTTGTTTTCCTTTACTTATTGTCTTGAATGGAAGTAAGTAGATGACATATATATATACATAAATCCATTATATTTACCATGTCATATATTTCATTATTATTCATTATATATACTTTATAATCATTCTGGAATGGTTAACATGGATAATGAATCTCATCGCGTCGTGGAGACGGTAGTCCGTATGTACACACGAGCGATGATATCGTTCTCATGATCGTGAACTTGTGTTGAAGTGTATGTATAGTATTTCAGTATCAATATCACTTTATAATAATCATATATAGTTACTAATTACACCATTATACCCATCCAATTAAGGTGGTGGCGGAAAATAGATTACACCACGGCGTGAAGACGGTATTCCGTACGTACGCACGCGCGGTGATTTCCTTTTTTCGTAGGATGGATAGAAGGTTAATTAGAGTTGTTTCATATTTATAATAACATATAAGTATATAAGAAATACTGATTTTATTACTTTATCATGAAACAACTAAATAAGAATAAGTTGAAGAAGAAAGAAATTGAAAAAGATCGGTAATGGATATTACCTCTTTTTGATGCGCCTTTTCTTAACCTCCACTTAAAGAAATAAGGATGGTCTTTGAAGAATACCAGGACCTCTAGGATGATACTAGGGAAGTGGAGAAGAGATTTTGGCATGGGTTGGACGAGCTTGAAGGCTCAAAGTGGTGTGAGGAAAAGGGGGAGGAGGTGCCCTTTTATAAGGGAGGAGAGGGGCACCTTAAGAAAATCTCAAAATATTATTTTATATTAAGGTCAAATTCGGTTTATAATGGTTCCAAAGGATCTTATTTCTAAGATAAAGTGGGGATGGGTCGAAATAATCTCATCCAATAGGATTTAGACAATTTTAGGTTATTATTTTAACCTTATAAATTATATTTAATTCTAAGTTAAATAATTTAACTTTTACCGTGTCTTTTTGTTTTCTTACACTATATAGTTAATAAACTTACCATATCAAGCCAAACGAACCCCAAGTTGTTTATTATTAATATATATAATCTTATCTAAGTCATTTGGCTGAGCCTTATATTTTTAGGAATAAATAACAAATTAATAATATAATATTTTTTTAAAAAACTAATTTATGTCAATTTTTACACTATTTGGTAAATGATTTTTATGAAATTCATAACAGAATGATAAGTTCGAACCAAGTTACTTATATCAACAATAACATGTCATATTAACCTATAAAATTAATTTAAGTCATATAAAGTCTCAAATTACATTTATTTGGGAATTTATACCATCAATTATGTCAATATTTCATTTATAAGACAATTACTGCATCATCTTTGTGTCATAATAAATGATAATTATTTAATCCCTAAAAATTAAAAATAACTTACTATTATGTAGATAATTGTATTATATTTCTGGAGACTATTCATTTTCGAAGTATCATAAAGTTTATCACTAAATTAAAATTATTATACTTATAAGATTTAAGAAAGTGACATGTTGTCACATTCTTTGGTTTTAATAATAATTACATTATTTTCATTGACAAAATTTAATTAAATGAATCTAATCCGACCCTTAGGTGATATGAGTCAACTTTTAGTCATCCAATAAGATTTTTACATTTGTTAGGGTAATTTTAAAATATTATATTTACCCTTAATTACCCGATTTACCTTTAACTATGGTAAATAAAATTTACCATAGTTACTATTCATAATTCCCAAAAATAAAAAGTAGCTTATTAACATAATTTGGATCCATTGATTCCAAATATGGAATCCATTTTTCCAAATTCAATACACAAAAGTTTCAGAAATTAAATTAAAATTAATCCCGTTGTCGAAAGAAAATGGGTTTTTCTTTAAAACATTGCAAAAGATTGAATTGATTTAACCTACGAATTCAAGGTAAAATCAATGCTAATGACATACATTATATTAATTGGTAAAAATATATTATATTTATACTTTAAAACTATTCAATATTATAATTTAAACACATAAGATATTATGATGAAAAAAGATGTTTTTAATTAAAATATAGCATGTTTTTACTATTCATTAAAATATGAAAGTTATCGAAAAAATATCAAAACTTTATATAATGTAAATTTTTATATCCTGATTAAAAAGAAGAATTTTATTTTGTCAAATTGAACATATAAACATGTCAAAAACTATATTTAAAGTGGGTGCGCCATCAAAAGGCGGCAAAACTGCATTTTTTGAAAAATACTTATTTTACCCGAAAAATTTATTTTGTTCTTATACCATGTTCTAGAAAATGTGTAAGATGAATAATAATGTTATAAAATTCAAAATTTATTTAATACTATTCATAACGGCTAGTTCATGACAATATTATAATAATATATCGTTGTTTATTAAAACCCAGTACTGTGTACAACACACGCTATCGAGGAAGGTCAAGATTGCATTTAATGCAAGCCAAGTCAGGGTTGCGTGTTGTGAAATAATCCTTCGTTGTTTCGTATAACAGAATCCAAACATATTTCATTTATACATTGAATATATATATATATATATATATACTCAATGTTGCATAGAATAACTATTATCAAAATTGTGTGTAACACGATCCAAGAATAGTGTTGCGTATACTGAAAGCTAATACGGTGTTGCATATAGCGCAAGGTAATCTTGGTGTAGCATACAAGACAAGACATTTATTAAATGAATATTTTTCGTAAAATCTTGGGGCGTTACATTCTACCCCCTTAAAATGAATTTCGCCCTCGAAATTCGTCAGGGTTATAAATGGGTTACTACTCGAAAGTTTGTTTAATAGAAACCCACATCGTAAAAAGGAATACCAAAACATGGCTTTAAAAACTAAAGTATGAAGTGTAATGGTTACCCAAATTAACTCGTCATTGGGTTTCCACGTAGGAGAACATAGGTGAAAATATGGATATGGAAGAAAAATCTAACCATCAGGTTCTGATGGAGAGTGGTAGAGAACATGGCTATGAAAAAGCCAACAATTGCAAAGCCATAAATTTGTGGTGATCTAGGGGACCATCTGATTCATCAGATATAAGATCACTAGGACAAAATTTTTGGTTTTCAATATCATTTCCCTAAAGTTGAAAAATTTGAATTAGAAGAAATACTTACTTGATTTTGGTACAATCTCACTGTTGTTCGTGCTTTGAACAATTTCCCCTTCATCTCTTAAAGAAATGAAGTTGAATTTGTTATTCGTGAAGTGTTAACAGATCATGTGATAGAATGATGGGTCATTCCATCTGTTTCAAACAAAAGTTTAGCAATAGTTATCAAATATACATAAGTCCATCTTTGGTGAGGTTAATCATATACGATTCAAAAAATGAACTTATACTTCATATATCATACTGCTTAATAAAATAAAACTAGTTTCTACTAACCAGGGACTTTCTATAGGCCAGTGGTATGCGATAAAGGCCCATCACACTTTAGTTGTGGGTTCGATTCCCACATCCTTGGCTGACGCGATGGGCTGTCACCCGTCCTGTAGGTTGTCCTTTTTCTAAAACTACATTACTATAACATCCCATCAATAATATCGAAAAACTTATATCCTTAAACAATACTAACTTAGGTCCAACATAATCCATTCCAATCTTTAGGCTTATCCATAATACTGCAGTCCACTCTCATAATATAGTGAAAACGATTACCAGAGATTTAATACCATCATTGATCCCCATAAGATATGTCTTGTTGGTCACATTCCAAACATTCAAAGGCCTTAATCATGTATTCTCTTGAATACCCATTGAACCTTAGTGAAAACATGAATGCAGTTAAAAGTTAACACTTTCCAAATACCAAAATCCAAAAATTCTATATACTCAAACCATGATATAACCTTCTCCTTATATCAGTCATGATCTCATGAATACTATCAAACATTTAATTTTATCCTTATCCCTTCATTATGAGCATATCATCTACATTCCAAAAATATCTGAATAACCTTTCATGGATACTGGTACCATTAATCATACACTTTCAAAACTCAAGGAAAGAAAATAGTGTAACAATCCTTAGATGTATCTTTATTCTATAGTACCATGAGATTACTTATACAACATTACACATGATAAACATGTAATCATTCCATTACATTCTTAAACCATTGACCGAGCTTCAACAATTCTTTCATCTCACATATCATTTGTAGTCTCTTCATCATCATCAATATAAATACTACCCATACGACCATACTGATTCTCTTCATGAGACTTTCACTTAGGGCATTGGTTTGCATAATGCCCGTACATTCCACATTTAAAACATTTAACCATTGTTGATGTCATAGCAATACCATTATCCTCATCCCTGGTGTTAACTGAACCTTTTCCTTTGCACTTACTGGCTTTGTGTCATTCTTTTCCACACCCAAAGCATCTTCCAGTTCCTTTGAAACATTCTCCTTGATTCCTCTTCCCACATGATTTGCATAGGGGAAATTGAACTTTATTTTTTCTATGATCATCATGAAACTCCATCTTTCTCTTATTAGCTGAGTCAGGAAACTTACCAAATTTTACTTTATTGATCATATTATGATATTGCTGATTCGGCATAATAATGATGTTTGGACTTCCAAATCCCATTTCATTTGGTTTCTCATCATTCCATTGTCCATCATATCCTCCATTATCTTGAATCATCTTGTTTCCAGCCATTTTCTAAAACCCAAAAAGAATAGTGTGAGAGGAAAAAATCATAATAAAGGGGGAGTAACTTCAATATCTAACATCTTTGGTTTAATCTAATATCGTTACCATAGTTCTAGGACTATATCCTATACATATACTTATCCTTAGGGGCATACATAGACATACCTTAGAAATATCTCTATGGATCTCACTAACATTTTCGCATCCTAGTTTCCAAAGGTTGACTAAACCTTTCCTCTGATACCAACTGTAACGGTCTGGAATTACTTCCAGTGGACTATAATTGATACCTATTAGGGCACTCCATGGGCGGCTACACCCCTTGGGCGGGACACACCACCATCCCCAGTGGCAGCCATTTCCTCATGAAGCCCTTGGGTGGAGAGCCATGCTTCGTCCAACGCTCACATGTGAGAGTTCCCAAGGATCGGATACATTCCTACCTCCTTTGCCTCTGATACCAACTATAGAGACCCGAAGCCTGACGTACATGGAAATTACATTACTTTTGCGGAATACTTAGTACATAACAAAAACACACACACAAGGATCGTAATAGTTTAGTGTCTTTGGAAACTCGGAATATAATCTTCTAATCGTGGTGAAAGATCTTCAACATCTCCCATAAAGATCTTCTTTTTTTTACCTAAAACCTTTATTTATATTCTGGGGAAAAGAAAACATAAAAGGGTGAGCTCAAATGCTCAGTAAGGGTAAACAAAAGAAATATCATTCACATCATATTCATAAGAACATATATTTTGGAAATCTTAACCTGCAAAAGAGATCATAAAATCTTTACCCAATGCATTGGAGGAAGATATAGGTCCCACCCATCTCATAATGATACCATTCTTATGTGTGCCACAAAATCATAAATCATACATCATTGCATAACCCATGTAATACAAATGGGAATCTTAAACATCATGACATCATAGAACAATTCATATAAGATAAAGAAATTCATAAAAATAATTCCATCACAACATAATCAAATCAATGTAATAATAGGGATAAAAATAGAACCCTTTATTATCTAAGATGGAAAATAATTTTGATAAAACACTTGAACTCCATTCTTGAGGAAAATATCCTTTCTTCTTCAAAAGCATTTTTCATTTATTAACATGTCATACAACTTTAAACTAAAAGAAGTTTTATTAAAAATAAACTTGAAAACTTGTAAAGGATTCTTCTTGTAAATAATGTTATAAAAATCCATTCATGTCGTATAAGTTAAAAAACATTCTTCGTACTTTTTTCGGAAAAGTCAAAAAGTACCTCGTACGAAAAACGACAAAAGATTCCTTTCATATCCTTTACTAAAAACTCACCAAAGGGTAAAATTGGATTTAAACAATTTTAGGTGGATGGAAATAATATTACATATTGAGGAAACATGGATGTGGATGATAAAATACACCCCAGTAAATACCAATGTATAAGCAATCTCGGATAAAAATGAGATTATGATATTTCCCTTACCTCATGTCCGATATGCTTTGTACGTATCCGAACCTCCTGTATAATGATTTAAATAATGTCATTAACTTATTACAGAATCATATTCATTGTTATGATATCATATATGGTTCACTTATGACTTTATATTACCTGTTCTTTTGTAAATTCCATGTTAAAGAAGCGTTTTGGGTAAAATCGTTTCATTTATCGTAGGTGTTTGGACTAGTTGTTCTTGACATTATTATTACTTATATCATGATTTACTTACTTCTAGAATATAAAATATGATTTATATATCATATATATTCAGTATATATATATATATAATAGATATATAAATGAAATGAAACACACCGTTCATGGAGACGGTAGTCCGTACGTACGCATGAACGCTGTTTTCCTTTCCTTATTGTCTTGAATGGAAGTAAGTAGATGAAATATATATATATATAAATCCAGTAGATTTACCATGTCTTATATTTCATTATTATTCATTATATATACTTTATAATCATTCTGTAATGGTTAACATGGATAATGAATATCATCGCGTCGTGGAGACGGTAGTCCGTACGTACGCACAAGCGATGACATCATTCTCATGATTGTGAACTTGTGTTGAAGTGTATGTATAGTATTTCAGTATAAATATCACTTTATAATAATAATATATAGTTACTCATTACACCATTATACCCATCCAGTTAAGGTGGTGGCGGAAAATAGATTACACCACGGCGTGGAGACGGTATTCCGTACGTACGCACACGCAGTGATTTCCTTTTTCCGTAGGATGGATAGAAGGTTAATTAGAGTTGTTTAATATTTATAATAACATATCAGTATATAATAAATACTGATGTTATTACTTTATCATGAAACAACTAAAGAAGAATAAGTTGAAGAAGAAAGAAATTGAAAAAGATCGGTAATGGATATTACCTCTTTTTGGCGCTCCTTTTCTTAACCTCCACTTAAAGAACTAAGGATGGTCTTTGAAGAAGATCAGGACCTCTAGGATGATACTAGGGAAGTGGAGAAGATATTTTTTCAGGGGTTGGATGAACTTTAAGGCTCAAAGTGGTGTGAGGAAAAGGGGGAGGAGGTTCCCTTTTATAAGGGAGGAGAGGGGCACCTTAGGAAAATCTCAAAATATTATTTTATATTAAGGTCAAATTCAGTTTATAATGGTTCCAAAGGGTCTTATTTCGAAGATAAAGTGGGGATGGGTCGAAATACTCTTATCCAATAGTATTTAGACAAGTTTAGGTTATTATTTTAACCTTATCAATTAGATTTAATTCTAAGTTAAATAATTTAACTTTTACCGTGTCTTTTTGTTTTCTTACACTATATAGTTAATAAACTTATCATATCAAGACAAAAGAACCCAAGATTTTTTATTATTAATATATATAATCTTATCTAAGTAATTGGGCCAAACCTTATATTTTTAGGAATAAATAACAATTAATAATATAATATTTGTTTTAAAAACTAATTTATGTCAATTTTGACACTATTTGGTACATGATTTTTATGAAATTTATAACAGAATGATAAGTTCGAAAAATGTTACTTATATCAACAATAACATGTCATATTAACCTAGAAAATTAATTTATGTCATAAAAAGTCTCAAATTACATTTTTTTGGGCATTTATAACATCCATTATGTCAATATTTCATTAATAAGACAATTACTGCATCATCATTGTGTCGTAATAAATGATAATTATTTAATCCCTAAAAATTGTAAATAAATTCCTATGATGTAGATAATTGTACTATATTTCTGGAGAATATTCATGTTCGAAGTTTCATGAAGTTTATCACTAAATTAAAATTATTATACTTATAAGATTTAAGAAAGTGACATGTTGTCACATTCTTTGGTTTTAATAATAATTAAATTATTTTCATTGACAAAATTTAATTAAATGAATATAATCCGACCCTTAGGTGATATGGTTCAACTTTTAGTCATCCAATAGGATTTTTACATTTGTTAGGGTAATTTTAAAATATTATATTTACCCTTAATTACCCGATTTACCTTTAACTATGGTAAATAAAATTTACCGTAGTTACTATTCATAATTCCCAAAAATAAAAATTAGCTTATTAACATAATTTGGATCCACTTATTCCAAATATGGAATCCATTTTTCCAAATTCAATACACAAAAGTTGCAGAAATTAAATTAAAATTAATCCCGTTGTCGAAAAAATGGGTTTTTCTTTAAAACATTGCAAAAGATTGAATTGATTTAACCTACGAATTCAAGGTAAAATCAATGCTAATGACATAAATTATATTAAATGGTAAAAATATATTCTATTTATACTTTAAAACCATTCAATATTATAATTTAACCACATAAGATATTACGATGAAAAAAGTTGTTTTTAATTAAAATATAGCGTGTTTTTACTATTCATTAAAATATGAAAGTTATCGGAAAAATATCAAAACTTTATCTAATGTAAATTTTATATCCTAATTCAAAATAAGAATTTTATTTTGTCAAATTGAACATATAAACATGTCAAAAACTAGATTTAAAGTGGGTGCGCCATCAAAAGGCGGCAAAACTGCATTTTTTGAAAAATACTTATTTTACCCGAAAAATTTATTTTGTTCTTATACCATGTTCTAGAAAATGTGTAAGATGAATAATAATGTTATAAAATTAAAAATTTAGTTAATACTATTCATAACGGCTAGTTCATGACAATATTATAATAATATATTGTTGTTTATTAAAACCCGGTATTGCATACAACACACGCTATCGAGGAAGGTCACGATTGCGTGTAATGCAATTCAAGTCAGGGTTGCGTGTTGTGAAAGAATCCTTCGTTGTTTCGTATAACAGAATCCAACCATATTTCATTTATACATTGAATATATATATATATATATATACTCAATGTTGCGTAGAATAACTATTATCAAAATTGTGTGTAACACAATCCAAGAATAGTGTTGCGTATACTGCAAGCTAATACGGTGTTGCGTATAGCGCAAGGTAATCTTGGTATAGCATACAACACAAGACATTAATTAAATGAATATTTTTCTTAAAATCTTGGGGCGTTACAAATTCAATTATAATTATTTCTTTTATTTCTTTTATTATCATTTTATTTTTAGTTATTAGATCAATAAATAACATGTGAGATGTTTTGAGGTAATTTAGTTCATATCTATAAAATAAATTTGGAGCATTAAATGTATTCAAATTTTTCACAGTTTCATTATATTTAGAATGTAAAATAATTTTTATTTTTATTTTTATTCATTTAATAAAAATATATAACCATACATGTAATTTGATCATAAAAAAAGAAGAAAATCATTTCATGGATATGGTAGTTCCCACATATGCATGAACTATGATTTATTTTTTATAATGGATGAAAATTAAATAAAGTATATGGTGAGTCGTTTCACTGAAGGTATGTTATCGGTATCCCAAATTATTTTTACCCTAACATATATAACACCAGTAGGGGTCGATCCACAGGGAACTTAATAAGTTATTTGATCTTTCTTATCTTAGTTTGTATTTTCGTTTTAGAGAGGTTTGCTGAATTTAAAGTCGATTTTTCTTGATTTTTTTGGATACAAAAAAAAATTGGTTTTAAGTTTCTTTTAACAAATTAATTACTAAAATGATAGTGAATATGGGAAAATCTGATTTTGATGCAAATGAAGCTAGAAATGCGTTGGGGTTATGGATTTATGAGAATTTGATTATTAAATAAAATTGCTTATGAGGTTGTGTTGTTCATGATAACCCAACACTCTGGGGTTCAATTTGTAATAAAGTTTCCTTGGTTCGGTAAACTTTATATTTAGAGCTGACGAAACAAACTCCTTGGTCCGGTAGTTAGTGTTCAATAGATCTTAATTTGGATTAGTCCATTTTTGAGTTGAATAGTAATTTCAATGGTCATGAAATTATTCGTCGGTATTCTTCTTTTGAATCCCTAAAAATTCTGGCCTTGGTCCGGTACAGAATTTCTAGTGATAATATGAAGTGATTTAAGAGGAATAAGAAGATTTTAATAAAACAAACACATTCATAGCAACATAATTCAAATTAAAACTCAACATCTTCCACAACCCCAACACACTGGGTGTTTAGTTACACATGGAGAAGGAAATAAACACAAAAATCTTAATACATGATTTGATCATGCTTGAAACTTCGAGGTGGAGATGATTCTTCGGTAGATGGTGGAATGGCGGTAGTATGACAGCAGAGTGTCTCTCCTTCAGAACTTCAATCCTTTTATCCACAAAATCCCTCACACTCCTCTCCCTAGTCTGGAGGCCAAGGCCTCTTTTTATTGAAAAAATAAGTACATGTTGTGTAGCCAAAGTACACGCCATGTACTTTTTTCAACGCTTTTTTGCCTTAATTTTATCCACTGGTAGTTAGTCTAACACACCGTATTTGACTTATAACATGATGCCTCCAGGTAAGTGAATGTACACGGCATGTAGAGCCTCCATACACAGCGTGTAGTCTCATGTTTCGGCCACCAAATGCTTCTAGAACTGTATACATGGCGTGTATTAGTTGAACACGGTGTGTCCCCTTCAGCCGGCCACATGGGCGTGTAGTCTCTTCTCATCCACCAACCACTACTAGAATGGTATACATGGCGTGTATATTGTGAACACGACATGTAATAGCTTCTGCTTACTTGGTCATGTACTTGTTCTGGTCAACCTATGTCTGAGCTTGAATATACAGGGCGTGTACATAAGTACACGCCGTGTAGTTGTAAATTTTTTCTCAGCTCTTCCCCGTTTTGTGTATTTGGCCATAAACACTTGGAAATGAATAAGATCACCAAAAGAAAATTATTTTTTCCCTAAGTAGTAGGTAATTTCTTAAATCTTGTTCTTATTTTTCAATAGATTATATTAAAATGTATACACAAATTGGGTGCATCAAACTTCCCCATACTTATTCATTTTCTTTCCCTCAAGAAAATCTCAACATCTAATTAAAAGAGTTTATATTTTAAAAGGATGGAATTTAGTTAATCATAAATGTAAATAATAAGTTATAGTAGAAAATTTCAAAAAGAATACAAAACAGTTTCATTCTAGGAGATATTCTAATCATTCCTTGTATATAATTCAATTAACTACTTTCATCCTCTTTTAACACATGTTTCAACCTTTCAAAAATAAGCAATCCACTTGATGATTTACCACACCAATAACTTACTCAGACTCATGATGTTTTTAATCAAAGTTATTCTCAATCAATGATATATACACTCTATCCATAGGTTTTCCAAGAAATATAGTTCTCCACTTTAGAAAATTTGACTTATAAAAATCATGAGGGATTTTCAATAAGGATCAGATATTTTTGTGGCTAAAGGTTGGTCGGTAAAGATGTGAAAATAACTATGAGGTTTGAAATAGGAGGTTAAATTCTATAAATAAAATCGCATGATATTCAAAGTTAAACTCAATGTAAAAACGTCCTCAACAAGCTTTATCAAATAATCTAATCACCACCATCTAATTTAGTTGAGTAAGAGTCACAAACCAACAAGTTTGTATAAGGACCCTTTGTTTGCATCATTTTTTTCTTTCCATTTTTTTGAACAAATGGGGCCTTTCAGAACTTCAACGAATAGAGGTTTGGAACCCTTGTTGCCCCGAATAATCAAGAGGATCTCCCCCATACTTAAATTCATGACAATTCGCATATGTGTTTCCAATCCCTTCTTTTGAGATCACATGAATAATCATGCAACATCATAAAAGAATTAGGGTAGGAGGGGAAATAGGCTTGTAATATGGCTTCCTATAAAGGTTATTCATGGTCTCTAGGGGCTTCATGAAGATAAGATGTAGGGTAGGTCTCAAGATAAAGGGGTTTAAAAAATATAATTCCTCAATCGTTTTAATGTACTTAAAAATTTCTTCATGTTTCGAAAAGGAAACTTTCAAATTCTGGTAGTTATGTATATTCTAAGAATCTCTCAAGAAAGAGGGTATTAGAAAGAATATTAGAAAGAGTTTAGAATACCTCTCAGGAGTGGGAAAAATAAATACAGAGACAATCAGGTCATGACTTGTAAATAATTGATTAGTCTAATCGATGTAATTATCCAAGGATTACAAGTTCCAATTTAAATTATACCAGCAATCATTTTAAAATACCTAAGAACAAAAATTATCATGTAACTTGTTAAAATTTTCCACTTTTAGCTTTATTATTTTAAAAATATGGTTAACCAAAATGTCTTAACATTTTAAAATATATCTTCTTAATAATGATGTCTCCTATAATGATAAAAAGGGAAAAGACTAAATTAGTCGAAAGATGCCCCCCATACATAATACTGCACGCTGTCCACCAAGTTCCAAAAAAGAGGAACATGTCATAGTGAGGACACAATAGTGGAACAAACTAAGGGGAAGTAAGGAATGAAGTAAACAAAGAAAGAAGAGTAATAAATGGAAAAATAATACTCCCCTCGTGTCTAGGCATAGAAAAATGGAAGGTGATGTAAAAGTGAAGCCCAAAACGTGCTAGAGTACCTGTGAGGGGGAAGAAAGAGAACACTGCAAGCATACATAACATAAACCGGCATAGGATATCACAAAAATATATACAATGAAAAGAAAGTTTCCCAAAAACTAGTTAGGGGGTCACCTCAGAAGTGGCATCATTCAGTATAGAACTTGCCGGTAGGGAAGGCTCAGGAGCCGCATAAACTGGAGGCTCAGAATCTGAACCTAGAAAGGAAGTTGAAGAAGTAGGAGCCACTGGTATGGGACTTAGAATAAGAAGCTCAGTATCACCCCTAGACTAGTAGTAGTGGTGGTAGCTGCAGTAGCAGCAACTGGGCCCACAGTAGAGAGGAGAACGGAATCCATGGCCAACGCAGTAGAAGGAGATAGAGCAGTAGTAGAAGGGCCAGGAACCAAGGTAGAGGCAGGTGGCAGTGGCATTGTTATACTAAGATGCTGAAGAATAAGCCCCAATATCTACTCCAGGAAGTCCTGGTGGCTGTCGATACGAACCAAGTGTTGCTCTATCGCATCGAGGTGGAGGGAAAGGGTGAGACCGGACGAGGGTGCGGGGGTAGGTGGTAGTATAGAAGAAGGAATTCTAGAAGAAGTGAGGTCAGTAGAAGGGGGTTGGGTGAGGAAGCTGGAGGTGGTGGGGAAGGAGGAGGATGGGCATCGGCTGGTGCAGGAGGGTCAGCAAGTGGGCGGGGTGGAGCCTGGGCAAAGATGTAGGCACCTCTCTACTTCCAGACCAACCCCATGCGAATAAGCATGATATAGTACATCCGTTGGGGGGAACCTAATAGTTCATGGGGTAGAGTAGGCTCAAAAACCCGAAGGTGGTGGGAAAGGTGGGTGGCATAAAACCCGTCATTCAGGTTTCCCTGACAGCTAGTAAACATGGCATGGAAGTAAGAGGCAGCAAGGTAAGGGAGGTCTGGGATGTCCTTCTAGATGACACAGGAAAGGAGATCCATGTCATGACTAGTCACAACCCCCATATCCTCATGGTGGGGGAAAAGAATGGCGCTAAAGCACCAGTGGGTAAAATGAAGGATGGGGTCAGTGATAAGGGTACTCTTCTATGAGGTAGGGGTGTAGCAGTGGTCAGGCCCAGCAATCTCCCTCCACATAGCAATGATCTCAGAACGCTCGGGTTAGGTCATGGAGGAGACAAGTGGTGGGGTGACGAGATGGGGGTATAAACTGCACCCTCGGCCAAACTCGGTCATTGTAAGGGAAAATCATCGGCCGCCCAACCGGAACCGAACCACGGGTACCACATCAACAGGTGTCTCCCGATACTCAGCTCCATTGAACTCAAATGAGGTAACAAACTCCAAAAATAAACCATAGAATATAGGATTGTTGACCTGGAAAATAGCGAGCAGTGGAGCGTGACCAAGGAGATCCTCTAACTCGCCCTAGATACTGAGCTACGGTGGGATGATGCTTTCGCGGTAGTGGCCAGTCAACGAAATCGGGCGGTGAGAGAAGCGCCAAATCCTATCGTGTGCCAAGTCGGTGACCGGGAACACCATGCATGGGTAGGGAACACCTGCAGGTCCCGGTCTAGGTGGAGGTGCCGCAGCAGGAGCTTGCTTTGGGGGTGGATCTGCTGAAGTAGACGGAGGCCCATTGGATGAATCGGTCGATGTTGGGCCAGCTGCTACGGAAGGTGGCACAGGAAGTGCAGCAGCCGGTGGAGAAGAATCGATGGTGCACAGAGGCTCTAGATGGGGTGGTGAAGGGGCGGTTGTGCTAGGTCCATCCTCTTCTAAGGTAGTGGGTGGTGGAATGATGGACAACGGAGGGAGCTCGTATACCAGAGCATCTAGGTCTGGCTGCATCGGAGGCTAGAGTTGTATCGGACGATAAATGGGCCTCTCGCCCTCAGTGGCGGAGGCAGGCCACTTCCCACGGGAAGGATCTCGATCCTCCATAACCTGAAAAAGAAAGAGAAACTAAACAAAAGAAAATTTAAAGAAAAGGAAAGAAAGAAAATGTGATAAAATTGAAAAAATAAAAGTACACAGTATGTACATCCAGAGTACACAGCGTGTAGTGAAAGCTGAGTAGCAGCCCGTGTTCTCTGGATAAACATGCTGAGGGAGCAGAAGGTAGACCACAAAAGGGTACACGACATGTACCGAACATACATGTTGTGTTCATGAAAAGTGGACATGGTCATGTATTTGTAAAGACACGTCCATGATTTTAACAGTTCTAATAATAAAGGACACACCGTGTACGGATCTGACACGGCGTGTTCATCACCATAGGAACATGGTTGTGTGTGTGTGTGGGGGGGGGGGGGGCTAGACATGGGCTGGCCAAAGTAAATGACATACACAACGTGTACCCACCACACATGATGTGTACGTGTACATGGGGTGCGAGAACGTGTAAAGTTCCACACACGGATGGGCCAAAAGAAATGGAATACACGGCGTGTACCGAACACACACACCATGTAGAGAAAAACGGTGTGTACCGAACATACACACAGTGTAGTTTCAAATTGCGAAGCATCCAGTGTGTGGCCATGTACAAAAGTAAACATCGTATGTTCTTCATGTCATGGTCTTGTACTGCAGAAACCAAACGATCAGCTGATCCCAAAATCACCCTAAAAGCATCTAATAACTTGAAAGAGAGGTTGTAGAACGACGTACCTAGACCGAGGATCGCAATGCAAGAGAAATCAGAACCTGAAACGAACAAAATCGACGGATTGGAGTTAAGGGAGTTTGGGCATCGTATGGGGGAAGAAAATGGGAAGAGGGGGGCTCCGAGCAACATAGCCTGAAGCTGAGTGGCCGAGACTTATATAGCCGAGGTACATGGCGTGTACATACAGAATACACGTCATGTATCACATTTAAAAAAAACATAAATATATATATATAATTATTATAGTAAACTATATAATAATTAATATTAATTATTAAAATAGTAAAAGTGAGTATATATATGAATATAAATAATTTAAAAATAAAACTATACACGTAATGTATCTGGAAATACACGTCGTGTGTTCTAAAATTGTAAAAAGAGAAGTACAACCTTTGGTCCGGTGCTTGGGGCGAGGTTTGAACCGGCGATCGGCCATTCCAAAGGGAAGCACTCAAAAACTGAAGAAAAAGTTGTATTTGTGCTCTAATTTATCATTTATATATAGTTATTTTATACGGACTATTGTAAACAGAAAGAAGAAAATGCACGGTGGGTGGTTTTTAATTATGCATGAAGGGGATGAAGCAGGGAGATTATCCGAGTTCGAACCTGAGTCTTTTGGAACCAAGGCCAAGACATTGCCAATCTACCAGCTTCACCCGCATGAATTACTTTATATGTAAAAGTTTTTAATTTAGTAAGGAAAAATATATCACACACGAAGTATATTGAAAGACATGCCGTGTGATTTTATTAAAAGGGTAAATAATGGAAATGGGGTGGTTGTCATGATTTGAACCCAGGTCTTCTGTAGACGGGTGAAGATATTGGCCAACTAATCCATCCCCACCATGGGTTTTCTTATAAGAATATATATATATATATTATGCACGCCATGTATAAAATATGAAAAGAAAATGGAGGAATACCATGCCGAAGGTAGGCCGGGAGGATTCGAACTAGGGATGGCTCGGATAAACTCTAGTGACCTTACCATCAACACCGACATCATCCATGTTTATTACTTTGTTAATCTATATATTTATAATATCTAGAAAAATGAAAAGTAAAAAGTAAACTCTGTGTGTATAGGTGGTACACGGTGTGTATCCTCTGGGTTTCCTCCCAGAAAGCGCCTTTGTTTTAGGTCATTGGATTGACCTACTTACCATATTTACCTGAGCTCTATGGTGGATAATGGTCCCAATAGTAGCCTCCATGGCCTTCTAGGAATTGTAGGTTCTCTAGAACTTCTTCAACTGGAATGTCTGGAATGATAAAGTTATCATAAATAAAAGAACATACCAGATCATCCACTAAGCTATCATCCACGGTAGTTATCGCATAACATTCCTCATGATTTGGAGATGATACATGCTTGAAAACCTTGAGGACATTGTAGGAGACTCTTTAGTCTCCTACCTGGAAAATCAAATCCCCTTGGTGCACATCAATGAGTGCCTTCCCAGTTTCCAAGAAAGGTCTTCCAAATATAAGAGGTGCCTCCTGGTCATCCTCCTTGTCGAGGATGATGAAATCAGTGGGGAGGATCAGTCTACCCACTTTGAATAATATGTCCTCCAGTAGTACCTTTGGATGTTTGATGGATCGATCAACAGGTTGAAGGGCTACTCAGGTAGACTTTAAATCATTGAGCCCTAGATTCTTGAAAACTCTAAGGGGCATGAGGATCACACTGGACCCTAAGTCACAGTGTGCCTTTCCAAACTCGCATGGTCTAATGGTATAGGGAATAGTGAAACTACCTGGATCCTGGAGTTTGGGAGGAATTGAATGATGCATGACTGTAGAACACTCCTTGGTTAGAGAAATGGTGCCCATATCCTCCATCTTTCTTCTGTTGGAGAGTATTTCCTTCATGAATTTGGCATAAGTGGACATCTGTGTCAGTGCCTCTGAAAATGAAATATTTATGTACAACTTCTTAAATATGTCCATGAATTTGCTGAACAGGTGGTCCAACTTTCTCTGCATCAATATCTCTGGGAAGGGTAAGGCAGTTTCAAAGGGTTTGATAACCTCTTTCCCTTTATCATGCGAAGCCTCCTTCTATGGGTTTTTGGATGAGTAGGGGTCAAAATTTGTACATTATTCATCAACAGGGGGTGTGGGTGCACCTGGATGTTCTGGTTGGTTCTGTTGGAGCTCTTTTCCACTCCGGAGCATGAAATCATGGACCTCCTCCCTCGGGTTCTTCTATGTGTTTCTCGGAAGAGTACCAGGTTTCCTTTCCTGAGAGTTGGTTTTCCAATTGGCCAATCTGGTTCTCTAGGCCTATAATTGAAGCCTCTTGATTTTGGAACCTGGTCTCAGTATTAGATATAAATTTGGTCATGAGATCCTCTAACCTTGAGGTGTTCTCCTGTTAGGGTGGTTGTTGAGATGTTGGAGGTGGTGGCTACCATTGCTGATGTGGGAGAGGGTTCTGATACCCTTGTTGCTGATAAGGGCTCTGTTGGGGCTGTTCCTGCCTCTGGTATTAGTTCTTATAAGGTGGCTGGTTGTAGCCGGTCGGTTGCTAGGGTGGTGGATTCTGCTGTTGTTTTCCCCAGCCATTATTTTTTTGATCACGCCATGCCAGATTCTGATACTGCTGGTACTGGTTGAGCCCTCGATTTTGTGCAACATAACTCAACTCTCTTGTCTAAGGGCCTCCAGTAGAGGCTGGGCATTCTCCCATTATGTGGTCATCAGAACATTCACTACATGCCAGATGGTTTACCACATTTACTTGGGACGTGCTCTTCAGATTGAGCGCGTCGATCTTCTTGGACACTATGTCTGACTGGGCAGCTATCATGGTAGTGGTATCAATGTTATGAATACCTCATTTATGTGTGCCCCGCTCGGAATGCCACTGGAAGTTGTTTGCAGACATATCCTCCAGTAGTTTGAAGAGTTCTTCAGGGGACTTCCTCATTACCGTACCTCCAACAGTAGCATCCAACACAGACTTGGTATTAGTTGTCAACCCTCCATAGAAGTTTTGGACCTACATCCAAAGTGGGAGTTTGTGGTGTGGGAATTTGTGCAACATCTATTTAAAGCGCTCCCATGATTTGTATAATAATTTTGCGTCATGCTGCTCGAAGTTATGGATCTCGTTCTATAGTGTCACTGTCTTCGAGGGTGGGAATTATTTGGACAGGAACGATTGGGATAGCTCCTCCCAGTTGAGGATGGATTGTTGTGGAAATATTTTAATCCAGTCCTTCGCATTATCCCTTAGAGAGAAGGGTAAGAGGCAAATATAGATGGAATCTGTAGACACTCTATGGTAGCAAAATGTGTCGCAGAACTCCAGAAAATTTTAGATATGGGAATTGGGATCCTCGCTGGGTAGGACACCAAATTGAATAGTGTTCTGGATCAGCTGCATGATTGTAGGATTGATCTCGAAGTGTTGGTCCTACACCGGTGGACGGACAATGCTCGTATCAGCTCCGTGAATCGATGGAAGGCTATACTCCATGAGAGTATGGCGTGGAAGTGGTTGTTGAGGAAGAGGAACTAGCATGAATTGTTTGTCATGAGGGGCATCGAACGACTCTTGAATTTGGTTGAAATATGGAATCCCCTCCAGTTGGAATTTTTGGAGCTTCTGAGGGTTCGAGTTGTCATCCGGTCTTAACTATTGTCCAGCTCCTTGGACAGCAGCTCGATTTCCTTCCTTGTTCCGTGCTAGTGGAGTGATTTGGTTGTGTTCGGCTATGAGTTCTCGTCGGCACCTCAAAAACGTCTGTTAGATCTCTGAGTCACTTGGGAAAATCCCTGATGACTCAGTGTTCTTGTAACACGTGAGGTGATCACTCATACACCTAAAGGCCTGCACAAAACAAAACAAAACACCAAGTGTAAATGAGGAAAAAGAAAGATAAATAAAAATGAGAATATAAAAGATATTTTTGTGAATTTATGATTTTTATTTTCACTAAAATTTTATACAAATTTAATTAATACAAGAATACAATTAACTCTAAGTTCTCCAGAAATGACACCAAAATTTGGCGAGTCGTTTCACCGAAGGTATGTTATCGGTTTCCCAAATTATTTTTACCCTAACAAGTATAACACCAGTAGGGTTAAATCCATAGGGAACTTATGAAGTTATTTGATCTTTCTTATCTTAGTTTGTATTTTTGTTTTAGTGAGGTTTTCTGAATTTAAAGTCGATTTTTTTGATTTTTTTGGATAAAAAAAGAATAATTGGTTTTAAGTTTCTTTTAAAAAATTAATTACTGAAATGAAAGTGAATACGGTGGCCCATACCCATGACCGTGTACCGCATCAGTACGTGTATGGACACTCTGCTCGCATACCATTATGGTATGCAGAGCCTCCCCTATCCCACATAAGAAATCAGTATATGGAATGGGGTGTTTTCGAGTATTGTTTCTTCTGGTTCAAACCTCACCCTTCCACTACCATCTAGTCTTCTATGGTCCCTCCACAAACCAGTCCTCCGGAACCAGGCCAAAGCCTCCTCCAAAATCCACCGAACCTATATGATCAGACCATAGGGTGCATCAGTGCGCCCCTTTTAGTATACATAACCATGGTATGTGGAGTCACAAAGGCTCTCCCCACAACGGATTAGGCTTCGGGAATGCATGTGGTTCTACATTCCCATGGTAACTCAGAGTCCAATCATGGGATGCTGACGTGAACTTCCCCGTTCTAGGGCTTAATGGTGATCAACTTCTTTTCCATTCAATGAGGAATGGTGATTAGTCAAAGTAGTTATGGTCACCACTCCTTTTGATGATGAAAAAACTCCTACCCTTCCCAGAACGTATTATGGGGCCCTCTCACTGAGGTAATTCTCCAAACATCCGAGGTATGGATGCCTGACCTTCAATGTAACTTCACATGGAAAGTTTCACCACTCTATGCCCATGCCCACGGTCACCCTGACCTCTTCCGTTGTGGGCTCTGCCTCCCCAACCAATAGGGGAGAAGGCATGTGATTTATTAAATCTTTCACATTATCTTGTTTCTCACACCGACCATGAATCACATGGGCTTAGATGTTTGTGACAATTACAACATACATATGAAATTGAACTATGGGAACACATATTACTGACCAAACTAGGATACGTAGGATGCCTACCTGAAGGCCTGAGCTCAAAAGGGTGCACTCTCATAAAGGGTCCACCCAATGTTGCCTCCTCAAATGGGAAGCTTCCATGTGTATTCCCTAACATAATCCTATCTATGTGGGTTCTGATTCCTCTCTCGAGGATATGTAGAAAACCCATCTTATGGGAATGATCCCAACATCATGTCACCTTCTGTCCCCCCTAGATGATGATAAACTCCATAGCACCTTATTATTTGGCTCAAATAAAAATCACCTCTTAAGCGTCAAGTATATGCTTTCCTAAAAAGATCTTTCAAATCAAGGGTAGTCCATGGACACACTCTTCTAGAATGAACCAAGGATTCATGAACATATGAACATGAATTTTTTTTAAGAGAGTCTCGAAACTATGCAAAAATTCTCCCCTAGAAGGGTGCAGTGAGCCTGGCCTCCCATCCTCCCAACCAATGGAGTCCTTAAGTGTGATGGATGAATCATCGATCAAAGAGATCCTACCTTTGGAAGGTAGGTCAATGAGTCATGGATACTAGGGCCTTTGGGAATTCCAGACTCTAAAAATAAACTCATTGGAGACCATATGAGGAAGTTGTATTCGAGGAGGACCGATTGCATAAGTACTTGACCCAAAGCAATCACCCACTATCAGACTATCTGATAGTGGAATTTCTTTCACAATTTATAAAGGATAATCTACCCAATCCTCATGGGGTTAAACAAACCTCATTTAAAGAATAATGATGCAAAATGGGTCAAAACAAAATGAATTGTGAATTTGGCAGGAAACCGTATCTGAAAAAATGGACGGGTGATGATCCTCATTAGACTATTTTTGCACCACTTGAAATGTGACACCTCAGAGGCGGAATAAAAATGGTGAACCCGACGTGAATCCTTAACCAAGGTGGAGGGATTACCCCACTTAAGTCCCTTCACCCTGCATCCAAGGAAAAAGGTAAGGGGGCTAAGCTGAATCACCAAATATGAATACGTTTACAAGAATTATAATTCGATGAGGTTTTGTGGTATGTATGTGATATATGTATGTCACAGGTTCCCACAGAGAAACCTTCAATACAAATGACATCACAACGATCAATGTAGACATGTGCATCGAAAATCCTAAAGATAGTCGGGCCCCCCATGAAGATTCAGACCCCCTCGCCTACCCAACATCTTTAACACTAGGTATCCATCATGTTGATCAAAGAGTACCACCAAAACGGTACTCTCAACATGCTGGAGGCCATGAGACAAGACCTCCAGTCTACGAAGACTCTCCATCTTCCTCTTCATCCGAGGCCAAGAACCCAGTACAAGGAATCCCTAGTGGTCATCTCAAACTGTTTTGAGATCCTTTCTCTGAAATGTGACAATGATTACCACCTTTACCTTAGGGAGGCAGATGAAGTTGATGATGATAACTTCATCTCAACTAAACATGGGTCTTACTCAAAAGTCCCCACCAGAGAGCATTTCCACCGACATCAAGTGACTAGACCTCCTCCCACCGAAGAGGACCTTATGCCAAGTCACCAACTAAAGTCTAAGAGACCTGGGCCCCTCATGATTCCTGCCAAGAGTGATGAATAAATAATCAAGAACATGCCATCACCCTAGTTCCGGAGGAGTGTCTCCTCCGTACTAACGCAATGGCGTTCAATGGGTATAAATACAATTATTCCCCCTCCCCTCAAGCACAACATAGAAATAAGGTGGCATAATATGAGCATATGCATGTTCTTGTTAATGCTTGTCGGTTTTTTCCTCAAAACAGAGTGGAAAACTACAGGTAGATGAAAAAATCTACTGATACACAACAAGATTGTCAACCAAATAGGGAAGAACTCAACTACACATAGGCACAAACACCTACTAATGCATTTCAAGCCTGCCATATAAATAGGGAAGTTACATGCTATACGCAGGCACAAATACCTGTTGATTCATATCAATCCCACAATCTAAATAGTGCGGCAAGAAAATGTGAGAAGAGTCAAATTCTTGAGGATGCATACAAATATCGTGAGACAAAAACAATTCCAAGTGAGAAGATGAAATTCCTCGCTCATGAATATGAATCCCACCAGTAAAATATGGGGGAAACTGGAGAAGACAACTAGAAACAGACCCGTTCCTCTATCCCATCACAAGAGAACTGCTAGTATCTACTGGCAACTCATGGAGGACCGAAGTAGGCACAAACCCCTTCTTCGACATCAGAATTGGAATTCATACCCATTATAGCTAAAGATGTATCTCATCACATCCTGGAAATGATGGAAGATCAGACATCAATTCCAGACCAGATCCTCCAAGCATGCCAAGATATCATTGCATCAGTGGAAAAGGAAAGAAATCGGGCCCATGACCCGGTTTCCTTGAATAGAATGACTCACTCACAAAATTAGTTAGTCACTCTGGAGCAGTTATACATCCCTACATTAGTCCATGATGGTTGACAGAAATATCCTGCAACACACATATAGTTGGATGAGGAAAAAAATACTCATTTCAACTAGGGGACACCGGTCTAACGTGGTGGTCGCTCCAGGGAAGGTATATATCCCTTCCAAAAGTCAAAGTGTATGTCGAAATCAAGGTGTATGTCGACATATACTGATGAAATAACAGAAACCAACAAGATAGGGACTCATATATGAAGGTCATTACCAATAGAAGATGCCCTCAGTTACCTACAAGAGAGCGCCGAAAAATGATTGGCGTCAAAGGCAAACAGAAAATGAAGAGCACGTACATGATCCTACTCTGCTGGAAGCTGGGGTTATTGATGCCCTCAAGCATATATCAATAAAGGATCAATAACTTGTCATACCATCACCAAATTATGGAAGTTGTAGTAGCAGTTGCGAAGGTCCTCCCCATTGCTACCAGCAGCTCTAAAGGTCCTCCACAGAGCACCCACGGGGGCTCACTTGGTGGGCCAGTAATAATAGATCATGAGATCCTATCTAATAATGTGTGTTGGGGTAGCCCTCCCCTCGACCTAAAGATCAGACAACAAGAAGGTCCTCGTCTTGTTGTTGTCCACCCGAATGGTCCTCCCCAGGGTATACATTGTAGATATGCTTCTCCCTATAGTCAGCCATCAAGTCATGATGATAGTCTTTTCCAGGATGAAAGTCATTGAAAAGGCCCTCCAAATAATGGTAGTTGTTGTGAAGGTCCTCCCCATAGTAACATTATACAACGAGAAGGCCCTCCCCTCATTGTAGTACATCTTGAAGGACCTCCCCAAGATGTCCACTGCATCAATTCTCTCAACATCCAGGTATCAAGTTGTGATAGTAGTCCTCACCATCAAAACAGTCATCAAGAAGGTCCTCCCCCCGGTGAAACCAAAAAGAAATAAGTTCCTCCCCTTATTGTAGCCTGCCCTAAAGGTCATCCCTAGGGTACACACTGTAATGACCTTTACCACGGTCGAGAATCAAGTTGCAATAGTGTCCCTCTCCATTGCAACACCAATTACAATGGTCCTCCCTACAACAAAAATCCATACTGGAAAAAAGGTCCTCCCCTTTCCAGAACAAATATTAGAAATCCCTATGATACAGAGGTACTCGGGAAAATTGATTCATAAAAATCTGGTACTCCTTCTATAACGAGTGATATTCTTTCCCAACTAGAGGATGGCCTAGGTCCATGCTCATCCTCCGATCTACCCCTGTGCCATCCTCATAACAATACGGCTCCCACCATCCCATTTTCTTGGAACAAAATCATTAAGAAGAAGTTGAGATGGGAATATCAAGTAGAGTAGCCTCCGAAAGAACAATAGTATGATGTGTTTCTTGGGAGAAGACAACTAGCTATGGATAGTATACCAGTGATGTATTGGCCTACGTCCACTTTTCACTTTGATATACCAAGATATTTTCATGGGGAATGCACGCATGACATTCACCTAAACATATGGATGACTCTTCGTTATATGAAAAAAAATCCTACCCTACGAAGGGTAAGCAGACCATGTCAGCACGATAGAGAAGCTTCTCTATCTAATAAACCTAGAATCCCTCCCATCTACATGACAACCACAATCAGAAAGGTGGAAGAAAAACCTCAAACTGGATCTCTCCATGCATTGCATAAGTTGTTTCGCCTCATTGGAAAAGCCTTGACTGGAGTTCACATTAGGGGATGGGGAGAACATGGAGGCTCTACACTTCACCCCACATCCCATCCAATAGGCCCCATTGGAAATGATATCGTACAATTTCATCACCCAAAGGCTTCATCCAAATGAAATTACTACTCATGAAAGATGGGATACTCAATAAAAAATGGCCCGTAATATGTATCAAAAGTGTTAAGGCTGAAGAGATCAAGTCATCGAAAATCATCTAAGTCAAGAAATGAAGAACATCCAGCATGATTCTTGCCTAAGGGAACCTAACTAGAAAGCAGTTCTCATGTCTTCAAAAGACCATAGATTCAATGAATCCCCAATTCTACACTCAGCTTACTCCCGCATGGGACTACGTCAAATTGAAAGGGTTGAAATACCGGTGGATACCACTAAAATATGGAAAAAAACCCCATCGCATAGGGCTTGTGGAATTTTTAAATCAAAGTGCCCCTATAAGACAAACAAAATCAGGTCATAGCGCATCAATGGAAGAATGGGAAAAAGCCCAGCCTACATGTCTGGGGGCATTTTTACCTCAAATCCTCATAGAGAAGATGTTTATCTTCTACCTTCTAGGAAGAATAATGGATAGAGGAGTCACCCCATTCTACCCCCTCTCGTGGTTCGCACCCACCAAGATAATGGTGCATTACGAGGCCAGACTAGGTCTCCCTTAGGGTCAATATTCTCCATGAAACCCAAATAATACCATTGAATGGAAGGAGAAAGTCCAAAAAAGGACATAGAAAGCCTTCCTACCATTCGACACTGGGTACACCATCCCCAATGCGGTATGCCTCAGTGAATGTGGTAAACATTAACCCCTCAGATCTCACAAGAAATGATGTAGATGGAGAGGATGCGAAAAAAGATGGTTCCCTCCCAGAGGCATCCCACACCAAGCCTGATGGTGTGAATACTCGAAACTAGAGAGAGGTCCTAAATTTGGGCCCCCTAATCTAATTCATTGCTACTTCCCCCATGAAACCCCAATAAGTAGAAGAATAAATCCATAATCATATATGACCTACCTCCTCCTCCCCTGGAAGTGTTTCCCTCACCCTTGAGGAAATTCTCGCCAAGATAGGGGAATAAATGAAAGAGATTAGAAGAATTAATGCTGATATACGTTGAGGGAGCTACCTTGCCGGATGTGTTCCACCTGCAGAATTTTAGAAGGTGCTTCCAAAAGAGGTTCCCTTGCCACAAACACTCATCCTAGTGAATGAATCCATGCTTAGAGGCTCGTCCAATCTAGCATTAGAACCGAAAACTTACTACCTGGCCCCGGAAGGACATCAAGACTTCCCCCCACTGGGAAGACAACTGGAATATATTCAGGTAATCCCACAAATAATACCTCTAGGTGGATATCAACCCAAAATTCCAGAAGCACCGTCATGTCCAGTCTTGGACACTGCCGTAACAGCTCAAGATCAAGCCCGGAAATATATGCATCAAGGGATCTTGAACACTGTCGAGTAATTAACAACTTGACTAGAATCCATGGAGGGGCGGCGTGCTCTGATACAGTTAGAGTGAAAATGCCACCCTGAGTTGGTAGAAATGTTCTGCCACTGCCAATCTTCAGTAACCCCGTATTCTTAGTATTCAATGGCTCGAGGGACCCATAACAGCATTTAATGAACTATTCCTCTTACTACGACCCCGTGATTGGCACTCTGAAGTAGCAAGAAGTAGTAAAACTCAGTTTCTTCATACGAACATTACAAGGCTTGGCTTTTATGGTATACTAACATGTGGGACAATCCAATCATAGGATGGGATGACCTCTGGTGACAATTTCTCTTCTAGTTCAGTTCAATGATGCCTAAGACGATGGTCAGTGACCTCATGAACTATAAGCAATGAGAGATAAAATAGTCTCAGACTTCATTTCCAGATGGAAAGGCATGACTTATTCCCTAAATCAGCCACTCCCCCTAGATGAGATGCCTTCCATGTTCATTGATAACCTTCAGGATAAATTGATAATGCTGCTCATCCTAGTGAAGTACAACAATGGGTTTAATGATTTCTCTGTCATTTCCCAAAGGATATAAGAATCAATGTAGTGGACCAATATTAAGTCCCGAGTGGCCCATCATCCCCTAGAAAAATAACGGGAACAGATGAAGAGGTTTCTATAATGCTTAAGCTACCCCCGACACCATCTCTAGTGGTGAGGCCCCCACTAAACTTTGAGGGACCCCCTGGATGCCTACAACCACCCCTTCCTCATCAATATGAGTGATGGGGTGCTAAAAGAAATCAGTTCAAGGAACAAAGAAACAATTTATACTCATTCCGAGATTACTAGGTCTACGACTATTTCATAGCCTCCATGAATTACAATTTGATCTGGCTACTAGAGCCAAAGCAGGCTAATGAAGTGGGTCTCGATGACCGTACAAATTATTTTCCCAATCACTGGATACTAGGACACACCATCGAGAAATGCATATTCATTAAGGATATCCAAAAAAAGATGGTGGATTCTAGGGAAGTTAAGTTGGGCCCACCTCCAACCCAGGTGTTATATGTTTCTACCTCAGACTCAAGATAGGAAGAGGAATGGAAAACAGTCACGAGTAATAAAGAGATTTTTTTTGAAAATTCGATGACCCGGGAGACCATCAACCAAGTCCATGGAATCATCCTAGTATAGTTGAAACAACCAACTGTACCTCTAAAAGATCCTGATACAACACATCCATCCTCCTTGACCCCATGGTTCTCTAAGGGAAAGAAGGGTAGAAAAAAAGAGCAAGAAGACGAGCTGATACCAATTTCGAAGTCAGTGTTGAAACTTTCATACTTTATTCCAAAAGTCTTGGTACAACGGGCACCACACTGCCAAATGATACAACAGGAATTGCCCCACCGAACGACACCATCAGAAGAAGACAGTCAGATAAAAACATTTTTAGATCAAGAACTAATCTTCAGCTCCATTAATATCATTAAATTGATGGACCCCTTCTTGGATTAATACTACAACCATGAACCTAAGTTTCCCGCGCCCAACTCGAGAGCTGGAGGAAGAGGCCACAGAGGCCGGAGGTTTCTTGGAATAAATGATTTTGGCAGGTGTCAAATTCAAATTCACTCTACATTTCAAACCATTAACATCGTGGAAACTCACGGAAGGACCCTTCGACAGACAAAAAATGAACCAGAATGCTCTTTTTCTCCCATCAGGAGAAATCCCAGAACAATTATCTTGGAATGTCTATCAGGGGAAGAAAAAACATCAAATCTCCCAAGGCATGTAGGTAGAACAGTTCGGACAAACATGGAAAGGACTACAACACCACATGCCCTGGTTACAGAGGCCAAAAAATCTATAGTCAAAGACTAAACCCCTAAAGTGCCTATGAAAGAGCAACCCCAAGCTGGGAAGCGCCGACCTTGAGAGTAGAAGTATGATATTATAAAGAAGATGGCTTCAGTACCAGTAAAACAATTAATACTGGATTCATTAAGTATGTCCACAGATCTTAGGGAGGCACTCATCAAAGCCTTACTAAGTCCCTAGGAGTTTGAGGCTGAAGTAGTAGTAGCTGAAGTCTATCGGATGGATACTAGTCCTGAAGAATGTCACACTGTCACCTCCTTCACAGATAGGGATGAAGACACCATCATGTGAGGGAACATCAAACCCTTATAAGTTTTTGGAAAGATAAATGAAATTGATGTCAAGAGGATATTCATTGTTAATGGATCTGGAGTCAACCTTCTCCTGCTGTGAACTCTTCGTCAGTTGGGCATTGATGAAGATAGCTTGACACCCTGCACTATAACTTTTCTAGGTTATAATAAAGGAGAGAAGAAACTATTGGGTCAAATCAAGCTTAAAACTTGGATCAGAGATCTCATATAATATTATGAGTTCCTTTTATTATGTTAATGTATGGGATTCAACATCCTATTAGGGAGGCATTGGCTACATCAGTACGCTGCAATTCCATCATTATACCATCATTGCATCAAATATTGTGCTAATGGGAAGAAAAGGATGGTGAATGCCAATAAATCCCCAATTGAATCCTGTGAGTCACTTTATATCGATGAAGGGTTATATGAATTAGAAGAAAAATATTTTTCAGATATAGAAATTGATTGGATTACTTCCCGTAATGGATTGGAAACGACTCACATCGATCCCCTCCAGCATCTTGGGGAAGAGTACATACTACCCATAAACTAAGTTGAATTCATAAGTGCAAGTCCTGATGCAGACTCAGTTGTATGAATGGTCTCTGTTATGTCCACCATGTCCAAAGATATAGATGAGTGGGCTGGCTCCCATGATGTCAGGGAAATCCCTAACAAATATACTCCCGACCCATTCTCAGGACCCCAAACTACCTCCGACTTACTCACTAAGGCAAAAGACAATTTATCTCACAACATTGGCGAGTTCATCTCAAAAAACCTCTCTCCATTAGAAGAGGAAGAAGATGAAGATTATGATGAATAAGAATAATAAGAAGACCTTAAAGATGCCCCTCCTTCATTTGAAGAAGGTGTCTCCACCACAATCGATGAACTTATGGAGATAAATCTAGGAATCAAAAATGACCTACGACCCACTCTGATCAGTGGGGATATGCCTATCAAGGATCAGGAGGAATAAACCTCCTTCATAAAGAAGAATTGAGATGTGTTTTCCTGGAACTACACCAAAATTCCAAGACTCGATCTTGAGGTCACTACTCATCATCCAGGCATACCAGAAGATCACTAGAGCTATAAGATGGAATCCAGAAGGACTCACATGATGCATAGTACCAAAATAGAGGTTGAGGTTGACAATCTGATCAAAGAAAACTTCACATGTGAGGTCCAATACTTGATCTATCTAGGAAACACAGTCCCTGTCAAAAATAATAATGAATAGATTAGAATCTGCATTGACTTTAGAGACCTTAATCAGCATTTCCTAAAAGGAAATTTCCCAGTCCCGATCATAGAATTGTTGATCGATGTGAAAACTAGATACAAATCCTTCCCTTTCATGGATAGCTATACCAGACACAACCAAATCTGGATGGCCCGATGAGATGAAGAAGCTACCACTTTTAGGTCCCCACAAGGAGTGTTCTCCTATAAATTCATGCCCTTTGGTCTGAAAAATGTTGGTGTCACATATCATCGCACCATGTATTACATATTCAATCCCTTCATGGGAAGATTCGTTGAGTGTTATGTCAATGATCTGGTGGTTAAATAATGATAACGGTCAAACCACTTGGATGATCTTGAAACTACCTTCAAGAAATTGTGACATTACAGTTTAAAGATAAATCCCATAAAATAAACCTTTGGAATTACCATGGAAAAATTTATTTTCTTCGTTTTATGCCATTGTGGCATTAATTTCGGCCTTGAGAATACAAAAGATATCCTTGGCATGTCCCCACATTGCAACCTCACTGATTTGAGAGGTCTCTAGGGGCACCCCGCCTACATTCGGCATTTCATAGCCAACCTAGCAGGTAAATGCTTACCTTTCACTAGGATCATACAGAAATGAGTTATATATGAGTGGGATAATGATTTCCAAGAAGTGTTTGACAATATTAAAATATATCTCCTAATTCTATTGGTGCTGATGACACCAATTGAGGGGATACCGCTCATTTTGTACGTAACCACCCTGGAGTGGTCATTAGGAACCTTCATCATGAAGAAGAATGATTATAAAAGTGAAAATAGCCTCTATTACCTTAGTCTAACAATGATTGATTCTAAAACTCAGTATTCATAAATTGAAGAAAACCACCCACCCCTAATCTTCACGGTTCAAAAACACATGCATTACCTGTAGTACAATGAGTTCCACATTGTCTCCCGCTGCAACCAGCTCAAATATATCCTCAACTATCCCATGCTAAATGGAAGCCTACCATGATAGGAGGTCATCCTACAATAGTTTGACATATGGTATGTACCCCAAAAGTCCATCAAAGTCTTGGAATAAGTAAACTTCCTGGCTGAGAACCCCTCAGAAGAAACAACACTGTTGGTTGCTGATCTTTCAGATGATGAAGTTTTCTCCATCCAGGAGGGCCCTCAGACATGGGAAATGTACTTCGATGGTGCTTCCAGAAGACTGATAGAGAAAAGGGTGGGGGATCTTAAGCTCAACAAGGTAGGGTTGGGAATTATACTCGTATCCCCTCGAAAAGGTCATCTCTCTTTACTTTTTCCTACTTTTGGAAGGGTTTACACACAATGAAGCATAATATCAGGCCCTCATTGAAGGCCTGAAAGTGTCACTTAATGTTCAATCCAAACACCTAAAAATAAAGGGTGATTCAAATCTAGTCATCAAATAGGTCAATGGTGACTATGCTATTAAGAAATAGGTATTGGTCCCTTTGATGAACCATGTTCGAGAACTAATGTAAAAATTACCATCAGAACCAATGTTGACTTATATCCCCCGGTCACAAAATGGTCAAGCCGATACTTTGGAAAATATAGCCACAAACTTGGCCGATCCAGACCGAGATGACACAGTCATTAGCATTTACCACCGCCGGATGTTCTTGCCATTTATCCAAAGAAATACTGAGTAAATTGATGAAATTATCCCCGTTTCTGAGCCTTATGGTCACAACACTGATTGGATGACACCCATTACAAATTAACTTCGGAACAGGGAACTCCCACAAGATAGGGATGGAAGGGAAGAGGTCCAAAGACAAGCAGTAAAATTTATCTTGTACAATGGGGTAAACCAAGAAAATAATCTATAAAAACGAGGCCTTGAAGGAGTCCTTCTTAGGTGCATCGATGAATAAGAGACCACCGCCATCATGAAAGAAGTCCTTGCTGGAGATTTTGGAGCGCACCAATCAGTAACCAAGCTCTCTCACCAAATTTGATGGCTTGGGTATTACTAGACCACTATGAAATATTATCGTACCACTTTCACTAAGAAGTTCCATTTCTGCCATGTTCATGCTAATTTTAAACTCTAACCCCCGGAGTTACTTTATACAGCTATGTACTCCTATCCATTCGCTGCCCAGGGGATGAATGTTGTGGTACCATATCATCCCACTACAGCCAAACAATTCAAGTTCATCCTCACAGGGGTCGACTAATTTTCCAAATGGGTCAAATCCGTACCCCTTAAAGAAGTTGGGGTGAAAAACATCGTTATCTTTGTGAAGGCTAACATCATTACCAAATTTGGTGTCCCTCATACAATACTAACTGATAATGTACCAACTTCTGCTCTACTGAGTTGGACAAGTTATACTAGAAGTATGGAATCAAAGCCAACCGACCATCATGTTACCACGCAACGACCAATGGGAATATACAAGATTTTCAAAAGACTGTGTACAAAATACTCCAAAAGATGGTTGATAAGGTTAAGAAATCATGTCCAGATAAGCTCCTCCATGCTTTGTGGGATTACCGGACCATGAACCGCCCTACCACACAGGCAACCCCATACTCACTAGTATATGGGGAATATGTAGTTTTTCTAATAGATATCCATGTTCCATCACTTCGTGTGGCCATTTGTGATTAACTGTCCATGGACGAGAAATCCCAGAGATGGTCTGATGAATTAGAGCATCTAGACTAAAAAAGGTTTCACACTCAAAACCACTTAGAAATCCACCAAAATCAGATTACACGAGACTTCAACAAAAAGGTTCACCTTAGATCATTCCTAAAAGGAGAAATGGTGTTTGTCCCCAGGACCCCAATGATACTCAAGAAGAATCCCCAAAATCTTGAACCAAAGTGGGAAGGACCATATTTCATACATAGGGTCTATTCTAATAGACCACACACCATAATATCAATGGATGAATAACTCTTCATGGATCCTACAAATGCAAAGTTCTTGAAGTAATACTTCATGTAATAGTATCCCCATGCCAAGGTCCAAACTCAAAGAACTTAAACTATGAGTAATAATACTGTGAAATCCCCATGTCAATGTCCGAGACCTATGACCCTAAATTATGAGTTATAATACCCCCATGTTATGGTCCAAACATTATAACCTTAAACTATTAGTCATCATCCAGGACACATGACAATAGAATGTACGATATTAGTCCATGAAACAAGAAATTGAACCATGATTTCATGGTCCACACTTTAAGACCATAAACTATGAGTCATATTCCATTCCACATGACATTAAACTAAAAGGAAATAGTCCCTAAAACATTACTTTAAACTGTGACTTATGTCCTCAATACAAGACATAAAACTATGTGGCACAAAGTGTCCTAATACCATGAAAATAAACTACATGATCTTTCACAGAACTATGTATTTATTTATTCCTACTCTCACAGGATACGTAGTGATGCCTCGATCCTCAATCTCGGCCTATCCCCTACAAAAAATGCCTCCATCATGCCCCCTATCTACCCATATTCTTAAGGTAAACCCTTATCACTCTTTGTTTCTCACATAGAGTGTAACTTACATGATATTAGGATTAGTGGAAGGGATTATCTTGAAAAATCAAACTATAGAGTGACATGGTAGATAAGAAAACCATGATGGATAGAAAAAATGACCCTACCCCTATGACCGAGTCAGATCGGTGCAGGGAACTTTCAGAACTATGTATGTATTGATTCCTACCTTTGTGGGATAGGTAGTGATTCCCGAATTAGGCATCCTGGACCAACCATCATAAAAAAATTCCCCCATCATATCCCCTACCTCCTCACACCTATGAGGGAAACCCTATGTCCACTCTTTGTTTTTCACATCGAGTATAACTCACGTGAGATTAGGATGATTTGTAAGTATTCTATCATTTAATAACATTACAGAGAAGTATACTAGGCTTAGCACTTGTAGAAAATGAAATGGAAATGTTCCCACCCACATGGACCGAGCCAGATAGGTATAGGGAACAATAAGAACTACCTATGGCTACATTCATGAACATGCATGATACGTAGTGATGCCTGGATTTGGCATTCCGACCTAGTCATCATAAAAAAATGATCTCACATGTCCTTATAAATGGACTGAACAAGATTGGTATTGGTAACATTCATAACTATGTATGTCTTGATTCCTTCTCTTGTAGGATATGTAGTGATGCCCAAATATGGAATCTCGGCCCAACCACCATCATAAAAATTTCCCATTATCCGTGCATAGGTTAGACTTGTGTGGGAATTCCATGAAAGGTCACAATTTTATGAAAATAAACTGTCAAATTATTCAAGAGTTATGAGTGGCCCAACTCTTGGTGTTACAAGTTCCAGCACTTTCCCCACACTCATGAGAAGTCAAAATATCCTACGTACACCTATAAATATGATCCAGACCTATGTGGAATCTCTAGTGGTTCACAAGTAATCACAATCTGGATGTTTCTCACATTCCCAGGAATATATCTCCCACATGTCAAACTCCATACCCTGGGAAAACACGGATCCCCAAAATCATTCAATGCCATCTAAGATGGACGTATAGTGTTTCGTGGACACCTTTTTTTGACTATGCACATCATTCCCTAGAGGATCTACATATGTTTCCCACAAAATGGCCATCAATCAATGGAAAATTCTTCCCCAGGAGAGTCCTCTCCAATCTTAGTATTCCCAAAGGCTTCTAATCCCCATGCCATTACGCCTGATTCAAGTTATCCTCGGGACTAAGGTTTATATCTTCTATCACCACTCATGTCCAAGGAATGTCGAAACATCCTGATTTACATTAACCTAGAACTATTAAATATTTTTATGAAAATCTAATTTTCCTCACTACATGACACTAAACTACACAACATTATGTATTTACCGCACGACATTAAACTACAAGGCCAAAATCATCCTTGTTGTATGAATTTAGACTTTATAGAAATGGTTTAAGCCTAATGTTTCATATTTTTTTCATTTAGATATTCTTAGAAAATGCCAAAAAATTCTTGTAATCCATTGTTTCTCACACCAAGAATAGCTCACGTGAGTTTAGGGATCTTAGCAAGAGATACACTGTGACGTTGTGGCAAAATAGCCCAGAAATTTGGTTCTAGAAGCATGAACCTAAAAGGAATGTCACACTTACCATACCCAAGAGGAACACCACGTTCTAGCCATGTGATGTTAAATGACCAGGTATCCCAAAGATGGAACGAATGCCTCACCCTGCATATGAGTTCGATCTACATAAGGGAAACCTAATCCCATGATTAAATAACAGCCTAAATGTACCCAATATGTCTGGATATACTCCTACCATACCTCAAACTCTGTGCTCTAAGTGATCTTGAATCTATATAACCCTCCAAGTCCTTCTGAGATGGAAGGCCAGTGTCCTGCAGACACCATGGTTTGACTATTCACATCATGCCTCGGTGGCTTTGCATATGTTTCCCTCAAAAATGGCCATCAGTCAAAGGTAATTTCATCCCCAGGAGAGTCCACTACTATTTTAGTATTCCCAATGGATTCCAAGCCTCGTAACATCCCTCTTGATTCAAGGGTCCCCAAAGACATGGTTTACATTCTCCTCCCTACACACATCCTTGATATATCAGAACATGTGGGACCCGATTCATCTGTGGTCCCATTTGAGGTTTCTAAAGATACCCCATCCATATGCATGAAGTTGATCCTCATAAAAAAGAAGAGTTCCCCCACTGATTTCCATGTTTCCCCCGAAGAATTCAAGATAAAATTCCCCTTTTTGTGTTCAGGTTCACCCCTTGTCGAAGGTCACAGACCGTATTCAGAATGTTCCCGATCACCATAATCCCCAAGGCCATCAGAGGTGGAAGTCTAGTGTCTTTAGAACACCTTTTTTTGAATATGAACATTATGCCCGAGTGTCTCTTCATATGGTTCCCACAAAAACAGCTGTCAATTAAAGGTAAATTCTTCCCCAGGAGAGTTCATTCCTACTTTCGTATGCTCAAGTGAAATTCATGTTCTGTCATGCCCCAAATTTGGAAAACTCTTAGATAATGGCTTTTGAATATTCTTCTTTCAAAGTTCCACTAAAATAAGAAATACTCCTAAATAAACTGGCCACTCATCATCTCTCCCTAATGCAAGTGAGAACCATGCAGGAATAGTTACTCATGAAAAGACACCATGAATGTCCCTAATGCTTTTAGACACCACTACTCAGGCCAGCCACCCAGTGTGGCTACCAACATTAAAATAAATTCAAGGTGTAGCATAACCCCATCAGGCCATCAGAGATAGAAGTCTGGTGTCATGTAGTCACATTTGATTAACTATGAACATCATGACCTATTGGCTCTGTATATGTTTCCCAAAAATGCGGCTATCAACCAAAGGAAAATTAATCCCCAGGAGAGTCCTTTCCTACCTTCGTATGCCTAAAATGGCTCCAGAGCCCCATGCATGTCCAAAATTCACAAATTAAGGGTCAAGAAAAATTCCTAATCCTTGTATGAAGGATATTAGGACATTCTCGGCTAACAATCCTGAATTAGGGCCAAGCCCCGTTAAGTTTGGTAAAATATTTTTTTACCAAAAAAGATAGTAATAAATTTGATTGAATTAATTACAAACTACTGGAGAAAAAAAATCCATACTTTCCAGAGGGAAAATCTAAAGAAGGAACCTCTGGGTAAAAGTCGGGTATCAGTTCGTTAAAAAACATTAAGCCATCAGATAAGGAATAAATCTTGTTAGGTCGAAAACCTAAAAAGGGTGACCTAAAAAATTCATGTTATGCTCGCTAATCCTGTTCCAAGTAGGCTTAGGAAAAAATTAGGGTAATAATGAAAAATACATAAAAGATCATGAGGCATTCCATAAAACCTCAGAAATAGTCGAACTACTCTTGCTGAGTCACTTGGCTCAAGCAAAAATTAGAGCATTATCTGATTATTCAGAATGGGACCGCTTCTACATCAGAATACCATCCTCTTTATCCCGATTGGATCCCATTATGATGGAGGAATTTTGAGGGTCTCTAAAATTCAGAAAAGGGAATAAAAATACTCCCAAAAGTTTGTTAAAGTATATGGATGCATATTTGATTAAAAATTTGAGGAGAAAAGTGAAGAAATAAAATTGTGCAAAGGAATCCTTCTTGACCGCGTACCATCAATGGGGAGGGTTCACAAAATGAATGAATCACGAACAACCAGGTACACAAAAAGATATAAGAGGCACTGGCCTATGGAGTGATGACCAGCGAACCCGACGGACCACAAACCGCATCACTGAAGGATTCATGCGCATGAAGTTCAGTCACGTACCGTTATATGTATCATTTTTCTGACTCATCAGTTCGCGGAAAAAACAAACCAGCAAGGTTCCATGAAACATGATTGCAAACCAAAGCCTCCCTAAACCCCAGTTGACTATGTCTTTTGTGGGTCAAGATATCTCCTCATGGACCTCCGAAAAATAGTGTCTCACACCCATAGATACAATTTCTCTAATTCTTTATAAAAAGAGCACAGAATGAATAGAGAAGGAGTATGGATGAGGGTGATGAGATAGATGATGAAATATTGATGGGGAATCAGAGGTTGGAGTAAATATTTTGGAGAAGAATCCAGATTTAGTCTTGATTCATCAACGAATCCTGAATCGCGAATCACACTCTCCATAGGTACAGCTAGTCGCGATCAATAAAATGGGGTAATTGAAAAATTAAAATAGAAACTCAAAACTAATTGGTGAACCATGAACCATTCAATTATTGTAGATGAACTCCCTGTAAACGATAGTTCCTCAGACCCGCCTTCAGCATGGTGCTCCATGTAGTGCACTTCTAGGCAGACTGAACCTAGCACCACGTATTTCATCAGCACGCATATGGAATCTAATGTGATGTGATAGGCTGCATACCACCATAGTACGTGGTGGTTGACATGTACTCTCATTTAAGTCAGTCAAAGTTTAAAATTTATAATCCTACAAACTACTATATATGTGGAAAGTAGGGTCGAACTCACAGATAAGGCTATTTTGACCACTATTCCTCTAAAAAACTAAAAGATCCCACTATTGTCAGTAGTGGGATTGAGTTTTTATTTTTCTATTATTTTTTACTTTTTATACATTTTCTCATAAGAAATGAAATGACAAACTATTGAAAACATGTATTTAAACTAGATTAAGGATATAAATAGTAGAAAAAATGAAATAACAATGATTTAGAACACTGATAAAAGGACAATCTATTAAAACACTCGAGGAGTAGTCTCTATTTTACTGGTTTTGAAGATGTCTCAATTCACTAATAGGTTGTTGTAGAGTACCACTGTAAATACTATGACTCGCCTCCCTCGCCAGGAGTTATGTCACACAAGCCAACCAATTTAAGAGTTCTACACTCCAAAATTAATCAACAGAACTATTCTGAAAATTAACAACAAGACAACCTCATCATAAGTCTTGAAGTCTTTTGAATATATTATTTTTTTGAAAATTGTTTCCACAATCAGTATCGCCAACTGACTGTAAAATTTTGAGTTTATATTATAGTGGATCTAGCAGTTAGATGAACTCAGTATTGATATCGCCGACCAATACTGAATACATTCAAATGATTAAGTGAAATGAAAATTAAAAGTAACCAGTAGAACTTCAATTCACCCCCAAACTATATAATTTATCTAGAAAACATGTATATTATCAAAATAGTAATTGAAGACATGCTAATAGAGTGTAAGAATTTAAAAACAATGGAGACCAAACTCCCCAAAGATACTCTGCTCCTATGCTTCTCCAACTCTAGGTAGAGGTTCCAGAGTCACCCTCTGGACTCCCTATGCTTCTGATGAGAGATAAGCTCTTGGATCTCCAATCATTTCCAAAATGTGTTGAATTAATTTGTCTCATCAATGAATCCCCCACTGAAATTCTACTGCTACTCTTCTTAAAATATCATCCTTCATCTGCTGCACATCACCGCACATTTCCACCGACTTTAGACATCCTTCACTTGTGCATTGCACACGTGTGTTTTTTTCCCGACTGGCACGTCACACTATCTTTTCCCATTTAACTAAATCCGGGTGAGTTAGTTGAATAAATGTGGTCACGTTTAAGACCCATGAATGAAACTGCTCAAGAAAAACACACAAAAAATCGTAAATAATTAATTACTTAATAAAAAGTCCTAAAATATATAATAATGTAATTATTAAGTTCTTTATTAATTTAAAGTTATTGATTTTAATTATAAAATTTATTATTAATTAAGAAAATTAAATCATTTGATATTTTTAGTTAATTAGATTAGCTTATTTTAGTTAATAATAAAGTATTAATAAGTATTTAATTTTACTAGAAAAATAATAATTTAGTACACCACATTAAATTATAGTTAATTTAATTAAGAAATTATAATTTATTAGTTTAGCTTGATTAATGTTTTATTAAAGTTAATTAAATTATTAACTGAGATTTATAAATTCATTATCTTGTATTGATTAATTATTTATAATATTAATTATTTATAATATTTTAGTTTTATTATTATTACTTTAGTTTTTATTTTAGTTTTATTTTGAATTATTTTTTTAATCTTATTCTATCTACCCCCAATCGGCGCAACAAGGGGAGGAGGGTTCCTCTGCAAAACTCCCATGGCGTCATGGTTCCTCTACTTGCACTGTATGTGCGATTCAACCAGGTGCAGTGACATCAGCAGGTGGTACGGTGCATACTCCTTGACAACCTCAGATCGACATTTGATCTGGAACTGCAACACGAGCTGGCTCAGATTCAGCTCAAACTCTTCAACATCGTATAGCATCTGATGTTTGGGATTCAAAAGTTGAAAATAGTATCATGACTCCTACAACAAAATCAGGTAGCGACTTCGATTTCAGTTATGAGGTTGAATTGTCGGTTGGTTTTGAATCTGGTTTTGAAAATGCTTTGTTGATTGGTTCTTGTTTGGAGATCTGGTCTGATTCTAGATTTAGGGCATGAAATTTGGAGAAAGGGAGATGCATTGACAATGTGTGTGTGTGTTTTTTTAAAAATATGAGAATTTTTAGATATGGGGTAGGAATCTAAAAAAATGGATTAAATATCTGGTTAAAGTAGGATTGAATTTCTTCTGAGTTTAGTTTAGAAATCTGAAGTTGCAGGCTGATGAGATGAACCAGCATTTGTTGTGGGTCGGAAGGTTGAGAGAAATGATGAGGTAGAGGTGCGAGGTGAAACCGAAACTAGAAATGGTGTGTCGATAGAAAAATTCCAAGTTAAAAAATGAGACCGATAGATGATCGGTGTGTGTTTTTCATTGGTGAGTTAGTAACTCACCGATGATAGAAATTAAACGGTTCCAAATAAAAATGATGCCAAAAAATAACGGTGCGTCTTGAAAAATCATTTGTTAAAATAAAAAAGTATCGGTGTGTAACACACTGATGAAATAAAATATCGACTCACTAATAATTAAAAACAAGTCACCGTTAGTTAAGAAAAACTAGACACCAAAAATGAAAAATGAGATACTGAAGCCGATGCTCAATAGAGACTAAAACCGATGGAAGGATTGGCGCGTCGCAACATCGGTGGGTCGCGAGAGACCGATGGTGTTTTCGAAGTAATCGGTGAGTCACAACTCACCGATAAAATTAAGAACTTCGGTGTCTCAAAATATCGGTGAGACAAAGGATCGGTGTGACAAAACATCAGTGCGTCACTCACTGATAGTACAAATTGAATACGTTAATAATAATTTTTTTTATAAAAAATAATAAAACGATAAAATATTAATTAATTAACACAAAAAAGAAATTAATTAAATTTTTTAAAATTAAATAATTAACTGTAACCAAAGACTAAGTAAATTATTTAAAAAACTAAAAATAAAGGTAACTTAATTATTAACTAAGAATATAAATGTTAAGTTCAATTAAATTTATGTCTAAATAAATGCAGAACACCTACAAATAATTAACCGCAAATATAAAATTAATTTAATTATAATTAACTAAAGATATTAAATGAAAAAGTTAATTAGTTAAATGACAAAATGAAACTTAACATTAAAAACACATTATTGTATTAAACGTTAACTTAATTTCTTAACTTATTTAATAAACAGAGTAACTAGATCAATAAATAAATAAAAATTCTTTTAATAATTCTATTTTAAATAGTAATATTTTAAAATAAAAACTAAACTAGATTGTTGCAAATAACTTGAACAACTAATTAATTAATAAACATCTAAAATTATTTAAAAGTAAACCAGATTAAGATTTTTAAAATAAAAAGTAATTTAATATAATTAAAATAATTAGAATGACTATATAAAAGGACTAAAAACACATATTTAATTATAAAAATATGATTAATTAAGAAAAGTAGTGATAAATTTACAAAAAGTGCCTTTATTTATTAAAAATTGTCAAAATAATTAATTAAATTGATAAAAATTAAATAAAATATTTGGAAAAACTATGTAAAAATAGAGCCACATCAAATTCAGCCACACCTAAGCATTTTTTATCCTCAAACAATCCCATGTCTTATGTTATTTGAAAAATAGAAAAGTGTTTTATGATTAAGATCACACTGTAACATTTTTAGCACTCAGAAACAGAGGACAGAACATAACAACAGGCTTTTAGAAAATGAATTACTCATATGAATCTTGCCTATAACAAATACTCAAGGGTAATTAAGAAAACTATGAATCATCAAGAAATGAAGATGTCATGCCTCATATGTGATAAAACTTAATGACTCATTTCAATCCAGGATGAAGTTCTAAATTCAAGAGTGATAAGAGGTAAAACGTCAATGGAATTAAGAACTTAACCATGTAACTTTGTACTTTGACTGAATCCTAAGTTCGAAAAATAATTATTATTTTTTCGAATCACCTTATTGATACAACCCAAATGATTTCCATAAAAACCAATTGACCCCTTCTTCATCTAGCGTACATCATTCCCCTCACCATAATGAGTTATTTTTTGACCCTATACACTTTATTTGTTTTTCCCAAGCCATGTTTCATTGTGCTAAGCACTGTGCATAAGCACTTTTTCAAGGTGAATAGAGGTCTTAAAGTTAACAGAGACGCACCCATCATCTAGGGTCTCAGAGACTCACTGTGGGATCCTAGATGCCCAAATTACTCTAATTTCAAAAGATTTATATAGAAACCATTTACATTGGCCTATTAAAGAAATTACGTTTAATAATTAAAAGATTAATGAGTCCCCTAGAATTAGAATAAAACTTCCAGTTCCAAAGGATATGATCATAATTCCATTATAAGGGTAACCGTATTACCCTGAAAATTAGACTTTAAACGAGATTTCCACTAAATCACTAAGCCATATAACTCAGAAATCATCCATTATCACTAATTTCAGATTCAATGAAAATTATAACTTCCAGAAAGGTACTTGTCCTAATGAAAGACCCATTTGAATACAGTGTAAATCCTAAAATTATGAAAGAATTTTGAAAAAAATTAACCATTTTTTACAAAAGGTTTTGAGTCATAGTGGGAATTGATGGGCTTACATTAAAGCCTAGTTTAGCACAGTCAATAATTGACCCCCTCCCCCACACTTAAAACCCAACTTTGTCCCAAAATTTGACATCTAAATATAGAAAAGAACAATTTGACAATTTAAGGTTCAAAAAATATTTTCAAATAAGTAGATTTAAGACATGTAGGAAAGGTTCTCAATGAAGTACAAAAATATTGTTTACCACAATGAATAAATTAACAGAAGGTTCATATCCAGACACACACATTAATATTTAAGTCTAATGACACAGATTTTCAATTTATCTCAAAAGAAGTATATAAGGTGTGGGTTCACAATTAATTGGGTGTAAGCATTTTAATAAGTATGATTCAAATGGATGTTCAATATAGCAGAAAGATGCATGCTAAACAACCTATAGACTAATCAGTTCCAATGAAAACACAAGTACCAAAAAACATGTACCCCCACACTTAATTTCATGTAGTGAATGGGTTTTAAACAATTAATTTCAGTTCTTAGCAATAGACACATGCAGATTTTTAATAAAAATAGACTTTTGTAGTGGAAACAAACAAGAAACAATTTTTTTTAAGTAAACAGAATTTATTTTAGAGCCACAACATATAGAGCATAATTTTTTATGAAAGACATGCAACAGATTTTCAGAAAATATGTAGCAGAATTTCTAAAATGAGTAGAGTTTTTTTCAGTGAGAAGAATTTTATTAGCAAAAATAGGAGAAGAAATACATGTAGAATGTTGAATTACTAACCTAACTATGTTCTTGTCCAAAAAAGATCATGGAAATTTCAATCCTTTAATGGAACAACAACAACAACCTAAAAAACATAACCAAGAAACAAAAAACAAGCAGTAATAGGTATTTCATAAAAACAGAGCACATAAGTATCATTTTATTCAAGGATTAACAAGAAGAAACACAAAGACAAAAAGAACCATGGGTTGACTCCCATGCAGCACTAAGTTTAAAGTCCTTAGCCATACTTTATTCAAGAAAAATTTTTATGCACAGTGAAGGTAGCCAAGCCCTTCGACTGTCCCTCAAAATAAAGTTTCACTCTCTGCCCATTAACTAACACGAGTTTATTATCTTCACCTACAATTTCAACAGATCCATTCTTCAAAACTCTCAGAATTGTAAAAGGTCCAAACCACTTGGACTTTAGATTTCCAGGAAAGAGTTTGAGTCTAGAATTAAAGAGAAGAACCTTCTATCTAGATTTGAAATTTTTGTTTTGAATGATAGAATCATGAAAGATTTTAGTTCTTTCTTTATAAATCCTTGAATTATCATAACTCTCTCTCCTAACCTCATCAAGGTCACTCAGATCAATTAACCTCCTTTCACCATCACTCTTAAAATCAAAGTTTAGAGCGTTAACAACCCAATAAGACTTATGTTGAAACTCCACAGGTAACTGACAACATTTCCCAAACAGCAGACTATAAGGAGACATAACTATTGGGGTTTTGAAACCAGTTCTATAAGCCCATAATGCTTCATCCAACTTAAGAGACTAGTCTTTCCTAGAATTCAACACAGTTTTCTCAAGTATTTTTTTCAGTTCCCTATTAGAAATTTTAACCTGTCCACTGGACTGTGGATGATAAGGAGTAACAGTTTTATGAACACAACCATATTTCTCCATCAAAGCTTTAAATTTATGATTCTTAAAATGTGTTCCATTTTCAGTTATAAAAGATCATGGGACTCCAAATCTAGTAAAGATATTCTTCTTCAAAAAATTTATTACATAATTACCTTGATTGTTGGGAAGTTCCACTACCTCAACCCATTTCGAAACATAGTCTATAGAAACAATAATATACTCATTCCTATGAGATGATGGAAATGGAACCATGAAATCTAAACCCTAGAAATCAAAAATTTAAACCTGTAGAATTCCTTTTTGGGGTAACTCCCACATCCTACCCACATTACCCAGCCTTTAACATCTATCACAACCAACTACAAAGCTCATAGCATCCTTAAAAAAGTAGGATAATAGAAACCAGATTGTAGGACTTTTTGAGTGGTTATTTCACCACCATGGTGACCTCCCCAAGGTGAAGAGTGACAACTCTCTATGAAGGGAGACATCTTTTACTCAGGTATATATCTCTTAAGAATACCATCAGCACATCTCTTAAACAGCAGGGGATCATCCCAAAGATAATATTTAAGCTTAGAAATGAATTTCTTTCTTTGGTTATTAGATATATTTTTGGGAAAGGCACCTACTACAAGGAAGATGGCAAAATCTGCAAACCAAGAAGATTGCATGATTGACATAGTAAGCATATTTTCATTAGGAAAGGAAGAGTTAATCTCCCTAGAATTTTCATAATGGGTAAGAGGAATCCTAGAAAGGTGGTCAGCAACTAAATTTTCAGCTCCCTTTTTATCCCTAATCTCTAAATAAAACTCTTATAACAATAGAATCCATCTAATCAGCCTAGATTTAGTTTCCTTCTTAGACAGAAAATACTTTAAAGCAGAATGATCAGTGAAAATGATGACTTTAGAACCTAAAAAATACTGTGTAAAATTCTCTAAAGAGAAAACAATAGTTAAAAATTCTTTTTCAGTGATGGTATAATTCTTTTGGGCATCATCTAGCAGTATAAAGGCATAATACACCACATGTAGTTTCTTATCTCTCCTCTGTCCAAGGACATCACCTACAACCATATCAGTAGCATCACACATAAGCTCAAAAGGTAGTTTCCAATCAGGTGCAATGATGATAGGTGATGTAGTGAGTTTCTCTTTGAGCATATTAAATGATTTCAAACAATTTTCATCAAAATTTAAAGGTGTATCCTTGACCAGAAAACAACACAAGGGCTTAGTTATTTTGGAAAAAATCCTTAATGAATCTCTGATAGAAACCGACATTCCCTGGGAAACTTCTAACACCCTTGACATTTATAGGATGTGGAAATTTTTGAATAACATAAATCTTATCAGTATCAACATCTAGACCTCTTTTAGAAACCTTCAGACCAAGTACTATACCTTCTATAACCATGAATTGACATTTTGCCCAATTAAGAACAATGTTAGTTTCAATGCATCTTTCCAAGAATAACTCAAGATTTCCAAGACAAGTATCAAAAGTACTACCCACAATGGAAAATTCATCCATGAAAACCTCAACAATTCTCTCAATCATATCTGAAAAGATAGCCATCATACACCTTTGAAAGGTGATGGGAGCTCCAAACAACCCAAAGGGCATCTGCCTGTAGGAAAATGTTTCAAAGGGGCATGTGAAAGTGGTTTTTTTCCTGATCCTCTGGATCAACAGGAATTTTGTTGTAACCAGAATGCCCATCCAAGAAATAGAATAACTCATTTCCAGCAAGCCTCTAAAGCATTTGGTCCAAAAAGTCCATTGGAAAATGGTCCTTACTAGTGGCTAAATTAAGATTCATATAATCTATACAGACTCTCCATTTTGTGGCTTTCCTAACTTGGACTTCTTCATTATTTTCATTTTTAACAACAGTGAAACCTTCCTTCTTGGGGACAACCTGGACAGGGTTGACCCAAGCACTATAAGAAATGGGATAAATCATTCCAGTGGCTACCAGTTTAATCACTTATTCTATCATAAATTCTTTCATGTTTGGATTCAATATTCTTTGACATTCTACCCTAAGCTTATGGTCATGCTATATAAGAATCTTGTGCATAAAAAATGAGGGACTAATACCCTTGATATCAACTATTGTACAGCCTATGGCAGATTTAAACTTTTAAAAAACATTCAATAATCTTTGTTCTTGGGGTTCATCAAGTTCAGCAGAAATTATTACAGGAAAAGTGGAGTTCTCACCCAGAAATGAATAATTAAGATGAACAGGGATCAGTTTCAGTTTAAGAGTGGGTAGTTCTATACTCGAAGGAAGAATCTTAGGACTGGGAGGTCCAATATATTCAATATATTTCCTATAAGGAGTATTAAATGATGAAAGTTTTTCAATTTCATGTTCAGATTCAGAATAAATAGTGCCACTGTGCAGAGTGGGCAATACACTGTCCAGATTTTCCAGATCAGATTTCAGCAAGTTAATCAAAGAAGAATCATCTAGTTGTATTATAAGTTCTCCCTCAATATCATAAAAGTGTTCAGAAAGGTTGGTTTTAATATAAAAAACATCAAAATCACCCAAAAATCTCTTAAGTTTAGAAACAGAGGACCCTTCTATAGCAAAAACTGGACAATTGTCTACTTCTGAAAAAATTTCCAGTTTTGGATTTTGAGAAGAATTTTCAATTTCTAAAACATATTCAACAGGATTTTTAGCTTCACAAATATTTTCTTTAATAGAGGATTCATTTTTATATTCATCTGAGTTCCCAATTGAGTTCTCATTCTCTAAGGACTCTAGCATTGAACAGTTTTCAGAAAACATTGGTCCTTTAACATTTTTAAACACATTGAACTCTTCTTGTTGTTCTCCAATTTTAAAAATAAGTTGACCTTTAGAGACATCAATGAAAGCACCACATGTGGCCAAGAAGGGTCTACCCAAGATGATGGGCACCTCTTGATCACACTCCATATCTTAGACAATAAAGTTTTTAGGAAAAAATAACTCCCCAACTCCAACTAATAAGTCATCTACACTACCCACCAGATGAGTGAAAGATCTATCAGCTAATTGTACTATGACCATGGAGGGTTGAAGGTCACCCAAACTCAACTGTTGAAACAGTATGGAAGAAAATTAACGCTAGAACCTAAATCACACAAATAGTTGATTTGATCAGAGTTTCCTAGTGTGCAAGGTATGACAAAACTACCTGGGTCTTTCAGTTTAGGTGGGATTTTCTTTTGAAGTATAGCACTGAACTCTTCAGTGAGGCTGTAAGTAGCAAATTCTTCTTGTGTTTTTTTATTCAAAACAATTTTCTTAAGATATTTCAGATAATATGAGATTTGAATTAAATCAATAATGAAAGTAATGTTCACTTGAAGTTTAAAAAGGAGACCAAGGAACTAAAGAAGTTCATCCTTGGTGTTACTTTGAGGTTTTAGCTTCTCAGGGAAAGGGATGGGAGGGGAAAAAAATTTCAGGTCAGTAGGCATATCCCTCACCTCTTCCCCAAACTTTTCTTTTCCTTTATTCTTTTGATTTTTAGATGAAGTTTCAGCTTGAGTTTCAGGTGGAAAATTCATATTTTAATCATTTTCAGTACTTTTCTATGAATTTCTAGCATGTGTACTTAGCAGATTTTTATTTCCAGAATGAAGCAGATTTTCATTTTGGGAATTTTCAGTTTCTTTTTCAGCAACAGTTTGAGTATTAATCCCACTTCTAGTGACAACAACCATGGAATTCTCCCTAGGGTTAAGTTCAGTGGTACTCGGAATTCTAGCTTTTTACCTAGATGAAAAATCCCTAGCAAGATGACCTAACCATGTTTCCATGTTTTGTATTCTAACAATAGTTTACATTTTATCTGACTCATATTGATTTTTATGTTTGGATAGTTGAGTCAGGTATCTTTTTTCTTGAGAGTTTATTTTATTCAATATTAGACAAGCTTAGAAGACATGTGACTATCATTGTTTCCTTGTACATTTGAAGACTCACCCCTTTGTTGATTTTGAAAGTTTGGTCTTGGTTGATTAGTGTAATTAGGGGAAGTGGATTGTTTGATTAAGCCTTAATCTTTCCAGAAAAAATTTGTATGGTTCCTATATCCTTGATTAAAATTGTTTGAAAATGGATCTTCTTTAGGAGGCATTCTAGGACCACAGTTACCAAAGGTCAAATTTTCTTGTTGTTGAGATGACATATCAAAATTAGGACAAAATTTTTCAGTATTCCCAAACATACCACACTGGACACACAGTTAACTTAACGATTGGTTGGTATTTTTACATCCTCATTGGTTAATAGTTTTTTTAGAATTCTAGTTTATTAAAGATTGAAGTTGGTTAGTGATTTCAGCAAGTCGAGCTTGAGTTTCATTCATTGAACTAGTGTTTGAATTAACAAATTTATTGACTCTTTTTCTTCTTGAATTTTTATGTTGTGAATTTAGTGCAAGATTATTAAATATTTGTCTAATTTCTTCATCTATTTTATCATTGTAATTACCCCCAACAGCTTGATCAACTAGATTCTGTCAAGAGGAGGATAACCCTTTATAAAATGTATCCATAAGAAGGTGAGATGGGAGTTGACGATGGGGACAATGCCTAAGAAAATACCTAAATCTATCCCAAGCTTCATGAAAAGCTTCTCCATCCTCTTGATAAAAACTAGTTATCTTTGTTCAAAGTTCACCTTTTAATCTTTGAGGATAAAATTTCATAATGAATGAGTTATACACTTGATCCCAGTTTTCAAAAATGTTCTCATCTAGACTCAGAAACCAATTCCTAGCATTCCTCTTAAGGAAAAAGGGAAATAATCACTTTATAAGTTCATTATTTTTGAGTCCTATAAGTGGTAATTGCTACACAATATTATAGAAGTCTCTAATGAAGGAAAGGGAGTCCTCATTAGAGATCCCATTAAAAGCAAGAAGTAGTGAAATGTGTGATTGTCTCAATTCATAGTTTCTGGCCCTAGGACTAAGTCTTATGGATGATGGATTGCTTGAAACTTATTGAAGTTGGAATTCCCTCATCCTAGGCCTTTCATGTTCATCTAATGTTCTTGTTGATTTTGATAGTAGTTAGGTGCAGGAACTCTATTATCTATGTTTTCCATTTCAATTTTGTTCTTCGTTCTTAGTGCAGTGAGATGTTTATCTAATTCAATGTTTAGAGGCTCTAATCTATCACTATAAGTTCTTGTGATCATGAAAACAATAGTAACATCACTCAACAGTTACAGTTCAGAATGATAAGTAACAATTTTTTTTTATAGTTTTCAAAATTTTCAATTTTTCTTTAAGATTTTTTTTTTATTTTTTATAAAATGATTTTTTTTTATTTTTTTACAGCAATGGATCATTTCTTCCCTGGAAAAGACACCAAAAACTTGACTTGTACTATCATTTAGTTCGATCAATGTTTAAAATTTATATTCATACTAACTACTGTATATGCGGAAAGCAAGGTCGAACCCACATGGAAGGCAATTTTGACCACTTGTCCTCTAAAAAAACTAAAAGATTCCACAGTTGTTAGCAGTGGGATTGAGTTTATATTTTTCTATTATTTTTTACTTTTTATATATTTTCATATAAGCAATGAAGTGAAAGACTATTGAAAACATGTATTTAAACTAGATTGAGGCTAGAGACAGTAGAAAACATAGAATAACAAAGATTTAGAACACTGATAAAAGGAAAATCTATTAGAAATATCGAGGAGTAGCCTCTATTCTACTAGAATTAAATATGTCTCAATTCACATATATGTTGTTTCATAGTACCACTGTAAAGAGTATGACTCACCTCCCTCACCAGGATTTAAGTCACACGGGCCAACCAATTTAAGAGTTCGCCACTCCAAAATTAATCAACCGAGAACCATTCTGAAAATTAACAACAACAAAAACTCACCAAAAGTCTTGAAGTATTTTGAATCTATTATTTTTTTTAAAAGTGTTTCCAAAATCAGTCTTGCCAACTAAATTTTAAATTTTGAGTTTATATTCTAGTGGAAAAATCAATTAGATGAACTCAGTATTGATCTCACCGACAAATATTGAATACATTCAAATGATTAAGTGAAATAAAAATTAAAAGTAACTAGTAGAACTTTGATTCATCCCAGAACTATATGATTTAGCTAGAAAACATGTATATTATCAAAATAGTAATTGAAGACATGATAACAGAGTGTAATAATTTAAAAACAAGGGAGACCAAACTCCCCGAATATACTCTACTCCTATGCTTCTCTAACTCCAGGTAGAGGTTCAAGAGTCGCCCTATGGACTCCCTATGCTCCTGATGAGAGAGAAGCTCTCAGATCTCCAATTGTTTTTTCAATGTGTTGAATTAATTCATATCCTCAATGAATCCCCCACTGAAATTCTGTTGCTACTCTGCTTAAAATATCATCTGTCATTTATTGTACGTCACCGCACATTTCCGCCGACTTTATAAATCCTTCACTTATGCACCGCACACGTGTGTTTTTTTCTTGAATGGCACGTCGCACTATCTTTTCCCATGTAACTAACTACGGGTGAGTTATTTGAATGAATTTGGTCATGTTTAAGACCCATGAATGAACCTTCTCATGAAAAACACAGAAACAAAGCATAAATAATTAATTACTTTATAAAAAGTCATAAAAGATTTAATAATGTTATTATAACGTTTGTTATTAATTTAATGTTATTGATATTAATTATAAAATTTATTATTGATTAAGAGAATTAAATCATTTACTATTTTTAGTTAATTAGATTAGATTATTTTAGTTAATAATAAATTATTTTTATATATTTAATTTTATTAGAAAAATAATTATTTAGTACACCACATTAAATTATAGTTAATTTAATTAAGAAATTATAATTTATTAGTTTAGCTTAATTAATGTTTTATTAAAGTTAATTAAATTATTAATTGCACTTTATAAATTAATTATCTTGTATTGATTAATTATTTATAACATTAAAATTATTTTAATATTTTAGTTTTATTATTATTTTTTTAGTTTTTATTTTGATTTATTTTTTTAATCTTATTCTATCTCCCCCCCAAATCGGTGCAACAAGGGGAGGAGGGTTCCTCTGCAAAACTCCCATGGCATTGCGGTTCCTCTACTTGTAGGGGCTGCGTGATTCAACTTGGTGCAGCGACATCAGCAGGTGGTGCGGCGTAGAGTCCTCCAAAACCTCAGATCGACATTTGATCTAGAACTGCAACACGAATTGTCTCAGATTCAACTCAAACTATTCAACATCGCAGAGCTTTTGATGTTTGGGATTCAAAATTTGAAAATAGTAGCACGAATCCTATGTAAAAATCAAGAAGCGACATCAATTTCAGTTATGAGGTTGAATCATCGGTAGGTTTTTAATCGGGTTTTGAAAATGTTTTGTTGATTGGTAATTGTTTGGAGATCTGGTCTGATTCTAGATTTAGGGCATGAAATTTGATGAAAGGGAGATTCAGTAATGGTGTGTGTTTTTTTAAAAGATAATATGAGAATTTTTAGATATGGGGTTGGAATATGAAAAATGTATTATAGATCTTGTTAAAGCAGGATTGAATTTTTTCTGAGTTTAGTTTATAAATCTAAAGTTGCAGGCTGATGAGATGAACTGGTGTTTGTTGTGGGTCAGAAGGTTGAGAGAAAATACGAGGCAGGGGTGCGAGGTGAAACCGAAACTGGAAGTGGTGTGTCAATAGAAAAATTCCATGTTGAAAAATGAGACTGATAGATGATCGGTTTGTGTTTTGCAACGGTGATTCAGGGACTCACCAATGAAAGAAATTAAACGGTGCCAAATAACAATGACACCAAAAAATATCGGTGTATCTTGACAAACCGTTAGTTAAAATAAAAAGTATCGGTGTGTGACACACCGATGAAAGAAAATATCGACTCACCAATAATTAAAAACCAGTCACCGTTAGTTAAGAAAAAACGAGACATTGAAAATTAAAAATGAGATATCAAAGCTGATGCGCAATAGAGACCGAAACCGATGGAAGGATCGACGCATCGCAACATCGGTGCGTCACAAGAGACCAATGGTGTTTTCGAAGTAATCAGTGAGTCATGACTCACCGATAAAATAAAGAACTTCGGTGTATCAAAAGATCGGCGAGACAAAGGATCGGTGTGACAAAAAATCGGTGCGTCACTCACCGATAGTACAAATTGAACACGTTAACAATAAAAATTAATTTATAAAAAATAATAAAATGAAAAAATATTAATTAATTAACACAAAATTGAAATTAATTAATTTTTTTAAAATTAAATAATTAATTGTAACCAAATATTAACTAAATTATTTAACAAACTAAAAATAAAGGTAACTTAATTATTAACTAAGAATATAAATGTTAATTTTAATTAAATTTGTGTCTAAATAAATGCAGAACACCTATAAATAATTAAACACAAGCACAATATTAAAATAATTATAATTAACTAAAGATATTAAACGAAAATGTTAATTAGTTAAATGAAAAAATGAAACTTAACATTAAAAACACATTATTTTATTAAACATTAATTTAATTTTTTAACTTATTTAATAAACCGAGTAACTAGATCAATAAATAAAAGGGAAAAAATTCTTTTAATAAAAACTAAACTAGACTATGGAAAATTACTTGAGCAAATAATTAATTAATAAACATCTAAAATTATTAAAAAGTAAACTAGATTAATATTTTAAAAATAAAAAGTAATTTAATATAATTAAAATAATTATAATGACTATATAAAAGGCCTAAAAACACATATTTAATTATAAAAAAATTTTAATTAAGAAAATTAGTGATAAAATTACCAAAAGTTCAATTATTTATTAAAATGTGTCAAAATAATTAATTAAATTGATAAAAATTAAATAAAAGATGTAGAAAATCTATGTAAAAATAGAGCCATATGAGTGACCCCTACCCATGCCTACATACCGCACTGGTACGTGGATGGCCTCTCTTCCGAATATCATTACGGTATGTGGAGCCTCCCCCATCCTACATAATAAATAAGTATGTGGAATAGGGTGTTTTTGGGTATTGTTTCCTCCAGTTCCAACCTCACCCTTCCATTACAATCTAGTCATCCATGGTCCCTCCACTAACCAGTCCTCCAACACCATGCCAAAGCCTCCTCCAAATCCAAAGGACCCGTATGATCAGACTATCGGGTGCATCATCATGCCCCATTGAGTCTACATACCAATGGGAAGCGGAGTCACGAAGGCTCTCCCCACAATGGATTAGGCTTCAAGAATGATTGTGGGTCTATATTCCCATGGTAAACTTGAGTCCAATCATGGGATGCCAATGTGAACATCCCAATTCTATGTCTTAAGGGTGATCACATGATTTTACATTGAAAGAGGAATGGTGATCAGTCAAAGGAGTTATGTTCACCTCTCCATTTGCCGTGGATGAAAGTCCTCCCCTTCCTAGAACGTATTCCAAGGCCCTCCCACTAAGGTAAGTCCCCCAACATCTAAGGCCAGGCTGTACGAACTTCAATGTCACTTCACATGAAATGGTTCATTTCTCTGTGACATCGCCCATGGTCTCCCTGGCCTCTTCCACCATGGGATCTCCCTCCCCTACCAATAGGGGAGGAGGCATTTGCGTTGTTGAATCTTTCACATTATCTTGGTTCTCACACTGAGTATGACTCACATGGGCTTAGAGGTTTGTGAAAATTACAACATCCACATGAAACTGAAATATGAGAAATCTGATTCCTGACCAAACCAGGATACGTAGGATGCCTACCAGAAGGCCCAAGCTCAAAAGGGTTCCCTATCATAAAACTTCCACCAAATCATGCCTCCTCAAATGGGTAGCTTCCATGCGTAAGACATGACATAATCCGAAATATGTGGTTTCTGATTCCTCTATGGAGGATACATAGGAAACCCATCTTATGGGTCTAATCCTAGCATCAAGTCACCTTCCATCCCACCTGGATGACAATAAACTCCAGAGTGCCTTATTATATGGCTCAAGTCAGCATCACCTCTGTTGCGTCAAATATATACATGCCTATGATGATCTTGAAAATCATGGGTTGCCCATAGACACTCTATTTAGGAATGAACCAAGGATTCACAAACATATTAACATGAATTAAATCTATAATAGAGTCTGGGAACATGCAACAATCCTCCCCCAGAAGGGTGCGGTGAGCCTGACCTCCCATCCTCTCGACCAGTGGAGCCCTTAAGTGTCGTTGGATGAATCATAGATCAACGAGTGCCTACATTTGGAAATAAGGTCCATGAATCATGGATACCAGGGTCGTTGGGAATTCTTGGATCCACGAATAAACCCATTGGAGACCATCTGAGGAAGTTGTATCTGAGTAGGACTGATTGCATAAGTACTTGACCCAACACAATCACCTGTAATGGGACCATCTAACAGTAGAATTTCTTTCACACTACACAAAGGATAATCTACCCAGTCTCCATGGGGTTAATCCAACCTTGTTTAATGGATAATTACCTAGAATGGGTCGAAACAATATGAATAGGGAATTTGATAGGAAACCATCTCTGAAAAGAGGGATGAGTGATGACCCTCGTCAGACCATTTCCACACCACCGGAATAACACCACCTCGTTGGAGGAACATAGTGAATATAAATATATTAAATCTAATCATGAAAATTAGTAAGATAAGAAATTTATTTAATATTAATATTATTTTTGTGGTCACATTCATTCCCTTTTATGAAATTATATCCTCCCAATTTTACTCAATACTCAAACAAGTGAGGGTATTTTTCCATTATTGATTTTTATGATTCCCATATTGCTTATTTTATCATATGGTTCTTCTATAAAAAATTAATCAGTTGTGTCACCTTATTCCACAAAACCAAGTCTTTATGACCAAGAATCTAAACATTCTTTTCTTCACAAGAATGAGTCTTTTACAACTAAACTACATTAGGACTCAAAATAAGAGATTCATCATCTATATATTTCCCTTACAATGAAACATGAAACACATCACTCACACAATATAAACTCATAGGTAAGGCTGCTTGGTAAATAAATGATTACACTTTTTCTATAATTTCATGTGGATCAATATACCATGTAATTAATTTCACTTTCCTACCAAAACACATAACACTTTTCCAAGGAGATACTTTAAAAAACATTATCTATTACCTCAAATGATAGATCTTTCATCAAGTTATCTACACAAATATTCTTCATACTATGAGATTTCCACATATGATTCTAAATAGTTTTCATTTCTTAGCCAAATATTATACTAATTCTAGTTCCAAAAAATTTCTCTCACCAACGTTTCCCCAAAATATTGGAGTTCGACAATTTTTTCCATATAATGCATCAAATGGTTCCATCTATATACCAGTACTAAAATTTTATTACAAGAAAATTATATTAATGAAATATGTTGATACCAACATCCCTAGTAATCTAGTGATAAATTTCCAAGAACACCCTATAATATCTAAATTATTCACTTTGTTTTTCTATCAAATTGAGCATTAAAAAGAAATTATAAAATTTATTTTTTTACACAATTAATTCTAAATTCCTTTCAAAAAATTTAATGTAAATTTTAGGTGATGATTAGATACAACATAGAGGGAGACCCAATATAAAATGAATATAACATTTATATAAATTCTAACAAGCTAATCCAAAGACACAATATCTCAAATGGGATAAAATGTGGTGATTTAGTCAGAAAAAGTTTAATAACAAAAATAAAATTATTACCATGATACAGATTTGATAATTTCACATTTAAATACATAGATATATTCTACCATTTCCACTATGGGACTAAAAATGGATGAATGACTCCTTCGATAATTTTAACTCATCTTTAGGAAGTTTATGATCTAAAAATTTTATGGTGAAACCGAAAATATATTTATTCAATCCTTCCCATTAATAATATTTCCAAAGACCTCTATAAATCTTGGTAATATGAGGATAATAAAATTTTGGGAGATGTGAGCTTTAATTAATAACTCATTTTAAAATAAAAATCACTCGAAACACATAACCACTTTCCAAGTCTAATAATACCTTCTTATTCAAAATAAAAAACAATAAATTTACCATACTTAACAAATTATAAAATTCATTTCATACTAATATCTTCCTTTTGAGACTTATTAGTTCTTTCCTATGGAGAGTATTTTACTAATACTTGATCTAAAAGAGAAATTTTTTTAGATACACAAATTTCAAACTCATGGTCAATAAAATCCCATCAAAAACTTGTTTCAAATCCCGAGTAAAAAATGATTAATTTTACTATCATATCCCAAAATAATATTTAGGAAAAACTTGGACAATCTAGTAAAATTTTATTTATTGGTGGAAACTAATTCGACCTATTTTTTCTTCAATTTCAATAATTTCCTTTCAATTATAATTTTACATGTTTATAAAAGTATTTCTCAAGAAAAATATACATAAATATTGTTCACTCTATGGAATTAGTATTATATTTTCTCTTAGTATTCTTAATTAGAGACCAAATTTGATCAGATTTAGCTTCATCAAAAAAAAATAACATGAGTTTTATTCTAATACATTTAATATCCCAATAAATTTAATATCTTCAATAAATCATTAATATGACCTTTATCTAACACTAGGTTTGAAGATCCATCAAAATTTTTGAGTGTGTAGTTTCATGAAATGTTTCACAATAGACATGTTTCTCTGTGGATAATATGGTTACCCTCTTATAAGGGTCTTATAAATTGTAGTATGTGTTAATTAAGTTAAAAAAACCAAAAATGGATTTTTTTAACTAAAACATTTCCAGGTTTATGATTCGGAATGAAACCATTAAATTTTTTCCTTCCTACATTATTCACCTAGTTTCCTAAATGAAAAAACCATTCTAAACATGAATTTAATAGATAAATCAATAGTAAAGTCCTAAAAATAAATCTCATGATAATATAACCATAAATTAGAATCTCTTTAAAGTGTCTTTTACCATCACCCTAGCCTCTAAATCCATCAAAACCTTTGCTTTGATACCAACTATCACACCTCATAACTAAAATAAACCACAATTATATGATTTATAACAATAGATGAACTTAATTAAGATTTGTTGGATCTTTTTTGTTTATATATTTATAGATTTAGGAAAACCATTAAATAAAAAGTTGGACAATTCTATATAGTATACATTTTTTTTCTAAAAAAATAGGTTCTTATTTTTAAACTCATTTTTCATTCATTATGTAAAGTATCATAACATATTTTTTATATATGTAAATAATTATCTTCATAATTTCCTTAGAAGTATCTTAATTTACATTTATTGGGTAAGTATTATAAGCTTCTTAGTAGATCCATATTTTTTTGAGGTTTTTTGGTATAACAATGCCAACATAACCCTCACTGTGAAGTCTGTGTTGGTCTCATATGTGTAAAATATCCAGAGAAATATTCTGGCTAGAGCATGATTATGGGAGTGTGTCACTAGTGGATATTTATTAAACCATAACCATGTCGAACTCACCATGATCATTGTAGAGGAGTTGGTGAGTGAAAATGTCCAAATTTTTGGAAACATTTCATAGGTGGTGTTTGTGTCGAGCTACTGAGGAATAGTGTGTTTAAGGACACCATGATTGTGGTGGAAACCATGATGGCAGTTTCATTGGTTTTTGAATGGTTGAAACAACTATTGTTCATATTGGATCATGTGTGTTTCAAAATTAAAATTTTTACAATCATTATGGGGTTTTGGAAATTCCTTACTAATCGATTACTTCCTATATTGATCGATTCGATCCTTCTCTCTAGATCTTTCCTTTGATATAGAAATTCTTTAGATGAACCTTGGGTGAGTTTGTTTGACCTCATGTATTGAATTTTCTTCCAAGAATAACCTTATTCATGTAGACCATCCTTTATATATCTTTTTTGAAGAATCAATCCATATAAGATGGAGGTTATTCCTATTAAATCAGAATCAAGGGAACCTTTCCACTTTTCCTTTGTTCTTCATTCATTGAGTGACATATTTATCCTTCCTTATCTAGAATCTAATTCAACCACTGATAATGCTTAGAATTGGGTAATTTTTAGGTATACCACTATACTGATTCCTTCTTAATACTCCTTATAGAACCTTTGTGATGCCATTTTGGAATATATTCAAAGAGTTATTAGCATAAATACTTGTTCTTGTTGTTGTGAGAATGTGGATTGAGTAATCACACTCTGGTAAAATATTGACATTGATGTTAAAAAACACGAGGTATGAAGTTCCTTAGCATGTAAAGTCTATGTATATTACTTTTTTCATAATATAATGTTTCATCACATATGGAATCCCTCCTTTTTATTAAATAACTTTACATTACATTTTACATACAGAGGATCTTTAAAATCTAGTGTCTTGGAAGTCAAGGACATAAATACATGAAAACATAAAAAATTATTCTAATCCACTTGTATAGATTCATCATAAGTTCTTCCTAAGTAAAAATTACTATATCTCATAACCTGGAGACATAAATCAAAGGAATTGGTGATAAGAAGGCTCATTAAGGAAAACAAGTGAAACAGTTGACATATGATCTTGAGAAATATTAATAAGAACATGATAAAAATCATAAATACATGAGCAATGGAAGAATAGGAATATCATGATAAAAAACATGAATCATAACTTGAATATGTGGCTATAAAATTTCATTTATAAATTCATGAACATATCACCAAGGTTCATCCCCAAGGTGTCATAAGAATTACCAAGGTTATTCACCAAAGAATTTTGAAACTTTTCATCTCTAGAGATTAATTCTTTACCCAATTCATTGGAGATCTATCATGGTGCACCCTTAATATGTATTTAATTTCATGTAATACAAATAGATAATAATAAAACATTTCATAAAAAACCCAAAGGGAATAAAATAAATGGGTTTCATTTCAAAATCATGACGTTTTAAAGTGCTTAAAAATAAGATCATTATGTAATTTATAACCCATGGAAAGGGAGTGAGGGTTATATGTATGTCAATTATAGAATAAAATATATAGATTTTTTGTATTTATGAACACCCGTAGAAATTAAATAGGTATATGTATTCATATAAAGAAACAAGAGAATTTTAAAAGAGAAAGAGAGAAAAATTTTGAGATTAAAAAATTCGGCAGCATAACAACTACATTACATCCTTTTAGAAAACATTAAAGAGAGAGGGTAAAAGGGTAAACCACTCATAAATAATTCATAACAAAGTATAAAGGAAGAATAACATGGATATAAGAACATGTTATTTATATTTTAATATCATACCACTTGAAAATGAAACTTGAAAGGAAAGAGAATATGCAATTTCCTGTACAAAAAAATTGAGCAGCCTAATGATGTCACTTAAATTTTTTGAAAATCAATTGATGAGATTATAAAGGGTATCTCATAATTTGGAAGTGAAACATAAAATAGTAAGGATATATAATAATAATCCCCCACATAAAAAATGTAACTATAAGACATAACATAAATGAAGTCATGACTTAAAAGAGGAGGGTGAAAGGATCCCTTACCATGAATAGTAACATAAAAAGCTTGAAGGTTGGGACCTTGGGAGGCATGAGTGAACCTTGGGATGACTACTTGGTAGGTATAAGGACCATATCTTCGTTGAGAAGGATTTTTGAATGAAAATAATTAAGGAATGGCTTAAAATATATAGGAAAAGTGAGGGAATAAATTATTAATTTCCATGGGACACCGCATCGGTGGTATTTGAAAAACCATGGGCTTGCCCATGGTATTTTCCCATGGTATTGGCCAAATGGGTCAAATAATAACATATAATAATATTCAAAAGTATACCAGATTATTTACATCATGATTACATCATCAATGATGTCATTAAATGACCGAAACTCAAAAGTGTATTTTTACTATTCACTGAAAAAATCAATTGTTTCTAAAAATTCCCAAAAATTCACTCTTACATAATATCGATGCTCTAAACTCAAAAATTAACTCCATTTTATGAATATAATTTTCTTAAATAATTTTAATTTAATTTTTAAATCAAATCATAATTTATTCCAAAAATACAACTTTAAAACTATAACCCATTTTGTAACACTTTTCGAAAGTAATCAAGGTCCCATAAAATTATCGTATAATCATAAGACAGTAAAGTAACAATTTATGATTAAATTTTATGAAAATACATTTCCATTTTAAATTATTAAATTAATTATAAAATTTAAAATAAAATATCTAACATACAAAAATACCAACACATAAACTCTGATCATTTTTTCACTCTTAAGATGTCTAAAATGTATTTATAAATTTATGGGTGAATTTTATATTTTTTGGAAAATTTACTATTCATTACTTTTCATATGGGTATGTTACTATTTATAATTTACTATTCACTAAAAATAAAGTTGATCATATTAGACTCTAAATTTCTTACTGAGCACAACTATAGAAGACTATTTTTTGGAAATCAATTCACATTATTAATTATTTAAAGATTATAAAAATATTTAAAATACCCCTTTTTTCCAAAATTCATCAATAATATGGATCTTCTATAAATTCATCCTATATTTATCTCGACATTTAAAATACACAAATTTTACCATAATAAGAAGTAAAATTTTTATTTATACAAAAGGATTATATAAAGTAACTATGGCTTTGTTACATAGCCCCTTATAACACCTACAAAGGACCTAAGTGTAAGGTGTGCTATGGTGATAAAATCTTTGGGTGTCTCAGACAACATTGCCTGATTGGTGATTTCTATTATCTTGAACTTCTCTATTAGGCGATTCCGTTCAAGGTTCACATTTTGATGTTCGGCTTGGGCTTGGTCCAGAGCAAATCCCAGTGATGTTATCTCCTCCCCAAGCTCTGATAGATGGGATTAATATGGCTCAAGTCTACTGGATGATACCATCGAATTTTCTTTCTATTTTAATTAACCAAGATCATTTGATTTTAAAAACAATAATTTTAATGTTAAGAATTTAGTTTCCAACGGTCATATTGACCAATGTCCATATAACTATCGAAACCCAACAGTCTCATTTAATTATAATCACTTCATTAATTAAAGGATATAGTTTTGTTGAGTAAAAAATTAAATAACACACAAATTTAGGAAAAAAATATTATTAAAAATTTCTGGTTGTTACATTCTTCCCCCCTTAATAAATTTCGTCCCCTAAATTTTAACTCATAACCTAAGAAGAGAAAAGGTGTGGGTACTTCTTCCTCCTAGACTCCTCTGGTTCCCATGTGTCTTTCTCACATTTGAGGTTCCTCCATAACACCTTAACAAGGTGAGTAGTCTTGTTGCGCAAAACCTTGTCTCTACGAACCAAGATATCCACTGGATGCTCCTCATAAGATAGGTCATGTTCCAATTGTACCACCTCTGGATTTAGTACAAGTGGAGTGTCAAGTATTTACTTCCTCAAGAGGGATACATGGAAGACATCATGAACTTGTGCTATATTTGGAGGAAGTGCAAGCCGATAAGCCACTAATCCTATGCGATCACAGATTTCATAGGGGCCAATGTACCTAGGGATCAACATCCCTTTCTTCCCAAACCTCATGACTCTCTTACAAATTGAAATTTGAAGAAAGTCATTGTAAAAAACATCAAACTCCAAGTCCCTTCAACGATTGCCGACATAGATCTTTTGCTAACTCTGAGCAGCCTTAATGTGTTGGCGGATGGCATGGACTTTTTCTGTCATCTCTTGCACCAACTTCAACCCAACAAGTATGAGTCCTACACCACTTCCCATATAGAGCTTCATATGGTGCCATTTGAATTCTCGAGTGGAATCTATTGTTATAAGAGAACTCATATAAAGGGAGATGTTGATCCCATCCACCATTAAATTCCAATGAGCATGTTCTCAGCATATACTCGAGGGTTTGAATAGTTATTTCATATTGGCCATCAGTTTGGGGATGATAGGTCATACTAAAAATCAATTCAGTGCTCAGAGCATGCTGAAGACTTCTCCAGAATTTTGATGTGATCCTTGGATCACGATCAGATATGATAGAAAGTGGAAATCCATGCAGCCTTACCACTTCCTTCATGTAAATCCTAGCAAGTTGATCAAGAGATAAATCTTCCCTAATGGAGATAAAATGGGCAGTCTTGGTGAGATGGTCCACAATAACCCATATCACATTGTTTTCTTTGGATATTCTCGAGTGACCAGTGATGATGTCCATAGTAATATTGTCCTACTTCCATGCTGGTATGGGTAGTTGTTGCAATACCCCTTTAGGAAGAAGTCACTCCTCCTTCACTTGCTAACATACCAGATACCTAGAAGTGTAGTCAGCAATCTCCCTTTTCATATTATTCCACCAATAATCATCATAAAGGTCCCTATAAATTTTCGTGCTTCCTGGATGTATAGAGAAAGTAGAGCTGTGAGCTCCATCCATCAGCTCCTTCTTTATTTCCAGAGTAGATAGAACACATAGTCTTGTACAAAATTTTAGTACACCTACTTGATCAATATTGAACTCAGGAAACTTCCCATCCTTCACAGCCTCAAACTTATTCTGTAACAAATGATCTTTTTTTTTGAGATTTCTTGATCTTCTCTAGTAATGGTGAATGAGAAACCATTTGGTTTAGGGTTGATGATGTGCCTTCCCTTATAATTCCAATGTCTAGTTTTACTAGTTCATTGATCAAATGATCTCTTTGAATCCTCATCATGGAAGGAACAACTGGTTCTTTCCTTCTTAATGCATCAACAACTTTGTTTTCTCTTCCAGAAATATAATGAATTGAACAATCATAATCTTTGAGAAGTGCCAACCATCTCCACTGTCTCATGTTCAATTCCTTTTGTGTGAAAATATAATTCAAATATTGATGGTCTATGTATATATCAAATTTCTCCCCATAAAGATAGTGCCACCATATCTTCAGAGAAAAAAAAACCATATCCAGCTCCAGATCATGCATAGGATATTTCTTCTCATGAGTCTTCAACTATCAAGATGCATAAGCAATGAATTTGTCATTTTTCATGAGAACTCACCCAAGACCTTTCAGAGATGCATCACTAAAAATAATGAATACTTTTCCACTTGGGGGAGAGTTAAAATGGGTGTAGTAACCAATCTCTTCTTCAACTCTTGGAAACCTTCCTCACACTCCTTTTCCCAAATGAACATGACCCCTTTTCGAGTTAACATGGTTAATGAATTAGAAAGTTGTGAAAAGTTTTTCACAAACCTCCTATAATATCCCACTAGTCCAAGGAAACTACGAATCTCAGTTATTATTGTAGTCTAAGGCCATTCCTCTACAACTTTTGTCTTTGTAGGGTCAACTATAATTCCTTCATTGGTTACACTGTCCCCCAAGAAAGAAACATGTTGTAACCAGAATTCACATTTGTTGAACATCACAAAAATCCTCTCCTTCCATAGAGTTTGAAAAATTACCATTAAATGATCCTCATGATCCTTACAACTTTTGGAATATATCAGAAAATAATCAATAAAAACTACCAAAATTTTATCAAGGTAGTCCTTAAAGACTCTATTTGTCAAATCCATAAAAATTGCAGGTGCATTAGTCAGTCTAAAAGGCATAAAAACGAACTCATAATGACTATATCTTGATTGGAAGACAGTTTTTTGAATATATTATTTCTTCAACCTCAATTGATGATAACCAGATCGAAGATCAATCTTATAGAAGAATTGAGCCCCATGAAGTTGGTCAAATAAGTCATCAATTCTTGGAAGAGGGTATTTTTTTGTTACTGTGACCTCATTCAGTTATCTATAATCAATGCATAGCCACATTGATCCATCCTTCTTCTTCACAAATAGAACATGTGCTCCCCAAGGAGACACACTCAGTCAGATAAACCCATTCTCCAAGAGATCATGGAGTTGTTTCTTTAATTCTTCCAGATCTACATTTTACATCTTATACGGGTTCTTTGATATCAGATGAGATCCAGGTATGAGTTCAATGGAGAACTCTACCTCTCTTTCTAGGGGAGGTCTGGGAAACTCCTCAGGAAATACGTCAATGTATTCTTGGACGATGGTGACATTTTCTATCCTTAAACTCTCATCCTCTTCTTCTTCTTCATCAACCAACTCCATAAAGAAGGTTATAGGGGGTTCTTATAGACAAAGATCAGGTTGAGATATCTCTCCTTGGAGGATAACTGTAGGTTTTCCATTCAAGAATATTGAGATTTCATTACTTCTTCATTTGATCTTAGCATTATACTTTGAGATCCATTCCATCCCTAGTATAATGTTGAATTACATCATGGGAATGACTACTATATTTGAGATATGATTGTGCTCACAAAAGTAAATACTAGGGTTTCAGAATACTGATGATTATTGGATAATCTCACAAGGAGTCTGGACTAATAACTCTACTTTTAGCAAGTCAGGGGTTGATTCTAAATTCTTAGCAAAATTGGAGGAAATAAAGTAATGCATAGAAGAAGAATAAAACAAAGTACTTGTTTTTTTTGAGAGAACACCATGAGTACCTACTACCACATCATTTGGATCTTCAACTTCAGCTGTCATGATAGCAAAATAACAACTTTTCTCTCTTGACCTTTGCTGATACTGATGGTGGTTCCCCTCCAAAACCCTCATATTTGGATAGTGATTAGAAAAGTGCCAAAGTTTTCTACACTTAATTCACTAGACATCAGGAAGGTCCTCTACCATCTTCCCCTTGTCGTTAGTGTTTCCAATTTGAGGTTTCACCTCACTATGAAAATTCCTCACAATATGTCCATCTCTTCCACACTTGTAGCATTTCCTACTCCCGAGAAGGCAGTTCCTCGAATTCTTCTTCCAACATTTATTACACATGGAACGTTGAACTTTCTTGCCTCCTCTTCCCTGATCAACGGTTCTCCCTAAGCTGGGCTCCATCGATCTATTCTTGTCGTTTGATTTATGAGACCACTATGTCTCACCAAACTCCAACTTGACTGTCATCACACTCCGAATGATCTCCTCATATCTATCATAGTATCGGTTGGCTAGATTCTTCTATAGATGAGGTCTCAGTATACCAAAGAATCTATCAACCTTGCCATTGGATCCATGACAATGCTAGAGTTGTAACCTGAAATCCTTGTGATGTTCATCTCGTAGCTTCCCACAGATTCATTCTCCTTCTGCTTCAGCTCGACAAAATTTTTCTCCATTATTGTTCTCATTGATCAAGGGAAATACTTGTGGAAGAATGTCCCTATGAACTCTTCCCACTCTATAGCTTCAACTTCCACTCTTGGCCTTGTGTTTTTAATTAGTTAACAACACTAATTAGCTACACCCTCTAAGTGATAGACAACCAGGGTAACCTTATCTTATTCAAAGCATCAGAGCATAGAAAATATCTTCTCGATAGAGCTGATCCACTGTTCAGAAATCAATGGGTTGGTTGATCCATTGAAGGTTAGTGGTCATTGATGTATAAAGGATTCAACAGAAAGTTGTTCCCTTCATGGTGAGATTGATCTCTTAGCTTGATTCAAGTTATTTCCCATAACTTGAGTCAGTTGGTTCATCATTCACATGAAAGTTTCCATTGTGGATTCCATCAGAGGGTCGTCATCACATGGTCCATTTACAGTCACCATTTTCATGGTTCCCCCTATTTACCACCATTTTCTAAAATAATAAAACCTTAGTGAGAAACTTATTTAATTTATGAATCTTTTAATTATAAAGGATTTTATGTCTTAAAACTTCTTTAAACAATTACATTTCTCTATAAATTCTTCATAATGATTCATTAAAAGGTTATGATTAACCAAACATATCCCCTGGGATTGTCATAACCAATAGTGAAGAAAGGCCCAATGTCGTGTACCAGGATACCCTGGGTCAAGCCCGAAACTCCTTGTAGTAGTTTTCACTCCTAGGTACCTCTATGCCAGAGCTGCCTCTACCTTCTCATATCCAGACAGGGATGTATTTTCTTGATAAAACACTTACTCAATACTCACCAAAATACCAGGAAGTTTTCTTATATTTAAAAATTTCTATAGGATTATTCCTAATGTTTTCATAGCCTAATTTACATAAATAACTAAACTATCCTTTGATACTAACTATGGAATCCTGCCTTTTTATTACTTAACTTTACATTACATTTTACATACAGAGGATCTTTAAAGTCTAGTGTCTTTGAAATTAGGGACATAAATACATGAAAACATAAAACATTATTCTAATACACTTTTAAGGATTCATCATAAGTTATTTCTAAGTAAAAATTACTACATCTCATAACCTGGAGACATACATTAATGGAAAGGGTGATCAGAAGGCTCAATAAGGAAAACAAGTGCAACAGTTGACATGTGATCTTGTGCAATTTTAATAAGAACATGATAAAAATCATAAATACATGAGTAATGTAATAATATGAATATCATGATAAAAAACATGAATCATAACTTGAATATGTGGATACAACATTTCATTTATACATTCATGAAAATATCACTAAGGTTCATCCCTAAGGTGTCATAAAAATTACCAAGGTTATTCACCAAGGTATCGTGAAACTTGTCATCTCTAGAGATTAATTATTTAAAAAATGCATTGTAAAGTTATCAGGGATCACCCTTAATATGTATTTACTTTAATCTGATCCACATAGATAATAATCAAACATTTCATAAATAACCCAAAGAGAATAAAAGAAATGGGTTTCATTTCAAAATCGCGACGTTTTAAAAGTGCTTAAAATAAGATCATTATGTCATTTACAACCCATGGAAAGGGAGTGAGAGTTATATGTATGTAAATTACAGAATAAAATATATCATTTTTTTTATTTATGAACACCCATAGAAATAAAATATGTCTGCGTATTCACATAAATAAATAATATAATTTCAAGAGAGAAAGAGAGATAAATTTTGAGATGAAAATTCTGCAGCATAACAACCACATAACATCCTTTTAGAAAACATTAAAAAGAGAAGGTACAAGGGTAAAACACTCATAAATAATTAATAATAATGTATAATGTAAGAATAAAATGGATATAAGAACATTTTATGAATATTTTAATTTCATTACACATGAAAAGGAAACTTGAAAGGAAAGAGAAGATGCAATTTCTTTTACAAAAAAATCAGCAGCCAAACGACGTCACTTAAAATTTCAAAAAATCAATTGATGAGAGAAGAAAGGGTATCTAATCATTTGGAAATGAAATTTAAATTAGTAAGGATATAGAATAACAATACCACACATAATAAAATGGAACTATAAGATGTAACATAAAGGAAGTCATGACTTAAAAGAGGAGGGTGAAAGGTTCCCTTTCCTTGAAGAGTAACTTCAAAATCTTGAAGGTCGGGACCTTGGGAGGCTTGAGGGAACCTTGGGAGAACTCCTTGGGAGGTAGAAATACCAGAGATTCATTGAGGAGGATTTTTGAAGGAAAAGAATGAGGGAATGGATTGGTATTTATAGGAAAAGTGAGGGAATAAATTATTAATTTCCAAGGGACACCTCATCGATGGTATTTGCAAAACCATGGGTTTGCCCATGGTATTTTCCCATGGTATTGGACACTTGGGACACATAATAACATATATTACTATTCACAAGTCTACCATATTATTTACATCATGATTACATCATCAATGATTTCATTAAACGCTCGAAAATCAAAACTGTATTTTTTACTACTCACCGAATAATCAACTGTTTCATAAAAATCCCAAAAATTCACTCTAACCTAATATCAATGCTCTGAATTCAAAAATGAAATCAATTTTATGAATATAATTTCCTAAATAATTTTAATTTAATTTTTAAATAAAATCATTATTTATTTCAAAAATACGACCTTAAAATTATAACCCATTTTGTAACACTTTATGAAAATAATCAATGTCCCATAAAATTATCATATAACCATAAGAAAATAAAGTAACAATTAATGATTAAATTTTATGAAAATACATTTCCATTTTAAATTATTAAATTAATTAAAAAATTGTATGTAAAATATCTATGACATACAAAAAATACCAAAACTTAAACTATGATCGTTTTTTAACTTTTAAGATGTATAAAATGTATTTATACATTTATGGGTGAAGTTTCTATTTGTTTGGTCAATTTACTATTCATTACTATTCATACGGGTATGTTATTATTCATTATTTACTATTCATTAAAAATTATGTTGATCTTATTAGACTCTAAATTTTCTACTGAACACAATTGTAGAAGATCATTTTTTGAAAATCAATTCACATTATTAATTATTTAAAGAATACAAAAATATTTTAAATACCCCATTTTTCAAAATTCATCAATAATATTAAATTTCTATAAATTCATCCTATATTTATTTGGACATTTTAAATTCACAAATTTTACTGTAATAATAAGTAAAAATTCTATTTATACAAACGGAATACAGAAAGTAACTAAGGTTTCATTTCATAGCCCCTTATAACACATGCATAAGACCTAAGTATATGGTGTGCTATGTTGATATAATCTTTGGGTGGCTTGGACAACATTTCCCGAGTGGTGATTTCTATCAGATTGAACTTCTCCCTTAGGAGATTCAATTCAAGCTTCACATGTTGAAGTTCGGATTGGGCTTGGTCCAGAGCAAAGCCCAGTGATGCTACCTCCTTCCCAAGCTCCGACAGATGGGCTTCATATGGACCGAGTCTACTGGATGATTCCATCAACTCTTCTTTCTGTATTAACTAACCAAGATCATTTGAATTTATAAACAATAATTGTAAAATTAAGAATTTAGTTTCCAATGGTCATATTAACAAAGGGCTATATAACTGTCGAAACCCAACAGTCTCATTTAATTATACTCACTTCATTAATTAATGGATATAGTTTTGTTGAGTAAAAAATAAAATGACACACAAATTTAGGAAAAAAATATAATTAAAATGTTTGGGTCATTATGTAATGACCCTAAAATTCCATGTATTTTTTTTAATATATGGTAATTTTACAAGCCCGTGAAAATTGACGGCGAGTGATTCCGAGACTCGGTGTGACCGGAATGAATTTCTGAACTTTTTTTGGGTACGTTCAGTAAACGTGCAAGAGGGTGTTTGTAACTTTTGAACAGGTTCTCAGAATTGAAATCTGAGGACACCATTGAACTCGCAGCGCTGGTATTCGCTTAAAGAGACCTTCACCTCGACTGTAGTGGGTCAAGAGTGAAAAATAGTTTTTGTGTTTTTCTTGGAAAAATAAAATTAAATAAAAATGTTTAGCATTTTTATTTTTTTTTAAACCCGTTAACATGGGTTATGGTGGTGAGGACCACCCAAGCCTAAACCTCCCATGTGGATGTTTAGAGGTGGGAACCACTTGAACTAACCCCCATTTTGAATTTAGTGGCGAGGACCACCCGACCCCCCTCTTAATAGGGGAGAAACCTCTCAACTCACCTACTATAATGTTTTCCAAAGAAATTCATTAATTAGGCCAATTAATTTTTCCAATGTGGTACAATTAATTATGCCAACAATTAATTGTGCCAACCATTTTAATTTTTTGGAATTAAATTAATAAGTTGGGCTATTTTCATATTTTGGTGGAATTGGGGAGAAGAGAACTTTTGGTGGATTATCCTTTCAAATGAAGAACGCGCTCCCTAATGAAGAACTCTCTCTCCAATGAGGAAGGCCTTCAATGACAATGAAAATATGATTGAGGAAACGCTGAAGTCACTAACGTCTGTCTATCCCCAACGACATTGTTTCCATCCTCGCGACCTCTGACAAAAAATCTCCGAGTTAGTGGTTTAGTTGTGTAAGATTATATATTCTTACGTTCTATCCTTCTAAAACAAAGAACATGTATCAACACTCTAATTAGTTTATCTACAGATGATTTGTTTTGCAGGTTTGGGAATAATCAATTATAGGAGGTTTTAGGGTTGGACGTTCTTCATTCAAGTTTTTTTTGAGTAACTTGCTGCCGCTCTAACGTGGAGAGTGCGGGCCAAACAAACATGGACCAACCCCTCCGTCGTTTTTCTTTAATGGTGTGTTCTTTGCGATGGAAAAAGCGGCCTTGCGCCCCGACAGCGAACGGATGTGGCGGCCGACACACTGCCAGCCGCGACGAAGGCGACGACCCCACAGCCTCGCCACCCGTGGCCCTGCGCATAGCCTTGTAGCCTCACCACCCGCAGCCCTCTGTGCCGACCCGTAGCCTTGCCGCCTCCCGGCCCTCCGTACCGCCCCAAAGCCTCGACGCCTGCGACACTCCATGGCCTCGCCACCTCGTGGTCCTCTGCGCCGCCCCGCGGCCTCGCCGCCTCCCGGCCCTCCGCGCCGCCCCGCGGCACGCACGACCCTCACGCCACCCCCGCGGACACGTGGGCTCCACGTCGCCCTCACGACGCCTAAGGCCTCGAGGCGCCCTCGTGGTCCTGCGGCCCCCGCACCGCACCGCGGGCCGCCGCCCTGGCCAAGCTATCTAGCGCGGCCCGGGACGGACCCGGCGGGCAGGTTCAACCCAAACTAGGTCGGGTCGGCCCAGACCGAGTTGGGCCGGGTTTGTCTGACCAGGTCAGACCGGACCCAGACTAGCTACGAGCTTTACGTTCTTTTGGCCATTACTTTCGCCCTGGGCATCCATTTGAAGAAATGTTAGCGGCACTGGGAACCATTAAGAGAGAAGGTCCCTTTAGTATACCCTGTCTGAGATTTGTATAAAGTTGGAGTATGGTTGGGTTGGATCGAGCACAAATCCAACCAGGCCCTCGGGACTAAAAGGATAATTACTCACAGACCAGGCATCCAATTGATGCACCGTCGGTTGCGTTGAGAACCCTATGTTATGGAGGTCCTTTTTAACACTTCTTTGTGAGAATTTGTGGAAGTTTGAGTATCAACTAGTGTATTGAGGAGTGGACCCTCCCGGGTTTGAGAAAGGTTAGTGCGGGAACCAGTAGCTGGCTGTGACGTGAAGAATGAAGAGTGTTCCTCTTTGGGTCAGCACATAGAGATCATGTGGGGGTTAGCACCGAGTGATCCTATGTGGGTCAGAACCGACCGATCGTGTGTGGGTGAGCATCGAGGGATCCTGTGTGGTTCTACACCGAGCGATCTTGTGTGGGTCAGCACCTAGCGATCCTGTGTGGGTCAGCATCGAGCGATCCTCTATGGGTCAGCACTGAGCGATCCTGTGTGGGTCAGCACTTAGGGATACTTCGTGGGTCTGACTCTTAACAGATTAAGATTATTCAGTAGTTACATCTGATCATATCTACTACTGTACTTAAGAAATACCTGGTGTGAGCTGAGTCCTTACCTTTGTGGTATTTTTTTGTGTGGCTTACCTGTATGGTACATCCCTTCGTGGTGATACCTTGGTGGTATTATTCTATGTAGAGTACATGTGTGGTACATACCTTCATGGTATTCCTTCCTTTGTGTAATTTTTGAGCTTTGGGCTTTGATTTGGAATCTGTGTTTCCTCATGATTGAGATGGGTATACTTGATAACTTAGGTATATGTATGGTCATATAACTAAGTTGGGTTGTCAGTTGATTTCATGATTTGTGGTTTACCCTTTCTGGATTTTGTGAGACCTTGAGGGTATCGGGGTCCCTACTAAGTATCGTTATACTCACCCCTGTATGGGCTATGCCCGCACCTCATTTTGTTTGGTGCAGATGACAGACAACACTGACTGAGGACAAGAGTACCGGGAATGGAGGTAGCTCGGAGGTGTACCTTAGACGAGGTGTACTGTAGGGACGACTGTTCGCGAGCTGTACCTACCCTTCAAGTAGGATCTTTGGTTGGTGATCACAGGAGCTATTCCAATTTACTTGTACTTTCAGTTTCTTGTACTTTTTAGTTGGGCTTGTATTCTGGACCCTTTTACTTACTATACTCACTCTGTTTACTATTCAGTTTACTTGAGTTCGTATCTTTCTGTGAGCTTGGTTCCATGTGTTTACAGGTTATAAAGGCATTTCCTTCCCAGTTTTAGGTAATATGCCTTCAGTTCTAGACACCATCCCCTAGCCTATATATGTTGGGCTTGGGGGAGTCACGGAGCGAGCCCCGGGGGACGGTTCGTGACAAATTGGTATCAGAGGAGTCAGTTATACCATAGAACATTGGACTCTGATATTCTTTTTTAACGGAAATAGTGTTAAGTGTAGTGAGTGTGGTTATCAGTTTTGGGAATCCATTGTTGGTGCGATGATCGAAGTATCCATACACCAAGACCCTGACTTCTGATTTCCAACTCAGTGCACGAAAACACTAATTTTGTGTGTGTTTCGAAGAGTTTTATTTGTGATCTCTTTGAGTAATCTTACCAAGTATAAATTATTTACCGTGGTGCACCTATTCCTTTTCACGATGCCTCCATGCAGACAACCAGCTAGGGTTCCAAGAGTAGTACACACTAATATCCCACCGAGCGACTTGGCCTCAGTGCATAGCTCTCTTCTAGTAGAGGCACCAGTGGAGGCACCAGTGGTACCATTACACATTGGGACACTGATGCCACCAGCCCCAGAAGCAGAGGGTGCACGCCGTATGAGTGCCTTGAATGAGTTCCAGTGCAAGAGGCCACCCAGGTTTAGGGGAGGGATGGACCCATAGGCAGCTGAGGATTGGATGAAGGCTATGGTGAGTGTCTTTCAACTGGTAGGGACACCAGACGATCTCATTGTGATTCTTTCCTCCAGTCTTCTACAGGAAGCAACAGGCAGATGGTGGAGCATGATGCTCCAGGATCATGATGAGGTGACACTTCTCTGGGCATACTTTGAGATCCTATTTCTGGTAGAGTTTTCCCTAGAGACTCTTCACGCAGTGCGCATATAGAAGCTACTTCATCTACAGTAGGACAACAGGACTGTGGCTCAGTACTCAACAAGGTTCACTGAGCTCTCATGCTACTACACTAATATGGTATGAGACCCATTCTTCAGGGCTCGGACCTTCGAGCAGGGACTCAGCCGGGAGATCAAGGCTTCGATTATCTCACTCAACATCCCGACATAGGTGAGTGGTGTTAGAGAGAGCCCTCTTAGAGGAGAGTTTCCTTGCTGAGCAGTCACTAGCAGTGAGACCCACCACCAATCATCATGCAGCGGATTCTTCTGCAGCTGGCAGTATACAGATGTCACAGAGGTCCAAGAGGACCAGACCTATAGGTGGACGACCGCAGGATTCAGGGTCGGTTGTGCGGGGCACCCGAGGGAGAGCTTGTCATGACAGGAGTAGGGAGTGTTACGCATGCGGTGGGTAGGGTCACATGGCTCATGACTGTCCGACCCACCATATAGATGATCTGCAGACGGTCGAAGGACCACCCAGACAGAGATAGAGGTTTGACCGAGGAGGTCCGCTTGGAGCAGGAGGATGTGGCAGAAGAGTTAGCCGTGTAGTTAGTGGTGGGTTACGATTCGATATGTTACCACCACCACCACCACCAGGTGGTCCATCCCAACCATAGGGAGCAGGAGGATAGGGTTGATCTCAGCTCCAGAAAGCTAAGGCCTATGATCACGACACTCCGGAGATGATACGAGGTAAGATCAGTGTCTACTTCACCTTAGCTGCAGTACTTATAGACATAAGTTCCAGTCATTATTTTATTTCCAATACCCTCATTCAGAGCTTGGAGATTTTTATTGAGTCTTTGGCTCGATCCTTACGGCTAGAGACTCCTACGGGATCAGATTCAACGATTACGCACTGGTACCGACAGTGCGATCTTACTCTAGGAGGTGAGAGCTTCAGATGAGATCTCTTAGTAGCAGCGTCGAGGCCTTATGTCATTATCTTGGGTATGAACTGGTTATCTATAATCCATGCTCATATTGACTGTATTATGCGCAATGTGTGGTGTGTCCGCATGAATGGGACTAGGTTTACCTTCACCGGCAAGAAGGGAGCCTATGCTGCACATGATGGACTTACCCGGAGGAGAGTACAGCCAATCACTCATCATTTGGCTAGCCTTTCCCTCAGAGAAGTTGATGTGGAGAGTATGAGTTATCCTTTAGTGGTGGACCAGTACACGGATGTCTTCCTGGATGATGTTTCGGGTCTACGTCCTCGCAAAGAGGTGGAATTCTACATTGACTTGTACCCCAGGACGACACCGATATCTACACCAGCATATAGGATGGCTCCTGCAGAGCTTTGTGAGATGAGGGTACAACTAGAGGACTTGTAGGGGAAGGGATTCATTTGGCCTAGTGTTTCAACTTGGGCAGCCCCGATTTTGTTCGACAAGAAGGTGGATGGGATCTTGAGACTTTGTGTTGATTACTGAAACCTGAACCAGGTGACTGTGAAGAAATGGTACCCACTTCTGAGGATTGAAGACCTATTTGATCAATTAAAGGGAGCACGGTGGTTCAAAAATATAGACCTTAGATCAGGCTATCACCAACTCAGAGTATGAGGTGAGAATGTGCAGAAGATGACCTTTAGATGTCGGTACAACCATTAGATGTTCTTGGATATGCCATTCGGTGTAACCAATGCTCCATCAGTGTTCATGGGACTCATGAACTTGATCTTTCAGCCATACCTTGATCACTTTTTAATAGTCTTCATCAATGTAATTTTGATCTACTCGACTACTGAGGAGAATCATGCCTATCATTTGTAGGTAGTACTGGACACACTCCGAGAGCACCATCTTTATGGTAATCTCTTGAAGAGACAGTTATAGTCCTGAGAGGTTCACTTTTTGGGAAATGTCATATCAGAGGCTAGAGTTGCAGTGGATCCAGTGATGATTGAGGCGGTAATTTCTTGGGATCCACCCAGGAGTGTGACAGAGGTTCGGAGTTTCCTGGGTTTGGTTGGATATTACTGGAGGTTTGTGCCAGATTTCTCTAGAGTTTCATCACCTCTATCAGCATTGAAGAAGAAGGGGAAACCCTTAGTGTGGTCAAAGAGATGCCAGAAGAGTTTTCAGGAGCTAAGGAAGAGGCTGACCAGTGCCCCATCTTGAGGAATCTAGAGGATGGTGTAGGGTACGTAGTTTACGGTGACACATCAGGGACTGGGCTCGGATGTGTCCTGATGAAGGAGCGAGCAGTGATCACATATGGTTCTTGATAGCTAAGATAGAATGATCAGAACTACTCTACCCATGACCTGGAGTTAACAGAAGTTGTCTTCTACTTGAAGATATGGAGATACTATTTGATGGGAGAGCGTTTTACGGTGTACTCTGATCAAAAGAGTCTTGGGTATATCTTCTCTCAGAAGGACCAGAACCTGAGAGAGCGACGTTGTCTTGAGTTATTCTAGGACTATGACATAGAGATAGTCTATACTCTTGGGAAGGGGAATTTTTTAGAGGATGAACTTAGTAGGAGGTCTAGTATACCACTGTTAGGTGAGGTGACGAACTAGCTGGCCACTTTGCAGATATCCTTTGTGGATCGGGAAGGAGTATCTTTTCTTCAGTCTCTAATAGTCACTCCCCCACTTCTTCAGCGAGTCAGGGAGGTGCAGCATGGGGACACTGACTGCAAGACTCGACATGCTCATATATCCACAGGACATGCACCTGATGGATTTTCTGATGGCGAGGAGCACGTCATCCTCTTCAAAGGAGGTACCATGGTACCAAAGTCACTTAGGGAGAAAGTGTTGAGGGAGTTACACACATCCCCTATATCATTACATCCAGGAGTGGAGAAGATGTACTGGGATATTTGAAGACAACACTAGTGGTTGAGAATGAGGAAAGTAGAAGCAGATTTTGTCTCTCAGTGCCTTACTTGTCAGCAAGTGAAGGCGGAGCATCAGGTAATAGCATGTTTGGTTCAGCTGTTAGAGGTCCCAGAGTGGAAGTGGGATGGGATATCCATGCACTTCATGACAGGAATTCCCCGTACATCCAGGGGTCATGAATCGATTTGGGTGATCTTCGACCAACTCACCAAGTCGGCCCACTTCCAACCAATTAGAGAGTAGAGTTTAGTAGAGTACATGGGACGCCTCCAATTACCGGAGATTGTGCGGCTACATGGAGTACCCTCGATGATTATCTTCAATCGTGATATGTGTTTCACTTCCTGGCTATGGAAGGGGTTTCAGGCAGCTTTTGGGATACAACTTTTCTTGAGCACCGCTTTCCATCATCAGATGGATGGTCAGACTAAGCAGACCATTCAGACCCTCAAGGACATGATGCGTGCTTGCGTTATTGACTTCGATCTCAATTGGGAGGATTACTTTTCTTGGGTGGATTTTTCATACAACAACATCTATCACTCCACCATTAGGATGGAACCTTTTGAGGTGTTTTACGGGCGACCTTTCATATCACCTTTGTGCTGGACTAACCTAGGGGAGTCAACACTTTTGGGACCAAAGATGGTACGGGCTACCACATAGATGGTGCAAATCATCCAAGAATGGATGAAGATTGCACAGAGTAGGAAGATTTCTTATGCCGACAGGAGACATAGACCTCTAGAGTTCGAGGATGGTGACCACCTCTTTCTACGAGTCTCACCCCGATGAGGTTTGTGGAGATTTGGCCAAGGTGGCAAGTTATCTCCGAGGTTCATTGGACCCTTCCAGGTCCTCAGTAGAGGTGGTGAGGTGGCTTACCACTTAGCTCTTCCCCCTAAGATGCACCGGGTGCATGACGTCTTCCACGTATCCCAGCTAAGAAGATACGTGCACGACCCATCCCACATCATCAACCACGACGAGCTGGACATCGATGATAGGGAGACGTTTTCGGAGGTTCCAGATGAGATTGAGGATCAACAAGAGAGAGTCCTTCATGGGTGGTCGATACCTCTGGTTCACGTTCACTGGACGCATGGGAACCTCCAGGACAGAACATAGGAGTGGGAGGTTCAGATACGTGCTCAGTACCCCCACTTGTTTTTTAGTTTGAGTTGTGGCTTATGAGGACATAAATCCCTGAGGTGGGGATAATGTAAAGACCCAAAAATCCTATGTAATTTTTTTTAATATATGAAAACATTACGAGTCCGTGAAAATTGACGGTGTATGATTCCGAGGCCCAGTGGGTCCAGAACGAATTTATGAACTTTTTTTGGGTACGTTCAGTAAACGTGCGAGCGGGTTTTTTTAACCTTTGAACCATTGCTCGAAATTGAAATCTGAGGACACCGTTGAACTCACAGTGCTGGTATTCTCTTAAAGAGACCTTCACCTCGACCGTAGTGGGTCGAGAGTGAAAATTATTTTGTTGTGTTTTTCTTGGAAGAATAAAATAAAATAAAAATGTTTAACATTTTTATTTTTGTTGAAACCCATCATCATGGGTTATGGTGGTGGTGACCACCAGAGCTTAAACCTCCCATTTGGATGTTTAGATGTGGGGACCACCTGAACTAACCCCCATTTTGAATTTAGGGGTGGGGACCACCCGACCCCCCTCTTAATAGGGGAGAAACCTCTAAACTCCCCTACTTTAATTTTTTCCAACACAATTCATTAATTAGGCCAATTAATTTTTCCAATGTGGGACAATTAATTGTGCCAACCATTTTAATTTGATGAAGTTAAATTAAAAAGTTGGTCTATTTTCACATTTTCAAGGAATTTGGGAGAGGATAACTTTTGGTGGATTATCCTCTTCAACAAAGAACACGTTCTCCAAAGAAGAACACACTCCCCAATGAAGAACGCTCTCACCAATGAGGAACGTCTTCAACGAAAATGAACCAACAATCGAGGAAACACCGACATCACCGACATCCGTTTATCCCCAATGAAATCGTCTCCATCCTCGCGAACTCCGACAACATATCTCCGAGGTAGGGGTTTAGTTGTGTATGATTATATATTCCTATGTTCTTCCCTTCTAAAACAAATAACATGGATCAACACTCTAATTAGTTGATTCACAAATGATTTCTTTTGCGGGTTTGGGAATCATCAATTTCAGGAGGTTTAGGGTTTGACGTTATTCATTCATGTTTTTGTTGAGCCGCTTTCTACTGCTCTAACGAGGTGGGTACGGGGAAAATAAACATGGCCCGACCCCTCTATTGTTCTTCTTGAATGGTGTGTTCTTCGCAATGGAAGAAGCGAATATGTGCCACGGTGATGAACAAATGCGGCTACTGGCACACCACCGGTCACGATGAAAGTGATGGCCTCATGGCCTTGCCGCTCGAGGACCTCCACGCCACACCACAGCCTCACCGCCCGTGGCCCTCTACGTAGCCCCACGGCCTCGCCACCTCACGACCCTCCACGCCGCTCCACGACCTCACCGCCTCGCGGCCCTCTACGCCACCCCGTGGCCAAGCTGCTCCGCGACGTCCACCGTCCCGCAGAACCCACAGTCCTTGCACCGAATGCACGGCCACGCGACATCTGCGCCGCCCTCGCGACCCCCGGAGGCATCACACTTTCCTTATGGTCCCGCGGCCCCCACACCGCACCACGGGCTGCTGCCCAGGCCGGGCCGCCCAACGCGGGCCGGACCCAGCAGTCCGGGCTGGACCTAATGGGATAGGCCGGACCCAGTGGGCTAGGTCGACCCAAACCGGGTTGGGTTGGCCTAGGCGGGGTCGAGCTGGGTTGGTCCGACCGGGTCAGACCGGACCTGGACCAACTATGAGATTTACGCTCTTTTGGCCATAACATTGGTACCAGGAATCCGTTTGACGAATCGTCAGCGGTGCTGGAAACCATGAAGAGAGAAAGTCCCTTTGGTAAACCCTATATTATATTTGGCTAAACTTGGTGTACGGTCGGGTTGGATCGAGCACGAATCAAACCAGGACCTCAGGACTAAAAGGATAATAACTCACAGACCGGACATCTGATTGATGCATCGTATATTGTGTTGAGACCCCTATGGTGTGGAGGTCCTTTTTGATACATCTTCTTGGTACTTCATGGAAGTTGGAGTATCGACCAGTGCCTTAAGGAGCGGACCCTCTTGGGGATGATCAAGATTAGTGCTGGAAAATAGTAGCTGGCTGTGACTTGAAGAATGAAGAGAGATCCTATGTTGGTCATCACATAGAGATCCAATGTGGGTCATCACTGAGTGATCCTATGTGGTTTAGCACTGAGCGATCCTATGTGGGTCAACACCTAGCGATCTTGTGAAGGTCATCACCGAATGATCCTGTGTGGGTCAGTACCGAGCGATCCTGTGTGGGTCATCACTTAGGGATCCTTCATGGGTCCGCCTCTTAACAGAGTAAGATGATTCGGTAGTTACATCTAATCATCTCTACTACTGTACCTAAGAAATACCTAGTGTGAGCAGAGTTCTTACCTTCATGGGGATACCTTTTTGGTATTCATTTGTGTGGGGTGCCTGTGTGGTACTTCCCTTCATGGTGATACCTTGGTGGTATTCTTCTGTGTATCGTACCTGTGTGGTACTTACCTTTGTGGTATTCCATCCTTTGTGGAATAGTTGAGCTTTGGTCTTTGAGTTGGACTCCATTTTCCTCATGATTGAGATGGGTATACTTGATAACTTAGGTATATGTATGGGCATATACCTTAGTTGGGTTGTTAGTTGATTTCATGCTTTGTGGTTTACCCTTTGTGGATTTTGTGAGACCTTGAGGGTCTCGGGGTTCCTACTAAGTATCATTATACTCACCCCTACACGGGATATGCCCACACCTCATCGTGTTTGGTGCAGACGACAAACAATGCTGACTGAGGACGAGAGTACCAGGACCGAAGGTAGCTCGAAGGTGGACCTTAGATGAGGCATACCACATAGACGACCATTTGAGAGTTGTACCTACCCTTCGAGTAGGATCCTTGGTGGGTGATCACAGGATCTGTTCTAGTTTACTTGTACTTTCAGTTTCTTGTACTTTCCAGTTGGGTTTGTATTCTGGACCCTTTTACTTACTGTACTCACTCTATTTACTATTCAGTTTACTTGAGTTTGTATCTTGTTGTGTTCTTGGTTGCGTGTGTTTACAGGTTATAAAGGTAACGCCTTCCCAATTTTAGGGAATACGCCTTCAGTGCTAGACGCCAGCCCCTAGAATATGGAAGGGGGGCTTGGGGTAGTCACAGTACGGGCCCCGGGGGACAGGTCATGACCCATTACATCACATGTGTGCATGTGTTTCCCATGAGATCATGTTTGATGCCTGATCACATGTGTGTTTTTGTATCCCATGAGACCATGTTTGATGTTTGATTACATATGTGTGAATGTATTTACCATGAGACCACATTTGAGTATTATAAAATGTTTGTGTTTATTATTACTAATACTCATTATTGTTATATTGGTTGTGTATAAATGTGTTATGCCAATTGTTTTTGAGGAATGGACTTTAGAGGTTTTTCTATGGGTAGTGAATAATGGGTGAACCATTGTGTCTTGGTTAGACCATTGAAGAGGGGTGATATGACATGTGATGATGAAGATGGTGGACTGAGAAACTAGAAGGGCTATGATTTCCTTGGTGCATAACCTAAGGTAGTTCTAGGATATAAAAACCATGTGGCCTAACCTGATATAGAAATAAGGAATGATGATCTTGAGGTCTAATCAATGATTGTGATGGGGTTCAACAACCTTGTGGATCAACCCATGACTTTTTAGCCATGCTTCAGTTGTGATATACTTGTGATGAATTATGGTCGACTCATATTCATGATTTCTATTATGATCATATTTTATACATAGAAATAATGTTTATATAGATAAGAGTTTTTGTAGGATTCATCAGCGCATGAATTCTCATTGCATGATTGTATTTTATTTTCTAGAACATTTATTTTTTATCATAGAATACATTATTATACATGTTTATTCATGTAAAAAATGAATTTATGTTGTCTTACTAGTTTTATACTCACACCCTACACAAGAATCTTGATGTGTGTTAAAACTTCATGATCATGGGCTCAAGGAAGGGAAAAGGCCCATTGACATGGAGATGAATATATGGATCACAGGTATTGAAGGTAGTACAAATATAGAATCTAGAGTGATGCTTCTGTGTTTTAATAACTTAACTATATTTCTCATAATCTAGTTTGACCTACCACTTGGGGGTCCTTATTTTATTATTATGTATGCCTTGAGATGCATTATATGACATTTTTCATATTATTTATTATTATTCTATTCCATTATTATTTTTTATTATATATACTTGAATTTTTTGATATAGATGGTATAGGCTCACCATTGAAGGTGTATGAACCCTTGTTTCTAGTCATACACCTCTTGAGTATAGGGATGTGTGCATGTTTCCATTTGGAAAACTAGATCAAACACAATGATTATAGTTGGGGAGTTAAAAATTGGTATTAGAGGAGGGTTACCATTTTCATTCTTCTTGACACTGTTTTAGGGGAAAGGTAAAAATGCTTTAGAATGTATGGAACTCAAGGAAGGGAATTATTATGTTTTGAAACATCTCATGTGTAACAAAAATCAGAGTTACCAATGATGGGATTTTTGTTATAGTTTATGGTATTTGGGTGTGATCATGCATAATTAGTAGGAATGTAGGATCACATTTCATATATATACCAGTTATGTGATTCTTAATATTTTTTAAATTTAATGACTTTTTTGTTCTAATTTTTGAGTGATATATCTGTATTCAATGTTGTTGTGATATATATGTTGGAAATAATTAGTTGACCTTTTTCATGTTGTTATGTTTTTCATATATATAATTGTGACTAACATCAAGGTATGAAGGACTAGGCTTTATCCTTGAGTAGAACAAGAATGGCTATACCTTGTGAGGGTATCTCCTAAGATATGTATTCAAATAGAAATATATTTTCTATACTTGTGATCTACTTAGGATGTTATCATAATATGTGTTTATATGTGTATTTTGTGTACAATTCCACCTTGATACCATCATATGAAACCACCAATAGAAGTGACCCATGATTCTCTTATAAGGGAGAGAAGGTGATTCTTAGTGCTTCAACTGTATATAGAGTGGGAATTATTTTAAAATTTTCCAACACCTTAGATAAATTGTCATTTGTGTGATAATATGGGACATATTCAGATGTTTTGTGTAACAGTGTAATGGAAATGTTCTTATAGGGGTATATAATAGACATATGAAGTGACCCATGGGTCTAGTTTTGGTTTATAGTAGCAGCTTAAGACCACATAGACATTGGTAACATAGAAGAGTCACACACCACTAGGGAAAAGTTGTTTTTTAGAGTAGGAAGGATATATGTAGTAGACCAGGTTCTAACTAATGGTGGTTAGGGACCATTGACTTTTCGATGTTCAATATTGATTATATATATTATTTATTCTACCTTGTTTAATATGTGTACTTCAAATTCATTTATATCTTCACAAATTGATTCTTCTCATGAGATAATAGTGAAGTTATCTTATAATTTTTTATCTCTTGACACACCCTTGAGTAAGAACTTGGATAATCTATATATATATATAGGATTTCCAATAATATTTTCTTTCTACAAACCTATTTGGTGTTTCATGATTCTCAAGATGACTACATTCATTGTGATCTTCAGAATGGATAGGAGGGAAAGTTTATTTTGTGTACAATGACTTTTATGAAAGAGGTGTTTCCATTACTAAACCCAAGGGGAGAAGTTTGTGATGATCAATGAATGGAATGTTAGAGTAGGTATAGTGATAAAATTTCATGTAAAAATATTGAATCTTATGGTAGAGACCACAATAACTCTCTCCTTTATTTCTCTAATGGTGTAACTTTATCAGAATATCTTTTCAAATTAATTTTCATGTATCCCTCTGGAGAGAGGAATTGAAATTGAGATTGACCTCATGTAATGAGTGAAACCTATATCAATTCCCTCAGATTTTATATCATCATATATGTTGAAATAACTCAAAGTAAAAATCAAGGAATTAGAGGTGATATGTTTTACTAGACAAATATATTCTCCTTAGGGTGCTTTGGTATTGTTCTAAAAGAAATAAGATGTTATTTTTTGGTTTTTATTAGACTATAGGATCCTAAAATAGGTGAATATGAAGAATCAATACCCATTTCTGAGGATATATGACTTTTTTTACTACTTTCAGGGAGCCTAGTGGTTCTCCATGATTGAATTAAATTCAAGATGCCACCAGCTTCAGGCCAGAGAGGAGGATATTCATAAGATAATGTCTAGAAGTAGATACATAATATATGAGTACATTTTTATTTTCTTCATATTGATAAAAGATCTAGTGGTTCCATCCATATATCAGCTCCTTCATTGTGGTATGTTTTGATAATATCCTCATATACTCATGTTATTAGGGTATTCATGATAAGCACATAGATATTGTACTGAGTACACTATTAAAACATTAGAATTATGAAAAAAATTGATGTGTCACTTTTGGATTCAGGAGTTAATGTTCATTGAGCATGTGATATATGAGGACGGAATTTTTGTTTTTTTGGAAAATGTAGATGTGGTGATGTCTTGGGTATGCCCCAAAAAAGTGTTTGAGATAAAGATCTTCGTTTGTTTAGTTAGGTTCTATAAATAGTTTATATAGGACTTCTCCCATTTGAAAAAACCTACGAATGGTCTTAAAAAGAAAAAGGTGAAGTTCAAGTTTATAGATATTTGAGAAGAACCCTTCCTAGAGTTGAAGAGAATATTTAGAGAAACACTTTCTCTAACATTACCAAATCATAGGATGGGATACATAGATTATTGTGCCGGATTATTTTTTGGTTTTCGAGTTATGTTGATGATGAAGGACTATATAGTAGCTTATGGGTAATATCAACTACAACCCCATGAGAAACAATTCTAGACACATGGCCTTGAATTAGTGTCTATGGTTCATGCATTCAAGTGTTGATGACAATATCTCTATAGTGTGATGTTTATTTTTTACAAAGACCACAAAAACCTCTAATATATCTTCTCTCAGTGGGATCTGAACTTGAGGTAGAGGCATTGTGTGGAGTATATGTATAAATTTGACATTGAAATGGACCATGCTCTATAAAAGGGTAGTTTAAATATGGATTCCATTGTAAAAATACCCTAGAGACACAAGATCACAGGGAGTTCCTTTCATTGGAGGATTTATGTCTAATGATTTTGAAAGATGAGTGTCTTATGGTTGCATAAATGGATCATAGAGTTATGACTTGTCTGTAATTGGAAATCACATCTACATTAGAAAACTGGGTAAATAATATCAAAGAGTTATATCCCATGTGTTCAGTTATTTGATAATGATTTTTTAACAACCAAAGATTTTATGGTATGAAACATTAAAAAAATTTAATCTCTTCAATACCTTACATTGCATGTAGCACCAAGTTCAAAATAACTACAATCCATTATTATATGAATGTTATAAACATTTCATTAAAATTAGAGGGTATGAATTTGACTAAATTAATAATTAAAAGTATATGGTTTTTACATTTTGAAAATAATTTCATTGTTTATCAATAAAAATATTAAAATCATTTGAATGTAAATGAAATATTTTTCTGAGAAATTATTTTTGTGCGCACAATATGTATATGTCATAATAAATTAAATTAATCACTATTAGTGAATTATTTTAATATAAAATATTATATATTCAATAATATTCTTTTATTTTTATCTAGAATTTTTACTAGTCATAGGATAAGAATAAATCCAGTTTTGGGCTTAAAAACTATATTTTTCTAAAAAAAAGACTTTCATCACATTTTTCAAACATTTTTTAGAATTAATCTCTTGAACATATAGAAATCGAATATTAATGAATTTATTGAATATTTAGAAATAGTAGGTTCAGATTTTGTAAATAGTTAAATTTTATTTTATTCAATATGAATAGTAACTGGTAAAATTTATCACCTCGGTAAAGGGTAAATTTAGTTAATAAAGGATGAAACATAGTGATAAGGTCATAATATTTCTACTTAATTATAATTGTATGAATGTAATTTTACACCAATAAATTTATATTAATAAAGAAAATTGGTTTTTAATTTTTAGATATTAAATGATTACCTTAAATTCTTGTGCAACGCTAATAAAATATTTATTAAATTAACAGAAAACATTATTAAATGATACATAAAATATTAAAAGTGATATAATTTGAGTAATCTATAGTGTTAAACGTTTTTTTAGAATCATATGACATATTAGTGATGTTTTAATGAATTATATTAAAAGTAAAACTTCTTCTTGTAGTATTTGAAGTCAAATTAAGTAAATAATGTCAAAATTGACATTAATGATAATTTATCAAAATAATATTTTACTAAATTTTTAAAAATGATTAAAATATTTAAATATGAAAGGGGTAAAATATAGTGTAAAATAGGATTTATTATCCATTAATGAGTTAATAGTTATCTTAAATGTAAAATTAGAACTCTTTAAGAGTAAAAAATATGTTATCACGGTTTAAGTTAGAATATTTTAATTTAAGGGTACAGACCAAAAGATAGAGTTTAAAACACCACATTAACCTATAAAATTTTTATTGGTCGATGAAATGTTAACCATATCCTACCCTAGGTTCTAAATCCTTTCCATTTGGATGAATTATTCATGATAATGAATTTATTATAATTTAATCTATTATGAAATGCGAGAAGTGCCCATCACCTCAATTATAAAAGGGCACCTCCTCCTTTACATCAGTACACCACATTGAGACTTATAACTCAAAAAACCCCTCTAAAATTAGTTATAAAAGTACTTATATACATTATAGAGGTTATTGCATCCAAACATACTAACTTTATGACCCTTAATAGGATATTTAAAGGATTTCTTTCAATGGATATGTAATCGCCTTAATTTTTTTCTTTTTAATTATTATTTGTCTCATACAAATCTATGGTATTTATCATAAAATAAAAACTTAATTATAATAAAATTATTTAAATTTAATTATAATTATGAAATAACCATTATCCATCCTCTTTTCTATCAAATGGGAGGTGAAGGTATCACTCGTGTGTACATATGTTTTACCCTCTCCACGCAATAATACAATTCATTTTCCACTAGGATATTTATTGGATGGTTATTATGATAGATTTAACTTTTATATATGATAATTGTGAAATAATTATACCCTTTCAATTATAATTTCACATCTACCCTCTTATCTTCAAATTACATAGAATACTATAATTCTCACGTGCGTAAGTGTGGATTACCCCCTCCACAAAGTGATATGATTTGTTTTTTATTTACATTTCACTTGGATGGTAATAAGGATATGTTTTTTAAATATATATTATTAATATGATATAATAAATATCATATAATTGATAATTATTTACCTTTCTTTCCTTCTATCTGTCGAAAAATGAAATTAGCGTTCATCTGTATATATGGAATACCATCTCCATGAATGGTGTAGTTCATTTTTCAAAATATAAATTTTATAGATGAATATAAATATGTATATAATTAATATATATGAGATTTTTATCACTATTGTGAATATGGGGATGATGTTACCCGGATAAAAGTACATGGAAATGAACCAAAAAATACATGAAAAATGAAGCAGTTACCAAACAGAACAATGATTTTAATAAATAACTATTAATAAGTTAGTGATAAAAGGATATAAGTAAATAATATAACATATGATATATATGTTATAGTTCTATAATGGATTTATAATCAATATATATTTAGTATAAATTAGGTTTGGATTCATAAAAAGTATTTTGAACCTAAAGTAAGGGTTTATTTGACCATCTCATCACCATTTGGGATTGTCTCTGAAGGGGGAGTCTTTTCTTTTATATCCATATTTTCTAAACAAAAATTAAATATAATTTTTAATATTCTCAAATAATTTATTAAATAAATTTTTATCTATATTTAACCTTTTCAATTAATTTTTTTATGAATCTTATTTTTATTTTTCAAATGAGGTACTTTTTAACTTTTGCTGAAAGTGTAAAAGGAACATTTTTAACATATAAAACATAAGTAGAATTTCATACCCTCAAAATTGTTGAATTATTTGAAAATTAAATTATAATTTTACAATTTTTTAATGAAAATGGTTTATTTAGTATGTTTAATGTTTTCAAAAATTAAAAAAACAATGTGAAATGTGTATTATCCTCAAGAAAAATTCTAGTGATCCCTTTAAATTACTTTCAAATATGTAAATATACTTTGTTGAATCTTTTTTTAAGGTTGTAATCTAATGATACCATGCATTATTTTAATCTATATGGTTTATGATCATATTAATTGGATAACATATTGATATTATTTTCAATAGTTCTTCCAAAATGAACAATTATTGATTTTTGAGGCTTGTTGATTATGTTGTGTTGTTTATTCATCTAAGGAATGAATTGGACATAGTAAGTGGAATATAAAGACCACTATAGCCCCTAAATTCATCTATAGGTATCATGAAATTAAATTTATTAAGTTCTAGGTGAGGCCTTACTTGTTTATTTTCAGATGTCTTCGCATAAGGCCATGATGAAGTTTTCAGATATCTTGGACAAGGCTTCAACGGTAAGTTTCAGATGTATAAAATTATGGATTCCCTAATTATAAATTCAGTTATTTATTTTTGTTTGATTATATTATTTCTTGTGATCTATAGGGATTTTTTTCCAGTTTATGTGATTATTTGGATGACATTATTTTCAAAAACATTTAATCTTTCCATATTATTCATTATTTATTAGTTTCCACCATATTCATATCCTTACTAAGAATATAAGATTTCCATTTTATTTGTTTTTTCCCTAGGGTATGAATAAGGGTATTATGAATAACATTGAGCTTGAAATAATAATTTTATGCTATGTATTTTATATTTCCAATGTAATATGGTAATCATTTTTATATCTGGTTATTCAGAACTACTATATTATTGGTCCTTTGGGATGTGATTACTTTTATCTAGTGATAATATAATCAAGTAACCACTAGATTTAATATAATATAGTTTGGTTCTTTATAGTTGGTATTAGATAAAGTTTAGTAGAAACCTTGGGAAATAGACTAATGAATACATAGACTAGGGAATGTGACCATATAATGACCATTGAGAATACTCCCTAAGAAACTAAGCCTATGAATATGAGATTCGTTATAAATAAATTAACAAGTTATTTTACATGTTTAATTAGTCTTGTAATTATACATTATGATTCAAAATTTTATAATCTAATCTATCATATTCCATTTTTTATAAATGGATCACGATATAAGGAATGGAAACTGTATCAATGCACATAATCCATGTTGGGATTACCCGCCTAGATAAGATAATGAAGCTGAAGCTGGAGATATAGCTAGAGATGAATAAATTATAACTATATTGGGGAGTATGAATCGGGTTATGACCAATAACCTATCTCATCTACATTTAGATCTATAGCATAGTATGATAACGATATACCGCTTTATGAGTAATAAAACTCCAACATTCAATGTAACATAAAATTCACTTGTAACACAACATATTATAAGTTCTTTAGAGATGAAAATTATTACTTTGGGAAGTAATTAAGGGGATATAGTTTTCATGGTAGTTTATCAACTCTCATGGGATGCAGATCAATGACAATCATTGATTCAAAACACTAATGATGTAGAGGAAATATTAGACCTGGAATATAGGGATTTTAAATTAGTTTTCTTAAAAAATATTTTCCTCATGAATAATGAGTGGATATAGAAAGTAAATTACATGAGTTTTAGAAAAATGGACGATGAAAATGTTGCTAAGTGTGAAGAAAAATTTACATGGTTATAAATTCATGTTGAGGACTATGTATGTAACCCAAAGAGTAAGATCGACTATTTCTTGGATAGGTTGAAGGAATTATTTCATAGGTAACTAGTCTCAAAAACCTCATCATCATATGAGGAACTAGTCTCATGTGATATCAATATAGATAAACAATTCCTTAAGTCTTATGAATTGAAAGGGAAAAAATATAACAAGAGAATGGAAAAGAAGAAAAATAGAAAAGGGGAAGATGAGGAAATGAAATTTTCAAAAATGAGATACATTTGGAAAGAAACACCCTGGTGCCTATTTAAAAGAAAAAGTAGTTTGATTCTAATGTGGAGAAAAAGGTCCTCCTACTCATGATTTCAATGAAAATAAAGAAACTACAAACAATAAATTCTTCAATTATAAGGATATGGGGCACTATGAAAATTATTTACCAAGACATTATGTTAATTTTCCCCACAAAAGAGAAAGGGAGAAAGGTCACATTTTTGTAATCATAACATCTTATATTGAAGATCCTAATGATATGATGGAATTTACTATAGTCTTATATTCAAATTTATCCAATTATCTATTTTATTTTGAATATTTTCACTCTTTTTTTCTCTTATGTTTTATAAGAAAATTATATATTTAACTAGCACCTTAATAAGGGTGTTATATGCTAAAAATATAAGTATAAGTCTCACTGAAACAAGTATGTTTCAATGTATTCCCATTATGACACATAAAAATATCATATTTACTAACATTATTGTTATATCTATGTTGGATTTTTACATAATATTTTTTATGTAATGGCTTTAAAAATGTGGTGAAAATATATTTCAAAGAAAAGGAAATTACAATTCTTGGTGATGATGTATAATTCTTTATCTTTAGAGCGGAGAATTCATCTCATGATTAATGTTTAGATCCACACCCAATAGCTCTTATAAATTAAATTCTTGGGGAGGATAAAAAAATTTTTACAGAAGGAAAAGGTAATTTTAAAATTGAGGATATTCATATTTTATATGAATACATTAATGTATTTCCTAGGAAATAACCTATAAATATACTAGAGTATGAAGTTTAGTTTTCAATTGATTTAATCCTAGATTTAATGACAATATCAAAGACTCCCAATGAAATGTCCACTATGGAATTAGTATAGTTGAAAAATAAACTATAGGAGATATGTGATAATGGATTTACATGCCCTAGTATTTCACTTTATGGATACCCTATTATTTTCATTAATAATAAAGATGAAACTATGATGTTGTTCATTGATTACAATGAAATAAATTATATTACAATAAAAAAAGTATACTCTGCCTCACATTAATGACTCGTTCGATCAACTTCATGGACTTGATTATTTTTCGTAGATTAACCTTTGTTCTGGGTATCATCAATTGGGAGTAAATAAGGATGATGACCTAAAGAAAATATTTCAAAAAAGGTATGGACATTATTATTTCACGGCAATTCCATTTGGATTGAAAAATGAACCCTCTGTCTTCATGGATTTAATGAAAAGAGTATTTAAGTTATATTTTGATAATTTTTTTTCATATTTACTAATGATATGTTGGTGTAATAAAAAATCTATAAGGAACATTATAATCACTTACAGATCATTCTTGAGTCTCTTAGATAAAAAGAGTAATATGGGTAATTTAGAAGGGTTAAAATATGAATATAAAAGGTTTCTTTTCTTTTTCATATTATCACTAAGTATGGAATTATAGTTGATACTGTGAAGAAAATGTTATTCCAAGAATGATCTATAGTATCAAACATAACTGAGGTATATAATTTCACTAGTTTGATGGGTTACTATTAGCAATTTGATCATAAAATTATAGATTGGCTAACATAATTACCAAACATACTTATAAATGGGTTATGTTTTTAGAGAAAAAGAAATGTGACTATTTTTTGAATAATTGAGGAGGAGATTTTTGAATGGTTTGATTTTGACTCAACCAACTACAAATTATGGATTATTTAATTATACTGATTTATTCAGGAAGGAAAATGGTTATATGCTTGTGTTGAATGATAAAGTTATTTACTATGCATTATGGTATTTAAGTAATCCTGAAAAAACTATCCAACCCATGATTTTTAATTAGTATGTGGAATATTTATTTTGATGATATGGAGATACTATATCTATAGTGAAATATTTGATTTATATACAGATCCTAAGAGTTTAAAATACATCTTCACATAGAATGGAATCCACATGAGACCAAGATTATGGATTAAGCTACTTAAGGATTATGATTTATCAATACACTACCATCCATGAAAGGTAGATAAGGAAGAGGATTCACTTATCAGGAAAGATCATGGAGTTATGAATAAAATGAGTATTGAAAACAATCATATGTTCATAGATTTAGTAATAATGGATATGGGTAGTATTAATAAAGGGATAACATCACTCCTTTTTGAAATTATTGAAACCCCATATTTATTAGAAAGATAAAAAGATATCTATCTGATAATGAGAATATTCAAAGAAAAATTAAACCATTTAATGATGGGAAATTATCAGACATCATATATGAAGTTGCAATTCTGAAATATGGAAAGATGTTATGTGTTACGTATATACCTTAGCTAAAAAAGGAAATTATAAAATAATGGTAAAATATTGAATTTCTCTATAAACCATGGAAGTACCAAGATTTATAGATATTTGAAGGAACATTTTTTGGGGGATAATATGAAGTATATTTTTATTATTATGTTGCAATATGTCTAGTTTTTCAATAATTGAAGGATGAGATAAAACATACTTGAAAACAAATTTAACCGATTTCAATTACTATATGGAAATTAGATAATATAACTATGGATATATTCAATGGATTTCCTATGTTTCCTGGAAATAATGATGCAATATGGGATATTATTGACCCATTTACCAAATTTTCACATTTCCTTACTATAAGAGAATATTTCCTCTAAGCGCCTTGCACAACTAAATATTTGGGAAGATATAAAACTTCATCACTACTAGAATGTGGGTTTTTCCCAACACTTCCATACCAATGGTTTCATAAAACCATTGGTAAAGAAAGTCCTAATCAATCTTTACCAACAATTTAAATAGAACCATTGGTAAAAGGATGGCTTAGGGGACCTTTTACCAACAGTTCCTTAGAACCGTTGGTATAAGTGTGGCCTGAAAATTTTTACCAACGGTTTTTAAAAACTGTTGCTAAAAGTTTCCCCCAAATTAAAAGCAGCACCTCCTCTCCCCATTCGCGATAGAGAACCCTAAACCAGAGCACTTCCCCCAAATTCCCCCTCTCTCTCGGTGATCTAGGAGATCCTTCGGCTTCCTCTTACTCCATCCCATACAATCTGCTGAATCTTCTGCTGAATTTCCATCTGAACCATCTTAAATTAGTCATTTTATTAAGTTGTACATTATTTTTATTGAAATTTATCTAATATTTCAGTTTTTAGTTTTGATTTTGATATCTATATTCTTTTTTTTCTGTTTTTATTTAACCTATATGTGATGAGGTTGTATCCTCATTAAGATGTGCAATGATGTGGGTTAATTGGAGGTGACTGATGCTATATGAGATTTTATGGGTTATTGTGAGGAGTTTCTTTCCCTTTAATTGATTGGTTAATAAAACATAATTTAGTGCTGCATATATTATGTAATTGGAATTGGTAAAGTAAAATGTTGGTCTCGGATTTATGAGTTGGTTATTTGGATGGTATTCTTTATCAAAATAGGGTATATCTCTATTGAATATGGGTGTATTTTCTAATTGACTAATGTATTTATTAAACTGACCATGTAATACACATTTACCACAATACGGAAGCACCACAAAAATCATAGATAGACACTACACACCACAAGACATCCATGGGAGACACCCCTTGACATCTACGGATAGTTAAGGGGCCATTAACTTAGGAAATGAAGTCAATTGGAACTCAAGCATTGATAAATTACCATTTTTGGTAGTAAATATACCAAAACATTTATTCTTAGTATAGTATAATGAAATGGTTTACACCCACATGACCAAGTAGACCATCTGGTTCATGGACTTGTTCCCAACAAGGTTCAAGAGTAGGATCAACAACTAAACATTGATTGTGGTCCCTCTGAGGTTCTTTCTATAGTGAAGAGGGTTATGTGCACAATCATCAACTCAACTAATGTATCATAGGTGCATATTCAATGGATAAGTGTACTAGTATGGTGTTTCCAACAACGTGATATTTACAGAACATAATGAAAAATGAAGAGATTATTAAATGGAACTGTTTCCCCTTGCTTGCTGGAACATGATTTGACCCATGGGGCGGTGTGGTTCTTATATATTGGGTGGTGACATGTATAGTCACAAGATACAGGTATGTTTTTGTTGAGTTTTTATTTTATTTTCTTTATCGCATTTTCCACTTAGGTATTTTACTTCTTTCTATAGACAGAGGGTAGTGATGCTATCCTGACTAATTGACATAGATCACTTGTGTACTATAATACCATGAGGTGTGAGTGTGAGGGAACATTGGAAGATAGAGGATCCTCGGGGTCTTCCATGAGATGGAATTGTTTTTCTAAAACATTGTGTGGGAACATTTCTGGAGTATTTTGGAGTCATGATATAACCCCAAGTGTCTCCATGAGATAGTATAAATAACCTCAAGTGTCTCCAAGTGTCTCCATACATCATATCATCCTCGCATGGGTTGGGAACTCACCCAATCCTATCAAACCTATCATAGTCTATCCTCTCAGTAACATAGTCTAGAATAATCTCTCGAGGATTATCCCATGCCTTGATACACATCTCATCATCCAACTAGATAAATAGGATTATTCACCTTATGATTTTCCTAGTCACAAAGCACACCATGTAGAACCCATCTACATTATATTCTCAATAATCCAGTCAAGAACCTCATCAAAATCATGTTTTATAACCCAGCCCCACTAACCAGGTTCCATCCTAAGAAAAATCACACCAAGACTCTTAGCAATATAATGCCTATAAGAACCCGGACCTTCTTTTTAGTTATGTTTTCCTTTTTTGGCCATTTTTGAGAAAAAGAGGAGAATCTGGAAATTTTGTAAGTACACGCCGTGTACTTTTCTTCCGCTTGAGGCCGTGTCCGGGCCAGTCACACGGGGTGTATCAATGAGGTGGAGTCTGATTAATACGACATATGGAAAATGGGACTACACGCCGTGTACTCAAGAAGTACACACCGTGTACTTTTCTATTTATTTCATTAATCGGTCTGAGGTCACGCCTAATCCCCATTTTCATCTTCTTCTCCACCTAATTACATTCAGAGAGAACTAGAGAGCTAATTCTTCTCCGAGCAACTGATTCTTCACCGGTTGTCCGAATCGAACGCCGTCGGGTGCAATAGAATCACAGCGGTGAGTTATCAGTTCTTCTTTGGCCATGTTTCCTGATTCCTCCTCTTGTGAGAGTTATTTGAGGTTGAATGTTTTGGAAGTTTTTCCATATTTGCTTCATTCTAGACCGATTCACATGCCGATGGTCAAGAATATCAATCACCAAGGATCGAGGTATGTGGTTTGTTGCCCTACGTTGAATGTCTTTGAGTTTTTGGTGCAAAAGTGCCGGATACCCATGTATCAGGTATCTCGAGTTAGGGTTTTGATCCTGTTTTGTTATCTGACTTAGATTTCTTGTATGATTGAGGTTATTAGATGATTAATAATTTCTTGTTAGCATGTTTGAGGATCACCCCACGGGTGTTTCCCCTTGTTTTGGATGTTGATTTCCGTTTGGCACGGTTTGCCTACGAGGCAACCCTTTTTCACATTTCTAGTATGACTATTGAATTTATTGCATGTATTGCCTATTGTTTATATGATTATGGATTCTTTTGTAGCTATTATCCAAGTAGTTTCTGAACTTACTTAGGCTGCTAACAGTCAATTACGCATGACTAAACTGCTCAGGGATGAGTGAACCTGGTGTGGTAGACTAAAGGGGGAATTGACAATTCGGGCTTCCCTAGAGAGTCTGTTATAATTAGTATCAATCGCATGACCTATGGAAATGGGACTTTGTGCTTTCTCAGAGTGTCCTTAGTTACGTAGAGAAACTATAGGGGGAATTAGATGTAAGTGCTTCCTCAGAGAGTCCATATCTTTAGTTGCAATACCACAGGGGAATTGACGGTGAGAGCTTCCCAGAGTGCTTGTGCCTTTGTACGTCTACTTGACTAGAGGGGTTTTCTAGTAGGAACCACCCAGAGAGTCAGTGTTTTATTTGTTGGTTGGTTGTGACAAGTCCACTATTCCAAAGAACAAGCTTGGGTTTGTACTGCTTGCTGTTTAGGTAGACTGCTGAGTTACCTGTTGTGATTACTTGCTTGCCATCGGAGTATAGAGATGTTTCTAGGTTCCTTGGTTGATAGCTAAATTATTGTACTGAACTAATAAATGAATGTGAATAGAGTTTGGTAGGATTTCATACTTTATTGTATATCTGCTTCTCTGCTGCATTTATTTTCTTTAAATTTTCTATATTACTCACTGACAGTAGGGCACAGATCTCATGGTGATTGCCTACTGGGATTAGTCTCACACCCTATTTGGGTACTGCTTTTCGGCCCAAAAAAGTTATATGGTTGGAGGTGTGGACAAGGACTGTGGCCTTTCTACTTCGGGTACGTGATTGCTGGTTGGAGCTGGAGAGCATAGGACCGAGCTTAGGCTTACGATGCTGCTGGAGTTGCTGTTACTTTCGTACTTTGTTTTCAGTTGTATTTCAGCACGTTGTTGTGTTTCTTCTTTCCTTAGATAGTTTTACCTGCTGCATCATTATCATTATCATTATGTGTTCATTGCTTCCGCTGTTTAGTTTCAGTGTTTTTATGTTGTTTACTGCTTCCTCCATTTACTGTTGTTTTCTTGCCTTGTATACCTCACCAAATGAGGGCATAGTTTCTCCAACAACTTACCAAGGCTCTCGTTGCTATTCGGAAACCTCTGGAGTTTGAGGAAATGCTTTTTAGGTCATGTGGAGAACCGGGTACGGGGCACTAGTGGAAGGGCTCCGGATTCGGGTCGTTACAAAGTGGTATCAGAGGTGTTCTTTCTTTTTTCTATTGACTTACTATTTAGCGACATTAGACAGGGATACGACGCAATAGGTAAATGGTAAATAGTTGTACCCGGGTTTTCTAGAACCCGTGTACAGGGAAAAATCCAGATTACCTCGAATATTGCAAGTTTTGAGTTTTGAGAATATTACAGTTTAATTGATTTCACCGTTGGGTGATGCACTTGTTTTGTGTTGTTACTGTTTATATGATTGCAGATCTATTTTGTTGTAACCCGTTGAGATGAGGGTATGCCATCTCATGCATCATATAGGCACATGTTAGAAGATCACATGCCATGAATCTTTCCATTCCATCTAGGTTGCATTAGAGATTACATGCTGTTGTGATAGGATTTGTGATAAGAAATTCATGCTATTGTGATAGCTGCAGTGATAGAATACCTGCTATGTTGATAGGGTATCGGTTGTAACACCCCAGGTAAATAAAGAATATGAAATTTTCATATTTATCCATATTTGTGAATAAAATATTAATATTACTTTAAAGGGGACGCTATGCTCGATGGCATACCCAACACGCAACAACGAGTTTCTTGGGAATCTTACGTTGCACTCTAATAATAAAATAATATTATTTTAAATGGTATTTAACATGTAGCCGTTGTATTGGCGGGAATAGATAGAAATAACTAAAATATGATTATATATGTTTTTAAATGTTTTTACATTTATCCAATAAAATATAAAGGCTTAAAATACGGAAAGAATTCAATTTTAGGCATATATGCTCTAGTTTTCACTAAAGGTTCACTTATCGCCTTTTGATGGAGAACTGTCATTAAATATAGTTTTGTTCACTCTTATAAATTCTATTGGACCAAATAAATCTCTTCTTAAGAATTGGGACATCAAAATTTACTTTTTGTAAATTTTTGGTATCTTTCCGATAAAGTTCATTTTTAATGAATAGTGTAAAATGTAGTATTTTAATTCAAAACCACTTTTTAATATAATTTATTTATATGATTAGATTATCTTTTGAATTGGTTTTAAAGTGAAATTAGAATATATTTTTACCATTAAATCCAATATTGGTCGTTGGAATTAATTTCACTTTGAAATCAGACTTAAACTAGTGTCAATCTTTTGATACTTATTATTTCATAAAAACACGCTATTTGCTATAACAGCAGGAATTAATTATTAAATTAATTAATGTGACTTATATGTTTTGAATTTTGTAAAATAGACTTCATTTTTGAATTTGTAATATCAAATATAGCTTAGGGTGAATTTTTGGGATTTTTCTGAAAAACTTCAATTTTTGATGAATAGTGAAACCACTAAGTGGTACTTATAAAAACTGATTTTTCATTTAAATGAAATTTTACCACTTCTGTGTTTTGAATTTCAAAAATCCGACATACATGGTTGTCATTAAGATGTAAAATGTGGTTCAATGGGATAAAAATAATTTTTTGGGGAATAGTAACTTATTAAGTTTTTAATCGCGATTAGAGGTAATTAGTGTAGTTTATGGTAAGAATAATGTTTTAATAAAATGAAATGACCTAGACACATGTCCTACCCTCATTGGATGTGTCATGGCCGACCAAGAAAATCCATGGGTCAACTTGGGGACCCCATGGAGCCACTTTTGTTGGAAAATGACATAAATACCTTTTTATTTAATGTTAAAGTAAAAATGAGACAAACATGATATGTTTTACTAAAACAATTTTTACATGGGGTTATACAAATCAGATTTTTGACTATAAATATTAATTAGAAATCTAAAAAGATTTCCTACATGATAGTATTTTTTTATAATTTTTTGACATTAAATAAATTAAATTATTTATGACATCATGATGATGCAGTGATGACCTCATTATTTAACGATTTAAATAAAATGGAAAGATAATGTAATATCTAAGACCTAAACATGTCCAAAGCCTATTGTATGAGTGGATTTAGAACCCTTATCACCTTATAATCGAAATAAATCAATGTGGGACCTTTAAAATCCGAAAATATTTTGAAAATAAAGTAACATTTTGTAACTTTACAAGAGTGCCCCTCCTCTCCTCTTATAAAAGGCCCCCACCTATACCTCCTTACCCACACTCCCAAAGCCTTTGGCTCGGCCAACCCCTACCCATTTTGTCTCTAAACTTCCCTATATTACTCCTTGAAGCCTCACTTTGGGCAGAAGTCTTCCCAAGGAAGCCTTTCAGCTCAAACCAAAGGGAGTTACCCGATTTTAAGGTAATGTCTTCTTTTGAGTCCTTTTGTTTTATTTTTCTTCTCCAACCCCCTAAACTCTTTTTATTATTTTCTTTTGTAACAACTCCAGTATCCTCAATATACTAGGATGTTGTTATTATAATTATTCGAGCTACACTTACACACACCTACATCTAATGGTTAACGAACATACTGTTTCCGTGGATGGAGAATTTATGCCTCCCGAAACGATGATTGTTCAACATTCTTTTAACACCTTAAAAGGTCGCCATTAAGATGTAACTATATTTATATATGATATATAATATGTTTATGTTTTCCTTAAGCTTCTGTATTTTTCATTTTGGTCATACCTTTATGGTTTCCATTATGGGTAAACACGATATCTTCATTTAAGGAAGTGCGGACTACCACCCCCTCAAAGTGATGTGATTCGTTAATGCCATATGTGGGATGTGTAAAGGATGGATTTAAAGTTATTATATATGATGTTATACTGGAATTATAATATACCTCTATATAATTATTATTTCTTTCCATTAAAGTATGATATAGAAATGAAAGTAGCGTTCATGCGTACGTACGACTTACCGTCTCCATGAACGGTACATTTCATTTCTTATCCCCAAATGTAATGTACTATTAAAGGTACATGTATATAATGGATATATATAATTAATGATATATCTAAATGATGAATATAATTCTGGAATTAAAATATACATACCTCTCATTTAGTTTTAATTCCATTAATATGACAAAGAAATGAAAGTAGCGTTCATGCGTACGTACGGCTTACCGTCTCCATGAACGGTGCATTTCATTTCTTACCTCTAAATGATTATGTGATATTATAAATACATTTATATTCTAGATATATATGATATATATGATATCCAAATCCGGAATGTCATTCTGGATATAATGAACCTTTGACCACACGAACAACATGTAATTGTAAGAAGTCCACTTTTGACTTAAGAACCAAATATCGACAAAACAAATATTATTAACTTAAATGATTACATAATGTTTATAACATGTCAATAATTGATATAAAAGGAATAATTAACTTGAAAAAGGTTCTTAATAAAGTATAAATTAACTCAAGTTTATTATTCAGGATGTTAAAGAACGATCGAGTCAAGTCGGACCCGAGGTAAGGGATCTTACTCCTCTCTTTCTTTTTAAGTACACTCTTTTATGTCATTCCTTCTAAAGATCATCATTCTTGTTATTGGGATGTTATTTTATATTAATCTTACTGTAATTTTTTATGTTCATATGATGAGGGACCCTATTCTCTCTCATCAATCCATTTTGGGAGTTTTGAGTGGCGCCGTTAGGCTGCCGAATTTTCGTAAGAGATCAAACCCCTCACTTTCTTTTAAAGTACTCTCCTTTATGTCACTTCTTTTAAGCTCCTCTTTGTTATGTTGGGGGATGTTATTGTATATTCCTCTTTCTTTAAACTTTATGTTAATATGATGAGATACCCTATTTGATCTCATCAATCCATTTTTTTAAGTTTTATGTGGCGCCGTTAGGCTGCTGAGTTTTCGTAAGGAATTTTTCATCTCACTTTTATTCCCGTGACATTTATGCTACATTTTCCACAATTTCCTTTGAGTGGTGTATGTACTACCCATTATTTTACTAATTGAGTAATATACTTTCATTTATGAGTATTTACATCAATGTTTTATTGTCCTTATTTCACGGGGTGCATGTCTCGAAAGATACCCATGTCGGTAAGGGAACCATTCACCCTCCTCTTTTTAAAAGACTTTTTTGTTATGCCTTTTAATTCACATAATATTTTGTTGGTATATGTTCTTCTGTTTCCTTATTTATGTAAATTTTATGTCCAAGTGATGAGATCCTATTTATCTCTCTCATCGACCCTTTTTGTAAAATTTTATGTGACGCTGTTAGGCTGTCGAATTTTACCAAGGGAACTTCTTAACCCAATTTCGATTTCTTTGGGTTCAACATGTAGTTATTGAATATTTCATCCATTTAATATGTGTGAATGAACTTTGATTGTTTTACACTTAATATCCACTTATATTGGGTGTATTTATTTGTCACACATATTTATGTAATTGATTTATCCTTAAACCAAGGATACCGTCTTTGTATGGGACTTCATCTCAATCTCCTTTCATTGAGGCATATTTTGTTTTATACACAAACTTATTTTATACGGTGTATAAACCCCTTTGAATTTTACGTTTATCCAAAAGGAATCTTTTTTATACGAAGCGTTTTACTAAACGACAAAAGGGAATGTTTTTGTCGTACGTATGCGGCGACAACGACTTCTCTTCCGCCGTGACCTTTATTTGAGTTTCGGCTTCCTCTACAAGCCATACCTTCTTTTTAAAAGAAAAATAAATACCATGTTTTAATTTTCTTTTATTTTGGTATTGAAAATGGTTTTCATAATGTTTTTATATCAATGTGTTGTATTGATATCTTGTGATTGAAAGGTGGAAATGTTATGTTTCCTTTATGCATGTTTTATGTGATACGATTATGTTGAGGTTATTGGGAATTATTATGAAGACGGGTGGTTCCGTAATAAAATAAGGGCGGGTGAGCCCGATATAGCTATCCAATGCATTGGGTAACGCGAAGGAGTGAAACATTAAGGTTTCTCCGAAGAGATTTAGGGAATATACTGTGATGGGTATTCCAAACGTAACCAAGAGGGTTACTCCCTACGTAAGGATGTTATGAATGTCTCAAGTTACCTTTATGTATTATGATTTGTATGATTTATTCATGATTTGATGAGGTATGTTAAAGTGCTTATGTTTTATGGGTAAAGTATGATTTCATTCTTATGTATATATGTACCCATGTTTCCTTTCCATATTTTTATATCCCTTATTGAGCTTTTTATGCTCATCCCAAATTTTTTTTTTGAAATGTTTTTCACAGGTCAAGGGAAAGGTACATGATATGATGATAGTGTCAAGGAAGTGTCAAGAAAGAATCCATGTTTTATTTTAAATATGTTTCCATTGATGGGAATGAAGAATACTATCTTTATGTAACCACTTTGTTTATATGTGTAATGTAATGCAAGTTTTATGATCTAATTCTCTAAAACTCTAAACCTGAAAAGATCCTCAATGTGTAATCTTGTAATAACTCAAGATTAAGTATGGTTTAAGTCCGTGGCCTTATAGTTGGTATCAGAGGTCGGTTTAGATAACTTTAGAGGTTAGGGTATTCTCTAAGCACAAGTGACATTACCATAATGGTTAGGATTTCAGAAAGAGTCCTAGTTTTAGATAAAGTGAATAAGTATATCTTAGTGTTTACCTTCATCATTAGTACATGATGGTTTTTTTGATATACTCACACTGACATTTCTGTTTTTAGTGAATGGATGGATCTAGCAGGCACCAAAGAGACAACAGGTTTGAAGGAAACTGTGGTGGTTCTCTGATTAAGATACTAGATAAAATGGGGGATTCAATGAAGAAACTCGTGGTAGTTATAAACCAATTATCAAGGAGTCATGATCAACCACTTGAACCTTGGTATGTACTGTAATGCATCTTGTATGAGATGACCAATCGATGTGGATGTTCAGGTAATAATTATAAAGGTAACCATTAGAGTTTATATGATCCTTACTTTTGAGGTAATTATGGGTTATTATATGATATGATGGAAAATGAAAGGCATGAGATAAACTTGAGGTTAAAATATGTTATGATTATTTTTGAAGATTTTATCTCATTTTGGGGAATGTTTTAAGAATTATATAGTTTTGGAAAAAGGACAACACGCAGACCGTGTGACAACCCGTCGCATCAGACAAAGCTGCGGGAATCGAACCCACAACCAAAGTGCGACTGGTATTTATCGCCTACCACTGGAATACGTGAAGTAAATGGTTAGTTTGAATGATTCTTTCTAGTTATATGATTTTATGAATTGAGAGTAAGTTGATTTTGGGTTATTTATGAAAATGATTAACCTATCATGGAGGATATGTGATTAGGTTAATTACTTTTCAATGCGAGACTTTAGGAGCAACTGATGTTGTTTGGAGATAAATGTTACGATTTAACTTGGAAGACTATGTGACTAAATCCATAAAATATTTGGGTTTCAACCTTAGATTGGTTTACTTTGAAGAATTTTATGGACAAATTATTTATCTAATGGTCCTTGTTGAACTTTGGGTTTTGTTGGACAAATTTTGGAGATTAAGAATAGATTTTCTTTTTATAAAGGGTTATCCTTTTCGGGATTATCTGATCTTGTAGTAACCTTTTTGGTTTTAGTTTTGGTTAAGGTTTTAAGACATGGGAAATGTATAGTTCTTTTTTTTGGATTAGGTGCTCCTCTAGAAGTTGTTTATAGTACTCTTGATGCGAACAAGTCTTCCTAAATACTAATCTTTTGGAGAAAATATGAGTCTGAGTAAAAAATATAGTAAAAGTTGAAAGTCAACATGACAAGTAAGTATGTTTCCTTATGTTTTAGTTAAGCTCAAAAAAAATTCCTTAATAAAAAGTAACTTAAAACAAAAATGTTGTCTATTAACTTTTCCTACTGGGAAACCCAACACCGTTTAACCCATCACAAGTTTGTGATTTTATTATTGTTAACTTTCTCCTAAACATGTTTTCTATCACTCTTCATCAGAACATGACCCTATGTTTTCTCCTCCATGTCCATGTTTTCATACGTGGAATCCTAGTATGGGTTAACTCGGGTGACCTTTGTACTTATCTTTCTTTATTTTAAAGTGATTGTTTTACCGACTCTTCTTATGATGTGGGACTTTCAAGGATGTTTCCAAGCCCAATTTTAAAATTGCGAGGACGCAATTCCCAAAAGGGGGGAAGGATATAACACCCCAGGTAAATAAAGAATATGAAATTTTCATATTTATCCATATTTGTGAATAAAATATAAATATTACTTTAAAGGAGATGCTATGCTCGATGGCGTACCCAACACGCAACAATGAGTTTCTTGGGAATCTTACGTTGCACTCTAATAATAAAATAATATTATTTTAAATGGTATTTAACATGTAGCCGTTGTATTGGAGGGAATGGATAGAAATAACTAAAATATTATTATATATGTTTTTAAATGTTTTTACATTTATCCAATAAAATATAAAGGCTTAAAATACGGAAAGAATTCAATTTTAGGCATATATGCCATAGTTTTCACTAAAGGTTCACTTATCGCCTTTTGATGGCGAACCGTCATTAAATATAGTTTTTTTCACTCTTATAAATTATATTGGACCAAATAAAACTCTTCTTAATAATTGGAACATCAAAATTTACTTTGTGTAAATTTTTGGTATCTTTCCGATAAAGTTCATTTTTTAATGAAAAGTGTAAAATGTAGTATTTTAATTCAAAACCTCTTTTTAATATAATTTATTTATATGATTAGATTATCTTTTTAATTGGTTTTAAAGTTAAATTAGAATATATTTTTACCATTAAATCCAATAGTGGTCGTTGGAATTAATTTCACTTTGAAATCAGACTTAAACTAGTGTCAATCTTTTGATACTTATTATTTCATAAAAACACGCTATTTGCTCTGACAGCAGGAATTAATTATTAATTTAATTAACGTGAATTATATGTTTTGAATTTTGTAAAATAGATTTCATTTTTGAATTCGGAATATCAAATATAGCTTAGGGTGATTTTTGGGATTTTTCTGAAAAACTTCAATTTTTGATGAATAGTGAAACCACTAAGTGGTACTTATAAAAACTGATTTTTTGTTTAAATGAAATTTTACAACTTCTGTGTTTTGAATTTCAAAAATCCGGCATACATGGTTGTCATTAAGAAGTAAAATGTGGTTCAATGGGATAAAAACAATTTTTTTTTGTGAATAGTAACTTATTAAGTTTTTAATCGCGATTAGAGGTAATTAGTGTAGTTTATGGTAAGAATAATGTTTTAATAAAATGAAATGACCTAGACACATGTCCTACCCTCATTTTATGTGTCATGTCCGACCAATACAATCCATGGGTCAACTTGGGGACTCCATGGAGCCACTTTCGTTGGAAAATGACATAAATATCTTTTTATTTAATGTTAAAGTAAAAATGAGACAAACATGATATGTTTTACTAAAACAATTTTTACATGGGGTTATAAAAATCATATTTTTGACTATAAATATTAATTAGAAATATAAAAAGATTTCCTACATCATAGTATTTTTTTTATAATTTTTTGACATTAAATAAAGTAAATTATTTATGACATCATGATGATGCAGCGATGACCTCATTATTTAACGATTTAAATAAAATGGAAAGATAATGTAATATCTAAGACCTACACATGTCCAAATCCTATTGGATGAGTGGATTTAGAACCGTTATCACCTTATCCTAGAAATACATCAATGTGTGACCTTTAAAATCCGAAGCTCTTTTGAAAATAAAGTAACATTTTGTAACTTTACAAGAGTACCCCTCCTCTCCTCTTATAAAAGGCCCCCCACCTATACCTCCTTACCCACACTTCGAAAGCCTTTGGCTCGGCCAAAACCTGCCCATTTTGTCTCTCAACTTCCCTATCTTACTTCTTGAAGCCTCACTTTGGGTATAAGTCTTCCCAAGGAAGCCTTTGAGCTCAAACCAAAGGGAGTTACCCGATTTTAAGGTAATGTCTTCTTTTGAGTCCTTTTGTTTTATTTTGCTTCTCCAATCCCCTAAACACTTTTTATTATTTTCTTTTGTAACAAATACAGTATCCTAAATATACTAGGATGTTTTTATTATAAGGATTCGAGCTACACTTACACACACCTACATCTAATGGTTAACAAACATACTGTTTCCGTGGATGGCGAATTTATGCCTCCCGAAACGATGACTGTTCAACATTATTTTAACACCTTCAAAGGTGGCCATTAAGATGTCACTATATTTATATATGATATATAATATGTTTATGTTTTCCTTAAGCTTCTGTATTTTTCATTTTGGGCATACCTTTATGGTTTCCATTATGGTTAAACACGATATCTTCATTTAAGGAAGTGCGGACTACCGCCCCCTCAAAGTGATGTGATTCGTTAATGCCATATGTGGGACGTGTAAAGGATGGATTTAAAGTTATTATATATGATGTTATACTGGAATTATAATATACCTCTATATCATTATTATTTCTTTCCATTAAAGTATGAGATAGAAATGAAAGTAGCGTTCATGCGTACGTACGGCTTACCGTCTCCATGAATGGTACATTTCATTTCTTATCCCCAAATGTAATGTACTATTAAAGGTACATGTATATAATGGATATATATAATTAATGATATATCTAAATGATTAATATAATTCTGGAATTAAAATATACATACCTCTCATTTAGTTTTAATTCCATTAATATGACAAAGAAATGAAAGTAGCGTTCATGCGTACGTACGGCTTACCGTCTCCATGAACGGTGCATTTCATTTCTTACCTCTAAATGATTATGTGATATTATAAATACATGTATATTCTAGATATATATGATATATATGATATCCAAATCAGGAATGTCATTCTGGATATAATGAACCTTTGACCACACGAACAACATGTAATTGTAAGAAGTCCACTTTTGACTTAAGAACCAAATATCGACAAAACAAACATTATTAACTTAAATGATTACATAATGTTTATAACATGTAAATAATTGATATAAAAGGAACAATGAACTTGAAAAAGGTTATTAAGCAAGTATAAATTAACTCAAGTTTATTATTCAGGATGTTAAAGAACGATCGAGTCAAGTCGGACCCGAGGTAAGGGATCCTACTCCTCTCTTTCTTTTTAAGTACACTCTTTTATGTCATTCCTTATAAATCTCATAATTCTTGTTATTGAGATGTTCTTTTATATTACTATTACTGAAATTTTTATGTTCATATGATGATAGACCCTATTCTCTCTCATCAATCCATTTTGGGAGTTTTGAGTGGCGCCGTTAGGCTGCCGAATTTTCGTAAGAGATCAAACCCCTCACTTTCTTTTAAAGTACTCTCCTTTATGTCACTTCTTTTAAGCTCCTATTTTTTATGTTGGGGGATGTTATTTTATATTACTCTTTCTGTAAAATTTATGTTAATATGATGAGATACCCTATTTGATCTCATCAATCCATTTTTTTAAGTTTTATGTGGCGCCGTTAGGCTGCTGAGTTTTCGTAAGGAATTTTTCATCTCACTTTTATTCCCGCGAGATTTATGCAACATTTGCCACAATTTCCTTTGAGTGGTTTATGTAATGCCCATTATTTTACTCATTGTGTAATATAATTTCATTTATGAGTATTTACATCAATGTTGTATTGTCCTTATTTCACAGGCTGCATGTCTCGAAAGATACCCATGTCGGTAAGGGAACCTTTCACCCTCCTCTTTTTAAAATAATTTTTTGTTATGTATTTTAATTCACATACTATTATGTTGGGATATGTTCTTATATATCCTTATTTATGTAAATTTTATTTCCAAGTGATGAGATCCTCTTTATCTCTCACATCGACCCTTTTTGTAAAATTTTATGTGACGCCGTTAGGCTGTCGAATTTTACCAAGGGAACTTCTTAACCCAATTTTGATTTCTTTGGGTTCAACATGTAGTTATTGAATATGTCATCCATTGAATATGTGTGAATGACCTTTGATTTTTTTACACTTAATATCCACTTATATTGGGTGTATTTGTTTGTCACACATATTTATGTAATTGATTTATCCTTAAACCAAGGATACCATCTTTGTATGGGACTTCATCTCAATCTCCTTTCATTGAGGCATATTTTGTTTTATACACAACCTTCTTTTATACGGTGTATAAACCCCTTTGAATTTTACGTTTATCCAAAAGGAATCTTTTTTATACGAAGCATTTTACTAAACGACAAAAGGGAATGTTTTTGTCGTACGTATGCGGCGACAACGACTTCTCTTCCGCCGTGACCTTTATTTGAGTTTCGGCTTCCTCTACAAGCCATACCTTCTTTTTAAAAGAAAAATAAATACCATGTTTTAATTTTCTTTTATTTTGGTATTGAAAATGGTTTTCATAATGTTTTTATATCAATGTGTTGTATTGATATCTTGTGATTGAAAGGTGGAAATGTTATGTTTCCTTTATGCATGTTTTATGTGATACGATTATGTTGAGGTTCTTGTGCATTATTATGAATACGGGTGGTTCCGTGATAAAATAAGGGCGGGTGAGCCCGATATAGCTCTCCAATGCATTGGGTAACGCGAAGGAGTGAAACGTTAAGGTTTCTCCAAAGAGATTTAGGGAATATACTGTGATGGGTATTCCAAACATAACCAAGAGGGTTACTCCCTACGTAAGGATGTTATGAATGCCTCAAGTTACCTTTATGTCTTATGATTTCTATGATTTATTCATGATTTGATGAGGTATGTTAAAGTGATTATGTTTTATGGGTAAAGTATGATTTCATTCTTATGTATATATGTACCCATGTTTCCTTTCCATATTTTTATATCCCTTACTGAGCTTTTTATGCTCATCCCAAGTTTTTTTTTGAAATGTTTTTCATAGGTCAAGGGAAAGGTACATGATATGATGATAGTGTCAAGGAAGTGTCAAGAAAGAATCCATGTTTTATTTTAAATATGTTTCCATTGATGGGAATGAAGAATACTATCTTTATGTAACCACTTTGTTTATATGTGGAATGTAATGCAAGTTTTATGATCTAATTCTCTAAAACTCTAAACCTGAAAAGATCCTCAATGTGTAATCTTGTAATAACTCAATATTAAGTAAGGTTTAAGGCTGGGGCCTTATATCGGTGTTGGATCTCTCTTATCACGAATGCCAAACTTTGATCTTAGATCTGTTATGGGCCCTCAAGGATCGAAATTTGGTGCGTTGTGAGTTCTTATAATGTTTTTTGTTTTATGCATCGTTATGATGCCAAGTTTTGATTCTCAGGGAGTATGGGCCCTCACAAATCAGAATTTGGCACCTTAACCCTTATTTTTCTGTGTTTTCTGGGCTCCGGTGCAGTTCTGAGGCTACTGTCTGGAAAAACCCAGAATACATGGCGTGTACTTTATAGATAAACACTGTGTAGTTTTTGGCCGTGTCACTGACCGTGTGGACAGGGACATGGAGCTATAACTGGTTTTCCGGAACGCGTTGTGTACGGTAGGTACACGTCGTGTAGAGGTTAACTTGGAGCCCGACCGTGTAACTGACAACACGGGCCGGTTAATGCATGTTTAGTACACGCTGTGTTTGGTATGCACATGCCGTGTATCTTTTCCCCAGGTATCCATCCGTGTCTTGAAAAACACGGGTCAGTGTTATCTTCTCCTATACATGCCGTGTTTGTTCGGAACACGCTGTGTAAGGATCAGCCGAGTACCCGGCCGTGTCACGAAAAACACGGGCCAAGGTTTCCCTTCAAGTGTACGCTGTGTCTCATAGGAACACGCCGTGTAGTGTCGACCATGTGTCAGGCCGTGTCGCTAACAACAGGGGCCAGGTAAGGCGTGTCCAGCACAAGCCGTGTCTAACTCAAAGCACGCCGTGTAGTCTTCGGCTGGGACAGTTCTTGTGACTTAGTTGTGTAGGAGTAACCGGGCAGGGAGAAAAGGGTCAGTACATGTCGTGTAGTTTAAGAACATGCCGTGTAGCCGGGTAGTTTACACAACCATGTATGGCCAATGTACATGCCCTGGGTAAACTTTTAAGAAACATGCCGTGTAGTGGTACTACACGCCGTGTAGTCATGTTTTTCCCAGGTTTAAAGGTTTTTCCCTCCTATTCCATTTTACTCTCCTATGTTGCAACTGTGTTCATCTCTAATGAAGGTGTGTTTTGGTCTTTCAGAGCTATGGCACCGAGACGTCCTCCTGTTGCACGCCAGGAACCAGGCAGCGATCGTACGCCTAATACGACCAATCAGGGACTACCAGTAGTTCCGCCCATCGTTCTGGACATGGCACCTGTAGTGATTCCAGACACTGGTGCCGACACTAATTTCAGAGAGGGTTTCATGAGATTCATGCAGACCTTACAGGGAGTTTAGCATCCTACCCCGACTATGGCAGAGCTGACGCAGGTCTTCCAGCAGCAGCATCCTCCCACTTTCACAGGGGATGGAGGACCTCAGGCTGCAGAGTCATGGCTGGAAGCCATGCTGTCCATCTTCGAGAATCTGGAGACGCCTCCAGAGAGGAGGGTGAATCTCGCGATGTATATGCTGTGAGATTCCACCAAGAGATGGTGGGACATAGTCTCTCAGACGGGGCACCGGCAGGCTATGGCTTGGGATGAGTTTTAAAGTACGTTTTACGACTAGTTCTACCCAGCGACGCTGAGGGCCGACAGAGCTAGGGAGTTCATGATCCTATAGCAGGGTACTCTCTCAGTTATGGATTATTCCTCCTACTTCACTCAGTTACAGCGATTCACTCCCGTCCTGGTGAATGACGAGCTGTTTCTAGAGAGGAAGTTTGAGGAAGACCTCAGACCGGAGATCAGATCACAGGTGAATGTCTTTCAGTTGACTTATATTACTCTAATAGTCAACCAAGAACTCATCACAGAGAGGAACCTAAGGGAGACTAGAGCTATGGACTAGGGTGGTACAACATCAAAGGCTGATTCCCTCTAGACAGACAGCAGGAAACGCCACCGAGAGTCTACCCGAGGCGACCCGAGGAAGCGGGGTATTCCTTCCGGTAGACGAGATGCCCCTTCTAGCACCCAAGTGGTGTTTTATCAGTGTGGGAGGAGTGTTCATAAGAATCCCCAGTGCCCGAGGGAACCAGTGGAGTGCCAATCCTGCGGTAAGATGGGTCATTTTCAGCGTTTCTACAAGGTTCCCCTTCCAGCTGCTAGTGAAGGAGGATCAGTTTCGACCCCGTGTACAGGAGCAAGATCATCAGCTCTGTAGAAGACTGGGGTATGGAGTTCTTCAGGATGTTCAGGTCAGTGTAGAGGTCATGGAAACAGTGGTCAGGTTCAGGGAGGAGCAGCTCAGGGTTTTCAGGCTGCTACACAGGGCCGCAGTATAGGCCAGACTTTTGCTGTAGAGCAGTTTCATCAGGAGCAGGATCCCGGACCCTCTATTGTTAGAGGTACGATATTAGTATCCTCAGTTTTATCTTCAGCCCTTTTCGATACTGGTTCTTCACATAGCTTTATCTCTTCTACAGTCGTGGAAAGCATTGATCTCTGTGTCTTTTCCTCTGCTGACATGTTGACTCTCGACACGCCCTTGGGAATGAGGACATCTAGCATACTTCAGTGTAAGGGTTTCCCTCTCAAGGTTGTAGTGTATCATTTCTTATGGGACCTCTATGTCCTAGAGATGATGGCCTATGACGTCATACTCGGTGTGGACTGGTTGGTTCCCTTCCAGGCAGTCGTCGATTGCTATCGCCGCAGGGTGAGTTTCATATCACTAGAGGGTGAATCTTTACTTCATAAAGGTGAGTGGGATGTTCAGGCGAGTCGAGCCGGAATCGAGCATCATTATCTAGGAGGCGTTACGGCCCATATTTCTAGTCTTTATCTGGATGACTATGGGACTTCACAATTATATTTTCCTCCAGTGGTTGATCGCTTTCCAGATGTCTTTCCAGAAGAATTTTCAGGTTTGCCTCCGGAGCGTGAGGTAGAATTCTCGATTGAGATCGTGCTAGGAGAAGCACCGGTGTCCATTCCTCCTTATAGGATGGCTACACCTGAGTTTTAGGAGCTCAAGAAGCAGTTGGAGGAGTTGCAGGAAAAGGGTTTCATCCGACCCAGTACTTCTCCTTGGGGTTCACCTGTCCTGTTTGCAAAGAAGGCAGACGATACCCTTAGGCTTTTCGTGGATTATTGGAAGTTGAACCAGTTTACGGTCAAGAACCAATATCCCTTGCCGAGGATTGATGATCTCTTCGATCAGATTCAAGGACATCGGGTGTTCTCGAAGATCGATTTGAGGTCCGGTTATCATCAGCTGCGCGTTAGACCTTCAGATATACCTCTGACAGCCTTCAAGAGCAGGTATGGACTCTACGAGTATACGGTTATGTCATTCGGTCTTACAAATGCGCCAGCATTTTTCATGGTGCTGATGAACTGAGTGTTCCATCCTTACTTGGATTCCTTCATCGTGGTCTTCGTGGACGATATCTTGGGGTACTCTCACACTCGACACGACCATGCAACCCATCTTGAGATCATTTTGAGTACACTGAGGGAGCATCGACTTTATGAAAAACTCTCAAAGTGCCACTTTTGGATGGACAAGATTCAATTCCTGGGTCATGTCATCTCAGAGACAGAAGTATCAGTAGACCCAGAGAAGGTGAGAGTAGTAGTTACCTGGGAGAATCTGAAGAACATCTTTGAGGTACGGAGCTTCTTGGGGCTGGCTGGTTACTACAGGTGGTTTATACAGGACTTCTCATGCCTAGAAGCACCACTAACAGGCTTGACTAAGAAGGGGGTGAAGTTTGTTTTGTCAGAAGACTGTGACTCAGCCTTCCAGGAGCTGAAGGGGAGATTGACTTCAGCACCGATCCTAGTTTTTCCAGAGCTGGGCAAGAGCTATACAGTTTTCTGTGATGCATCTGGCATCGGACTTGGAGAAGTGCTTATGCAGGAGGATCGAGTTGTTGCATATGGATCTCGGCAGTTGAGGCCTCATGAGAGGAATTATCCTATGCACGACCTGGAGTTGGATGTGGTTGTTCATGCTTTACGTTGCTGGAGACATTACCTTTTGGGAGAGCATTTTGTGGTATACACTGACAAAAAAAGTCTCAAGTACATCTTCACGCAGCTTGACCTGAATCTGAGATAGTGAAGGTGGGTTGAGTATCTCCAGTCCTTCGATTTCGAGCTTGCCTATACGCCTGGGAAAGGCAACGCAGTAGCTGATGCACTGAGCAGGAGAACTCAGATACAGACAGTTCAGGAGGCTAGCAGTGAGTGGCAATTGATGGCTCTGTTCTCGGAGATGCATTTGGAGGTGCATGATAGGTAGGGGCAGACTTTCCTATCTTCTATGGTTGTTACCTCTGTACTTTTGGACCAAGTTCGGATGAGGCAGCTAGAAGATTCAGAAGGCCTAGTTCTACGGGAAAGCATGTAAGGAAAGGACCCTATTCTCAGGTGGATCATTGGCGAGGATGAGATCTTGCATTTCCAGGGACGCGTATGGGTTCCAGCAGACATACGAAAGGAGCTGATGTGGGACTTCCATTCCTCAGTTTGGGTAGTTCATCCTGGATTCACCAAGATGTATCAGGATCTTCATCACCAGTACTGGCGGCCAGGTATGAAGAAGGATGTTTTTGGTTTTTTCATGAGATGCTCTATTTGTCAGAAGGTGAAAGCAAAGCATCAACAACTAGCGGGGCTTTTGCAACAGCTACCCATTCCAGAGTGGAAGTGTAACGATGTCGCGATGGAATTCGTGACAGGGTTACCGAGATCGTCGAGATGAAACAATGCGGTGTGGGTTGTCGTTGACAAGCTCATGAAGGTTTATTACTTCTTTCTGATAAAGGAGACCTTTGGTGTCGATGAGCTTGGACGGTTGTACATCCGTGAGATTGTGCGCTTGCATGGGGTTCCGAGTACTATCATTTCAGATAGGGATGCCAGCTTTACTTCTCATTTCTGGCGGGGGCTACAGAAAGATTTGGGTACACAGGTGCTTCTGAGTACAATTTATCATCCTCACACAAATGGTCAGTCAGAGCGCACGATCCAGGTGCTTGAGGATATGCTCCGAGCTTGAATTCTAGACTTTTTTGTTTCTTGGGAAAATCATATACCTCTCGTGGAGTTTGCCTATAACAATAGTTTCCAGGAAAATATTTAGATGGAACCTTAGAGGCTTTGTATGGTAGGCCATGCCGATCACCTTTGTGTTGGCTGGAGGCAAGAGAGGTAGCTTTGCTGGGACCTCGTCTTGTTCAGGAGACCTCAGAGCAGATAGAGTTGATTCGGAAGAGGATGGCTACTGCACAGTCTCGTCAGAAATTTTATGCTGGCTAGCGGAGGTGACCTCTGTAGTTCAGGGTCGGAGACCAGGTTTTCCTACGTGTTACCTTGAGGTTGGGACACAAGGGGATCAGGAGATAGGGTAATCTTTCACCGAGATACGTCGGGCCATTTGAGGTTCTGGAAAGAGTCGGGCTGGTTGCTTATAGGTTGCAGTTACCTCAGAGATATTAGGCAATGCACGACGTCTTCCATGTTTCTCAGCTCCGACGCTATTTCTTAGACCCGTCTCATGTTTTTCAACCCAAGGAGGTTGAGCTGGAGTAGGATTCATAGTTCAAGGAGCATCCTATCAGGATTGTTTATCGTAGCGCAAAAGTATTCCGTGGCTGGTCTGTTCCTCTGGTACGGGTGCTATGGCATCATGAACGTGTGCAGGATGAGACTTGGGAGGGGGAGGCCGATATGCGATCAAAGTGGCCAGATTTGTTCGAGGTTATTCTTATCCACCTTAATAGTGAAATTCGGGGACGAATTTATTTAAGGATGGAAGTTTGTAAGAAACCGGACCTTCTTTTCAGGTATGTTTTCCTTTTCTGGCCATTTTTGTGAAAAGGAGGAGAATCTGGAAATTTTGTAAGTACACACAGTGTACTTTACAAGTACACACAGTGTACTTTTCTTCCGCTTGAGGCCGTGTTCGGTCCAGTCACACGGGGTGTAGCGATGAGGTGGAGTCCGATTAATATGAAATACAGAAAAGGGGACTACACGCCATGTACTGAAGAAGTACATGCCGTTTAATTTTCTATTTATTTCATTAATCAGACCGGGGTCACGCCTAATCCCCATTTTCATCTTCTTCTCCTCCTAATTACATCCACAACGACCTAGAGAGCCGATTCTTCTCCGAGCAACCGATTCTTCACCGGTTGTCCGAATAGAACACCTTCAGGTGCAATAGAATCGCAGCAGTGAGTTCTCGGTTCTTCTTTGGCCATGTTTCCCGATTCCACCTCTTTTGAGAGTTATATGAGGTTGAACATTTTAGATGTTTTATATATTTTCCCCATTCTTTGCTGATTCACAGGCCGAGGTTCAAGAATATCGATCACCAAGGATCGAGGTAGGTGTTTTGTTTCCCTACGTTGAATGTCTTTGAGTTTTTGGTGCAAAAGTGTCGGATACCCATGTATCAGGTATCTCGGGTTAGGGTTTTGATTCTGTTTTGTTATCTGCCTTAGATTTCTTGTATGCTTGAGGTTATTATATGATTAATAATTTCTTGTTATCATGTTTTAGGATCACCCCATGGGTGTTTCCCCTTTTTTTGGCTGTTGATTGTCGTTTGGCATGGGTTGCCTACGAGGCAACCCTTTTTCACATTGCTAGTATGCCTGTTGACTTGATTACATGTATTGCCTGTTATTTATATGCTTGTGGATGCTTTTGTATCTATTATCCATGTAGTTGCTGAACTTACTTAGGCTGCTAACAGTTGATTACGCACGACTAAACTGCTTAGGGCTGAGTGAACCTGGTGTGGTATACTAAAGGGGGAATTGATGATTAGAGCTTCCCTAGAGAGTCTGTTATAATTAGTATCGATTGCAGGACCTATGGGAATGGGAATTTGTGCTTCCTCAGAGTTTCCTTAGTTACGTAGTGAGACTATAGGGGGAATTAGACGTAAGTGCTTCCTCAAAGAGTCTATATCTTTCGTTGCAAGACCACATGGGAATTGACGGTGAGAGCTTCCCAGAGTGTTTGTGCCTTTGTATGTCTACTTGACTAGAGGGGTTTTCTAGTAGGAGCCACCCAGAGAGTCAGTGTTTTATTTGTCGGTTGGTTCTGAAAAGTCCACCAAGCCAAATAAAAAGCTTGGGTTTGTACTACTTGCTGTTTAGGTAGACTGCTGAGTTACCTGTTGTGATTACTTGCTTGCCTTCGGAGTATAGAGCTATTTCTAGGTTCCTTGGTTGATAGCTAAATTATTGTACTGAATTAATAAATGACTATGAATGGATTTTGGTAGGATTTCTTACTTTAGTGTACATCTACTTCTCTGCTGCATTTATTTCCTTTACTTTTGCTATATTACTCACTGACAGTAGGGCACGGATCTCGTGGTGATTGCCTACTGGGATTAGTCTCACACCCTGTTTGGGTACTACTTTTCAGCCCAAATAGTTTATATGGTTGTAGGTGTGGATAGGGATTGTGGCCCTTCTACTTTGGGTACGTGATTGCTAGTTGGAGCTGGAGAGCATAGGACCGAGCTTAGGCTTGCGATGCTGCTGGAGTTCCTTTTACTTTCATACATTGTTTTCAGTTTTATTTCATCACGTTGTTGTGTTTGCTGTTTTCCTTAGATACTTGTACCCGCTGCATCATTATCATTATCATTATGTGTTCATTGCTTCCACTGATAGTTTCAGTGTTTGTATGCTGTTTACTGCTTCCGCCATTGATTGTTGCTTTCTTGCCTTGTATACCTTACCAAATGAGGGCATAGTTTCCCCAATAACTTTCCAAGGCCCTTGCTGCTATTCGGCAGCCTCTGGAATTTGGGGAAATTCACCTGAGGTCATGTGGCGAACCGAGTACGGGGCACCAGTGGAAGGGCTCCAGATTCGGGTTGTTACAATGCCAATATGTCCAACAATACCCAATACCAACACTAGCATCTCATCCTTCATCTCTTTAGTTGAACTCTTGAATCATTTAATGGAATAGAACCTTTCATAGTACATTTTATATACTCAAAGAGACCATACCACTCTAAGAACCTACCAAGATTCTAGTCCATCCTCAAAAGTATTTCCTCATCAATCGATAGATGTACAATTTACACACCTATCACTACAAGGACCAATCCTCTTAGGAATATTTTACTTGATCTAAATCCTCATCGTTAGTGACATCAATCACATTAAAGTGCATAAATTTAAACTGAACCCTACATTCCAAGAATTATTCATGTGGACATGCCCCATGGAAACATGCTAAGGACTAAAACCATAAATAATAATGCCAAATAAATTCATCATTTTTAAATAAATATCTCAAGTGTGAACATAAAAACCAAGAATAATAAGACCTCATCCATTGTATCGAACAAAACCAAACTGTGTTGAAACTCAGACTAAATTGATTATATACCATTAAGAGGAAGAGTAATTGTTAATTAATAGGATTGTACTATTTGATAGTATCATTTTGAAACATTGATCTGTTTCCCCTTTTCTTGCATGACCATGATTTGAACCATGGGGCGCTATGGTACTTATATGTTGGGTGGTGAAAGGTATAGTCATAGGATACAGGTATGTTTTAGTTTAGTTTTTATTTTATTTTCTTTATCACATTGGCCACTTAGATATTTGATTACTTTCAATGGACAAAGTGTAGTTATATCCTGCGAAGGGTTCCAGAAGGAGTTCAGATTGATTCAGTCCACTGGCTTTGATCCAAGGTAATATTATATGGTTACTACTTGTCTCTCACCTCATGTATTTCAGGATTTAGTGTTTTTTACTCCATATTATGTTTTTAGTAGGGAGTTAGATCGTTTCGTGTTGGTTCGGGTGGATTTGGTTCTCTATCGCCAATCTAGGTAAGGCTTTAATTCCATTGGTTGGTTTCTCACTAGTTATGTAACATCCTTCATGTGTTTTAAGGTTCTTAATATACTTTGTGTAGTGCGTTGATCCCAGCACATAGGTTTCGAGTCGCCATGTCAAGGGTGACTCGCATGCGTGTGCATAGGTAAGTAAGTATATGTATGTGGGTTCCCCCGTTACATGTATAGTCACCCTTGGAAGTGATTATGCACACATAGGGCTAGGTTTTCCCATGTATATATATATATATATAAATGCATACACATGTGAGTGGAGAATGATATATGTATATAAGCATATGTGCAAGGATCCCCTTGCACATGCTCATGGCCTTGCAGGTGTGTACATAGGGGCTAGGTGTCCTTGAATGTGTGTGAAGGTGTGTATACCCAGTAGAGGAGAAACAACTTTTAGTTAGAAAACTCCAAGAGCCGAAGTGGACAGCTTGGTTCCACCTTGAGGTAGAGTCCATCTCGTAGCCTCTTTAATTTAAGAATGATTTAAATTGAATTTAGCTTCTTTCTTAATTATGCTAAATTATATTGAATTTCATATCTTGAATAAGTGTTATTTAATATAATTGTTTCATTTGATAAATAATGTCATGTTTTTATAAAAAAACCCCTCCAACAGAGGTGCGATGTCTGCAAAAACTCACGGTGATAGTTTAAGGTGTGATAATTTGAGTCTCAATTAGTAGTTTCAACTACCTAGTACCAGTTTTAAAAACAAGGAATATAAAATATATATCTTTATCATACCACAATCTCAAATCAAGAGTCTGTTTTTTATAACATAAGATCAGTTTCTATAATGTGAACGACAACTACATAGGATTTATTTGGAATCCTGGCCGGAATATACTGCCCCACAGATGTCGCTGGACCAGGCCAACACGCTGCGGTCACACCGCGTCACGCCGCGGTAATTCCGTGATTTGGCCCTACTCCAGAATGACACCCCACGACAGTTTACACTCCTGTCAGAATTCGATGTATGATAACAATATAGTGTTTTAGATACATTACCCATCCATAGTTAATGGGGAGGGAGGCGACGACCGGAATGTTTCCCCGCTTCCTCCCGCTCCCTTTGCTCCTGGTCAGAAGATGCTGCCCCGCGGATGTCGCTAGACTGGGCCAACAGGCTGTGGTCACACCGCGGAAATGCCGTGATTTTTCCCTGCTCCAGGATGACACCCCACGACGGTTCGTAGTCCTATAAAAATTCAATGTATGATACCTAGATAGAGTTTTAGATACATTACCCACCCTCCACCCTGGACCCCAGACAACCCCCACCCTCCTCCCTAGACCCCAGACAGTCCCCCCCCCCCCCCCCCCGCCTTCCTTCTTGGACCCCGGACAACCCCCAACCATCCTCCCTGGACCCCGGACAACCCCCTGGACATCCCCCCCAACCCTCCTCCCTAGACCTCGGATCCCAATCTAAGCTCTCTTCAAGATTCACCCTAAATCCCAACGGAAAAGAGGGTTTTAGAGCTTCAGAAGAAGATGAGAGTGGAGTGAAAACCCTAATTGAAAATAGAAAGAAAAGAGAGGATTAGACTCACCTGGTTCTTCAATACACACTTTTCGGCACTCAAAATTCCCATGTGACGTGTACGATTCAACCTGGCCTCAAACCGAGGAGCAGTACGGCTAGAACCACTCAAAGTGTCTCACTTTTATTTGAAATGGACACCATTTTAAATGAAAACAACAACTGAAAAACCGAAAACCAACCAAACAAATTCAGATTGTGTTGATACTTTATCACAACTATCCATTGGTCATTTGTGACATGTACGAGTCAACCCCGCCTCAATCCGAGGCATGGTGTGGACGGTACCACACAAAGTGTACTTCTTTTTTTTTTTAAATGGATTCTCTTTTAAGTAAAAACAACTGGCATATAGAAAACCAACCAAACACATTTGGATTGTTTTGATAATTTAATAAAATGATCCATGCCTCATTTTTGATGTGTACGAGTCAACCCCACCACAATCTGAGCTACGGTGTGGCCGACACCACTCAAAGTGTCTCTCTTTTGTTTCAAAAGGACATCATTTTAAGTGAATACAAAAACCGACATACAGAAAACCAACCAAAGGAATTTAGATTCTATTTAAACTTTAGGAAAATGACCCATGGGTCATATGTGACGTGTATGTGTCAACCCCACCTCAATCCGAGGCACAGTGTGGTCGGTATCACTCGAAGTGTCTCACTTTTATTTGAAATGGACAAGATTTTAAGTGAAAACAACAACTGGCATATGGAAAACCAACCAAAAGCATTTTTATTGTGTGGATACTTCAAAACAAAGATACATGGGTCATTTTTGATGTGTACGAGTCAACCCCACCTCAATATGAGGTATGGTGTGGTCGATACCACTCAAATTTTCTCACTTTTATTTGAAATGGACAACATTTTAAGTGGAAACAACTACTGGCATATGGAAAACTGACCAAATGCATTCATATTGTGTTGATACTTCAACAAAATGATCCATGGATCATTTTTGATGTGTAAGATTTAAACTTGACTCAATCCGAGGCACAGTGTAGCCAACACCACTCAAAGTGCCTCACTTTTCTTTTAAATGAACAACATTTTATGTGAAAACAACAACTGACATACGGAAAACCAACCAAACACATTTGGATTCTATTTATAATTTAGGACAAGGATACATGTGTTATTTGTGACATTTACAAGTCAACTTCGCCTCAATCTGAGGTACATTGTGGCCGACATCACTCAAAGTAACTTTCTTTTGTTTAAAATGGATACGCTTTTAAGTAAAAACAACTGGCATATGGAAAACCAACCAAACGAATTTGGATTCTATTTATACTTTAGGACAAGGATCCATGGGTCATTTGTGACGTTTTTGAGTCAACCCTACCTCAATATGAGGCACGATGTGGCCAGTACCACGCAAAGTGTCTTTCTACTGTTTAAAATGGATACTCTTTTAAGTAAAAACAACTGGCATATGGAAAACCGACCAAACACATTAGGATTGTGTTGATATTTTAGGAAAACGATGCATGGTTCATTTGTGATGTGTAAAAGTCAACCATACCTCAATCCAATGCATGGTGTATCCAGTACCACTCAAAGTGTCCCCCTTTTGTTTCAAAAGGACATCATATTAAGTGAATACAACAACTAACATATGGAAAACCGACCAAAGGAATTATGATTCTATTGAAACTTTGGGACAGTGATACATGGGTCATATGTGACGTGTACAAGTCAACCCCTCCTCAATCCGAGGCATGGTGTGGCCAGTATCACTTGAAGTTTCTCACTTTTATTTGAAATGGATATGATTTTAAGTGAAAACAACAACTGGAATATGAAAAACTGACCAAACACATTCGGATTGTGTTGATACTTCAAAAAAAAGATCCATGGGTCATTTTTGACATGTATGAGTCCACCCCACCTCAATCCGAGGCACGGTGAGTGTCTCACTTTTATTTTAAATGGAAAACATTTTATGTGAAAACAGTAACTGGAATACAGAAAACTGACCAAACACATTCAGATTGTGTTGATACTTCAAAAAAACGATCCTTGGGTCATTTTTGACGTGTACAAGTTAACCTAACCTTAATCCAAGGTGCGGTGTCGCCAACACCACTCAAAGTGTCTCACTTTTCTTTGAAATGGACAACATTTTAAGTGAAAACAACAACTAGCATACAAAAAACTAACCAAACGCATTCAAATTATGTTGATACTTTAGGAAAATGATCTATGGGTCATTTGTGACGTGTATGAGTCATCCCTGCCTCAATCCGAGGAATGGTGTGGCCAGTGTCACTCAAAGTGTCTTTCTTTTGTTTAAAATGGATACAATTTTAAGTAAAAACAACTGGCATACAAAAAACCGATAACATGCATTTGGATTCTGTTGATACTTTAGGACAAGGATAAATGGTTCATTTGCGATGTGTATGAGTCAACCCCTCCTCAATTCGAGGCATGGTGTGGCCGACACCACTCAAAGTGTCTCACTTTTATTTGAATGGAAAATATTTTAAGTGAAAACAACAACTGACATACTTAAAACAGACCAAATGGATTCGGATTGTGTTAATACTCTAGGAAAAGGATACATGGTTCATTTTTGACGTCTACAAGTCAACCCCACCTCAATATGAGGCATGGTGTGGTCAGTACAACTCAAAGTTTCTTTCTTTTGTTTAAAATGGATACACATTTAAGTAAAAACAACTGGCATACGGAAAACCGACCAAACACATTCAGATTGTGTTAATAATTTAGGAAAACGATCCATGGGTCGTTTTTGACGTTTAATAGTCAACCCCGCCTCAATCCGAGGAGTGGTGTGGCCGACACCACTCAAAGTGTCTCTCTTTTGTTTCAAAAGGACATCATTTTAAGTGAATACACTAACTGACATACATAAAACTGACCAAAGGCATTCAGATTCTGTTGAAACATTAGGAAAACAATCCATGGGTCATATGTGACATGTACGAGTCAACCCCACCTCAATCCTAGGGCTGTTGTGGTCATCCCCACTCAAACTGTATCACTTTTATTTGAAATGGACATGATTTTAAGTGAAAACAACAACTGGCATATGGAAAACTAACTAAATGCATTCATATTGTGTTTATACTTTAGGAAAACAATCCATGGGTCATTTGTGATGTGTATGAGTCAACCCTGACTCAATACAAGGTGTGGTGTATCCGACACCACTCAAAATGTATCTCTTTTGTTTAAAATGGACATCATGTTAAGTGAAAACAACAACTGAAATACGGAAAACCGACCAAACACATTCATATTATATTGAAACTTTAGAACAATGATATATAGGCCATTTTAGATGTGTACGAGTCAACCCCGCCTCAATCCGAGGTGCGGTGTGGCCGTTACCACTCAAAGTGTCTCACTTTTATTTGAAGTGGACACAATTTTAAGTGAAAACAACAACTGACATACGGAAAACCGAACAAACAGATTCATATTGTGTTTATACATTAGGAATAGAATACATGGGTCATTTTTGATGTGTATGATTCAACCCCACCTCAATATTAAGCACGATGTGGCCGATACCACTCAAATTGTTTTTCTTTTGTTTAAAATGGATACACTTTTAGGTAAAAACAACTAGCATATGAAAAACTGACCAAATGAATTCAGGTTGTGTTGATTCTTTTGAAAAATGATATTTGGGTCATTTGTGATGTGTACGAGTCAACTCCACCTCAATCTGAGGCGCGGTGTGGCTGACACCACTCAAAGTGTCCCTTTTTTTGTTTCAAAGGGACATCATTTTAATTGAAAACAACAACTGAAATTTACACTCATCAACGATAGTAACAAAATATTTTTCATGAGTTGGGTAGTTTCACTCATGGGGTTATAAGTGATGATACTCCTAAGAAAATACCTTTTCACTATATATTATAAAAAATACATGTTCAATGCAAAATGCACCAAAAATCATTAAATACCCAAATCTAGGATCAGAAAAAAAATTGGGATTTGAGCCAATTTCAAACTCTTATTCAACTCTAATAAGTATTTCATAGACTATTCTTCCTATTAGAATTTAATGGGGAGGTTTGGGGATACACTAGTTGGGGGGTTGTGTAGGGGTGAGGTGAATTACTACTGGAAAAGTGGTTGTCATATAAAGATTGAAATGGGTGTAAATAATGTTTGAGTTATTGAAACTGTTAGTCAACTCTACTGGATGATTGTTGTCATATGAATATTGAAATATGAAATTATAGTACGTGATATAGTTGGAAGAATTTTATAGTTTTATGTGTTTTTTTGTTCTATTTTAGGTGTTTTTATGCTGTTTTAAGTCAGTTTGTATGTTTTTTTGTACTATTTTTTATGCAGGTGTATACTGGAGGGGCTAATAGAGGGGTTGTTGTGCAATAGTTCTATAAATACACAATACCAACGGTTTTAAACTATTTGTATACTTTTAGAGAAATTTAAAAACTATCCCAATGGTTTTAGAACCATTGGTATAGTGTTTAGTCTTCAATATATACCAATGATTTCAATGAAACCGTTGGTAAAAATGCTATAAAAACATATACCAATGGTTAACCTACAACTGTTGGTAAATCAAGACATCCAGTGGCCTATACCAATGGTTTAGATCAAATAGTTGGTATAGGGATTTCCTCATAGCTTACTGCCCTATGGTTTGGAAAACCATTGGTATAGGCTATACCAACGGTTTTCCAGCCTATACCAAGGGTTTAAAACCATTGGTATAACCTTCATTTCTAGTAGTGCGTGGTGAACATTTTTCAAATGTTTCTGATCATGATGCATGATTTACATCAAAATTATAGTGATACATGCTTAATATACATGTATATTACATAATTTTAGATCAATATTTAGAACATTAGAAAAATATATTCTTGAAGACTGTAATGGTTTAGTGTCTTTGAAAATATGGGAACATAATATTTTAACATGGTGAAAAACATTCAACATACCCCTTAAATATCTTACACTTTCATACTTCTACTTAAAACCTTTCTTCATAACCTGAGGAAAGGAAACATAATAAAGGGGTGAGCTAACATACTCAGTAAGGGTAAATGATGGATATATGTAAGCATAACATGAAAATAAGGGAATGAGAACACGATCTTAACATTATAATATCATATCCTACATATCAAATATCATAAACAAGAGTCATATAATTTTTTTATTAAAAATAAAAGAATAATAGTGTTTATAAATCCTTATAAACCAATCATACCATAATCTCATGTGATATAGGTGTTGAAAAATTATAACTATAAAAAACCATTTCATGTGTCAATGTTAATTACCAATACCATCAATATAGTGGATCCAAACACACCCGTTTCACCATTTTGGATAAGGAAACTTCTATTATCCATAGTGTATTAGGGAAAACTTGTTTCCCATGGTGGATCAAGATACACATGTTTCCCATAGTGGATCAAGACACACATTTTTCCCATAGTGAATCAGGACACACCTTTTTCCCATAATGGATTAGGACATAATTGTTTCCCATTGTGGATCATGTATGTCGACTTGTTTCCCATAATTATCTTAGGAGATATAAATCATTACCCAATGAATATTCTAGAGATATAGGTCTCACCCATATCATAATGAAATCATACATACGTGTGCCACAAGATCCTAAACAATCTTATCATAACCCATGAAATGAAATTGGTATCATAAACAGGTTAACACATCACAACCTTTGGAAAAGTGACAAGTTTCATAATCATTTCACAAAATCATAACCCATTAAGAGAAGAAAGTTTCATAAGAATATAATCCATTAATATGAAATGGGTTTTATAAAATATAACCCATTAAACACAAATGGGTTTTATAAACATGTAACCCATGAAATAAAAAAATGTTTCATAAACATATATTCCGTGGAATAGAAATGGGTTTCATAAACATCATTTCATAAAACATAAACCATTCAGAGAAATAATATGAATGGAACCTTTGAATAATTTCCCTAAAAAGGAATGAGTAAAACCAATGGATTTCATCTTAAATATATAATAATTTTTTAATATCTTTTAAAAATAATTTCTTGAGGAAAATATCCTTTCTTATTTGAGAAATAATTTTTAAAATGTTACATGTTTTGAAAATAATTTTCTTCCTAAATAAATATGAAAACTTATAAAGGATTCTAGAATAAAAATTGAAACCATTTTTCCTTGAATATTATAAAATAATTTTGGAAAAATTTGGAAAAAAAATTCCTTGAAAACCTATAAAATAATCTTGAAAAAATTTTAAAAACCTTTTTAAAAGAATATTGAAAAAAGTTAAAAACATTTGTTAACAAAGATCATTTTGAAAGAAAAAATATTTTAAAACCTTATTGAAATAAAAAAAAAATATAATATTAGGAAATAATTTTCATTAAAAAAACTTTAAACTTACAAATGAATATTCAAGGAAATGATGGTCATGATGGAGGGTATGATCATACATGATGAACAATCCTTTTTATACCAAAAATATTTAGAAATATTCTTTAAAACAAAAATAACATGAAGATTAATTTTAAAAAAAAATTATAAAAAGGTAATAAATGGGTAAAAATTTCATTTAAACATCATAGGATAATATGAAAATATTTTTTTGAAAACACTTTTAGAAAAAAATGGTTCTGAAAGAACACAAATTTCTGACTGAAAGGAGAAATAATGTTGTATTTTCAAAAAACAAATTCTTAATTATATAAAGTACCAATGAGTTTTAAAATTGTACCATTACTTATATATTACATGAATAACCAAAGGGTAAGAAAATTTATTAGAGTTTTTGAGATATGGATCATAATATTTCATTAATGGAAGCATAATCATAAATAATCTCTATAAATGATAAGATTGTAGCAATAAACTGATACCACTTTGGAAACAGTGAATCATAATAAAAAGGAAAAAATAACATGAAAGTAAGCAGAAAATATCATGAAAATAATTATATTCTGGGTATAACATTTCAAAGGCATTGTATACACCTCATAGAAATATATAGGTGCGTAACATGGCATGCTTCTAAAAGAAGGAAAATTGAGACACAATTAATTTACTGTTTTGGTATCTTTTGAACCCTAAACACCATGAAACAAATATCATAAAATAGATATTTAAATAACCATAAATTTATGTATAATTATAATATAATACATTCATGGTCAGTATATACACCAAAAAACTAAAATAATTTGTGAATAAATAATAGGTCACAGAGAAAGAAATTGAGACAAGAAAACCCTTACCTTAAGTCTTTAATTTCATTGTACATGTTCAAAACTCTTATATAATAAATATAAGTTTATTATATATCTATCTTAGAAGAATATTATTAGATATAATATCATATATAATTTGTTTATGACTTTTTATTACCCGTTTATTAACAACTCCATGATAATTTTACATTTTGGGTAATATCCTCTTTGTTTTTTGTTTATGTTTTGGACCATTAATATTGATCTTCTTACTTAGATAATTATTTACATATTTCAAGAATTTAAAAATTATATAAATATCATATGTATATTCATTATATATGTATTTATAAAAATCATTAAGTTATAGAATTATGAAATGGAATACACTATTCATAGAGATGGTAAGTCATACATACAGAAGAATGATGTTTCCATTTCATTGTTGTATTGAAAGAGTGAAAGTAAATAACTTGTATATATATATATATAATATAATTATAGTAGAATTATTATTTCATGTATATCAAATAATCTAACTAAACCCATCCTTAATGCATTCCATGTAAATTATGAACAAATCACATCTCTTTAAGGGGACGGTAATCCACATGTCCACAAACGAATTTATCGTATTTACAAATAATGGAAATCATGATGATATTTTTTATATAATAATTATAAAAGAATAAATAAATCATAAATATAATACATATCATATAAAAACATGTTTTCCATTATAATTCCCAACCATGAGAGGTGGTAAATGAAAAGCAAACAACATCATTTTTGGGAGGCGGTAGTTCAACTTACACAATAACGGTAAGTTTGTGCACTTGAGCCTTAGCCCTATTAGTGAGGACTCCAAAAGTGCATCTAAGAGACCCGAGACTAAATCCAAGTGGAGACATATTTCTAGGTTACTATAGAAGTTCTGTAGTAGGCATTGTAGTAGGACTGTAGCAGGCACTATAGTAGGCATTGTTAGATATTGTAGAAGCTTGAACTATTCATTCATCTGGGCCTCGGGGCCACCAGTTTGGTCCTCATGTCTAGAAAGGCCTTTAGGCCACCCATTACCTTCGGACCAGTTGTCTCTAAAGGCCTTTGGGCCACCTTAAGGCCTTAAGGCCACCCTAAGGCCTTCAAGCCACATAATTATGCAGATGTACCAGTCAGAGTACAAGGGACAAGGCTCCACATGAGGATTCAGGGTAGTTTCATTCACTAGAGCAGAGCTATCCAGAATTGGATGAATGAGAGGGTATATATTTTCCATCATTATTGGGTTGTACATCTTTTCATAAGACAACTAGCCGACCATCCCTGTGAAGGTGGAGTGTTGATATCATCATGAAATATAATGGGGAGGAGGAGTTCCAAGTTTTATTGTCTAGGGTGATTTTCTATAATACCTATAGGTCATGTAATATTCTATAATCCTTCAAGCCTTTTAAGTGTTCCTCCTCACCCCTTGAAGGGTGGATTATAAAAAATAATAAAAAATGAAGGCCTTCGGGCCATTCTGACTGTTACCCATTAGATGGAAGTGTGGATAATTGTAGGTAGAACCCTTATAATAAAAACATCTCAGAAAACTAATGATTATGAGGTTGTTATATAATCATGTAATAATAATAATTGAGGTGGTGTAGAATGAAAATAAATAAAACTAGATTTAGGATGGATTTCACATGTTCTTCGGGTAACTGTTTTTGGTTTCCACCAAAGGGATTCCTTGGATTGATTTATTCTGAAATGGGAGATTCTTGGAAGAATGGAGGGACTTTGGGATCTTATTTGATCAGGGTTTGGCTGAGCCAAAGTTCTTGAGAGGTGTGAATAAGTGGGAGTAATGAGTACCTTTTTATAGTAAAGGATTAGTGTAATTCTTGTAATTTTTTTAAAAGGGAATTAGAACCTCATTTTCCCATGTCAAGTGGCTCCAATAATGGTCAAAATTAGATAAAATTTAGGGTACGGTCGAAATATGAATAGAAAATGACTTTTTGACTAGTTTATAGGTCATTTTCTACCTTAAATTTAATGTTTAGTCTTTTGGCTAATTTTCTCTTAATCGATGAAATTAATTTTAATCACATCCACTAATATTTTTGGTCAAAAAATAATTTGGTCATATTAGAAACTATAAATTATGCTGATTATAGATATGGAATCCATTTTTCCAAATTCCAATTAATTAAATGTCAAAAATTAATTTAAAATTAATCTCGTACATGGGATTTGAGGCCAGCTTTTTTAGGGAAAAAGTATAAAAGATTGAAATGTTTTTATATCAAATTTCAATGTGAAATTGGTACTAATGAACTTAATGGGGTAATTGATTTAAAATTTATATAATTAAACTCTAAAAAAATTAAACTATAATTTATCTATATAAATAAATTAGAATAAAATGATGTTTTAAATTAAAATTCTTTGTTTTCACAATTCATTAAAAAAATGAATCTACTTAGAAAAATAACAAAACTCAACCAAAGTAAATTTTGATATTCTAATTCCAAAATTTAATTTAATTTTTCCAAATAAAATTTATAAATGTGTAAAAAATATATTATAAATGGGTTCTTAATTAAAAGGAGATAAAATTACCTTTTAAAAATATACATCTTTTTATTCATAAAATTAGATTTATTCTTATCATATTCATATAATTATATTGGATGAGTATAAAAAAATATTTATTGAATATATAATATATAATTTTTATTGAAAAAATCATCAAATGTGGTTTTTAAATTATTGGGATAATATTGTGTTTTTATATAAAAAATATTTTTTTTAGAAAAGAAATTTCTTTTGTCTTAAAATAGTACATAATTTCATATATATCTATTTTATAAAAAAAAGTTAATTTTATATATGTTTGTAAATCATATTTTCATAATTTAGTTAATCTTATTCATAACTTCCATTCCAATGGCTATGTGGTGGCTATAATAATATTTTAATAGTACATTGTAGTTTAGTAAAACTCATCCTTGCTAGTAGAAAAAGCTATCAAAGGGACTCGGTATTGTGTGTAACACATGGAAAACATAGTGTTGTTTCTACTAAAATCTAATTCAAGTTTTGTGTGTAGCATAAGATTGAAATGGTGTTGCGTATAATACAAAACAAACATATTGATTTATTATAACAAAATCTATATTAATTGTTGCGTGAAATGTATATTATCGAAAAGAATAAATTAATTAGAAAAAGATATTTCAAAAATCCTTAGGGTGTTACATTCAACCCCCTTAAAATGAATTTTCCCTTAAAATTCGTTTGCATTGTCAATTATTTAATACTTGAAATTTATTTTCTTAGAAACCCATATAGTAAAAGTGAATACTAAAAATTCCTTTAAAAATTTTTTGGAAACATAATAGTAACCAAAAGTAACACATAACTAGGTTTTAACATAGGATAACATTGGTGTGAAGTGAAAAAATTAACATGGTAGAAAAATATAACTATTAAGTCTTAATGGAGTGTGATAATGAACATGGTTTGGAGAAATTTAATGACCAAAAATCCATAACATAAAGAGGATTGATAAAGGTCATTGATATCATCAAAAATGGTGATATAATGATGAAATTAATTTCAAGACCATTTTTCCCAATATTGATGAAATTTCTTAAGAATATATACTTACTTGAATTTAGCGCAATCTCATTATTTGTTGGGCCTTTATCAATTTCCACTTCATCTTTTATTACAAGAAATAAAGGTGGTTATGTCATTCCTAGATCATTAATAGACCATGAGATCTATAATATAATGATAAGTCATTCCATATGCCTTTTGTTAGAATCCCAGTAAAATGGTTACCATAGGTTATCCAACATGCACAAATCCTCATATGGTGTGATAATACTTTAATATCCCAAAACTCATTTTTTGTTTAACTTAAATAATTCCACAAATGGTTAACCTTATAACCCATAGAGAAGATGAAAATCCATAACATTATATATAAGGTCAGTAAATCATCTTAACATTGATCTCCCATATATAATAAAGTACCTCTTCGTTTTCACGTTCCAAAAATGTGAATACCATCATCATATATTCTCTTGAGACATGGTAATAAACCAAATTACAATAAAAAATATTCAAAATCATGAATGATTCCTTATTCCAAAAATTTCTGGATGTATTCCTTAAATCCAAGATGTTCTAAACTTCATCCATGATAATACATAAAAAAAATTCAACCAATCATTTATCAGTTTTAATTCCATAAAAACTATCCAATTTACTTTATCCATATCATTAACTCTTTATCAATATAAAATATAATTTCATCATTCTTGGAAACATGTTTTTGGTGACCTTCCAATAATATAAACTTACCATTAAATCAATTTTCAAGTTTATTAGTATAATTTAATATATTCTTGGAAATACTTAAATAGTTTTTTTATAAAAAATCCTTATATAATTCATGATTTATATTACATAGTCATTGAAATCCAAAAAATATATACTTTAATCATCCAAATTTATTCCTAAACCATTACTCAGGATTCAAAAAATTGTTCCTTAATACCTATTTCTTAGAAAATTAAATATAAATCATGTATTAAGGTTTCTCAACCTCATTCTAATCCTTCTTCTTACATTTATTGTAAAAAACACTAGAAGAACATCCCATACCTTTCACGTGTCATTTATGGTCCCTTTAACTTGAGTAGTATAACCCATACCCATACCATCTTCTTGATTCTCTTTATGAGATTTCCACTTGGGAAATCTATTTTTATAATGCCTATACATTCCAAATATAATGAATTAAATGTTAACCATGTTATTTCAAGTTCCTTCCATCGACTCAAACTAGATTGTATAGCGTGATAAAGACTTATCATAGAAGAAAACCACTTAATCATAAAAAATTACTTATATGATGCGTAAATCATGTATCCTACTGTTAAATCTAAGAAGTCATAGGATTATCCTTATGTACATCCCTAAAATATCCTTAAAAACTTTCATAGGGATCTCACTAAATTTTTCTCATCCTAGTTTCCAATAGCTGACTAGCCCTTTCCATTGATACCAACTATCGTGACCTAGGATTAATATATATGGATATTACACCCTTTTAGATGAATATTCAACACATTACCAAAAATAAATTCCTGAGTATCATAATAATTTAGTGTTTTTTTAAACATAGAAACATAATATTATAACTTGGTGAATGATCTTCAACATCTCCCTTAATGATGTACCCCTTTAGTAATCCTACTTAAAACCTTTCTTCATAACATCAAGAAAGAAAAAATAAGAAAGGTTTGAGATAATATTCTTATTAATGGTAAAAAAGGGAGATATGTAAGAATAATGTGGGAATAAGTATATTAGAACATGATATTAACATTATAAGATCATACACTACATATCAATGATAATAAACAAGATTCGTGTCATAAAGACTGTCAGTTCAAAAGATATGAATCATAAGGGTGATAAATCATCATAAAATGACCGTGAACCATAATATCATGTTATATAATTATGGAAATATTATAAATATATAAAAACATTTCATATTTCAAGGTTAACTATGATGTCCATCAACATAGTGGATCATGACACACATGTTTCCACTTTTTGTATTAGGACCCACATGTTTCCCATAGTGGATTAGGACACACCTATTTCGCATTGTGGATCCATTTTTTCAACATGTTTACTATAATTATCTCATGTGATATAAATGTTTACCTAATTCATTATAGGGAGATATAGGTCCCACTGATCTCATAATTAAATCATACATACATGTTCCACAAGATCGTAAAAAATCATATCATAACATATGAAATGGAATGAGTATCATAAACAAGTAATCATATCATAACATGTAGAAAATATACAGGTTTAATAATAATTTCATCAAATCATAACACATTAAAGGAATTTATTTTTATAATAATATAACCCATCAATGTAAAATGGGTTTCATAAAAATATGACCCTTGAAATAAAAATGGGTTTCTGAAACATATAACCCGTTAATGAGAAACGAGTTTCATAAACATATAACCCATGAAAGAGAAAAAAGTTTCATAATCATTATGACACCAAAAAATAAACCATTTGGAGAAAGAATATGAATGGACCCTGTGGATAATTTCTAAAAAATGCATAATTAACTCCAATATATTTCATCATAAATGTAAAATAATTTTGAAATATCTTTTAAAATATTTCTTAAGGAAAATATTATTACTTATTTGAGAAATACATTTTAAAAGATACAGAGTTTTGAAAAAAAATTTCTTTTGAAATAATATTGAAAACATATAAAAGAGTATAGAAAAAAATTTAAAAAACATTCCTTGAAAACTAAAGAAAGAAGCTTGGAAACATTTTAAAAACCTTTTTCTATGAAAACTTATAAAAGAAGCTTGAAATAATTTCAAATCAATTTTTTAACATAGAAAGTTTTTTAGAATTTTTTTATAAAACAATTGAAAAAAATAAATTTATATAATAATATAAAATAATTTTCTTAAAAATTAAACTTTTAAACATCCATAGGAAGATTAATGGAAATGACAGTCATGACAGTGGGTAAGTTTGTACATGTCGAGCATTTCTTTTTGCACCATAAAAGTTTAGAAATGTGATTTGATCGAAAAATGATAAGAATATTCTTTTAAAAACTATTTTTTAAAAAAGTAATACATGAGTAAGAATTTAATTTAAACATTATAGGATGATATTAAAAAAATTTGATTTTTTTAGAAATCACAGTTTCTAAAGAACATGAATTTCTGATTGAAAGGTTAAATAACGTTGGATTTTCATAAATTTTTTTTCATAATTATCTTAAGTAAAAAATATTGGAATTTTTTTTCGTTACATGGATATAAAATTAATAACAAAAGGGTAAGAATATTTATGTTAGTTTTTGATATATGGATCATAATATTTCATCAATGGAAGCATAATCATAAATAATCTCTATAAACAATGTGATTATATCAATAAATTGTTACCACGTTGGTAACATTGAATCATAATTCAATAGAAAGAATAAATTAAAATAATGATTAAAATATCATGGAAATAATTATTTTACTGATATAACAATTCAATGTTAGTATATACACCTTATAGAAAAATATAAGTTCATAACATGACATGTGTTTCAAAGAACGAAAATTGAGAAAAAATTTAATTTACCGTTTTGGTTACTTTTAAACCTTAAACCCCATAAAATAAAAACATAAAAGGGATATGTAAATACCCATAAATATATGTATAAGTATAATATAATAAATTAATGGAAATTATATTCACAACATAACAAAAATAAGTGGTGAATAAAGAATGAGTCTCATAGTGATTAAAGTGAGATGAGAAAACCCATACCTTAAGTCTCGACTTTATTTGTACACGTTCAAACCTTCAGTACAATAAATATAAGTTTATTATAAATATAATAAAGAAACATATTATTATATATAATACCATATATTATTTATATATGACTTTTTATTAACCATTTATTGAAAATTCCATGTTAATTTTAGTCTTTGGGTAACATCCACTTTGTTTTTCGTATATTTTTTGGCTTGTTATTCTTAATCCTATTTCTTAGATCATTATATACTTTTTAAAAAAATGTAAAACATGATATAAATATGGCGTATATTTAGTATATATGTATTTATAATAATATATAGAATATATAAATATTAAATGGAATACACAACTCATGGAGACGGTAGACTATACGTATGCATAACGTTGTTTCTGTTTTATTATCGCATTGAAAGGAATAAAGTAAATGTAGAGTATGTATATATATATATAATATCATTAAAATATTATTATTATTTCATATATAATTTATATTTTTACTAAACCTACCCTTAATGTGTTCCTTGTAAAGAGTGAATGAATCACATCGCTTTGAGGAGGCGGTAGCCAACACGTCCACAAAAAAAGTTATCATAATTATAGAAAATGGAAATCTTGATGGTATGTTTTAAATAAACATTATAGAAAAAAATAAATTATAAATTTCATATAAAAATATATTTACCATGATAATTCCCAACCATGAGTGGTTGTAAAGAGAAAATGAAAAACATTGTTTGGTGAGGCGTTAGTTAACCATTCAAAAGAATGGTATATTTTTTACATATTAGATGGAAGTGTGTGTAAATGTAGATATAAAACATTGAATAAAAAAAATATCAGTATATTGAGGATACTTATGTTCTTATATAATCATGTAATAACAATAATTGAGGTGGTGGGGAATGAAAATAAAACAAAGGAGCTTGGGGAAGGATGTTACCTCTTCTTTCGGTAACTGCTTTTGGTTTACACCAAAGGAATTACTTGTATGTATTTATGCCAAAATAGTTGAATCTATGATAAATGAAGGGATTTTTATAGCTTAATATTTCAGGTTTTTTGTGATCCAAATGGATTTATATGTGTGAAAAACTGGGAGGGTTGAGTGCCTTTTATAGTGGAGGAGGAGTAGAATTCTTATAAATTTTTGAAAAGGGAATTATACCCTTGTTTCAACCATGTAAAATGGCTCCAATAATTTCAAAAATTCTATAAAAGTGATTGTATGGTATTAATATGAACACTAAATTTCTTTTCTACAAGTTTCTCGGTCATTTTGGGCTTTAATATTAATGTTTAGTCTTTTGTTAGGTTAGTTTTTCTCTAAATCGTAGAAATTAATTTTAATCACTTTCACAAATATGTTTGGTCAAAAACTAAGTTGGAATTAATATAAATTATCAATTATTCGGATTCCAAAAAATAAATCTATTTTTCTAAATTATAATCACACAATTGAATGAAGTTAATCTAAAATTAAACCCACACACAGGATGTGAAGATGAGTTTTTAAAGGGAAAATGTCCAAAATATTGAAATGTTTTTATATTGAATTTCAACGTGAAATTGGTTCCAATGACCAAAATTAAGTTAATTTATATAAAATTTATATGATTAATATTTAAAAACAAACTAAAATATAATTTATCTATATAAATAATTTAGATGATAAGGAAATTTTGAATTAAAATTCAGTATTTTTACTATTCATCAAAAAATGAATCTTCTTAGAAAAATACCAAAAATTCACCCAAAGTAAATTTTGATAATATAGCTAAAAAAATGAATTTTATTTTATAAATAAAAGTTATATAATTTTCAATAATTATATTTAAAATGTGTTCTCCATTAATATGAGATAACATTACCTTTTATAAATATATATCTTTTTAGTCATAAAATTAGATTGATTCTTATCTTTTGCCTATAAAATCTATTGAATGGGTATAAATATATTGATTGAATATAAAATATAAAACTTTCATTTCAAAAATTCATCAAAAGTCATTTTTTTAATTTATTTGGATAATATTGTGTTTGTACATAGAATAATAGATTTCCTAGAAATGTATTTTCTTTTATCTTCAAGTAGTTCTTACATAAATTACTAAAATATTGATAACCAAATAATTCATTCTCTATAGATGTGTGAATCATATTTTTATAATTTATTTATTATTATTTGTAACTTCTATTCTAATAGATATGTGGTAGCAATAATAATATTTTAATAATAATATTAATAGTATATTATGGTTTGAAAAAACTTGGCCTTGCATGTAGCACAAGCTATCGAAGGGACTCGGTATTATGTGTAACATAAGATATACATAGTGTTTCATATACCATAAGCTAATGAAAGTATTCTATATAGAATAATACAAAAACGGTGTCTCTTATAACGCAATCCAAACATAGTGCTTTCATATAACAAAGTCTATTTTAGTGTTCTATGAAAAGTAAAATATCATAACGATTAAATTAATTTGAAAAAAATATTTGACAAAATCTCATGGTGTCACAGAAATTCTTGAAAAATAATCAAAAGGATCCTTATATCAAGCTTCATTTTAGCATTAGTTATCATCCTAAAACTAATGTGAATCCAGAAATAAATATCCAAACATTACAAGACATGTTGAGTTCATGATCAAATTAATTTCAATGTATGTGGGATTAGTATTTACCTTTAGTAGAATTTTCTTATAGAAATAGCTTGTATTAAGTATTCAAATGGTGTTGTATGAAGCATTATGTGGAAAGAGATGTTTTACTCCCACTTGTTTGGATAAAGTTGGTTAAAGGAAACATGTAGGCCCATAACTTATGGAGGAGACAATAGCATAGGTAAATATATTAAACCACATTTTAATGATGATCAATGCATAAAAAAGAGTTATGCTGATAACTAGAGGAAGGATTTAGAATTTCTAGTTGGATATTAAAATTTTCATGAATGTATCTCCATGGAATGGTTTAATAATATTTAGATGGAAAGAAAAACTAAAACCTATGCACATTGGGAATTTTGAAATTCTTGAAAGAATTTGAGATATAGATTACTGTTTGGAAATTCCCTCTATCCTCTCTAAATTACATGTTGTGTTCAATATCTCATTGTCAAGAAATTACATGCTATACCTGAAACATTTGTTCAATTATAAATAAATATAATTAGAACCTGATTTATCTTATTTTAAAGATCCTATCCATATTCTAGACACTCGAGAGAATTTTTTTTAGGAATCAGAAGGCTTGGATGATAAAGGTACTTTTGAGAAATCATAAGATAGAATAGGTGATATGGGAACATAAGAAAATTTTGATGAAGAAGTACAAAAATAAATTCATGAGGTTATAATTTAAAATTTTTAGTATGAAATGTTTTTTAAGGTTGGAATAATTTAATACCACAAGAATTTACGTATGTCTCTTTTAATATAAATTTAATCTCTTTGATAGATTGAATTATACACAACACCAAGTTCAAATGAACCATGATCTATTATTATATGATATTTATAACCTATACCTTAAAATTAGTGGGTATGAATAAGAGTTCATAAATTATGAAAAGTATTTGGTTTACAAATTTATAAAATAAATTCATTGATTATTAATAGAAAATCATTTGAAACTAAAATAATGTTTTTTCTGAAAAATAATTTCTTTTCATACAATATTTTTATATCTAAATTAAATGAATTATTTGGTATTGGTGAATGATTTTAATGAAATTTACATATTATATATTCATTAAAATGTTTTCATATTAATCTAGAGTTTATACTAGGCATATGATAAGAACAAATCGAGTTATATGCTTCAAAATTGTATTTATCTAAAAAGTGATTTTCATCATGTTTTTCACACTTATTTTAATTATAATTTACACAGATTATAAAAAATTAATATTGAAAAATTTATTCCATTCATGGAATTATGATGTTAAAATTTGGAAAATAATTCGCTTTAATTTTTGGATAATATTAATAAGCATTGTGATAAAATCTATCACTTTGGTAAAGGTTAAATCAATTAATATATGTTAAAACTAAGACATAAGGTCATAATATTTCATCTTATTTATTATTGTATATATTTATTTTAATCCCTATCAACTTAGCATCACAATTTATATAATTAATGGACAATTATAAATGAAAATAGAAAATATGATATTTAAAATCAATTAATGTTACAAAAAGTCACTCTCTTAGTTTTAAATATCTATTATCTCACTACATTGGCACAAAAGAAATTTATGAAGGAATGAAGAATTAAAAATTTTTCATAATAAAATTATATTCATGATTATAATATATTTATAATTTTTAGTGACTCTATAATTGCCTTAAATTCTTGTACAATGCTAATATTTTTTTGGATTAATAGAAAACTGAAATAAATGATACAAAAAATATTAAAAATGATTTAATTTGAGTGATTTATAGTGTTACATTAATTTTTTAGATTCATATAACATATTAGTGGTTTGAAAATTAATTATATTCTAAATCCAACTTTGTATTGATATATTTGAAGACAAATTAAATAAATAGTGTTAAAATTGATATTAATGATAATTTATCAAAATAATAATTTATAAATAAATAGAATCATGAAAGAGGATAAGGTTTAATATATGGTTTAAAATTTCATCCATTCACCATTTATTATTTAATAGATACCTTTTATGTAAATTTATAACCCTTTAAGAATAAAAAATATGTTCTTGTGGTTAAAGTTAAAACAAGTTAATAAGGGGTTAATCCAAAAGATAAGGTTTTAAAAACACATAAATCTATTAAAATTTTATTGGTTGATGATATTTAAACCATTTAATACCCTTGGATAAAATTTCTGGCCATTAGGATGTATTTTTCTTGATAATGACATTATTATAATTTAATATTTTAAGAAATTCCAAAAGTGTTCCTCACATAAATTATAAAATGGAACCTCCATTGTCACTTATTAACACCATATTGAGCCTTATATATTATCCAAAACCAAAAAAAAATCCTTTCTGACATTCCTTTTCCACATTATAGAGGTTTTTTCATCTGGAAAGACCAACCCTAGGTCCCTTAAGAGGATATATAAAGTAGTTCTTTCAAAGAATAGGTAATGGCCTTAACCGATCACTTTATTTTTTACGTCCTCTTTATCTCATATAAATATAAGGTATTTATAATAAAATAATAAATTAATCATCCTAAATATTTTATATATTTTAAATTTATTATGAAATAACTATTATCCACCCTCTTTCCCATCAAATGGGAAGTGAATGTATCACTCGTGTGTACGTACAACTTACCATCTCTATTCATTGATACAATTTATTTATACCACCATATTTCATTAAAGGTTATTATAATGAATTTAATGTATATATATGATTATTATTAAATAAAAATAATCCTATAATTATAATTTCACATCTATCTTCTTACCTTCCAATCAGTTGGAATATAATAACGTTGCTCCTGCATATATGTGGACTACCATATGCACTAAGATATGGTATTTGTTTTTAATTTCCATTTTATATGGATAGTAATAATTATGTATTTTATGAATATATATGATTTATTTAATATAATAATGATTATATAAATTAATATTATTAGTTACATTTATTTCTTTCCATTATATGAAAAATGAAAACTGTGTTTATGCGTATTCATTACCTATTGTCACTATGAAGATGTAATTATTTTTTCTTTATATAAATATTAAGGATGAATAAAAATATGAATATTACGAATTTATAATATATTTATATCATTATTAAATTTTTTTAGATGATTCAAACATGATCAATGTATTGGGACCAAAACTGCTAAACCATAACATACATGAAAAATGAAGCAATTACCACTCAAAACAGTGATTTAAATAAATAAAATTTAATAAATTAGTTATAAAAGGCTATAAATTAATATATAAATTATGACATATATTATTATGGTTCTTTAATATATTTATTATAAAAATATATTTATTATATATTAGGTTTGGACACATACAAATGAATTCAAACCTAAGTTAAGGGTTTATTTCACCATCTAATCACTATTTAGGATTGTCTCACCTTGGGGAGTTTTTTTATATATCCATTTTTTCTCAAGAAAATTTAATGAATATTTTAACTATCCTCCATTTATTTATTTATTAAATATTTATCTATGTTTCACCTTTAAAAAAAAGTTTTTAAGGAATATTTTTCCCTTTCTAAATGAGTTAATTTTCACATTTAAGAAAAGTGTAAAATGAATGTTTTTTAACTTATATTGCGTGAATAGAATATCCCACCAAGATGAACAATCAATTATTTAAAAAATAGTATATAATTTTACATGTTTATTTTAAAAAATGTTTTTATTATTTTTGGGATGTTTTTATATTACAAAAAAATTCAAAGTCAAAGGGATTATTTTCCTCAAAAAAATATTCTAGTAATATATTTGAAGTACTTTTATCTATATCAACATCATTTGTTGAATCGTATGTTGAGGATTAACTATATTTATACCATCAAATATTTTTGTTTGGATGGTTTATGATCAACATGAATGGGGAAATTATTGATATTTCATACACTTTTTTTCTAATATGGACAGTTATTGATTTTTAAGGCATGTTTATTAAGTTGTATTATTTATTCATATAAGTAATGAATTTGAATTAGTATGTAATGGGTTGGGACTTATATAGTACCTAGATACATCGGTAGATCTATTAATATAAAATAGTTTGGTTTTGGGCTGAGGTGTTACCTATTTATTTTCAGTTGTCTTGTCACAAGGCCTCGATGATGTTTTCAGATGTATTGGACATGGTTTCGATGGTATGTTTCAAATGTTCAACATTACATATTCCATAATTATGAAATTAGTTATTTATTTACATTTTATTATTTTATTTTGTATGATTTCCAGGGATTAGTTTCTAGTTCATGTGATTATTTATATGGCATTATTTTGGCCATCATTTATTCATTCCATATTATTCATTTCTTATTAGATTCCATCATATGCATACAATTACTATGCATATAATCTCACCCTTTTATTTGTTTTATTTTCACTAGGATATGGACAAGGGTTTTAAAAATAATATCATGGTTGAAAGAATGATTTTATTCTTTTTATTTTATATTTTCAATATAATATGTGAATCATGTTTGTATATGGTTCGTCAGGATTACTGAATTATTTAGTCCTTTGGGATGTGATTATTATATCTAGTTCCAATGTAATAAAGTAAAAAATAGATCCAAGTTACTATATTTAGGGTCATTATAGTTTTTATTATTTAAATTTTAGTATAAATATAGGGAAACAGATTTAGAAAATCATATATTATGGAATATAACCCTATAATAAACATTCAAAATGTTCCCAAAGAAACCAAGATAATGATTTTGAGATTAGTTATACAAAATTTTTAAATTTATTTTACATGTTTCACTAGTCTTTAAATTATCTATTATGATTCATAATGTTATGATCTAATCTAGAGCATTCCATTGTGTAGAAATGGTGAATAATTGAAGGAATGGAAACTGTATCGATGCTTGTAATACATGAAGGGATTTCCCTCCAAGAAAAAATAATGAAGTTGGATATAGAGTAGTAGATGGATATGAATAAATTAAAACTATATTGGGGTAGATGACTCTGATTATGGACAATAACCTGGATCATATAGATTTTTATTCCATTCCACCATGTTTTGTAACAATGTTAGACCTCTTTATGCATCAACAACCTCTGTCTTTAAATGGAGTAATGAATCCGGGTGAAGTTGAGAAATGGATACATTCCTTAGAGAATATTTTTTACACTTTGGGAAATAATGAAAGGAGGAATATTTTCATAGAAGTTTATCATATCCTAGATTATGTGTATCAATGGAGGTCACTGATTCAAAACACTAAGGATGAGGAGGAAATAATGGGCATATAATGGAAGGATTTTATAGAATTTTTCTTAGAAAACATTTTCCTCAGGAACACCTAGTGTATATGGAAAAGCAATTCTTGAGTCTGAGACAAAAGGATTATGAAAATGTTTCTATGTGTGAATAAAACATTATAAGGTTATTAAGGAATGTTTTGGAATATGTACATAATCCATATAGTAAGATTAACCATTTCTATTATGGGATATATATATTTCTCTAAAGGGTAATAGTCTCCAAAAAATTCTCATCATATGAGGACATATTATCATGTTCTGTCAATACAGATAATGAATTTCTTAATTCTTATGACTGTAAGGGAAATAAAGAGAAGAATATCATGGTAGAGAAAAAAATTGATAAGTATAAGTAGGGAAATAAGAATTTTTCAACATAGGATACTTATGGAAGGAAACACCATGGTACCTACTTAGAAGGAAAAGTATTTTTATAAAAGTGTAGATAATAATGAAATCATGATCGTGATTTAAAATGAAATAAAAAACTACCAATGTTTATTTCTTAAATTGTATGTATATGGAGAACCATGAAAATTATTGTCCCATGTGTTAAATGGAATTTTCCTCAAAAAAGGGAATGTATAAAGGTCAATCTTTTGCGATCATAATAGAAAGAGTTTAAGATCCTAAATATGTGGTGGAATGTTCTTTAGTCATACCATCAAATTTAAACAATGGGTTATTTTATTCTATATCTTTTCATTATTTTATATCTTTCATGTTTTCTAAGAGAATTAGTTATTTAACCACCCCCTTATGAGGGTAGTTATCAGTTAATACTCATAGTGGATGTCTTATAAAGACATGGATGTCTTAGTAAGTTCCCATTATGACTCATAAAAATTGAATATTTGCGAAATTTTATGTTTTACCTTTGGAGTATTTTTACATAATACATGGTAAAGACTAACTTTACAAATATGATGTGAAAATATATTTAAAGGAGGTGTAAATTATGTAGAGACCCGTATCTTGACGTACATGGACTTTACATTACTTTTGTGGAATACTTAGTACATAACAAAAAAACAAACACACAAGGATCGTAATAGTTTAGTGTCTTTGGAAACTCGGAACATAATCTTCTAATTGTGGTGAAAGATATTCAACATCTCCCATAAAGATATTCCTTTTTTTTATACCTAAAACCTTTCTTTATATCCTGGGGAAAAGAAAACATAAAAGGGTGATCTCAAATGCTCAGTAAGGGTAAACAAAAGAAATATCAATCACATCATATACATAAGAACATAGCTTTTGGAAATCTTAACCTGCAAAAGAGCTCATAATATCATAACATGGGGTAAATCATAGAAGTGAAATGTAATCCCAATAATCATAACTTAAAACCTGAAACTTTATGGAATACACACATAATCATAGAGAATCATTTCTTGTTAGTCAAGACTCATTTCCAAGACTATCTTAGTGGACAAAGTCCCTTTCTGAATCGAGTAACCCTCGTTCCAGTCCTGTTTCACTGAACCGGTATAACCTACCGTTCCAGCCATGTCTATCTCATGAGATATAAAATCTTTACCCAATGCATTGGAGGGAGATATAGGTCCCAACCATCTCATAATGATACCATTCTTATGTGTGCCACAAAATCATAAATCATACATCATTGCATAACCCATGTAATACAAATGGGAATCTTAAACATCATGACATCATAAAAAAAATTCACATAAGATAAAGAAATTCATAAAAATAATTCAATCAAAACATGATCAAATCAATGTAATAATAGGGATAAAAACAGAACCCTTTATTATCTTAGATGGAAAATAATTTTGATAAAACACTTGAACTTCATTCCTGAGGAAAATATCCTTTCTACTTCAAAAACACTTTTCCTTTCTTAACATGTCATACAATTCTGAACTAAAAGAATTTGATTAAAAATAAACTTGAAAACTTGTAAAGGAATCTTCTTGGAAATAATGTTTTAAAAATCCATTCATGCCGTATAAGTTAAAAAAACATTCTTCGTACTTTTGTCGGAAAAGTCAAAAAGTACCTCGTACGAAAAAAAACGACAAAATATTCCTTTCATATTCTTTACTAAAAACTCACCGAAGGGTAAAATTGGATATAAACAATTTTGGTGGATGGAAATAATATTACATATTTTGGAAACATGGATTTGGATGATAAAATACACCCCAGTAAATACTAAAGTATAAACAATCTCGGATAAAAATGAGATTGTGATATTTCCCTTACCTTAGGTCCAACTTGCTTTGTAAGTGTCCGAACCTCCTGTATAATGATTTAAATAATGTTATTGACTTATTCCAGAATAATAAATATTGATATGATATCATATATGGTCATATTCTTAGCTTCTTGTTAGTAATATTTCATCGTTACTTGTTACTCGGGTCTTTATTGCCTTTTGTTCTTATGCGTGTTTTGCCGAATAAATTCTTATTATTTTTTTAAGGTTATAGATACCTTATATCCAGAATGGTATTAGTGTAACATATATCATATTTATTCATTCAATTCATTTATATAATTACTATGTAATGATGATCATGTAGAACGAGTCACATCACATCGTGGAGACGGTATTCCGTACATACGCACGAGTGATGATATCGTTCCTATGATCGTGGAATTGTATTGGAGTATATATATATTATTTAAGTATCAATATTACTTTATAATAATCATAAATAGTTACTCATTACACCATTATACCCATCCTTTTAAGGTGGTGGTGTAACGCCCCGACCCCAGCTACCCAGAGTCGGTGCATTAATTACATAACATTGGCATGATCACAAGAAAGATCAAATCTCGAAAGACCGATTGGTTTAGTAGCCTTGGAAACACTAGATATATTCATAAGTTTTACATTACATCATAAAATGAAAAACTACTACAATAACATAATGTCTCCATAATCCACACTCATATCCCCACATAATATCCCTGCAGGTCATTCATAACCTACTTCTTCACTTCCTGGGAAAAATAAAACATTGAAAAGGGGTGAGCTCAAATGCCCAGTAAGGATAACAATAAAGTGGAAACTTTCATAAATAAGAATAAACATTTAAGGCAATGTATAACTAAAACAAAAGCCTTTTAAATACGAACTTTCAACATGGTATGGCATAAATAAAATGAAATAATGCCATTTACTTATTCACATGGATATTCTACTAAATGAATAATCACATGAAAAAATCAATAACCACTTTCATAATGTTGGAATGCATAATGCCAGACTATCATAACCACATAGCCAAGGCCTCGTGCCAAGACTACAAATAATATTTTGTCAAGGCCTTGTGCCAAGACACTAGTTTGTCTCATGAGACCTACCGATGCATCGAGGAGCTATAGCGGGCTCCACCCGTCACTTATTAAGTCCAATGCATTCCCATATGAAAAGGTTTAAACATAACATAAACATTCGTATTAAAACTAGCATACGAAATGTCAATAATTTCACCATAAACTATGAATGGTATAAAAATAGCACATCCACAGTCAAACATATCACAAAACCTTCAATACAATATAGAAGTTTTGTATCATAATAAATCAACTTCAAATAATCTTAAAATCCATCAAAGGATGTTGACATAGATGAAATCAAAATTATTTTTAAAGAAGTATCTCCTTTTATTTTGAAATCATTTAAGATCCATATAAAATAAAACATTTTCTTTGAAAATATTCTTATAAGCTTGTATGGAAAACTTCGACGATTTTATAACGGCGGAAAATAACCGCACCCGCCGTATAAGTTAAAAAAAACATTCTTACCTCAATTCTGTCGAAAAGGTTAAAAAGGACCTTGTTTTGAAAACGACGGAAAGATTCCTTTATAAAACTCTTATAAAAAGTCAAACAAGGGTATAAATGACTTTAACCCATATTCTTGTAAATAGTAAAAATGTTTTGAAATACATTTTGAAGAAACATGGATGTGGATGATAACGAGATCCCAGTAGATTATTACGTATAAACAACCTCGGATAAAGAAGAGATTGTGAAATAACCCTTACCTTGTACTTTTCCTTGGTTGGGGTAGGTTAAACTCCTGTATAATGGTGAAATAATTGTTATTAAATTATACAAGAATCATATATATTAATATGATATCATATATGATCTTTTAACATTGATTTATTAATAATATCTTAGAATTATCATCGTTTCGGGTGTTAACTTACTCATTTTCTTTTATATGTTTTGTTACATAAGCCATGTTTGTTGTATCTTATTCATATCCAGAATGATATCAAGTCCTTAAACATCATTTTTAAATCATAAAATGATAATTATACTTGAATGGATACGATGGAGAATGAATCTCATCGCGTTCGTGGAGACGGTAGTCCGTACGTACGCACGAGCGATAATATCATTCTTTTGATATTAAAATAATATATAAATGAATGGTATATCATATATACAGAATCATTAACATGTTATATTTATTATTTACATGAGTTACACATCATTATTATACCCATCCAAATAATATTATATTGAATAACAATTACACCACGACGTGGAGACGGTAAGCCGTACGTACGCACGTATGGTGACATGTTATTCAAAGGGTGGATAGAATACTGAATATGGTTGTAACATACTTATAATAACATCACAGTATATGTGAGATACTGGAGTTATTATTTTAGAATGGTAAGAACAAAGGAAGAAGAAGTGGAAGAAGAAATGAACTTAGAAAAGGGTGGTGAAATCATTACCTCTTCTTCGGGTTCTTCCTTTTGATTTGATCAAAAGGGCTCCTTAGGTTGGCTTTATGATCAAACTAAGGCCTCTAGGTTGTAGTGAGGTATGTTGGGAGAGTATTTGGGCAGAGTTTGGCCGAACCAAAAGGCTTTGAAGGTGTGAAGAAATGAGAAGTAGGAGTGCCCTTTTATAAGAGGGGTGAGGGGCACCTTTGGAAAAGCTAGAAATATTAATTTATAATAAATTCATATTCGGTTTCTAATAGCTCCAAAGTTGATTATTCAAAGGTTAATGTGGGGATAGGTCTAAAACCACTCAACCAATAGAATTTAGACAGGTTTGGGTACTTATATTAACCTTATCATTAAGTATTAACTCTAAGTTAATTAGTTTCACTTTTACAATGTCTCTTTGTATTTTTATATAATATGGTTAATAAACTTACTATATACATCCAAGAGACCCCCAAGTGGTCCATTAATTATTAACCTATCATAATATAAGTCTCTTGGCCGAACCGTAGATTTTTAGGAATTTAATATCAATTAATAATATAATATTTGTTTTAAGAACACTTTTATGTCAATTTTGACACTATTCAATAGTTGATTTTTTTGAAACTCATAACAGATTGATTACTTCGAAAAAAGTCCATTAAATCAATCCTAATATATCATATTATCCTAGAAAATTAGTTTAATTCATTAAAAGTTTCATATTATATTTATTTGGGTATTTATAATATCAATTATTTTAATTTTTCACTATTTTAGTAATTACTGCATCATCATTGTGTCATAAATAAAATAAATTATTTAATGTCTAAAAATTATAAATAAAATATCATTATGTAGGAAATCTTTTTAGCTTTCTAATGAATATTTATAATCGAAAATCCAACATGTATAACCCTATGTAAAAATTGTTCTTCTAAAAAATATATGCTTGTGTCATTTTTGTATTCATTTTAACTTAATTAAAATAAAGTGTCATTATCACTTACAAGTGGATCCATGGGGTCCCAAAATAGACCCAAAGATTCCCATGGTCGACCATGTATCAACCAATAGGGTTAAGACACGTTTTAGGGTAATTTAGTATTATTATAATATTATTTGTTTTAACCCTTATTTACCGGATTTACCCTTAACCATGGTAAATAAAATATTTACCGCAGTAATTATTCAAAATGTCTAAAAATAAAAATTACCTATTTACACAATTTTAACATCCTGATTCCAAATATGGAATCCATTTTCCTAAATTCAAAACACATAAGTGGCAGAAATTAATTTAAAATTAATTCCCGCTGTCAAAACAAAAAGCGTGTTTTTAAGAGATAATAACTATCAAAAGATTGACACTTGTTTATGTTCGGTTTAATTGTAAAATTATGTCCAATGACCAAAATTATATTAAATGGTAAAAATATATTCTAAATATACTTTAAAACCACTCAAATTCATAATTTATCACTATTAATTATTTTGATTAAAAAAGTTGTTTTTAATTAAAATTTAGTAATTTTCACTATTCATCAAAATATGAAAGTTATCCGAAAAGTACCAAAATTTCACCTTAGGCTAAATCCGATATTCCGAGTCCAAAAATGAAGTCCATTTTCAAATATAAAATATATATAATTTCAAAAATTAGGTATTACTATTCACAACGGCTAGTTTAATTAGTTGTGGTGTGTGTTAGAACTCGAGGTTGCGTACAACACACGCTATCGCATTATTCAAAGGGAAACGTACCGTAGAAGCTTGGGGTGTTACATTCTCCCCTCCTTCAAATAATTGCGTCCTCGCAATTTCTAGGGTATTACTGCATAAAAAGACTCGGGTGGTTCTTCATCATAAGTTCCTCGGGTTCCCACGTTGCCTCTTCCATCTTATGATTCCTCCACAAAACTTTTACCAGACGCGTCGTCCGGTTTCTCAGCACTTGTTCTCTCGTATCAAGAATCTTGATGGGCTCTTCGCAATAAGACAGATCGGGTTCCAGTTCTAAATCTTCATAGGTGAGTACATGCGTTGGGTCAGGCATGTATTTCCTCAACAAAGATACGTGGAACACATCGTGAACTTTGGAGAGACTTGGCGGCATTGCCAATCGGTAAGCTACAGCCCCAATTCGTTCTAGAATTTCGAAAGGTCCGATGTACCTGGGACTCAATTTACCTTTCTTACCAAAACGTATGACTCCCTTCCACGAAGATACCTTCAGGAAAACATGATCACCGACTTGAAATTCCAAATCCTTCCTTCGATTATCGGCATAGCTCTTCTGCCTACTTTGAGCTGCTTTAATGTGATTTTGGATTACCTTCACCTTTTCCACCGTTTCCTCCACCAGTTCTGGGCCTACAAGTTTTCTTTCACCAACGTCATCCCAACAGGTTGGTGTACGACATCTCTTTCCATATAACGCTTCATATGGTGCCATCTGAATACTCGAATGGAAGCTATTGTTATAGGAAAATTCTACTAGTGGTAAATATTGATCCCACATACCCTGAAAATCAAGTGAGCAAGATCTCAACATGTCTTCTAAGGTCTGAATAGTCCGTTCTGATTGTCCGTCTGTCTGAGGGTGGTAAGCAGTGCTCAAATGAAGTTCAGTATCCAGGGATTTCTGAAGACTTTTCCAAAATCTTGAAGTAAAACGGGGATCACGATCAGAAACAATCGATAGGGGTACTCCATGAAGTCTCACAACTTCATTAATGTATAGTCTTGCTAGACGTTCCAGGGGTAGATCTTCTCTTATAGCAAGAAAATGTGCTGACTTGGTAAGATGATCAACAATAACCCATATTGCATCGTTCCTTCTAGGAGTCTTTGGTAGCCCCATGACAAAGTCCATTGTAATATTGTCCCATTTCCACTCCGGTATGGGAAGAGGTTGCATGACTCCTCCAGGCTGTTACCTTCTAGCTTTCACTTGTTGACAAACCATACATCTTGACACAAAATCAGCAATCTCCCTCTTCATGTTGTCCCACCAAAAATGTTCCTTCAAATCTCTATACATTTTGGTTCTCCCAGGGTGTATAGAGAAATTGGAACTATGAGCATCATCCAGAAATTCCCTTTTTAGATCAGGTATATTGGGAACACAAAGTCTCTTCCCGAATTTCAAAATTCCACCTTCATACGCAAAGTCTCTCAATCTCCCATCATTCACAGCTTTAATCTTCTTTTGGAATTCTTCATCATCAGTCTGAGAACTCTTAATCCTTTCTAGTAAAGATGGTTTGGCAACCATTTGAAAAAGCATTGATGTTTCACCTTCCCTGGTTATTCCCATGTCCATCTTCACTAGCTCCATGAAAATTGGATCCCTTTCAATTCTCATATTGTTCAAAACTCCATGGTCTTTTCTACTCAAAGCATCTGCCACCTTGTTTGCCTTCCCTGGGTGGTAGTGTATCGTACAATCATAATCCTTGAGTAATTCAAGCCATCTCCTTTTCCTCATGTTGAGTTCTTTTTGTGAGAAAATATACTTCAAACTCCTGTGATCAGTATAAATCTCACATTTTTCACCATAGAGGTAGTGCCTCCATATCTTCAAAGCAAAGATCACAGCTGCTAACTAAAGATCATGAGTAGTATAGTTTTGTTCATGAATTTTCAACTGTCGTGATGCATAGGCAATAACTCTATCATTCTGCATAAGGACACAGCCAAGTCCTTTCTTTGATGCATCACTATAAATAATGAACCCATCATTCCCCGATGGTAGAGTCAATATAGGAGCATTGACTAATCTTCTTTTCAGTTCTTCGAAACATTCTTCACACTCTTTTGTCCAAACAAATTTAACCCCTTTACGTGTGAGATTCATTAATGGGTTAGCCAATCGGGCAAAATTCTGGACGAAACGTCGATAATAACCTGCCAAACCAATAAAACTACGTACCTCAGTTATACTCGTAGGTGCTGGCCATTCTTGGATTGCCTTGGTCTTAGAAGGATCAACAGAGATTCCATCTTTAGAGACAATATGGCCAAGAAAAGAAATCTCCTGAAGCCAGAATTCACACTTGCTAAACTTTCCATATAATTCATGCCTCCTCAGAGTTTTCAAGATAATGCGCAAGTGATTTTCATGATCTTTGTAGGTTTTGGAGTATACCAAGATATCATCAATAAATACCACCACAAATTCATCGAGATACTCCTTGAAAACTCTATTCATCAGATCCATGAATACAGATGGTGCATTAGTCAATCCAAACGGCATTACAGTAAACTCGTAATGCCCATACCTGGTTCGAAATGCTGTTTTTGGAATGTCTTCCTTCTTCACACACAACTGATGGTATCCAGATCGAAGGTCAATCTTTGAAAAGTATTGAGCTCCATGCAGTTGGTCAAATAAATCATCAATACGAGGTAGGGGATACTTGTTCTTTATTGTTATAGCATTGATCTCCCTGTAGTCGATACATAACCTCATAGATCCATCTTTCTTTTTAACAAAAAGAACAGGGGCTCCCCATGGAGAAACACTAGGGCGAATAAATCCCTTATTACTCAATTCCTCTAGTTGTTTCTTTAGTTCTACTAACTCTACAGTGGCCATTCTATAAGGGGTCTTCGATATAGGCCTTGATCCAGGAATCAAATCAATAGAAAACTCAACTTCTCGTTCTGGAGGATGTCCAGGTAAATCTTCCGGAAATACATCTACAAATTCTTTCACAATAGGTACATCCTCTATTTGAACATTCCTTTCCTCACCGACAGTTATTTCATTCTCTTCCTCCCCGATAATTGAATTAAGTTGAGCTACTGGGGGTGGATCTAAATAAGAATTAGGTGGTGACGATTCTGCTCTAAAAATAAGGTGTTCCTTATCATTATCATCAAGAATCGTAACCTCTTTCTTCTTACAATAAATCTTCGCATCATAGTCCGAAAGCCAGTCCATACCGAGGATTATATCAAACTCAATCATAGGTATGACGATGAGATCAGTAGATAAAGAAAATTTATGTGCTCTAATGGGGACTGATTCACAAAACTTTGTTGCAACGATACTTCCCTTAGGAGTTTTAACTGACAACTCCCTTATTAAATCAAATTGGAAATATCTAATTTTCTTAGAAAACTGGGAAGATATGAAACAATGCGATGATCCAGAATCAAATAATGCATTTGCTAAACTTGAGGAAACCATTAAATTACCTGCCACCACGTCTTTCGGAGTTTCTACCTCAGCAGTAGTGATAGCATAAGCCTGGCCTTGATCCCTTGGCCTTTTCTGAGGTAAGTTCTCCTGACGCTTAGGACATGCATTTGCATAATGCCCCATCTCCCTGCAATTGTAGCACTGAACATTGGTAGCTTCCTTCTTCCCCTTGCAATCATGAGCTTGGTGGCCTTTTTCACCACACTTGTAACAGACTCCCATTCCCTTCAGGCAAGCACCGGGGTGTTTCTTCCCGCACTTACCACAAGATGGATATTCAACCTTTCCCTTCTTCCCCTTATTTCCATTCCCAGATTGATCAGCAGGTCTCTTCTTCTCTTGCTTCGCTTTAAAGTCATAAGACTTAGATAATTCTTTTTCGGTCTTGATAGCACATGAGACAATGTCTTCGTACGACGAAAAGGATTGTGAGACTAATGCTCGACGGAGAAATGGTTTTAACCTATCAAAGAAACGATCAATCTTACTTCTTGGGTTGCGAATATAATCTCCAGCATACCTCGCTAACCTTGTAAAGTTAGCCTCATACTTTGTGACATTCTCATCCTCCTTTTGTCTCAGACTCAGAAATTGCCTTTCCATATCTGCTCGATGGTCGCGAGGGAAGTATTTTTCTAAAAACAGATCTTTGAACTCCCTCCATTCCATATTTGATACTTCATCATCTTCCTTCGTATTTTGAATCAATGACCACCATTGATCAGCATCTCCAGTGAGGCGGTAAACTGCCATGATAACTTTTTCCCTTTCACTGCTCCCCAAAGCCTGAAATATTTTCTCTAGGGAAAATATCCATTGCTCAGCTACTACGGGATTTATATTCCCATTGAACGTTGGTGGTTGTTGCCTCATGAATCGATCTAACATTGATCCTCCACGCTGCGGATCAGGGTGCTCCATACGGGTAAGGTTATTATTCATAACCTGAGTAAGTTGTCCCAGTACGGTGATTAGCTGATCAGCACCAGTTGCATCACCAGCCCCACTATAATTATCTTGAGCAGGAGGGCAATCCCTACATGGAGTGCGTGCATTGATACAGTTTCCATTTCTTCCACTAGGCGCTATTTCTAAAAAATGGCATAAACTAGATCAGTTTATGCATCAAAATACATAATCCCATACTTATAAAACACTAAACATAAATTGAACTATCTATGGATATAATCCATAATCATAAATATGTTTTCTTTGAGGAAGTATATACTCATAAACCCTTCATAATGATTTGTAAAGAAAGTGAGAGTTATCCTAAGCATATCCCCCGGGAGTGTCGTAACCAAGAGTGCAGCAAGGCCCGTTGTCGTGCACCAGTTCCCGTTCGAGTCTAGCTCAAAGCGGTGTTTTCGGGTTTTACCCCTAGGTACATCTGTGCCAGAGCCGCCTCTACCTGCTCGTATCCAGACAGGGATGTATTTCTCGGAAAACTCACAAAGTCTCTACAATACCAAAATTCTAGGAAGTTCTTCTATACTAATCCTCAAAGTTCATCTTAGGTCTATGTGCTCTAATCAGAGTTTATCTAAATCTAGCTTCCAAGGTTTGTACTAAACTTCCTCTGATACCAACTGTAACGCCCCGACCCCAGCTACCCAGAGTCGGTGCATTAATTACATAACATTGGCATGATCACAAGAAAGATCAAATCTCGAAAGACCGATTGGTTTAGTAGCTTTGGAAACACTAGATATATTCATAAGTTTTACATTACATCATAAAATGAAAAACTACTACAATAACATAATGTCTCCATAATCCACACTCATATCCCCACATAATATCCCTGCAGGTCATTCATAACCTACTTCTTCACTTCCTGGGAAAAATAAAACATTGAAAAGGGGTGAGCTCAAATGCCCAGTAAGGATAACAATAAAGTGGAAACTTTCATAAATAAGAATAAACATTTAAGGCAATGTATAACTAAAACAAAAGCCTTTTAAATACGAAATTTCAACATGGTATGGCATAAATAAAATGAAATAATGCCATTTACTTATTCACATGGATATTCTACTAAATGAATAATCACATGCAAAAATCAATAACCACTTTCATAATGTTGGAATGCATAATGCCAGACTATCATAACCACATAGCCAAGGCCTCGTGCCAAGACTACAAATAAGATTTTGTCAAGGCCTTGTGCCAAGACACTAGTTTGTCTCATGAGACCTACCGATGCATCAAGGAGCTATAGCGGGCTCCACCCGTCACTTATTAAGTCCAATGCATTCCCATATGAAAAGGTTTAAACATAACATAAACATTCGTATTAAAACTAGCATACGAAATGTCAATAATTTCACCATAAACTATGAATGGTATAAAAATAGCACATCCACAGTCAAACATATCACAAAACCTTCAATACAATATAGAAGTTTTGTATCATAATAAATCAACTTCAAATAATCTTAAAATCCATCAAAGGATGTTGACATAGATGAAATCAACATTCTTTTTAAAGAAGTATCTCCTTTTATTTTTAAATCATTTAAGATCCATATAAAATAAAACATTTTCTTTGAAAATATTCTTATAAGCTTGTATGGAAAACTTCGACGATTTTATAACGGCGGAAAATAACCGCACCCGCCGTATAAGTTAAAAAAAAACATTCTTACCTCAATTCTGTCGAAAAGGTTAAAAAGGACCTTGTTTTGAAAACGACGGAAAGATTCCTTTATAAACCTCTTATAAAAAGTCAAACAAGGGTATAAATGACTTTAACCCATATTCTTGTAAATAGTAAAAATGTTTTGAAATACATTTTGAAGAAACATGGATGTGGATGATAACGAGATCCCAGTAGATTATTACGTATAAACAACCTCGGATAAAGAAGAGATTGTGAAATAACCCTTACCTTGTACTTTTCCTTGGTTGGGGTAGGTTAACCTCCTGTATAATGGTGAAATAATTGTTATTAAATTATACAAGAATCATATATATTAATATGATATCATATATGATCTTTTAACATTGATTTATTAATAATATCTTAGAATTATCATCGTTTCGGGTGTTAACTTACTCATTTTCTTTTATATGTTTTGTTACATAAGCCATGTTTGTTGTATCTTATTCATATCCAGAATGATATCAAGTCCTTAAACATCATTTTTAAATCATAAAATGATAATTATACTTGAATGGATACGATGGAGAATGAATCTCATCGCGTTCGTGGAGACGGTAGTCCGTACGTACGCACGAGCGATAATATCATTATTTTGATATTAAAATAATATATAAATGAATGGTATATCATATATACAGAATCATTAACATGTTATATTTATTATTTACATGAGTTACACATCATTATTATACCCATCCAAATAATATTATGTTGAATAACAATTACACCACGATGTGGAGACGGTAAGCCGTACGTACGCACGTATGGTGACATGTTATTCAAAGGGTGGATAGAATACTGAATATGGTTGTAACATACTTATAATAACATCACAGTATATGTGAGATACTGGAGTTATTATTTTAGAATGGTAAGAACAAAGGAAGAAGAAGTGGAAGAAGAAATGAACTTAGAAAAGGGTGGTGAAATCATTACCTCTTCTTCGGGTTCTTCCTTTTGATTTGATCAAAAGGGCTCCTTAGGTTGGCTTTATGATCAAACTAAGGCCTCTAGGTTGTAGTGAGGGATGTTGGGAGAGTATTTGGGCAGAGTTTGGCCGAACCAAAAGGCTTTGAAGGTGTGAAGAAATGAGAAGGAGGAGTGCCCTTTTATAAGAGGGGTGAGGGGCACCTTTGGAAAAGCTAGAAATATTAATTTATAATAAATTAATATTCGGTTTCTAATGGCTCCAAAGTTGATTATTCAAAGGTTAAGGTGGGGATAGGTCGAAAACCACTCAACCAATAGAATTTAGACAGGTTTGGGTACTTATATTAACCGTATCTTTAAGTATTAACTCTAAGTTAATTAGTTTCACTTTTACAATGTCTCTTTGTATTTTTATATAATATGGTTAATAAACTTACTATATACATCCAAGAGACCCCCAAGTGGTCCATTAATGATTAACCTATCATAATATAAGTCTCTTGGCCGAACCTTAGATTTTTAGGAATTTAATATCAATTAATAATATAATATTTGTTTTAAGAACTCTTTTATGTCAATTTTGACACTATTCAATAGTTGATTTTTGTGAAACTCATAACAGATTGATTACTTCGAACAAAGTCCATTAAATCAATCCTAATATATCATATTAGCCTAGAAAATTAGTTTAATTCATTAAAAGTTTCATATTATATTTATTTGGGTATTTATAATATCAATTATTTTAATTTTTCACTATTTTAGTAATTACTGCATCATCATTGTGTCATAAATAAAATAAATTATTTAATGTCTAAAAATTATAAATAAAATATAATTATGTAGGAAATCTTTTTATATTTCTAATGAATATTTATAATCGAAAATCCAACATGTATAACCCTATGTAAAAATTGTTCTTCTAAAAAATATATGCTTGTGTCATTTTTGTATTCATTTTAACTGAATTAAAATAAAGTGTCATTATCACTTACAAGTGGATCCATGGGGTCCCAAAATAGACCCAAAGGTTCCCATGGTCGACCATGTATCAACCAATAGGGTTAAGACACGTTTTAGGGTAATTTAGTATTATTATAATATTATTTGTTTTAACCCTTATTTACCGGATTTACCCTTAACCATGGTAAATAAAATATTTACCGCAGTAATTATTCAAAATGTCTAAAAATAAAAGTTACCTATTTACACAATTTGAAAATCCTGATTCCAAATATGGAATCCATTTTCCTAAATTCAAAACACAGAAGTGGCAGAAATTAATTTAAAATTAATTCCCGCTGTCAAAACAAAAAGCGTGTTTTTAAGAGATAATAACTATCAAAAGATTGACACTTGTTTATGTTCGGTTTAATTGTAAAATTATGTCCAATGACCAAAATTATATTAAATGGTAAAAATATATTCTAAATATACTTTAAAACCACTCAAATTCATAATTTATCACTATTAATTATTTTGATTAAAAAAGTTGTTTTTAATTAAAATTTAGTAATTTTCACTATTCATCAAAATATGAAAGTTATCCGAAAAGTACCAAAATTTCACCTTAGGCTAAATCCGATATTCCGAGTCCAAAAATGAAGTCCATTTTCAAATATAAAATATATATAATTTCAAAAATTAGGTATTACTATTCACAACGGCTAGTTTAATTAGTTGTGGTGTGTGTTAGAACTCGAGGTTGCGTACAACACACGCTATCGCATTATTCAAAGGGAAACGTACCGTAGAAGCTTGGGGTGTTACAGGTGGTGGAAAATAGATTACACCACGGCGTGGAGACGGTATTCCGTACGTACGCACGCGCGGTGATTTCTTTTTTCCGTAGGATGGATAGAAGGTGAATTAGGGTTGTTTAATATTTATAATAACATATCAGTATGTATGTAATACTGATGTTATTACTTTATCATGAAACAACTAAAGAAGAAGAAGTTGAAGAAGAAAGAAATTGAAAAGATCGGTAACAGATATTACCTCTTCTTTGGAACGCCTCTTTGAATCCTCCACTTAGGGAACTAAGATTGGTCTTTGAAGAAGACCAGGACCTCTAGGATTATTCTAGGGAAGTGGAGAGGAGAAAATGGCTGGGGTTGGCCGATCTTGAAGGCTCAAAGTTGTGTGAGGAAGAGAGGGAGGAGGTGCCCTTTTACAAGGGAGGAGAGGGGCACCTTAGGAATATCTCAAAATATTATTTTATATTAAAGTCAAAATCGGTTTATAATGGTTCCAAAGGGTCTTATTTCGAAGCTAAAGTGGGGATGGGTCGAAATCCTATCAACCAATAGGATTTGGACAAGTTTAGGTTATTATTGTAACCTTATCAATTAGATTTAACTCTAAGTTAAATAATTTAACTTTTACCATGTCTTTTTGTTTTCTTACGCTATATGGTTAATACACTTACTATAACATGCCAAAAGAAACCCAAATTGTTTATTATTAATATATATATCCTTATATAAGTCATTTGGCCGAACCTGAGATTTTTAGGAATAAAATAACAATTAATAATATAATATTTTATTTAAAAACTATTTTGTGTCAATTTTGACACTATTTGATATATGATTTTTGTGAAAGTCATAACAGAATTATATGTTCGAAACAAGTTGATTAAATAAACACTAATATATCATAGTAACCTATAAAATTAGTGTAAGTCATAAAAAGTCTCAAATTACATTTATTTTGGTGTTTATAACATCAATTATGTCAATATTTCATTAATAAGATAATTACTGCATCATCATTGTGTCATAAATAAATTAAATTATTTAATGTCTAAAAATTATAAATAAAATACCATTATGTAGGAAATAATTTTATCTTTCTAATGAATATTTATAGTCGAATTTATCTTATGTATAACCCCATATTAAAAATGATTTACTTATTAAACTTTGATTTTAACTATTTTAACCCTTCTTTAAATAAATTAATAATAAATGTCCTAATCTAATCCAAGTGGGCCTAAATGATAATAATTTACACTTAAGGTTGTTTTTGGTAGAGATACACTTGTCCAATAGAATTAGGACATGTGTTATGGTAATATTAATATCATTCTTACCCTTAATTACCCTATTTACTTTTAACCATGGTAAATAAAAGTAAAAAGTTACTATTCACCAAAAATTATTTTCATCTCATTGAACCACATTTTACTTACTGACATCAACCGTGTCTCTCGGATTTTTGAAATTCCATTCACAGAAGTGGTAAAATTAAGGTTTATGAAAAATTCAGTTTTTTTTAACTACCACTTAGTAGTTTCACTATTCATCAAAAATTGATGTTTTTCAGAACAATGCCAAAATTTCATCCTAAGCTATATTTCATATTCCAAATTCAAAAATAAAGTCTATTTTACCAAATTCATAACATAGAAGTTGCATTAATTAATTTTATAATTAAATCCCGCTGTTAAAACAAATAGCGTGTTTTTAAGAAACAATATCTATCAAAAGATTGACACTTGTTTATGTCTGGTTTAAATGTGAAATTACATCCAATGACCAACATTGTATTAAATTGTAAAAATATATTCTAAATATACTCTAAAACCACTCAAATTAATAATTTATCACTATTAATTATTTTTATTAAAAAAGTTGTTTTTAATTATAATTTAGTAATTTTCACTATTCATCAGAATATGAAAGTTATCCGAAAAGTACCAAAATTTCACCTTAGGCTAAATTCGATACTCCGAATCCAAAAATGAAGTCCATTTTGAGAGCTAAAATTTCTAAAATTTTAAAAGGTGGTTATTACTATTTATAACGGCTAGTTATAATAATATTATAATAGCATATCGTTGTTTAGTGAAACTCGGTATTGCGTACTACACACGCTATCGAGGAAGGTCGCGATTGCGTGTAATGCAAGGAAATTCAAGGTTGTGTGTTGTGCAAGATCATTGTAGCATACAACACAAGAGATTAATAAAATTAAAAAAATAGTTTTCATAAAATCTCGAGCTGTTACATTCTACCCCCGTTAAAATGAATTTCGGCCTCAAAATTCATCGGGGGTTATAAATAGTTTACCATTCAAAAGTTTCTTTAATAGAAACCCGCATCGTAAAAAGGAATACCAAAACTTGGCTTTAAAAACTAAAGTATGAAATGTAACGATTACCCAAATAAACTAATCACTGGGTTTCCACATAGGTGAAAATATGGATATGGAAGAGAAATCTAACCATCATGTTCTGATGGAGAGTGGTAGAGAACATGGCTATGGAAAAGCCAGTAATCACAAATCCATAGATTTGTGATGATATAAGGTACCATCTGATTCATCTGGTATAAGATCACTAGGAAAACATTTTTGGTTTTCAAGATCATTTCCCTAAAGTTGAAAATTTGAATTAGAATAAATACTTACTTTATTTTGGTACAATCTCACTGTTGTTCGTGCCTTGAACAATTTCCACTTCATCTCTTAAATAAATGAAGTTGAATTTGTTATTCGTGAAGTGTTAGCAGATCATGTGATAGAATGACGGGTCATTCCATCTGTCTCAAACAAAAGGTTAGCAAAAATTATATACATAAGTCGATCTATAGTGAGATTAATCATATATGGTTCCTAAAATGGACTTATACTTCATATATAATACTGCTTAATATAATAAAACTAGTTTCTACTAAACAGGGACTTCTTGTAGGCCAGTGGTAGGCGATAAAGGCCAGTCGCACTTCGATTGTGGGTTCGATTTCCACAGCCTTGTCCGACGCGATGGGATGTCGCCCGTCCTGCAGGTTGTCCTTTTTATAAAACTATATTACTATAACATCCCATAAATAATATAGAAAAAAAATTCTATCCTTAAACAATACTAACTTATGTCCAACATAATCCATTACAATCTTTAGGCTTATCCATAATACTTCCATTACAATCTTTAGGCTTATCCATAATACTTCAGTCCACTCTCATAATATAGTGAAAACGATTACCAGAGATTTAATACCATTGTTGATCCCCATATATCATAAGATATGTCTTGTTGGTCACATTCCAAACATTCAAAGGCCTTAATCATGTACTCTCTTGAATACCCATTGAACCTTAGTGAAAACCTGAATGCAGTTAAAAGTTAACACTTTCCACATACCAAAATCCTCAAAATTTTATATACTCAAACCATGATATCACTTAGTCCTTATATCAATCATGAGCTCATGAATACTATCAAACATATTAGATTCTCTTTATCCCTTCATTATGCGCATATCATCTACGTTCCAAAAGTATCTAAATAACCTTTCATGGATACTGGTAACATTAATCATACACTTTCAAAACTCAATGAAAGACAACAGTGTAACAATCCTTAGATGTCTCTTTATTCCATAGTACCATGAGATTACTTATACAACATTACTCATGATAAACATGTAATCATTCCACTACATTCTTAAACCATTGACCGAGCTTCAACAATTCTTTCATCTCACATATCATTTGTAGTCTCTTCATTATCATCCACATAAATACTTCCCATACGACCATACTGATTATCTTCATGAGACTTTCCCTTAGGGCATTGGTTTGCATAATGCCCGTACATTCCACATTTAAAACATTTTACCATTGTTGATGTCGTAACAATACCATTATCCTCATCCCTGGTGTTAACTGAACCTTTTCCTTTGCACTTACTAGCTTTGTGTCCTTCTTTTCCACACCCAAAGCATCTTCCAGTTCCTTTGAAACATTCTCCTTGATGCCTCTTCCCACATGATTTACATAGGGGAAATTGAACTTTCTTTCCTCTATGATCATCATGAAACTCCATCTTTCTCTTATTATCCGAGTCCGGAAACTTACAAAATTTTACTTTATTGATCATATTATGAGATTTCTGATTCAGCATAATAATGATGTTTAGACCTCCAAATCCCATTTCATTTGGTTGCTCATGAAGAATATCATTCCATTTTCCATCATATCCTCCATTACCGTGAATCATCTTGTTTCCAGCCATTTTCTAAAACCCAAAAAGAATAGTCTGAGAGGCAAAAATCATAATAAAGGGGGAGTAACTTCAATATCTAACACCTTAGGTTTAATTCTATGATCGTTAGCGTAATTCTAGTACTATAACCTATACGTATACTTAACCTTAGAGACATCCCTAGACATACCTTAGAAATATCTCTAGGGATCTCAATAACATTTTCGCATCCTAGTTTCCAAAGGTTGACTAAACCTTTCCTCTGATACCAACTGTAGAGACCCGTATCTTGATGTACATGGACTTTACATTACTTTTGCTGAATACTTAGTACATAACAAAAAAACAAACACACAAGGATCGTAATAGTTTAGTGTCTTTGGAAACTCGAAATGTAATCTTCTAATTGTGGTGAAAGATCTTCAACATCTCCCATAAAGATCTTCCTTTTTTTTATACCTAAAACCTTTCTTTATATCTTGGGGAAAAGAAAACATAAAAGGGTGAGATCAAATGCTCAGTAAGGGTAAACAAAATAAATATCAATCACATCATATACATAAGAATATAGCTTTTGGAAATCTTAACCTGCAAAAGAGCTTATAATATCATAACATGGGTTAAATCATAGAAGTGAAATGTAATCCCAATAATCATAACTTAAAACCTGAAACTTTGTGGCATACACACATAATCATAGAGAATCATTTCTTGTTAGTCAAGACTCATTGCCAAGACTATCTTAGTGGACAAAGTCCCTTTCTGAATCGAGTAACCCTCGTTCCAGTCCTGTTTCACTGAACCAGTATAACCTACCGTTCCAGCCATGTCTATCTCATGAGATATAAAATCTTTACCCAATGCATTGGAGGGAGATATAGGTCCCACCCATCTCATAATGATACCATTCTTATGTGTGCCACAAAATCATAAATCATACATCATTGCATAACCCATGTAATACAAATGGGAATCTTAAACATCATGACATCATAAAAAAAAATCATATAAGATAAAGCAATTCATAAAAATAATTCAATCACATAATGATCAAATCAATGTAATAATAGGGATAAAAACAGAACCCTTTATTATCTTAGATGGAAAATAATTCTGATAAAACACTTGAACTTCATTCTTGAGGAAAATATCCTTTCTACTTCAAAAACACTTTTCCTTTATTAACATGTCATACAATTCTGAACTAAAAGAATTTGATTAAAAATAAACTTGAAAACTTGTAAAGGAATATTCTTGGAAATAATGTTTTAAAAATCCATTCATGCCGTATAAGTTAAAAAAACATTCTTCGTACTTTTGTCGGAAAAGTCAAAAAGTACCTCGTACGAAAAAAAACGACAAAATATTCCTTTCATATTCTTTACTAAAAACTCACCGAAGGGTAAAATTGGATTTAAAAAATTTTAGGTGGATGGAAATAATATTACATATTTTGGAAACATGGATTTGGATGATAAAATACACCCCAGTAAATACTAAAGTATAAACAATCTCGGATAAAAATGAGATTGTGATATTTCCCTTACCTTAGGTCCGACTTGCTTTGTAAGTGTCCGAACCTCCTGTATAATGATTTAAATAATTTTATTGACTTATTACAGAATCATAAATATTTATATGATATCATATATGGTCATATTCTTAGCTTCTTGTTAGTAATATTTCATTGTTACTTGTTACTCGGGTCTTTATTGCCTTTTGTTCTTATGCGTGTTTTGCCGAATAAATTATTATTCTTCTTTTAAGTTTATAGATACCTTATATCCAGAATGTTATTAGTGTAAAATATATCATATTTATTCATTCAATTCATTTATATAATTATTATGTAATGATGATCATGTAGAACGAGTCGCATCACATCGTGGAGACGGTATTCCGTACGTACGCACGAGTGATGATATCGTTCCTATGATCGTGGAATTGTATTGGAGTATATATATATTATTTCAGTATCAATATTACTTTATAATAATCATAAATAGTTTCTCATTACACCATTATACCCATCCTTTTAAGTTGGTGGTGGAAAATAGATTACACCACGGTGTGGAGACGGTATTCCGTACGTACGCACGCGCGGTGATTTCTTTTTTCCGTAGGATGGATAGAAGGTGAATTAGGGTTGTTTCATATTTATAATAACATATCAGTATGTATGTAATACTGATGTTATTACTTTATCATGAAATAACTAAAGAAGAAGAAGTTGAAGAAGAAAGAAATTGAAAAGATCGGTAACGGATATTACCTCTTCTTTGGAATGCCTCTTTGAATCCTCCACTTAGGGAACTAAGATTGGTCTTTGAAGAAGACCAGGACCTCTAGGATTATTCTAGGGAAGTGGAGAGGAGAAAATGTCAGGGGTTGGCCGAGCTTGAAGGCTCAAAGTTGTGTGAGGAAGAGAGGGAGGAGGTTCCCTTTTATAAGGGAGGAGAGGGGCACCTTAGGAATATCTCAAAATATTATTTTATATTAAAGTCAAAATCGGTTTATAATGGTTCCAAAGGGTCTTATTTCGAAGCTAAACTGGGGATGGGTCGAAATCCTATCAACCAATAGGATTCAGAAAAGTTTAGGTTATTATTGTAACCTTATCAATTAGATTTAACTCTAAGTTAAATAATTTAACTTTTACCGTGTCTTTTTGTTTTCTTACACTATATGGTTAATACACTTACTATAACATGCCAAACGAACCCCAAATTGTTTATTATTAATATATATATCTTTATCTAAGTCATTTGGCCGAACCTTATATTTTTAGGAATAAAATAACAATTAATAATATAATATTTGATTTAAAAACTATTTTGTGTCAATTTTGACACTATTTGATATATGATTTTTGTGAAAGTCATAACAGAATTATATGTTCGAACCAAGTTGATTAAATCAACAATAATATATCATAGTAACCTATAAAATTAGTTTAAGTCATAAAAAGTCTCAAATTACATTTATTTTGGTGTTTATAACATCAACTATGTCAATATTTCATTAATAAGATAATTACTGCATCATCATTGTGTCATAAATAAATTAAATTATTTAATGTCTAAAAATTATAAATAAAATACCATTATGTATGAAATCATTTTATATTTCTAATTAATATTTATAGTAGAATTTATCTTATGTATAACCCCATATTAAAAATGATTTACTTATTAAACTTTGATTTTAACTATTTTAACCCTTCTTTAAATAAATTAATAATAAATGTCCTAATCTAATCCAAGTGGGCCTAAATGATAATAATTTACACTTAAGGTTGTTTTTGGTCGAGATACACTTGTTCAATAGAATTAGGACATGTGTTATGGTAATATTAATATCATTCTTACCCTTAATTACCCTATTTACTTTTAACCGTGGTAAATAAAAGTAAAAAGTTACTATTCACCAAAAATTATTTTCATCTCATTGAACCACATTTTACTTACTGACATCAATCGTGTCTCTCGGATTTTTGAAATTCCATTCACAGAAGCGGTAAAATTATGTTTTATGAAAAATTCAGTTTTTTTTAACTACCACTTAGTAGTTTCACTATTCATCAAAAATTGATGTTTTTCAGAACAATGCCAAAATTTCATCCTAAGCTATATTTCATATTCCAAATTCAAAAATGAAGTCTATTTTACCAAATTCATAACATAGAAGTTGCATTAATTAATTTTATAATTAAATCCCGCTGTTAAAACAAATAGCGTGTTTTTAAGAAACAATATCTATCAAAAGATTGACACTTGTTTATGTCTGGTTTAAATGTGAAATTACATCCAATGAACAACATTGTATTAAATTGTAAAAATATATTCTAAATATACTCTAAAACCACTCAAATTAATAATTTATCACTATTAATTATTTTGATTAAAAAAGTTGTTTTTAATTATAATTTAGTAATTTTCACTATTCATCAGAATATGAAAGTTATCCGAAAAGTATCAAAATTTCACCTTAGGCTAAATTCGATACTCCGAATCCAAAAATGAATTCCATTTTGAGAGCTAAAATTTCTAAAATTTTAAAAGGTGGTTATTACTATTTATAACGGCTAGTTATAATAATATTATAATAACATATCGTTGTTTAGTGAAACTCGGTATTGCGTACTACACACGCTATCAAGGAAGGTCGCGATTGCGTGTAATGCAAGGCAAGTCAAGGTTGTGTGTTGTGCAAGCTCATTGTAGCATACAACACAAAACATTAATAAAATTAAAAAAAATAGTTTTCATAAAATCTCGAGCTGTTACAAATTATGATTTTTTAAGATTTAGAATTCATTATCTTTAGATGGGATACTTCATCATATGATTCATTTTTTGATCCACCCTAGTAGTTATTTTAAGTGAATTTTTTAATAAGAGTAGACCCAATATATGGATGGAAATGTTAATATTAAAATTGTGTATACAGATATTTTACATGAATACATTGAAGTATTTTTTTAATTACCATCATATCCACCATATAATGAATTTTAGTTCTCCATTGATTTAATCCCTTATGTAATACCAATATTAAAAAATCCCTATAGAATGGACACTATGGAATTAATGGAGTTGGAGAAGAAAATATAGGAGTTGTGTGATATGGGATTTATACAACCTAGTATTTAAACATAGGGATTCAATGTTCTTTTCATTAAGAGTGATGATGGATATATGAGATTGTGTATTGATTAGATGGAAATCAATAAAATTACAATAAAAAAGTATCATCTAGATCACATTGAGGACTTATTTGGACAAATTCATGGAGGTAATATCTTTCAAAGATTTACCTTTACTATAGGTATCATAAATTATGAATAAATAAGGAATATGTCCTGAAGAAAACATTTCAAATGAGTTACAAACATTATGAGATCACTGTAATTCCATTTGGATTGACTAGTTAACCCTATGTCTTTGTGGATATAATAAAAATATTATTCAAGGAATATCCTAATTTTTTTGGTATTTATTGATAGTATCTTGATGTACTCCAAAAGCTATGGGGTTTATAAAAATCACATGTGAAATATTCATGAGATTTTTATAAGAAAAGATTAATATGTTAACAAGTGTAAATTCTAACATCAATTTTTTTCTTAGGAATATTGTCTCTAAAGATGTAATCTTTATTGATCCTTTTGAAGAAAATGGTCTACCAAGAATTTACTACAACAAAAAACATAACTGAGGTATAAATATTCATTTGTTTGAAGGGTAACTTTATGTGATTTATTGAAGAAAAATATCAATTGGATAACCCATTAACCAAGATTACTTTTAAATGGGTTATGTTTTTATGGAAAGATGAATGTGAAGAATGATTTTTGGAATTGAAGAGGATATTGGTGAATTCTATAAGTTTTACTCTATTATTAGGAAATAATGTATTTTTGATATATAGTGACTCATTAAGGAAGGGAATTAGTTTTTTCTTTATGAATAATTATAAAGTCATTGTTTATGCATTAAAGTAGTTAAAGACTCGTGAACAAAACCATCCAACCCATGATCTTGAATTAATATTAGTAATATTTGTTCAATAAAAATAGTGACATTAGCATTATAGTGAAATATGTGAGATATATAAAGATCATAAGAGTCTAAAAATACATATTCTTCTGGAATTAACTCAAAATGAGGCAAAAATATTGGCTCAAGATAATTATGTATTTTTATTGATCAATACACCAACATCTAGGAAAGGAAAATAATGTAGCAGATGTATAGAGCGTAGAGGATCATGGAGTTATTACCAAAATATGTATTGGTAGGGATCTTATGTTTATAGATTTATTAATTATGTATCTATAAATTTCAATGAATGGTAAACATTATTTATTTTTGAAATTATTGAAAAATCATATTTATTGGAAAAGTTAAAAAGTTATTAGCATGATTATTAGGGTATTAAAATGAAAATTTAATCTATAAATATTGCTAAATGGTTAGACTTATTATATAAATATGGTGTTATAAAATATGGAAATAGGATATGAGTTCCATCTATACCAGAGATAAAAAGGAAATTATTAGATAATGATCATATATCGATTTTCTTAATACACCATGGAAGCACCAAGATGTATATAGATTTGAAGGAAAATTTATTATGGGGTAATATGAAGTCATAAATTGTTGATTATGTGTAAATAAATTTGGTTTTAATACAAGTTAAGGTTGAGAGAAAGAATCTAAATAGATTCATGCAACCTATATCTATTTCTAAAAGTAAATGTGATGAAATTACTTATGAATTTTTCCCTGGATTACCAAAGGATCATAAAAATAATCATGAAATATGTCTTATTCTTTACTAACATTCCAAATTTGAACATTTATTTTCTATAATAGATGGTTTTACATTGGAGAACCTTTCATGAATCTATATTGATGAAGTTGTAAGACTTTATGGTAAGCCACATTCAACTGTTCATGCTCACAATCCACTATTTACATTAAAAATATGGAAAATACTTCTAAATGATCTTGATATTGGGCTTAATTTGATCACTCATTGTCATCCTGAAATTGAAATGCAGTTGAAAAGGAATATCCAAAATTTAGAAGACTTTTTTTATTTCATTTTCACTTAAATTTAAATGTATGTAGGGTTAGTATTTACCTTTGGAATAATTTAAATATTTCAATAGATTCCATTCAATCATTAAAATGGCACTATATGATGCATTATGTGGAATGATATGTCATACATAAACTTGTTGGGATGAATTTTTTAAAAGGAATATTGTTGGACTAGAAATTATAAAGGATAAAATGGAAAAGGTAAGGACTATTCAAACCCATATAAATGATTCTCAAATATGTAAAAAATTTTATAATGATAACCATATGAAATATTTGAAATTTAAAGTTGGAGATCACATTTTTTGGAAGTTATATACATGGTAGGTTGTTATAAGATTTGGTGTGAAAGGAAAACAAAACCTTAGGTTCATGTAACCTTTTGAAATCCTAGAAAAAACTGGATATGTGGATTACCATTTTGAAATGCTACATAGACTCTCTAAAGTACACAATGTGTTCCATATCTCTTTATTAAAGTATATGCCAGAACCATTTAATGTTTTCACTTCTAGATAAATAGAATTATAACCTGATTTATCTTACTATGAAGATACTATACTTACTTTGGACACTATATAGAAAGTGTTAATGAATTTGAAGACTTGACTGGTAAAAATACATTAGATAAATCATATGATTGAAGATGCGATGTGAGAACCTGAGGAAATTTTGATGATAAAATACAGAAATATATTTATGAGGTGAAATTCTATAAATTTTGGGGATGATATTTTTAGAACGATTGAAGAATGTAACACCCCAAGATTTTACAGTATGTCTCTTTTTTAAATAAATTTAATCTCTTCGATAGCCATAGTTGCACACAACACCGAGTTCAAATAAACCATGATCTGTTATTATGTGACCATTATAACCAAAAAGTTAAAATTATTGGGTGTAAATAATACTAAATAAATTATGAAAATTATATGCTTTCCACATTTATAAAATAATATAATTGTTTATCTATAATACTAAAAAAATTTGAAATTCAAAGAAATGTTTTTCTTAAAAAATATATTTTTCGGGCATAATATGTTAAAATCATAATAATTCTAATTAGTCACTAGAGGAGAATTATGTTAATGAAATTTACATATTATATATTCAATCAAAATATTTAACATTCATATATATATTTTACTAGACAAAGTATGAGAATAAATTTAGTTTTATGCTTAAAACTATATTATTCTAAATATATATTTTTATCATGTTTTGAATGATTATTTTAAAAATATTTTCTAAAATATATAGAAATTTAATATTAAAAAATGTATTCAATATTTTGAATCACAGGGTTCACATTGGAAAAATAGGATCCTATTATTTTAGGTCAATATGAATAGTAATTGTGGTAAAATTTATCATCTTGAAAAAGGATAAATCTGGTTAATCTAGGTTAAAATTAAGTGATTAGTTCATAATATTTCATATTAATTCTTATTATATGAATGTAATTCGTACCTTATCATCTTAGTATCTAAATTTATATGTTTAATGAACACTTGTCCACAAAAATGACCAATATAGTATTTAAATCAATGAAAGATAAAAAATGCCACTTTCTTAGTTTTAAATATCTATTATGTGTCCACATAGGGAAAAAATAATGTTATGAATGAATAAAAATCTCAATTTTTTGAATAATGAAACTATATTTATGATAATAATTTTTTTTATATTTTTTAGTGTTTATATAATTACTTTAAATTATAATAAAAAAGTAATACAATATTTATTCAATTAATAGAAAAATAAAAACATTTTATTAAAAATACTAAAAGTGATATATTTTTGAGTAATTTAGACTGTTCCACGAATTTTATAGATGGATATTACAAATTAGTGAAGTTTAAATGATTTATATTGTAAATAAATCATTTCTTGATGTATTTGATGTCAATTTAAATTAATAGTGTAAATGTTGACATTAATGATAATTTATCCAAATAATATTTTATTAAATATTTTAAAAATAATTATAACATTGAAAAAGGAAAATTCGGTAATATATATGGTTGAAAATTTCATCCATTTTACATTTTTGATTCAATATATACCTTATATGTATTTTTATAACCCCTTATGTGTAAAAAATATGTCATCATGGTTAATGTTAAAATAGGTTAATTAAGGGGCTAAATCAAAAGATAAGGTATATAATACAAAATTAACATATCATAATTTTATTGGTTTATGAAATTTCAACCATGTAATACACTAGGTTATAATACCTTTCAATTTTAATGAATTTTTATTGAGTATAGATTTATTATAATTTAATATTTTAGGAAATTCCAAAATTTCCCCTCAACTTAATTATAAAAAAGAACCTCCTCCCCCACTTATTTACACCACATTGGGACTTATATCTCAATAGGTCCTACCAAAATCCCTTATCAACTTCTTTATCCACATTCTAGCGGTGACTTTCATCATGGATGGCCAATCCTATGACCCTTGAGGGGATTTTCAAAGGAGTTATTTCAGAGGAGTGGTAATTCCCTTAACCAATCAATTTCCATTTTTTACTTCTTCTTTAAATCATTTATGTCTATGGTATTTATTTTAAAATAAAAAATTAATTATCCTGTGAACTACCACATATTTCAAGTATTGTTATTTTTATAGGTTAAGTTTTTATATATGATAATTATAAAATAATTATACCCCTATAATTATAATATAATATATAACTTATTAACGTTCAGTCTGTTGGAATATAATAACGTCTCTCATGTGTACCTGTGAACTACCACATACACGAAGCGATGTGATTTGTTTTTAATTTATTCTTTACAAAGGTGGTAATAAGGATTTATTTTTATGAATATATATATTATATTATTTATATGATATAATAATTATTCTAGAAATTATTTTTATAATTTAACTTTTTTCTCTACATGTTGAAAACTGAATACAGTATTTAGGTGTAAGTCAGGCCAACCATCTCCATGAATGGTGTAATTAAATTTTCTATATAAAAATGTTATACATCACTATTAATATGTTTATAATGAATATATATTATATTTATATCCTCATTAAAATTAGGGATATTATGGAACCATGATCGAAGTATAAATACTAAAACTACTGAACCAAAACATACATGAAAAATGAAGCAGTTTCCATACAAAATAATGTTTTTAATGAATAATTGTAAAAAAAGAGTGATAATAGGTATAAAAAAATAATATTGGGTATGATATATATTATTATGGTTAATAATTATATATTTATTACATAGGATTTCTGGATGCATATGAAGGAAGTAGAACATGAGGTAAGAGTACATTTCATAGTCTCATCACTATTTAGAATTGTCTTTGTTGGGGGAGTCTTTTCTTATATATCAATATTGTATAAAAATGATTTAAAAAATATCTTTACATCCCTTCAATGATTTTTTTAAGAATTTTTTCCCTATTTTACATTTTCATAAAAAAAACTTAAGTAATATTCTTATAATTTTTCAAATAAGTTAGCTTTTTATATTTACTGAAAGTGAAAAAAAAATTTCTTAACTTATATGATATGAATATAATTTCCTACCTTTATAAAGGCAAAATTTTTTGAGGCTTCCTATAAAAATTTACAATTTTCTTTAAAAAAAATGACTTCTCTAACATGTACAATGTTTTTTTATTTTAAAAAAATTATTTTCAATGTGAAAAAGGGTATTTTCCTCAAGTAGTATCCTATTAATATCATTAAAGTATTTTTATATGTGTAAAAATTATTTTTTAATCCATTTTTTATTATTTTCTCAAATTATTCCATCACCCTTATTTCTCAGGATGGTTTTGGATCATATTGACTAGGGAAAGTATTGATATTCTATATGATAGTTATTTCAATACATACATTTTATGATTCTTATGGAAAGTTGATAATGTTGTATTATTTATTAATTTTTGGAATACATTAGATTTATTAATTTATGGGAGGATCCCACTCTAACCCATTGATGCATAGTTTGGTCTCATGAGACAAACTAGATTTTGTTTTAGTAGAGGCATTACACATTATTATCATATGTGTTGGAAAAATACCTCATGGATGTTTTCAGATGTCTTGGAGAAGGCTGAAATGGTAAGTTTTAGACGTATTTAATTATGAATTACCTCATTATGAAATCATTTATTGAGTTCTATCTGATTATTTCTTTTTTTATGATATCCATCTATGAGTTTCTAGTTCATACCATTTTTTATATGGCATAATTTAACCATCATTTATTTTTTCTGTATTATTCATTACTTATTAGCTTCCACCATATGCATACCCATACATAGAATTTGAGTTCCACTTTTGTTTTTTTAAATTTGTCGGGATATAAAGAATGGTATTACGAATAAAAACATGGATGAAATAATTATTTATGAAATGTATTTTATATTTCCAATATAATATGGGAAGCATGTTTGAATCTAGTTTTTCAAGACTACTAAAATATTTAGTCATTTGGTATGATATTACTTGTATATAGTGATAATGTAATAAATTAATCATGAACTTCGGGCTACAAGAGTTGGGGTATTTATAAATTTGATCGCAGTGACCCAGTTCTTGGATGGTCAGTAGATGATTAAGAAGTGATCAACATATATGGGAGAATTAAGTTCCCACTTCCTTGAAAAGGTATTTGTTGAGAGAATCTCATTATTCAAAGTTTGAAGTATATCTAGGGTCAAAAAAGATGTATCAGAACCTAAAATATCAATTTTTCTGGCCAGTTATGAAGAGAGACATTTCCTGATTTATTTAATGATTTATTACCTAATAGAGGATAAAAGATGAGCATTAGTGTCCTGGTGGTTTGATTCAGACACTTCTGAGCCTATATAGAAGTGGGACAAGGAGATAATTCACTTCATATAGTGTTTCCTAAAACCCTTATGGTTTGAGATATTGTTTGGGGGATAGTTGATCGGTTAAAAAAATTAATGCATTTCAAATAGATCTAAGAAACACACTCTATAGATGAGTTGGGTATGCTGTATATTTGAGAGAATGTAAAACTACTTGGGTTTACTTATAGTAACATATTGGATAGGGACTCATGTTTTATGTCATTTTTTTATTAATTATTGTAGATGGTTTTTGGGAATTATTTTAATCTGAGTACAATGTATCATCTTCAGATCGATGGATAGTTGGAGAGGATTATTTATATCCTTGAGGATTTTCTTAGGGTATGAATATTTGTATTTGATGGAGCATGGTATGAGCATATGGACTTAGGGGAATACACTTCCAATAATAGTTTATATGATTCAATTACAATGGAAATATTTGAGTCTCTCTATGGATAGTTATGATGATAATCACTATATTGGTAAGAGGATGATGAAGTAATTGTTATTGGGAGGAGTATATTGTAGGATACCTATAAGAGAGTGAAAACAATTAGGAAGATGATGGTTATTGATAAAAGGAGGAATTGATCATATATAAACCATATGAGATGAACATTGGAGTTCACTATAGGTGACTAGGTTTTATTTAGGGAGCTACATCGATTGGGGTATCATTGTTGAGGAAGTAAGGGAAGATGGTGATGTAATTTGTGGGACCATTTGAGATCATCGAACATACCAGAGCAGTGTTTTACCCACTATATCTTACTCCGAATTATCAATTTATTATTGTTGTGTTTCATGTTTCTCATATTCATAGGTACGCGAATAATCCTATAAATTTGATTTACTATATGAACATTGAGTTGGAACTGAACAATTTGTTTGTTTTCCTAAGAAATATAGTGTTTTGGGAGACAACAGTTCCACTTTTTTGAGTCTTATGGAAGAATTTATTTACCTAATTGAATACTTGGGAGTGGGATTATGATTTTTAACTGTATTATGTTTATTTTTTCAAACATGACCTCTAGAGATTCTTATCAAGGATGAAAATACAAAGAGAGAGGGATTTAAAATTCTGAAAACATTTGTTTCATGAATGTAAAACCTCATTTCCATCATTTACATTTGAGTATCTACGTTTTTCTATTATTGGGTAATGTGTTTTGAGATTATGAGTAGCTCTAGAGTTTTTTTAGTATTTTTTTCAACACATACAACCCCACCCCCATGGTGTAAATTGTGTTGGTCCTTGGTGTGTAAAATAGGAAAAGAAATCGTTAGGGTAGGTCATGTCCATGGTAATGGATTTTTGGGGGATATCCAATGAAACATGAACATGTAAATCTCACCAAACCTATAGTAGAGTATGTGGTGATGAAAAACAGACTAAATTTAGCAACATTCTATCGAGGTGGTCATGTCAGGTTACTTGGGCTCATTGTGTTCAAGTAAATCATAATTATGGTGGAATATAGATTAGTAGACACATGGGTTTTGAAATATTGAACACCAATATCATTATTCCATGATATCATGTGTATAAAATGTAAAACACATGATATCTTTATGATGGGTAATAAATGAGTTAGTAATCAATTCATTCCATTATTGATCAAACTTACCCTCCACTCTTGATCTTTTATTCAATACAGAAGTCTTTCGATGAACCTAGAGAGATTTTGGTCAAACCTTCTTACATTGAGGTTTCTACCTTGAAAACCCTCATTCATATTGACCCACATTTCTTGATCTTTCTATAATAATAAAACCATGTAATATAGGGGATGTTCTTTTTTAATCAAAATATAAAAACTCTAACCTCTTCACTTTATACATTTTCCTTGAGAGACATATTTATCCCTCCTTAACCAGACTCAAATTATGCACTTGATGGTGTTGAACATTAGGTAAGTGTTATTTCAACCCTTGGATTGATTCTTTATTTAGTCGTGTTTTAGAACCATTATGAAACCTTATTGGAATAATTTCTATGAGTTTTGGTATAAAATCTTATTCCTGTTGGTCTGAAAATATATCTTAGGTGAAAAAAATATTGAAAAATCATGGAATTTATGTCAATAAATATGAGGTAGGAATTTCCTTTCAAAGTAGATTATGTGTATAATTGTTTTGGCATGATATGATATTTGATCACATGTTTGTGCATGTGTATCATGTGAGACCATGTTTTATTCTTGATCTCATTTATGTGTGTGTATAGCCTATGAGTTGTGTGAGAGAACATGTGTGTACTTATAGATATATATACTCATGTTTTTATTCTTGTTGTGTATATATGTGTTATGCCTCTTATATGTGTTGTATGGTATTTGGAGGTTTCACTAATAATAGTGAATGAAAGGTAGATCATTGTGGATTGGTTTTACTATAGAGGTGGAGTGTGATGACATGTGCTGATGAAAATGGTGGATCAAGGCACAAACAAGTTTATGATATCATTGTGGGTTGACCCAATGAAGTTTCAGGAAACAACAACCATGTAGCTCAAACCAAGGTAGAAACAAGGAATGATGACCTTATATTATAATCCATGATTATGATGGGGTTTGATATCCTTGTGGATCAACCCAAAACATTTTATAATTTTTGATTCTAAGAAACATTTTCCTCATATTAGTTTTGTGATAATTTTGGTGATATATGGTAAACTATTGTTCATAATTTTTGTTATGATGATCTTTTCAACATAGAGCTGAAGTAGGTACGACCTATGGTTTGTGGTGTCATGGTGTGTGCATGACTATTAAGTGTATAATTTTATATTATTTTTATTTTCATTTATCTATTACCATTTAATACACTCTTATACATATTAAATCAAGTTAGAGACTCATTTTTGGTATTGTACTGGGTTTATACTCATACCCCACATGGGAGTCTTGAGGCATCTAGAGACTTCGTGATTAGGGTCTCTGGGAAGAGAAAATTCCTAGTGCCCAAGAGTCGAGGATATAAATCTAGATGATTGTATTCAATATTACAATTAACATTGGATTGATAACACATTGTCTTATTTACTTACCTATCTTGATCATACTCTTGTTTTACATTCCAATTTTTTGGTCCTTGGTTAATTATTTTTTATGACTTGAGATACTTTCCATTTAATATCCTATAACATTTCTTATAATTCCATTTACTTATTTTGTATTTTTATATATACTTGTATTTATTTATATTGAGGGTTTTTTCTCCCCACTGATAACATTTGGAACCTTACAACATATTAGAAACCTATAATCTATGGGGAGGTGTTCATTAAGCCATGTGGCACACTATCCTAGACATGGTGATTTGATCGAGGGAACTACACATGATATTTTTTTGTTATTCAAGATTAGTCACTGTGGACCTTGTAATAATCTCTATATATCCTTAATCCCTCTAAAAAAAATTGAAAACATGGTAAGAGTAAAAAATATCAAAAAGGGATATAAAATAATGTAAAATCATTAATCCATTTTGAAATCATAAAAGATCATAAGGATGTTTTCATTTTTTTACCTAATAAAATTTAATCTCAAAATAATCATTTTAATATTCATGAAATAAACATCAATTTTAAATGTATTAATAATAAATATTTGTAAGGAATCATAAAGGAATCAATTATAGTCATGAGAGTTACTTAAGGAAAACTTGAAAACTCATGAAAACCTTTCCTTGAAAAAAGAACTTCACCTTGTAACACCATGATTTGAGGTATTTATCTACATTATTTCTTATATTAAGTTCATCAATGATTAGGTTAAATCTCAGGGAGCTCTGAGATTTTTTTTGGATAATTCACCAAAAAACATCATGGGATAAAGAGAAGGGAAACTGAAATGTGTCTACCATAACTAGTTCAGAAGATGAAATTTTATTCATGATTTGAATTTTTCTGGGAAGATTACATTAGTATTATTTAGAGTAAGAATGTTTTTCTATAAATAATTAATTCATGCATTAGGTTCTATTCATGATGTAAACTATTTTTCTTGTGTTTACTCATTAGATACTTAAATTTTCAAATATGTGACATCTAGATTCATGATGTGAATCCTTAATTCACAACTTGAATTAGGTCAAGGTCTGAAATTTTATTTAATTCCTATTACCTATGATTCTCATAAGATCTCTCACATTTCTCTTGAAATCTAGACCATTCATATATTATTTGTTAAGATCTCTTTGATCCAAAGGTTGGAACCATCAAATATTCTAAAAATGAACATTTTGACTCAAAGGATTCATAAATGATGATAAAGGGGAGCTTGGTTTAACCATTCAAGTAAGGTTTCTCCAAATTTTAACTTCCATTGGAATATGAAGGATATTATGTTTCTCTAAATATCTCTCTTATTGTTTCAAAAGAATTTACCATACTGAAACACTTTTGGATTTGTTCATACTGGTTGAATTTTGAAAACATGGTTTTGGGAAACACCCACAAGTGTGATAAGTTGAAAAGGGGTTTTGATAAAGAAATATGGGGTTCGACACATGTTTCTATCATATAAATCTTATATATGTGACCAAAATGATTTTAGTTAAATGTTTTAACGAGTTTTCAATGAAATAGAATATGTTTGGGTGCACTTGGAATAACAAGGTTAGTACAAGTTCATGATATTCAATGTATGAGGCCTTGTTGAAATAGACGTTGTGCTTAGTGATGACTATAAAAGAAAATAGAGGATTTCAACCAATTAACGTCATGGTGGAGGACATATCACCACTCATTAGGAGATTAAGGATTTCATTTGACATGGATGGGTGTGTGTGTGTGTGAATATGGATAATTATTCCAAACTAAAATATATAAATTTATTCTTCTACTTAAAAGAAATTCATTTATTTGGTTATACTAATTTTTGAAAACCTCTTAATCATCATTATTAAATACTTTGGAAACCACCAATATAATTTTAATATTCATCCTTTCTCATTTATAATACTATGATCCAACCTATTTTTGGTCTTAGTGGCATATTGGAAAATTATCTTGGGGGTTTCTTTTTGGGTATTATTACTCACCCCTATATATAAGCTTTGGTGCATATGAAGATGTTTTTTCTATGATACAGGAAATGGGGTTTCTTATATATTAATTAGTGCTTGTTGATGTCATGTAAAGACCCGGAAATTTCAAGGAAATTTTTTTCTTAATTTTCTTTGGAATTTTACAAGAACACAGTTTCTGACAGCGCCTGATTCCGAGGCCCGGTGTGCCCAGAATCAATTTCCGAAGTTTGGCTTGGGTACGTTCAGTGAACGAACGAGCGGGAATTTCTAACTTTTGAACCGATGCCCAGAATCAAATTCTGAGGGCACCGATGGAACCGTAGTGCCGGTTTTTTTAGGAATGTCTTTCCTGGAGTTGCGTTTGCTTGGGAGCAGTTGTTTAATAAGGTTGTGGTTTAAGTGTAAAGAAAAATAAAATTTGTGTTACAAATTTTATTTATCTTCTTAAGTGGTTATATCCTAAGTGTGGAAGTTGGGGTGGAATCACAAGTTCCTAACTAACCAAGTGAGGATTAAGGTGAGGTGGGGCCCACACGAGCCCCAACCCTTCACCTTCCCCTTAACTCTCTTCTACCCCCCTTAAACTCCCTTGCACTTAATGTGCCAAAACCCCTCAAATTCCTAACTTCTTAAACTCCTTAACTCCCTTGAACCCCCCCAATTAAATGTGACTCTTCACTTCCACCTTCATTAATTTTGGAGCCTCTCCACCCATTAATGAAGGATGTAAATTAATGAATTTGAATTATTTTGAATTCATTAATCTAACACTATAATAAGGTGTGTTGTTTTATTGTTTGGGGTTGGCTAAATATTTGTGATAGAGTCATGGAAGGATTGAAGAGAATTCCACCCTCGACGAAGAACACGAAGGACATCTCCAAACATGGAACAACGTCTTCTCGACGAAGAATGCCTTTTCCAAAGAAGAACGTGAAGTTTCCAACGTCGATCCCTTCTTGGATGCCTCCTTCCCACTCCTTCCGGAATAAAGAAGGGAGCACCTTTCACGAAGAACGCCGACGTCGTCAACGGCTTCTCTTTTCCGATGTCGACGAATCGCCACCGCCTTTCCGCGACTTCGTCAACACATAACGAAAAGCGAGGTAGGGGTTTGTTGTTGCTTTATTTAATTATTTTCCGTTCTTGGTTCTAGCATGACAAACTTGAGGATGAACGTTTAAGTGTTATCGTCTAACGAGAGGGGGACCGGACCGCACAAACACGGCCGAACCCCCCTCCTTTGTTCTTGAATGTTTCTTGCGGATGAAACGAGATAGCGTGGTGCCGTCGCACCACGCGGGAGTCACATGGATATTATTGCGCGGCGCCGTCGCGCCGCGCCGTGGAAAGAATTATCATGAACGCGACGCCGTCGCGCCGCGTCGAAGGAAACTGAAGACGTCGCGGCCAGAGCGGGGCCGCGGCGGAGGGGCGCGGTGCCGTCGCACCGCGCCGGACGTCGAAGGCCGCGGCCAGTTCCGGGCCGCGGCGGATCGTGATGATCGGCGGCCAGCCGGGCCGCCGGTGCCGGAAGACAGAAGAGGTCCGGCCCTTGCCGGTCCTGTTGACAAGAAGCCGACCGGCTAGGTCGGGCCGGCCGGGTTGGTGGAAACCGGGGGAATTTAATTCCCCGGGGCAGTTATTTGGCCCCCCATTATGAGGGGGGCCGGTTTCACAAAGGGGGGGGGGGGGGCAGGCGGCCCCCCGTTTCCAGCAAGCTCGGCATTCGGCCAAGCTGGCAGCGCGCCCAGCGCGCTGCCTTGCGCCGAACCGGCGCGCCCGGCCGGTTCGCCGCGCCGCGCTGCGCCGGGCCTGGCCGCACCGGGCCGGGCCGGGCTGTGCCGGGCCGGGTCGACCCCGTCCGGGGCGGGTCGACCCGGTTCGGGCCATCCGGGGGTTCTCGGGCCGGGACGGCCCGGGCCCGAAACCCCCGTTACCGAGCGGTTTGGTCAAATGCCCGTATCTTGGGCTACGTGCCTCCAAACGACTCGTCGTTAGCAGCAACGCGATCCTTGGATCGAGACGGTCGTTTCGGTATACTATACTCAAGGTGCACCTTCCTTTTCGGGAGCCTACGTGGTTAAAACTCCGTAGTTAAGCGTGCTTGACCTAGAGTAGTGATCAGGATGGGTGACCTCCTGGGAAGTTTCCCAGGGTGGGTGTGGAACGAAAAAGCCAATAACTCTCAGACCGGGCGTCTGATTGACGCGCCGTCTGTTGTGTTGAGTTCGTGTTGACGATACAGAACTTTTGGCATCCTCCGCCCGAGTTTTGGATGCAGATGGATAGTGGCCGGGTTGGATCGCACCGAAATCCAACCGGGCCCCTGGAACGGAAAAGCTGATATCTTTCTGACAGAACGTCAGTTTGACGAACCGTCAGCGACGTTGGTGATCGCGTTGAGAAACGGTCCCTATGAGTTTACCCTATGAGAGTTCGGGGTACATTTGAGATACGGCCGGGTTTGGTTTGCTCACGAAACCAACCGGGCCCCTGGGACGAAAAGGCTAATAACTCACAGACCGGGAGTCCGATTGACGCGCCGTCTGTTGCGTTGAGACCCCTATGACGTGGCGGTACTTTGAGATACATCTTCATGGGACTTTGAGATACTTGGAGTATCGACCTGTAGCTCGTGGAGCGGACCCTCCCAGTGACGAGCGTGCGGAGTACGGAGACCGTGTAGCTGGCTGAGACCCGACGACTACTGATCGAACGACTCAGAGTGTTACACATGGGAGCGCTTGGTTGTAGCGGTAGACCCACGACAGAGTTGCGCTTGGTTGTAGCGGCACATGGGAGCGCTTGGTTGTAGCGGCAGACCCACGACAGAGTTGCGCTTGGTTGTAGCGGCACATGGGAGCGCTTGGTTGTAGCGGCATACCCACGACAGAGGTGCGCTTGGTTGTAGCGGCACATGGGAGCGCTTGGTTGTAGAGGCAGACCCACGACAGAGTTGCGCTTGGTTGTAGCGGCACATGGGAGCACTTGGTTGTAGCGGCATACCCACGACAGAGGTGCGCTTGGTTGTAGCGGCACATGGGAGCGCTTGGTTGTAGCGGCAGACCCACGACAGAGGTGCGCTTGGTTGTAGCGGCACATGGGAGCGCTTGGTTGTAGCAACTGGCCCACAGTACTCGATGGGTGGAGTTCTTCAGTAGTCTTAGGTTAGTGAGCAGTACCTCAGAGTTGTGACAGGACCACTGTACACTCCAGAGACGGAGCTCTTCAGTAGTTACGGTTTCGATAATGAAAATCCTGGTTTGAGCTGAGACTTTTGACCTTGTGTTTACCTCATGATTGAGATGGGTCACTTGCTAACATAGGTATATGTATGGGCATATACCCGGGTAGTGGTTATCCGTTGATTTCACAATCCTTGTGTTTCCTCATGATTGAGATGGGTTACTTGATAACTTAGGTATATGTATGGGCATATATCTAAATAGAGGTTATCTGTTGAGATTTTCATTGTGGTTATACTTGTTGGTTTAGTGAGACCTTGAGGGTCTCGGGGTCCCTACTGAGTATCGTTATACTCACCCCTGCACGGGCTATGCCCGCACCTCGTTGTGTTGGTTGCAGACGCCGGGCAGTGCTGACAGAAGCCGAGTGTTCGAGGACTGGGCAGTACCTGGAGGTGGACTATACGACGAGGCGGTACCCGGAGGTGGACCACTGGGCGAGACATACTCGGTGCGGACGGTGGGACCTGAGGAGCAGAGGAGCTATCTGTACCCACCCTTCAGGTGGGATTTCAGTGGACAGCTCAGCGTAGCAGCTTTACTTTTCAGTTTCTGTTTTCCCTTTCGAGTTGTACTTTACAGTTGGGCTTGTATTTCCGGCCCCTTTTTACTTTCCGCACTTACTATTGTACTCAGTTTTTACTTAGTGTTTACTTCTTCTGCTTGTACTCTGTGGTGCTTGTTTTCTTTTATAAAGGCAATGCCTTCCCAGTTATTGGGATTTTACGCCTTTGGTGCTAGTCGCCAGCCCCTGGCCTATGGAAGGCGGGCTTGGGGTAGTCATGGCACGGGCCCTGAGGACGGGTCGTGACAAATTGGTATCAGAGGAGTTCAGTTCTACCGCAGAACTCAGGACTCTGATCTTTTTCTATGTGAAGCAATAGTGTTAAGGGTACCGAGTGTGGTCTTCAGTTCAGGGAGTCCAGTGTTGGTGCGGCGGCCGACGTATCCGTACACCAGGCCCCTGACTACTGATTACTGACTTTGTACAAAAAAACACTGATTGCGTTTGTGTTTCCAAAGTTTTAAAGTCAGCTCAAACCAGGTCAGCTCACCAGGTATATGACGTTGACCGTGTCGCATCTGTTCAGGATGTCTCCACGCAGACAGTCAGTTGGAGTTCAGAGAGAGTACTCGATGACGGCTCACCGAGCGACGATGCTCTGGTGCAGGGCCCTTTTTACTATGTTGGCACCCTCGGGTGGTGTACCAGTACATCACCACCTGTTGGGCAGCAGATGCCAACGACTATACTAGCAAACTGTGCACGCTGGTGGAGCGCATTGCACGAGTTCCAGCAGTAGAGGCCTCAGAAGTTACGAGGCGAGGTAGATTTCCAGACAGCAGAGCAGTGGCTGGAGGCGATTGATAGAGTTTTCCGCCTAGCTGAGACATCAGTAGAGTGGATGGTGGACTTGGCCACTAGTGTTTTCCAGTGAATGACCATGAGGATGGTCCGCATAGTGATGAGGCTTCAGTACATGAACTGATGCGTGAGATAGTGCCTTTGGGTAGTGTGTCAGCTATACATCACTACCTGTTGGTCAGCAGTTACAACCGGCGGTACCGGTAGGTGACACATGTAAGTTTACTGCCTTACATGTGTTCTAACTTCAGATACCCTCATGTTCCGAGGTGAACCTGACTCATAGGTGGCTGAGGACTGGATTGAGGAGGTGGCCGAGAATTTTCTAGAACTTTTACAGTTTCGGCGGGATGACGTGTTGATAGCTGAGAATTCATCGAGGCGTACCGAACATATAAGGTACTCGATGGAAGTGTTTCGATCAGTGCAATAGAGGTCGGACCTCTGAGCATGGTACGTTTAAGGGCTTCCGAGCCATCACCTTTTCTCTATGCATTTCTACTTAGGCTAGAGTGCTAGAAGGAACCTTTGTGGTTGAGAATTCTTTGCTGATCGAATACAGCCAGAGAATGTTAGAAGTTTGGAAAGCAGGAAACTGACACCAGTCTCAGAGACTTGGGCATGTAAAATGTTTCAAGAAGAGGAAATGTTAAGGACAGATGAATCTGCAGAGCAGCAGACATGGAGGCAGAGCTTGGAGAGCAGCTTGTGGTGGTGTACATTTCAACATGTTACCATCACCCGCCTTTGTAGTCCCCGCTAGACTCAGGGAGTTGGAGAACAGGGAAAGAGGGTAGCTGCTTGCGGTCATGGAGTGCGACCAAAAAAGGGATCTAAGGATGATTCGAAGTGCGGAATTTATCTTCTACTAGCTGCCGTAGCCACAGGCATCGAAACAAATCATCCCTTCCTTCCATGAATCTAGTCCCAGACCTAGAGATTCCGGTTAAGCCGTTGACTTGACCCTTACGTCTGGAGATACCTTTGGGAGGAGACTCGATAGTCACACTTACGCCGACGGTGTGATCTGACCCTTGAGGCGAGAGTCTCGGTTAGGACCTCTTGGTGTCAGCGTCGAGGCCTTACGACGTTAGTTTGAGTATGTATTTGGAAATCACTGTTCATACTCAAATTGACGGTATTAGGAAAACGTTGGGATGGGTTTTCCTTGGTCGGTGAAAAGGAAACCCTGGGCAGCACAAGATAAACTCATGCATGGGAGGGTGTAGCCGATCATTCTTGGGTCGGCCAACCTTACCCTCGTGGCAGCAGGAGTTTTGAGTTTCAGTTCTAACCTAAAAAGGGAGACCTTTAGAGTTCGAGGATGGCGACCACGTTCTTATACAGGTCTCACCTCGACGAGGTTTACGGAGATGTAGCCGAGGCGGCAAGAGATCTCCGATGTTCAATAGACCTTTCTAGGTCCCCAGCAGGGTAGGCGAGGTGGTTTATCGCTTGACCCATCCACCTCAGTTGCACCAGGTGCACGATGACTTTCACGTAACTCAATTGAGGAGATATGTGCTTGATCCTTCACACATCATCGACCTCAGGGAGTTGGACGTCGATGATAGAGTGACATGCACGGAGGTTCCAGTGGGGATCAAGGATTGACAGGAGCAGATCCTACGAGGATGATCGATTCCTTGGGTGCACATCCTTTGATAGTACGGGAACCTCCAGGTGAGCACATGGGAGCGGAAGGCTCAGATGCGTGCTCTGTACCGCTTTTGTGACCCTAGTTTGTGATGAAGTTTTACGGGGACGTAAAGCCCTGAGGTGGGAGTAATGTAAAGACCCAGAAATTTCAAGGAAATTTTTTTCTTAATTTTCTTTGGAATTTTACAAGAACACAGTTTCTGACAGCGCCTGATTCCGAGGCCCGGTGTGCCCAGAATCAATTTCCGAAGTTTGGCTCGGGTACGTTCAGTGAACGAACGAGCGGGAATTTATAACTTTTGAACCGGTGCCCGGAATCAAATTCCGAGGGCACCGATGGAACCGTAGTGCCGGTTTTTGCTTAGGAATGCCTTTCCTGGAGTTGCGTTTGCTTGGGAGCAGTTGTTTAATAAGGTTGTGGTTTAAGTGTAAAGAAAAATAAAATTTGTGTTACAAATTTTATTTATCTTCTTAAGTGGTTATATCCTAAGTGTGGAAGTTGGGGTGGAATCACAAGTTCCTAACTAACCAAGTGAGGATTAAGGTGAGGTGGGGCCCACACGAGACCCAACCCTTAACCTTCCCCTTAACTCTCTTCTACCCCCCTTAAACTCCCTTGCACTTAATGTGCCAAAACCCCTCAAATTCCTAACTCCTTAAACTCCTTAACTCCCTTGAACCCCCCCAATTAAATGTGACTCTTCACTTCCACCTTCATTAATTTTGGAGCCTCTCCACCCATTAATGAAGGATGTAACTTAATGAATTTGAATTATTTTGAATTCATTAAGCTAACACTATAATAAGGTGTGTTGTTTTATTGTTTGGGGTTGGCTAAATCTTTGTGATAGAGTCATGGAAGGATTGAAGAGAATTCCACCCTCGACGAAGAACACGAAGGACATCTCCAAACATGGAACAACGTCTTCTCGACGAAGAATGCCTTTTCCAAAGAAGAACGTGAAGTTTCCAACGTCGATCCCTTCTTGGATGCCTCCTTCCCACTCCTTCCGGAATAAAGAAGGGAGCGCCTTTCACGAAGAACGCCGACGTCGTCAACGACTTCTCTTTTCCGATGTCGACGAATCGCCGCCGCCTTTCCGCGACTTCGTCAACACATAACGAAAAGTGAGGTAGGGGTTTGTTGTTGCTTTATTTAATTATTTTCCGTTCTTGGTTCTAGCATGACAAACTTGAGGATGAACGTTTAAGTGTTATCGTCTAACGAGAGGGGGACCGGACCGCACAAACACGGCCGAACCCCCCTCCTTTGTTCTTGAATGTTTCTTGCGGATGAAACGAGATAGCGTGGTGCCATCGCACCACGCGGAAATCACACGGAAATTATTGCGCGGCGCCGTCGCGCCGCGCTGTGGAAAGAATTATCATGAACGCGACGCCGTCACGCCGCGTCGAAGGAAACCGAAGACGCCGCGGCCAGAGCGGGGCCGCGGCGGAGGGGCGCGGTGCCGTCGCACCGCGCCGGACGACGAAGGCCGCGGCCGGTTCCGGGCCGCGGCGGATCGTGATGACCGGCGACCAGCCGGGCCGCCGGTGCCGGAAGACGGAAGAGGTCCGGCCCTTGCCGGTCCTGTTGACAAGAAGCCGGCCGGGTTGGTGGAACCCGGGGGAATTTAATTCCCCCGGGCAGTTATTTGGCCCCCCATTATGAGGGGGGCCAGTTTCGCAAAGGGGGGGCAGGCGGCCCCCCGTTTCCAGCAAGCTCGGCATTCGGCCAAGCTGGCAGCGCGCCGCGCCGGGCCGGGCCCCGTTGGGCCGGGCCGGGCTGTGCCGGGCCGGGTCGACCCCGTCCGGGGCGGGTCGACCCGGTTCGGGCCATCCGGGGGGTCTCGGGCCGGGACAACCCGGGCCCGAAACCCCCGTTACCGAGCGGTTTGGTCAAATGCCTGTATCTTGGGCTACGGGCCTCCAAACGACTCGTCGTTAGCAGCAACGCGATCCTTGGATCGAGACGGTCGTTTCGGTATACTATACTCAAGGTGCACCTTCCTTTTCGGGAGCCTACGTGGTTAAAACTCCGTAGTTAAGCGTGCTTGGCCTAGAGTAGTGATCAGGATGGGTGACCTCCTGGGAAGTTTCCCAGGGTGGGTGTGGAACGAAAAAGACAATAACTCTCAGACCGGGCGTCTGATTGACGCGCCGTCTATTGCGTTGAGTTCCTGTTGACGATACGGAACTTTTGGCATCCTCCGCCCGAGTTTTGGATGCAGATGGATAGTGGCCGGGTTGGATCGCACCGAAATCCAACCGGGCCCCTGGAACGGAAAAGCTGATATCTTTCTGACAGAACGTCCGTTTGACGAACCGTCAGCGGCGTTGGTGATCGCGTTGAGAAACGGTCCCTATGAGTTTACCCTATGAGAGTTCAAGGTACATTTGAGATATGTCCGGGTTTGGTTTGCTCACGAAACCAACTGGGCCCCTGGGACGAAAAGGCTAATAACTCACAGACCGGGCGTCCGATTGATGCACCGTCTGTTGCGTTGAGACCCCTATGACGTGGCGGTCCTTTGAGATACATCTTCATGGTACTTTGAGATACTTGGAGTATCGACCTGTAGCTCGTGGAGCGGACCCTCCCAGTGACGAGCGTGCGGAGTACGGAGACCGTGTAGCTGGCTGAGACCCGACGACTACTGATCGAACGACTCAGAGTGTTACACATGGGAGCGCTTGGTTGTAGCGGCAGACCCACGACAGAGTTGCGCTTGGTTGTAGCGGCACATGGGAGCGCTTGGTTGTAGCGGCATACCCACGACAGAGTTGCGCTTGGTTGTAGCGGCACATGGGAGCGCTTGGTTGTAGCGGCATACCCACGACAGAGGTGCGATTGGTTGTAGCGGCACATGGGAGTGCTTGGTTGTAGCGGCAGACCCACGACAGAGTTGCGCTTGGTTGTAGCGGCACATGGGAGCGCTTGGTTGTAGCGGCATACCCACGACAGAGGTGCGCTTGGTTGTAGCGGCACATGGGAGCGCTTGGTTGTAGCGGCAGACCCACGACAGAGGTGTGCTTGGTTGTAGCGGCACATGGGAGCGCTTGGTTGTAGCAGCTAGCCCGCAATACTCGATGGGTGGAGTTCTTTAGCAGTCTTAGGTTAGTGAGCAGTACCTCAGAGTCGTGACAGGACCACTGTACACTCCAGAGACGGAGCTCTTCAGCAGTTACGGTTTCGATAATGAAAATCCTGGTTTGAGCTGAGACTTTTGACCTTGTGTTTACCTCATGATTGAGATGGGTCACTTGCTAACATAGGTATATGTATGGGCATATACCCGGGTAGTGGTTATCCGTTGATTTCACAATCCTTGTGTTTCCTCATGATTGAGATGGGTTACTTGATAACTTAGGTATATGTATGGGAATGTATCTAAGTAGAGGTTATCTATTGAGATCTTCATTGTGGTTATCCTTGTTGGTTTAGTGAGACCTTGAGGGTCTCGGGGTCCCTACTGAGTATCGTTATACTCACCCCTGCACGGGCTATGCCCGCACCTCGTTGTGTTGGTTGCAGACGCCGGGCAGTGCTGACAGAAGCCGAGTGTTCGAGGACTGGGCAGTACCTGGAGGTGGACTATACGACGAGGCGGTACCCGGAGGTGGACCACTGGGCGATACATACTCGGAGTGGACGGTGGGACCTGAGGAGCAGAGGAGCTATCTGTACCCACCCTTCAGGTGGGATTTCCAGTGGACTGCTCAGCGTAGCAGCTTTACTTTTCAGTTTCTGTTTTCCCTTTCGAGTTGTACTTTACAGTTGGGCTTGTATTTCCGGCCCCTTTTTACTTTCCGCACTTACTGTTGTACTCAGTTTTTACTTAGTGTTTACTTCTTCTGCTTGTACTCTGTGGTGGTTGTTTTCTTTTATAAAGGCAATGCCTTCCCAGTTATCGGGATTTTACGCCTTTGGTGCTAGTCGCCAGCCCCTGGCCTATGAAAGGCGGGCTTGGGGTAGTCACGGAACTGGCCCCGAGGACGGGTCTTGACATTTCACTGTCGTAGTTAGTAGATATGGAGATAAGAGTGGTCTTAATCTTTTTTAGGAGTGGTTCCGACTTTGTTCTAGAGTACTTTACTAATTTATAGTATTAGTATTATTGTTTATATTGTTACATTTTTACACTGATATTGAGTTCATTTATTATTATTATTGCTCGATACTTTTTCATGCATCATTTATAGATATATCCTTAGTTTTATTTATTTTTTCATTATCATTTGATGTTTGTGTGTGTGTGTGTTAAAAAGGGTAAATCACCCCCTTGTATATTTATTTTAAAAACTTGAAATTTATTTTCATCCTTTAGTGTTTGAGGAATGAAACCTATGGTTAATAGCACCAGTGACCCAACCCATGCCAATGGGTTGGGCAGAGTTGTTACAAATGGTATCAATTTTCTCATCCCATAAGTTGTGATGGTAGAAAGGATATGTGATGCATTAAATATTTAAATATATATAATAAAAATAAATAGGTAACCTTTACATACTAAATATCAAATTAACAAGGTAGATCAAGGAAAAAAGTGTTTTTAAAAACTTATAGGTGTGTTGTCAACACATTTTCATGGGTTTTTTCAATGAGTATTAGGTATCATACATTATAGGAGAGACTTCTCACTAATATTAAATTATCCATATGATTACTTGATTTTGGTATGATGATATTGTGATTTTTTATGATATATATAATATATTCATAAAAATATGAAAAACAAAAAGTGTTTAATTGTTAACATTTTGAATGGTTTATAGAATTAAAATTCTACCAGTAATGAGAATGAGAGACCAAAAAATAGGGGAAATGGAGAACAAGGTTGCACCAGAACCACATGTGATCCTACACTTGGTTTAGAGTATTGTGAAATCCTCTCATTCCATTGATAATTTTCCAAGGGCTGAGAAACCTTGTTAAGTGAATAACTCGATAGAATTTATAAATAATAACCCACTGATGTTTCATGGTAATTCTATAAATATGAAAGAAAATGTATGGATGAGTAGGAAGGACATGATTTTTTTACATATTGGGGACTATAGACGAAATGATGTTCAAGTTAACAATGTATATTCTTGAGGACCTAACACTAATATGGTGTAAATTTTTTCATCATTTTATGTTGGATTGAGATATCACATGGAATGTATATTTGGAACTATTCAATTAAAATTATTTTTATACACCTTCCAAATAGTGAATACAAAATACTTTTTTAGATGGAATAAGGAAGTATTCCATTTACTGAATATGTTTCTAAATTAAATCACTTTTTTCACTTTTCACCTGATGTAGCTGCAAGCAGGTGTCTGAAAGAATGGATCTTTTAGGTAGTTCTCTAACTTGAGGTTCTCTCAATGGTGTTAATGTTCTATATTACTGACTATACAGAAATGGTGAATAATTCACAAGTTAGAGATAGAGAGAGGGAGATCATGCAAGAAATCCCAGTACATGGTATACCCTTCTCTATCTAGGTTCTAGTGGTAACTTCAACACATGGAATATACTCAAGAGGGAGTGTTACTCCTAGGTTAGCATGGTATTATAGAATCAATCCATCGTATCAATATATTATACATAGTTTCACAATAATGAACACGTATATTTCTATTGTTCATCATTTTTTCATAGAAAGAAGGAATGTATTGCACTATTTAGGAATATCCACCATAGTAGAAAGAAAGGAAATCTCATGAAGTATTGTTATAAACTAGTAAAATCAATCGGTGGAGCTGGCATGACTTGGGATCATCCTTTTTATAATAAGACGAGATAATCCCATTAGAATAGTTCTCATCCATAGAACTAGGATAATTCATGGAAGACTTTTGTTGTCCTATTGGAACCTAATAATTAAATCAAAAGTTATCTTATAGAAACTTATTTGAATCTATACAAAGCAGATAAAGCTCTCATGATTGAGTAACTAGGTCCCTCCATTGTGCAATGTACAATACTTCTAAACACGAAAATTATGATTTTTTTATTCTGGTGCATCACATTGTTTTTTTGTTCCTGTCTAGTTAAATTATTGTGATTACACTTGAAAAAAATGTTTCACACTATGAGTATTAATATATATCTCAGAAAATATTATTATAGAGGATTTAAGTTCTAAGAGTGTTCCATAACTAATAATGTGGTACCATTTCTCTAGGATTTTATAGTCCTAGATATGGATATTTTTAATTTGATATTTTTTGTAGAATAGAAGGTGGAATTCAAAGATAATATTGACAACTATACTCAATAAATGAAAATCCACATCCCTAAATGTAACTCTATAGGTATTCTAGGGGATTGGGATATAAATGCTGGTAGAGTGGGACCTTTAGTATTAGTATATCTAACCATATATGGAATGTTATTAGTAATGACCCTATGTGTTTCAAATGAGACTAGAAATAAGAGTCTTACTAGATGAGTAGATTGATACTTAGATGTCTTTTCGAATGATTTCACTAGGTTACCAGCTAATAATGAAATCAGATTTTCTATCAATATACTCCATGAAACAAGTAATATTTAACTCCTATTATATATAATGGATACAAAAAAATTTGGAAAAAAAAAATCTATCTAGAATAATTGGATAGTGAAGGCTTTATTATAACTACCACATTTTCCTGGGAACCACCAACTTTATTTACAAATAAGGAATATGTTTATCTCTGATTATGTGTTTATTACCATAAAAAGAATTAGGTTATGATAAAAAATCAATACCCACTTCCTCAAATATATGATATATTTTATTAATTATATTTATCCATGTGGTTCTCTAAGATTGATCTATAACCAAGATATCATCATCTGAGATTAATAAATAATGATATTTTGTAGATTTCATTCTAGAGATGATATAAACATTATTAATATATTTTAATTCCCTTTGGTCTAATGAATTCACCTGTAGTAGTCATGGACATGATGAATTGTATCTTCCATATCTAGATCGATTCTTTGGTTACAATATTTTTTGATGATATTTTGTTTTATTCTTTAAGTAGTACTGATAACATGAAGGACTTGAAAATTGTACTGAGGAAATTATGTGAACACTGATTAGATGTTATGGTTTATAAGTGTTACTTTTAGTTATATGAAGTTTATTTCCTTAGGAATATAATTTCAGAAGAGGATATACAAGTTGACCCTGGGAAGATTGAATCATTCATATTTTGATAGACACTAAATAATTTCTTCAATATATGAAGCTTTCATGGATTAATATTCTATTATCATTAATTTGTTTGATATTTTTCATGGATTTCTTCTTCAAGGAATTATTTGAAAAGAAAGGGTATACCATTCACATGGAATGATGATTATCATGAATCATTGTTAAACCTTAAATATCAAATCATGTAGGTACATGTTTCTGACACTTTCGCCGAGGCACGCATATCCACCTGTTTCGGAGGAAGAGGATGCATTGAATGTTTCCTGTATTCCAGATTTCCAAAGGTGGGTGACATCTGTCACTTGTTTAGGGACGTTTTCTCCTTGATCAAAACGGAATGATGGGATACCTATTCATCATTCCGTGGATTCCTCCTTAGAAATCGTCATCTAGTCCAGGTCTCCCTTATATATTAAGACGTTGTTTGTGAAACTCTTCCCAGTTCCATATCTTCATGGAAGCTAGTTAATTACACTAATTTTGTTGGGACATTCCAAGGGGTCCAACCAGGGAAACAACCTTCGGTCGGGTTAGTAGTCATATTGAACATCAATGGAATGTCTAGATGCTAGAACACTAGGGAGACTAGGTTTCTTCCCCTTATTATAGGTCTTCTCAAGGGAACAGAATCCTGAGGCATCTCATGTCAAATGTGGGGAATTATATGACATAGGCATGTCTCTGAGGTTTTCCTCAACTTCCCATGTTTATCATAAGGTACGCCGCAAGTTTAACATCTAGAGGAGATAGATCAGACTGATTGGAACATTGACTAGAGTGGATCGGATGGGTTCAACCCCTGAAGGGAACACTGATGTTGGGGTCAATGTGAGGTAAGTTATCCGGGTGTTGCTAAGAGAGGTGAAGAGGTGAATTGACATGCTCTCACCGGGATGTGGAAAACCGGGTAAGAATGAAGATGGATCACAGATGGTTAAGTGAAGTGGATGTAGAATGAGATGGATTTGACTCGAGGGAGATGACAATGTTGGGATTGAGCCTCGAAGAAACCTTATACATATCCCTGTGGAAGGGAATCAAAGTCCACATAGTTCAGGATGTGTTATAAGAATGGGGTGTGCATAGAGGACAGCGACCTGATGATATACTAGGGCTTATTCATGGTTAGCAGCCAAAGGTTGGTCTGACGCCATAAGGACGGACTAGATATATGGGTCCCAACTGAAGGGATGACAACGTCTTACCACTAGGTTTGGGTTGACAACAACTTACCACTGAATGGGGATCACAACATCTTACTGCTGCGTGAGGTTTACAACAGATTACCATTGGGTAGAGGATCACAAAATATTATCAATTGGTGGGGTTTACAATGGCTTATAGCTAGATGGGGTTTACAATAGATTACCGTTGAATGGGGGCACAACAGCTTACCACTGGATGAGGGGGGAATAATGGATTACCGCTGGATGGGGTTGAACCTTATGGAGGCTTTCTATGTACCCTATCTGGGAGACAGGGATCAAAGCCAACGTAGTTCGAATGGGTATCGTTTAATGTCATGTGGGACCAAAAGGGGGCTGCATTTTAACGTCATATGGGATGTAGGTGAACCAACATAAAGGGTGTCAAAATAACTGGGTGTTGGGCTTGAACCTCAGGGAGGCTTCCTACATACCTTGCCTTGGAAAGTATCAAAGTCCACATAGTTTGGGAGGGGTGTGGTGAACTGACATGAAGGGAGTCAGGAAAAATGGTTGTTGGGATTGAACCTATGGGAGACTTCCTACATACCTTGCCTTGGAAAGTATCAAAGTCCTAGTAGTTTGTGATGTTGTGGGTGAACATACGTTAAGTGTCGGGACCTATGGGTGTTGGGCTTGAACCTCATGGAGGCTTCCTACGTACCCTGCTTTGGCAAGGATCAAAGTCCACATTGTTCAGAATGTTGTGGGGCTTACATGCTAAGATAGCCTAGAGAGGATTTCATGGTAGATTATTACTCTAAACCTATATGAGTCATTCCTGGTGTGAGAAACAAGAGGCAGTAAAGACCTGATGGTCACGTCATGAAAAGTGCATCCGTGGGAAGTGAAGTGGGGCTGAAACGTAGTTAGAAGCCCAAAATAGAAATAGGGTCTTACCCGTGGTCTGCATCCTAGAGTGGAAACATGGGCTTACATGTGGATAGGAGCATAGTGAGATGGAGATTGGGACTTACTCTAGAATGGAGGCCCAGGTGGTGACGAAACCTAGAGGGAGAGGGATGGGGTGATGAAGGTCCTGATGCCCATCCCCCCTTCTGGTTCTTGGCACGGAAGAAGAAAGGAGGAGTAAGGGTACTACCTCCTACAATAAATGCTAGGGGATTACACCAATGTGGTTTCCCTTCCCCTGTGGACAGACGCTGCTCTAGCAAAGAGGATCTCATTCCATGTGTTGGGAAAAAATCCCTAAAGGTATCATTGCAACATTTTTGGGTTGCTTGTGTTTTTTGATAATGCGGGTTTCCAGGTTGAATTTTTGAGTTCCAGAGATGTTGTTAACAATCCATGTTGACAACGAACCCTAAAAAAGGAACAGAAGATCTGGATGAGGTAGAAAAGAAAAGATACAAGGTGGTTCCATTTTCAAGTGTTTTCCAAATTTTTGGGGTCCAAAATTTAGAGTTTGGTGAGCATTATGAAATATGTATTTCCTTAAAGATATCATCAAAATATGGAAAAGACATGAGTTTCGAAAAGATAGGCTTCATGGATTGGATTTCTTGAAGGCAAGAAGAATTTTGACGGTGTTCTTCATGATTACGACGAGATTCATGAATGGAAAAGATAAACAGAAATTCAAGATAGATTTGTGGCGAAGGAACGAAGGAATTTACGGAATGCTCCGTGATTACGACGAGCTCTGCGACCCGAAAATTGTTGTGGTGATTCGCAATATTGAGAGAATTTCACAAGAATTCAGAGCTTTTCGATTTGAGATGATGTGGTGCTGACATCGCACAGATGATTCTAGGGTCGGTGGAAACACTTATAAATAGGCCTCAACCCCCTCGAGAGAAGTATAGAGTTTTAAAAGAAATTTTTTTTCTCTTATCTTGTGAAGGTGGTTCACGAAGGTAGTGTGCTTCGCAAAAAGAACGAGCTTCGTGGCGTCTAATCTAGCTCTGTGAATGTTGTGTTCTCCACATTGGCTCAATGAGCTTCACGAAGGAAGTATCTTTACTATGACTTGAGATCCACGGTGACTTGAGCTCTATAAAGGTGTGAGATTTGCAAAAAGGCAGAAGCTTCGCTAAGGATTTTTTAAGCTTTTCAAAATTGGGAGCTTCACAAAGTAGGGTTATTTGAAAAGGTACTTCCCAAAGGTTGGGGCCCATTGGTCAGGGGAAAATGGGTAATCATCAGTGGATGAAATTTTTACTTCAACAGAGAATCTACATACAGTGGAGGATGCATTCATTAGTGGTAATGAAGAGACCTATAGATCAATAAACTATGAGTGGATCTTATGAAGAATAGGTGAGCTCACTTCAGTTGAGAGAGTAGTGAGTTCTCAAATTGTGAGTGGTTGTAAACCATGAGGGATAGTGAGTCCGCTTCGAACTTGTAAATAACAGTGCACTTATAGTGGAATTGGTATATCGACACACTGCCGATGTATGCTCCTTGGAAGTAGCCCAGTGAGGGTGAACTAAGTAAAAATTGATGTGTCATGTGCATTATTTAAGGTTTATTCATACTCTAAAACGGGAAGGATAGAGAGAAGATGGTTTTTTCTAACAACAAAACAAGATCAAAAGGGGTAGTTGTTTTAATCTATCATACCTGATTCACCCCCTCTTAGGGTATCTAGTCTATTGGACCTAAAACCATGTGAGGAAGATCTAGATACCATGGAGATGAGAGGGTGTAGAGAATATTTGAGATGGGTTACCCCACGTGTGATGCATGGGGTGGGGTCACGGTTTAACATCATCTGCTGAGGACAATAGTGCTTGACAGTTTAATGTCTTGCATCTAAGACGAGGTGGGATCTCTCCACACCCCTAGGACTTACATAACTGGCATGATTTAATCCTTGGTGAAGGGAAGTCCCCGACAATGACGTATCAAGGGGGGATTGCAGAGCGATCCATTGAGGGGCCCACGTTAGTGTGGATATGTGAAGAAGCAATAGCCATTAGCATACCTGATTAGGGATTGTGTGGGGATTATGCATGGTTGCAACCCAGTTTCTACTAAGGAGAGTCCACGATCAATGCAAATTATGCATAGAAACTACCTGTGTGCAGCTAAGGAGCGAAAATGGTTAATGGGGCTTACACATGGAAGCTTCCTGTGTGACACTATGAAGCGGCAATGGTTTATGGGGTATACACATAGAAGATGCCCATAATGTCTTCCACATGTCTTTCCATGAGAAAATTCCAACTCACTGGTGGGTTGAGGCATATAATTGGATCCTACAACTCTTTGTTAGTGCACCAGTGGGATAACATCAAGGGAATTGGAATCAGTCCGAACAAATGGAGATGAAAAGTGTAAATCGCATGCCCAACATTCAGAACACGGTTCGGGTGGTGTGAAAATAGAGGATACCTATTGATTTTGTTCAAAACAGAACATCCATATCACGTTAGCATGAAACGAGGATAAACAAATGAGGGCTGACTATTGATCGTGTTCGAAACAAAGGACCAAACTTGAAGTGTTTTCCAAATTCTTCTGAGGTGTAGACCTAGAATGGTAGGTGAGATGAGGCGACATGGGACTAAGCCATTAGGGGTACCTTCAGACATGAAAGAGGTTGAGGATCCAAATGTAGGACACACGAAGCATGAGGTGGAGTGGTTTAATTCTTGAACGGATTCCAATGCTCATGAAATTACGCCACTGTAATCATGGAATGATGAATCTTATGCTTATCACATAAGGAATCTCTTGTTTAGAGCAAGAGGCATCCTATATTTGTCACATAGGGAGTGCTATAGTTTATAGTAAGATAAATAGGACTATTGGTATCTTATTCTTGGAGAATAAGGAATCTCTTATTTGGAGCAAGAGTCATCCTATATTTGTAACATAGGGAGTAAAACAGTTTATAGTTATGTAGAGAGGACTTTTAGGCATAAGGCAGCTAGAAATGGTTGGTGTTGGGACTTACTCAAGGGCGACCCATTCTAGTTCAACACGACCTAAGAGTCAAGTGATGGGGTTTGGATGAGTTTCTTGAGGAATGGTTTGACTCAAGGTACTCAGGAAATTGATGATGAGAATCTCAACTCACGACATGGGAAACGAACTAGGAGGAATATGTTGACATAAGGTGTTTCATGGTGTGTGGAGGAGTATCTAAAATCATGGTATTCCATAGGTGGAAGGTGGACACACATAAGGGACCAATAGAAAATGTCAGCGTCCAGGCCTGAAAGCTTCATGGTGCGACACAGGTGCATGTAGGATTGGGTACCGTGGCACTGTTTCTCATAATATTGAATTCTTACATGAAATAGGGAAGGGTTGCGCACAATAGGTAAGGTTGACATGAAATAGAGAAAGATTTGCGTGCAAGAGGGAAGGATTGTGTACAACATGGGATATGTGTGCACAATAGGGGAGTTGTGCACACAATTAGGAAGGAATTGCATGCAATATGAGGGGTTTGTGCGCAATAGGGAAGTTGTGCTCGCAATTGGACCGGTGGAACACTGGTGCTCAGAAAATTGGACACAGTGGCACTGTTGTGTGCAAAAATTATTCTTTTCATGAAAAATTGGGCATGTTGACCCCTTTACACGCAAAAGTGATGTTTTACGCACAAGATGGGGGGGGGGTTCACACAGGTGCAGAAAATGCAGACTTACGCGCATTAGAGAGGCGACCGACCTCTGGGGCCCCCAGGAAGAAGGGGGTGAACTTGTATTTATAGGAGAAATCTTTAGTGCCGGTGCGTGTAAAATTCCATTCCAATTTTTTTGTGCAAATCCATTTTGCATGCAAGATTCCATTTTTATGTGCAATAGTCCATTTTTACACCCAAGATTCCATTTTTGCACGCAAATCCATACTTTGCCCCAAAAATTGTCCTCAATGGCCATTCCCAGCAGTTTTCCTTCAAACGGCCAAAACATCTGATCTGTAACTCCATTCGGGCTTTATGACCAGCCAAATCGAAGCCTGCAAAATTAGATTTGCTCTGATACCATGTCTCTTAGGATTCAGTGAATTACATTAATGCATTTTCCAGTTCCAACAGTACATATAAAATTATTTCTAAAATTAGGTAAGACTTATGTGGTATACTATAATTCATATTGATCGAGTATGGGATGTGTTATCATGTATTGAAATAATTTTATGGACTATGGTTTGAGTTGGTTGTGAATATAGGATAAATTTTCAACACATGACCTAGAATTAATTATAGTTTCCATGCATTAAAGACCTAGAGCTAGTACCTATTTGGAGAAAGGTTCTCAATCTTCCCTGATCATAAGAGGCTGAAATACATCTTCCCTCAATGATACATTATCTTGAGGAAATTAATATTGATGAAGTATAACTAGATGTTTGATTTTAACTTGGTGTACACACATAGAAAGGGGAATTATGTGGAATATTATTTGAGTTAAACGTTTTATGACTTCATTTTTTGGGATTCTCATGACCAATAGAAGGTGATAATGGTTATTATTGATATGAATCTAGACTATACTAATAAAAATTAAAATGCAATTCTTTTCCTTGTTAATCATGTTCATGACTTGATAGAAATGGACAAATAAGCTTAAATATTAGATCCTAGTTACACCACCATAAGTTCAAATATAAATGGTGTAGAGGCTATTGATAGTCATAAAAAAATGGAAACACATTTTTACACTTTCAGAAAATAAATATGGACCCTCAGACTTCCTAGGAATAGCTTCTTTTGGCATTTCTCCATTCAAATTGGGCCATTCATTTGGTAAAATAAAAATTTTACAAGATGAGGGATTCTCATTTATGGTGGTATAATATGAAAATAGACATTCCAACTTATGTTATGAAATCTATCACCTTTAAAGAATTCAAGGCTGAGTATCAACATCTAGTATGTATGTGGAAACCTATACCAATGCCATTTTGGAAATGGGAATAGATCACTATGGAATTTATCAAAGGTATACTGAGGATTATTTAGAAGCATGATTCTATTTGGGTGATTATGGATCAACTGACAAAGTCATCACACTTTCCCCCAATTCGGGAGTCCAATAGGGTAAGGGATTCATTAAATATATATATTTAAGGATTCATAAATTTTCATGGATTTACAGTTTCGATCATCTTTGAGACAGATCCTTGATTAACTACTAGATTCTAGTGATCATTGTAATAGGATATTGGGACTCAATTGACTATATGCTTGACATATGAGCCTCATACAGATTGTAAATCCAAATACACATTTCATATGTGGGAAGATATTCTCAGAGATTCTATCATGGAATTTCATGGCTCATGGTAAGAGCCTATCACTTTTCAGATATTCTCCAACAATAATAGCTACCATTTGACAATAAATATATCCTTATTTGAATCATTATATATATTTCCTTTTCATTGTTCACTATGTTGGGTGGAAATAGGATAAACCACACTAATTGGACCTAGTATTTTCCATGAGACTATGGATAATATCCATATTATTTGGAAGTGGATGTCCTTAGCTTATATTAAATAGAAATATTAGGAATATCATCATTTTCAACCTTTTTATTTTAATGTGAGCATACATTTATTCTTGAATTTTTCATCATTAATTGGTCATTGATGCTTGGGAAAGAAAAATAATTTACCCCTATGGTATGTTTTACCATTTTGGATTCTATAACAGGTTAGAGATATCACATACTAGATAGCCTTTCCATTGAGATTCAATGTTGTCCATAATGATTTCCATGTCTGTAAGATGAAGAAGTACTGTCTGGATACCAATCATGTAATTATCTGAGATCATGTTACTATTACAAATAATTTGAAGTTTATCTAAAATCCAATTCAGATTCTAGATAGAAAGGAAAATACTCTTTGAGGAAGATCTTTTTCATTGGTATGAGTTTTATGGAAGCATTACCAGGTTCAAGAAAAAATATATAAAAAAAAGAATCATATGTTAGAGTAATGGAATGTAATATTTAGTGAACCACTGAAATCTATATTTCTAATTATGGAAACCATAATGGTGGGGGGAATGTAACACCCCTTCTTTGAGTTATTTCTCTTCTTTATTCCTTATATTAAGTCATGAAATGTTTGGGATAAGTCTTGGGGAGATTCAAGTTATTTATTGGATAAGTTAATGGAATATATAGACGGTATAAAGAGAAGTAAACTAAAACTTTTCTATATTAAATTATTTAAACAATGTTTGGTTATTTCGGAGATGAATGATTCTAGGAAAATGACATAAATTCCATTTAAGGAGTGAATTGTTTTCAAGGAAGAATCGGTACACAATTTGAGGTTTCATTAATAACATGAATTGGTTTTAATTATTTTAAGATGAGGAAATTTGAATTTTAGTGCATGGGGTATCTTGAAGGTTTATAATTTTAATTTTTAATTAATGTCATAAATTAGGTCGTGTCAAGTAGGTCGATTTAATTCATGTGTCTTACAATTCTCGTAAGCTATCAACCATTTCTCTATAACTCTATCATTTAGAAAATTTTGGAGGATCTATTTATCCTAGAGGCTGACTCCATCATATCTCTAATAATTTATCCATGGGAGTTAATGTATTCATAAAGGATCAACAACAGAAGCTTGGTTTAACCATTTAAAGTAAGTATATTCCCTTTTTCCACATCTAATGGAATGCAAAGGATTTTTTATTCCTCTAAATAAATATCTTCTACATTTAAATCATTTTACCTTATGAAAAATATTCTATATTTTATCATATAGTATACATTTAGAAAACTCGGTTGTGGGTGTCCCCCACATCATGTTTTATAAATTGACCAAAAAATCTTAAAGAATGCGGGTATTTAACACATGTTCTTGTAATAATAGGGTTGTGTATGCGACCAAAACATGTTTTGTTAAATATTTTATGGAGTTTTTCATGAAAAGGGTTGTGGATGTCAGAATATGGAATAACATGGTTAATGTGTGTTCATGATTTTAATTGTATGAGGTCTTTTGGAAATAGACATGGTGCTCGATGATGACTAGAAAGGAACATGGTGGATTTACCCAAGTGATGTCTTGGTGATGTATGTGTCACCAATCACGAGCATAAGAATTTAATTTTGTATGAATGGGTGAGTGTTTATGAGAAAATGTATATTTATTCCAAATTGATGTAAATTAATTGCTTCTTGTACTCAAAATGAACTCTCTTATTCAGTTATACTTCATTTATAAAACCTTTTCATCTTTTTTATTTAAGGTTGTTGAATTTTATTGTTTTATTTTGATATTATTCCTATATATTTTATAATTCTATGAACCAAAATACTTCTAGTATTAGTCGTATATGAGAAACGTATCTTGGGGGATACGTATTGGATATGATTACTCACACCCTTCAAATTAACTTTGGTATAAATACCAATGTTTTTTCCGTGATATATAAAAGGGAAGGTTTCTTACTTCTACAACTACTCTCCTATATTTCAAAGTCATACTTGGTGGATTTGGGCATTGGAGTGGTTTTTTATTGGTCTAGAGTATTTCCACCATAGTTATAAATTCATTTATTTCTTTGGATTATTATTATTCTCATTTAAATTTTTCCACTATTACTATACAGTTGATTTTTATTATATTAATTATTTTTGGGTGTTGTTTCATGAACCATTTATTGAGATTTACTTTGTTTAATTTATTTTGGATTTATCATGTGATAATTGTGTGTATGTGTGTGTTAATTATAGTAAATAATTCCCCCATTGTATCTTTTTGTTTAAACCCTTAGAATTTATTTCTAGCCTTTAGTTTCTATAGAATGTCACCTAAGGTTAGAAGCACCTCCGAGCCAACCCAAGCCAATGGGTTGGGCAGGGATGCTACACACATGTAAGAGATCATAAAATTACGTACCTTATGAAATAAAAAATTTCATTTAATTCTTATAAAAAATAATTGAAAAATATGTAGGTATCCTGGGACATTATACTCACAATCACACTTACAAAGGAATAAATATCATGGTTAATTCTAACTTATCTATTAGGGGTAACTTTCATCCAGTTAACTCTGTCACATTACCTAATACATTTAGGTGATATATTGAGCTCACCCATAAACATATAAAATGTATAAGAATAATACAGTGATAAAAACACATAAAATCTCACATTTCTATCATAAACCCCAAAAAATTGTTATTAGAGACCATAAACAAAATGAATTTATGTTATCTCATAAAAATGAGAAAAAGTACACTTTTCATGAAAGTAATTAAAAATTTACTAAAAATAGAAATAGAAGAGTATTTTAAAACCCATATAAATTCATAAATTAATGACGATAATGAATAACAACTAAAATAGTGTGAAAATTCTTTCCTGTTATGTACATTAAGAAATTTCTCACTTTTTGTAAAAAAATAAAAAATTAATTACATAGAAATAATTGAAAATATTCATTTTAAAAAATTAAAAATAAGTTAAAAAGTATTTTAAAATAAACCTTAACATTATTTTAATTGTAAATAAGAACATTCTTGAAATTTTTAAAAGAAAATGAATATGGATGAAAGTGATTTTAATACATTTAAAATAATTTTTTAAAGAAAATCAATTACTTTAATCCCTATCTAGATTCGTACATTTTATAAGTAATATATAATAAAATAATAAAATTATTTTTAATTAATTAATAACTTTTTATGCTTCTTTTGTTATCATTTTTCCTTTTATTTCATTTATTAGAATGTTTAATTTAGTTACTAAATATGTTATGTTAAATGTTTTGAGGTCATTTGGTTGATAATCTCCAAAATAAATTTAGAGCATTAGTCGTGGTCAATGTTTTCCTAGTTACATAATATATAGAATCTTAAACATGTTATAATTATTATTTTTAATCATTAAATCTAATTTATAACCGTCTATGTTAGGTGTCTATGAAAAATGAATAAATTTATTTTTTGGAGACAATAGTTTGTACGTACACATGAATGGTGATTTCATTTTTCTAATGGATGAAATGGAAATAAATTAGATACAATTTTATGTTCACAGAGTCAAAAAATAAAATAAGGAAAATACTTATTCCTTAAATCTATACATATGACCTTCAGTTCAAGGAATAAATGAAAAATGAATTACTTTATTTTGTGGATGTGGTAGTCCACACATATGCATGAACGACGTTGGAATTATCCAATAGATGGAAGGGTAATAAGGTAGCTAGTATATTATCTTTATATAATCATAATAATTCTTTAAATATCATATATATTCGTTAATTTCATCTTTAAAACCATTCATGAAAAACAATGATTAAAAATGAAAACATCATTTTATGGAGGTTGTGGTCCACATGTATTGACCGACGATGTTATTATTTCCTATAAGATGGAAAGGAGGTGTAAAAATATTTTTACACAGACATAATAACATTTTATAATAGTGAATAAAATTATTTATTTATCTTATAATTTTTAGAATATATTATAAGGAGGTATAAGAAGAAATAAAAATAAAATAGTTTGATAAGGGCTTATACCTCCTCCTTGGATAAACTCATCTGGATTATAAATTAAGCATTTTAGGATGGGTATTTGAAGAATATAAGGACATATGGGACATGTTTAAGAGACAAAATAATGTATTTGGTAGATATTTCTCTTGATAGTGTGTTTATATTGTGTGAGGGAGTGAAGAGACTAAGTTCCCTTTAAATGTGACCAAAATTACAATCTTGTAATTATTAAATATTTTAAAATCATAGAGAGTTTATTTCATGTATAGTGGAACAATGGAAACCCATTTTCAATTATAATATGGTTTAGGGATTCAATCCACTTTTCTAGTCACATTTAAAAAATAATTGAGATATTTTATTCCTTATATTTTAATTTAACCTTAATTAACACAATTAATCCTTTATCAAGATAACAAAACATTTTAGCAAGGTACTTTATTTATATTCCAAATAAGGCACCACATCAAAAAAATTTACATAATAATTCAAAATGTCGAATCCAATTTGATAGATTAAATTTCTAAAGGTGTCAAAAATTCTTTTTAATAATTATTCAATACACACAAAAAACAGTTTTTTGAAAAACACCTGTTTAAAGCATAAAAATAATTTTACACTGAAATTAACAATATAATAGATTATCATGACTTTAATTGGATTATAATTAAAAAAATTAAATTTATATGACATTTTCATCATCAGAAAATAGAACAGAACCTAGTTATCATACTATTACATTAATTGATACAAAGAATAGTTTTTAACTAGAATAAAATATAACTTAATTACAATGAGAAATGCATGGGTTGAAAAATTCAAAGTAATGTCTTAAAAGATTTATTTTTATCCCGAAATATATATATTTTTTGGATAATTAGGTTTTTTGAATTATTAAATCATTCTTATGTCATGATGATTTCATAAATCTTATGGTATTTGTAAAATCTGTATTTTTCCCTATTCACCCAAAAAGGTACTACTTTAGAAAAAACCCAAAAATAACCCTAATATAATTTAAGATGATGATATCATAAATATAGTCCATTTTATCATATTAAAAATAAAAAGTTATAAAATTTTAGCATATAAATAAATCATTATAATTCATCAAAAATAATTTTATTAGAATAATACTATTTTTTTATTCCAAAATCACATAAAATTATTATATTGAATATGGATCCATTAAATATAATCAAGAATATTAATATGTAATAAAATTTATTTATTATTAACATTACTTAGATTTTCACATTATTACCCTTTTAATAAATTATATCCTTGAAATTTTATTCATTACATAAACAAGTGATGATATTTTCCCCTCACAGTTTTTCCTGATTCCCATGTAACATATTCCATAATATGTTTCTTCTATAAAACCTTAACCAGATGAGTTATCATATTCCATAACACATAATCTCTATGATATAGCATATGAACTCACTTTTCATTATAAAAAATATTCTCTTATAACTAAACTACATCATGGATCAAAACATGAGATTCATCAAGAACATATTTCTTTAATAAAGAGACAAGAAATACATCATTTACTTGAGATAAACTCTCAGTATAAAATTGATCCAACTTTTTCTACAATATTATATAGACTAATATATGATTTACTTAATTTAAATTTCATACTAAAATTCATAACAGTTACCCAAATGGATAGTTTTAGAAAATATGGTCTCCCACCTCAAACACAGTATATTTTCTCTAATTATCTATATTAAATTTTTAGATAATATGAGCTACACTTATACACTGCTAAATCATTTTTACCTTATCAACCATATCTTCTACCAATCCATGTCCCAATAAATTTCTATCACCAACTTCATCTGAACACGTTGCATTTTAACTGAACTTTTTCTATAATTCCATAAATGGTGCAATATGTTTACCAAAATGAAAACTCTTATTATAATAAAATTCCACTAAACAATGTTTTTGATAAAAAAATTCCCTCGTAATCTGTTGAGAAACCCTAAATCATATCCTCTAATGTCAATATTGTTCACATCGACTATCCATCAGATTGAGAATAAAAATATGTACTGAAATTTAATTGGATACCAAATGACATCTAAAGTCCTTTAAAAAAATTTATTGTAAATCTAGGATTTTGATCAAATATAATTGGTATATGGACTCTATGTAACCTAAATATCTCTATAATATAAAGTATAACAAGATTATCTAATGACATAGTATCCCAAATTAGGAGAAAATGATAAAAGTTATTCAAAAAATCAACAATAACCCAAATAAATTATTACCATGGGATTTATTTGGAAATCACATTATGAAATTTAGGGAAATATTCTCCCATTCCCGATTAAGAAATAAAAAAACTAATGAATCAAATTTAGTAATTATCTCTAAATTTTTACCTATTTAAAATTTAAACGTTTTCATGGTAAAATTACTAATATATTTCATCATTATTTACCAATAATAATATTCCCATAGGTTTTTATATATATTTAAACTACTATAATTAATAGAAAACGTAGATTTTTGAGCTTCAATCAAAATTTCTTTTTCAACTAAAAATCACTTAGAACACATTGCCTATTTTCAAATATAAAAATAAATTATTTTTCAACATGAAAATCATGAAATTTACATTCTTTAAAAAATTATATATTTTCTTGCAATCCATGATCTTCTTTCTAATCATTATTAATTCTTCTCTACAATAATGATTTTAATGATACATGACCCAAATAAGAAAAGTTCTAAAGATTCATAACTTCCAAAATGAAATTAATTAAAAAATATACTAAAGGATCATTTTCTAAATGTAGTATTGTTAATGATGAATTATATTTTCTACTCAAGGAATTGGATACATTTTTTACTTTACATAGATTATAGTGAATCCTGAAATAATAATCCTTTATTTGTTCCAGTGATCTACTTTATCTCATGTTTAACAATTTTTAAGTAAATATATACTTCAAACTTTTATGATCTGTGTATATATCACATTTCACCACATATTGAATATGTGTACAACTTTTAAAATAAAATATATGGTAGAAAGAATAAGATCATGCACTGAATAATTATTTTTATTGATTTTTAATTGGAGTGATGTATATAAAATTAAACGATCATATTGAAACAATAAACAATGAATTCCATTTAATAAGGAATCACAGTAAATAAAAAACTCCAAATTTCTAGTTGGAAAGGTTAACATATAAGAATTTCCTAATTATTATTTTTAATTTATAAAATCATTAAAAACATTCCTTTTTTTTAAATAATTTTACTCCCTACCATGATAACTTGTTTAGTGGGCTAGATAACTGAGCAATGTTTTCAAAACTATCATCAACGGTAAAAAATTAATCCAAGAAAATATCAAATCTTAGTGAAAATTTTAGGCCTTGGACACTCTTCGACCACATTAGTTTTAGCAAGATGAACAAGTATACCATATTTATAAACAATATACACATATAATTAAATATTATGAAACTAAAATTCACATTTTATAAATTTACCATAAAAATTATCTTCTTGTAAGTATTTTAAAATATTTCATTGATGTTTCTCATAATATTCATAACTTTTATAAAATACTAGAATGAAATCAATAAAAAATAACAAAATATTTAAAAAAATATTCATAGAAACCCTTATTCATATGGTTTGTAACTATAACATATGATTTCATAAACCCAAATGGATAAAACAAAAACCTGTAATGGATATACCTAGTATGAAATGAAATACTTTTAATATCCTCCTCCCCCACTTTCATATGATGGTATCCAGATATGAGATCAATCATAGAAAAATAATGAACACCCTAGAGCTGATAAAAAAAGTTATCAACATGTGGAAACATATAATTGTTCTTTAAAATAATGTAATTTACTCCTCTATAATCAATGAAATCCATCCTAAAACCATCCTTATTCTTAATTAATATTGTTGGGAACCCCAAGGTGAAGTTATAGGGAAGATGAATCCCTTACCATGTAATTGTTATGATTATTTTTTTCAATTATAATATCTCTATTTGAGTTATTCAATAAAAATAATTTGAAATTAGTATATATTTGGAAATAATTCAATAGTAAATTTAAATTTATAAATAGGAATAAATCCTAGAAGATCAATAGAAAATTCATCTGAAAATTCATTTACCATTGGCACATGGCTAAGCTGAAAAATGTTTTTCTTTGCAATGATGTGTGTATGATAATTTTCACCCCATTTATAATCAATTTTATAGCTTATTTATATGTTGTTAAAGGTATAAAATCATTCTTATATAAAAATTAAAAATTAGTTTTAGTGTTAAATAAGACTTACTTATCACTGAAATATCTCAATGAATGAAAAATTAAAAGCCAATACATATCCAGAATAACATAAAACTCTAATAAATTTAGAAGAACAATGTTTTTAGAAAACAAATTCCACATATGATCATTGTATGGATCCTATAGATATATATTTCATTAATACATAAACCATGCGTTTTTATAAAATTTCGTGTCAATATTTCTTAAGGAGATATTTATATTTTACTAGAAAACTTATAAAAAATAAGAGAATTCATAGATCTCGATCAAACAATACATTGTAAGAATCATAATAAACAAGTAATGTACTTGAAATAAATTCATTTAATAGTCCATCTTTTATTTAGATAGTATAAAAAATCATTACACACCTATCTACTTATAGTTTTTATGACCTTAATCATTTGTATTTGTTTGGACACACACTTTTATAATGGACCATATCATTAATATTAAAACATTTTTCTATTTCCTTCTAATAATTAGACTAATAATTATCATTGACATTTTCATTTTAATCACGAGACCTATCTCATCAATTACCACATAGGTAACACTTTTAAAACATTATGAGTTATTCTCTATAATACTTCTTACCATGTTTATCCTAAGAGGGAATCTTATTTTTCTTACCTTTATAATTATTTGATGGATTCTTCCCCATTTAATTTCAATTGGTCATCTTATTCTCCTTGTTAATATAAAAATTGGTGAACTTCATATCGACCATCTCATCATATCAAACAATGTCCTCATAACTTTGGAACTAATTAATAATTAAATCCCTTCGTAAAATTTGTTTCGCTATAGAGTAAAATATATCAATTTTTTATTATAGTATAATTTTTCTAAAGTATTAGCTTGAAAATTTGTTTCTCTTTTTAGATATAAAGGGAAATTAAGTCCACATTATATTTATCCAAAATATATTTTGGTAAAGTGGGATAAGTTTCGTTCTAATTTTTTTGACTTCCTAGTTTATCTCAGGTACGTGTTGTATTTTATGTTTCATTTTTAAAGAAATATAAACCCAATGAATCTCATATTTTGATACCTATAGTAGTTCATTTGGAAGAGAATATATCATATGAGCATAGTTTAGAATATAAATCAAATTGATAATGTTTTTAGCACAAGGAGACTCATCTAGTTAAGGTTTTAAAGAAGAACTATATGTTGGAAGAAACAATATGAGAATTGGAAAACGCTATGAGGGAAAAATACCCTCACATGTTTAATTAATGAATGAAATTATAAGGATGGGATTTATTAAAGCGGGATAATGTGATACAACACATAATATTAATAATAAATCTATGTCATTTCTAGTTAATATTATTGATTATATTTCATCTATACATATTCACTATAATTATTTATATAATTTATCAATCATAAAAGAAATAGTTTTATTTTAACTAAATTGTTTTCCATGAATTGTATGGTTTTATTTAAAAGTTTATATTTTATTAATTTTAGAATTTTTATTTGATATAATGAAATTCATTTTTTATATCATTTATCAATGTTTTCTATCAATTTTTTTATAATCCAAGAATTTTTATTTTTTACTGAATGATAATAAATATAGATTTGACAAATACTATAACTACTATGGTATCATCATGGCCAATGAATGAATTAATAAATGAGAAAAAAAAAATTCCAAGAAATATTTATTTAAATAGTAATATAAATTATTTTAAAACAATATTTTGAATTTGAAATCTAATTATTGACTTATTGGAACTTAAGTTATATTTTATTCTAATTAAAAACTATTTCTAGGTCCTTTATTTTAATAGTTTGGTTATCAGGTGATATTTCTCCATGATAAAAATATCATATAACATTAATTTATTTAATTATAATCTAATTAAATTCATGAAAATAAATTATATTCATAATTTTATTGTAAATTCATTTTTACATATAAAATATGTTTTTTCTAAAAATTGTTTTTCATATGGTTTGTGTAATTACATTAAAAGTGATTTATTCACCCTTTCAAATTGGATCTTATAAAATGGATTACATATTTTTAATCAATAATTCCATTTTTTTAAGAAGGTCATATTTATTTTTATTCATCTAATTAAATATAATTTGTAAAAAGTTATGTTATCTCATTAAATAATAAAATGGTTTTAAAAGGGTAAGACTAAGAGATAAGACTTATAATATATATATATATAACTTTTTTAAATGATATTTTTTGAGTTTAACTAGATGCTAAAACTTCTTATGCTCAAAATTATATTTCTTTTGTTTCACTTTCCCAAAAAAATGCCTCTATTATTTTAATGTTTTTAATATTTAGAAGAGAGTCACTCAAAACTGAAAAATAACCATATACACATGGTTTGAAACCCTGGTTATAGCCCAAAAAACCATGGGTATAGGCTATACCCATGTTTTAGAGGTCCAGGGGAGTATAAGTCATTGGTATATCTCTGATATACACCCACAGTTTCAAAAATTATATACCCATAGTTATGAATCATGGTAATAGGTGTATGGGAAATTGTCTATCGTGAAAATAACCCTATACCCACAGCATAAGAATTGTAGATATAGGATTTAAAAAAATCTTAAAGCTGGAATCAAAACCGGGACCACCTATTCATAGTCAACACACCTAACCATATCCCCATATAAGTTTATGTGTATAGAAATATATATTTACTTATATATATTTTTATAATCTATGGTTATAGGTGAAAAAACGTTCTTATAGTTTTTCCTGTGCCAATTTATTTTTATGAATAATTTTTTTCCATGCAATTACATAGGAAATCTATAACCACATTTCTCAAAAAACATGGTTAAAAGGTTGATCTATACCCATGAGTTTTTTTAGAACAGTGGGTATAGGTCTTAAATAGAACCATATACACACAATTTTTAAAAACCATGGGTATATGGGGGTTTATACCCACAGTTTACAAAAACTGTGGGTACATGATCTAAACCAAACCCTAAACACGTGTTTTTCAAAAACTATGGGTATAGTTGTAATGGCTCGGACCTCTCCGGTCCATTACTTTGTGAAAATGTGGTGTTGGAGGTGTTTCGGGAGGTCAAGGTGACTTATCCCTAACACTTTTCCAAATTTCCCGTTCTGTGAACAGTGTTTCCTGTTTTATAAATAGTATCGGTAGGTGAACAGTGTTTTTATCGGTGAGGTTCAGTGAACAGTGTTTCTATCAGTGAGGTTCTATCGGTGGACTTCTATCAGTAGACTGAAACAGTGTTTCTATCGGTGAGGTTCTAATGGTGACCTTATAACGGTATACTTGAACAATATTTCTAGAATGGTAACCTTCTAATGGTGACCTTATAACGGTAGACTTGAACAGTGTTTCCAGAATGGTAACCTTCTAACGGTGACCTTATAACGGTAGACTTGAACAGTGTTTCCAGAACGGTAACCTTCTAACGGTGACCTTATAACGGTGGACATGAACAGTGTTTCCAGAATAGTAAACTTATAACAGTGACCTTCTAACGGTGGACTTGAACAGTGTTTCCAGAACAGTGAGGTCTAACGGTGACCTTTTCTTTCCTTTTCCATATTTTGAGTATGTGAACAGTGTTTCCAGGTTCCTACAGTTTCACCCCTTTGACGTTTTCTTTGACATAAAATACATTTAAAGCCCCGTTTTAAGGACTCTTAAAGCCGATTCAAATTCCATAAATCCTATATTAATTATTACTATGGCTCATAATGTTTTACATGGTCAAACTGCGTGGGTTAATGCGATCTATTTTTAATGGAGAATTAACTGGATCTTAAACCGTCACCTCATTAAATCTTCAAAAAGGAACCAGATATCATTTCCCTTGTTCTTTCCCTTTGTTCTCAGCTAGGAGACACTAGAACCTTTCAATCATTCCCGCAGGAGTTTCACAATCAAACCCTAATCCTCCTATTGGTTCCGCTCTATTTTGGATGCAACCGAGCTGTGTCGGTCAATCTTCCCTATAAGGCATGTTTTTATCATCGTTCCTTTGGGGATCATCTTATAATGTTTCTCCCTTCTATATTATACCATTTAATTTCCAAAATTCTAATGGGTTTTTCTTGGGGTTGGTTGGCACTATCGTACCGTGGCATCCTCCGGTGGATACAGTTGTCGTGAGAGGAGGATTGTGACCCATTGTGTGGATAAAGGAAGTCAAGTACTCTTCGAGGTAGGGGATTCATGGCTTCTCTAATTGTATATGTGAAATCGTAGAATTAGCATGATTTAGCCCTTTGGATCACAATGAAATTGACCCAATTAAATACTTGAACCAGATTAAAAGAATAGGTTGATCGCAGGTTGTTGCTTTGTACTGTGATAACGGTTTGACTCATGTTTTTCTAGATAGAGTGATATCTATGATTTCATTGATTAGTTGTTCATTCTTGATGGAAATTGATAATGAACGTAAAGCCATAATTAATTGTTAATTAATTGGCTAAAGATAAAGAGGCATGTAAATGAATCTGGTTGCTTCCATTGTTGTAGTTGTTCTAATTTTATGTTAATCAAGTTAGGGAAGTAAGCATTGTTGTTTAATTACGATAGATTACTGATTAGGTCTCCCGTAATTGGAACCTATGAATAAAAAATTTTCTAATTCAATATGGATTAAATAACATATTATGTGAGAATTTCTTAAAGGGTTCTGAGTTAACCTCTTGATTGTTAAAGGGTCAAGATCCCATGGATATGATGTTCTTCTTTCTTGCTACTTGTGCTGTGATGTGATCCTGGATGGCTATTGTGATATGTGGAGGTATGGGGACTTGTGGTTGTGGCAGCGGATGATGCCTAGAGTGGCGAGGTGCATCAGTTTATACATGTGGGTGTCAGGGAGGACATCAGGGATGATGGAATGAGATGGATGTGGTTGTTGGATGTTTGGTGGTTTGATTGGTTGTTTATCTGATTTACTTTTCCCCCTACTCAAGGCAGGTAGTTTTGCTTACCCTTCTTCCGAAAGATGCAATGACACGCGAGGTATTCCACGTGCTTTCCGTGTTTAGCCTCTCGAGGGAGAATGGGTCTATGCTCTTGCTATAAGGGGTAAAGACTCGATGGGTAGTATAACTACTCACCGTGTGGAGACCCCTTGTGTTTCGTAGCATAGGTTGTTTTTCTATAATTCCTGGGAATGTGGGAAGGTAATTCTGTAATGGATAATTGAATAAATGATGTTAACTCATGGGGTTGGAGTTGCTGAAACATAATGACAAGGTTGTAATTTGGAAGGTACAATGGATATTGGGTGTGATGCTAATGAAGTTTAATGTTAAATTATTCATGGTTAATTAATGTTTAAATAATTAATTAACGTACAAAGGAACTGATAAAATGAGAATGGAGTAATCTAATAAAGCTCTTCAAATGTTTGTGTGCTTATAGGATACCTAGTCTTAGAATTAGCAGCCTAAAGTCTGAGAGACGTTAGCTGTAGTTGTATCTAAGACTAGGTAATTCCCATAGTGTGGATGTGAGTTATATATATATTCTGTACTTTTTGTGTTTCTATATGATACTCAACCTTTTCGATAAGGGAAACTGACACCCTGGGGATTCTGAGCCCTGGGGGGGGGGGGGGGGGGTTCCCCAACATTCTGATGGGAGGATGAATGGATGACTACCCCCTTTGGCCCCGCTCTCTTCTCTTGGTAGATACATGTGCCAACATGCACAATAGTTAGTTTCCCCATATATGTGTGTAGAGGGCTGTAATGGCTTGTGGTTATTTCACACGCATATATTCTGGATATAGTATCCTATGGACTACTATAGGTGTAACCTGTATAGGCTGTGATGTCTTGGGGATCCCTACTCGGTGTATGGGCTATAATGGCTTGAGGTATAATACTCGATGTATGATACATGTTATGCGGGCTATGGTGGATCCCAGAACTTACCTAGTTACTTTTGGTTGTGAGGATGATTTGGTGCTTCACCCAGGTGTCTACGGGCAAGCCTTTGTGGTGCACGAGGTGCAGATTGTGGAGCTTAGCCCAGGTGTCTGCGGGTAAGCCTTTGGAGAGAGATGCACATGACGTATGTCATTGGGGAAAAGCAGAAAACCAGTGGGGAAGTAGTAGCGGGTTACCCTTGATATTCTTTACCATATTCTATATTCTTGTATGCGTTACTTGGTGAGAGTAGCCATGGTGAGGTTGGGAACATAGTATACATGTTTAGGTGATGAGTTAGTTTCACTTGTTGTTCACTGGGCTTTAGCTTGATTTCTTTACTTTTGCACGAGAGGCTTTGGGAGGATCCTACTAAGTATACTGTTATACTCACCCTATATATATATAAACTATTTTTTAGGTCACTTGGAGCAGGTTGGAGATAAAGCTGGTTACTACTAGCTTGTGGTTAGAGGAGCTGTTCGGGCTTGTGGTTGCTGCCGTTTTACTTTCTTTTGGGTACTTTTAGTTTTCCCTTTCAGTTGTTGTACTTTTGCATGGAATTTCATATATGTACTTGGTTTCCTTTTATATTTCAGTTTTGAGTTGGAGTTGGTTGGTTTCTATCTTGTCTCTCTCTTCTGCATGTGTTCTCTTAGAGGGTAATGCCTCCCATTTGTGTGTTTATTATACCCTCAGTTCTAGTCGCCAACCTGGGGCCTACTGGAGGCGGGACTCGGGGGTCATTATCTCTCTTCTCACATTTCCAAGCTAGGAGGGGTACACTTTGTGGGGAGGTGGTCGTGACAATATTTGTGACTTATTCCCACAGTCTTATCCAAAACAATTGGTATAGGGTCATTTTCCAGTATTGACTCCCCACAATTATAAAATGGAACCTCATATCCTCATTTTTCACACACATGGATCAATATATCTCAACCAATATCTAACAAAATAAATTCCCAACACTCTTTATCTAATGTTTTAGGCCTTGTTTTCACCAAAATAATAATCCTATAAATATTAAGGTGTATGCTAATGAATAATTAAAAGGAGGAGGTATAATTATTAACCAAAATCTTTCAAGTTTATTTCTTCTTGTACCTTTATATAATATATTATAACCATACAAAAATAATTAAATTAGTTTCTTTAATATACTAATTTTATTTATGATGATGTAAAAACTATCATCTATCTAATTTCAATTCTATAGGAAATGAAAACTTTGCTCATGTGTATCCGTGGAATATCATTTCCTTGAAGTGACATGTTTAATTTTTCATCATAACTTCATATAGATGGATATAAATATGGATTTAATGGATATATATACATACATACATATATATATATATATTATAACATAATTATGATTCTATAAAGTTTAAATATTATCCACCTTATTACCCTCATATACATTGGAAAATGGTAACATCACTTGTGCGTATGTCTGAACTATGTCCTCACGAAACGATGTGAATTTTTTTGCATATCCTTATCAAATAGATGGTAATAAGGATATATTTATTGAATAAATAAAACATTTATAATAATTTCATGAAACTTAAATGGTAAAAATTTTACTAATTTTTTTCATCCATTAGAAAATTGAAAATGTCTTTCATGCTTTTTTATGAACTATCATCTTCAACATACGATGTGCTTCATTTTTCAATTGAGCCTTAAATAAAATATTCTTAAAATATATTTATTATATAAATTTTATAATTATTACATGATTATGACTTATTATGATGGAACCATGGCCCCATTGATCATGGTTAATGATATAAAGTTATTTTTTGATATTATGAATTAAACAACCTCAAATTGTATGAGATAAGATTAACTGATATAGTAACTAAAAAACCTGATAATAAATGAAATAAAATTAATAATTATAACTAAATTAATAGTAAAAAGTTTATTAATAAATTAAATGACTAATATAATTTTATTATTCATGTGTAAGAGAACGTATGAAGTTTGACGAGACTCAAGGTAAGAGAATTTTTGTTAAAATATTGTTTTAAAAAACTTTTACTCTATATTCATATTAATTTAAATATTTTAAAAATTTATTTTCTATAATTGAAAATTTTTAGAGTTTATTTTAAACTACTTTCTAAATTTCTTAAAAATAATTTAAAATGTTTATTTTGAATTTTTTCCATAGAATCCATTTTTGACTTTTTTATAAAAAATTATAAAAGAATATTTTTAACATATATAGCATGAATGTATTTTCATAACATCATTACCATTATTAATTATCAATATTCCTATAAAAGATTCTATGGTTCTCAAATAATATCACATTCTATTTGTTATGAAAAATTTAAAATGTTTTTAAAAGAAAAGGATATTGCTCTATGTTTTTTATGAGATAATCGATAGGGATTTTTCATATGGTCTCTAATAACAAATATTATTTTTTTATAATAAAAAATTAAATATTTTATGTATTCTACTTATGATAACGTCCTTATAAATTTTATATGAAAACGAGATACTTGTATATTGTTCTAATGATGAGAGATACCAATGTAACTATCAATTGTGTTGGGTAATGTGATGATGTTAACTAGATATTTGTTACTTATAAGATATTAGAGATAACTAGTTAGGTTAATACTAATGGGAATAACTATTAAAAGTTATTCCAACATGTGTTAAACATGAGTGATCATGAGTGATGAAAATAATATCCCATGATACATACATGGTTTCCCTATGTGTGTTATGAGTTCTAATGGTTCCTTTGAATAAATGTTGATCTCACATGGCTTATGATTGTTGACTCATATGAATATTGTATGATGTTAAATATTTATTACATGTCTCATAAATTATTATATTTTTTTATTGGTATAAATTATCATATGTTATACTCATGCAGTTTGATTATGTTATCAAACCCTTATGCTCGCTAATGATATTCGATTATCAATGAAAATGTTTACCCTTTGTGAGCATTTGAGATCAGAATTCTTATATTTCAATTTACTCATGTTATAGTGAATAATTTTATATAATATATGTCTAGGAGGGTTTTCTTGTTTTAATAGTTTTTTATTGATGCAAATGATGTATTATAAGAAAATATGGTATAGTGGAAAAATGATCACTTGAAGACATGGGTATTTTAAGAATACGGTTTTTCCTAATTCCCTAAAACTAAAAACCTAAAAAGCTCATTTTTATGTTAGTGACTCAATATTTATGTTTTATGTTGAAATTATGTATTGTTAACATTATGTTGCATCAGTAGAAATCTAAGATAAAATTTTAAAGAGTGTGATTTAAGCACTAAGTTCAGGTATATGGGTCAAAGGAATTATAGTTGTTATCAAAGTACTCGTTTAGATAAATTTAGATGTTAGAATATTTTTAGTTGAGAATAATTTATGATTCATCATTGTTTAATATTTTATGGTGAATCATAAGCCTAATGTCATAGATACTCTTTATATGTTTTAAGTGGTGGGATTTTTAAGTGACTAAAGATACTTTGGGAGATGTTTTATTGGGTTTTAATAGATTATTGACATATTTTTAACCCTTAGGATAAACACATCATGAATTTTATTAGGGAAGAATGTAATTATATTTTTTTAGATATATGTTTAATGGTATAAGATAACCTTTTAGGTTTATATTTCCATTAATTTTGATGTAACTATGGTTCATTAGAATATATGGATTATAAGTTTTTGAATGATTTAAGTTGAACATTGGGTATTATTGTTGAAATTTTATTCATTAACGTATTCTTTTTACATAGGTGACTATCAAATTTATCTTTTCATATTTTCAAAAGTTTATTTTATTTTATCTTTTTAAAATTTGGTCTTTCAATATTGTTATTTTAAAATATTAAAAAGGTTTTACCTTTCATGTTTGCATATGGTATCTTCCACAACACATTTCTCCTAGATATTTCTTATTTATTTTTAAAGGTTTCATTGTTGGGGTTTCTTTTGAAAATTATGATCTTTAAAGACATAATTAATCTATTAAAATTAATTTTAAAATTCTATTAATAATTGTTTGTGCTTTATAAACCATTTCATACCGAACTCAAGAAAAAATTATGAAGACACTATTTATTTATGGGGGGGATATAACCCCCAAAGATTTTATTTTTTATTTTTCTTTAATTAATATTACATTTGATAAATAATTAAATTTAAAAAGGATTACTATACAAATATTTGGTTATAAAGTATTTTGTACCTTATTAAGATAATATCTTGTAAAAATTATTTATGATAATGGGTAATATTTCAGTGTATGAACTAATATGTTATCTTTTATTCAGTTGGTAAATCATATGAAATATGGTTAATTACTACTTAAGTTTAAAGGATCATTTTTTATAAAAGTGGCATTTATTTATATTGTTTATTTTCATATAAAAGCTAAATTTTTGAGTTTTATAATTTTTAATTTTATTAAATGAACATAATTTTTTAATTTATCATGTTTAAATTATCATTGGTTGATTTTTAGCAATTTTTTTTGAAAAGATAGATCTATGGGAGAACTGAGAAAAATACTAATTCTACAAATAGTGATATTTTTATGATATTATCATGATATAATATTGATTCAAAAGTTTATCAATCCTTTTGTTATAAAAAATATATATAACATGAAATATAATTATTTAATAAACCTAACATTGAACTTATAAATCTAGGTTTGACATTTTGGAAATCTAAGTAGGGTTTCAATAAAAACTATATTTGGTTCATCTCTTTTAATAAAGTATTGAAAACAATATTTTTTGTTTTCGTTTGGTTATAAATTAAAATAAATCTCATTTTAATATATATAATCCAATTAAATCCATTATAATCAACATTATAAATTATTTTTATATAAAACAATTTTTATACATAAAAATGGAATTTATCTAAATATGGTGTTTGTTGCATTTTGAAAAAATATATTAAAAGTAATTTTTTCATTTATAGAAATTTTATAACAAAATGGATTTCATATTTGAGATCATGTGTTTAAATTGTTTAAAATGAACCTTTTTATTTTAAATATACAATCAATAGTTACCATGGTAAATGTTTATCACTGAGGTAAAGGTAAAAATGGGTAAAATAGGGTTAAAACTATGAGATAAGTTTTCAAAATATATCAAAAAATGGAATTTATCTCATTAAATGCGTTTATTTCTACAAAAATTATATTATGTTCTAAAATATAGCAATTTTGTGTCATTTTCCATTGTAAACGACCATTGCATTTTTGAAGTAATTAATAAATAAAAAATGTCACTCTATTTTTTAAAATATTTAATATATTTGTATTATCACAAAAAGAATTTATGAGTGGTTCTAATTGGTTAATTTTAATATGAATAATTTTTTTGTAATATTACTTTTTCTAATTTTTAGTGATGGTATAATTACCTTGAAGGATTATGAAATGCTGATGTAGCATATGGGAAAGCAGTTAAAAATCAAATAAATGTTCTGAAAAATGTTAAATGAAATATGTTTTAGATACATTATGGTGTTTTATAAATTTCATCAATAATTATAAATTTTTAGTTATGTTGAAAATATTTGTATTTGAATTCGATTTTTATCTTGATCACTTAAATTAAAATAGTGTGAATAGTCCAAAAAATGACATTAAGGATATTTTATAATAAAAAATATTTAATTAAATAATTTTAAAGTAAAAAAATTTGAAAATAGGATTAGTGAGATGGCAAATGGTCTAAAATATCATCCATGGACCATTTTTTGACCCACTCTTCACCTTATAATTTCATTTTTACCCTTGAATACTAAATACTTATGAAAACACCCTTGATTTTTTTCCATAAAAGGGGTTTAATTTAACATTTCGTAAGACACATAAAAGTTGAATTTTATCTGAATCCGTTACCAAATATAACACTCATGACGTGTACCCATGAATCCTATGATAAAATCATACAATTTGAAATTATGTATTTTATACCTACAAATGTGGCTCAATTTTAACCATCCATAATTTCAACATCAAAAGGAAACGTTGATCCACTTACGTACCCAACAACTTTTTATGTTTATAGATTTAGTGAATTAGGTATAAACACATTATATAATAAGATCCATGTCTTAAAGTGATCATTTATCCCACAATACCAAGATTTTTATATAATTATTCTTTAATATCTCTTATAAAATTCTTCACACATGAAACCCTTGAAGATTTAACATATATAACATAATTATTTGTAACCTACAAAAATGAAAACATAAGAAGGGTGATATCAGATTTTTAATAAGGGTAAACATATAATTAACAATAAAATGTTATTAGTGATCAAAGGACAAAAATAAGGGTATGATTACATAATAAATCTATATGATCATAACATAAGATAATTAATTATCATCAAAATATGGATTTCAAATCAGAAGTCATGTCATTAATCTTTAACATAATACTATAGTTCTATGAGACAAAAAACATGATCCATTTGAAATAAATCATTGTTGAAAATAACTATTATAACTCATAGAAAGCATAGAGTAAATATGGAAGTATATTGGGTCTTCATATTCATCACATGTGTTCACTCATGTTTAACCATTGTTGGGATAAATAATAATTGTAATTACCCACCAGAGTAACCTAACTGGATATCTCCAATCTGTTAGGAGTAACTTGTATCTATTTACCTACACCATCACTAACTAATAAATCATAGAGGTATATCAAGGTCACCTATAATCATAAGCAATATCAGGATCACTTTCCATCATGAAAAATATCTATAAACCATAACATGAATAAATTACATAGATAATGTATCTTAAAACTCATTGAAATAATCAGTATTCTTTAATAGGTTGATTAACAAGTGAAAAATAAATGAGTTTCATGAAAATATTCTATAAAAAATCACCATAAAAAATCTATACAAAAGAGGTGGATGGTTTCATTAGAGCATATCTCGATTAAAGCATTAAAATCAATCCTAAGATATCAAAATAGATGAAAAACTGTTTTCAAAAATCATTTAAAGTAAACTATTGAAAACAATATGAAATATCCTTTTCTTTTATTATCCATTGTAAAAAATAAAAATTCATATAATAATGGGTAAATTATTTCATCTTAATGCCCTTATAAAATTAAAAAAAATTAAAACTTATGTTGAAATTTGAAACCCATTTATGACATTTTTTAACATAATTTATATTTTAATCTACTAAATAATTATTTTTTGTTATTTTTATTTAAAATAGTGGTTGGATGGTGGAATTCAGTTTTTTTACAATTGTTTTAATGTAAATGAAAATTAATTTGTAAATTAATAATGTAATTAATTTATTTTAAGCACTAGTACTCAAGATTCTTTGTCATAAATAATTATTACTTTTTATTTACACATAAAAACATTTTCCATTAAAAAAAATAGTTTTATGTGTTTTATGCAGTTATATTAGAAATAATTTTTTCTCATTATATAAATTTAAAAATAGAAAATGGATTCCATATTTGGAACCACCATTTTCAAATTTTTTATTGAATTCAATTTCGTTTTTAGTCACAAAAAAAATTTTTCCCATTGAAAAAATGTGCCACCACGGTAAGGTTAAAAAGGGTTAATGTGGGGATTAAATAAAGGGATAAGGCATAAAGTATATACAAAACGTGTATAATATAATTTATTGAGTATATTTAGACCTTACCCTATATTATATTCTAAACTATGTTTACTTGGATTCACTTTCCCATGAAAATGGATTTATATTATTTTAAAGTTCTAAATATTTACAAGAGTGACACTCCCATCACTTATAAAAGGGAACCACCTCAATTCTATTTTATACACACATTGATAAATCCTGATTGTACATGATATAACTAAATTACTTAACAAATCTCATATACACATCCTAGAATCTTGGTCTCACCAAAAGACCAATCCTATAAGGCTTAAAGTGCAATCTAAAGGAACATATCCAAGGGGGGTATAAGTCTTAACCGAATTGTTTTACGTTTATTTCGTATTATACCTTCATAAAATATATTATAAAAATTATAAAACTATTAAATCAGTATATTTAGTATAGTAAAATGTTATTATGGTTATCTAACAACTATTTTATACATCATTGGTATCCAATGGAAAATGAAAACATTACTCATGCGTACGTGCGAAATACATCCCCCACAAAGCATTGTGTTTCAATTCTCATCAACTTTTTACATAATTAGTTATAAATATATAAATAATTAATATATATGAAATTTATGAAACTTTTTTCAATCTATATTGATGAGTTATTATCTACTTTCTTACACTTCAATCAATTGGAAAATAATAACATCGCTTGTGTGCATGTGTGGACCACCACCACCATGAAATGATGTGATTCATTTTTCATTTTAACCTCACATAATTTTTTAAAAGGATGAATTTAATTAATAAATATGGAATTTTTAACATTATTGTGATTCTTTAAAATTAAACCACTATCTTATTTATTTCATTTTCATCATTTAGAAAAATGAAAATGCCAGTCAAGCGAACAGGCAGATTATCACCTCCCAAAATGACGAATCCCATTTTTCATTACCACCATACATGGATGGTTGTGAAAGTATATTAAATGTATAAAAAATAATTTTAAATAATTTTTTGATTATGTAACTATTAACCTATGGACCATATATAATGCACCGATGTTATTTAGAGATTATAAACCGAGTGACCACAAAATATTTTATGTGAACATAACCGATTTAGTAAATAAATATAACATGATAATAAATTAACTAAAAGGAATAATTATAATTTATTTTACGTAAAAAATGTTTTTATGAAATTGAATAATTAATATAATTTTATTATCATGGAAATTATAGGTGGAACGAAGCGATTTAGGACTCAAGGTAAGAAATGTCTAATCTCAATTTTCATTCTAACTTGTTCAATTTCACCACATGTTTTTTATGCGGTGTATAAAATTCTATATTGATTTATTTTATCATTAATTCCCTAAAAAATTACTTAGTTTAAAAATCCATTTAATTTTATATGTTTCAATTTTTTTATTCAAAATCCACCAATATGGTAATGTATTTTTTTTAATTTTTTTTAAATGTTTTAATGTCTACTCCACCATATCCATGCTCTATTAAATGTTTTAAGAATGTTATTATTAATAATTAAAATATTATTAATGTTTAATTTAGAATATATTTTAATTTTTTTTAAAGGATATCTTTTTAATGAGTTTTGTATGAGTTATTTTTTTACTTTATTTACAAAAGTTAAAAAAGAATGTTTTATTATTAGTTACTACATAACTTCCTTTTTCTTCCATCATAGATATTATTTTTTATTAGTATGACTACACAAGAATCTATGGTTCTTCAAATAAAATCCTTTTATTTTTGTTTTTTATTATAAAATGGTTTCAAAAGAAAAGTATGTTACTACTCATTTTATGAGATTACTGAAATTAATTTTTCTTATATAGTAAGATTACAATTTTTATGAGTTTTTTATAGAAATTTATTCTTTTATTCGCTTTTTTCATGATATGGATCTTGGAAATTATATATGATGATGGGTGATTGTAATATATCTCTAATGAAGGGTCAGCCTGATATAGCTCTCCAATGTATTGGGTAATGTGATAGAGTTAACTAGATAGAAGTTACTTCTAAGAGATATGTTGGAATTAACCATAATGGTTATTCGTTTATAATGGTTCTTGAAAGGATGATTGTAAGAATAATGTACCAATATACCTATGTGTTTATTAAAGTCCTTCTACCAGTTTTTAAATAAATATTTTGATTTTATAAGGTGGAAAAATATGCTCACAAATAAAGGGATTTTTATGATCTTCTAAGAGTGAAAGGTATCTTTTTCAATGAAACCTTTTCATGTGTTCTAATTTTTTTCCCATGTAACTATAATTATTATGATTTATGATTTATTATTTTTTACAAAAAAATTACAAAAAAATAGGAATTTTAGTTTATTTCATAATTAATTGGGATCAATGTTGTTTGGATAAAAAGTAAAACTTCCTTACGGGTTTTTAAAATTTCCATATGGATTAGTAGGTTCTATTTATTTTTACATCCCCAATATGATTGATTTTATCCCACCAAATGTTCAAATTTTATTTACAGTGCTCAAGGATTTGTAGGGATTATATCAAGATAAATAGTAGATTATATTAAAAGAAATAAAGGTGTATTAAATGAAACAAGGATGTCAATTTAAGAACATTTTTTTGGAAAATATATACGCTATGTGGAAGTGACCACTTTGATATGTACTGGTTTTCATAATTACTTAAAACAATAATATTAAAAGATACTATAAATATAAGAATGTAAAACCCTTTTTATAAATCATATAATTATGGTTTGATTTTTTATGAGGTGTTATAGTTAGTATCCAAGTAAAAGAGTGAATCTGATCTTTAGGAACACTCACATGTGAACACTGGGAGAAGTGTGACTCTCCACCCATGGGATTTATATAGAAATGGATTTTACTATGGAATTTGATAAGTTTACATTATAATATGTTTAGCCTATAATGGAGTGATTTGATTGCTATCTATTGGTCAAAGTAGAGTACTCAAGTGGGGGGGGGGGGTGAATTGAGTATCTATAAAAATTTCTGTTAAAATTTATTGTCTAAGCTCCCCTAATATTTGAAATTCAATTGCCCAGTTAGCTAGTAGTGAATTTATAAGATCTTCATTGTTCGATTAATTTATCAAAAGATTTATTTGTTCTTAGTTGTATCAATTTGATAATTAATATAACTTTTTAAACCAACCTAATAATTCAATACTATTATAAACACTTTCTAAGACTAAATATCAGAGTTCAATTTATTTTAATGAAATATGTGTTAAAATAGAGTAAAACTGAAAAGTAAAGACACAGTAGAAATAAAACAAGTGATTCAGTCTCAAGTAGAGACTTAATCCTCTCCACATGGTGGTCACCGTCCACCAAGTAGTTTAAATTAACAAACAAATTGATCAACACCCTTTATTGGGGTTCAAAATAGCACACATGTCTTTCTAGGTCACCCTTTACCTCTACCACAGTTCTTCATGGGAAAAACAAAAAACAAGTCACATACAACCTCTTCCACAGTTCTATGTGGGATAAAAATGGATAAATATTGTGTAAGATTGAGGCTATCACGTATCATGTAGTTATACATAGGATTCATTGTGTGTGTAACAGAAAAATACACACACTACTCATAAATGTTACTAAATGAATACAAAATAGATAAAGATGTGGATTTAGGTTTATAAGGCTTTGTGTGTTATGCGGTGCAGCTCTGGAATCTTTTGATGAAGTGGAGTTGAAGTCTGATTCTTCATCTGGAAGTTGACACAAAAATAGAGTGTCATATTCTGGATTCCAAGTACAAGTATGGTTCTGTATGTATATGCTTCTATTTCTTTGATATGGTGAATAAATTTGTCGATTTGAGGTTCAAATCGGTTGAGATCGCCTCATGTATTATTCTATTCTTGACTTCAAGTGCTCTAATAAGAGTTGCAGATGTTCTTTAGTTTGATTCTCTCTCATACAGGCATGCACCACCACATTTTTCTATAGTTATATGTTTTTTATTTTCGAGGGCCGACAAATAGAATATATATTCCACGTGCATAGGTTCATCATACCTTATACTATCTACTAAAAGTCCTACAAAAATTATTAAATATGTCAGTATCATTAAATGACACAAATATGACTGTTAGAAATAATTTTAATAAATGAATATTTAAATAGTCTATTAGTGACTCGTCTATTGGTGTCTCCTTCTATCGGTGTCTCCTTCTATCAGTGTCTTAACCCATCGACATGTCATTCTGTCAGTCTTTCCATGTATCTGTGACTCATTACATCAGTGACTCGTTTCAACGGCGAGTCCTTCCTTATGTCGATGAGACAATTGATCTATCAGTGACTCATATCAACTGATGGTGAGTCCTTGAATTGGTAACACCATGCAATGGTAGGTCACTTGGTCTGATAGTAGTCTATATGCGTCAGTTTCATGTGCAATGGTGAGTCCTTTCAATGGTTCCAACTTCATATATTTAGAACATATGCCTATTTGAATTATTTGTCAATGATGCATATGTCTGTTAGTGAGTCACCTATTTATCGGTGTCCATGACTCATACCTAGATTATTTTTATATGTTTTATTTGTCTTACAATTCATGAAAGTTTGAGAGTGTTAATACACATAAAAACACATGAAAAATTGGTTATAATATTTTTTAGACTTAAACACACATAAATAGTTATATGATTGATATGACATGATATTCAAGATAAAAATTCGACATATTTTAAGATGTAACATGATATAAGATATATGTTAATAAATTACATGATTTTTGATAATTAAAACATTATATTCAGAGATAGTGGACAACAATATTTATGGGCCCAAAATCTCCCCATTTTCAGTTGTCACAAATCATGGAATTATTAAGTACCATTAGAGAATGATTAAAGTAACCAAGTTAATTATTAGCTCCCATGAAGATAAAATATTGTATTAGAGATAATAATGATTAAAAATTATCTCCCCCTTTTAGTAATGCTTAACAAAATTATCCCCCTTTTGGGATTAGCAAAAAGTGGAAGGAGGAAAATTGAAGACAGAAAAGTAGAAATAGTTTAATAGAATTAATAAGCAAAGTACACTGAATTAGAAAAAGTAAAAGGACTCAACCCTATCAAAAAACTTTACTCCACACTACTAGGTATGGTTAAGGTATTCCTTCCCCTTATCATAAGGATCAATGTATGGTGTAGTAGAAGGAGTATAATGAGAAGAAGGAGGGTCTAAATGGATTTTTAGAGGAGGTAGAGGCACCCCTTCAGGAACTGTAGAAGCTAGGGTAGGTCATTGATGAGAAATAATTCACGTCTGAATAGGCTCTATAATGATGGGTCTAATCTGAGATAAAGCCTAAGAAACTAACATATGTGCTTGAGGAGGCACTGAACCAATAGGGCCAAGTGGTGTAGTAGGAGGAACCACAACAGATTTCACTTTGTACATGGAGATATGGATTTCAAATCTTGATGAACTACTTAATGATCTCTCCACCATATTTTATTGACATTTCAAAATCGTCTTTGATTTCTATGAACTTTTCCAACAAGAGAGTAAATTTTCTTAGCTTCTGAATCTGATCCATAAAAGCCTTTGTTTTTGAAGGAAGAGTAAGATTGGTGGCCAAATACTTAAACATACTTTTTATTTTATGATTTGTGATGAGTTTGGAGAAAAAATCATTAATCCTTTTGGTCATCTCTTTCTGTTTTTTTTAATTACTCCTTGTATAATACATTACATAGTCATGCACACTATCCAAAGTGTCATCAACCTTGTCCATACTTGCAATTAATTCTTGCATCTCTTCTTTCAAAACTGAACTAATAGTAGAAAGATATGCAGATTGTGAATACTGAACAGGTGGAGTAGAGGTTGAAGCAAGAGAAGATGAGTAATGATTCTTAACTTCTTTTCTCATCTTGTAAAAATAAAGATATTTAAAATGAGAAACAATATTATCAAGTCTTTCATGAAATTATCCATTGTATTTCTATACTCAGTGGTTAAATCACTAATTATAGTGGTTAACTTATTCATCTCATTCCTAAGTTTGGTGTTTCTTGTCACAATTGTTTCTACAATTGTAATAAAATTTAGCTAAATTTATTTTATCATTATCTTGGATTCTAAAGAATCATTAGAATTAGATACACTAGTTGAGGCAAGAGTAGAACTAGAAGTTCTATATTTCTTGAAACCTTCAACCAAAGACCGAATTACATTAAAAATGTCATTTTTATCAGTGTTCTCTCTTCTAGATGCATCAATATCATACCTCATTTAAGATTGTAAGGAGTGTCTTATGGGGGAATATATGTGTTTCTTGATGTTTTCAAAATCATCGTTAATGAAGTAGTCACTAGTAGAGGTCGCAGCCACTAGTTCCCTTATAGTAAGTGAAAAACATCATCATCTAAATCTTCATAATCTAATCCCAGTTACACATAGCCAAAATTACTCACCCATTCAGCCATAATATCTGAATCCATAGGAGCAAGAGTATCAAACCTTACTCATCTAATTTTATTTTATTCATCATCTTGAGGTTCTCTTCCTTGAGGCTCCCCCTCAGTTTCATCTTTATTGGAATATTTATCCCCCTCACTTAATGATTCATTTCTAGGTTTCTTCCCATTATCTAGAGTTCTTTTCTAGTATAAGAATCTTGTGAAACAAGTTCAGCTGGATCAACATTTTCATCTTGAATAACACCCTCAATAGATGCACCAACATTAGTTTCAACAGTCTCCATACTAACAACATTTTGATTCCTATAAGGATGATTAGATTCACTATCACTACCACTTTCACTTCTTTTTTCATTGTCACAATCTTCATTCTTTTCATTTCCATTATCATCATAAACTTTCTCATCTTTTTCTTCCCTAACTCATTCTGAATCACTTTCACCACTATCATCTTCTTCTTCTTCTTCTTCTTCTTTTTCACTAGATTCACTGATATATTCAAGACAACCTTCAACTTATGTTTCTTCACTTCTAGAAGATTTGAGAAAAGTTTCATGATAATGTAAGTCCAAAGGTGGACTTAGAGGTCCAATAGAGACTCTTTTTGTTGGTCTAGTTGTGCCTGGTTCACTTCTATCATCAACTGTCAATCCAACATCTCTAACAGGAGTAACAGTATCCTCCTCCTCATTTGAAGAATATATTAGTTGTTCATCTTGACCAAATCCAAGATCCACTAAATCCCTTGGTCTAACTGGGTAATCTATAGGATTGAAATTCTCATGTAGTCTAGCTTCATCACCAACCCAGTCCTTTCTCCATGGGTTCCAGTTAATTTTCATTCTCTTATAGATGTCATAACTTAAGAAGATTTCACTACATTCATTAACTACAACATCATCCACATAACTTACACAACCTTTCTCTATATCATTTTTGAATTCATAATGGAGTAGAAAAGAGAATTTGACTTACAACTGGGATTTACAATATCATTAATGTTTACCATCAGATATCTACATAGATTCTATTTAACTTATTTCTATAGAAAATACACTAAGTAAAAATCTTGATACTTGAGAGAAAATAATTCCCCTTTCCTAGGATGAATATGGTGCTAAATAAACTTAAATAAAATTATTCACTCACTATTTTAATCTAATGCAATGGGTATTCTGTATTCCTCATTTCTAGTTAGCTCCATCAATGATTTCTCATAGAAAAATAATTAACCTTTGGGTGGAGAAGTACCTTTGTAATAATCAACTATTCCTTCATGAAGAACCTTAAGACATTCAGCCCAATGTCTTAATGAGAAAGGGATTCTATTACCTTTTACTATAGACTTGACCCAAACAATGTCACTTCCATCCAACAAAAGTTTCATATTCATGGAAAATTCATATACCAGCTTTAGGTAGAAAACTCTGTCAATGATTGAGAACTATTCAAGCCATCCTTTATCTTACAACACCTAAACAACAAAGAATTACACTGCAAGATCCATTCCTCTAGGACTTATTTCTCTGATTTTATAACACTGTTTTCTAGACCAGGATTTTCAGGACCTAAAGGTTTGATCGATTCACCTATTTGTTTCATAGAATCATGAGACTCACCTTATTCAAGAGCTCGGTTTACACATGTCATTCCAATCATTTTATTATGGAGGTCAGAAGGTGAAAGGTAGGGGTAAAGAAAGAGAGCGATGGTCGAGAGAGAGTAGTCGTAAAGAAGTAGAGTGGATCGATTCAAATTTATATCATTTAGGGATTTTAAAATTTCACAATCGTGAAACAGTGAGTCATCGGTGACGGAATAACAGAATTTGTATAACACTAATGATGTATGTATAACAAGACATCAATGTCTACATGACAATGGTGTCAGCATGACAATAGTTTCGGAAATACAATGGTGTCAGTATGAAAATGGTGTCTGCAAGACAACGGTGTCAGAGTGACAACGATTTTGGTGTGACAATGGTTTCAGCATGAAAACTTCACTGAAAAAGATCAAAGGAAAGGAAACACAAGGTCTTAAAAATTGATTATTCATAACTCATGTCTGATGTAATTCATTCTTTCAGAGTTCAATGACATAGTGAATATTTCAGCAGTTGATATTCAGTTCCAATAAATTCTAAAATAATATCTCCCTTTTGACAATGATTTCTCAAAAATTGATGTATTACATCAATACAATATGTTTTATTTTAGAGTGAGAAACAAGGTTCTTAGAAATGTTAATAGCACAAGTATTTTCACAGTTTATAGGTACATGTCTATATTGATATCCATAGTGTAGTATAGTGTCATCCATCCACAAAATATAAGCACATCATCTACCAATAGCTATGTATTCAGCTTTAGAAGTAGATAATGCAATAGAGTTTTGATTCTTACTACACCATGAAACCAAAGACTTTCCCAAAAAGTGACATGTTCTAGAGGTTCATTTCCTATCAAACATGCATCCACCAAAATTAGAATCAGAATAACTCTCTATATCAAGTGAGTATCTTTTGGGGTAAAACAAACCTAAATTGATAGTATGTTTGAGGTATTTGAAAATTATTTTAACACAATTTAAGTTATATTCTTTGGGATTGACTTGAAAATGGGAACACATATACACACTATACAATATATCATGCCTATTAGTAGTAAATTTGAGCAAACATCTAATCATTCCTCTATAAGAGGTTGGATCAATAGATCTACCATCTTTATCAAGATCCAACATAGATGTAGTACTCATTGGAGTGTCACTACTTTTAATTCCATAAAAGAAAAATCTTTTCAAAAATCTGTTGTTTATTTACTTTTATTTAAAATGATACCTTCTTTTTTTAATCTAAAATCCAAGAATGAATTTTAGTTCACCCATTAAACCCATTTCAAATTCATTTTTCATCATTTTTGAAGACTCAATTGATAAATAATTTCTTGAATATCCAAAAATTATGTCATCAACATAGATTTGAACAACTAAAACATATTTAGAAATTCATTTTATAAGAATAGTATGATTCGAAATTCCTTTTATAAAACCATTGGAAATAAGAAAAATATTTAATCTATCTTACCAAGCTCTTGGATATTGTTTTAAATAATATAAATATATTTTTTTAATTTGAAAGAATGATTTTGAAAATGAGGGTTTGTAAAACTAGGGGTTATACAACAAAAACATCTTAAACTATATACCCATTTAAGAATTAACTTTTAACATCCAATTGATAAAGTTTTAAATTAATATGGGTAGAATAAGAAAGCTGAATTCAGATGGTCTCAATTCTATAAACATGTGAAAACTATTCTTCATAGTCAATTCCCTCTTTTGAAATATAACCTTTTGTAACTAATCTATCTTTGTTTCTAATAATATTACCATATTTATCATCTTTTTTCCTAAACACCCAATTAGTGCCTATAGTCACGGTGTCTTTGGGTCTATCCACAAGTTTCCAAACGTTATTTAATTAAAATTGATTAATTTATTCTTTCATAGACATCAACCAAAGTTCATCTTTAATTGAATAATTTATGTTTTTAGGTTCAAGCTGTGACAAGAAAGCTTGATGTTCAACAAGATTTCTAAGAGAATCTCGAGTTTGTGTCACTTTATCTAACTCTCCAATAAAAAAATCTAAAGTATGGTTGTAGAGATTTATAGTTGGTCTAGAAAAGGAGGGGCTAGTAAAATTAGTTTCATCTACAGGTTTGGGTTCATAATCTTCATATTATAAAGAATTTACGGACCTGTTTCATTTAACAAATTACTGGACAAGAGGATTAGATGATTTTTCATTTATTTCAAAGTTTGACATATCATCTTCAAGGTTTTCTAGAGAGGTCATAGGTTCATGTGGATCTGTTTCATCAAATTTGATATGGAAAAATTCTTCCACACACTTTGTTATTTTATTAAAGACTATATATGCTTTAATAGAGGTTGTGTAACCTAGGAATATTCCTTCACCACTCTTGGATGAAATTTTTTTATAGATTATTCTTAGTATTAAGAATCTAGACATTGAAACCAAAAACACTAAAATAACTAACTTTGGGTTTTTTATTTTTCCATAACTCATAAGGAGTCTTCTTGAGGATAGGTCTAATTAAGACTCTGTTAATTATAAAACAAGATCTATTAATACCATTATCCCAAATGTAAACAGGTAAATCATATTCATTAATATTTTCTCTAGAAATTTCTTTTAAGGTTCTATTTATTTTTTCTAAAACTCCATTTTGTTGAGGTGCCCTTGGGAGAGGGAAGTTATGACTATAGCCATTGTGTGATAAAAAATATTCAATGTCTTGATTTTCAAAATTACGGCCATGATCACTTCTTAAGGATTTTATTCTAAGTCCACTTAGATTTTCCACTACTTTAGAATACATGGTTACATAAGTACATTATTCACTTTTGTGAGATAATAAATAAGTCCACGTATACCTAGAATAGTCATCTACAAGAACATAAACATAGTTCTTCCCATTCAAAATAGAAACTCAATATGGTCTAAACAAGTCCATGTGAACAAACTCAAAAGGTTCAGAAGTTGAAACTTTTTTCTTTGATTTGAAATATATATTATGATGTTTATCCTTTTGACATGGAGTATAAACTTTTTCCTTTGGAAACTAAAGTTTGGGTAGATCCTTGACTAGTCCTTTTCTAGTAATATTTCTAAGAGAGTGTACATTACAGTTTCATAATCTCCCATTCCAAATCCATGAATCATTGTGAAAGGCACATAAATAAGAAACATTTTGAGAATCTAATGAATCTAAGTTAGTAGAATATACATTTTCATTTCTAAAAGCATAAAATATTAATTCATTTTTTGAGTTAAAAACATTGCAAGCATAATTTTTAAATTTAACATGAAATCCATCATCACATAATTATGACATATTAAGCAGATTAAATTTCAATAATTAACAAAAAGTACTTTAGAAATTAAATTTGAGATAGAGTTACCAATCTTGCATAGGACAATTATTTTTCCTTTAAAATTGTCACCAAAGGATACATATCCACCATTAATCTTGATTAGGTTCTTGATTATTGAATAATATCATGTAATATGTCTTGAAAATCCACTTTCCAAGTATCATTGACTCTTGAAGGAGCTCTTTAATCAGCTTTCCAACATAAAAATCAAACAAATATAGATTTTGGTTCCCATACTTGTTATGGACTAGTGTCATTATTAATCAATGATTTAGGTGACCACGTTTCCCTTATTGGTTTCCTATAAGCATTATGTAACATATTTTAAATATAGATTCTATTTATTCTAAAAAAACTAGAGGTAGTAAGGGATTTTTTTGAACTGGAACAAGAATCATAATTTTGATTTTTAGGTAGAAGAATAGATTTTCCAAATTTAGTTAAAAAATTAGATAATTTTCTCTGTCTATTCTGATATCCAATACTAGAAGTGTACTTAGGATCTATATGTTTACCAATCATTTCAGTAAGAGTATTTATCTTATTGGTAAACTTTTCTATATCTTCCTTCATTTTCTAATTAGAAATTTTTAATTCCTTGTTTTCTTTTGGGAAGTTGAGCATTGTTTTCCTTTTCAGTAGTAAGTTAAAACTTAATGGTTACAGTAAGAGCATATTGTTTCTTTAAATATTTATATTTATCTTTTAGTTTATTATAAGTGTCTTCAAACACGTTGCAATATTCAAGTAGTTCATCACTAGGGATATTTTCAGACTCACATTCATTTTCAGAATAATAAGAATTTTTTGTAGGAGAATCTAAGGTTACCTCAGATGTGTTTATTATAAAAAAAATATTTTCCATGTCATATTTCTAATCATGATATGATGCTGATTTACTGGAGTTATCCTCAGTGGCACTTCAGGTGGCCTTCATATCTTTCTTTTACTTCTTGTATTTTTTTCATACATCATTTTGTATATTAATTTTGGAAATTTAGAATTGACATGTCTTATCCTCTTGCATTCATATTAGACAATCTCATATTATTTTTTATTTATTTTCTTGTCCATTTTTTAGATTCCCTTATTATCATATCTTCCTTTAAAATTGGGCTTCCAAAAAAATTCTTCTTCCAATAGAGTTTCTTGAATCTTCTAGCCAGTTGATCCATCTCTTAATCACTATCTAAAGATGATTCATCATTACAAGATATTTCAATAAAAGCTAGCACATTCTTTTCTTCCTTATTCTTATAGGTATTAGGCTTCAAGGCTACAAATTTTCTCTTAGGTTTATCCTCTTCCTCTTTGTTGACTTCCAACTCTTCCATACACATCACCAATTTTCATATGAGTTATTTGATAGGTAATTTGATGATTTAATATGATTCTCTAATTGAGACAGATGTTCCTCTCCATCTATCAGGTAAGCATATGAGAATCCTCATAATTTGTTCTTTAGTAGTAACATCTCTTCCCAGAGAGATCATAGTGTTCACAATTTCATTAAACCTAAGATACATGTCAGAAATAGGATCATCGAGCATCATCTTAAAATTATCTTATTCAATATTATATTTTTTAAGTATCATTTCCTTAACACAAGGAGTTACTTCATGTGAAACAAACAAAGTATCCGAAATTTCATTGCATGTTTTACATGTAGAAATTCTGTAAAATTCTTTATATCTAAAAGAGTTGTATAAGGAATTCATGGATTTGAAATTATTGTTATAATTATTATTTTTTTCATCCCAAGTGGTTAAAGTAGTAGAAAATATTTTATATTCATCTATAATTAAATACAAAGTTTCAAAACCCGTGATTTTTAAGTACATTTTCATATTAATTTTCCATTATGCATAATTTGTTCCATTAAAGAATTGAGGTCTATCGGTAGTAGAACCTTCCATCCAATTATCCATAATAAAACATTTAGAACAAGATTTTAAATAAATAAAAATTTAGTATTCAAATAAATGTTATGATCATTGAAATAAAGCTAAAATCACAGATGATTTTTTTTTAAAAGCATCGAAAACTAAAAATTCCAAAAACCATTGATACCAAATGTTGGTCTAAGTAGAGTAATAAAGAGGGGGATTAATTGAATATCTATGATAATTTCTATTAGAAATTATTGTTTAAATCTCCCAAAATATTTAAAATTCAATTGACTATTTAGAAAGTAGTGATTTTATAAGAGCTTAATTGTTCGATTAATTTCCTAAAAGATTGATTAGTTATCAATTGTATCAATTTTATAATTAATAAAACTTTTGAAACCATCAAAATAAGTCAATATTGTTATAAAAAATTTCTAATAATAACAATCGGAGTTCAACTTAGTTTTATGAAATATGTGATAAAACGGTGTAAAAATAAAAGGTAAAAACACAGTGGAATTAAAACAAGAGGTTCAGTCCCGAGAAGAGACTTAATCCTCTTCAATTGGTGATCACCTTCCACCATGCAGTTTAATTTATGAAAAAAATTGATCCACACCCTGGATCAGGTTTATCAATAGCACACAGGGCTTTGCAGGTCACCCTTAACCTCTACCACAGTTCTTTGTGGAAAAAACAACAAATAGGTTACACACAACCACTTACAAAGTTCTACATCAGATACAAATGGGTAAAATGAGTGTGATATTGAGGATATAAAGTATCCTACAGTTATACATTGGAGTCAGTGTGTATGTAACAGACAAATACACACATTACTCAGAAATTTAACTAAATGGACACAATAGAGCTGAAGATGTGGAGTTAAGTTTAGAAGGATCTGTGTGTTATGTGGTGCAAATCTGGACTCGTTTCATGAAGTGGAGTTGAAGTATGGGTCTTATTTTGGAGGTTGAAACAAAAATCAGAGTGTTGTATTCTGGATTCTAGGTACCAGTATGGTTCTGTAGGTACATGCTTATCCTTATTTGATATGTTGAAGAAATTTTTCGATTTTATTTTCAGCTCAGGTGATATAACCTTGTGTGTTATTCTATTCTTGAATTCAAGTGGTTGCATGAGAGTTACATATTCCATTTAGTATGTTTCTATCTCAAATAGGTTTGCACCACCACTTCTATTCTGTAGGTATATGCTTCTTATTTTCGATGACCGACAATGAACATGTACATTCCACATGCATAGGTACATCGTACCTTGTACTGTCTGCTAAAATTCCTATAAAAGATTATTAAATATATCAGTATCATTAAATGACACAAACATTACCGTTATAAATAATATTAATAAATGTAGATTAAAATAGTCTATAGGTGACTTATTTGTCGGTGTCTCCCTATGTGAGTGTCTCAACCAATAGGTATTTCATTATATCAGTCTTTCCATACATCGACGACTCAATACATCAGTGACCTGTTTCAACAGTGAGTCATTCCTTCTGTCGGTGAGAAAGTTGATCTATCGGTGAGTCATATCAACTAACAGTGAGTCCTTTCATCGATAGCACCATGCAATGGTAGGTCACTTGGACTAATGGTAGGTCATATTCGTTAGTGTCATGTGCAACAGTGATTCCTTTCAAAAGTGTCATCTTCACATACTTAAAACATATGCTTCTTTGAACTGTCTATCAGTGAGTCATATATCTGTTGGTGTGTCATCTATTTGTCCGTGTTAGTGACTCATACTTATATAATTTTTAGATGTTATATCTTTCTTAAAATCTAGAAAATTCAGAGAGTGTTAATACACAGAAACACATATGGATAATCAGTTATAATCTTGTTTATACTTAAATAAACATAATTAGTTATATGATTGAAATGATCTGATATTCAAGATAATTCTTTGACATATTTTAGGATCTAACAAGAGATAAGATATATGTTAATATATGACATTATTTTTGATAATTAAAAAAATATAGTCATATATAGGGGCAAAAAATCTCTATGGGCCAACAATATCCCTATTTTTATGATCACATATCATAGAATTATTAAGTACCATTAGAGAATGATTAAAGTAAACAAGTTGATTAGTAGCTAACATAAGAATAAAATAATTTATCATAGATAATAATTCATAAAAAGGTTCTACCCCTTTTAATAATTCTTAATTAATTTCTCCCCCTTTCGGGATTAGCAAAAAGTGGAAGGAGGAAAACTAAAAACAGAAAATTAGAAACAGTGAAATAGAATTCATAAGAAAAGTACACTAAATTAGAAAAAGTTCAAGGAATCATCCCTATAAAAAAAATCACTCCACGATACATGGTAGGGTCAAGGGGTTCCTTCATATTATCAGAAGGATCAATGGATAGTTCAGTAGGAGTAGGCTGAGAAGTGGGAGCGCCTGAATGGATTTTTAGAAGTTGTAGAGTCACTCTTTTAGGAACTGTCGAATCTTGGGTAGGTTGTTCCTGAAACATAAGCTGAGGATGAACATTCTCTTTAATGATTGTTATGATGTGAGATAAATCCTGAGAAATACATATCTAACCTTGAGTAGGCACTGAACTAGCAGGGCCATGTGGTGCAATAGGAGGAACCACAATAGCTTATCTTTGGACATAGAGATATGTTTTTAGTATCTTAATTAACTCTTAAATGATGTCTCCACTATATTTCATTTACTTTTCATAATCATATTTTTTTTCTATGAACTTTTCAAACAAGGGAGTAAATTCTCTTAGCTTTTGAATCTGATCCTTAAAATCCCTTGTTAATGGAGGTAGAGTAAAATTGGTGTCCAAATACTTAAACAGACTATTCATTTGATGCTTTTTGATGAGTTTGGAGAAAAATTCATTAATCCTTTTGGTTATCTCTTCCTGAGTCTATGAATCACTCCTTGTATAATACTTTACATAGTCATGCACCTTATCAAAAGTATCCTCATCCTTGGCCATACTTGCAATTAAAGCTTGTAGGACTTCCTTCAAAACTGAACTAACATTAGCAAGATCCTTAGATTTTGAAGATTTAATTGGTGTATCATAGGTTTAAGTAAGAGTATAGGAGGAAATATCCTTAACTTCTTTTCTCATCATGGAAAAATCAAGAGCTTTAAAAAAAGAAATAAGTTTCTCAAGTCCTTTCATGACAGTTTCCATTGTATTTTTGTACTGAATGGTTAAAAAATTTATTCAAGTGGTAAACTTCTTCATCTCATTCCCATGTTTGGTGTTACTTTTCACATTTTTTCTGCAGTTTTAATCAAATTTATCTGAATTTTTTTACGCGCAGAAATTTTTTTTTCTAAAAAAATTAAATAAATCACTTTTGGTTAATAATTTTAATGAAATTTATATACTATATATTTAATAAATTTTTTATCATTCATCATATGTGTTCATTAGAAAATAGTTAATAAGAAGTCCAAATTTACTATTAAAACCATATTTTTCTAAAAAGTTGTTTTTCTATATTTTGTACAGTTACATTAATATTTATTTTTGAAAATTTTATAAAAATTATATGAAAAAATTAAATTCACTTTTCAAATCAACATGTAAAAATTATCTTGGATTTATTTTAATTTTTTTTGAAAAGATATATTTTTTATTGAATAATGAAAATATTAGTTTTTATTAAAAAATGAAATTTTCATTAAAATATTTTAAAAGAAAATTGTTATTTTAATAATATTTAAAAAGTAAAATTAGTTCAATTATAGATATACTAATCCAATTTATGTCATTGTAATCAATTTCATATTGACTTTTGATACAAATTTGTATAATGTTTTGAAAATTTTCTCTTTGGAAAATCGATTTTTCATCACATCTATGGGATTAATTTAAAATTTTAATTTTCCACTTATATAAATGGAATTTGGAAAAATGTATTCCATATTTTCAATCGTAATCATTTTTAATTTCCAAAAAATGCATGATTATATTTTACCAAAAATGTGAAAGGAACACTTATTTTAACATGCATGTCATAAATGATATTTTAATTCATCAAGAAAAAAAACTGTTTTTAAAATATTCATTTATAAGTTTCGAAGTTTATATTCAATAAAAATTATTTCTAAAATATTTTATAAATTTTTATTTATTTTCAAAATGTAAGGTTATTTTCCTCAAGAAATGTTTTAAATAATTTTTTATGGTACCTGTATAAGTTTACAAGGTTATTTTCAAATATATGTATTATTAAAATGTTTTGTGAATTTTTTTTTAATTTTTTTTAAAATAAAAGGATTTTGAAAATTTCTTATGACTTAAGATGTGTTTATCAATATGTAAATTATACTTTCCTCAATAAAATTTCAAAGTGAGTTTAATTTTAAAAAAAATTATACGATGAAATCCTTTGATGTTACTTATAATTTATGGGGGATATGATCCAATGATACCATTCTTAATCTATCTCAAGATGTTTCATGTTTACAATGATGTTATTTTTATGAAACTCATTTACTTTCCATGATTAATACCATGATAAAATTCTTATGAATCCTGCTTCTATTTCCATGGGTTATACTTCGATGAAATAATGAAATGATTATAAAAAATATTACTTTTCCACAGGTTATGGTATGATGAGATACTTATGAAACCCTTCTATTTTCATCGGTTCTGATCTGATGATTTTTTATGATCTTATGGAATAAGTATGTATGATTTTTATTATGTGACAGGTGGGACCTATATCTATATCAAAAGTATGTATTGATATCTATTGATATAGGAAGGTCTAAAATATAGATTGAACCTAGTTTTGTAAGATACTTTGTCTACTATGATAATATTGGTAGTGAGCCATGACTACTATTATGGTTTGTGGAGTGAACCCATTACACTATGATTTTTTTTGGAAATGAGCCTTGACTTCTAAGGAAATAATTTTATGCATTTATGTGTATACTACAATTATAAGTCTTATACTAATGGTATACTCTCATGGATCATGTTATCTAATTTTTTAATGATTTATTTCATATAAACTACCAATATTTATTCCATGACTCATATTTATGATCTATGATATGAAGGGTTTGGATTTAAAATGTTATTATTTTTTTATCAAACCCTTATGATCATGTTATGATTATGTGATCATTGATATCTCCCTCATTTACCCTTACTGAGCATCTTATCTCACCCTTTCTTATGTTTAATTTTCCCAGGTTATGAATAAAGGTTGTAAGTAGGATACGTCTAAACATCGGAAGATATTTACTAGAGATGTTGAAGATCTTTAAAGAAATAAGAAGATTTTGTATCTAGTCTATAAATTCAATAAACAATTATGATACTTTGGTGAAATTTTATGAAATTAATTGAGTATTAATCTAAAAAGGTTTGATATTCATGTATGAATAGACTGGTCCCTTATAGTTGGTATCAGAGGAAAATGAAGAAATATGATCTTTGGGAACTATCAAGTGTGAGTGTTCGACAGAGGATGGCTCTCCTCCCAAGGGTTTCATGTAGATAGTTCTTCTACTGGGGATGCTAGCGTTTCCTGTCGAGGAGGTGTATCTACCCATGGAGTTCCCTAATAGGTATCAATTATAGTCCACTAGAAATAATTCTACACCACTACAGTTAGTATTAGTGGGTATGTATAGTAAACCTTTGGAAACATGAATGAGAAAACCTTTTTTATATCTCAAAATATATCTCTAAGGATAAGTATAAGTATGAGTCAAAGTATAAAAAATTTACATTAATTTGGGTATAGGATAATGAAAGTGGCTTCTAAAAAATTACATCCATTTCTAGATACTGCAAATAGATGTGTCTCTAACACAAAGTTACCTAGGGGTAATAACTCCAAAAGGGTGTATTGAGCTGGAGTCAATCATCACCTCAAGAAAAAAAGAAGAAGACTTACTACAAACCTAGTATGAAACTACCCAAGTTTAATATTTATATATTAAAATACACATTACAAACCATCATGAAGTATTTAAATAATGACCATAAATGGCCTAGGTTAAGCCTAAGGTGTCATTTAATTAAATTAAGGTGTCATGATTCAAATATCCTATAAGTTACTTTTCACGAGTATTCGGTTTCCCACTATTAATATTATTACTCATAATATGATTTTTGGTTTTAGTTAATGGTGGGAAACCTATAAAAATGGATTAACATTGAATGTGGTAGGAAATTTTTTGATAAGAAACCAAATGGGATGATTAATAAAGTAATGGATATCATGATTTTACCTAATCTATTATCATGATCTATGATTAACAAAGTGTAACTCAACCAACTCTTAGAATAACCAAAGAAGAGAAGGTTAGAGTATATATAGAGTGTGGGTAGTGGAGACCATATAGGAAATAATATTTTGTCTCTTAAATATGTCAATAATTTGGAAAGAAACTCTATATATAATTTCTCAAAGTGTCACGAAGATGTTTTATGTGTGGAAAATAGGGGAACAAAGTAAGATATTTCTGAGAAGAAAATGACAAGTTTAGTTAATGAAATGGATATGAATAATTTTTTCCCTAAGGAATCATTAATGGTTAAATGTTATAGATGTGGAAAATATGGGCATTGAACAAATCAATTTCCTATGGGGAAAGAAAAATAATATAATTAGTAAGGTGATAATGGTAAAGGTTTTTTTGTTTATGATAAAGATACTACAAATTACATATGAAACGAATTCAGTATTATTGAATTTATTATGTTTTGGAAGTCAAGAATTATGAAATATATAATGATTTTTCGTATAAATTTTTTGTTAAAAATTTTCATGAACATGTTGAATCGTGATGATGAACTGGTAAAGTGATTCAATGTAAAGTTGATATTTTATAGAAAACACATTACTAATGAAATATATCCCTTGATATGTTCCAGATTTTTAGATAATGATGTTGGCATAAATAAATTAGGGATATGAATAAATTAAATTGAATAGTATTGATTACCGTGGAACTGATTAATGATTTGTGGAAAAAGTAGTTTCTATCATAATTTATAGATTTAATAGTATTATTGGATTTATTGAATATATTCAATAATCTATGGTGTTATTCAATGAATGAGAATGTATGTATGTTTTCATTAAGGTTTTATAGTAATTATTTTTATTACCTTGTTACATGAACATATATGATCAATATATCCTCATATTTGGTATATGACATTAATATCTATTTCAAGTTTTTTAGAAGATTAATGATAAGTTGATTTTTGAAATTGAGTGACCTTATTTTAAAAAATTTGGATTTTAGTTTTTATTGGACTAGAGGATCCTTAAAGGTAACTATTCTAGAAATGGATTAAGTTGAACTATGGTTTTTATTGGATTAAATGTGCTAAAAATATTGTTTTTGACAATTACTAGGTAAATAAGGAATGAATTATCATTATTTTATGGATAATATGATCCACTATTAATTCATCTTCATTTTATAAAGTAAGAGATTATTTATAAATTGATCAAATCACAACCAAAGCATGATATTTTTCTCATGAAATGGAATTACATAAAGTAAGTATATTTTGTCATGAAAATTCCCCACCTTTCCAAAAAGGATCTTGAAATAAAACGTTATCCTATTACTATGATTTTTTTTAATATCAATGACCTTTTCACACCAGTTTAGTTAATAATTTTTTGGTTTTTTATTTTCAAATGATCATTTTCTTTATTTTTATCAATGATCTCTATCACACTCCATCATTATTGGGACATTTTTTCTTCCATGTCTAAATATATAATTCCCATATAAGTTCTCATATTTGGAAACCTAGTATGTTCCATTACAGATAACCTTTATACATCCCATTATCTCTTTCCAAAATGATTTTTTATGAACTCTTTTTACTATGTTGGTTTTCTGTAACATTATTTTCAAATGTAAACCCTTTGTTTAAACAAAACATTTTCAAATTGTGAGGATGTAGTTTATTTAATGTGGATTGAACATAACACCCTGATACTTTAAGAAATATTTCCTTTTAAAAAAAATTTAATCATTTATAAATTTTTCATTACACACAACATCATGTTTATCTTATGTTACACAAAACACTATGTTTATCTTATTTTACATGCAACACATAGTATATCTTGCATTACAAAAAACACCGAGTTTAAAAAAATGTTACATACTATTAATATATTATTATTAAATAGATATAACATATCCATTGGAATGAAGGGTATCAAAAGGATTAAATAAATTAATAAAGTATATTTTTTTAAAATGTATATATAATGAATTATTTAGTGAACAAACAATTATAAATGAAAATAAGAACAATTTGAAAATAAAGGAAATATTTTTCTGAAATAATTATTTTTTTTTCGCAAAATCGAGTTTTACCTCGAAAAATTAAAAAATTGATTTTGGTAAAATATTTTAAATAAATTTATATATTATATATTCTAAAAAATATTTAAAACTCATCTCATTTTTTTGGAAAAGATATAATAATGAATCTAAATTGAATTTTAAAAAATGTATTTTTCTAAAAATTAATTTGGTTGCATTTTTTGAACTTTTTTGAAAATTAATTTTAGACACTATTAAAAAAATTTAAAAAATTAAAATAATTTTTCAAATCATAATTTCAAAAAAAAATTGGAGTGTTTTTTTCAAAATTTTCAGACAAGTTATGTTTTTTTTGAATAGTGAAAAATACTTCTTTTTTATTAAAAAACTACATTTTTACTAGAAAAATTTACTAAAAAAATTATTTTTAATATTAATTTAAATGTAAAATTAGTTCAATTATATGTCTATTATTCTAATTTATGTAATTAGAATCAGTTTGATATTGAATTTTTAATTAAAAACTTATTAAAATTTTGAAACATTTCTCTTTGGAAAACCTATTTTTCTTGACATCTAAGGGATTAATTTTAAATGAAAATTTAGCACTTAAATAAATAGAATTTGGAATAATGAATTAAATATTCAAAATTAGAATAATTAATATTTTTTAATTAGTTCGGATTAAATTTTTACTATTATGAATTAAAGAATCGTTAAAAAATTAATTACCGCGATAAAGATGAAAATGGTGTTACCATGGGTTAAACTGAAATGATAAGGGGTAAAATGAAAAAGAAACTTTTCCAAAACCCATTAGATGGATATATTTCAACCATATCACCTATACAGTTCAATAATGATATAATTTTTTGTCTTATTCTATGTGAAAAATGTTGGTACAACTTTTATATTTAAAAAATTACAACTGTGCTACTCACCTCACTCATAAAAGGCCACCCATCTCCACTACTCTTCACACTTACACAACCTATTGGTTCAGGAAAGAACTTCCCAAATCACTTACTTAATTTGTACATATCATCCCAAAATCCTTAGTGTGGTCATAAAGGCAACCTAAAAATCCTTTTGGTGTTAACTAAAAGTTGTCTGAAGAAGTGGTTACGACCCTAACCGAGCATTTTATTTTATTTATTCCTTAAACTCCTTTGATTATTAAAAATACATGATAGTATAATATCCTCGGTATCTTTCATATATTGTGATTTATTTTGATAATGGAATAACAAACATCCTTCTCCTCTTTAATCAAATCAGATATGAAATCATCATTCATGTGTAAGGTAGACTACTCTTCGCGAAGTCATCCCCCTTCCAGCCATGCATGATAAGAAAAATAGGGGGAGTCTTTTAATTAATTAATTAATTAATTTCCTTATTAATACATTTATTGAGTCCTGGAACCTAAAGAGGTTTTAAACTTATTCTATGAAAACCCCTTGTGACAGACTCAAATATAGAGTTGAAATATCAATCTGGTACTCTATTCAAAAGATATCACTAACCGAACCCAAAAGAATAATTTAATATTTAATTAATTAAAAATTAAATATTCCATAAAAACTAAAATGGTCCTAAAATCCACAAAACTTATATCCTACAGTAAATATGCTATTCTGGGACTAATAGAGTGGTCATAAAATTATTAGAGACCATATTCTAGAAAAAATGACCATTTTACCCCTCATAAGAATCCAAAAGAAAATATTCAAATTTATACTCAAATTTATAGTCCAAGGAAATATGAGTCTTTAAAACATCCCCAACATAAACATTATTTTCAATAAGAATCCAAAATAGTCCCCCAACAACAAATCTTGACCCACCTTTGTCTTCAAATCATGCTCTACTCATTGCGTTCTACTTTATAATGAAAACTGAATTCATACGTATAACTCCAAAGATATAGTGTACAAGATATCGAAGTTTAACCCACTACTTCCCTCCATAGACATCTATAAAGATGATTCATGACCACACTCATCCATCCTAGGATGTCATAATGTAATATACAACTCATGATTAGGTTCATGGTGCTCCCCACCATAGAACTCAACCTACAATGGACGATTCTGATTCATGGGACATCCCACAATCGAAATTTCCTCCCAACACATCCATTATAGTCCCCCAACTAGCTTGATGTAGTTTTCACTACATCCTAGACCCTACCCACAAAATAATCACATCACTAAAACTGATTTTATACTCCCCACCATAGGAGTATTTTTATTATCACCTCATAAATGAACACCAACTCCAAAACCCATATTCTAATCACTAATGAACCTCTGAACTAGGTGTTTCCATGTCACTGTCACCCTAGAAAGAAACAAAAACATCAACTATCACCCATTACAACATTACAAGAATGTAATCCTTGGTATTCATCAATATATATCGCCTCACATGAACATCACTCACAAATATGTGATGATGTACTCCCACCATAAAACTCCATACACTCTACTCCATGGGCATAATATCCCAGGATTCCCTTTATCAAAAAAAATAGATATCCATGTAGCTTGGAATATAACTTATGATCTCCCGTTGTACTCGGGATGATATCAAAATATTAGGAATGATCTTCTCTAGACTAAGAGCACACTAATATTTCATCGATGAATACCACAACAAACTCGTCCATTCTTGGAATATTAGAGTTCTATCCAAAGGGCTTTGGGTCACCCAAAACACAAGAATCTCATTACACCATATATGTTCTTGACCTATTCATTTATACCTTCTCAATCTAAGCATAATGGGAGTATGCTCCTATAACACCCAGTCCACAAGATAAATGACACAGTGCGCCACCTTTGCTTATGAATCTAATATCCCATTAATGCTTAACCATTACACACTCTTTTGTAACCTAACCATATAAACTATTTTCAACTCTATAGAGTCACATATCTCAAAATCATGTCTCACAAGCCATATCAACTGTTCATTCCTGACTTATAATACAGTCTCATCTAATAAAGAAAACCATTTTGCCTTCCAAAACTAAAAGAAACTTACTGATTCAAAACTACCCGCATGACCACCCAGAACCTGAACATCATTCAAAAGTTCCCCTAAGTTAATTTAAGATCTCAATTTGTTCCTAAAGACACATCCAAAGCTTACTAGGCTAGGAACCCAATTGTTCATGCCCCTCTAGAAACCAATCACATGTCTGAATCACTAGCACACAAGTGATTCCTCTGAAACAAAATTCATCCAATGCACTAAAACATCAAACCTTGTCATAAATTTCACAAACTATATTAAAAATTTTCAACACATCCATACGTGACTAACACACCCTAAAACACACAAAAATCATGTGATCCCTCTCAAGGATCACCCTCATATTCACGCAACACCAATTCCTTAAACCAGAGTCACGTCAAAAAGGTCACTAGGATCTCCCACCTAGCCCCACCAGTCAAGTATCATGTCAATTCACTGATTCCAACAACCTAGTTTTAGGATAACTAACAGAATACCACAACTCATGTGTGTCAAAAGCACTCCCATATCTTCATCACATGACATCATCATGTGAAATCACACATCACAATGGTATAAAATCAGAAGTATGTCTCACATCAAACTAGAATCCCTCAACTAGGGAACCATTCCTCTCTAAGCATCATCACACTAGACCGCTCCCTAGAGGACTAGGCCAAACCACCAATCCTGAAAAAAAACCACCCATAAGATTCCAATGCTTATTTACTTATACCATGTTGACCTATCACAATCACTTCACCTATTGTGCACAAGGACCACATTAGTGTCCTTAATAAATATCATCACAGATCTATATAACCTTTTATTAGAAGGAAATATGTAAAATACCACACTAGAAGTACTATAACATGGGGATCCTATATTCTTTACATGATTCATAAGATGCATCCTTCCTCTATAGGCCAAGATCCAAAACCAAATCATATTTCTCTTTCCAATTTTCCAAGAGCCAGAAATCCATTGTAAAAAAACAACCAAACCACATGTTCATCACCCAAGGAAAGAATCATATACAACTGTAATGTAAAAAACCAATAAATTCAATACCATACCTGGTAATAAAGACTTCCTCCCAAAAAAGGTTTTCATGACACACAATCCAATATCCATAACGGGATCCTACACATTCCTATATCTCCAGTCTTCCAAATCCCAAATAGTAAGATATGAAAGTAACTACTATGATAAAACTTCATAATGACATAAATCAGATGCCTCTAAACTAGTTCCCCAAGATAGTTTTACATAAGACCTCAAGTATATTTCCTCATATTCCATAGGTTTTGGACTAGCTGCAGGGGTCTAAGTTGGAAATGTGAGGAGACTATACCCCCTTATCAAAGTTCATAACTTGATGTAAATAACTCTACATAATATAAATCAGAGTTTGGGGAAATAATAAATAAAATAAAATACAGGCATATTGTAATAAAATAAAATAAAGATTAGGCCTGAACAATTATTCCTTACACACAACATCGACCCCCCACTAGGTGGTGACATATACAAATTTAAAAACTAATAAATAAATACATCATGATATAATTCCACATCCAAACCATGTCACATACCCATTCTCTAGAACCCTTTCAATCTTCTCTATCCCAATCATCAGACTCCTCCCAATCAACCAGACCAATCATGAAATCATGGGACTTTTCCCAATCCATCATGCATCTATTATTAACATCAAAGAATAATTAAGGTCTTCACACACTTTGGGGTGATCATAAAAGGTGTGAGAAATAAATCTCAGTAGGTCACCACCAATAGTGAACCTATATCCTACTACTATAAGATCATTCTAATGCAATATTCTCAACTTAACAGGAACATAACTGAAATAAAGATAAAAACCAACATCCAATCCTTAGGTCCAAGACCTCGATCGATCCAACCATCTTTTACCACCAAAAAAGTGTATTTGAGTATATATTAAAGACTGTTAATCACAATAAACCTCTATTCTCTACATCCCTGGATTCCCCAACAAATCCCCTAGACCTGGGAACCCTTTCCATGGACGTTATAACATCTGAGAACCTGATATAAGGAATCACCCACTATTTCCTCATAAATATATTTTTTATCTCATTCCTAGTACCTAGAAATATAATTCATAGGTACTCATATCATTTAAAGTTACTAAATGTTTCTAGAGAAAATATTCTAACATATAACCCATGTATCGTCACAATAGTTTCTAGAGTATCAGCTGGATATCTAAATTAATTTTTCTTTAAGCATCAGTCCAACATCTAAACCAATAGTGCTTAGAACATCATTCCAACACCTAAAACAAGGATATAGAGCATCATTACACCATCCATTCTAGCTAGTATACCATCATTTCCTACTTCATCAGTCTCAAACATAAACTAAAACATATAATATTCATGTTCATAGCCTCATTCTCACACCTAATCCATATAGTATACTACCCATTCCAAGAATCTCAGTCCAACATCTCAACCACATACATGGAACATCACATCCACTATAATCAAAAATTTCAAACAATGATCCTTAAATTTTTTTATATTTATGAAACCATAAACAAACTATTGGCATAAACATCAATTATTATGTCAATCTATCTCAACAAAGGAAACAAAATCAGATCATAATAGTACCACAAGAATGAACCAAGATTCATCATAAAAAAATGAAAACATATCATTGTCCAGAAAAACAACCATGTATGTCCTCAAGACCTCTGTCCCATTGACTCATACAAAATAATGGATCCTAAGGAAACACCCATAACCAACACTAGAAAAATTCACTCACCCTTTTAGGGTCATCATATCAATAAGGATCCCACATGACCCTCTTGGTCACATGTAAATAGGGGATTACCTATTTTGATTCTCAAAACTCAAACAGAAGTAGATGAATACCTCCTAGGATCCAATATGTCAAAATATAAGTGGATATATCTCTCTCCCAATACCTGATACCAACCAAACTCTCAATAAAATGAATGTCTCTTATAGTCCACAAATGTTGTAACAGAGTCTCTAACATCTCAAGACCACACAGGTCTCAAATATTGTAAATCCTTTGAAGGGAGATAGCCTCAAGTCAAACCCCTTTCCTAATCACCCTAGGATGTCCTATACACCAAACCTATCTACCAACTATAGTCACAACTCAATCCCACTAAACAGGAAGAATCTCATTCCAACACAAAATGTGGTCTTTGATAAACTCCTACTATGTCTTCCAATCATACTCATGACCCTCGTTTGGGTCTCATACCATGTCCCACTCTCAGAAGATAGTTGAAATCACTTTTTGGAGGAAAACATCTTTATCATCACTTACTCTCCCTAAAACACATCATTGAAGTCCTCAAAACTCTCCAAGGGTTCCACCATTGCATTATACATGAAAAAATACTCAAAATGGGACACATATACAAAAAATTTCAACACTAGGACAAAAAATAACCAAAAATACACCAAAGGGTGACAAAGGGGAAGTACACAGTTTGTACTCCCAATACAAGATGTGTACTCTGAAACCTCCTACAAATCCATGCACTTCCACACAACCTATCACACATGGTGTATTCTCATGTACTACTACACAACAAGGTAATACATGGGGTATGTCCATGTACTTACACATAATTATGTCCCCTCAATATGGTGTGTCTTCACATGTACCTAGCCACATGCCCATGTTCTACTACATGGTGTTTAATCCATGTACATAGTGTGTAGTTATAAAATTTCGTATGCACAGCTACATGACCAATTGAATATGTACCACCCAAAAACCATGAACTAATATACAACATGTACTCTAAGTACATGTTGATTACATACAAAAACTAAATCTACCCTAATCTGAAAGAACACAAGGCATGTGTTCCTGAACCATACACCACATGATCTGAATTTGTGAATGGAAAACCCCATGCTAACCTACCCAAACCCTCATTTTTTTATAATTAGGTATAGATCAACCACCAATGGCTAGTTATCATTCATAATGGGGCTCGAAAAGATAAAAAACACATATTATCAGAAAAATAAACTCAAAAAAAGCCTACCTCATGTTGTAAACACCAAAGATTCAGGTCCAAATCCACTCTTAGAAGCCACTGCACCTTAATCCAGTCTTGATCTCCACCATGAATGAAGTCCAAATATATATCCCTCTCCCTTCCCACCATTTCTATCCAATATGTACAGGGGATAATCCCTTCTCCATTCCTTTCATATGTGTGATTCCAAATGGTGTGGGGGAAGTTTTTTAGTTATATAATTAATTAACTAATTTCCTTTTTAATATATTCCAAATGTCCCGAAACCAGAAGTGGGGTTACACCTCACCTAAGAAAAACTCCTCATTCTAGAATCAACCACATAGTAAATAATATAAATCTGATACTACATTCAAAATATATCTCCACCCACACCCATATAAATAATTTAATATTTAATTAATTAAATATTAAATATGTATCAAAACTCAAAGAGTATGGAATTCCACCAAACTCATATGTTAGGGTAAAAAAGCTATTCTGAGAATAAAATAGTGGTTAAAAAATATTCAAGATCAGTTACTAGTGTAAAATTACCATTTTAACCCTCATGATATCCAAAAAGAAAAAATTACAATTTATTCTCAAATTCAGTGTCTAGGGAAACAGATGAATTTAAATCTCTAGTAAACTAGAAATGTATTGAAGAAGAATTTACCTTGGTGTACTAGATTAGTGGACTTGGCCACAAATGGTCATGCTCATTGTTCAAATGTATTTTTATTCACTCAAATCCCCTTGATTTGTGTCTTTATGTTACTTTTAATGTTTTTGGCTTGGTGTTCCTTTGATAGGAATATTTGGATACCTACAAAAGGGGGTGTGGGTTCACTTATTATTGATAGACCAATTATTCATTATAAGAACATCAAGGTGTGTTTATATTATGTGTAATGACCATAAACAAGATGAGATTGGGTTAGGTTAGTGGAATAACAAAAAATTACCTTTGGCCTTTAGAGGGTATTTGAGCCTTATCTCTTGACCTTTTTGATGCAGTGTAATCAAGTTATCTACTGAGGCCACCCCTAGTTTATGAACATGTCTAGATGTGTGAATCCCTCTGTGTGATAGGTGATTACCCAAGAATTTTTCATGTTTAGAGACCCCCAGTTGGGGGCACCTATTTCTTGGTGACATAGGGGACACCATAGGGTACCGTAATGATGATATGACCCCATTAAGGTGATGTTCTTGGGTATAGATGGATATTTTAGGTTTTTCCATTTAGCTAACCATTGTTCTAATTTTTTTTATTCAATTACATGGAATCAACCTTGGGGGGAAGTGTTATTATTATTCAAATTATAAAAATACCTTTGTGGGAGATGTTGATATTATTTTAAATGGCATACACCCTTGGGGAGGTTATTTACTTTTGGAGAGAAAAACATATAGGGGTTCTCTTTTGTTTATTCATATAAAATTTCCTTGGGAGGTATTATTTAACTAGTTGAGAAAACTAATAGATGGGATATATTTATTACTATAGGCTATGAAAACTCCAATAGGGGAGGGCCGTTTTACTTATGGGATTATTCCCTTGGCTGGAAAAATTCTTAGGGGAATTTTATGATACCTAGATGAGAAAAATACCATATGGGAGGTTTGTGATTTTTTATTTGGAATTTGGATGTCATGGATATGGAGCCAAGGTTGATCTATTATACTGGGGTAGAGATTTCTAGGAGTATTCCCTAGTTTTATATTACTACTAGTTGAGAAAAATGTTGTAGGGGGGTCTGTGATACTTGATATGTATTCAAGGGACCCCAGGGTCTATTATATTAGGAGTAATGGGCATCGTGATGTGCTCAGGAAACCCCAAAACTAGCCAAAGAAAGTATGGTATATCGTGTCACAAACCTATGAATTTACTAAAGTATAATAGATGGTACATTGGTTGGAATGTTCCAAAAAATGGGCTCAGATTAATTTTGGCATCAGGAAAATGGAAGTATTAGGGGTGGTTTTGTTTATTTATTATAGTAGTTGTTTAATTTGTTAAATCATTAAACCTGCACAAAAAATTGAATTTATGGTATTTTACATGACAAAATTAGTGGTTTCATATAGTGTTTTATACCCACACCCTACTCAATCCACCATTTAACTAGGGTACTTGTGTAGTTTTACACTTATTCTAGGCATAGGTTAGGATGAGACCCAATATTTTCATGGTCATGTTGGATTATCTCAGATGATATGTGGATTTTGGGATGAGGCGGGGCTCGGACATTATAGGGTATTCTCCTATTCATTTATTTTTCTTTAATTTTTCCTCTATTTCTATTCTATATATGTGATCATCCCAGTGGGACATCGAGTATGTTTGATTTTATTTATATCTCAAAATTTTATATTATCATTATGGGATGTTTTATTTATCATGAAATTTTTTCCTTTTCTATTATATATGAAATTGGGTTTATCATTTATAGATTTTCACTTTGATATAGGGGCTATAGTCTCCCCATGGTACCTCCTTAGACCCTTAATTATTATTTTTAGCCTCTAGAATATGTAGAGTTAGGCCATATGTAAGTAGAAACTACTAGTAATGACACTGATTAGTGTCCCTGAGAATAAATATGTGACATTATTCATTAGGTTCCTTAGTGTTTTATAATAATGGAAAATTGTTACCTTAGTACCAAAAAATATGACCTAAATATATTCAAATAAAAAACTATTAAAAACACTTTTTAAAAGGGGTATAATGGTTTTAGGTAGTATTAAGTGTTCTTAAATCATGGAATGAAATTATCCCTACCTTAAATGTTTTGGGACAATACTAATCGAATTGAATGATTTAATGCAACCAAAATAAACTCAAATGGGTTATCCAGATAGGATATTTTATTATTGGTGGTATGGTCAAAATACAATTCAAGACATAAAAATAATTTCTTTAATCATCATCATAAGTAAATTCAATATCTTTCAAAAAAATTGGACCATAGAGTAGAAATATAAATAAAATTTCTCAATAATTTTCTATATAAAATTGTATGCCCAAGAAAGGATCTAATATGTTTTATATAAGTTGTTTAAGGTAATTCATTGATAAATTAAATTTTATATTTATCAACCTCAATCCCATGTTGTGAAATAACATTCCCAATAAAAATTCATTTTTACACTACGGAGTAAAATTATTCAAAATTTAAAACCAGGTTATTTTCAATGCATGATTTTACATATTTGTATATATTTCCCAATTATTGAAAAATTTAATTTATAAAAATATTGAAATCCTCCATAAATAATTCAATGAAATACTCTATAAAGTCATTGAAAATTCATACCATGTATCTTTTCAATGTACATTGTGAAATAAACAATCCAAATGAAATTCTACTATAAGAAAAAGTACCATAAGAAAATATAAAATTTATATTTTCCTAGTCATTAGAAAAAATTGGAACCTGCAAGTATCATAAAAATAAATCTTGAAAATATTAATGGGTTTTACTGTTGATTCAATAAGGTTTTCCTTATGACTTTTCAATTCCTTCATGTTTGGGAGAGATTGTTAAGTCAATAAGGTTGCCTTAGTGACTTTACCATTCCTTCTTCTTTTGAAAATCCCAAACACCTTATTTCAAGGAAAAACTCATTTTACCCTTTGTTTTACTTCTATAAGGAAATTTCCTTCCCCAAGAAAATTTATCCTTACCATGTCTTCATTGTTTATATCATAGTTTTTCTATGTATAAAAATTGGTTTGAAACCAAAACCTCAGAATCCTATAAATACCTAGATATGAAGAATTCTATTTTTGACTCCAAATTCTGATTACGAATTATGGTTACGAACTCTTACGAGTTTTGGAATCCGAATTATGATTACAAATTCAAGTTAGGAACTCTTATGAGTTTTGACTCCGAATTCTGTATACGAATTCTGACTCTGAACTATTCCGAGTTCTGACTCCGAGTTCTCAGAATTCTGACTCTGAACTATTCAAAGTTCTGAATCCGAGTTCTCATAATTCTGACTCCGAACTTTGAGAGTTATAACTCTGAATTCCAATGAAATCTGACTCCAAACTTAGAGAGTTATGACATCGAAATCCTAGAAACTCAAACTCCGAACTTTGTAAATTCAGGTTCCAAATTCCTAGAAAACAGAATCTTAATATCCTTATACACTCCGATTTATTTTTTCGTTAGACTCTGAACTTTCATTTTCTTACATTCCAAATATTAGATTATGCTTATGTAACCGTATTTTTACTTCCACTTGTTTTTTTCTAAAATGATGTCCTTCATTCATTTACTCATTAACCTTTATTTGTGTTACACGTGTACAGGTCCCTCTGAAAATCAAGGAAGAATATGACCATTGGAGGAGGGAGCCGACCATTGGAGATCTGCCTATAAATAGGATCTCATTCAAACGAGCCAAAAATAACTTTAGCTTTGAGTTTTGACCAAGTATTGTTGAAGTGATTTCTAGAGATAGAGGCTCTTATAAACTCTCAGGATTCTTGCAGAAAGTTTTGAACTGCTTTTTAAAACTTTTCTTCGTGCAGATTTGCATAGTGAAGAGGTGCAATTTCCTTAAAATCAAAGACTTTGGGTTTTGAAGTCAGAGGTGCTGATTTCCTTACAAATAGAGGGTTTACGGGGATAGCAAGACAGATGCCGATATTCATATTGAGGGCTTACCTGGGTTTGGGTAAGACAAAATTTCTTGAAAGTATAAATCAAGGGACCTCTTATCCTGGGTTGTTTGATAACCTCCTCTTTCGGTTAAAAGAGTTACTGCTTGTTACTTGTAGTGTTACTACTTTGTTTTCCGCTGTGTATTCTAGTTGTTTAGGAAAGTATAACATTAATATACTTCCTTAGATTTTTACTATGATTATATAGGATTTTATATGCTTTAAGTTAGAATCTTATTTGGCGTAAACTTTTTTTAAGTTTCATTTTCAGAATAATTTTTCTGGAATCAAGTAAATTATTAGAACTTAGAGGTGTTGTGAATTTTGTTTATAAAAAATTTCCTTAAGGATTTTTAATGTATACAATTCACCCCCTCTTGTATTTTAGAATCTCATTAGTATCATATCGATCCTAAATTTAGTATTATAGAGTTTATCATACTCACATACCATCTCAAAAATTGGTATCAGAGGGTGGTGACCTTGTACCCTGATCCAATCTAACAGTTGGCTTCAGAGTTTTGGTTACATCTGAATTAATGCCACGATTGGATTCAGAAGATATTTTTTTACTCTTTCAGAATTGAATATACAGATTCATATTTTTTCAAATTCATTATTTCTTAGAGATACAATATCCAGTTCCTTGCTTTGGATATTTTCCCTTTTTTACAAACTCATACTACTAACAAGTTTGTGTGCCAAAGAATTTCTTAAGGATAACAGGATTAAATGTTGGTTCTATTGATAATCTAAATCCTACCAGACCTCATATTTTTGATGGAAATGATTATGAGTACTGGAGAGATATGATGAAGACTTTCATTATCAATACTGGAGTTGATTACTATCTAATGCTGACTGGAGATTATAAGATTCCGGATAAGGAATTGAAAACCTTTATGAATCAGGAGAAATCAGAATATCAAGCAAACTTTAGAGTCAGAAATACATTGTTATGTTCCATGACTAGGAACATCTATAGTCAAATATCATCGTATGAAGCTGCAAACAGTATTTGGAAGAAATTCTAAGTTACACATTTCGGTATATCTAAATTTATAGAGACAAGAAGAGCTATGTTGAGAGTTGAATACCATAGCTTTATCTTTTCTTATGGAGAACCCATAAGTAAAGTACAGAAAAGGGTTATGACTATCATGAATAGATTACAATCTATGGGAGAAAAATGTTTGGATGTTGAGGCTCTTGTAGACAAGATCATAGATATCATTCCAAATGAATGGGAGTCCAAGAGGACAACTATTGATGAGAACAGGAAAGTCACCCAGATTTCCTTAGATGAGTTGTTTGGAAGTCTTCTTCAGTATGAAACCAGAATGAAGAGAGATGCTGAAAATGTTAAGAAGAAGAATGGGAATGGAGGAGTTTCTTTTACAACCACTTCTAAACATATGAAATCCAAGACCCCAGAAATAGTAACTAGATCAAAGTCAAAGAAAGTCATTATTCAGTCAGAATCTAGTGATACAGAAAAGTATGAGAATGAATTAGATAATATTTCTCGGAGAATGAACAATATTTTAGCTCAAAATAACTATCAAAATAAGTACAAGAAGAGAGACTACAGAGATAAGAAAGATGGAGAAGTTACTTGTTATGAGTGTAGAAGAATAGGTCATATCAGATCTGATTGCCCTTTATTGAAAAAGAAGGAAAATAATTCATAAAGGAACAAGAAGAAATTCTATCGATCAAAGATCAAGAAAAGTCATAATGCTAATGATACTTGGAGTGCTAGATATGTAGACTCTTCATAAATTGAATCTTCTAAATATGATTCATCAGCACAGAAGAATATGGGATTCATTTCTACCACTTCTTTCCCTAATACATGTCTTATGGACAAGGTACGCTCTGCCGAGGCTTTAACAAATTTATCTCTTGATAAGAATTACTATTCCAAAAATATTACTTTTAAAGAAGACAATTAATCATCAGAAAATGAAGAAATACCTTCATATGATGAAGTATCTAGATTTTCCAAGTTTCTAGAAGTAAGAAATTGTAAAATTCCTAAGAAATTAGACAAGGAAAATACTAGGGAATAAATTATTACAAAAGAGATTTCAGATCATTATAGAGATATTCGAGATAAGGATGAGCTTTTATAAAAACTTTATAAATACCTTGAGGAAGAAAATTCTGTTAAGGAATAACTTTATAAATATCTTAAGAATGCTATTTTAAAGATAAAAGTTTTTGAGGAAAAATATAGCTCTAAGGAAATGATTCCTAAGGATAGGAATTTAATCATCAGACTGAAATCCAAAATATTTTCCCTTAAGAAACTTCTTGCAAACTTTACCTCTAGGAAGGAAAATTTTGACAAGATGTATTCTCAGTTTAAACCTCAAGGAATCACTACTGGAGTAGGTTATACTCACCGAAAAACAGTTTTCAAAAACAATTATTTTGTTCCTTTTAGAGCCCCTTTTTGCACTAAATGTCAAAGTGGTGGGCATTGGAAGAAAAATTTCTCCTTGAACAAATTTCAATCTCTTGGGTTTCATAAAGCTTATTTTCATAAAAAATGTGGATACCAAAAATTTTGTTGTCTAACAATTCCGAATCCAAGAAAGCTTGGATTCCGAAGGTCTAGATTTCTTATTTTCAAGAAGATAAAGAAAGTATCAACAGAAATACTCGGTACATGGATAGTGGATGTTCCCAGCATATGTCTGGCAACAAAAACATCTAGAAAATATTATCAAGATGAAAGGAGGAAAAGTAACTTTCGGAGATAATTCTAAGGGAGAAATTATTTCTATATGTAACATTGTGCTTCTTGGAAAAACTTTGATTTAAAATGTTATACTTGTTAAAGGTATTAAGCACAACCTCAATAACATAAGCCAATTATGAGATGTAGGCTACCTTGTGAATTTTAGGAATGATAAGTGCTTAGTACAGAATTACAAGGAAGAATTTATTCTCTCTTCCAATAGGAAAGAGAATTTTTTACACAGTAAACATAGAAGACCTTAGGAGTATGGATCTACCTTGCCTTAGTGCAATGGAATATCATTCTTAGTTATGGTATAGAAGGCTAGGACACTATAACTATAGGAACCTATGTAAAATTTCTAAGAACGGACTAGTTAATGATCTACCAGAGCTTAGATTTGATTATTCAAAAGTATGTAATCCTTGTCAATATGGAAAGAAAAATAAATCAAGTTTTAAATCCATTGGTGAAGTCTAAACCACTGATTCATTACAGTTGGTGCATATGGATCTTTTTGGACCAACAAAAACTGGAAGCATCAGAGACAAATATTATGTATTTGTCTTAGTTGATAATTACACTAGATTTACATGGGTCTATTTTCTAGAAAAGAAATCTGAAGATTTTTATTATTTCAAAAGTTTTAGATCCCAAGTTAAAAATGAAAAAAACCTTCCTTTGAAACTATTCATAGTGATCATGGAGGAGAATTTCAAAATTATGATTTTGAAACCTTTTGTAGTAGAAAAGGAATTACTCATAACTTCTCAGCACCTAGAACTCCTCAAGAGAATGGTGTTGTTGAAATAAGAAATATAATTCTTCAATAGATAACTAGAACCATGTTGAGTGAATATTCAGTAGCCAAACATTTTTGGGCTGAAGCTGTGAGTACTGCTTGTTATACTATAAATAGAGTTTTGATTAGACCTTTTCTTAATAAAAATCTTTATGAGTTATGGAATGGTAGAAAACCTAGACTTTCCTACTTCAAGGTTTTTGGATTCAAGGTATTCATTATGAATACTAAATATAATTTACATAAATTCACACCAAAATCCGATGAAGGAATTTTCCTAGGCTACTCCATAACTTCTAAGGAATATAGAGTTTTTAACAAAAAACACTTGTACTGTTGAAGAAACAGTACATGTCAAATTTGATGAAACTGATCCCTTTGTTTTTAAACAACCCCAACCTACATCTTCAGATGTGTTTTCAAAAACTGATTACCAACCTTTAATAGAAGATCCTTCTAATAAGGAAAATGTCCAGGAAGATACTTCTGAAACATTTATCCCAGAATATTTCCTACCCTATGTTGATGAACAGACTTTACAAAACCCAAATCAGTCGTTTCTCAAGATCCATCCCATTGATAGTATCATTAGTGATTTGAATCAACCTACAAGGAATAGAAGTTCCTTAATAAATGAAGTAGAACATCTAGTATTACTTTTCCAAATAGAACCAAAAATCACTAATGAAGCTTTAGGTGATGATGATTGGATTAAATCCATACAAGATTAATTAAATGAATTCGAAAGGAATAAAGTATGAACCTTGGTTGAAAGACCTAATAAAACATCTGTTATTAGAGTAAAATGGGTCTTCAGATATAAGTGTGATGAAAATGGAGTCATAGTTAGAAATAAAGCTAGATTGGTTTCTAAAGGCTATAATCAACAAGAAGGAATAAACTACGAAGAAACCTATGCTCCAGTAACTAGAATTGAATCTATTCATATTTTACATGCCTTTGCTGCATTCTTCAACATTAAACTTATTCAAATGGATGTCAAATGTGCTTTCCTTAAGGGTTTTTTACAAGAGAAAGTTTTTTTTGAACAACCTCATGGTTCTAAATACACAAAACATCCTGAATATGTTTATAAACCTACCAATGCATTGTATGGACTTAAGAAATCCCCTCGAGCTTGGTATGATAGGCTTACAAGTTTTTTTCTTCAAAATAATTATGTTAAGGGAAATGAAGATCCAACCCATTTTATAAATAAAGAAAAGAAAAATGTTTTTATTGTTCAAATTTATGTTTATGACATTATATTTGGTTAATATTATCCATATTTAACTGATTCCTTTGTGGATCTAATGAAATATGAGTTTGAAATGAGTATAATGGGTGAGTTAACATTTTTCATGGTTTTCAAATTTCCCAAAAACCAGAAGCAATCTACATATCACAACATAAGTATATTAAAGATATTCTTAAAAAGTATGGATATTACAACACTAAGAGTATTAGTACTTCTATTGGTACCTCAAATACACTTGATCTTGATAAAGCTGAGAAACCAGTAGATCAAACAAACTTTAGAGGTATGATAGAAAGTTTAATATACTTGACAGCTAGTCATCCAGATTTAATGTTTTCAGTGCGCTTATGTGAAAGATATCAATCCAATCCTAAGGAATCTCATTTAAAGGTATTGAAATAAAATTTGCTACTTAAAGGGAACCATGGATTTAGGACTCTTCTATACTTCTGGAAATGATTTTATTCTAAAATGTTTTTCGGATGCTAACTTTGGTGGATGTAGAATGGATAGAAAAAATACATCTGGAACTTATCATTTTTTAGGAGATTCATTAGTTTCTTGGTCATGAAAAAAGAAACACTTAGTATAACTCTCTACTGCTGATGCTGAATATGTAGCAGTAGGAAGTTGTTGTGCTCAAGTGTTGTGGATGTAACACAAACTCACAGACTATGGCATGAGTTTTACTAAGACTCAAATTATGTGTGATAACACAAGTGACATTTCCCTTAGTAAAAACTCTGCACATCGCTCTCGTGAAAAACACATAGATATTAGGCATCAATTTCTTAGGGATCACACACAAAAGGGGATATTATTCTTTAATTTATTGAAACACAAGATCAACTTGGTAACATGTTCACAAAATATTTACCCTTTGATCGATTTGAATAAATTAAACAGAAGTTTGGAATGATAACCTTAAGGTAATATTATTTATTAAACTTCCTGTTGAAATCAATCTCCTTATAGTAATAAACTCCTTTTCATAGGGGGGTATATTTTCTTGTAAGTTTTCAAAAAAATTCGTAATGAAGTTTTCAAAAAAATTCATAAAGAAGTTTTCAAAATTTTTCATAATGAAGTTTTCTAAATTTTTCGTAACGAAGTTTTCAAAAAATTTCGTAATGAAGTTTTCAATTTTTTTTTGTAATGAAATTTTTTCATAGTGAGTTTCGTTTTTAAATTTTTTTCGTATTTAATTTTTTTCAGTAGTCAGTCTTTTTAAATGAAGATTTTCCTACTCACAATTTTTGTAATGGATATTTTTACTCCAAATTTTCGTAATGAAAATTTTTATACTCAAATCTTTCTTAATGTAGTTTTTTTTCATAATCAAATTTTTATAATCAATAGTTCTTCAAGGAATAATTTCATAATATGAATAATCTTCCAGGCAATCCGAAAGGTATGTTTCCTTTGTTTAGTCTTCGTAATCAATTTTTACTTGGTGGTAGTTTCTTTTGTTTCTTAAAATTCCTCGGATTCTAGTTTCCTTAAATCTAAGTTTTTTCCTTTGAAAACCTCAAAAGATTGAATCCTACCAAATTTTCCTTGCGGCTAAAATTTCAACCGTCATATCTGATCACAAAGTTTCTCAGCCATTGGATTGAAATGGGAAGATAAACTGCCGCTTCAACACATATAAAAGGGGACCCCCGATGGTTGTCCCACATTGGTTTTAAAAGATTTTTCATGTCGAAGTTCTTCCCAACTTCAAAAAACAGATCCAGGTTTTCAGAGTTTTCTCAAGTCCGAATGTCTGCAGAAATTCCTTCTCAAGATATGTCTTCTGTCAAGCTGATTTCAGAGTGGAAAATATACAGGGAGAGGTTGGTGCATCCAAATTTCTTTAGAAAGTATGACTCTATTATTTCAAATAATATCAGGCTTAATGGGTGGGAGAGTGTATCCATATCCAAGACAGGATCTCAGGATGTTGTGTATCCTGATATACTCATAGAATTTTATGAATCAACTTGTTTCTTTAAGGAAGAAGGGAGAGATAAGTTTTCATTCAAGTGTTATGGTAAAACCAATGCACTCTCATACACCAAGGTTGCTAGCTTGGTGGGGCTGTAATATGAAGGGGAAGCCGAGTTCTGCTCCCACAAGCTGTTAGATGTTCAAGGAAGTTTCATAAAGATAAAGGCCATGGAATGCCTTAGAATTACTGATGTCAAGACCACAAAGATTAATCACTTTTCTACCAACAATTGGATCTTACAGTTATCGGTTTAGGGATTTATCATACCGAGAAAGGGTGATAAAGACACTCTTAAGAAAAGTGATTTTTATATTTTGGATTTTTTGGTAAATCTAAGGAAAATCAACCTAATGAATCACATTCTCATTACGATAGAGAATATCAAGAATGGGAATTTGATGGCATAGATAATCATGTATCCTGCTCTACTCTCCAAGCTCATAGTTCGGTGCCTGGAGTCCTTCAAAATCCCATGAAGTTCCAAGATGAGAATTTCAAAGTGATGCTACATAGTGATGACACCTTGAAGAGAATGAATATTGGTTTTTCCAAGGAATCAGGAGAGTTTTTTGATCTTCTAGTGGAAGAAATATAAGCCAATCCGAAAAATGTAGAAAAGGTTGAACCATCAAAGAAATTAGGAAATAAGAGAAAGTTGAAGGAAGTGGTAGAAGAAGAAAAAATCCCAGAAGCCAAAGAAACTGAATCCGCACCTCCAAAACCCAAGAAACAAAAACCCTATCCAGATGAAGTCGTAGACAAATGGAGGGAGGATAAGAAAAACATGAAATAAAGAGATCCAAAGTTTGTTCTAGACCCTGCAGAGGCCAACGCACTGAAAGAGAAAGCTGCTGAAGATCTTGAGAAGAAATCCAAAGAGAAGAAGCTCAAGAAGAAGTTGTTGGAGACAGATATTGTGCAATCTCTTTTGAAGGCTACTGAAGTAGCATCTGAGAACATTCCGGTACCGAAATCCTTCCTAGTTGAACCATTACCTGACACACTGGGGAAAAAGTTTATGACTCCATAAAAATCACAAGAAAAGGTTGTTGAATAGATAGAATCTATGGAATAAGTGGAAGAAAATGAAGAAAGGGGTAATCACACGAATGATCTGATTAATCAAGTTGAATATTATCATGAGAAGGAAACTGCTTCCGAAAATTTTTCAATCCGGACTTCTCATATTGGATCCTAAAAACTTTCTACACCTGCAATTGATGAGAAGGAAGAAGATGAAGTGAATAAGCATTATTAGGAAGAAAGTTATTCCCATGACTTCATTCAACCAGAAGAGATTGAGGCAGGAGACAAGAAATAAAAACAAGATAAAGACAAGATTGTGCAATTATCAGAAAGTGAGCATCAGTCTCCATATAAAGAGGCTATTCCGAGAACCAATAAGGTAAAACAAGTGGTTGTTGATACCCCAACAAAAGAAATTTTGAGGAAGAAGGAAGCTAGTGGAACCTTTAAGAGGAAGCTGGTCGAGCTAGAGGAACAACCATCACAAAGAAAAATGTCATATTCGGAATCATCAGCTTTAGGACATGATTTTGTCATTCAGTACCTGAAGAAGCTAGTGGACAACATTTCGGTATTTCCATCAATTGAATCCAGATGATAGATTCTCCATCATAGCATGAATCAGAAATCAGAATCTATATCCATGGTGATGGATAGGTGTGTAAAGATTGAGGCTGATCACAAGAAATTTCTTATCAACTCTGAAGCCCACAAAAAATCTTGCAAGAAAGTGTCCAGCTGGTTGAGGAAAGTTGTTGAATATCTGAGAGAGATTGATAAATTTCAACATGATGTCAAGGAAGGTTTTGATACTAAAGACACAAAAATCAAGGATCTTACAAATAACTTCGAGGAAAAGATAAATCTTGAACAGAATACTCGGATTCAGGATGTCAAAGATCTGAATGGGAAGTTGAATTATGTTATCCAAAGTTGGAAAACAGAAAGGGATCTCCGGATTGAGATGGAAGAAAAGCTAGTGAAGTAAGATAACTTACGGAAGGCTCAGGAAGAGGCTCTGAAGGCTTAATATGATAGGATCAAAGCCTTAGAGAAGAAAGCAGAGGAGGATCACCAAGAGCTAAAGAAGATGAAAAACATCGTGAAGAAGCTAATACCCATGGAAAAAGAATAAAAATAAATCCAAATCAGATATTTTTTTGTACTTATTTTCCTCGAACAAATTCTTCCAATCTTAATGAAATTATGGTTGCTTGTTTTTTCCTGGATGTTTGTACTAATATTTTAGGTATCATATTTTTTTTCTATTCCCTCAAACTCTTTTTGAAAATCACAAAGGGGGAGAAAGAAAAATAATTCTAAGTATAAGAAGAAATATCCCCATGTAAAGGGGAGTTTATCAAAGGAGGAGCTCTCATTATGAATATTTCCATACCCAAGATAATGAAAAATCCCTTCTAGAAATCTAGAATACGATCTTTAGTGTTCCAAAGCCTAAGGGGGAGTTAGTCATATTCACCATTGTTCATATGTAAAGGGAGATAAGTTTTATTTCCAAAGTCTAAGAAGGTTTTGATAAGTCCTTATATTATTTTTCGTAAGGATGTTTGTGCTTTCCAAAAAGGGGGAGATTGTTGAGTTAATAAGGTTTTCCTTATGAATTTTCCATTCCTTCATGTTTGGGGGATATTGTTAAGTCAATAAGGTTTCCTTAGTGACTTTACCATTCCTTCATCTTTTGAAAATCACAAACACCTTATTTCAAGGAAAAAATCATTTTACCCCTTGTCTTACTTCTATAAGGAAAATTTCCTTCCCCGTGAAAATTTATCCTTACCATGTCTTCATTGTTCATATAATAGTTTTTATAAGTGTTAAAATTGGTTTGAAACCAAAACCTCGGAATCTTATAAATACCTAAATATGAAGAATTCTATTTTTTGACTCTGAATTTTGATTATGAATTCTGGTTACGAACTCTTTTGAGTTTTTGACTCTGAATTCTGATTATGAATTCTAGTTAAAAACTCTTCTGATTTTTGACTCCGAATTCTGTATATGAATTCTGACTCTGAACTATTCAAAGTTCTGACTCCGAGTTCTTATAATTCTGACTCCGAACTATTCAAAGTTCTGACTCCGAGTTCTTAGAATTTTGACTCCGAACTTTGAGAGTTTTGACTCCGAATTCCAATGAACTCTGACTCTAAACTTGGAGAGTTCTGACTTTGAACTTCTAGAAACTCATACTCTAAACTTTGTAAATTCATGTTCCGAATTCCTAGAAAACAGAATATGAATATCCTTATAGACTCCGATTTCTTTTTGGGTTAGACTCCTAACTTTCATTTGCATACATTTTGAATATTGGATTATTCTTATGTAACCATATTTTTACTTACACTTTTTTTGTTCTAAAATGATTTCATGCATTCAGTTACTCATTAACCATTGTTTGAGTTACACATGTACATGTCCCTCCAAAATTCATAGAAGAATATGACCGTTGGAGGAGGGAGCCGACCATTGGAGTTGTGCCTATATATAGGAGCTCATCCAAACGAGCTGAAAACAACTTTAGCTTCGAATTTTGACAAAGTGTTGTTGAAGTGATTTCTAGAGAGAGGTTCTTATAAACTCTCAGGCTTTGTGGAGAATGTTTTGAACTGCTTGTTCGAACTGTTCTTCATGCAGATTCACTTAGTGCAGAGGTGCGATTTCTTTAAAATCAGTTACTTCGGGTTGTGAAGTCAGAGGTGCCAATTTCCTTACAAATCGAGGTCTTGTGGGGATAGTAAGACATATACTAATATTCAGATTAAGGGATTACCTGGGTTTGGGTAAGACAGACTTTCTTGAAAGTATAAATCAAGGGACCTCTTATCCAGGGTTGGTGGATACCCTCCTCTTTGGGTTAAAAGAGTTAATTCTTGTTACTTGTAGTGTTACTACTTTGTTTTCCACCGTCTATTTTAGTTTTTGAGGAAAGTATAACTTTCCTATACTTCCTTATATTTTTACTCTGATTATATAGGATCCTATTCTCTTTAAGGTAGAATCTTAGTTGGTGTAAACATTTGTTAAGTTTTATTTTGAGAATCATTTTTCCAGAATCAAGCAAATTATTAGAACTTAGTGGTGTTGTGAATTGTATTTATACAAAATTTCCTTAAGGATTTTTAATGTATACAATTTACCCCCCCCCCTCTTGTATTTGAGTATCTCATTACTATCATATCAATCCTACATTTGGTATTATAGAGTATATCATACTCACATACCATCTCAACATTTATATGATAATCTTTATAGAATTTGGTTAACAATGGTAATGGGGAAATGATATTTTCTGGTGACCTATTTCAATTCCATATAATTTATGCACACTCTGTAACTATTTTATACTCATACAAAAAATTTGTTCATTTTCCTCATTCTTTAAAATGGTTGGTCCATTTTTCTTGGGAATTATGTAAAAGGTAATGACCCATTGAGGGTTATAAAAGTGGTAGATTATACATGCTTATAAAAATTTTCATTCTTATTGTCAACTACCTTGACCATAACTAAGTTGATTCTTTTATGGGATTTCCTAATAAGTTTTGGATCCCCTTCAAGATAAATCATTTCATGCATATTTTTGGACAAATTCCATGGATATATCCTAATATATATCCAATAGAATAGATATTTTCCCAAAAAAAGAGTCATCATAGTTCATTCTTTGTCAAGATAAATGTTTCAAGAAATTTTCATTTTTATCTTTTTTCCATTTTTTTAAAAAATATTTTAAATTGGTTATTATGGTTTTTAAATATAGATTTGAGGGTTGCATTAATGATTAAATAATATTTTTTCTAACTAACATCAAGGCCTTTAATTCTTGAAAAGAAGACAAAATTTCAATTTCTGTATCATTGAATAAACAAAAAAACCACTGAAAATCATAAGTCACCCTATTTTCAGATGGTATCATAGGGATTTCAAGTTTCTCCCAATTATTTTTAAAGAGGATTAAATCCTTAAATATTTTCATAAATATAAAATTTATTTCAATATACCTAATTCTTCATATGGATTGGGATGTTTATAGTGTTAAAGTATGAAAAGTGAATGATCCTCCTATGGATACTTCATTTAATAAAAAAATTTGAATTGGATAATGATATCATAAACCATAATAGTTATGGTTAATTTATGGAATTTTATTATTATATTTTTTTCAAGAAAGGTCTTACTAGGATGATATTCGATTAAAATGGTGTCTTATCCTCAAATAAGTCTTTCATATAAAAATATGTTGTGAATAAAAAATTATATACTATGGTGAGTACATATTTAACTAATCATGTTGGGAATGCAGTTTATCTATCTGAAATTTGAACAACCACCCTTGGGTATTTGAGTTCTCCCATCTTTCAATAAGTAAAAGAACTGTGGAATAATATTAATAAAAGTTATAAGATCACACAATTCATATTTACATGTCTTGAGGACAATTCTAGAAGGTATATAAAATGTCTCTATATCATGAAATTTGGTGAACATTTTAGTGTAATTAGGGATCAATCACTTATTTCTAAGTTTATGCTCTAATTCCCTTATATTATTCTCTATTTAGTGCAAATATCTATAAGTATATTAGAATATTTTGGAATTTTTTTAATAGTTTCTAGTAGTGATATGTAGATTTTCAATTTTATAAAGTTACAAAATCTCTCTTTGGATTTATTCCTCTTATATTTTATTTGATTGAATCATTCTCAAGGGGAAGGGAAATGTAGGGTCATTATTTTCCATTAGATATTTATATATAGTGTTTTTAATTTTTCTTAACTTTTTAATCATATCTTACTTTTTCTACTTTATCCTTTATCCTTGAGATGATTTTCATATCTAATTTAATTTTTCCTATAATTTTCTTTAGAAGTATGCTATTCCTAATCACTGTTTAGTTATTCTTTGAATAATATTTTTTAATAGAGTGAATCACTTTTCCACTCCAAATTTTCACAAGGCTCACATTAACCATGGGTTTTTAGAAATAGTTTACCAAGTAATTTTCTTGAATTTTTTATAAGTATATCCACCAGTATTCATAGTTGATTCATCAGTTCCTTCACCTCATTTTAAAATCCTTAATATATGAACCTCATTATTTTTTACCAGGTGTGTGGAAAATTTAAGTTCTAATCAAAGGGTTTCTTTCATTAAAATGTGGTCTTTGGGAAAAAAATTGGTATAGGTATGCTTGTACGATTACTGGAATGGTGAGAATTGTTTATATTTATGTTTAAAGGGTGGTTTTTCTTGACTTGGTTGGTTCAAAAATACATATTAGACTTAGTAAGTGTCTATCCATCCTTGAATGTGCTACTGAAATTGAATTTATTTGATATGTAGATGCACAACTTTTCATTCTCTACATTTTAGCTCATTAATCAGTATAATGGTTTGAAGAAAAACATAGACCAAATTAATTTTTTAGTACTTATTTCCCCCTGGACTTCTTAAAATCCATTTATCTAACTAGACTAGTTAATTCCCCAATATTAGAATCTATATGGGGTGATTCAGAATACCTTACCTCATATAGTAATCTTGTGTTAGTATCTCATATCCAAATTGATAAGAATTTTGTATTATATTAAAATTTATCCATATATCCTCTAGTGGTAACTTTTTAATAAAATATACTCCTGATCATGCATCTAGTAGTCTTATATCACTATTATGTATACATTGGTTGAAGAAGATAAGAAAATGATGCTCTTTTATAGTTGGATGAGGAGATCTTGCACAAAAATTTTTATATCATTCCCAGTACTTGTAAAAAGCCTCTCATAATGAAAATATTATGGATTAGATACTCATTATAATATAATTAATCATTAAATTTAGGAAGAAACTATAGAAGAAACTTGTCTATAAGTCTTCCCAATCATTTTCATTTCCATGTAGGCTTTAAAACTATACCTTAGACAATCCTTATAAAGTCAATGGAAAGGCTCTCAATTTAACTTTATCTTCAGCTACACCTATGGTCTTGAGTGTATAAAATATCAAGGATAATTTCTTAACAGGTCTATTTAGGTCTTCACTGGTATTTTCATGAAATCTGGGAAATAATTGGATCATAAATTTTTTGATTCCATAGTTATATTATAAAGAAAGCATGTGAATATTATTACTCTGATTAATAAATTTGGGTGTACAAAAGACTTTTAGAGTTTGGTTAGGGTATCCTTATATGGTTATAGTCTCATAATAAAAAACTAGATATTCATCGAGGTATTATAATTTAATATCATCGCCATTATATTATAATGTTAAGTTCCTATGTTTTGTTAGCAAAGTTATCTCAATCTCAAGATCAAGAAAAAAGGCCTTCATTATTAGAATGGGTCGTACAATTTAAATGTTAAAAATCTTAACTCCACCTCCTCGGCAATGGAAACATGATTTTGTAATATTCTTAAAGTGTGTGAAAAAACTCAATTAAAAAACAAAGGATATTATATATATAATATAGAGGAAACCATAGTTTGTCTCCTGGCAGGGGTGAAAAAATTATATTATCATAATTAGTTAAAATAGGTGTATTTATTAAATTTATATTTAGAAACATAAAAAATAATTTAATCAAAAATATTATAACATAGAGTTGAGATGTGACGGGTAAAAGGGTTGAATTTCTAGTTATGATTTTATTCTTTTCATTAAGTTAGTTCACTATTATTCTTATTAATTAATAAATGAAAGATTCCACATTTTCTTCATTATTCACCCTATGTTGAAATATATTATTAGATTTAATCTATTAGTATTCATTACTTGATCACCCATCCTTCTAATGTGGGTGAAAGGCATAAAATGAAACCATAAAACAATAATCCATCCCAAAAATTCTCAAATAAAATTTAATTGAGTAGATTTTTTCCTAAGAAATTAAAGGATAGTTCACTACCTTTACACATGTATTAGTAATCACTAGACACTCACAATTAATCCTAGATTGTTCAATCATATATAATATAAATTTAATTGATTGGGAAACATTATTATAAAAAAATTTAATAATTAAATAATTAGAATAAAATATTCGAATGCAATCTCAGAAATGTTTTTATCATGCTTCTGAATACAAAAATCGATTACCAGAATAAGAAATTATTTGCAATGAAATACATAATCAAGAATTTAAAAAATAAACTCCTTCTCATTACTGATAAATAATTTTTTTAACAGTATATTCAAGAGATAAAAAATAGTATTATAGAAGAAAAACTGAAAATTATTTCAACTACAAAAATAAGAAATCAAAACTCTAATATTAGATCACATATCCTTTCAGACTCTTCTTTTTTTACATTTTTACTTTATTTATTCATTCATGGTTAACCCCCCCCCCCAAGTTTCATTAATTTTTGAATTTAAATATCCACTATGATGACAAATTTAATTACCTTGAAATAAACCTTCATCTAATTTCCTTTTTATTGGTTATCAGAAAAAATATGGAAGGTAATTTTAATGGATAAAGGTATCAGGATTCCTTCCACACTATAACAAAGATGTTAATTATCACACCTTGATAAGGTATTGGTAACCTTGTGGTTCTTAATAATTTTCTTTTATTCATCTAACTTCATCCCCAATGGATTCAAAATAAATTTCATGGAATTATATTTTATAAGTTTTCTTTAATGTATTCATCCCTAGAATCCATCACGGCATGACTAAGATTGCACAATATGTGAACCTATATATTGTAAATAAAACTAAAACTGACCTTATCCCCTTTAGGCTATTGTTCTATTTTCCATGGATCTTCTATATATTGATTTTATAAAATGATAATATCATATGTGAGAGCTCTAGCCAAAATTTCCTTAAGTACCAAATCTTATGAAACTTCTCTATGGAAAAGGATAAAATGTTAAACAACATTGGGGAACTATAGAGAAAATATTATGTATTAAATCAAAATATTATGTATGGATTTTTTGGAAATGAAAATTATATTATACATCCATAATTTTTTTATATATATCTATAGTGGTTAAGTATAAAATAGAATGAATCACTACTGAGTCATAGGAAAATTGTATTCTTGGATTCCTCCCTTCAACCGATAAATGATAAAATGTTATGCATTAACTTTGGTATATTGTTTATAAATCATGTGACCCTAGGGACAATGGTAATTACATTATGTATCATCTAAGGATTATATATATAACTTTAAATATATTATTAATTTCCCAATCATGTCACATATCCCCTCTTCCATTTTTAAACTTCTCATTAAAAAAATTACATATCAAGCATAACTTCTTATGCAACCGAGTACATTATTAACATCCATCCAAATCAGCCAACATCCTTCTTCACTTCTAGAACCTTCAACAACTTTAGACGTTTATTTTATTTAAAATTTATATATTGAGTATTATAAATAGCTATCCATCTATTTTTTAGATATTAAATGAATCAGTTAAATCTATATTTTTTTATTTTTATAAATATTAACACAATTCATCAAAATGAAACTTTAATATAAAAAAATATCAAAACTCAATTAATTAATTTATATTATATAATAGAATGAAATATATATTAATAAAATATAATTCATTATTTTCTCTTTCAATTACCCATGCCCCTTTGTGATCAAGTCATTGGAAGATTCCAATTCACTCAATACATAAAAGAGTACTTTCTTCACTATTAAAAGGCCTCTAACCACCTAATTCATTGTAAAGGGAACTCTCAGTGCCTTTACAAACCACCCAAATCCAAATTAAATATAGTCATATATATTCATATATAAATAGTATTATATTTTATAATCATTAGTATTATATAGATCTCTAATTGAGTTATAATTATTGATTTCTACTTCATCCAACCTTGACCAAACCTACACTAAGTGAAGACAAGATTTTTACCATTATATGAACCCCTATATCATACTATGTCTCCCAAAAAAATAATTATTGTAATTTATAATTAATTATACAATTTATCCCAATATTAATATTTCCTAGGAACTCATTGAGTAGTATTTACTCATTGAAACGATGACTAATGGCATATAAGTGGTCCAAGGAACACCTCTGGTACTCCTATAAAAAATCAACATCAAATTTTGTACACTTGAAACCCAATTCCAAAAAGATATAAGTGGAATCCATATAAAAACACCCAATAAAATTATCCTACAATGAAAAAAATAAAGGATGGGATTCATTAATCATACCTCAAATTTTTTTGTCCACTACACTCTAAAGTCGCATTGATTGGTATGATTCATCCATGCTCTTTTGGAATTGACATCAAATCCAAAACTAGGAACAAAAAATAATTAAGAGAAAATAATGATAAAAAATGGATGAATGGGGAAAGTATTGTACTTCATATATCCAAGGAGAATACTCATAAACCAACCTCCATTAATGGGGATCTAAGAGTGGAATAAATAAGGGTGTGTCTTGTTGAATAATACTTCCTCGAGGTTCCATTTCCTCAAAAATTAGAAGGGGTTTCTAGGAAATAATGTATCTAATATTTATTAACAAATATAGTAAAATAATAATTATTATATGACCCAAGTTATTCATGTAAAAACACCCCACCTTTGGTATTTCCTTGAATCATGGGCCACTAGTCCACGATGTGACACCTACCCTCAACAACCTATTGGTTCTGGACCAAAGGATTCATAGTGTAACATGAAGGTTTCTGGGTGCAAAAAAGTGGTTTTTTCCTATTCCCAATAAAAAAAATTTATCGTCCTTTTCAGATTTCTCCTTAAAAGTAGATCTAAATGCATTCCTAGAATACATAAATACATGATCTCACAAGTAATTGATTATTATTTTGGAGAGATAAGGAATTAACTTATATTGTAATTATTTCTTCATTATCGAACACAATTTACCCTAATTTATGAATGATTATTATTATAAAGAAATTAGGGGATATTCCCTTTATAAGTGAAATACCCATTCTTCAATAAACTCTATATAACATAGTAGGGTTATATGGATTCTAGTACAGATTCCCATGTGCATTACATCATTCATTGTTGATGACGCCTTAGAATGCTAACAAGGATTATTGAATTCCCATAGTTCTCTAATATCCAAAAAATGATGAGGATTCTTCCCAACGCTCATGGAACATTTGAGTGTTTATGAGAATATAGAAGGGTTGAATGAATTAGCTGGAGATCCAAATATTATTAACAATGATTTTTAGAAAAAAATATGTTGTCTAATGATAATACTATAAAAATGTATTTATAGATATAGGGTTACAATATTACATTCCAAAAGAACCTTTATATTCTTTTAACCCATTTTCACCCCATATAAAATAATAATAATTATTATTATTATTTACATGGAATGTGCATAACCTATAGAAAAATTAAATATTATTTCTACCTAATAAATAAATTAAAATTAATTAAAATAATATTTCATTCTCACTAGACCATAATTAGGTCGTTTCACCTCCTCATTATTTTATATACCATGTATTAAAATTAATTAATTAATTAATTAATTAAATGTAACTACATTATGCACTGATAAATAAACCTTGTGGCCAACCAACTAATAATATTAAATATTATTCTTAATTTTGGGGAATAATATTTAAATATAATTGTAAAAAGAATATATAATTTAAATAAGGCTCTTATATACATTTTTTATGCCCCTCTAGGCCCCTTTTATAAAGTTATTAGGAAAAAACACCTAAATTTCATGGTTAGAATCTAGAAACATACAAAGGCACCCATAGAAAAAATAGTTATTTTCATAACAATATTCAAAGTCCTACTATCAATTACCATTTCATATAATCCCTTTTTCCGTAAAACTCTTTTCAAAGAGGTTCCAAAGCATGTGACATCAACCAGTATATACACATTTTCTTCTTTAACTTTAAAAAACTAATCAAACTGATAAGCCTCCATGGCTATGTACTTAATCTGAAAATTTTATTCTAAAAAGGTTCTAAGATATGTACATTTAACATAATTTACATATTATCTCTCACATTATTCATTAATGTTATGACACTTTTGATGTACTCAACGTTTCCAACATCGCCATGAACATTTATAATCACACTTTATGAAATAAATATAAGCACATGAATCATGACACAAATTAAAAATAATATTGGAGCCAAAGTATCATTACACAGGTCTATAGATAGGAATATGGAAGGAAACATGTAACATGTGGAATTACTATTCAAATTTCCCTTCTCATAACCTCCCTTATTAGAGATTATGAAGGGAATAATGATGAGAAATAATCTCAAAGTCTTATGAGCCTCTTACCAATGATTTATTGTATTATATATGTCTAGTCAAAAAATATCATACAACTATAGAACAAGGTTTTAAGGAGTACTATTATATCATCTAAAGTATCTCATCATAGAAGAAAAATACTATATACTTTTGATGCTGAAAGTATCATTAGGACATTTTCACATACACTATCACATTGAAGAATAATTAGGATGTGATAAAAAATTATATTATATTCAAACACCATGAATATAAAATGTAATCAAAAGTAAATGGATAGTCAGATTTAAGAATCCATCATCTTTAACAAAATCCATATTTTTCTAAATCTAACTAATTTTTTTAAGACCACTAAATATTGTATGATGTTATTTCTTCTAATAAAGGTTTGGTTTTAGTGAAGGGATCTTCCATGTTCTCCTATATGGATACTTTTCTCACTATTAGTTCACCTCATTGAGAAAAAACACTCAAGAGATGAAACATATAGAGTATGTGATTCCCCCTATGGTTATACCCTATATTCTTTAAGAGATCCACTACTGCAATATTATCACAACATATTGTGATTGGGTCTTTACTATTAGGCACCAAACTAAGATCAAGGATAAAGTTATGAATTAAAAATTATTCCTTATCTTTATCCAAAACCACAATATACCTAGACTACACTATAGAATCATTCATAACTGGTGATTTTGATCTCATCCATCCTTCAGTTACTTCATTGAGTGTAAACACATATACTAATAGAAATCACATGTCATAATGATTACTATGAAAACTATTATCTATGTATCCCCTAATAACTATATCCTCATATCCTCTATATGCTAGTAACTTCTTGCTAGTTTAAATTAAATAATTATGGGTAGTATTAATAGTATCCCAATGTTGTTCTCTTAGATCTTATTTATTTCTTCTTACTATTGTTAGAGAATAAAAAACATCAATCTAAGTACATATCATGGTATACATAATCGATCATATCACAGATGCGTAAGAGCTAAAATATATCCTATGTCTATACTACTATGTTTGGAGTTGTATTTTCTTTGAGAGATGAATTCCATGTGAACCTCCAAAAAATATCCTCTTGGATTGTTCCATAGTAAATATATTTATTATATATTCAAGGTATGAACTCTAACATAGTGCAATAAATCTCATGAATATGTTCTAATGAATCTTGATCATAAGGATATCGACTGCTTCACCTAAGTCCTTCATAATAAATACATGTTTAACCAGTCCAAAAATTATTGTAAATATAGAATCGCTTTTCTATAAAGTAACATATAATCTATATTTACTACTAAGAAATCAATTGAACTTCGACTAAACCATTTATAGACACAAAACTCAAATTTAATCTTTATAAAACCATGATCTTGTATGATGATATCAAAATAATATTACATGACCTGAAGGCTTTCTTTAATCTATAAATATATTTATAAAACTTTCAGTCCTTTTTAGGATTACCTATATTCAAAAACCCTTTTATTTGTATCATATATGCATCTTCCTGTAGGTTACCGTTAAGGGATACTATTTTGACATCCAATTTCCAAATCATGTATTTGTGGAATTCATCTATAGTATGTATAATTCTAATGGACATAATCTTAGAAACTGGGGAAATGATTCCTTATATTCAATTCCATAATGATTTTTAAACCCTTAATCCACTTTCTGGGCATTATAGATACCAAATTTACCTTCAATTTCTATTTTTATATTGAATGGCCATTTACACCCAATGAAATTTACATCAAACAGAACATAGATCAAAACCTAGGCATGTTTATGATACATAAAATCCATCTCAAAATTCATAACCACTTACTATTTAGTATCATCAGACATCTATAATAATTACTTATAGTATATAGGATCATCATTGTCCAATAATTATGATTATCCTCCCTTATTGACTAAAAACACAATTTATTAGTTCTTTAACCTCTCGGGTACTGTTATCTTGTACTTGTTCCTTGGAAACATCTTCTTCCATATAGATAATTGGAATTTTCTATTATTCTAACTCTTTTATATCTTGATCATCAACATCAAAAAATTTAATCATTCTCGTATTATAATTCTTGTGTATGACCTCCATCTCTAGTAATATATCCTTTTGAACTACAATATCCCATTTTTCTAAGTGGTCTTATAGGTAATAACCCTTCACTTCTTTAGGGTATCCTATAAAGATACACTTCCTGCCATGGGTGCTAGTTTATTTGATGAAGTGGCCTTAACAAAAGTTTCAAAACCATATATATGTAATTTTTACAACATATACTTCTTTCTGTACTTTAACTCATATGGTATGTCATTTTTCACTTAATTTAGAACCCGATTTAGTTTTTATACCAAACTCTATAATTCATATCCCCAAAAGGAAAATGGAAGATTGGTGTGACTCATCATCGACATCACCATGCCCAACATAGGGAAGTTCCTCCTTTCACTTTCACAATTTCACTATGGTGTATAAGGAGGAGTAAGTTAGGATATAATCCCACACTCCCATAAAAGGTTAATAAAGTTGTGGCTTATATATTCACCTCTTGATCTGATAAAAAATTATTTATCTTATTTCTAAGTTGATTATCTACATCATTCATGTATTACTTGAATTTCTCCAAGGATTTTAACATATAGCTCATTAATTATATGAATTCGTATATACTCAAGTCTTCAGTAAAGTTAAAAAACTATGAGAATATTCCACTAGATTTTATTAAAAATGTTCCACACATGAAATATTTTACAATGTATTTAATCTTTATAGGCCTTTCATGTAAACCACTAAAATGTGGTTTATTCATCATTCCTTATACATAAGCAATACATTTATCAAGTTGTTTTAGCTAAAAGGAGTTAAAATTACCTTATTGAAATAGATTTGTTAAGTTATTTTGGGTTACATGACCTAGAAGGTGACTCCACAACTAGTTTTTATTTGAGTCAAGTGAACTTAGTTCATTATCAACATCTAATGCATGGTTTTTATAATCTAATACAAAAATGTCGTTATTAAGTCATTTAATATAATAAAAAATTTAACTTTATAAAAATAACAATAATTGTCATTAAGCATGAAAAAAACCCTTCACATCAAGATAAGTAATTGATATGATGTCATTGGTTACACTAGGCACATTAAAACTAAAATATACTTGAAGTCATATACCCGGATCTGGTGAAAAAAACATAACATTTACCTTTCATTCATTGATACCAATAAACATGACCCAACATTAACCATCCAAAATATTACAAGACAAAAAGGAAATATTGGATCACTTACATAAACAATGACTTCTAGGTTTATAATTTTAGAGAAATTGTACAAAGCCTCACATAACAATACCCATTTCATTGAGTGGTCATTTTTCCACTATTCCTTAATTTTATTATTTCACATTACTTATTTCATAGGTACCTGTAAATTCTACACAAATGTAACCATTCTCAAAATAACACACTTAATTGAATTATTCATAACTCAGGAAGAGAAAACATAATAAAGGATGAGATCAAATGCTCAATAAGGATAAACATAGGCATTAAAAATTTAATATCTTAAATGTACACAAGATGTATATAAGGTTATGAGAATATATTAAAAGTGAATAACAATAATATAAGAGAATTCATACCCATATAAACCTAACACATAAACAATAATACATGCCATATAACATAAATAAACTATGAGATAAATACAAGTAAAAAATCATGATCCATGTGCAAATAATGCTTTATAAATATAAATATTATAACATAATAAAATTATAAAGAAATTATGTTGTTAACTTGGAACATTAATCATTCATCCTATAATCACCAATATAAGATAATTACAACATTATCTTAGGAGTAATTTATAATAACTAACTCTTTCATCTCTTAGGAGATACATCTATTTAGTAAACACTTTATTCCATTAAGTTTAACTTATAGTACTTTAATACATCATCTCTTCAATGAGATATAAATAATTTAAATCTATCATGTTACTAATTGAATTAATGGGGTATAACAGACCCAAAAATCATTTTTTACAATGTAATCACCCATAAATCATCCATACATATGTCAAAGTACCATAGAATGAATGAAACATTTAGATGCATTTAATTTTTAACATAACACACCTGAAAAAAATCATGATTCCTTCTTTTCTTGATTAAATCAAGGAATGGAAACTAGTTTTTTGAAAATACCTTTATACAATCACAAACCATACATAGAAATATTACGGTTGGAATCATTGTAACATAACCCCATTGGATTATATGAAAATAATAAGGTATGTTTACCAAATTATAAATACCATTAAAATAAGTTTTAAATTATTTCTTTGAAAATAGTGAAAACATCCATTTATTTTGATAATATTTTATAAAAAAATTATAAAATATTTCGAAAAACATTTATTTGAATATAATCAAAATAAAATTATAAAGTAATATTCAATTAAAAAAATTATTATGATGGTGGGAAAATCCATTTTTTTAATGTTAAAACCAAGATTACATTCATACATTAAATAAAATGTCATAAATACCATAAATTGAAAATATTTTAAGGGTTAATTTTTAATCCTTTTAGAAAAAAGTGGATTTGTGCAGTCAAAAGGTTCATATTTTCCAGTACAAGGATATGGGGATCACTGCACCAACATGCAAGACATTAATTTCCATGAGGATATTCAGAATCTCCATAGCTCATCAAAAGTTTCTATTAGGTGGGGAAATGTTAGTTATGATCACAAAAATGACTGATATAAACCCTCCAAAGGACCTGAGTTGTAGTAAAGTCTCATTTAAATACATCACCACACATGGGAAGAAAAAATTGATTGGTAATGAAGGATTCATCACTACCCCCCCAAAGATAAGGTCGAGGAAGGACTACTCAAACATTCCAAGGACCATGTCTAATAGGTCCTCTTCAAAGGATTTAAGATGGATTGATGTTGATATATTTAAGAACATAAACTAATTCAACTTTCCATATGAATAGGATACTTTTTATGAATATGATTATGGAAATTACTCATCTTATTATGATTTGTAATCATTCTCTTATCAGACCTGGGTAATCTTCCAGCCCTATCCACTCCTCCTGTGAACTTTTTCTTTATTATTAATAAATGGTTAGAGGATTTAAATTATCACTATAATTTCTAGGGATATTGGTATTAAAAATACAATATTCTCGACCTAAGAGAGAAATAAGATCATTTTTTCTTAAAAATTCTATTTTTTATTATTGTTTCCAAAGAGTAGAAAATAATAGGAAAATATATAAACCTAAAAAACCAAATTATAATAATATAGATGTCATTAAAAAATTAATACAATTAAATTTCCTCTAAAAAGAAAACATTAACATTAAAAATCCTAAAAAGATATGAGATTATAACATAAGGCCTTTACCCGTTTTTTAAATTTCAAATCAAAAGTCCTTGAAATAAAGAATATGGTATGAATATATAAATCACATAAATTAAATAAAGTTATATTTTAAAATTAATACATTTTTTATTAATTAAATGGTAAAAAAAATCATGGTACAATATATGATACGAGTCTTAAGAAAATGCGATTCAGACAAAGAGAAATGTAGCAATGATCATACATTTTTAAGAAATATTCAATCCATAATTTGATTTTTTCACTTATTTAAATCCATAAAAAACAATTTGAAATAAAACATAAAACAATTTTGATAAATATTCACACATAATCACGGGATACCAAATTTTATTAAAAAAACATATAACCCAATGAATGTAAATTGAGTTAAGAAATTCCTTACCTCAAGTCCCAACTTGAAATGATTGTTCCTTATCTCCTATATAATAGACTTATATTAATTATTTACATGATTAAGAAATTTTTTAAGTATTATTAACTTATAACTAATCAGTGAATTTTATATATTTCTATTAACTATTTAATTTCTTAATTAATTAAGTCCACATTAGGTGTTTTGGGGACGTTTGGTTCAAAATTGCAAAAATGACTTTAGAAGGATGACCATGGTCAAAATGGGTCATTGTTTCATAATAATGAGAATAATAATTATGAAATAATAAATAATTTTATAAATTAAATAAAGTATTTGAGTTTTTCATGAAAAATAATCTTGAAAAAAAGTACATCGACTCACAAGATGGTCATCCGTATATACACACGAGAAATGTTTTTACTTTTCATTGCATGGAAACTAAAGAAATAAAATAAAATTTTATCTTTCTAGAATGATTATAATGTTATATAAATAAAATAACATCATTACATCCATCCCCATGACCATATATGATATGCAGTTTTGGAAAAACTAATTATATCGCTACATATATATGGTAGTCCGTACGTATGCACGTGCGACGATTCCATTTTTAATGATGGAATGGTTTAAATATAAAAGAAATATTATATTTTAAAAATCATAATTATGTCATAAATATCAAATATATATATATATATACATTATATCCTTCATAATAACGATCCATGAAGGGTAGTGACAAGAAATGAAATACATCGGTTTGTTTGGCAATAGTCTCCACGTACGCAAAAATGATAGTTTTGTTTCCCATTTGATGGAAAATGATTTGAATAAGTTTATTCCATTAAAATAATGAAATCATAGTATAAATAATATTATTATGTTATTATATTTTAATTGTTATGATATAATTTAATGTTTTAGAAGAATAAGTTTAATGAAAATGCTCGGATAATATGATTGTCACCTCATCGAAGAACCACATTTCGCATACACCATAAGACTTATAGATTGGTCTTTTGGTGAGACCAGGACCTCTAGGAAGTGTTAAGTAATGTTGGAAAGTTATAATTTTAGATATTAGTTGAGATAAATGGCTCGTGAAGTGTAGGAAAGAGATGAGAGGTAGTGTCCTTATGTAAAATATGAGAGGAGCACCCTTAAAATTACTTAAATGACTGAATTAATATTAATTAATTTTCATGTTAAAGTGTAATAAAATTGATATATTCAGAATATAGGATAATTATATTTTTTATTTAGTATCATCCAATTAATTTTATTCAAGTTTAGGTGATGTTTTAACAATTATCTCTTATGATTAACCCCCAATAACCCTTTTGACAATTACCATGATATCAAAGTTTTCTACACATTATAGGTTAAGAATGTTACTATATATGCTCAAGTGACCCATAAATGGAAATATTTGTATATTATAAACCATATCCCATTTAAGTGTCCAAATATATGATTGTAATTAATTTTAAAAAAATTAATAAAATATTATTTTACATAAGAGACCATTAAAGTTATTTTCAGGCCTATTCATATAGTTAGACTTTGATGACATCAAGATAGTAATGTAATTATTAAATAAAAATTTAAAAAATAACTAAAATTATATATTTACCTCAAAATTTCATAAAATAAATTAATTCATCTATATTTAATTACATTTAGTTCTTTTAAAATCATTTAATTTATTTTTTTATTACATGAACAAACATTATGTCGACATTGCGTAAAAATTTAATATAATTATTCCATCACTAAAAGTTAAAAATAAATTACCATTATAAAATTAATATTTAAAATAACAATTTATTACTGAATATAACAACTTTTTATCCTTATGAAATATATTATACATATTAAAACAAAGAGAGTCACATTTTGGAATTTTTATTTACTTAAAATAATATAATGATCTTTATCAAAGATAAATGGAACCCAAATACCATGTTTTAAAATATATAAAGGGTATGGTCTAATTAAACTCATTATATTAAATATAATAAAGTTTATGTATGATATTTCAGCGTTATTTTATATTATTTATCTTGTTCTACCCATTTGACCCAAAACATAGTGACAATATTTTTTCCAAGGTTACAATGTATTATGACCAAATATAATGTTAAAATATTTAAAAAAAATTACATGATGATTAAAAATATTGAATAAAATTTATCAAATTAAATATCTATAAGTAAAAAAAATTACTTTTACAATAATCCTGAAAAATACGATGAAAAATGGTTTTTTATAAAAATATATTTTAAGTATGAATATGTTTTTATATCATAATATAGCATAATATTGATTTCAATAACATTAGTTGGATTATTTTTAATAAAAATTAATTTAGTATAATTTAAGACAAATTCAAAAAAATGTGACTACATAAATACTATAAATGAAAAAACAGTTTTCCACAAAATCAGAATTTTTCACTATTTACTGGAAAAATATATTTTTCCAAAAAACATCAAACTTTTATCCAAATATAATTTTGATATGATGGTTTATAAAATTATATAATTTTTATAAAATTAATTTCTAAAAATTTCATAATATTATTTTAATATTCTATTATAAAATAAAATAAAAAATCCATTTTTGAAAAAATATGTATTTTTTAAGCATAAAATGATATTACAAAAAGAGAGGTCTTTTTACAAAGAATTAATTAATAAATTTATATTGATTAAGAACTATATATATATATATATATCATAATTTGGTTGATCCTTTTTATACTTGCTAATTAACTGGCTAGTTTATAATGGTCATATTTAAGTTAAAATATTTCACAGTTGTTAAAGCTCAGTGATGGATATCTTGTATGTTATCGAACAAAGTTTTATTTTAAAATCATTGAGTATTATATTCTCCTCCCCTTGAATAAATTTTATCCTCAAAATTTTATCTTGATATTTGTAATTCTTGTGTTTTATATTTGAAAATACCTTTGTTGAAATCCCACAATATAAAAAGCATTAATAAAACATCCTTTTGAAAAGAGGGAAAGTGAAATATGAAATTCACCTAGAATAAAAAAATATAGGTATATAAATTGGAAAAAATTATTTGGGAGTTAATATATGGACATGAAGGATAAAATTAATGTCTAAATAATGATGGAGAGTGATAGATAACGTTAATAACATGAAAATGAATGATCATGAGAAATTAAATAAACATGAAACTATAAACCAATGTGGTATAAAAAAGACCATCAATTCATAATAAAATATTATAAAAAAGTAAACTGCTTCCATTTTCATTATAAATTATATAAATGTGTGGGATCGTTATCAAATTAAGATATAGAACATGGGAAGATATACTTACATGATTTTATTCAAATCCATAAATGCAGTTTCATCCTTTTGTTTCATGTTTTTAAATGTTTCTAGCACTATCTCATCAAATAGTCCAAGTGATGAGTATCTATGATGAATCTTCCTTATAACTAAATAATTAACTTTTAATAAATCATAGGATCTATACAAGGAAAAAAAGATAATCTTTCTGTATTTACTAAATCCAAAATTGTTAACGTATGAAAATATAATACCCAAAGATTAATAAACCTTCATGTGAAAATTTAACACATTTTACTACAAAATTTCAAAAACAATACCTAAGGTTCTACTTATTTTTTACATATATAAATAAATTTATATCCCAATTAACCTCAATAGCCTCAATAAAAAACAATGTTTTAACCTTAAATGCTATATCACACCATTCAACTTATATCCCCAAAAATATAATAATATTCTTCCAAAATAGTCTTTCATTTTAAACCTATGGGTTACGTAAACCTCATACCAATAAAATGTCTCCCAAATTATCATTAATCACTTTATAATTCAATTTCATAAAACCATAAAAGGGGTATATAACCCTTCAAACATACATTGAACCTTAATATTATAATCCCAATATGATATATATAAATCTAAAGTAAACCTCACATGAAAATATCATAATCTCAAAATTTACCAAATCCCTACTCAGATTCCAATTATAACAGTCTTGAACATGTGCACCTTGATCCTGTGCTAAAAATAATCTTTATATTTAAGGATCTGATACTAATAATTATGTTAAAACTTTAATCATACAAAATATTATATCATAAAAAAGAAATATTGGATCACTTACATACCCAAGTAACTTTTAGGTCAAGAGTTTTAGATAATTAGGGAAAACTTTTACATTACACTACCCATTCCTTTAAGTGATCATTTTCCCTTTATTCCCTGATCTTATTATTTCACATTACATATTCAACATGTCCCACAAAATTCTATACACATTTAACCTCTCTATTCATTACTCAAAAAATATAATTCTTAACATGGGAAGAGGAAATAAAAAAAGGATGATATAAAATTCTTATTAAGGGTGAACATAGGCATTAACAATGTAATATCTTCTTGGTGCACAAGATGTGCATAAGGGTATAAGAATATATTAAATGTTCATGAGCATTACACAAGATAAATCATACCCTTATAAACCTATAAATTTAAAATGATACATGTTATAAATATTTTACAAAATATGGTAGACATACAATTTAAAAACTATCATCAATATAAAAATAATCTCATATCAAAAGAAATATTAGAAGATACTAAAATCACAAATAATTTATATTTGAAACTTAAATCATCAAACATTCATAATAGAACCACCTAAATAGGATAATTCCAACATTATCTTAGTATTAAATTACAATAGTTAACTATCTCATCTATTAATATCTACTCAAATTTAGTAACTTCCGATGTCTCTTAGGAGTAACATACAATAGTTAACTCTTTCATTTTTTAGGAGTAACCTAAAAAATTAACTTATTTGTCTTAACCAATGAATTAGAGGGATATAACACACCAACATATTATTGGTTTATAATTAAACCATCCATAAATAACCATATTTATGTCCAATTACAATATAATGAACAAATCCTTTAAAATCATTCACTTTTAGATATTACAACCTTGAAAAATATCATCACTCCTTTTTATCTTGATTAACTCGTGGAAAGGAAATAAGTTCCATGATAATTTCTCAAAATAGTCATAATAAAGATAGGGAAATAATAAGGATTTTATAATTGAAATATAACCCTATTTGAGTATAGGAAAATAATATGGGAGGTTTACACATATCAAAAATACCTTTAAAATAACATTTATGGCATTTCCTTGATAATAGAAAAACATTTCTTTTTATTTTGATAAAATTTTAAAAAGATTTATTAAATATTAGAAAAAAAACTTTCAAAATAACTAAATTAAATTATAATATAATATTAAAATAAATTAATAGTTATGAAGGTAGGAAAATCCATTCTTTTAGCAAATATTGAAACAAATATTAATTTCTAAAATTTTATAAAATGTTATAAATAGACTTACTAAAAATATTAATTATTACATTTTAATACCTTCTTAATAAATTAAATAATAGTTTAAAAATAAATCAATAAGATATTAGAGTATATAAATGGAAATTTTTTAAAACATTTTCAAGGATATAGATGTGAAATAGAAAATATTCTTAACCTAAAGGAAAAATAAGTTTATTTTTTCTGAAAAAATGTTCTTTTGTTCTTCTAGGGTACTAATGATTGGAAAATGAAATGAAAACAGGTAAACCAATGAAATAACCTTATTATAAGAATATTTATGCGGTGAAAAATATTAATATTATAATATTTCCCTAAAAATAACTTTAACATAAACAATTTAAAATAGAAATGAGATTATAATATAAATCATTTACCACTTTGGTAACTTTAAAATAAAAAGACATTGAAAAAAAGAATATGGTATGGATTTTTAAATCCAAATAATTACATGAACTAATATTTCAAAATTCAAACATTGGGAAGTAATTAAACCATAAAAATAAATAATGATGCATGATATGAAGCATGACCAAAGAAAATGAGATTGAGACAATGAAAACCCATGAAAAGTTCATAATATTTGATGTGATAATTAGTCCATGAAGTGATATGTGAACATATGTAAAAGCACATAAATATTTTAAATTCATCATAAAAAACTATAGAGTTAAATTCATACATAATCATGTCATAACAAATTTAATGAAGAAGTGTTATAACCCAATGAAAGGAAATTGAGTAAAGAACCCCATTGAAATAAATCCGAAATTTTATATATGTCCTTTAAATACTATATAAAAATTTTATATTAATTATATACTTATTTAATAACCTTTTTCAGGTTTATTAAAATATAATTAAACCATTTATTTCATTTATATCAATGAAAAATTTAATTACATAACCTGTTGAGTTCACACCCGGTGTTTTGAGGACATTCAGTTCATAATTAAAGAATGACATTAGTAGGTTGATTATGGTCAAAGGGGTAATTATAACATCATATGTTGAATAATAATAATGATATAATTATTATTTATATGAATTAAATATAATTTTATAGTCATTCGTGAAAAACATTTGCAAAAAAAATATATTGTCTCGCAAGGTGGTAGTCTACACATATACAAGAGTGATGTTTTAAATTTTCATTTAATGGAAAATAAAGAAAGAATAAAAAATATTATATATATAGAATATTTATCATTTTATTAAAATTAAATAATTTTATTAAATCTATTCACATGACCCTCCATGAGAGGCAGTTTTTGAAAAATGAAGTACATCAATTCATAGAGACGGTAGTCTATATGTACGCATGTAGGATGGGTCCATTTTTAACATTTGGAATGGTATGAAGATATGTGATAAATTATATTTCAAAAATAATAATTATGAAATTAATATCATATATATATATATATTAAATATATCATAATAAATAGCCATGAAAGTTGGTGATGAGAAATGAAATACAAAAGCTCACGAGGTGGTAGTTCACACATGCTCTCAAATGATGGTTTTGTTTTGTATTTGATGAAAAAAGAGATGAATAAGATTATGTCATTGAAAAAATAATATAAAGTTTTATAAGAGATACTTATGTTATTATATTATAATGGTTATGATATAATTGAAAGAGAAAAATAATAATTAAAAAATGCCGATTAAGGTGATTATCTACTCTTTGAAGAACATCCTTTCACTTACACATTAAGACTTCAAGTACGGTATTTTTGCGAGTCTTGGACCTCTAGGAAGTGTGGAGGAATGTTGTAAAATTACCTTTTTATATATTTTATGTGAAAAATGGATCAAGATGTGTGATTAAGATATAAGTGCTTGTGCCCTAATATAAAATAAGAGAGGGGCACCCTTAAAATTACATAAAGTTTTAAATTAATAAAAATTATTTTCTAAATTTAAGTGCAAAAAAATTATATTTTATAGTATTTGGTGTATATATTTCTAAATACTTCCATAGAATAATATTTAACCAAGTTTAAGTGATTTTTTAGCACTTATCTTTTAGTATTAACTCCTTATTAGCACTTTTAATGATTACGACAATATAAAATTTTTTACTCCTTAAGGGTTAAGAAAGTTAATATAAAATAAAAATTAACCCATAAGTGGAAATTTGTTGATATTTTCACCCAAATTTAATTCACTTGGAAAAATATATGATTTTTATAAATTTTAATAATTTAATAAAATATTATTTAACATAACATACCATTAATGTTATTTTTGGGACTATTCGCCTAGTTTCGCTTTAATGAAATAAAAATACAATTAGAATTAGAATTTAATCTTGTAACACATCAATAAAATGATATATTTATATAAAAAATATATAAAATATAACAATTAATTAAAATTTTGTTAATATTAATTTTTTTTAAATCATTTACTTTATTTTTCTATTACTTGAACAAGCGTTGTGTGACTGTTATGTAATAATTTAAGGTAATTATTCCATCACTAGAAATTAAAAATAAATTAAAACTATAAAAAATTAATTCATATTTCTTATGATTATTTATAATTGAACATACACTCTTATTATCCATATAAAAATTATAATACATATTTAAACAAAGAGAGTGGCATTTTGGAATTATTCTTTACATAAAATAATATAAAGGACATTATCAAAGGGAAATGGAACCAAAATTCCATATTTTAGAATATATGATGGGGAAAAAAATTAAACTCATCCAATGGAAGATATTCACGTTTATCAATTATTTTGAATCATTTTTTCATATTTTTATCCTCGTTTTACACATTTTACTCTTACCGTGGTGACAACATTATTACCAAGGATACTGTTAATTATGAAAAAAAATAATGTTTAATTATATAAAAAATTAAAACATGATCATTCCAAATATGTAATCTATTTTTTAAAATTAAATCCCTATAAATTTTGAAAATTAATTTTCAAATAAATGTATAAATGTTGATGAAAAACAGTTTTCTGAAAATGTGCATTTTATATTTAAAAATGTTTTTATATTAAAGTAATCAAAATATAAATTTAAATAACATTAATTTGATTATTCGTAATTGAAATTAATTAATGAAAGTTTAATAATAGTTTAAAACCAAATTGTACCTTTTAAATACTTGAAAAGAAAATACAATTTTCTATAAAAGCGGTAATTTTCACTATTCACTAAAAAATTAAAATTTTCAAAAAAAATATAAAAATTTCATCCTAAGAAAATTTTCATATTATGATTTCAAAAATTATATTCTTTTTATAAAATAAAAATTTTAAGTTTCTAAAATTAGTAATTATTTTCACTCATAAAAACAAATAAAAATCTTTTTTGATGAAAACATATTTTTAAAGAATAATATGACATTTTTTAAGATTTGAGTATTTATTTCATAGGAATTAATATATAAATTAGCATTTTGTATGAAATTTATATATATATTCTATTATTTGGTTACTCCTATTCAAACTTCCCATTCAACGACATGGTTATAACAGAAATATTCTAATAACAATATTCCACCATCATTAATGTTTAGTTTTTCAAGTCGTGTATGTTGTCGAACACAATATTATTTTAAAATCTAAGGTGTTTATAATAAAAATCTATTAAAACTAAAATAATTCATGTTATTAGTGTGAGGATGTAGTCTCTCGCATCCCAGAAAACCAATAGAGCACCATTTTCACATCAAAGATCCACCTCCCCTTTAACACCCAACTCATAGATAAGGTTAAGTTGAACTTGAAAACGAATGTACCTAAAGTTTCATATTTATTATTTTTTTTTATAATTCTTCTTCGAGTGGGCAAGCTTTCCACATGAAAAATAGATTTCATTTTTTTCATTTTCTTTCCTTTGGATCTTTCTGTTCTTGGATGGTTACGGTTCAAAAGTCTAATACTTGGACTGAGTCTTTGGGCCCTTTTCTTTATGATTCCCTTTATTCATCATAAGGACCATGAGTTTTTCCCATGTCCTTATCAACATGTAAAATAAAAATGATGAGTCCAATTAGTTACATATTGACATTTATTATATTATAATTATCAATGAAAATGGATAATATTTGAGTTAGTGTGTCAAAAATGAGATCAGTGAACAAATTATATGGTATCTTAAATCCAGGATGTCCAAGCGGTCCATGTAGTCAATCATCTTGACCAAACATGGAAATAATGACACTTATTCTCTAATAATGCATGAAAATAGTGCCTTGGATATCTCAAATATCTTATGTATCACTTTATTCTAGTAATGATATCAGAAACAATAAAACTTGATAAACACATCCAAGAATTCATGAAGCTTTTGAAGCTCACTAGACATAGTTGATAACATTAAACACTAGACATATACCACACCATTCATGTTTGTTTTCATAATTATCTAATTCCTCTTCACCAGCCTCATTTCTAGGTGGCTTAGGAACATGGGATTCCAGCGCATAACATTTCTACACTTATTGTAGTATAGTAACAAAAAATCTATGCCATTTTTGTAAACTTTTTCCAATGAGACACGCGGGGAGGAGCCTTGCGGCCGGCTTAGGCCACGGTGGAGTGACAGGGTCGGCAGCTGATGGAGGCGGACGTGGCCGGACGACCACGTCGGTGGAGTGGCCCGTAGCCACGTGTCATGGTTTTGACAAGAAAGTAGTCCCCTGATCATGTGAGGACCCCCGGGGTGGACGGGTTTGATCAGTTGTGTGACACCCCTGGACTTTCCATGATTCTGGGCTAAGGGTTACTGGTCCCCCAAGGGAGGACCTGGAAGGAGGCGGGTCAGACCAGTCCCAGCGGGCCGGACCCACGTCCAGTGGGCCAGACCTGTCTTAGTGGGTCGGACCAACATCCAGTGAGCCGAACCCATCGCAGTGGACTGGACCCATGCCCAGAGGGATGGACTCGCGCCCAGAGGGCCAGACCTATGCCCAGCACCTGGGACCCACTCCCAGAGGACGAGACCTATTCCTAGCGGGCGGGTACCTGTGCCAGCGGGCCGTACCCCATTCCAACAGGATGAACCCCTGACCATTGGTCTGAACCCACCCCATTTGGTCTAAGAAGGATGAGACTAGGTTATCGGGCGACCCAGCAGCCTGGACCCTCGGCCAAGTCAGGCCATGTCGAGCGAGTCCCAGTGGGCCAGACCAACTAGACAGACCAAACCAGACCACCCAGACCCGAACTGAGTTAGGTCAGGTCAATCGAATTAAACTGGGGCATGTGGGTCCCCTGGACTGGATTTATCGGGTTGGTCTGACAAGGTTAGACCAGACCTCGATGCAACAGGCCCATGTTTACTAAAACATCAATAACTTTCAAACCAGGAGTCCGATTGATGTGCAGTTTGTGTCATTGGGACCCACATGGCAGGACGACCCTTGTGAAATTCTATAATTATGATTACATGGATGTTGACCCATTGAGACTTCATGACTCAGGTACCCAATGAGACTCTGTGACTCAGCTACCCAGAGAGGCTTTGTGACTCAGCTACCTAGCGAGACTCTGTGACTCAGCTATCAGCAAGACTTCATGAATCAGCTACCCATCGAGACTCTGTGACTTAGTTATCAATGAGATTGCGTGACTTAGCTACCCAGGGAGTCTCTATAACTAATCTATTAGCGAGAATTTGTGACTCAGCTACCTAGTAAGAATTCATCACTCAGCTATCAGCGGGACTCTGAAACTCAGATACCCAGCTGAGTCACGTTACCTCAAAGACCGAGATTTTGTTTTTTTTGTTTTTTGGAGATAGTGTTAAATGTTTTGAGTTTGTCTTTCCGATTCAGGGAGTCCATTGTTGGTGTAGCAGTTGACTTATCCATACACCATGACCCTGAAATCGAATTTCCTACTCAGTGCAAGAAAACACTAGTTGCTTGGGTCTTTAAAATGTTTTTCATGATCTCTTTGAGTTAGAGTTATCTCTCCAAGTATGATTAACTGACTTTTGTTCAACTTCATTTCTCTTAGGATTCCTACACATAGACAGCTAGTCAGTATCGTAGTAAAGGATCATGACAATGGTCCAACGAGCGACGAGGCATCAGTGTAGGGATTAGTTTCTAAGATGGAACCACAGGGGGGTGTACCAGAGGCACCACCACCCGTTGAGTAGTAGTTACTACCATCCTTACCAGTAGAGGATGCATACTGAATGAGTGTGTTGCATGAGTTTCAGAGGCAGAGGTCTTTGAGGTTTTGAGGTGAGAAAGGTCCTCAGGCAGTTAAGGGTTGGCAGGTGGTGGTGACATGAGTTTTTCTCTTCGTGGGGACCCCTTCAGAATAGATGGTGGTTCTAGTCGTTAGCCTTCTACAGGTCGTGACATGGGAGATGGTGGATCTTGACACTACAGAAGCAAGAAGAGGTGACCCTCACCTGGGAAGACTTTGAGTTCCTTTTTAGGGAGGAGTTATTCCCCAAGACCTTGCACTCAATATGTATATAAGAGGTACTCCACTTATGGTAGGGTAGCCTAACCGTGTATGATTACTCTGTGATGTTCATATAACACTCCTGATACTCTTATAATATGGTGTGGGACCCTTTATTTAGGTCCTAAACCTTTTAACAGGGGCGCATATAGGACATTATAACATCGATGATCTCTCTTAGTATCCCTACGTAGGTTGGGGGTGCTGCAGAGAGATCTTCTAGTGGAGAACTTCCTTGAAGAACCTGCACCGACTAGGATACCAACCACCAGACGATATGTAGCAGATGCCTTACCAACAGGAATCCAATAGCTTACATAGGGGTCCAAGAGGACCAGACCCTCTATGGGATGACCCTGTGATACTGGACTGACATTGTGAGGCCCCACAGGCAGTGGACACTAGCAGAGGAACAGGTTGAGCTTCACGTGTGGCGGGGAGGGGCACATAGCTCAAGACAGCCCGACCAACCATACAGAGAATCAGTAGGTGGTCTATGGATTACCAAGGTAGAGGAAGAGAGTCAAATAGGGTGGTCCACAGAGAGGAGGATGTGTTAGGGGAGCATGCAGAGCAAAAGACAATGGGAGGAGATACAAGGTACTACCACCATCACCCCCAGGCAGTCTACCACAAGCTCCAAGAGAAGGTGGATATGGGTGGGTCCAGCTTCAGGTGATGGAGTCATACACCCATGGATCTTGAGATATGATTAGTGGTATGATATATGTCTACTCCACTTTATCTTCAGTTCTTATAGACACAGGTTATAATCACTCTTTCCTTTACATTGACCTCATTTGAGTTTTAGATATTTCAGTGGAGTCGTTGGCTCAATTCTTAAGATTAGAGACTCCTGCGATAGAGGATTATATGATTGAACACCAGTTCTGATAGTGTGATATTACTCTAGGAGGTGAGAGCTTCAGATAAGATATCCTAGTAGAAACATAGAAAACTTAATACATCATCTTGGGTATGGACTAGTTATCTACAATGAATATCCAGATCGAGTATATTAGGTGCAAAGTGCGGTGTGTCTATGAGTATGGGACCAAGTTTTACTTAACTGTAGATAAGGGAACTTTTTCAGAACATGATGGAATTTCTTGGAGGAGGGTGCAGCCGATCACTCACCAGTTGGAAAGCCTCAACCTTAGTGTAGTGGATAAGAGGAGTCCAAGATTTCTTGTAGTAATGGATGAGCATGAGGATGCCTTTCCTAAGGATATTTTGGGACTACCTCCTCATAGGGAGGTGGACTTCATCATCAACATGTACCCCAACATGGCACTGATATTTATACCAGCATATCAGATGTTCCCCATAGAGCATTGTGAGTTTAGGTTACAGTTTAAGGATTTACAGGAGAAGGGCTTTGTGAGCCCTATAGTTTCACCATGGGTAGCTCCAGTGGTGTTTTCCAACAAGTAAGATGGGAGATTGAGATATTCATGGACTTCTAGCACCAAAACTAGGTGACCAAGAGAACAAGTATCCACTACCAATGATTGTTGATCTCTTCAATCAGTTGTAGGGGGTGTAGTGGTTCTTGAATATTCACCTCAAATTAGGCTATCATCTGTTTCAGGTATGGGATGAGGACGTACAGAATATAGCCTTTAGATTCTGGTATGTACACTATGAGTTTTTGGGGATAATTTTCGGTGCGAAAAATGACCCAATAGTGTTCACAGGACTCATGAACAGGATCTTCGAGCCTTACCTTGACCGGTTCATTATAGTCTTCATTGAGGGAATATCAGTGTACTTGATGCCAGTGGAGGAGAACGCTACACACCTGTGGATAGTTATAGATACACTATGAGAGCACCAGCTTTATAGTAAGATCTTGATGTTCCAGTTCTAGATTCACGAGGTCCACTTTCTGGGATATGTCATCTCGAAGGCTAGAGTTATAGTGGATCCAACAAAGATATTGGTAGTGCTTCCTTGGGATCCACCCGGGAGCATGACTGAGGTGCAGAGTTTATAGGGGTTGGTTGGAGACTACCGTATGTTCGTGCCCAACTTTTCTAGAGTACCAAAACCTTTTTCATCCTTTACATAACGAGGCATACCTTCGTGTGGATGGAGAATTTCAAGTAGATATTCTTGGAGCTGAGGCAGAGACTGATGACTGCCCCTATCTTAAGACTACCAGAAGAGGGCGTTGGTATATTGTCTTCTATGAATCATCAGGGACTGGACTGGGTTATGTCCTGATACAAGAGTGAGTAGTGATCTCCTAAATCTCATGGCAGTTTATTCAGCATGAGAAGAACTATGTGACCCCTGACCTAGAGTTAACAACAATTCTCTTTGCCTAGAAGATATGGCGACACTACTTGATGGATGAACGATTCACCATCTACTTTAACCCTAAGAGTATGAGGTATATTTTCTCATAAAAGGACCTGAACTTTAGATATGAGCAATCATTGGAGTTCCATCGGGACTATGAATTTGAGATAGTCTATACTCTTAGGAAAGGTAACTTGGTGGTAGATGTGCTTAAAAATAGCTCAGGTTTACAACTGCTGAGTGAAGGGACATATCATCTATTCGTGATGCATATATCTTTCATGGATGATGGTGGAGTACATTACCTTCAGTCAATGACTATCCCTCATTCACTATTACAGTGAGTTAGGGAGTCACAACTTGTGGATGTTGACTGTATGACCTGAAAAGCTAAAATATCATTAGGAGAGGCTCCTAATAGATTTTCAATAGGTGGGGGCACATCATACTTTTCAAAGGATGCACCATAGTACCAGTGATGCTTTGATAGGAGGTGTTGAGAAAATTCCATACATCCCCTTTGGAGGTACATCCTTTTGTGGCAAAGATGTACTAGGATCTCTGACATCAGTACTGGTGGCCAGGGATGAAGAAACGGTGGAAGAGTTCGTTTCATGATGCCTCACTTGTCAGTAAGTGAAGGATGAGCATCATGTCCCAGTAGTCTTGGCACAAACACTTGAGGTACCAGAATGGAAGTGGTATGGTATCTCTATAGACTTTTTGATGGGGTTACCATGGATGTCCAGGGGCCATGATTCTATATGTCTGATCATTGACCAACTCACCAAGTTGTCTTACCTCCTACCCATCTGGAAGCAGGGATCAGTAGAGGGCTTGGGATGACTCTACATACAATAGATAGTAAGGCTTCATGGGGTACCTTCAATAATTGTCTCTTATCGTGATGCATGCTTTACATCTCAGTTGTGTAAGAGATTACAGAAGGTGTTTGGGACTCAGTTTCACTTGAGAACAATTTTCACCCACAGACTAATGGTCAGACGAAGTGGATCATACAGACCTCGAAGGACATGGTTTGTGCTTGCTTCCTTGATTTTGGTTATTATTGGGAGGACTCCCTACCACTGGTGGAGTTTTCATACAATAACATATATCACCCCACCACTGGTATGGAACTGTTTGAGGCCTTGTATAGGTGGTCGTGCAAATCACCTCTATGATGGAAAAATCCAGGGGAGTCTATACTCATGGGTCCAATGTTGGTACATGCTGCCACTAAGAAGGTGTAGATCATCAAGGAGTGGATGAGGACTACATATAGTAGATAGAAATCATATGTTGATAGGAGGTGGAGACCCTTGGAGTTTAATAAAGGAGGCCATTATTTTCCTTCGAGTCTCACCCTGGAGAGGATTGTGAGGATTTGGTCGGGCGGCAAGTTATCTCAGAGGTTCATCAGACCTTTTCATTAGACCTTTTAATGAAATATTTTCTTATTACTCATCTAATTATCATTAAATATCATTTAATTGTTATTAAATTTTATATTCATGGATATACATGTTTCCAAATTTATTTTATAAAAAGTAGAATGATTTTTCAAAATAACGCTTCTTTTCAAAACACATCTTGGCCGCTCTCAAGTTGTTTATTCTTCCCTCATGAATGATGATTCTTATAAAAAATATATTTTCACCTTTTTAATTTTTGAACCCCAATTTTATTCATTAAATCAAGTTTTATGAAGTTATTATGAAACTCATTCATTTCATTGGGATAATTTATGCATGTCATTTTAATACGTTCTATGTGGCATCCATGATTATGTAAATATTATGATGTGTCAGATGGGATCATAATTATATATCCCAATAATTAATTTGTTAAAATGATTTATCTCATGAGATAATGTGTATTATGCATGAAAATGATGAATTTTTTTTTTCAAAATTTGATGTTATGATTATACACATATGTTTTGTGTGAACATGATGCTATCTTTGTTCACAGAAATGTATCATATTTGACCTCTAAGACACGATGTTTCATTTTTATGCATCTCCACTTTCCATACCTTTATTACATGTTTAATTCATGATTTTTATTTTGATCCTATTATTATGATATTATGATTATGATTATTATGCTCACCCATGCTATATTGATTCATGTTCTTTATTCATCTTCTTATTGGGATTTTAGCTCACCCCTTTTATTGATGTATATCCTTGGGTGATTACTTGTATTAAAGAGAATATGAGGGGCACAAATAAGATATATTAGAAAAAATTATATAATTATTATGATTTATTATGTGTAAGTTATGTTTTAACCTATTTTTCCCATGACACGAAACCTTTGGATCACGGATTTTTAATGCTATTATGTTATTTATCTTTAAAATAATTTAATATTTATGAATGAAAAAGTACGGTCACTATAATTATTGAGTTTGATTCCCAATATTTATATCTCCAAAAATAGAATCTAAATGATGTTCACTATGTTTTCTAATAGTTCTAGGTATATTATATTCCTCTAAGTTTTCCTTAGGGTCTGGTTCCCCTAAAATTTAATTACTTAGAGATATTTCAAGTAAATCACCAGTAAGATCATTAGTCTAGGAGGTGTTATTGATATTAAAATTAGAAATATCATCTTATAGGTTTTATAAGGAAACATTAGTTTCATGTGGATCTATTTCATCAAATTTTACATGAACTAATTCTTCCACCAGTATTGTTTTTTCATTAAATAATCTATAATATTTACTGGATTTAGAATAAACAAGAAAAATTCCCGCATTTCTCTTAGATAAATAATTATCCATATTATCCTTTTTATTAAGAATATGAAATCTACTTACAAAATTTTTTAAATAGTTTACTACGGAATTTCTCCCGTTATATAATTCATATGGAGCCTTCTTAAAAAGACATCTTATTAAGACTATATTAATTACATAAGAAGTTGTATTTAAATTTTAAACTAAAAATAAAGGTAGGTAATATTCACATAGCATGGTATTGGTTATCTTTTGAAGATAATTATTCCTTCTTTCAACCACCCTATTTTTTGAGGTATTTGATGAGAAGATAAGTTATGATTATAGCCATGTTTTCTACATAAGGATTCAAAATATTGATTTTAAAATTCATGAACATGATCACTTCTCACACTATTAATGGTAAATCCACTGTGGTTATCTAAAAATTTTATATACTTTTCAAAATACATACAATCCTTACATTTATGATCTAAGAAATATACCCATTTAAACCTTGAATAGTCATCAATAAATGTATAATCATAATGTTTTCTAGATAAACAAGAAGCTTTATATGGTCCAAATGAGTTCATATGAACCAATTCTAGTGGTTGAGAGGTAGAATAATCTTTAATTACTTTGAAGAATATTTATGTTAATTTCACTTTAGACTGAGATTACAGAATATTCTTTTCTTAAAATCTTGTTTATGTAAATCCTTGACTAAACCCTCTTTAGATAAATTTATATGAGAGTATATATTACAGTGGACTAGTCACCTATGACACAACCAAGATTCGTGATGAAGGTTATTTAAATAATAAACAATTTATGATAATAAATAATTTAAATATACTATATAAACATTATCAATTATTAATCTAGTAAACACTAAATTTAATTTTGAATCATAGATCCTGGTTGAATTATTCTTAAACTTAACATGGAATTCATAATTAAAAAATTGAAATATCAATAAAATACTATACTTTAGGTCCTAAAAAATAAAACTAAAGAAATTAGGAATGTTTTAGATTTACAAAAATAAGAAATACCCATAATTTTTCCGTTTTTATTATCGTAAAAGGTGACATGAACACCATTTACTCTAGTAAAATTCTAGAATCTTGAGAAGTCCCATATCATGTGTTTAGAACACCCACTATCCAAATACCATATATTTTTATAGTATATTTTCAAATATTTTTCCTAAAAAAATCAAATGAAAATAGATTTTGGTACCCAGATCTATATGAGATTAGAGAAGATAAAAAATAAAGATTTGGGAATCTAGATATGTTTTAAAGATTGATTCCTGGATTTTTAAACAAACTTAGATGAATTAGAAAAATAATATCTCTTAAGACAAAAACATATTGATATATATTTACATGTTCCGACTATAAAACACATATTTTCATCATGATATTCATTTTTAGAGATATCAATAATGTGAGTGGAAGAAATGGGAATATCATTTATTACCTCAAATGTGTTTTACATTAAACACATATTAGCCCTTTCCATGTTGTTCTACATGATTAGGTAAGATTCATTAGATCTATCCTCAAAATCACTCCAGGATTCCATTATTTCTTTCTTGTATTTATTACCTTTATCATCAAATTTTTTCTTATATTTGAATTTTGTAAAATATTCTTTGATATTTTCTTTTATCTTACACTCATAGAAAGTAAATTCAAAGTTAATATCTTTATTCCAATCTTCATGAATATAATGTTTTCCTTTGAATTGTTATTTAATTAATAACTTTCACTTTATATAGAATATAATGAATGTTCTAGGTAGATGAGACAACTCTTCCTCACAATCATTGTCACCATCACTTCCATTGGTTCTATTTTCTTTGATTATTTATTTTTTCCTTTGAATGGGATTCCTTGAATGCAATTTAATTTTTGAGCTCAATATCTTCATCATTTAACTTGATCTATTCCGCATAAATAATTATTTTCATATTAAATCTTTTATTGGAATATTTCTCACATGACATGATCAAAGTATAGATATAGTAGTGCATATACATCTGTCTAGTAATCATCTTTAAATTCTAACCACTTTTGAACTTTCATTAATGGGCTTTCCCAGAGAAACCATCATATTTGTAATTTCATTAAACCTGAGATAAATATTATAAATAGAATAATTAGTATTCAATTTAAATGTATCATATTTAATAGTATATATATTTAATCTATTTTTTCAATTTGATGTGTATTCAAGAGACATAGATAAAGTATCCAAATTTTCATAAGATAAATAACATAAAGATATTCTATTGAATTATTCCTATCCAAGTTCTCAGTCTAAATAATTCATTTATTTGGTATTAAAATTGCAATAATCCATATTATCATCACCCAAGTTTGCTATCTCAACTTTATATTTTTCATATTTATTTTCTATTAGTATCCATATGTCAAAAACCATTCTTGAAAGATTTATTTTTATTTTTTTCCATTAGGAATAGTTTATACCATTAAAATATATAGGCATGTTAGCAGTTGTTCCATCAAGTTAATTATTATCTATAAAGATATAAATTTATATCTTTGGTTAAAAAATTTATCACAATTAAATATAGATAAATAATAATATGAAAGAACTAAATCATATGATATAAACATCTTTCTATAGTGGAGTACTCAAGTGGGTGGTGAATTAAGTATCCAATAAAAATATATATTAAAAATATTATATTAAAAACCTTTTTTAATTTCACACTTTTAAATAATAAAATATATATAAGTTAATTATTTTCTGTAACCTCTCATAAGTTTTATCAAAACTTTGTTAGAAAAATCTTACGACTATCCTAAAATTTGATATTACACTACTTATATCAAATAGTTTAAATATCACATGTAAAAGATAGCTATCAATGTATAGTTTAGAAAAATAGATTAAAAATATTTTTAAAATAGTTTAGAAAAAAATTGAAACAAGAAGCATAATATAAAAATTCAAGAGGGTAAATCTCAAGTCAAGACCTAATCCTCCCCACATCAAAATGACCCACTGCCAGGAAAATTTATAAAAAATAAAAATATAATACAATGCCCGAGTTAGGTTTAGATTATAAATTTAAAATATCTATCCATGATAATTCATATCCAATTACATGATTTTTGTGGGAGAATAAATAAAAAGGGAATTAATTAAGAGTATCTGAGTACTTTTCTATGATATATAAGAGTATGTTATTTAAGAGATTTAAAAAAAAATCAAGCACAACTCAAAATTAATAAAAATAGGGAGAAATGGAATCAAAAATAGTTTTATGTTTATAAATATTCATGTTTATTTGTTATTTATATGTCTCTTCTCTCCTCAACTTATTCTTTTAGTTCAAAGATGATATGTGAATACAAGAGGATGTACACCGATCAGGTAGTTAATTTCACATGAAAATAGATTATCATATTATCAAGAACAGATAATTTTATATTTTTCCTACTCTTAAAATATCCATTCATTTTTTTCCAAAACATATTCTTCAATGAAAATAAATCTACCTCCAAAAAGATCCATTGGAAACCCATCATTGTGAATCCATTTAATCAGTATGAAATCCAATAATAATAAATGTTTATAATGTCACATTTAATTTACCAAAGAAAGTTATTTTAATAAATTATATTAAAATATAATTTATCCTTTTATACATCATCTCTTATATTGTTCTATGTCATATTATCCATGATTTCTTCAACATATTGAGAAAATACTAATATGATTCCTTAACAATCCATGTGGTCGATTTCATTGAACTTGTGTTTGATCTAGTACTTTTAAATATTCTGACTACCTTACATGTTCAATTCAACTGAAAATATTTTCTCTTCAAGACCATATAGTCATATCATCACTTGCACAAAATCCAACTCTCAAATTATTTCACTTCACTTCAACGTGAAGTTGTATGAACTCTCATGATAGCCCTAACAAATTTTCAGAATCACATCATTGTCATGAAATAAATTTAGCATCATTATTTGGTCGATTAAAAGGAAACATGTGGTCACTAAAATACTTTTTTATATTTTAGATAGACGAATAAACCATGTGTTCACTTCTTGTAGGCCCAGTGGTCACTTTGTTTCTAGTGCATTCGATTGAGGAAAATAATAGACCTAAGGGGACAACTATAAAACAACCTCTATATTTTAATGGAATAAACTATGCTCAATAGAAAATAAAAATGAAAATACATATTGATAGTATTATTTTTGATATTATAACTATAACAAAGCATTGGTACGAAAAATAAAAATCTTCTAGAGCTAAATAGAGTGATTCCACTAATGATTCCTATGACTAATTATAAATAAATAAATTCTTTATGTTTTTTACTAAGATAAGATGAATTAAATATAATATCTTCATGTGCTAAATCTTTTGAAATTTGGTATACCTTATCTGTGACTCATGAAGGCACATCAAATGTCAAAAAATTAATTTAAATACATATATTACTAATTATGATACATTTAATATGATTCCTGATGATTATATTTCTCAAATGTATCTTAGGATTAATCAGATTACAAATATGATTTATGCACTAAGAAATACTATTACTGAAAAGCCTTAATAACTGAGTATTCAAAGATACATAATTGATAGCTGGAGAGGCACTTTTTTATCCATTTATGAATCATGTGATGTAAAAAACCTTCCAACAATTGAGGTTATAGAATAAATAATAATGTATGAGGAAGAACATAAAGTAAATAATTTTGATTATAAATAAAAGAAATTAATTGCATTCAAAGTATCTCAGTCAAAAGATAAATAAATAATCAAATAATAGAGCACTAGTGGAATTGATTGCAACTCTGATAGTGATGAATAAATGACCCATTTAGATATAAAATTCATGAAATTTTATAAAAAAAAGTTCTTTAGGAAATCATACTTCAAGATAATGTATGAAAATAATTGATATTGGAAGAAATGTGGTAATTTTGAAGTAACCTATTATGAATGTTAAAGGAAAGGACACATCAATGTTAATTGTACAAAGATAAAATATAATATACATATGTGGACTCAGGTTAGAAATAAAATAAATAATTAAAGGCCACTTAGTGCGCTTATGAGGATAGGTCAAGTTACTCATATACTAGTTGTGATGATTCAAATGAAAAAGAAAATATTTGATTCATGGATACTAATACATTGTTACATCACATTTCTTCTGATCAAATTTAGGATATCTATAAACATGAAAATCATGATAAAAATAATATTTCCAATGAATATGTATTTAATTATTGTAATATATTAGAAGATACCTTTAGTGAGATAAAATATAAAAATTATAATTTCAAGAAACAACATGCCTTATCTACTATTGTTAAATATGATCTTACTATTGAAAAATAAAAGCACAACCCACTTCTCAAGGAAAATAATGACTTAAAATTAAAAAAATGAGATACTAAAAGAAGAAAATGAAGAGTTTTTTATTTAGAACTCAAACCCTCAATAAAATTTTGGGCAGTTATAATGTACCAAAACTAAGAGCTGATTCTGGATATTGGCCTGGATAGAAAAAAATATATATAAAACCCTTTTTATTCCTGGTTCAAATAGTATAAATAAATTTTTAGTGAATAATACATATATAATTTTGAAATATTAAAAAATCTAGTTTAGACCCAAAATTGATTTATTTTAAAATTTATTTATGTCTATTTATAAATCTGGGAATAAATCTTTCAAACATATATGGATTCTCAAAGAATTAATTACTAATATTTCTAGAACTAAAAATAGTTGGGTACAAAAATAAAAGTGTATTTAATTTATTATAGTATACCTTCTTAAAAATATCTTATAAGAAGCTAGGTTAAATGGATAATGGGTGTTCCAAACTCATTATAAGATACCTCTCAAGCTCTAAATGTCTGACCAAAGTAGATGGTGTTCATGTCACCTTTGGTGATAATGAAAAAGTTAAAAATTTTATACTTTTTCAAGTTGGTAATTATAAAACCTTCTTAGCATCTAAATTTTTATGTGTTAATAGATTAAAGTATAATATTTTAATAATATCTGACTTATGAGATAATTTCTTTCATGTAATGTTAAAAATAATTCCTGTGAGATTTATGATTCTAATTTTAATTTATTATTTTTTACGTTGAGGAATGATAAATTTTAGTTAGTTTATATAATTAAATTTTTTTCCAAATTTTTTTCTTGTTTAAATGAATTTCATCATGAATCTTGGTTGGAGAAAATAATAATACTAAATTTCAATGTATAATCTCTTAGAAAGATATTTAAAAAATATCTAGTCAAAGATCTACCTAAACTTGATTTCAAAAAAGATAAAGTGTTCACTCCATATAAATAGGGAATGAAAAATAAAGTTCCTTTCAAAAAATAAAAAGTAGTTTCTACCACTCAACCACAAGAATTAGTTCACATGTAATTGTTTGACCATATAGAGTTTCAAGTTTAGTGGGAAAAAATTATTCTCGCATAATTGGTGATGATTTTTCAAGGTTTACATTGGTGTATTTCTTAACTCAAAAAAGTGAGGCTTGTAGTCATTTTGAAATTTATAAAAAATGTACAAAGGACCTTAGTGGAATTACCATTAAGATTTTGAGAATTATCATGTATGTAAGTTTGAAAATAAATATTTTGAATCCTTAGGCTCAAAATGTAAAAATAATAATAATTTATCTACTCCTCAAGAACCTTCATATAATGGGGTTTTTTTAAATGAGGAATATAACCCTTTAAGAAATAGTTTAGACCATTCTTAGTGAATATGTACTACCAAACTATTTTTGGGATGAATCTGTAAGAAAAGTTGTTATATAATTAATAGAGTCTTGATAAGGATTATATTAAAGAAGACTGCATATGAGATATATAATGGTAGAAAGTCTAAGGTAAATTATTTGAAAGCTTTTTTCTTCAATGTTTATATTCTAAATATAATAGTTAAGAAGGATATATTTCAATCCAAGGGTGATGATAAAATTTCAATGGGTTATTATAAATCCATTAAAACCTACAGAGTATTTAATAAAAGAAAAATGTTGGGGGAAAAATATTTTCATGTAACATTTTATGAGACAAATCCCCATAAACCAAAAGATTCTATAGAAAAATCTGAGGATGATATGTCAAATTTGAATATCAATAACAACTCAAAGGCTAATGAAATTTCTTAAGATTGACTTTAAAAATATCCCAGAAAATAACATTTAAAGGAACCTAACCCCAATGAAAACCTATAGGAATCTAGCATACCTAGAACCATTTGAACTTTTAGAGACCATATTATAGATTCTTTTGTTGGAGTTCTAAATAACCAAACTCAAACTCATTAATCACTTAGAAAGTCGATTGAACATTAATCCATTTTTCACATCTTGAACCCAAAAAATAATATTGAGGTATTTAGTGATAAACATTGGGTGATGGTTACACAAGAATAGATGAATCAATTTGAAAGGAATAAATTATGATAACTATTTTAGAGACCTAAATACGGTTTGACCATTGGCACGAAATGGGTATATAGAAACGAGGTTGATGAATCTTGAAATATTATTAGAAATAAATCTAGGTTTTTAGAACAACAGTATAGCCATGAAGAATACATTGACTATGGGGAAACATTTTCCCCTAGAACTATACATTAATCCATTTGGATACATATTACTTAAGTAAAAAATTTATATTTAAAATTATATCAAAAGGATGCCAACAGTGATTTTATAAATGGTTAAATATTTTAGGAAGTTTTTTTAAAAAAACCCATGGATTTTCAAATCCTTGTTTACCAAATCATATTTCTAAATTAATGAAGGAACATTATAGTTTAAAACAAGAACCTAGATCATGGTATGATATGATCAACACTTTTGTTATTTTAAATGGTTTTAAAAAAATGTGTTACAGATCCTATCTTATTTATCAAAATATATTAAAAAGAGGTCTTTGTTTAAAAATATATATTGATGATATTATCTCTGTTTCATTAATAAATTCTATATGCTCAGTATTTTAAAAACTAATAAAGAATAAATTTGAAATGAATTTGATGGGTGAATTAAAATTCTCTTATGGCTTCCAGATCTTTCCAAAAAATAAATAATTATAAAATAATGTAATCATGGAAAATATATTTTAATTTTTTTTGGAACGGATAGATCAAAATGAAGTGATACTCCAATGATAACCATCTATAAATTAGAACTTGATGAAACTCGGAATCTAGTTGACTAAACCATTTATATAGGTATGATTGGGAGTTAACTATACTTAATATCTATATGAACAAAAATTATGTTTAGCATGTGTATGTGCACACATTTTCAAGAAAACTCCAAGGAATATCATTTGATTTATGTTAAAAGGACTTTAAAATACTAAAAAAATAATGCCAATATTAGAAATTATCTTTAATTAATTAGCTATTCTGATGCTAACTTTAGTGTCTATAAGTTAGATAAAAAAAGAACCCACCAAACATGTAATTTGTTTTCAAAATTTTAGAGTATCATGTTGTAGTAAAAATCAGAATTTAGTTTCATTATATATTGTTGAAGTTGAGTACATAGCTACAGGTAGTGTTTATGAAGTGGTTTTTTGGATGAAACACAACTTCTTAGAATATGGACATCAATTCAAACATGTCCCTATAAATTATGATAGCATAAGTGTTATTAAAATTTATAAAAAAGTTTAATACCATTTTAATAGAAATAACATTGATAAAATAAATAACTTTTCAAAAGATCATTATTAAAAAGGGAATATCACTCTTGAATTCGTTGGAATAAAACATTAAATTGCTGAAATATTTACCAATTATATGAACTGTGAGTTTTTAAATTTTATTGTAAGTGAGTAATTAATAAAAAATATGTTTAATTATATTATTTTTAATTTGGTATCTATTAAATATTTTAATTTTTTAAATTATTTCCATTAATATGTAATGTTAAGTATTTCTTATGTTGAATACATAGTTAATTGAATTTATTTTCTTTTAAAGATACTATATTTTTTTCAAGTATCTTAGGTTTAATTTATCTAATTTCTTGAATTTTACTATATATATATCAATAAATGATTTCAATACACTAAAATATAATCTGAATCATCATGTTCCTTTCCATCCTAATCTTGTCCATCTTTTGAACATTTACTGAAACCTTACTATTAAACACCTCAATCTCAATTATGAGTGGTTGAGATGAAGCATTCCTTCATAGAATATTCTTCTAAGGATTTTTATGCTTCCAAAATATCTTAGTAAATAAAAAGTGGAACTAAGAAACTCTTTAAGCCATATGGTTTGTCATGTGAAGTTGTTATATAGAAGGATATAGATGTTGAGTGAAGTCGTTCTCTTATTTGGATAGTAGTGTTTATATAAGGATGGACAGACTAGGTCCCATAAAATAATCAACTATAGAATCATTATTTTTAAAAGTAATTTTATTTGAATATCAGATTTGAAGTCAAAGATTAGTTGGATCTCATTAGAAGAACTACTAATAGTAATGAATCTTAACTTCCTTTAATACATTGGACTGATAGCTTAAAAGTACCACATCAAGGTGAGTATGAGGACTACTAATGTTTTTATCATTTAATTCATCTAAATTTTGAGATTAAAAAATATTTGGAGGAATTAACTATTGATATAACCTCTTGAAATCATATTTCTAGTGAACTAAATGGTGAATGTAGGTTGTTGTGAAAATTTATAAATTATAACATCTTCCCTAGAAAGGGTTATTTTAGCACTATTAGGCATCAATAGCTATTCCTTTTATTTTTTATGGTTCATGGTATTCATATTAATCTTCTTATATTTTTTATGATACATATGGAATATTTGAGTAAGGATTCTTTAGGATTTAATACTCTTCCTTACCCTACATTTATTTCGGATCTAGTGGAACAAAAAACTTATTTTAAATGGATTTGAAAAGTAATTACTTTTAGGTAGAATTTATCATAACCAAATAAATTGAAAGAGGGTGAAAATTAGCCTAAATCCTTGGAAAAAGATTTGGGTAGAAAATGAGGATATGATTTTTGATCATTTCAATTGTGTAAGGAATCCTACCAAACCAAAGAATGAAATATATATTGTATTGGATCCTGACTAGATAGCTGAATATGATTATTCATATAATGATAATGCATTAATGGATATTTCTAATTTTATTTATATTTCTAGAAGGGATTATGAAGAGATCATGGTATTATCTAATAGTCCATAATTTTCCAAGGATTCTAAAAACCCAATAGAGTCTGAATCAGAAAGGGAAGGAGTATCAAATTCTTAGGAAAGAATACCACTAGTTCAATAATTTTTTGACCCAACATCGTTGACTCTAAGTTTGATAAGGATGTCCATAAAGATGCATATATTCCACCCATGTTTGAGATGTGGGGAACACCTATTTCTGATTCTATACCTCCTTAATATCCTTTGGTTAACAAGTATTCATCTTCTTTAACTGATGATGTTGATTATAATAATGGTGATAGTTCACCCAAACTAGGTGGAATTGAAATTTATATTATACCCATTACCTTGGAGAAGGTTGAATAGGTTCTTTCCTCTCCAGTTATTCAGGAGAAAGGTAACCTAGATCTTCTATAAGAGATTTTTGGATTTAATCTTCAAGGAACAATTTCACATTCTTCTCCTAGAAATGACTCAGATAACCATTTTCAAGGTAAACCCATTTATGATTCATCTCCTAGGAATAAATTTATACTCTTTGAAGATTCATATAGTTCAGTTTATGAAATTGAGAATTAAAAGTATGAATCTTTAGATAACGAATGATTTATGTTAGATACCTTAAGAGTTAGTGATGAATGACTAAAATACATACCCTAGCATTGTTTCATTTACTCATGTTGAACATACAACAATTTAATCTTATACTACTTCTTCTACATCAATAATCACTTTATATTATTTTATTCAATTTAAAAACAATATGTTGGAAGTTCTAAAAGAATTTTTTCTTAGTAACAATAGTGTTGATGAATAGGATGGGTAGAATAATGTTGACTTCATTACTGAGAGTGTGTCTTTCCATATACATTCTAAGATATTAGTTAAATTATATAACATGGATCATGATTTTTGAAGTTTTATAGGACATATAGAAATTTACAGGGATAGATTGGATCACTTAAGATATACCTGATAGATATGCTCACTAATATTGATGGGTAAAATCTCTATATTATCACTAGTTCTTTCAGGGCTTGTACTTCTATTTCTGCTCCTCCCCATGCATCTATTTCTATATATGGAAATATTATTAGAATATTTTTGCATGGGAAAATTCAATGTCTAATCTATATTGTAAGGGATATAAGGAATCAAGTATAGATGGAAGCGTTATGACATGGTAAAAGTAGAAACAATGAAGAATACCCACGAAAAAAAATTCCATTAAGGTTTATATAAAGTATTATATTAATATAATTTTTACAAAGGAAAACCTAAAGACTTATTTTAGATCCTTATATTGGGATCTCTAGAGGTCTCCCTTAACATTATCATTAAAATACGTTAGAGAAAATATATTGATCATGTAACCTCTACTAGATCAGTTTATTTCAAAGATGAATGAGTTCTTTCATTGCATAGATCATGGGTCTAGAGTCATGATAGACATTACTAGTCTCTTGGATCCTTATATGTATGATTAAAATGCTCCAATTCTAACACATCCAGATCTTCTTATACCCAACATTTCTCTTTATCTAGCTTTTATGACTATATTTTCCTCAACCAATAATTCACCTAAAACATCTCCTATAGGAAATTTTGGTCTAAACCTACCTCAATACATTTATTGGATCAAACATGTTTCCAAACACATTTTGATTTCAGGATCTTCCACTTCTCTTCACCCTACACCTTCTCATGTTTCGGTTATTGGAAAATGGAACTACCATATTGATCCTTCTTCTATTCAGGAATCTGTTGGATCAAATTCAAATTAGGGATTCTAATAAGTCCTTTTGTAAAAAATTATTTTTGAATATTAATGAAATATATTTTACTCATCTTTTGTATCTTTATATTCTGCACTTTATTTTCTTTTTTCATTCTATTCTTGTTAATGTCTACCTATACATTCTTATCCTCTTTAATTCAATATTATTTATAATACCCAAATTTGGAGTAAACAATGTGTCAAATTGTGTTTAACGTGTTATAAAAATCTATAATATTTTAATTCAAGGTCCATTTATTGAATTGTTTTTATTTTTTATATTTTATTTTTTGTAGTTATTTATGTCTTAATTTGTGATAATTAAAAAGGGGGATATTATTATCTTAGTAAAACAATTACTTGACTTAATAATTAAAAAATTTATTTATTTTTTTATGACAAATTTTATGTCTTATGAATGTTATAGTGTTTTCAAAATATTATGGAAAATTTTCTAAGAATCATATAGATAGTAAATCTATAAAAGAGACTCTAAGGACTTGATCAAATGTATGAATACTTTTTACTAATAATATAAAGGAATCTGTAGAAGTTAAATTTCACTAAGAACTCAACCTGCTACATGAATGATGAATCATATATATGACCATATAATTAAACATGAAATAAATCCCAGTGCATACTCAAGGGGTAAGAAGACCAATCAGATCAACCACATATTATATCCCAGAGTGACTAAAATGGTTTGTCATAATTTTTAATAAGGGTTGAAGTGACCACACCACCAAGTGTATCGAATGCATGTCTATTCGATTGACCATAGTGGATTTATCATAAACTTTTCAATGGAACACAAGTAAAACTGAAGTGACAACATGGTATACCATTTATTTCATCAAATAATAGAGAATTTGAGTGACCACACATTGCATCCAATTGACCACATGATGAAGTAAAGTGACTGTATGAAAATATTATGATTTTTGAAAACTGTTGGGGCTTCTATTTGACATCAAGGTACAACACATTATAGTAAATAGACCAAATGATATTTTTAAAAATCGGTTAAGTAATTTATTGACCACAAGTTCAAAGTATCCTACCACATGACTTATCAAGGGAATCCAAAGAGAATTTTCACAAGTGTTGGAGCAACCATGGAGAATCTGATGTGTCACTCTTCAAGTGACCCTGAATAAAGTGATATAATATTTGAACATAATATATTCCAACCACATTTTGAGAAGAATTAAATACTTGGCCAGAATATTTTATTATATACATAATTCACACTGAGTATGGTGATTTATAATTATCCCTTTACATAAAATATTTTTAAAGTAATAAATATTTTTTCCAAGACTGATGTTAGAGAAAAAAGATGTGGTATTTTTTAAGAGTGAAAAAAATAAAGATAATAGATATTTTTTCAACAATACAGTGCTCTATTTTCATTAAAACTTCATCACATGATCTGATAAAACTATTTTTTCTTCATGTCTCATCTCAAAACCAAAGGATGACACTAATAAGAGAAGATAAATTTGCATAATAATTTATCTTCAAACATTTTATTCATCATGATTTCACTTATATCTCTCCATATTATTATTATAATTGATATGTGATTGAATTTTATATAAATCTACAAAACTTCAATATCATATAGAGAACAAAAGAGTACTCTGATACTCATAATTTATTTCCTTTATATTTTTACCCCCACCTAAATTATGGAAGAGTCTTTGTATTATCCTGGATAGACATTTGCAATGTTTTATCCTATACTCGATCAAGGTCATGGATAATATTTTTATGTTTTAATAAACATTAGGATAGGTCTCTACCGATAATAAAATACACATTTACTTTAAATTCCACTACATGATTTAATTTTTATCTTACTATATTTTTAAAACTTTTTTGAAAAATACCTTTTTCAAAACATTACTTTGATAGATAGATTTTACATTTGATATTTATACTATTAAATGTAATAACTAATCACGATAGATTAGAATAATCTAAAATTTATTCTAACTTAATTTTGATCAAACTTCTGAAAGGTAATTTCAATGCATTAAATTAGATATAGCTAATGTAATAGTTAACTAGGTAAATTTCAAAATAGGTGGATTTTTATGATTTTATTTAAATATAAATTTTTATTTTATACTCAATTAACCCTCTTTTGAGTGTGGTACTCATATGAATAGTATAAATATATTATTTGTCTCTCTCTTAGATATTCCTCCATACCAAAACCTGGTTTATAGATAATTCATGTCATGTATAGCGATGTCTATTCTCTGATGTATGCTCCTTTTATATAGAATCTAATACAACTACATCCACATCATATTCTGTGATAGGCGATGGATAAGAAGTCTCATCACCCTCACACTATCCAAAATAGAAAGATTATTGACACTAGATAGAGCTCTTTCTAACATAGTAAGTAGATGAATACAGTGTAATCAGTATCTCCACAATGGGTAAAATATCGAGTAGAGTAAGATCCAATCACCAGCTATCATTTTGTCATAATATGATATAGTAATGGAGTGAATATAAAAATTACTAATATAAGTATAGGAGAACTATGTATTAATAGTATGTCGTTGTGTCTCATATATAACAAAAATTAAAAGATCATATTGATGATCATGATAAACATCCTCCTTGCATGCTCTATTATCATGTAACACATCCATATAAGGATCATCACCCTCTAACACATCGACCTGGAGCTCACCATTGTCTTACATATCTAAGAACATACCATGATAAATCTCATCCATAGGTAGATACAACTCTACCACTGTTTCATGAAAATTCATCTTGTAAAATGTGAATCCATCTATGGAATCAAAAATGTATAGAAGGTTTTTCATATGAGAAATTTATAAAAAAAATATAGTTAATAAAAATTTATAAAAGATCTATTCAAAATGTGAATGATTTATTCTCATTTCATGATATTCTCATTAGTGTCCCATAATATATTACAGTAATTTCATGTGGTACGTGATCTCATAATATTTATATTGTGAGAGATACTTGAACATTGTTCACTACCCTATAACCATCACTCATGACATATGATCTATATCTCAATATATCTCACATGATATTTCCTCCAGTAAATGTTTCATTTCCTTGAAATATTTAGGAAAATATGTGTAAAAAACAATATGGGAGGTTCATGAGTGGTTAGAATGAAGTTTAACTACCTCATAACTCAATCGATATGTTGTCACTCAACCATGTGATAATGAATAAGATGCACCACAGGTGTTTTAGAAACAAACATCATCATGTAGTGAGGAAGAATGGTCTAGAAAATAGGACTCTCATATTGCATCCATGAAACTTGTAATAACAAAAAATGAATATCAAAATTTGTTAGGACAAACAATAATAATTTCAGTATATAATTAATAATCATGTACATCATCTGGAAAAAAATCCATCATAAATGTGTGGACATCAAGTGTGGAAGTATCTATATTCTTGTGGGTCTTTCTCTATCTACAGATAATAATATTTTAGTCATAGCTTCACAATATACATTTAAATACGTGAGTTTCATATAAGATGGATGGATAACTATTCAATCATCTGTGTGGATAGTCTTATTTGATATCCATAGGAAATAGTGTGTGAACACGTAGACCAAAGGAAAGGATGTGTTCCCATACACACATTTGAATAAGAATAACAAATCCTATACTATTTCTCGTATATTTGTGACATGATCTCCATAGCACTCTATATTTATTAAAAATACATGTGGACCCATATTTGTATCTATATTTCTATTATAGGTTCTTATTTAGAGGTAAATACATTAGATTGAAAAAGATTTCATTTCCAATAAGTTGAAAATTTTATGTGTATGAAACTCTCCAGAAAATAATCTTGTCAGCATCATCAACTAAATTTTTGAAGTGCTCATATATCCAAGAAATGTGTAGTCGAATACCAATGATGGACCTACCATCATGTAATGGCCCGGACACCTCCGGTCCATTCCTTTTTTGAAATTGATGTGGTCAACACGACGCGTGTTATAATGATAATTTTTAATACTGATGATAACATAAAAATATGTTAAATAATAATTATGATGACATAAATTGTGTGATTAATTAAACTAAAAAGAGAATAATCATGATAAAATGATTTAATGGGTGTTATTATTATTAATGATGTGAAGTGGGAAGGTGTGTGACCCATTAGATGTTGATAAATGAAACATTGGGTTTATTATTAATTGAGTAATTGTTGAAATTAAATTTGAATAATAATAATGGGTGTTCTGTTATTAATATTATTCATAATATTAATAATAATGAGAAAGTAATGAAATGAGTCATGGTATTTATTGCAAATAAATAAATGAAGATGCACAGTGGAAGCATGGTGGTGCATTAATAAAATTAAAGGTGAGTTCGTTATTATTATTATGATAAATAATAATAATAATGGTAGTGTAAAAATATGTTGGGTTTATTAAATTTAATGGTTTTAATTTAATAAAAGTGGTTTCAATTTAATCAGTGAGAAATAAAAATAAATAGAATTAAATGATTAAATTGACGGATGTTATGCAACATTGATGTTGCATAGTCAGATTCAGATATCCAACAAGGTGGTTTAACGTGGTCAATGGGATGAGCGTAAATATTATCATTATTAAAAATAATGACAGTGGTGAGTTAATAAAATAAGTTGATGAATTGTTATTATTATCAAAAAAAAAATAACAATGATGGCGTAAAACTATGTGTGAGAGGTTAATGAAATTAAATGTATTAAAAAGGGGTTGAATATGTATGTTATATAAATTTTGTTTTTTCATTTAATTAAATTAAATGATATGGTTTTGAGTCGCATGGAATGGTTTCAGTTTAATATGAGAATAATTATAGTAATATAATTTAATGGGATTAAATTAGAGCATTAATGATGAGTGTTATTAATGTTAATTTTATTAATAATGACATTGAAGTGAGATTGGGGAGAGATTACAAAGTGATGGAATAATAAAGAAAATAATAATAAAAACCATAAAAGAATGGAATTAATGGAGTCAAAGCAAAGGAGGCACCACTTTTGTTTGGGGCGTGATGGAACTTTGAGAAGAAATGAGATTTGAGAGAGAAACAAAAAAAAATAAGAGAAATAAAATTAAAATACAAATAAATGAAAAAGGGAGAATTGGTGTTTAATTCTAGTGCCCAAAAAGACTCTAAATCGTGATTGATTTTGGAGTTATGAAAAATAAATAAATAAATGATTAATAATAATAATAAAATACTGTTATTATTAATTTTGATGATAAGACACCTATTTGTCTGTAACTTCTTCGTGCGACCTCGGATTCACGAACCGTCAACGGCAGTGCGACCCTGACTACGAGACAGAAATTATGAGTCCAATATTGGATGTATTTTTTTTGGGTTTCTGGATCAGGTACCTGAAACGCTCCTGAATTAATAGATTTAATATTATTATTAAATCTTCGACCAGTCATAACTCCCGCGTGCGACGTCCGATTGACTTGCCGTTAGTGGTGATAAGATCTTGTCATTAAAGTGATAAATTCAAGTCTAATGTTTGGTATTAAATTATGGTTTGTTCCCCAGGTCAATAAAACACCAATTATTAATTGAAGTTATTATTATCATTAAATGCATGGAAACCGAGTGACGTGTTGTGGGTTGACCAGTCAAATAGTGTAATAGTCATACGGTCACGTCGTGTATTCATTAATACACGATGCGTACCATTTTACCTTTTCATTGCCTATATATGAGAGGAGAATGTGTTATTTATAGACCCCTCTTCTTCTCTGTATGGTGACACTCCTGGACGACTGAGAATTCATCCTCCTAACTTCTTCATCTGGACTCTGATCGTCGATCCGTCAGTGACTATGGGATCGTGTCAGCAAGGAGAACATTGTACACCCTATTATGTTACCTCTTCTTCGACTTCCCCTCCACAGTTTCCAACCGAGGAGACTACTGATAATTGACGGAAATTACGGTCTTTGACAAACGACTCTAAAAATGTATGTTAAACCCCTATTCTTGTATTCTTTTTTCCGATCCTACTTCTCCCATTTTCGTTCCATGCAACGGAATGTGATCTCCGTGTTGAGGGAGTTTCTTGTGTTGTTGATTCGGTGGTGTCGTGACGTCCTTGGTGGGTGAAGTCGTTCTGGGAGAATCCTTGTGATCATGGTGGTCGTGTTCATAGAAGGACATCGGAACCTATTGAGGTAGGGATCTTACCTTCGTCTCTCTAAATTGTGCATCATGTGGGGTGGGTTTCCTCATGTTTACGTGAAACACTTTTGAACCCATTTAATAAAGATAATAACTGGATTATATAACGGGGATGGGAAGTTTGTGAATGCAGTTACATTATTTATATCCTGTGATATTATGTTGTGAATTGAATGAGCTTCTGCCTACTAAAAATCATGGTCGTTGGGGGCCTTTGCTTACGCAATTAAATGTTTCCCTCTCCTTCTGGATTTTCTTATGGATGAAAATTTTATTGAATGTGGAAATTGGTTAATCACGTAAAGTTGGCTGATTAAATACCTGGAACCCTTGTGTGATCACCCCGACTGAACAAACTGAAATAATAAATATGTGGGTGCTGGTTAGGGTTTATTTATGTAAAGGGGTTGTTTTATGGGTTGTTGTGGATCGGGTGAGTAGCGGGGTTGCGGTTGGATTGATTGTGGGTTGGTGTGAATTCTATGTTAGTGACGGGCAATGGGGATGTGATAAATGGTATCAAAGGGATGATGATGTACGGGTTTCGGTGTGATTGTGGTTATGGTGGTTGGCAGCGGGGCTGTAGGGATGGGTTTGAATGTGAACGAACTATGGGTTGTGAATAATAAATAAAAGTTGAAGAGTTAATGATTGGCGGGGCATGGTAATGGAACGGTAATAATAATCAATGGGGTTGGTTGGTTAATAAGAAAGGACTTGTTTGTGTTGCTTGTGTTTTCCTAACTTGATTTGTAGATGGCACAGAAATGTTTAATGAACACTTGATCCAGTTTGGTTGTTGATAGTTTCCTGTTAGTTAAGAAACTGATAACTAAAGCAGCTGAAACGTGAAAACATTAAATGGGGTTTTGGGATTATTTGTTGTGTGCATACTCTCGAAGTAGCAGTGCCAAGGCACATGCTCAGATCTTTGTGTAGAAGCCTTAGGATGGGATGAGTGTTTGTTATACTTATATAAATCTGTACATTTTATGTTTCTTTATGCACCCCACCCATGTTGAGCACTTAGTGTCGGACACCCCCATTTCATGGGGGAGGGTGTTTTTCCCAACACATCTATTAGTGGCTAGTTATTAGCTCCTTTCTTCTCCCTTTCCCGGGTAGCCCAAGTATATTCGGGTAGGCTGTGATGGCTTGAGGTCCATTTTTAGCCCAAGAATATTCGGGCGGGGTAGTGTGGTAGTTGGCCCAGGTGTGTGCGGGCAGGTGGTTTCCCAAGTGTCTTCAGGATGAGGCCTAGGTGTCTTCGGGCATGGTATTAGATCTTTAGCCCAGGTTTCTTCGGGCGTGGAGGTGGTTGTTCTTGCCTAGGTGTTTGTAGGCGTGGTTACATGTGATAGTTGTGGCCCAGGTGTGTGCGGGCGGGGTGAGGCAGTGGGACTGCGGTGAGAATGGAGGGATTGGTCCGATACGTAGGATGTCTTCAATAACCAGTGGGAAAATGGTGCAGGGTACCCAATACTCTTGTTCTTATATAAACTACTACTACATGTTGTTTTGTGTTTTGGTGAGTGTGACTGGTGAGGTTGGGTGGATAGAATTCCCTGATAGGTTTTGGTTCTTCTGGTTTCTCCCGGGGCATTAGGATGTCTCCCCACTTGTGCACGAGAGCTTTAGATTTTCCTACTAAGTATACTTGTATGCTCACCCTATGTTTACTTTTAGGTTTTCAGGAGGAATTCAGGGACCGTGCAGGACCTTCCTAGTCAGGCGTTGGAGTTTTGATGGATGTAGTTTTTGCTTTATTTTTTTTGTATCGTACTTTGGATCTTTTCTGGTAGTTGTATCTTTGTTTAGTATTGTATAAAACATGCATATGGGTTTGGTTTTGGGTTTATTTTCATTTACTTGTTTTTTTCTTTTGGTGTTTGACTCATCTTATTTCCCGATCTTAAATAATAAAAAGGGAAATGCCTCCCATATTTGTGAAAACTCATACCCTTGGCGCTAGTCGCCACTCCGGGGCCTACTAGAGGCGGGACTCGGGGGTCATTATCTCCCTTTCACCATTTATAGCTCAGGAGGGCCATCTTTGGTTGGAGGGGGTTGTGACACATCATTCTAGACCTCAATTCTTATTTTCCTATGAACAAAATAAAATTATTTACCATAAACTTAGCCTCCCATAAACGCACTGTCAACAGGGAGGCTTAACAAAAGGGACACATCATCATGAGTAATTATTATCTCTATATTGGGTAGATGAAAATTATGTGTCTCTGACTTCCGTTACTCTAAAAGGGTTGCAATGAGTTGGTGATCAAAAAAGGTGAAATCATAAATCTCTATATTGTAGAACCCTACAAATTGAAGATGATGGATGATAGTAGGAAAGGATGAGATGTGATGGATGTTGTGTGATATCTGTATTCTCTAAGTTGGAACATGAAGACCCTATAAGGAAAATCATGAAACACGCCTATTCTGAATGGGTGAGAAATGAAATTTATGACATATATATAAATGATATAATCATTATTACTTATTTTTAAGTTAATAAATTTTTTAAAATATTTTGTTAGTAAATATAAGTAGAAAAAAAGGTACATGATAATAATTCCTTCTAAAAGATGAAACAAGATACATTATAATAAAAAAATTTACACAAAAATTATGAAATACATAAATATGAACAACAAGGATATGAAGTGTAACTATTTCCTACAATTTTGGGACCTTTTTTAAAACTATTAACTTCTACATGAAATATGCTTCATCTTATTACCATTCCCCATTCTTGAGGATAGTCCATCTCATTTATAATACATGTTGAATTTTTTTCCTTCCCAAGTGGTTAAATTTGGTAATATTATATACCACAGTTGACTGATCAACAAAGTAAAATAATGAAAATCACCAATAGGGATCTCAGGCACACTATAAAAGTCAAATAGATTACTAAATTTTTATACATGATTGAAAAAGGGTTCCCAAGATAAATTAACTAATGAAAAAGATGCAATGAAATGAGAACATGAATACCTCAGTGCCGGGAAGGAATCACAACCATAATACCTATTTTCTTGTAAGACCACTAATAATCAATCACTATTTCATATGATTGGGTTGTGAAACTTTATTACCTCAATATGGATTCACTCCTAGTCAAATATTCAAACACAAAATTATTACACATCCAATAATATCTTATCAATGACTCTCTATAATTTTTTTATCAGGGTTTATCCCCTATTTCATCCCCTGATAATCCTATTGAAATCATTATACAAAGTACATCACACATCGATACAATGTCTCATATACAAAGCCTATGATTAGTAGATTACTAACACCCTTGAAGGCTTCTTTTATATACTCTATAATATTAATAGTAATATTTCTATATCTTATGCCACCATCATATTCCAATGACCATTTCTCCTCAGAAATCAACATCATTTAATCATACATGGCCTAAATAGTCCTTCAAATTCTTTCAAGATGGTCATTGAATTTTCTATATTTCAATTTGTATGATGAAACAGGAAGCCACCAATTTATTTAAAATTAGAGATAAAATTATTCAAATAGATATATGATTGATGAATCAAAACCAACTTGATGATTTCATTATTTATTACATCATCATTAAAATGTTTATTGGAATTACTACCAATATGTCTGATAGAATATCAATTATAACTATTAAATTATCATCATGAATGTTTATAACTATTTTAGTCCTCTATAATCTCTAGAATTTGATCAAATATCAAGAACACTCTTTGTATTTTTGTAACATTTATGTATATATAATCCAACAACAAAATAAATGATTCAAATTTATCCTTTTTAAAAATGGAAAGTGTAAATGGGATAGGGGAATTATTACCTTGTTTTGTGGAAAAAATGAGTAATAACCCTTTAAAAATTATATATATAAATGTTCCATTGATAGAAATGAACTGTTTCCAATAAGGAAATGTGAAGATACATAGCTTGAATGACCATAATAAGCTAAGGGACATGACCATTCTTTGGTCAACCCAATTATACTATTAGACATACCAAATGGTGTAAATATGATAAATGGACTTATTTTTGAGTGACAACAATCCCATTAAACATGGAAAAAACTTTATATGATCTCTCTCAAATTTTTTGAGTGTGGTGGAATTAGAAATTTTTCTATGAATTGTCCTAAGAAGAAAGTTAGAGAATATCAATATAATTCTGATAAAAAACCTTGATTGAAAAAGTGTAACAAAAATGATAAAGAATAAAATTATTCCAAAAAATATTGAAAGAAGTTTACTAGAAAGAAAATAAGTATATTAAGCTAGAAATTTGAATCTGACTCAACTTAAAATAATTATTCAAAAGATGAATGTTTATAAAAATTCAGAAACTTCATTGAAAAAGTGGAGAAAACAAAATACTCCTCATAAATTGAAGAAGGTGATGAATAATCTTATAGAGATTATCTTTTTATAACATAATGTGTTTCTTATACTGAGAAAAATAAATCTCTCAAGAATGAAATTAGAGCAATGAAGAAATATTTTGAAGAAATTACCCATGAATGAAAATATTTCATCAAACATGAGGAGAAATACATCAAGTAAATTTTAATTTAAAAACCTAGAATTTATGAATAAGTAAAGATGATTAAAGATCTTAGTTGGAAGATAGAAGATAAGGAATAATAAGTTAAGAAGTTTCAATAAAAACATATTGATTCTGAAATTACCATGAAGAATATGAATGAAATCTTCAACAAATCTTTGAAAGTAAAAGTTGATACTTCTAAAGTTGCTGAGAAGGTACAATATGATAATTAGGTGAGGTATTATATTACCAAAAAATAATACTTCATATGATTCTTTTAATATTTCAGGTTTCATAAAAATTATTGGGAAATCATTGGTGGAGAAAGTATGTGAGAAGCCTATCAAAACTAAAAAATTATAAAACTAACTCAAAAATAAATATGGTCCACATCCTTGGTATGTTAGAGCTAAAAGAAGTTACCAACCTCAAAAAATATTCTATAAAGAAAGATATTTCTTAAATATAAAACCAATATTTTAGGGATATTACTGGTGTTGTGGAATATATGGGCACATAGCTTATAATTGTTATCATAATTTATCTCTACCCAGAAGAAGGTTTGAGAAAATGTGAACGAAATAGTGAAAGTATAATGAGAAAATTTCATAACTTACAGAAAGTTGAAAAGGTGAATTCTCAAGATATAAGAAAATTTCTAACAAATAATCAATTTGAATGTCTGGAAGAAGTGTTTGAAATATGTGATCAGGTTGTTCATCATTTCGACAAATTTATGACACTCCTTCTAGAAAAAAAATGCTTATGATAGAAAAAAAGGTAGATAAAAAGGAGAAAGTTGGGAAAAGAGATTTTATTATTGAAACAGCTTTGAAAGTAATTAAAAGGAACAAACCATGGATACATGATAGTGGTTTATCTTCACATATGATAGATGATATAAAAATATTGAAATTTGTTGAATGTTGTGATGGAGGATTAGTTACCTTTAGTAATGGTACTTCCTTAAAAGTTTGAGGAATCAGAATAGCTGATATTGAAGTGGAAAAGTTTAAATTCATGTAATTTTTATTTTTTTGATGGGATAAAACATATCTTACTTAGTGTAATTCAACTTTGTGATAATGAAAAAGAAGTTTTTTTCTGAAAAATATTTTTTTATCATCAAAATTGTGAAAGATGGAAAAGTTATTACAAAAGGAGAAAGAACCTGTGGGAATTTCTTTTAAATAGGAAAATTCAACAATTCCAATTACATGAGTGCTGAAGATGAAAAAAAAATTGGCACCGAAGACATGGTCACCTTGGGAAGAAAAATATGAATAAACATTATAATCTTGATGTTGTCTGGAATTTTCCAGAATTGAAAAGAATAGATGGATATGTTATTATTACTTTCTAGAAAGGAAAGATGACTAAGAAATGTCATAAAAGAGTTGATATTCAATCTAACAGGACACTTGAGCTTATTCAGTCCAACTTAATGGTTCAATGATACATCAATAAAAAAAGAAGATTTATACTTTATCACTTTTATTGATGATTTCACTCAGATGAAAAACATCATATTTATGAAGCACAAGTCAAAGGCTATTGAAATGTTCATATTAATTATAAAATATGATGAGAAATAAATTGGATTTTCCATAAATAGGATGAGAACATATAATGGTACTAAATTCAAAAGAAATACTTTTTAAATTTATTTAAGGAAGTATGGTATCAAACATCAGTATAATGCCCTTTATACTCCACAAAAAAAGGAGTATCAAAAATAAAGAATAAAAGCTTCGTGGTAATGGGAAGAATTATATTATAAGTATACAAACTTTCCAAATTCTATTAGAGAGAAGTTGTTATTACTACTTTACATGTTAAAAATAGATTCTTGTTGAGACTAGAAACCAACATGAATCCTTATTAAATGTGGTATAAACAAAATCCTTCATTGAAATACTTCAATGTTTTCAAAATTCCATGTTTCTTTAAAATCCAAAATCTGGATTTAGGAATGATTGATGAGAAAGTTGATGTAGGAACTTTTATGGGTTATTCCCCAAATGGAAGAAGTTACAAATGAAAAATTTATTGGACACATATTTTGTGAAAGTAATTTAATTAAATGTTTCTTAAAAAAGGTTTTCAGAATGTTTTAGAGGATAAACTAGAGAATCATAATAATAGTGAATGAAATTCAAAACATCCTTATCAAGGTTCAGAAGAATCATGTGATCAGGATATTTCAGATGGGAAAGAAACATTGAAATTTCCTACCTTACAAACAGATTTTGAATCCAAAAAAAATATTGGAAATTTGAAGGCTCTAGTCTAGACAAGAAGAAAGATGAGATTAGATAATCAGATATCACTTATCTAAAAATTTGAATCCAGATCAGTTTTGGAATCTATTCAACACAATGAATGGGTCGATGATATGAATGGAGAGTTGGATCATATTGAGAAGAATGAAACATGGGAACTTGTTTCAAAACCATAAATTAAATTTTTTATCGGAACCAAGTGGGTTTATAGAAAAAATATAAATGAACATAGAGATGTTTCAAGAAACAAATCCAGTCTTGTTTGTAAAAGCTATGAATAGGTGGAAGGTTTTGATTTTGAAGAAAGTTTTACCCCATTTGAAAGATTAGAAACTATTAGAATGTTTATTTTAGTTGACACACATTGGAATTAAAAATTTTATTAGATGAATGTAAAGTCATCTTTCTTAAATGGTGAGATTTAGGAAGATGTTTACATTAAACAACCTTGTGGGTTTCTACTTGATGAGGATGAAAAAAAGTTTATAAATTGAAGAAATCTTTATTTGTGCTGAAATAAAATCCACATGCATGGTATTATAAACATGAATTTTTTTTATGGATGTTTAACCTTTATAAAAAAAGTTGATAGAAATTTATATATGAAATATTTTGACTTCATATCTCTAATTATAATTGTTTATGTGGATGATATAATTTTTGTTGGGGATAAATAAGATGTTCGTAAAAAATTTCTGATGAAGAAGAATTTTGAAATGTTTATGTTAGGAGAATTAAATTTATTCCTTGGATTACTAGTTAAATAAAATGAAAAATACATTTTCTTATCTCAAGAGAAGTATTCCAGGGAATTGTTCAAGACTTTCGAGATGGAAGAATCCAAAGAAGTTTCAACTCCTATTTCAGTGAGCAGAAAGTTGAGAAAAATTAATCTGGAATAAGTGTGAATCAAAACAATTTTTGGAAGCTAATATGAAGTATTCTTTACCTTACAGCCTCAAGTATTGATATTGTTTATGTTGTGACTTTGTGTTCCAGGTATCAAAGTAATCTAGAATAAGCACATATGTTGGAAGAAAAATGAATTTTGAGATATGTCAAAAGAATAAATTCACATGGGGTTTTATAAAAAAATAAATATTGGGATTAATTTTCATGGTTATATAGATTTTTATTGGGTTGGGGATTGTAATGATATTAAATCAACCTCAGAAGGAAACTTTTTCATGGATGAATGTTGTGTGAGTTGGCATAATAAGAAACAATGTTCAATAACTTTAAGCATAGCTAAATCTAAATATGTTGTAGTCACTAAATATTTTACTCAAATGTTGTGGATGAAAGTAAACTTAAATATTTGAAATTTTAATTTTCTAAACCATTGAAGATACTTTTCGATAATTAAGGTGAAATTAATATTTCTAAGAATACATTCAAGATAAAATCACATTGATATAAAGTTTTAATTTATAAAAGAGACAGTTTCTTCTAGATATGTTTTTTTGGAATACATGTCAAAAAAGTATCATATTGCTGATATCTTCACAAAATTAATTTTGAAAGAAAGGTTTGTAGAATTGAGGCTGCAACTTCATGTTCATACTTCTCCCATGTCTTCTTAAACCTCATAAGGAAATACCCCCACCATGCTTTGGATTATATTGAAAAATGGGGAGAAGATTTAACAAATTTGTAATCTATAAAATGTTTTACTTATCATTTAGTTATTAATTTGATGTTGTGGTTATCATAAAATATAGGAGAGAGAAAAATATTGTGAGAAAAAGAAAAGTGAGGAGAGTTTGTAATAACATACCCACAAACTTTTCATTCCACTGAGGGTTGAAATTCCTTAAAAAATATTACTTTTTCCAGTACTACGGTGTTAGGACACTCTCTTTTGAGAAAGGTTATGTTTTGAGAAAAGTCAAAAAAAATTAATTGTGAAAAAATTATGAGAGTTGTAAAATTTGTTAATGAGGGATGTCAACGAATCCAAAGGGGGAGATTGAAGAACCTTTGAAATAATTTTTCTTAACAAATTTGTTTTTTATTTTTTGAAAACTATCCTTTTTGTATAATAATATTTTTCTTATCATGGAATCAGATACATATTCATCATATTTAGATTCATTATAATGATATTTTTTGGTAATGAATGATAAAAGTTTGTATCCAATAAAATGCAGCGAAAGTTTTGTTTTCAGAAGTTTGGGCTAATCATCACTAGATGTTGGTTTTCATAATGAGATTCTGTAAGAAAGTTGAAATTTGATAAAATAATGAGATCTATGTATATCATATTCAGATCAACAGATCCAAAATAATATAAGGTATAAATTATTCTTTTCTAGAATTTTTCCATTGTCATAATAAGATAAAGAACGGAGTTGCTAAGGGGAGAAGTTATATTGTTGCGGAAGATGTTTGTTGAAGAAAGTGAACTCATGAGTTAGAAAATTTTAATACATTATAAACTAAGTTATATGATTATTTTATAATCATAAATTTCTCCAAAATCATGAAAACATTCATGATAAAATATTTGAAAGAAATAGTGGAGAGGTTTAAATAATTTCAAAGTAGTAGTATGGAGATTCCATCATAATGGTATATCCATCGTAATGGGAATTTCATCGTAATGATAATTCAATCGAATTTAATGAGAAGGAAAGAAAATTCATATTCACTAAGAATGACACAGAAATTGGACTCACTGATAAATAAATAGAAATTGGATTCACTGAGAAAGAAACATAATTCAGATTCACTGAGAAATAAACAGAAATCTGATTCACTAAGAAAGAAATAAAAATTCTATTGAGCCGATTACGAAGAAGAATCAAATAGTAAATTCAAGAAAAAATCAGAATATTTGAGGCGGTAAAAATTTAGATTCATTTTTTATTAAACCTCAGAGAAATATAAGGAGGTTTTATGAAGTCAAATTTTATGTTTTAAATGAGAGAGATTTTCGGAGTTTTTGAAATTTGAGGAAGCAGGGAAATTATGGAGCAGTTTCAAAAGAGTCTTTTTTTTGGATCAATTGTTTTATAATAAAACATTTTAAACTAATTATAGTCAGTATACTATTCCCTATATGGATATATAAGGTGTCTAATAGGAGTTGGAACACATTTTATTCACTTCTTCATAATAGTAGAGTTCTACAGACCCACGGGAGTAGCTAAAGTAAGGATGTAGGTTCTCAAATTGATTCCAAACCTTTTAAATCTTATGTGATTTACCTAGTTTACTATTATGGAATGCTTGAGTATTTAATAAATTTTATATGGAAATAAATCTTAATAGGTTGTAGGAGTTAAGTTTCTAAAGGTTTTGAAAATTATAAAAAGTGAGCTGCTGATTCAACCCCCCTTATCATTTGTTATTTGATACTTTGTAAATTCAATACCTAAAATAATCCTTTGGATACTATATTTCATGATAGATGTTTTTGAAATAACCACAATCAATTATATCCCTCTATATACATATATATGAGAAAGGTAATGATAGTTCATAGCAACACATAATACTACTAGGAGAAGAGAGTGAAGAAAGAGGTGTATTTGGTTATCCATTCTTCTCCAAGATGGATGTTGGGTAAAACATCCTCCATAGTCTATTGGAATTAGTAACCCTACCTACATAGTTTGGGTAGCATATGAAATCACATAACATAAGAATATATATATAGCTCATGACCACACTATGAGAAACAATCCTTAGACTCCACTAAAGATATCATAAATAAAAAACCTTACCACCCATGTTAAGGGCTAGATATCCTATAAGCAAAAAAATATTTCAAAAAAACTTCTTTTTAATCTTTTAATTTATATATTTTAAAAAAATTAATTACCAACCAATTAGTCTATGCCCTCCAAGAATAATCATACATCATCCAAGGTTTCTCAAGATTATCAACATTTATCATTTTGTTAAACCACCAACCCCATGGGTTTAAACATTCATTATTCATTATCATTCCATAATTATAGGTATTATAGTACTTATCCTAAGATAATATAAGAGATGAGAAACCAAGAACAGCTTGTTATGCCATGCTGTGGGGAAAGGAATGTAAAAATAAGAAACTCAACCATCCAACCTTTCAAATTGATTCAAAACAATATAGTATCCCTTATTTTAGCACAAAAACAATGGAAATTACAAATTCAACCTACTCCACCAGTCTCAATTCCATCTTTGACACCACTATACAAATCACTATGCATCTTTCCATCTCAAGCATCATTTGTTTCCACAAAACTGGGAACAAACACCCATATCTCATCAAATCATCATCCATCCTAGGATAACATTACATCACATTTAAAGACTCACATATACAAAAAACATGCAAGAAAAAAAACAAAAAAATGTGAATATAGGGCATCAAATCCCTGAAACTAAGGCATCCATCCATCACAACCATATAGTCTCACTCAACCCTAAAAATTTATCTTTTTCAAATAACTAATTATTCTCTATCTTCGATAAGATTATTTATTTTTCATAGGTTACAATCATAGGAATCCTATTGCATTAGGTATAAACAGATTTAATATATTTGAACATATTTTCAAGCATAATATCTAGTTTCATAAAACTATAACGATGAACATTTTATAATTAATCATACCTCTTTGTTACTATTAATAAATAATAATCATCAATATATTTCTTTCTTATCAACTATAATTATGAGATTTTTTATATTTATCAAATTATAAACATTAAAAAACTTGATAAACCATATCATAAACATGAATAACACACTATCTTGAAAATATATAGGCAAATGTTTATCACAGTATATACACATACCATCACCATCACAAAACCCAAGTTATTTTCCTTCATCTATTTTAATATTAATTAATTTCAACTACTCTATTACCCAAATTGATAAATCAAGATAAATTTATGATTTCACATGAATATAGGATAAGAAACAAATCCCCTATCTCAATTTATATGTTCAACAACCTTTTCACAAGAACAGACAATCGAGGATCAAATATCACTTGAAGATGAACTAAAAAGTTAAAGAAAGACCAGCCATAACCTAACATCCATAAGACACAAACAACAACACTCAGAACACAGTACAAAATAGAGAGGATTTCCACAATGATCACTTAAGATAGAATAACCACAAATAGAGAATAAAAGAGTAAATAAACCTTGATCAAGAGAGGTCCATTCACTATAGTCTGACTTAGAATCCATAAGGAATTAATCAGAGATTTTAAAGGGAGGGTAGAGAAAACATTTCTTAACAATCACATTTGTTCATAGAGACACATTGAGAGAGATTTCTCAACTACACCCAAGATTCATCAAAGTATCTGGAAAAAAAATTAAATATTTAAGAAGTGTGAACATACTGATTAATAAGTTAAAATATTCAAATAAAATTAAATTTAAAAATATCCATAATGTTGCACACATTCCCCCAACCCCCTCACGATGGTCAAGATCATAGGAATATGGTGTCTATTTCAGCTATTTAAAATCAAGAATGACCTCCACCATGTATTTTCCATAATTATAGTGTTTTTACACATGTCAACTAAAAATGGATTCCACTAAGGTTTGTTTCCCATATCTAGGGTGTTTTTCCTCACCACACTGAAGGATATGATCATGGTTTTTTTCTATTCATATTGTGTATATGACTACCCCCCAAGGTGTCATGCATGGCTCCACTCCCTTACTGGGTGTCTCCTTAATGGTTATTTCAAATAGAGGGATTCACTAGCCAACACGGCCACCTAAATGGTTTTAAAATCCTTGTTATAGATTTTGGTTCACCAACACAACATGAACATCCCAAAATGGACACCGTTATGACCACTACTAGGGTGTGGGGCCCTTAAAATGTTCAAAATACCCCTCTAGACTCAGAAACGCCTCCAAACCCCCTCTTAACACTGTTGATCCTTATGAAAATGCAATGGAAAGGCTAGAAAAGTTTGGGACATTTTATAAGATACCAATCAATAAATTCTCTACCCCAAGAATTAAAAAAATCCAGGAGAGATAAAAGGATAAGGGGGCATATAGCTACTACGTGAGATACCTCTCAATAATATCACTATCACAGGTGCACAACCACATTACATAAAGGAACATGAAACAAGATATAAAACACTAAAAACAAACTCCAAAACACTATCATATGGGAGAGTCCTGTCAGAGAATAGAAAGACAAAAAACAAGTCATAAAAGAAGAGAAAATTATTTCATAATCCAGATAAAGGTCATAAATTTCAAACCCATTATATAAAATAATAGCTAAGAATCTAAAAAATTTAGATTTTGAGTGCATATCTACAACACATGTTCCCATGTTCTCTCCTCCATGACACCATAACTCCAAAGGACTTGTACCAATGTAATAAGTATACCCACAAAACACCTTATTTAAAGGTTTATAGATCTTTAAAGGATTCTCCTCGAAGTTTGCATCATCATCAACATTGATCTCTCCACAATTGATGATTTGAAAATCATCATGATAATATTAGTGAAGCTCTAACACATGGAAGAAATAATGTATCTTGATCATCTATAGTGGAAATGTTATCCAATACATAATGACTCCAACAGAAGACAAAACCTTGAAAGGCCCAACAAACTTGGGAAAAATCTTCCTTCAATGACCAAACCTTCACTACCCATGATGAAGAGTCTCCTTCAATAATACATGATGTCCAATTTCAATCTTCCGAGGCCTCCTATTATGGTCCATATAAAATTATGATGATATTGTGACATTTTCATCCTCCCATGAATCAGTTGTACCATCTATTTTGTGTTTTGAAATAGTTCTAAACTAAAAATTACTAACTCCCCAAACCCAGTATAGCACAATGAAGAACAAAAAATCAGACACAAAAAGTTTAAATTGTTCCATACTAATGTTGGATTGAAAACTATTATTCTAAGAAAAATCAACCAAGGGAAGGTACCTAATCCTTGAACCTACAAAATATAGGACACAAGTGGGAATCATGTCCTCAAGAGTTTGATAGTTAGATCTATTTTATTGTCTACATGTGGATGAAATTCATTTTTATCATAAAAATGAGAGCTTAAATAATGTTGGAGACCTCTCCACACCCTAGAGGTGAGAGAAGCATCATGATAAGAGATGAATCTCCTTGGGAATTTGTGGAGACTCACCACATCCTCAATGTAACACCCTGACCCCTCTAAACCAGAACTGGTTCATTACTTGTTATATTGGAATGGTTAGAAGGAAATAAATACCGAAGGAAAATCAGTTTAGTAGTCTTTAAGTAACTAGATATATAGATGTAACTCAAATTGAATTGGAAAAAGTTACAAAATACAATACATAACAAAAACTAAAAACTACATCCACACGAACTCTATAAATGACCTCTTCTTCATCACTTGTTGAAGGTAAACAATAAAAGGGGTGAGCTCAAATTCTTAGTAAGGGTTACAAATAGCAGAAGAATGAATCAATAATAACTGAATCATAAAAAAATTAACAAAATCAATATGGAATGGTGAATAAATTAAAAAACACACGCCATTAATAAACTGAGAATGAAACTGCATCCATGGATTTTGTCAAAGTGAAAACCTCATGGATAGTAATAACTGATAATGAATAAAAAGAATTATCATTAATTGGACTTCATGTATCTATCACATGATACCATAATACTGTTAAAATGGTTTAGTTATGTGGGTAGAAACCCGTCTGGTTTTAGGAAACAAACTTGAAGTGTTTTTCACCAACTGATTTGTCTCATGAGACCTGTCAATGCATCGATGGGATGTAGTAGGCCCTACCCACTACTTCATGTACAAATCATTCTTTATAAATATATTCAATAAAATATAACTATACCTTTACATTATCTATATATAATAGAGGATACAGATTCATCAATACTTCCACACTTAAAACAACATTCAAAATAAACATTGTATGTAAAAAGGTATACAGATTAGAAAAAATCATATCCATGATATGATAATATGGATATTTATTGAAATTATAATTTCAAATAAAAATTTATCTCAAATGGGATTTAGGTACACTACATAAGAATTATTAGGTGCACAACACAAATTAAGTCACAACGAAATGGAAAATTGATACAAAGTCCCTTACCTCAATGTAATTAGTCGAATCATATGACCAAATCTCAATAACTATAAAATGAATCATTGAATACCATGAATATGATTATAATCATGATATTATATGTTAAATTTAATTACACATACACCAAATTCATGAAATAAGTGGTGAACATTAGAAATCTCAAGGAAATGAAAGTGAGATGAAAGAACCCCTTACAAACATTTTGGCATGGTGACGAGTGTTCTTGAGAGGGATTAATGAGAGGTAAAGGGGTATACCATTATTTATATATCATAAGGGAAGTTTTGGGTAGGTGAGAAAACATACCCCATCATTATGAATTAAAAATAAAAGCACACAAGATAGGGTGGATTCTTGAATAAAAGTTAGAGAAAGGATCCCTTACCTTATGCTTGAAGGTGTTCTTGATTATTCTTAACAACCTGAATAATCAAATTTAGCTTCATTAATTAATAATTATAGAAAATAATAAACAAGTAATTGATATTTTATAATTTTATTAGGTTCATTAATGGCATTTTTTATGCGTTTAATACATTCAATTTTATTGTTTTGGTAGCATTTTCTTCTTTGGTTTTCATGATCCGTTTACTTGTATTCATGAATGGATGTTTGTTGGAAATGTGGTTAAAAATACATAATTCTTAATATAAATTATTAGTTACATTAAAGAGATATAAATGATCTTATAATGATTCTGGTTATTTACCATGAGGAGGACTCATTCGATGATTTAATAATAAACACTTGGATTTGACTTGGCGGTTTTGTGCACAATAAACTTGTTTTGTATTATTATTCCATATTATGAATTTGTAAGTATTAAAAAACAATAAACAAGATAAAATACATATATTATGTATTGGTTCAACCATTGAAAAGGTTTCATGACCAGTATTCAATATAGTAATGGAAATTGAAAACCCGTCTTCCTTGAGTGTGATAAATTAACACATCTCGAACAGTGTTTGCATTTATTGTATAAAAGGAAGGGAAAAGAGAGATTATGATGAGATATTTCATTAGAATAATAAAAATCTAGTACATTTAAGGTACTATAAATATCATGGAATTTGTATGAGGTGAGGTGGTAATAGAGCAACAAAATAATAAAACTTGTAGAAGAATTTGAAAGAAAAGAGAAGAGAGGTTCACCTCTTGAGTACTCCTCCTTGAGAAACACCTTAAGACCTTTGTTTTTGGCCTTTTGGTGAGACCAGTAGGTCTTGGACGTGGGGAGAGGTCTTGGGGAGAGTATTTGATAGAATTTAGTAAATCCATGAAGCTTGAGTGGTTTGGGAGGAAGAGGGGGGGTGAGGGGTGGTTTATATAGTGGAGGGGGGAAGAGATTTTACATTATTTTAATTATTATTTTATTTATTATTTTAATATTTTTCTCAAGACTATGAATATTATTGATTCATGTGATACTAAATAGTAATAATGGCATGTGATTTCTAACCATGTGGTCTTACATCAACCTTGTGTCACCTATGATGCAGTAAATCAAGTATTTAGCATTTATCAAAATTTATTGTATTTTACTATTCATAAAAAATTCAAGTACTTTAGAAAAATACCAAAAATTAACCCTAATTATTTTTCAACCTATAGAATAAAAAAATGAATTCCATTTTTCAAAAATAATTTTCTAAATATAATTAATTAAATATTTAGTTAAAATAATTATTTAATCAAAAAATATAAACACTTAAACTATTTATCTTCATTTTTAAGGTGGCTCAATTTATTTATACATTCATGGGTGTGGATACCATTCATAAGAGTTATATTACTATTCATAAGGGTGGGTTACTATTCATAATGTTAGGTTATTATTCATAAGGGTATGTTACTATTCACCAAAAAATATGTTAATTCTATCAGACTCTAAATATCATCCCAAACTCAGCTATTTATGTCAGATTTTCAAAATTCAAAAGACACAAGTGGAAAATTTAAGTTCAATGGCTAGGCTATGACTATGTCATAAATAAAAAAGTGTTTTTTCAAAGAAACTCAGTGCTTTATGAAATATAGGCTATGACTTGAATGTATTTAAGAGAAACATACCATAAAATATTTGGGGTGCAACATTATTCCCTCCTTCAGAAATTTCTTTCTCAAAATTTTTCATTTATAAAGCCCACCAAAAAGATGTGGGTGGGTATTCTTCATAATATACTTATGTTCCCATGATTCTTGCTCCATATTTTGGTTTTTCCAATGAATATTTACTAGAAGAGTCCTCCTATTTCTCAATACATGTTCCCTTATGTCAAGGATTCTGATAGGATCTTCACTGTATGACAAATTAGGTTCCAGTTCTATTTATTCATAGGTGAGTACATGAATTGGGTAAGGCATGTATTTCTTCAACAATGACACATGAAACACATAATGAACTTTGGAGAGACTTGGAGGCATTGTTAAATGGTAATCTATATCTCTAATTCACTCCATAATTTCAAATGGTCTGATATACCTGGGGCTCAGTTTCCCTTTCTTACCAAACCTTAAGACACCCTTCTATGGGGATGCTCTTAGAAAGACATGATCTCCCACTTGGAATTCCAAATCCTTTCTTCGGTTGTTATCATAACTCTTCTTCATACTTTGGGATGATTTAATTTGGTCTTGGATTTTCTTTACCTTTGATGTGGTCTCTTCAATAAGTTATGGGTCTATAAGTTTCCTCTCATAAACATTGTCCCAACAAGTTGGAGTTAAACATCTCTTCCCATATAAAGATTCATATGGAGCCATTTTAATACTATAATGGAAACTATTGTTGTAGGAAAATTCCAACAAAGGAAAGTATTAATCCCATACACCATGAAAGTCAAGAGAGCATGATCTCAGAATGTCTTCTATTGTTCGAATAGTCCTTTTAGACCATCTGTCGGTTTGGGGGTGGTATGTAGTACTCATACAAAGCTCAGTATTCAAAGCCTTCTAGAGAATTTTCTTGAATTTTTATGTAAAATAGGGATCTCGATTGGATAAAATCGATATAGGCGCACCATGAAGTCTTAAGACTTCATTAATATAAAGTATTTCCAGGTGCTCAAGTGGTAAATCCTCCCTTAAAGGAAGAAAACGTGCATATTTTGTGAGACGATCAACAATTACACATATTGAATCATTACTTCTAGGTGTCCTAGCTAGTCCGATGAAAAAATCAATCGTAATGTAATCCCACTTCCACATATAAATAGGTAGAGGTTGCATAAATCCTCTAGGATGTTGTCTCTATGCTTTCACTTATTGACTAACTAGACACCTTGACACATAGTCAGCAATTTCCTGATTCATATTATCCCACCAAAAACATTCCTTTAGATCTCTATACATATTTGTTCTACCTGGGTGTATAGAGAAATTTGAGCTATGAGCATCGTCTAATAGTTCCATTTTTAGCTTAGCTATTGATGGGATGCATAACCTCTTCCCAAAATTCAAAACTCTTTCCTTATACACGAAGTCTTCCAATCTCCCATCCTTAACAGCATTAATTTTTTTGTGTAGATTCTCATCATCATATTGAGATATTTTTATCTTCTCTAATAAATATGGTTTATAAATCATTTGAATGAGGAATTATTTTTACCCTTCCTTAACAATTCCCATATCCATCTTTAGTAGATCTATTAATATAAGATCTCGTTCAATCCTCATTTGGGTCAAAAGTCCATAATATTTCACGATTAATGTATATACCACCTTATTTTCCTTTCCTAGGTGGTAGTGTATTGAATAATTGTAATCTTTGAGTAACTCGATCTGTTTCCTTTGCCTCATGTTGATATCTTTTTGTGTGAAAATGTATTTCAAAATCTTGCGGTCTTTATAAATCTCACATATTTATCTGTAGAGATAATATCTCCATATTTTCAGACCAAATATTACGGCTGCTAACTCAAGATCATGAGTTGGATAATTTTTCTCATTAGTCTTCAACTTTCTTGATGCATAATAAATAACTTTATCATTTTTTCATAAGGACTCAACCCAATCCATTCTTTGATGCATCGGTGTATATCACAAATCCCTTAGTTCCAGATGGAAGAGTCAAAATTGGAGCATTTAATATTCTTCTTTCCAATTCTTCAAATAATTCTATACATTCTTTCATCCATGAAAACATAACCCCTTTACGTATGAGCTTTGTTAGAGGGTTAGCCAGTCGGGTGAAATTCTGAACGAAATGCTGATATTAACCTGTTATGCCAATAAAATTGTGTACCTCAGTTATGTTTATTGGAATGGGCCATTCAAGGATTTCATTTTTCTTCATAGGATCAACTAATATTCCATCCATAGAGATAATGTGGCCAAGAAAAGAAATTGATTGAAGCCATAATTTTCACTTGCTAAACTTCCCATATATTTCATTTCTTCTAACAGTTCTTAGAATAATCTGTAAGTGATTCTAATGGTATTCATAGATTTTGGAGTATACGAGGATATCATTGATGAATACCACAATAATGTTATCAAGATATTCCTTGAAAACGCTATTCATTAAATCCATGAAAATAGAGGGTGCATTAGTCAGTCTAATAGGCATCGCTATAAACTCGTAATGCCTATACCTAGTTAGAAATGTTGTCTTAGGAATATATTATTTCCTCACACGTAGGTGATGATATCCGGATCGAAGGTCAATCTTCGAAAAGTATTGATCTCCATGAAGTTGATCAAATAAATCATCAATCCAGGGTAGAGGATATATATTATTTATTGTAATATCAATGATTTCCCTGTAATCAATGCATAGCCTCATGGATCCATCTTTCTTATTGACAAAGAGGACATGGGCTCCACATGGAGAAACACTTGGTTGAATAAATCCTTTTTCACTCAATTCCTCTAGTTGTTTCTTTAGATCCAATAATTCTACAGTGGCCATTCTATAGGGATTCTTTGATATAGGTCTTGCACTAGGAATTAAATCAATAGAGAACTCAACTTTTCACTCTGAAGGATGTCTAGGTAAATCCTCTGGAAATACATCAATGTATTCTTGCACTATATGCACGTCTTCAATTTGAATATTTATTTCCTCTCCCATAGATATTGGTTTATCTTTCTATCCAAGTATTGCATTCATTAGAGCTACTGGGGTTGGATCTAGATAAGAAATAGGTGGCTATGTTTCCACTCTAAATTTAAGGGATTATACACCATTTTCAAAAATTGTAACTTCCTTCTTCTTATAATAGATCTTGGCATCATAATTTGATAGCCAATTCGTACATAGAATTATATCAAAGTAAATCATTAGTATGATAAAATGTTATCAACTAAATCATGTTTATATGTCACGAGGGAGACTAGTTGACATGCCTCTGTTTCAATGATGCATCCCTTAGGATCTTGGATTGATAACTCCTTAATTAAATAAAATAGGATATGTCTAATTTTCATGGAAAACTGGGAAGACATAAATGAATACGATGATCCAGAATCAAATAAAGTGTTTGCTAGGTTTGAGGAAATAATTAAAGTACCTTCAACCACATCATTAGAAACTTCAACCTCCATAGTTGTAATGGCATAATCTCTTCCTTGCTCTCTTGGCCTTTTCTGAGGCAAGTTTCCTTGGTGCATAGGACACTCATTTGAATAGTGTCCCATATCTCTACAATTGTATCATTTAACATCATTTAATTGTTTCTTCCCCTTACATTAATTATATCAATGAACCTTTTCTCCACACTTGTAGTAGACTCCCATTCCATTCAAGAATTTCCCTAGATGATTATTTCCATAGTTCTCACATAATGTTAATTACATTGTTCCCTTGTTCTTCTTTGTCACTTCACCTTTTCCATGGTTCTCAGAGTACCACTTCTTATCTTGGTTTCCCTTGAAAAAAAAATTCTAGCAAATCCCTTCTCTATTTTGATGGCAGTTAATACATTTTCATCATATGATGAAAATGTTTGAGAAGCTAGTGCCCTTCGAGTACATGGATTAAGACCTTCAAATAAAGGATCAATATTGTATTCTAATTCTCATATTTAATCTAGGTCATACCTGTCTTGTCTTGTGAAGGTATCCTCATACTCTACAACACTTTATTCTTCCATTTTATTTAAGCTATGGAATTTCCTCTTCATTTCGGTTATTTGGTCACAAGTGAAATATTTTTCAAAGAATATTTCCTTAAAAGTCCACCATTCCATATCTTCTATTTCTTCTTCCTCAGTGGTATTCTGAATCAAGGACCACCATTGATCAGTGTCACCCTTGATACAATATACTTCCAGCACTACCATTTCATTTTCATTGCATCTTAATTCCATGAATATATTTTTGAGGGATTTGATCCACTACCCAGCAACCACTGGATTATTAGTCCCACTGAAGGATGGGGTCTTCTGCTGCATGAAACAATCCAACATAGTTGTGGAATGGTTATTTGTCACAACCTAATTAATTTTTCCCAATATGTTCATGATCTGATCTTCTCCAACAATGATTGTGTTGACTTGCTCAATGAGGAGGTCCCTACATTTTCCATGAGTATTGATTCCCCTTATTCCATTAGGTGACATTTCTAATCAATGGAATACACTATAATAGGTTATGAATCTCAAATATAAAATCACTTAACCTAGATTTAATTTATATGCATAACTAATCTCACAAACATGGTTTCTCTGATAAAAAACTTTACATTAAAATCCTTCATAATGTATTGTAAAGAAAATGTGAATTATCCTAAGAATATCCCCTGTGAGTGTTATAACCAAGAGTGCATCAAGGCCCATTTTCATGTACCAGTATACCCCGAGTCACGCCCAAAACTCCTTGTCGGAGCATTCACTCCTAGGTACATTTGTGTCAAAGCCACCTTTACCTGCTCTTATCCAGACATGGATTTATTTTCTAAAAAGATTCACATAATATATTCCTTACCAAAATACCTGGACATTCTTGTATGTTTTTCCTCAAATACTACCTTAGGACTTGGTTCCCTAATCTATATTTTTTTATCTAGTTTCCAAGGTTCCTACTAAAATTCCTCTTATACCAACTATAATACCCCGACCCCTCTAAACCGAAGACAGTGCATTACTTGTTATATTGGAATGGTTAGAAGGGAAAAAATCTGGAAGGAACGATCAGTTTAGTAGTCTTGAATAAACTAGATACATATATGTAACTCAAATTACATTGTAAATGGTTATAAAATACAATACATAACAAAAACTAAAAACTGCACCCACAAGAACTCAATAAATGTTCTCCTCTTCATCACCTGTTGAAGGTAAAAAATGAAAGGGGTGATCTAAAATGATTGGTAAGAGTTAAAAATAGTGGAATCATGAATCAATAATAACTGAATCATAAAAAATTTGACATAATCAATATGGCATGGTGAATAAATTAAAAACTCATGCAATTAATGAACTGAGAATGAAACTGCATCCATAGATTTTGTCATAGTGAAAACCTCATGGATAGTAATAACTGATAATGAATAAAAAGAATAATCATTAATTGTACTTCATGTATCTGGAACATGATACCATAATCCCATTAAAAATGTTTAGTTATCTTGGTAGAAACCCATCTGTTTTTTGGAAACAAACTCGAAAGGTTTATCGCCAACTGATTTGTCTCATGAGACCTATCGATTCATCGAGGGCATATAGAGGGCCCCACCCACCACTGAATTTACAAATAATTATTTGTACATAGATTCAATAAAATATAAATATGCCTTTAAATTATCCGTATAGAATAGAGGATACAGATACATCTACACTTCCACACTTAAAACAACATTCAAAATAAACACCGAATGTAAAATGGTATACAGATTAGAAAAAAATAATATCCATGATATGAGAATATATATATTTAATAGAAATATAATTTAAAATTAAAATTGATCTCAAATGGGCATTAGGTACACTACATAAGAATTATTAGGTGCAAAACAAAAATTAAGTCACAATGAAATGGGAAATTGAGACAAAGTCCCTAACCTCAATGTAATCAATCGAATCATATGAACAAATCTTAATAAACATAAAATGAATCCTTTAATACCATCAATATGATCAGAATCATGATATTATATGTTAAATGGTAGTACTCATATACCACATTCAATAAATAAGTGGTGAACATTTGAAATCTCATGGAAATGAAAGTGAGATGAAAGAACCCCTTACAAACATTTCGGCATGGCAACGAGTGTTCTTGTGAGGGCCTAATGATAGGTAAAATGTTGTACCATTATTTATATATCATAATAGAAGTACGGGGGAGGTGTTAATGAATACCCCATCATTATGAATTAAAAATAAAAGCACACAAGATAGGGTGGAATCTTGAATAAATGTGAGAGAAAGGATCCCTTACCTTATGCTTAAAGGTGTTCTTGATTATTCTTAACAACATGAATAATCAAATTTATCTTCGTTAGTTAATAATTACAGAACCTCATAAACATTTAATTGATATTTTATAACCTTATTAGGTTCATTAATGTCCTTTTTGATGGGTTTAAGAGATTCAATTTTATTATTTTGGTAGCATTTTCTTCTTTTGTTTCATCATCCGTTTACTTATATTCATGAGTGGATGTTTGTTTGAAATTTGGTTAAACATACAGAATTTTTAATATAAATTATTAGTGACATTAAATAGATATAAATTATCTTATAATTATTCTGGTTATATACCATGATGATGACTCATTCGATGAGTTATTAATAAATGCTTGGATTTGGCTTGGCAGTTTTGAGCACAATAATCTTGTTTTGTATTATTATTCCATGTTATGAATATATAAGGATTTAAGAACATTAAACAATATAAAATACATATATTATGAACTAGTACAACCATTGAAAATTTTTCATGACCATTATTAAAGATAATAATGCAAATTGAAAACCCTTCTTCCTTGAGTGTGATAAATTAACACATCTTGGACGGTGTTTGCATTTGTTGTATAAAAGGAGGGGAACAGAGAGACTATGATGAAATATTCCATTATCATAATGAAAATCCACTGAATTTAAGTTAATGTAATTATCATGGAATTTTGATGAGTTTAGGTGAGAATATAGCAACAAAATAATAAAACTTGTAAAAGAATTTGAAAGAAAAGAGAAGAGAGGTTCACCTCTTGAGTACTTCTCCTTGAGAAACTCCTTAAGGCCTTTGTTTTTGGAATTTTGGTGATACCAGAAGGTCTGGGACGTGGATAGAGGGCCTGTTAAGAGTATTTGGAAGAATTTAGTAAAGGCATGAAGCTTGAGTGGTGTGGGAGGAAGAGGGGGTGAGGGGTGGTTTATATAGTGGAGGGGGATGGGATTTTACATTATTATAATTATTACTTTAATATTTTTCTCAAGACTATGAATAGTCTTGATTCATGTGATCCTAAATAGTAATAATGTCATGTGAGTTAGAACAATGTCATCTTACATCATCCTTGCATCACCTATGATGTATTAAATCAAGTATTTATCATTTATCATAATTTATTGTATTTTACTATTCATCAAAAATTCAAGTACTTCAGAAAAATCCCAAATGTCCACCCTAACCATTTTTCGACGTGTAGAATACAAAAATGAAGTATATTTTTTAAAAAAAATTATGAATATGATTAATCAAATATTTAATTAAAATCATTATTTAATCGAAAAAAATACACACTTAAATTTTTCATCTTCATTTTTAAGGTGCATAAATTTATTCATACATTCATGGGTGTGGATACCATTCATAAGAGTCATATAAATATTCATAAGGGTAAGTTACTATTCATAAGGGTAGGTTACTATACATAAGGGTATGTTACTATTCACCAAAAATTAGGTTAATTATATTAGACTCTAAATATCATCCTGAACACAATTTTGTATGTCATATTTTCAAAATTTAAAACACACAATGGGAAAATTTAAGTTCAATGGATAGGCTATGACTATATCCTAAATAACCAAGTGTTGTTTCAAAGAAAATTAGTGCTTTATGAAATATTGGCTATGACTCGAATGTATTTAAGAGAAACATACCATATGATGTTTGGGGTGCTACACTCAATATACTTATTTATCAAATTCATCTCTGATATCAATTCCTTTATTGTTAATAAGTGGGACAATTTTTTCATATAGTCCACTATCTAAAAGATAGAGTCATAGCTGCATAATTATCATGGTAAACCAGTGATGAAGTCTATAAAAATGAACTCCCACTTCCACTGAGGAATCCCTAGGGGATAAATAAAACCACTGAGAACATGGTGTTTATCCATCACCTTCTAGAAGACTAAACATATGGACCCAAACTCTTTAATAGAACACTTCAGCCCAAGACAAAGAAAAAGGAAATCTTAGTGATTGGTATATATTTTTCATGCTGGGATGTACAGATAGTGGTGGGGTATGAAAATCATGTTGAACCAACTCACGCATCACTGAAAGAACAAAAATACTCCCCGAGAACAACACATTTGGATGATTATCCTCAAATCATTCATCCTGAGAATCACAAAAGAAAACTCAAACTCTCCATACTTCAACCATAGAATCCCCCAACTGGGAATCCTCCACCTACTCCTCCAAATTTTACTGTAAATTTATATTTAAAGGAAATATATACCACTAACCTCTCCCAAATCAATATGAATCATGGGTATCACTTCTATCACTCTCCAAGAATATCCATAATCAATTACAACATCACTACATGAGTTCTTGTTTAATAGATCTGTTATAGCTGTGACAACCGGGTCCCGATGACAGCACATACACCCCACTTTAACATGGTCGTCGGGCCCTGGCCTACCCGGTACCACCAGTTTCCCCCATAGACATGTGAGGCCCACCCTAGGGTCCACCCACATTCCCAAATGGGTCACTCTCCAAGAATCTCCATAATCAAGTACAACATCACTACATGAGTTCTTGTTTAATAGATTTGTTATAGCTGTGACAATTGGGTCCTAGTGACAGCACAGACACCCCACTTTAACATTCCTGCCTACCAGATACCACTAGTTTCCCCCGCAGACATGTGGGGCCCACCCAAGGGTCCACCCACATTCCCAAATGGGTCATCTGACTAATGATTTTTCTCACAGGACAAAACATGTCCTTTCTAGTGTGCTTTTTCCTCACTCACACACACCCTGGGAAACTTCCCATAAGGTCACCCATCATGATCACTACTCCAGGCCAAGCACGAAGACACCCATCTTGATCACTACTCCAGTCCAAGCACGCATAATTGTGGAGTTCTAATCACACAAGATCCTAAAAAGTATGGTTCACCTTGTTGACATGAGTCGTATCATTTTAGTCATTTAGCCCTTTATCATTTTGGGGTGTTATAATCACCCCCCCTAGAGCACAACATCCTCATTGTGTACCCTACATCTCTACCAAATCAATATGAATCATGGGCATCACTTCTATAACTCTCCAAGAATCTCCATATTCAAGTACAATATCACTACATGAGTTCTTGTTTAATAGATATATTATAGTTGTGACAACCGGGTACCGGTGACAGCACATACACACAACTTTAACATGGTCGTCAGGTCCTGGCCTACCATGTACCACCAGTTGCCCCACAGACACGTGGGGCCCACCCCAGGGTCCACCCACATGCCGGAACAGGCCATCTACCTAATGATTTTCCTCACAGGCCAACACATGTCCTTTCCAGTGTGCTTTTTCCTCACTCACACACACCCTGGGAAACTTCCCAAAAGGTCACCAATCTGGATCACTACTCCAAGCCAAGCATGCATAACTGTGGACTTCTAATCAGACAGGCTCCCGAAAAGAAAGGTGCACCTTGTTGACATAAGTCATATCATTTTAGTCATTTAACCCTTTATCATTTGGGGGTGTTACAATCACCCCCCCCCCCCATTTAGAGCACAACGTCCGCATTGTGGGCCCTACATCTCAACCCAAGTAGTGCACCACACTTAAGGATGGGTACCAGAAGGTCACCCATCCTGATCATTACTCCAGGTCAAGCATGATTAACTATAGACTTCTAATCAGATAGGCTCCCGAAAAAAAAGGTGCACCTTGTTGACATGAGTCGTATTATTTTATTCATTTAACCCTTTATCATTTCGGGGTGTTACAATCACCACCCCCCTTAGAGCACAACGTCCTCATTGTGGGCCCTACATCTCCACCCAAGAAGTGAACCACACTTAAGGATAGGTACCACATCTAACATCAAATGTGACTATCGGGTCCCGGTGACAGCACAGACACCCCACCTTAACATGGTCATCGGGTCCTGGCCTACTAGGTACCACCAGTTTCCCCCACAGACACGTGGGGACCACCCCAGGGTCCACCCACATACCCGTTGTGGGCCCTACATCTCTCCCAAATAAATATGAATCATTTGAATAACTTTTATCACTTTCCAAGAATCTCTATATTCAAGTACAATATCACTACATAAGTTCTTTTTTAATAGATCTATTATAGTTGTGACAAGCATGCTTAACTGTGGACTTCTAATCAGACAGGCTCCCGAAATAAGAGGTGCGCCTTGTTGACATGAGTCATATCATTTTATTCATTTAACACTTTATCATTTGGGGGTGTCACAATCACCACCCCCCCCCCCCCTTAGAGCATAACATCCTCGTTGTGGGCCCTAAATCTCAACCCAATAAGTGCACTGCACTTAAGGCTAGGTACCACCTCTGACACCAAATGTGACAACCGGATCCTGGTGACAGCACAGACACCCCACCTTAACATGTTCATTGGGTCCTGGCCTACCAGGTACCACCAGTTTCCCCCGCAGAAATGTGGGGACCACCCCAGGGTCCACCCACATGCCCGTTGTGGGCCCTACATCTCTCCCAAATCAATATGAATCATGGGAATCACTTCTATCACTCTCTAAGAATCTCCATATTCAATTACAAAACACTACATGAGTTCTTGTTTAATAGATCTATTATAGTTGTGACAACCGGGTCCTGGTGACAGCATAGACACCCCGATTTAACATGGTCGTCGGGTCCTGGCCTACCATGTACCACCAGTTTCCCCCACAGAAATGCGGGGCCCACCCCAGGATCCACCCACATGCCAGAATAGGTCATCTGACTAATGATTTTCCTCACAGGCCAACTCATGTCCTTTCCAGTGTTCTTTTTCCTCACTCACATACACCCTGGAAAACATCCCCGAAGGTCACCAATCATGATCACTACTCCAGGACATGCACGCTTAACTGTGGACTTCTAATCAGATAGGATCCTAAAAAGAAAGGTGCACCTTTTTGACATGAGTCGTATCATTTAATTCATTTAACCCTTTATCATTTGGGGGTGTTACAATCACCCCCCTTTAGAGCAAAACATCCTCATTGTGGGCCATACATCTCAACCCAAGCAGTGCACCACACTTAAAGCTAGGTACCAGAAGGTCCCCCATCCTGATCACTACTCCAGGTCAAGCATGCTTAACTATGTACTTTTAATCATACAAGTTCCCAAAAAAAGGTGCACCTTGTTGACATGAGTCGTATCATTTTATTCATTTAACCCTTTATCATTTGGGGGTGTTACAATCACACCCCCCCCTTTAGATCACAATGTCCTTATTGTGGGCCATACATCTCAACCCAAGAAGTGCACTGCACTTAAGGCTGGGTACCACCTCTGACACAAAATATGACAACCGAGTCCGGTGACAGCACATACACCCCACCTTAACATGGTCATCGGGTCCTGGCCTACCGGGTACCACCAGTTCCCCCCGTAGACACGTGGGGACCACTGCAGAGTCCACCCACATGCTTAAATGGGTCATATGACTAATGATTGTCCCTATAGGCCAACACATGTCCTTTCCAGTGTGCTTTTTGGTGGGAACCACCCCGGGGTCCACCCACATGCCCGAACGGGTCATCTGACTAATGATTGTCCCCATAGGCTAACACATGTCCTTTTTAGTGTGCTTTGTCCTCACTCACACACACCCTGGGAAACTTCCCAGAAGGTCACTCATCCTGATCACTACTCCAGCCTAAGCACACTTAACTATGGAGTTCTAATCAGAGAGGATCCCAAAAAGGAAGATGCACCTTGTTGACATGAGTCGCATCATTTTAGTCATTTAACCCTTTATCATTTGGGGGTGTTACAATCGCATTAACCTTTCTTGGGGTTTGGGAAATCTAAAATTTATAATCATTTACAAAATCCATCCAATTTCACTATCACATGTTTTTGTTAAGTAGGGAGAATGCATACCTCAAGAAATTTCTATCAGTGAAAAATAGAAAGCATTCATTGAGAAGGTAATGTTGATAAAACATCCGAGAAAGCATGACCAATGTCAACATGAGACCATTTATGGAATAATTACACTCATGGGGTTGTAACTATAGAGACCCTTAAAAAACATTCTTTATTGAAACAATAAAATGCACAATATAAGACATATAGAATCATAGAAAACCTCAAATTGAACTCCTTCCTATGGAAAATGAAAAACTTGTCTACTATAAAACATATGCATCAGGTACTTGAAATATTCCTGATGCTGGATGGTCCATAAGAATTATTCATCCTTCTTGGTCACATTTTCTGAGGATTCATAATCAGAGATAATTTTGGTATGTTCCTCCTATAATAGCCTATAATAACATGGAAACTCTTTACCTTAGTATAGTATTTAGGGATCCCCAAGAAAATATTGCATCAATCATTAAAGGGTCCATGTTTAAAACATTATGGGACACGAGATTCCCTAGGAAAAAAACATCATGTAATATCCCAATCTGAGAGCCACTAAATGGTGCCCTGAACTAGTGGGTCACATGGCATCAAGTGCGCATCTATATACACCAGAGGCTACAGAATAGTAGCATGGTTCTAGAATGGTATGGTGGGGATACTATACCATTGTGATTAGAGGAACATAGAAGTATCACAAGTGAATAAATAAGTGGAGGCATAATATAAATCAGCAACATGAGATAAACATCAAGATTAAAATAGTAGTAAACAAAGTCAAAGGAAATATCATATAAAAATGATGAATATTCCATGTGTTTATACAAAAAGGTAGGAAATACATGGTGAAAAAAATACAATACTATATGTGTGTCAAAATTAACAAAAAAAGACACAAATGAATATCTGTAAATAGAATTGTCATCCACAACTCAGTCTCATGCTCTCCTTCTCCTATACACAATCAATCAAGCATCGTAAAGTGAAAGCTTTCCCTTGTATCTAACTTTATCCATGAAGTTTGTCTGGGTACCAAATGGAGTCCCAAATAGGGTGTGAGATAACACTCATTAGGGAACTAAAAAAGTTGTATATAACAAGTCTAGTTTGTGCATATAAGATGAATCAATGTGAAATATATAACTAGAATAAAGTGGTACCAGCATAAATGATCATGTACAGCCTACCAGGGCTCTCTGTAAACAAGAAACCATAAATGTGGATAACTAAAAATCATGGTAAATATGTCATGTGTGGCCTATGTAAGTTAATCAATTATCAAGAACACAAGCCCAATCGAATGAGAAATAATTCCAAGGCATCCAATGTAAACTCGATCCGTGGAGTAGAAATTCCCATGTAGACACAAGTAATCTCAGATCCATGGAGTAGAAATGCCCATGGGATCCAAAGTAAATTAATATCCATGGAGTATAAATGTCTTTTACATCTAATATAATCCCAAATTCTATACTGATCTATCCATCATTAGAATGATCAAATAAACAGATTATGGGTTATTCATTATCTATTCCCTTTATCATTTAACCCATTTCATAATCCATTTCATAATCATACACAATCCATGAGTTCATCCCACTCATTCTTTATTTCCCATTTAAATAATCTAATCATTTCAATAACATGTAATCACATGGTAAGTAGGCCTTATCCATCTCATAATATCTCAATTACTTCTATAAGGATTCCTCAAGAAAGGAGATCTCATACAACCCAATAGGGTGGTATATCATGAGAAGCTACATGAACACACCTCAAAGGTGGTTTAGGTTGATCTTAACAACCTCCAACCATCACATGGTTCTAATTTAAAAATCTATCAAGGTTCCAATAATATAATAAAGGAATTCAATTCATTTAGGAGAAACTTCTTGAAAGTACAACATGAGGTATAATTTGAATAAGGTAAAAAAAACTAGAATTTTAGGGAAAATTTATAGACCACCTACTGTATGCCTATAGTAGAACACTCATCTTATATTAGCTCCTAAATAAGTCCAGATTATAATAAAATGGAAGAACGGATGAATGACAAGGAAATAGTACATCTGATATTTCACAAAAATAACATTATTAAAACTAAGAAAAACCAAGAAAGGATCTTAAGGAATGAAATAATTACCAAGAGCTAACCAACGACATGATTATATCTCAAACCATAGGTCAGAAGACGAAATAACACCAAATCCTAGGAGTGGAGATTAAATGGGAAAAAATAAGGCCAACTACAAAAGAAAATGAGAAAGGAGGACGAGGGTTATCCTTAAAATGAACTAAGGGGAAATTTTTTATTTTTCCTTTAAAAACTGGGTTGCACAGTTTGGCAGCATGGTAAGACAAAACATTCACCAACAATGCTCCCTTCGTAGTAAAAGGAGGGATCCTACATGGTTCATGCACACAGTTTGGTAAACTATGCATAAATAACGATTTTTTCAGTTAAAATTGAACAACCCCCACACAGGCATGATGCCTAGTTTGAACTATTTCATCAAACCATGTGGCCCGCTTTTGCTTCCTAAAACACCCCACAAGGTCAGTAGTAACCATGCATCTTGGAATTCAAAATTTTTACTAATTTTATGGCCCATTTACTTCATCCAAAAACATATCCTCCAGTATCCAAACAAGATCTAGACACCGCTAAAACTCTTGTGAACTTATTAGGGACTCACATTTGGTCAAAACCAAGGAATGAAACCGAAATTCAAAAGATTAATACCACATAAGAAACCCAAAGATCATAAAATATTTACCTCGTAAGACAATGCATCCACGAGTTTCTATTATAAGTGTGGAAAAGAATCTAAAAAGAGTTATAGCCACTATGAATGTACATCTTTCTCTCCCTCCTAGGAGTTATCCTGCACACGGTCAGGATTTCATAGCACCCAAACTGTATGAATTGACATGCTTTGGATATCATTCATTCTCTGATCAAAGATATGTATAGGATACTCCTCGAAGGATGAAACTACATATAAATCAAACTCATATATATGTAGAGTATGAGATGGGTCTTAGTGATAATGATGTAGGTGAGATAAATGAAATTCATCATTCATGGTTCGATACCTTTGAGGTAACTAAAATTGATAGGATTCCGGACCGAAACCCTCTAAAACATCAAAGGCCCAACATATAGTGGAGAAACTGTACCCTATATTAGAATTCATACATTCCCTAGCCTCAGTTAGATATGTAAAATACCTTATCCCTAACCTTGAACTCTATAGGTCATCAATGGTGATCGGTATAAGATTTTTGTATAGATTGTTCTATATTCATCCAGTTCTAAATTAGATGAACCTACTCTAAATTCTCCTTAACTAAACATGGTATAGGTAGTTCTACCTCCCCTACCTCTATCTAGCACAGAGTTAATTAGTTTAGACTACCATAAAAATCCTTCTAATATTAAATATTTATAGTTTCTTTATATTTATTTTCATTGGTGAGTTCAACTAGGGGTGTATGCCTCTGCCTAGATCCCCAAAAATTGAGAATGATTTCTCTAAGCTTGTCCTCTAGAACATTTATGGTGCGTTCCAACTGTACATCAGTTTGGGGGTGGTATTTCATGCTCAAAATCACCTATGTACCCAACACCGTATGTAATCATTTCCAAAAATGAAATGTAAACTGGGAATCCCTATATGATACAATGGTGTGAGGAACCCCATGAAGGCTCACAATATCACAGATATAAATTCTTCCAAACTCATCTACTAATAAAGTCTCCCTGGTCAGTAGGAAGTGGGATAACTTTGTTATCCTGCCCAAAACAACCCATGAAACATCACTACCATAGGGTGACCTCAAAAACCCAGTCCTTTAATCCATCGCAACACCATCCCATTTTCACTCAAAAATGGGTAACTACTGTAAGAGCCCATCTAGCCACTGGTTTTATGTCTTCACCTATTGAAATGTTGATTAACTAGTTAAAAATCCTGATATTTACCATTTCATACCAAACCATAAATACTAGTGGCATAAATTCAAATACATCTTACTAATTATGGGATGTACTCCCCAAGCTAAGGCATGAAATTCCCACATCATCTCCTCTCAACTGTCTTATTGAACCCAGATATTCACATGTATACCTACAATTTCATCCTCCCTAATGATCCCACCATGAGTAAATTTCTCACCTCTCATGATCTCCCTTAGAACTAATCCCTTATCATTATCCTATATCAATTAGTGGAATTCACTACCACGGATGAGAAATAAGTCTTCTTGTGACTATTCTTCACCTCCAAGTGAAACTCAAAGAACAAGGCCATAAATTTTCATTCACAAATAGCCTCTTGAACTTCCAATGTTTGAGTATTTTGACATAGAGCATCTGCTACTGCATTTCCTTTACCAAATGTATATCCTAGCTCAAAGTCGAATGAATAGAGATACTCAACCCACCTTTTCTATTGAAGGTTCAATTTATGTTGTGTAAATATGTACTTAAGCCTTTCTTGGTCTATTTATACCACAAAATGATATCTCAAAATATAGTGTCTCCAACAATGCAAGGCCTGAACCATGATTTCCAACTCGATATCATGCATTAGGTTGTTCTACTCATGAGGTCTCAAATGGAAAGACTTGTATGCTAGGGCTTTATCCCCTAGTATCAGTACATATTTAAGCATGATTCCTAATGCATCATAGTAAACCATATAAATTCTATCATTCTATATCGTAATTAGGATTGGTGTTGAAGTCAACCTTACCTTAAGATCTTGAAAATCCCTTTTACATGTTTCAGACCATAAAAATTTCACCATATCCTAGGTCATGCCCATGAGAGTCGTAGCTATTTGTGAAAGGTCTTGGATGAAGCACCTGTAATAACAAGACAATATTAGGAATATTTTCATGACCCAACCCTACTGGTCTCGAGCTGCAACTACCCTAAGCCCGCCTCTATAGTCCAGGGGCTAGCAACAAGCGCTGATGGTGTAACAGTCTCAGGGAGGCCTTTTCCTAAGTACCAGTACACATAGCCCAATCAATGCAGAAGTGAAGAGTAAAAAGAAAATCAAAGAACGGACAACTATAACCCAACCATAGTCATGCGTCGACTTCTAAATAGAAAAAAGTAAAGTGATGAAAAGTATTGACAAGATAACTAAACAGAAAAAGGGGAAAACACGCACCCAACTCGAAAGGTGCGATAACCCAGCAATAGGTAAACAAAAGTAAACAGCTGGTGATTCTCAGACCTGAAAGTCCTACTATGACCACTGAATGCAGCCAAAGCTCCTATTTCCTCTAAGATACTCCATGGTCTTGATCAACTAGTCTGTCATCTGCAAGGGCAAACCAAGTGTGGGAAAAACCCAAGCAGGGGTGCCCCGAAAGCTCAGGGGAGCAATAAAGGAGGTACTAAAATATTGAGTAGTATACAGAACAAAGAACAATTTAAGAGAACAATAGAGAGAGTGAAACTCAAACCAACAAAATAAAGGAAGTAGACTCGTCCCAACCAAGAGGATCTAGACATGAAAAGCACGTGGCATACCTCACATGTCTTCTCCCTTCTTAAAGGGAGAGTAACTAAACCCAAGGAGTGGGAACAAAATTAGGGTATATATATATATATATGCTCAATAAAAAACCCAAACGAGTGTGTAAAGGGATCTATGTCTCCAAAATCAGCCCAAGAAAAGTCACCAACATTTAAAAGGATATCAATCACTGATGCCCATCAGTCCTGCATGTGAAAGCTGTCTCATCACTAAACCATACAACCAAAGGTCTTGTATCAGTAATCAGGGAGAGAAGTCACTTACTAGCCACATAGAAAGGGATGAGTATGAAAGAAGTCATCGGGTAACCCACTACCTAGCCCAGCTAGAGGGTAAACTCTAAGAGGTCATCGGGTAACCCACTGCCCAGCCCCGTTGGAGGGTAAAACCTAAAGTCAATGGGTAACCCACTGCCCAACCCCACTGGAGGGTAAACCCTAAGGTCAACGGGTAACCCACTACCCAGCCCAGCTAGAGGGTAAACCCTAAGGTCAACGGGTAACCCACTTCCCAGCCCCACTGAAGGGTAAACCCTGATATGCCAGTGGGTAAGCCACTGCCCAGCCCCGCTGGAGCGTAAACCTTGAACTGGTCTGATAACTATGCACTGCCTGAACCATCTTTGGGTGTCACTAACATCGCTACCATGTATTGGTTCGAAGTGTGTCAATGGAACCTCTGACCAACACCCTTTCATGTTTCCAAATTTAATGAGATCTCGAAAGAGGCTCTGCATGCCCAACCCAATTACACTGTTGCAATCCTCGCGGAAAAACGCGTGAGATAGACTATTTACTCACTTGAAACGGACTTCCGGAGAAAAAGTTATTCAACACCTCTTTATTCCCATACGGTGTATCATGGGGCCCATACCTCGATCTTTAAAGAGGTCAGACGAACTGCTCCATTTCAATGCTCTCAGAAAAGCACATCGAAACGACTACTCATTCACCCCGAATGGACGTCTGATGAAAACGTCGCAAAACGCTGCTCACAGCTTAAAAGATAGCCCATGGGGCCCACGTCTCAACTCTGGCTTCAATACCTGAAACCACCCTGGACTACTTCTTCTTGAATCTAGGGTCACAATGCTGCTGACGGCACCTTAAACGGACTCTGGATGTGTTCGCGCCATCCGAAAGAAGAATCCCGACGAGGCGCTAAACAAAACTTAACAGTGTGTCGTGCCACCAAGCCCCCGTCCCAGGAATTAAAAATCCCCGAGACCATCTCAAAAAATCTGAATTGATCCGAGGATCACTCTACCATAGACATCATGAAAAACTGACACCCGTAGTGAATGTTACGGGTGTCCGAAGATAAGGGGACTAACCCCTTAGGGATGGACCGGCCCGGTCTAGCTGGTCCACCCAGCCTAGGTCGGCCCGCATCGGCTGGCCCGGCCTGCAACGCCAGCCCACAGCCCTTCTGCGCAGCCTGTACACTTCTCTGTGGTCCACCTGTGCCAACCGGCCCTCGTGGCCAGTCGTTGTCCCGCACGGAGACCCGCCGAAGGCGTGTCTCGATCTCTCGCTCAGGGTCGCGCGTCGCGACCCCTGTCGCGCCCCGCATCGGAGACCTCCGCCCGCCACATCGGTCCACCGTAGATGCCCGCCGCACTGCCACCTAGGAACCGTGTCGTGCTACCACCTGGGAGCCACACTGCTGCCACCTGGGAGCCCGTTGTTCCGCGGCCTGGGAGCCCGCCGAGCCACCGCCTGGGACCGCTGGAAAACCAAAGTTTGGCCGGAAAACTTCCTAAGGCTCCCTCAGACGCCCCGGGACTCGGATTTTCGATTCAAAAAAATATATGGAAAGCTCGGATCTAATCCTATGCATATATGTTCTTATCTTGACTATTGGATAGTATATCGATGCAAAAAATTGGAGTTCTAAGTAGATGCGGTATTTAAAAACGAAAACACAAACTCTTACCTCGTTGGGCGTAGCCCGTAGCTTCACGAATGGTCCGCTGGAGCCGCCACCTCCTTGCCAGAGAGGAGGGGAAGCTTGAAGGAGGTTTTCCCTTTATTTAGAGAGCTTTCTCCAGGGAGAAAAAATCCCAAGGGGTGAAAGAATGGGGGGGAGAAGTGTTTAAGTTGAGAAACACTTAAACACCCACCAGTAGTCCCTGTACCCCAACATTCAGCGAGGTCAGGGTTAAGCTGCCTCTGGGGTAAAATCCACGTTTTGAGTGCAACGGCGGTCTCAGAATTTTAATCTGAGCCTATGTTCAGAAGTTGTAAAGTTCATGCTCGAGGCCTCTAAATTACAAAAACACCCCTAGTGACATTTTCCATATAAGGGTCATGCCCGCGAAAGTTACACCCCTCATAGGGTAAACAACACTCTCCAGACTCAACGGTGCCCTCGGTTTTCCCATCCGAGCAACCTTTTAAGAGTTATTCTATTTATTTGGAATGTCTAGTGTAAATGCGCTCAAAATTTAATTTCGGCCACACCATGGCTCGAAATCACATGCCGTCTGAACACCCGGCTTTGGAATAACATCCAGAAAATTTTAAAGTTTTACTGGCTCAAAACCCGAGTTCTTACATCATTCCCTCCTTCATGTTCTTCATCCCTGAAAAATATAACTACAAAAAAAACTCAGGATACTGAGCCCGCATCTGGATCTCTCATTCCCAGGTACTCTCCTGCACCCTCCCATGCTGCCACAACACACGAACCAAAATAATGGTCCATCCACATAGTTTCTGCTCCTACCGGTCCCAAATCGCCACCGAGTGCTCTAAAAAGGTGGCTCCATCCTCAATTTCCAGATCTCCCTAGTTGATAATGTGTGTGGGGTCATGCACGTATTTCCTCAGCTACAACACGTGGAAGACATCATGCACCCTCTCTAGCTGTGGGGGTAGAGCCAAACGGTAGGCAACCTCACCAACCCAACACACGATCTGAAAGGGCCCAATGGACCTCATGGATAGCTTCCCTCCCCGGATGAACCTCCATGTTCCACGCCTCGGGGAGACCCTCAGAAAGACATGGTCCCCTTGCTTGAACTCTAAAGGCCTGCAATGACGATCTGTGTAGGACTTCTTTCTGCTCTGAGTCATCCTCATCCGCTCACGAATGACCTGCACCTTCTCCATCATCGCCCGTACTAACTCTGGGCCCATGAGGGAGGTCTCCCCGACCTCCGTCTAGCACAACGGTGACCTGAAGGGTCTCCCATAGAGGGCCTCAAAAGGTGTCATGTCGATAGTAGAATAATAACTGTTATTATACATGAACTCCACCAAGGGTAGGTGATCCTCCCAGCTTAGGACAAAGTCTAACATGCACGCCCTGAGCATATCCTCTAACACCTGGATAGTGCGCTCAGTCTACCCATCTGTCTGGTGGTGAAAAGCTGTACACATCCACAGTCGAGTCCTGAATGCCTCCTGTAGGCCTTTCCACAAACACAACGTAAACCGTGAATCGCGGTCAGAGACGATCGTCGAGGGTACTCCATGAAGGCGGATGATCTCCCGAACATACATCTTCCCTAGACTCTCCACCAAACTCTGCTCCCTGATGGAAAGGAAGTGCACCAAATTTGTGAGTCAGTCTACTATCACCCAAATGGAATCATGGCCCTTCGATGTGCGTGGAAATCCTATGAAGAAGTCTATAGATATGCCATCCCACTTCCACTCCGGGATATCAAGGGGCTGCAACAACCCTGCTGGAACCTGATGCTCTGCCTTCACCTGATGACAGGTAAAACACTGAGAAATGAACCCAGCTATGCTCCGCTTCTTATCGGACCACCAAAACTGCCACTGAAGGTCTCTGTACATTTTTCCTACATCGGGATGTATCCAAGGGATAAGTGTATAATTCTCACATCACCTCCTCCTGTATCTAAACTAGTACTACAAATCACCCCTAGAATAGGATCTCATGATTACCTCCTTCATAATACCCATTGGGTGTGTCGCCCATGGATATCTGATCACACAGCACCTCTCTGTCAACATCCCCCAGCTGCGACTCTCTCACACACTCAAGTATTGAAGGAGTCAACATCATCGATTATAGAAAAGTCGTACCCTCCTTCTCCACCAAGGTTATCCGTAGGGAAGCCAACTACTCTAAATCTTCCCGCACTAAATGAGACTGGGACTTCCTGGTAAGGGAATCTGCTACTACGTTGTCCTTCCCTATAGTATAGACTATCTCGAAATCATTGTCCTGAAGAAACTTCATCCTACGCCTCTGCCTCAAATTCAAATCCCTATGAGTGAAGATGTACTTGAGGCTCTAGTGGTCTGAGTAGACTACAAAATACTCACCCAGAAGGTAGTGTCTCCATAACCTCAAGGCGAAGACCACTACTGCCAGCTCCAAATATTCAGTCGCATAATTCTTCTCATGGGGCCTCAAATGCCATGACCCATATGCAATCATTTCCCGTTGCTGCATCAGCACGCACCTAAGCCCAGCTCTTGAAGCGTCACAGTACACCACGAACTCAACACCCTCTTCTGGTAGCCTCAACACTAGAGCTCTAGTCAGCCTCTATCTCAACTCCTCGAAGGCCTTCTTGCACTAATAATTCTAGGTGAACGGTCATCCCTTCCACATCAATTCAGTCAAAGGGGAAGAAATCCTGGATAAATATTCCACAAACCTCTTGTAGTACCCTGCCAAACCATGGAAGCTCCACACCTCTAACACATTCTTGGGTGGCTCCCAAGAAAGAACTGCCTCTATCTTTGTGGGATATATGTCCAATACCTTCTCTGTAAAGACATGACCCAGAAATTGAACCTCATGAATCCAGAACTGACACTTTGAGAGCTTCCCATACAGCTGGTGCTCTCGAAGTACGTCTAGGACCATCCTCAAATGCTCCGTGTGCTCCTCTTCCATCGCAGAGTAGATGAGTATGTCGTCAATAAAGACAACCACAAACCGGCCCAAGTACGGATGGAAAATCTGGTTCATCAAATCCATGAAAAAGGAGGGGGCATTCGTCATGCCAAAGGGAATCACTAAAAACTCATAATGCCTATAATGAAAACGGAAATCCCTCTTCGGGATGTCAGCCTCATGAACTCGCAACTGGTTGATGCCGGATCGAAGATCAATCTTGGAGAACCACATCTCACCTCTCAATTATTCGAAGATATCGTAGACCCTCAACACAGGGTACATGTTCTTTATCATATCTTGATTCAGGTGACGATAATCAAAAAAAGCTGCAGACACCCATCTACCTTTTTCTCACAAAAAACTAGAGCTGCCCAGGGGGACACATTGGGCCTAATGAATCCCTTCTCACGAAGGTCCTCCAACTGAAGTCATAGCTCCCTAAGCTCTATGGGTTCCATCTGATATGCTGCACATAATATCGGGGCAGTCCACGGCTACAAGTCAATGCAGAACTCTATCTCCCTCCTCGAAGGTAGTCCTGAGACATCCTTGGGAAAGATGTCCATGTAGTCCTCTACAATGGTAGGGATCCAGGTTCCTATAGCATTTGCTGCTCCGAGAGCCATTCTCGCCAACTGGTGAGAAAAAGTTCATGGTCTCCTTCTCAGACTACCCATATGCTTTTCCACGAGGTCTCATTCACCAAGGATGGTGATCCTCATCCCATCAGAATGGACACATCTGACTAGTCTGCGCCGGCAGTCAATCTAGGCGTGAACTATGGAAAGCTAATCCATGCCCAAGATGACATCGTAAGGTTCCATCGTGATGATGAGTAGGTCCCACTTGAAACTCTCTCCTCTGAACAATAGTTCACACTGTATATAGATAAATTTCACCAACGAGGAACTTCACGTAGGAACCTCGAGGCTAAGTGCAGGTGTGAGTGCCTCTACTGGAAGATCCAACCCCCGTACCAAAAGAAGCGATATAAAGTAGTGTTCGGCACCTATGTCTACTAGTACTAAAGCAAGTGTAGAGTAAACACAAAGTGTACCTCAAACTATCTCGTGTGATGGGGGTCACGAACACCCATAGCATGAAGTTTCCCACGAACCCTACCGCCAGCTCCCTGAGCCTAGCGTGGGCCACCTGGTGGTGGTGGTGGAAGGACCTAGAAACGATGTCCCAAACCTCCAGGTCCTATCACTCCTCCTATTCCACATCCCTGAGGGCCACCCTATCATCGCTTGGGGGATCCCTGGTCACGGCGCTGCCTCTACCGCTATGGTGCGCCCACTGCCTGCCACGGCTGCTCGGTACGCCTGATCAGGCAGTCCCATTCTAGGTGACCCCTTCTGTCATAGGCATAGCACCGACTCTCTCCTGACTGCCCCAGTGCTCTACTGTGCCAATTTGGTGTATGACCCTGCCCCTAAGTCTACTCACAGAAGAGTCTCCTCGACTGAGGCTCTACTCTCTGCCGCCTACCTACTACCGAAGACTCCGCTCTAAAGAAGCCACTGTTAGGCCCTGCCAGCTAGTGTCCCTCATCCAAGAATCTCTCTGTCACAAGCACCTGCTCTAGCACCCCATCATAACTATGGATGCACAGGGGTACTACACTAGCACGGATCTCCCTCTGAAGACCCTGCTCAAACTTCCATGCCCGGAAGTAACTATCGTGGACCATATCCTTCAAGTAGCATGTCAGATCGGTAAACTAGGCTGAGTATTGTGCCACATTCATCCCCCCTTTTTTAGCTCCAGAAGATCCTGATTCCAAATAGAGCGTAAAAAAGAGGGGGAGTACTCCTCTCGGAAGAGCTTCTGGAAGCTATCCCACATGAAAGATGACTCATCATGGGTCTGTGTAACCAACCCCCACCAACACTCGGCCGTCCCGAGGAAAAGGCTGGTAGCTAGGGATACCATCTTGTCCACCGGTGTCCGTACCAGCCTGAAAGGTTGGTCCACAGACTCTATCCAGTTTTACGCTGCCTCGGGATCCGGTTCTCCATAGAACATCTGCAGTCGCTGATGCTGAAAGTCTCGGAGTGCACTCAGTTTACGCTCAAACTCGGCCTATGCTGGCGGTACTAACTACCTATCTCTAGGTAGAGGGGATACTACTGAAGCATTGGGTGGAAGGGGATCATGTGAAGGTCCTTGAACTAACGCCTCGTCGCTCGCCAGGTTGTCTTCACGAACTGGAGAGGGTAACCTGGCTGGCTGCTGTCATGGGGAATCTTGAAAATTATCAAGGATTACCGCGATCAGATGAGCATATATATATATATATATATATATATATATATCAGTAATAAAAAAGGGGAGCTAACTCAAAAAGGATAGTCAATGTCTCAATCCTACTGGATGCATGTTCCAAAGTTCCCTGCAACAAGTGTCTCAGTGTGCCGAGTCGACAAGCGGGTTATGAGGGTCCTGGTGAATGGATACGTCGGCCGCCTACACCATCACTGAACTCCCTAGCCGGAGAGCCACTCTCGAGACACGTCGACACTATTTACCTAAATATTAACCATTTCCTTTTTAGGTATGTCTGAACAATTCCCCAAGGAATGAACCACCTCTAATACCACTTTGTTAGAACCCAACCCTGCCAGTCTCGAGCCGAAACTACCCCAAGCCCACCTCTATAGGATAGGGGCTGGCGACAAGCTCTGAAGGAAAAAAAATCTCGTGGAGGCCTTTTCCTGAGTACATGTACACACAGCCCAATCAATGAAAAAGTGCAGAGTAAAAAATAAAACCAAAGAACGAACAACTATAACCCAACCACAGTCATGCATCGACTTCTAAATAGAAAAAAGTAAAGTGCTGAAAAGTATTGACAAGATAACTGAATAGAAAAAGGAAAAAACACATGCCCAACTTGAAAGGTTCCACAACCCGACAACAGGTAAAAAAAAGTAAATAGCTGGTGAGTTTCACAACTGAAAGTCCTACTATGACCATTGAACGCAGCCCAAGCTCCTGTGTCCTCTACGATCCTCCGTAGTCTCAATCAACCTATCTGTCGTCTGCAAGGTCACACCAAGTGCGGGAAAATCCCAAGAAGGGGTGAGTATATAGATACTCATTAGGATGACCCAAAATCTTGAGGGAGCAACAAAGGAGGTACTAAAATGGTGAGCATTAGAAAGAATAAAGAACAGTGTAAGAGTACAATAGAGAGAGTATAGCTCAACCCAACAAAAGAAAGGATGTAGAATCGTCCCAACCAAGAAGATCTAGACATGGAAAGCACATGGAAAACCCCGTGTGTCTTAACCCCTCCTAGAAGGAGAGTAACTGAACCCAAAGAGTGGGAAAAAAAGTAGGGTGTATATATATATATTCTCAATAAGAAACCCAAACAAGTGTGTAAGTGGATCTCTATCTCCAAGCTTAGCTTAGGAAAAGTTTCCAACAGTTCTAAGGATATACATCATAATGCCCATCAGTCCCACCCGTCAAAGCTATATCATAACTAAACCGTACAACCAAGGGTCCCGCTCTGGTAATCATAGAGAGAAGTCACTAAATAGACACATAGAAAGGGCTGAGTCTGAAATAAGTTGTCTGGTAACCCACTTCCTAGCCCAGTTGGAGGGTAAACTCTAAGAGGTCGTCGAGTAACCCACTTCCCAGCCCCGCTGGAGGGTAAACCCTAAAGTCAACAGGTAACCCACTACCCAACCCCGCTGGAGGGTAAAACCTAAGGTCAAAGGGTAACCCACTGCCTAGCCCTACTGGAGGGTAAACCCTAAGGTCAATGGGTAACTCACTGCCCAGCCCCGCTGGAGGGTAAACCCTGAACTGGTCCGATAACTCTGCACTGCACGAACCATCTCTGGGTGTCACTAACATCGCTATCGTGAATTGGTTTGGAGTGCATCAAAGGAACCTCCGACCAATTCCCTTTCATGTTTCCACATTTAATGATATCTCTAAAGAGGCTCCACACACCCAAACTGATTACACCATTTCAATCCTTGCGGAAAAACACTTGAGATAGACTATTTACTCGATTGAAATGAACTTCTAGCAAAAAAGTTATTCAACACCGCTTTATACCCATACAACATCTCGTGGGGCCCACACATCATTCATGAAATAGGTTGGGTGAACTGCACCATCACGATGCTCTCGGAAAAACATGACGAAACGACTACTCATTCTCCCCAAATAGACGTCTGATAAAAAGATGTAAAACACTGCTCACATCTTAAAAGGCGGCATGTGGGGCCCACACCTCAACTCCATATTCAATTCCTGAAACCACCCTAGACAACTTTGACTTGACGCCAGGGTCGCAACCCCACTGGCTACGCCTTAAACGGACTCTGTATGTGTTTGCACCATCTGAAAGAAGAATCCTGGCGAGGCGCTAAACAAAACTTAACAGTGTGTCGCTCCACCGAGCCCCCGTCTCAAGAATTAAAAATCTCCAAGACCATCTCAAAAACTTTGAATCGATATGAGGATCGTGCTGCCACAGACGGCACACAAAAGTAACACCTGTAGTGAAAGTTACGGGTGTCCGAAGACAAGGGGCTAATCCCTTAGGGCTGGACCGGCCAGGTCTAGTCGGTCCACCCGGCCTGGGCCGGCCCGCGGCCCTTCCGCGCGGCCCGGCCGCTGCCCCATGGTCCACCTGTGCCAACCGGCCATCACGGATAGTCTTTTTCCCATGCGAAGACCCACTGATGGTGGGTCTCGGTCTCCTGCTTGGGGTCGCGCGCCGCGACCCCCGTCGCGCCCCGCACCGGCGACCTCTGCCCGCCACGCTGGTCTACCGTAGATGCCTGCCGCACCGCCGCCTGAGAGCCGCATCACACCGCTGCCTGAGAGCCATGCCACCACCACCTAGGAGCCTGCCGCACCACTGCCTGGAAGCCTGCCACACCACCGCCTAGGAGCCCGCCACGCCGCCGTCTGGGACCGCTGGAAAACCAAAGTTTAGCTGGAAAACTTCTTGGGGATCCCTCGGACACCCCGGGACTCGGATGTTATATCCGAAAAGAGAGTTGGAAATATCTGATCTAACCCTACACATCTATGGTATTCTCTCAATGATTGTACAGAATTTCAACTCAAAAATTAATGTTCTAAGTAGATGAGGAATTTAAAAACGAAAATGCAAACTCCTACCCCATTGGGTGTAGCCCGTAGCTTCACGAACGGTCCGCCAGAGCCACCACCGCCTTGCCGGAGAGGAGGGGAAGCTTGAAGGAGGTTTCTCCCTTTTTTTGAGAGCTTCCTCCAGGGAGAAAAAACCCAAGGGGTGAAAGAATGGGGGGGGGGGGGTGGGGTGGGGTAAGTGTTTAAGTAGAGAAACACTTAAACACCCACCAGTAGGCCTTGTTCCCAAACTTTCGGTGGGTTCGGGGTTAAGCCGCCTCTAGGGTAAAATCCATTTTCTGAGCGCAATGGAGGTCTTGGAATTTTAGTCTGAGCCTCCATTTAGATGTTTTAAAGTTCACATCCGTGGCTGCTAAATTACGAAAACTCCCCTGGTGGCGTTTTCTACAGAAGGTTCACGCCCGCAAAAGTTATACCTCTCCTAGGGTAAACGGAACACTCCGGACTTAATGGTTCCCTCAGGTTTCCCATCAGAGCAATCATTTATTATTTATTCTTTTTATTTGGATTTTCTAGTGTGAAAACCCTTAAAATTTAATTTTGGTCACATCGGGGATCGAAATCACACGTCGTCTGAACACCCTGCTCTGGAATAACATCAAGAAAATTTCAAAGTCTTACAGGCTCAAAACCTGGGTTCTTAAAAATATCATAATATCAAAGACATTCTTGGGATACTCCAAATAAATCACAGCACTCACCTTATCTAGTTTCACATATACTCTTGTCTATAAGACTATATGACCCTAGAAGTAAACTTTATCTATTTAAAACTAACATTTTATGAGCTTAGAAAACAATATATGCTATCTCAATGTATTCATAATTATGTCATGGTGTTTTTCATGATCTTGTTGAGTATGATAATACACCAAGACATCATCTACAAAAACCACCAAGAAAAAGTCCAAATATGGTTGGAGAACGTAATTCATCAAATCCATGAAAACTGTTGGCACTTTCATTTGGAAAAATGGCATAACTACATACTTATAAAAGTCATACCTAAAAGGAAATTTTGTACGACATATATCTATAGACCTGACATGTACATAGTTATAACCTAAACTCAAATCATTTTTGGATTAAACTCGATCTCCTCAGAGCTAGTTAAAGAGGTCATTGATACGGGTGAAGGATTTCAATTATTAACCATCAATTGTTTGAATTTTCGATAATCCATACATTTCTTAAGGGTTTCATCCAACTTTTTAGAAAAAAGGACCGAAAACCACCATAGGAAATTATTGAATCATATATAACCATTTTCTTCTAAGTCTTATAGGTGTATCTTGAGATCCTGTAACATAGTGGTGGCCATCCTACAAGGAGGAATTGATACTAGTGCATCTCTTGGAACCAGCTCAATAGGGAAATCCACCTCTTTATTAGGAGGTAAACATGAAAAGATATCTGGGAATATATCCATGAAATGATCTACCACTGAATAGAATTTAGACTCTCACATTAACTAATCATCTAAATAAAGGATAGTAATCTGGTATATCATTCTAGACATCCCATGATGGTCAGGTCCATCTTTACCCTCCTGAACATCCCACTCACACTTATGGATATACCAATTTCTGTCTACTAATGTGAAGGATACCCTCTTGTGATAGAAATCAACATGGTCGTGATAAGGAACCAACCAATAAATTTGGAGTTTTAAAACAAATCATATCAACTCAAGAATAAAGAGATTCTATAAGAAGTGAGTCTCGGTTATCTCAAGGGGTCATTCCCTTTACTCGTGTATATTCTCTAATCAACTCCAAAATGGTGTGTTGAGTTTTATAATGCTATAATAAAACTACAAATCAACCCAAGGCTCCCCAAAAGAGGTAAAAATAAGAAATAATGTGAATAAACTATATAAAAAATTGTAGATATTAGAGTAGAAGCTACTAATATCATACCCCTTACTGTAGATGGCATTGTTCTCTTATTCTCAGGTATAGGTTTTACTGAATATATTTGGCCTAAAATCCTGTCCTAATAAAAATATTTATTAATTTTAGAAATCCTACTGATCTATTGAGGTGAAACTAGTGTCTAGATCCCACGACCATGACCAACACCAAGGCTTGAATGATAGGTAGTATTCTAGATCTTGGCATGACACAGAGCTATGAATCATGCCCCTGATCCTAGAATCGGTGTCAACCCCATCTCACTGGCTACTGGAAGGATAGAAATACAAAAATACTATAGATGAACCATCCTACCATACTATTGGAACTCAACTAGACCTCTATCACACTACCTCATCATGTTTCCCTACATTTTATAATGATGAAAGATGACAAAACTACGAACACTCACACCCTTGCTGGTATTCCGCTCATGAAAAGTCTCAAAAGTCACTTATTTCCACTAGACACTAAAATAGTATGTTGAGAAGCTGAACTACCCCACTATGGGCCCCTAACTTCCCTCATTTTAAGTTCAATAATAAGAACCTGGTTTACTATCTCAGTTATAGTAGTCAAATGAAACATGTTCACCTATGATCGAATGACATGATTAAGACCTTTTTCAAAGTGTATCACCCTAGATGGATTATCAGGAATATCGATAGGTTAAAAATTATGAATCTATATAATACAAGATGAGTACTCCATAACGGTCATAGAACCCTGCTCTAGATGTATAAACTCACTATCCCATTCAACTCTCAAATTCTTGTGAAAGAAGTAGTCATAAAATCTGGTTTGATAATCCCTCCAAACCATATTCCAAAGCCCACCAACCTAGTTTAGAAAATCCCTACAACACTTAACATCTCCTCAAATCATATACATTGCGATATTGGCTCTTATCTTTGGTGGAGTATCCATGTGATTGAGTATCGACAGGATAGTCTCAAGATATATATCATAAGCTTGTCAACCAACATCCCCTTAAAAAGTGGGTGGAAGATTATATTCGAAAACATGTTTCAAATCTTCCATAGTCAAGGCAGGTTATAGAAATCCAAGAAAAGTATAAATAAAGCATAGAAATACCTCTCAGAAATGGGAATCAACAAAAATATTAGGAACAATGGGTGGTGGCTCAAGTGGAACTACTAGAGGTTCTATTCATGGATTAGGTCCCACCACTTCTACAGCATGGTCATATCCATCCTCCTAGTGCATGATTGGATGTCATCATGGTGGAATATATCTACAAATTTCAAACACATACCTAAGAAAAGATTTAGTAACAACCAGATCACAAATATAAACCTAGTATAGGTACAAGACTTCATATAACCAAGACACACCCCTCTGACTACTCCTAAATCCAAGACTGGGTAATAGGAATGATTTTAAATAACTCCAGATACACTACCTACAATGCACTACTAAGGTCTATTTGGGTGAAGCTATTTTTTTCAAAGCATGTGTCCGATTATATGGACTATCAATTGAAATTTATTGAGGAAACACCCTTGAAGTTAAAATTGGGAACTCCATTTAATGGATAGATTTTCAATTCAGAATTCAAAATCATTTAAATTATTCTGTTTAAATGGTTGAATTATACAGATTAAAATTTCTATTTTATAAAGTCTCATAAAATTTATAAATTGAAATATGGAATCTATTTAATCACAACCATAACACGTTCCAACACATGTGACCAATGTTCCATGACTCAACATTCCATAATTTACTACCTAAGGTTTTGGCATTAATATATATAGGAAAACACGGTTAGGTTAATGCTGACACTTTTAAAAAAAATTATGATTCTAATTCCCTAGCAAAATTTTTTATTCAAATAGCATTTTTATCACAAAAAGCACACATAATAATGTCATATATTCAAGTAATTCATTCTATATGGAATAGAATATGCATGTCATTTTAATTTCATACATGACTAAAATGATGCATAATCAATGATTCTCTTCTATATCCAGCTAAAGACTAAGTGACACCATAAATCATAACAATAAAAACATTACATATCATATGCATCTCCAAATGGTGGAATTAAATCAACTGTAATAATAACAATCTAGAACATAATATCTCATCCCATGTAATTTGGATTTTTCTTATATGTGGGTTATCTACTCCCAAGCATAGCTCATTACCAAATTCACACACATTCTTAATCTCTTATCTAATATTCCCAAATAATAACACAAAATAAAATAAATCGCTCTGATCCCACTTTGTAAAATCATGACTTGGGAGTCACTAAATAGTGCCCCAAGTCGATGGGTCAGATGGCCTCAAGTGCACCTCCCCATATGCTATAGGTTGTATAATAGCAGAAAGGGTCTATAATTATATAGTGTGGAGTCTATACCCTCGTCATTAGAGAAATGAATTGGTATCAAAAGTGAATAAATAAGCCTAAGCATAATATAAATTAGCGATAGAAGATAAACACACATATGACAGTAGTAGTAAACAAAATCGAAGGCAATATCATATAAAAATGATGAATATTTCATGTCTCAATAAAAAATGGCAGGAAATACATGGAAATGGGAATCCAATATAATACATGTATCAAAAGTATAAAAAATACCAAAATTACTATCTATGGATAGCATCACGAGCCACAATTAATTTAGGTTCTCCCCCGCTTCTATTAACAATCAATCAAGTATCGTAAAGTGGGTGATTCCTCTAATCTCTACCTACATCCATGAAGACTTTTTGGGTACCCAACATCTCCTCGAATAGGGTGTGATATAACACATAGTAGACCACTTACAACAGTGTCTATAACTAGTACATTCTATTCATATGAACTAAAGTAGTGTGAAAGATATAACATGAACAAAGTGATATAAGTATAAATTATATTGTCCAACCTACAAAGACTCTATATAAATAAGAAACTGTAACCATGTCAAACTAAAAAAATTTAAATACGTCACCCTCAACCTATGCTATGTAATCATTTGAGAGGACCACATGATTGGATCCAAGGAGTAGAAATGTCCAAGGCATCCCATGTAATTTGGATCCCTGTAGTAAAAATGTACATGCAAACCTAAGTAATCTTGAATCCATGGATTAGAAATTCAAATTTCATCCAAAGTAATTCCAGATCCATGGAGTATAAATTTCCATGAAATCCAATATAATTTCATATGCCATATTGATCCATCCATCGTCAACATGATCAGATAAGTAAATCATGGTTCATTTAGTAACTATTTCCTTTATCATTTAACCCATTTAAAAATTCATTTCACAATCATACACAATCCCTAAGTTCATCCCACACATTCCACATTTCTCATTTAAATCATCTATCAGTTTTAATAACATGTATTCGCATGGAAAGGAGGAATAATATCTCTGCCAATTTCTCACTTAGTTTAATAATGTTCACTCTAAAAAAGTGAGATCATACAACCCAACATGGCGATATATAATGGGGAAATACATAAACACACCTCAAAGGTTGTTAGGTTTGAATTTGACAACCTCCAACCATCACATGGTTCTAAGTGAGAAACCTAAAAAGGTTCCCATAATTTAATCAAGGAATTAAATTCATTTAGGACAAATGCATGGAGAGTAAAACAAGAAGAACAACTACAAAAACATATAAAACAACTACACTTTGAGGGGAAATATATAGATCACCTACCTTATTCATGTGGTAGAAAACTCATCCAGTATTATCTCCAAACTCGATCCAAATCAAAAGAAAATGGAAGAAAGGAATAATACCATGAAAAAAGAGAATATGATCTTACACCAAAATAACAACATCAATGTGAATAAAAATGAATAATGGATCCAAAATAACAAATCACCTTATCGAGAGCTAACTAATGAGATATTCAAATCTAGAATCAGAAGTCATATGAAAAAATGGAACCAAATCCTATGAGTGGAGCTTCAACAAGAGAAAATAAGGCCGGACACAAAATAAAAGGAGAAAGAAGGAGGAGGGTTAACCTTAAAATAAACTATGGTAAAATGGTTATTTCCCATTTAAAACAGGGTTCCATGGTTTGGATGCATGGTTGGTCAAACCATGTACCAATTGTGCGCCCTTCACTATCTAAGGAGGGACCTCACATGGTTCATACGCACGGTTTTGGAAACCATGTGGAATCAATGATTTTTGGATTTGGTAAAAATCACAGATCCCCCACATGGGTGTTCAACTGGGGTTGTTTTATTTAGTCAAACTATTCGTCCCACTTTTACTCTTTGAAACACCGAAAAGGGTGATTTGTAACCATGTGGAAAGGGCTACAAGGTTTCTACTAGTCGTGCGACCCAGCTGATTCTTCAAAAAGACAATCCCTCGAGCTCTAAAAAAGCCCTGAAAACCCCCAAAACTATTGTGACCTCATTAGGCACTCACATTTTTCCAAAACCAAGGAATTAAAATGAAATTAAAAATATTCATACCTCATAGAAAAACTAGGGATCTTACACCTCACGACCCCAAAAGTCATACTTCTAAAACTTCCCAAATGGTTGATAATGGATAAGAACTCCCAAAATATATCACTTATTCTATACATTCTCCTCCATATACGTAGATTACACAAGGATTTCATCAATGAAAACCACTAATAACTAGTCCAAAAACACTCATAACACTCCATTCATCAAGCCCATGAACACATATGGAGTTTTTATCACACAGAATGGCATTACAGTGAAATCATACTACTTATAGTGACATTATAAGATAGTATTTGGTATATCATCATCCTTCACCCACATGTGATGATATCCTGATAATTGATCGAACTTTGAGAATCATATAGATCCTTTCAATAGATCAAAAAGGTCATAAATCTATGGAAGAAGACATTGATTCTTCATTGTCACCTGATTTAACTAATGGTAATCAGTAAACAGATGTATACTATCGTCAGTATACTTTTTGAATGAAATTGGAGCACCCCAAGGTGACACGTTCAATTGAAAAAAAAACTCATTACATGATATCATCAATCTAAATCCATAGCTCTTTTCATTTATAAGGATACATTCTATATGGAGACATCAATATTGGAGAAGTTCCCAAATATACCACTATCCCAAACTCAATATCCCATCGAGTGGTAACGCCGCAACATCCATTGGAAATACTTTAGGGTACTCTTCCACAACCCTAGGAAACACTATCGATTAAACCTCTAATGAGATCATCATTAACACAACCATAAAATAATATAGGGATGGAATATGCCTCTGGCCCATCTGAGGGTCTTACTCAGCAACCAACATGGTAAAATCTATGTCAGTATCAATGAACATGATCTTATTCTTAAAAAATCAATGAGAGACTACACCTTAATACATCTAGTTCTTACTAAGGATGATGTATTATTAGTGTATCTTCAAACATATAAAATATACCCATGAGTGGTGCTTCAACATACTTTTTACATATAAGCTCAACCTCAAACTAGGGTAGTCAATTACAAGGGCATGGGAACCCTCTATACCTCAATTCCCAAAGAATAGACTCAAGTAGGTGATATAAAGGAGTAAAAAGCTCCTGAATCAAACAAATCATTCACCCAAGTTGAAAACAATAAAAGGGTACCTCGAACGATATCAGGATGACCTATAACTGATAACTCCAAATCTTGAAACTGGACATGACCTACACCACAACCTCTCTAACCCTGAGGATGACCACATATATGGATTTTATATTCTCTTTAAGGATGAGGAGCATCACCAGGTTGACCTCTTCTAGAACAATCTCCCCCATACTGATTGAAAACTAGAGTACCTTGTTGCTACTGCTGCTTCGACTGAAACTATCTCAATGGAAGAAACTAAAGTGGAACACCTGCCACACCCAACCAACTCAGATATTTCTAACACAATCACATTTGATGACCACATTCTCTATAAAAACAATCATATGATCCCTTGGTAGGGTCCTAAGAGCTTCCACCCCAGGGAAACAAGATAGCGAGGGATATATAAAATCCCCATCTGTCTGAAATATCTTCTCCCAATGAAATTGAGAACCCCAGACCAAAAATATTATATTTGTAGAATCCTAACGAATCCCTTATTTTGACGATATGTTCTTGGATAAGAACCTCCCAACTACCTCAGTTATCACCAAAACCATGAGATATGTTATCAATATAAACATGGTGACCTGTAACTAGATCTATAAATTCAAGGAATTGATCTAACCTCATCATCTAGGAATATTTATGAAGAATATAAGAGAATTGTCCTAAAATGAATCCAAAATCTGACACACAAGAACTACCTTGTCAAATAGTAATTAGTTCATTCTGACTAGTCTATTTAATGATAAAAGAAATAAACTCAAATCAAAACTATTCTCATAACTTCTCCCATGAAAAAAATGACTCATCATGAACTCTGTAGAACAAGAAACACCATTGCCAAGCTAGCCAATGCAACATCATTGTCGCTAATGAAACCCAATGTTCCTTCTGAGAAAGGATCGGACTAAAGGAAATCTTTACCTCCAAAACTGGTCTTTTATCATTGATCCCCAAACAAAGACCTCGTACATTTTCATAATTTGGAAATAAAACACTTTGAGTGTTCCCCTTTAAGTTTCATCATCATTAAACTCAAATCTATGATGATCTATTGGCACATCTTGCTGAACATATTCAGTATGAACCAAATGAGGACATTAACCTTGATCCATACTTTCAAAAGTGAATTTGATTAGGGTCTACAAAACTGTGAATATGGAATATTTAAGTTAAATTTTTTAAGATTAAAATTTTAAGGTTCAGCCTAATCAAAATGTCAATCCATTTCAAAAGTATGTGAAAATAAGTATGTTTCATGATACATTCCTAGGTATCTACCCTGAAATTGGTATCACTTTGATTAGTGGGATCAGTAAATATAAAAGGACCTCACATCAGATCATAGGAAGCATCAAATACCTATTTTCTATCTAGTTACCATTGTTTACATATCTTAATAATATCAGCTGACACCATTTCCATACTAATTCATGCATTCCTCACTAGTGCCCACCTCCAAACTTCATCCTATCCCTAAACAGAAACCATTGATACCAATTTTCCTTGAACCCCATCCGTAAATTGTACCCCTACTAGATGATAATGAGAGATGGGAGATAATGAAACCCAAATCCAACCTCCAATGGGACACGATTTGGTGAAAAGCCCTGAGGGAATATCATACACACATATGATAAGAATTTATATCACTAAAAAAATAAGACATAGAAGTGGTTAATTGACAATAGTTTTAATAAATGCTGCTAAATAAATTTCATTTAAAAAAATTATAATATATCAGTAGTTATAGTAAACTGATGCTATATTTTTTTATTTTAACATTTTGTTGTGGTTTTATTAAACCCACTTCTAAATGATTTTGAAAAAACTAATTTCAACCCCATCCCCCTCTCCCTTATCCCCAATCCACCCCACCCCTCCTTTATCCCTTGTTCCAACAATTCCCATTTATCCCCCTCATTGCTCGCCACCCGACGCCTTTGTCACTCCCCCATTGTCGCTCATCTCCCCCTCTTCCCTCATTTAACCCTCACAGTAGGCTACTCCCCCCTCACTGGTCACTCCCCCCCTTCTCCCCTAAGAACTCCACTCTCCCTCAAGCCCTCACGGCTCTCCCATAACCACTAGTGGATACCCCTTCTCCCCCGATCACCCCCTCTCCCTCTATCCCTCGCTATCATACCCCTTTTCCCATCATCGCTTCTTCCTAATCCTCATACCTATAATCATCCTTTCTACCTTATAGCGCTATTCCTCACTTGTTTTCTCCCTTATAGATGATTCCAACAGAGCCCTAATGACTGATACCTGATCCATCATCACACCTTTTAAATCATGTAACACTGGTATGAATAATTTTGTAATTTTTATCTTTGTTTCACATTAAAAGTCAATGTACATATGATGTACGCTCTTCAATAACAACATTATACACTATTCAATATATTTATACTTAATAATATGTTTATATTATATATTTATATCGATAAAAATATTTAAGGTGTCTTAAAACCCTTAAATACATGATTTTTTATTTCAATGATTTTTAAGAACAATCTACTGCTTAATTAATAAGTGAATCTATTTTTTGAATCAAAATGACTATTTAATGATATAATAATGAATTGAAAATTGAATCTATAATCACAGTGGTTTTGATATAGGGAATAAAAATATTTAAATTTCTAAATTCAACCATGGATTTTAGGGATTTATTAAGTGATTACGGGATGTGATGTGAAGTTTTATGATAAAAAATACATAAAAATGAACACACGCCACTTATGTTTTCCAACTTCATGTCATAATTTGTTAGTTATTTAAGTAGTTTTCAACATGTGTTGTCAAAAAGTTCTATGTATTTATGGTACTAATATTAATTTTCTTGATTTTTTGGATTATGAGTTCTTTTTTCCATTTGTACAGATACTCATCATTGGTAGTTTCTTTGGATCTCCCTAAATAAGGTAGATTGGTAGTTTGTGAAAGATATATCCATTCCATTGAAGTTTAAAAATGTATTATGAGATAGATAGTGTTTCAAAATAGGTGGTCTTATTTTCTTGTAACCCATTTACAAGAGGGAAAACCATGATTAAAAAAATAAAATTTTGTCTGGTTTTAGAAAACATTTCATGTTTTTATTTTTCAAATATTTATTTGAAAATTTGTTATTAAATATTTTGAAAAGTGTAGGGAAAAAAATAAACTATAAGTTCAATAAATTATTGACAATTGTTTTATGTGTTGAAACCCGAAATTGAACTGAGAAAATAAGTTACAAAGTTTGTGGGATAACATTGAAGAAGGCTTTAACTATAAGTGGAATTTCCTCAGGAATTTTTCTTGAGATCGTTATCCAGATATCATGTCATCGATCAACAAGTATTTTATTAATGTTGAATAGAAATTTCCTTCTAAACTTTACATACTACATTATGAATATACTAAAGTATATAATATTAGTTCTATATATATTTTCACAAAAATAAAAATTCATCAATGTTTCATCTAAATTCTGTTTTCAGATTACATTATAGTATTAATTCAAATATCATATAATAATAAAATTTTATGTAAAAAATTTTATTGTAATATTTTAATGATAAAAATTATACTCATATTATAATGAGTGTTATTGATTTGGATTATGGAAATTTAATAAGTGATGATATTCAGTGTCTAATTTAATTAAATTTCATTAAGAAGAAAATAATTTTTAAGAAGTTAGACTAATTATATTTTCTTTGATAAATTATTTCTATGAATTTCTATTTTTGATATATATTTTCATGGATAAATTATTTCTAAGAATTTTAGGATTTTTTTATATCAAATTCATTTAATTTAATTTATGCATAACTTTTTTTTTAAATTTTTTTATTTCAATATGGGGCTTGGGCTTTATTTCTTAATCCATTCCATGTCAATTATAGTGTTCATGTATAACTATTTTATAATAATCCTCTAGAGTAGTAGTAGTAACTTCCCAAAACACTTATCTCAAACTTGAGAGTCTCACCAAAACCTTGATGCTTTGCACCCATATGATGATATTTTTTATCTTCTTCTGACCATCCTTATTTTCATGTAAAATAGTGCATGTTAATTTTTTTATGTTTTTTAGATAATTTTCTGATGTTTACAAATGTGAAAACATTGCATAGATTTTTACCTTGTATATTTTATTGGAATCTTTTTAATTATTTTCACATCTTTAAGTTATTTTGTGAAAATGAATATCTTTTTCATGGATATTATTATTCTTATCCATTTGTTAATCACTAATAATTACTAGTAAAATTATAAGAATAGTTGTAATTAACTCTAGTTTATTTTTTCCCTTTTTAATTTCATTCTTTCATAAATACAACTACCTTATTTAATTTCCTATTTTATTTTATAATAAGTAACTATTGATTAAAATATGTTATAATAATGCATTAATACTAAAAATTTCATTTAATTAATAGTTTTTTTAGTGTTATTTTTTATGTGATAGATCCCAAAGGAAAGTTGGTTTTGTGAAAAACATTGGTTAGGACTCCGATCATTTTAAAACATTTATTTGGTGTATGTTAAATGGTTTAAAATAATTTTGTGCATTTTTATATTGAATTTAGTTTTATTTTCTTGAATTATTTTAAAACATTAACGGTTTTAAAGGTTTTTGTTTTAAGTATCAAATGTGGTTTATTCATGGGTTGTAAAACATTTTTGGTCATTTTTATATTAAATTATGTCTGATATTTATCACCTTATTTCATGTTACTTCCACTGATAAATCAGACAGGTAATCTGGATGTTTGAAAAGTAAAATCATTATCCATATAATTAATGTATTTTTTTTATATTTATGTTTAATTTATTTCTTTTTATAATTACTCATATAATAATTGTTTTCTTATATAGGTGGATTCTTTTGTTCGAGTTCAGGTGGTTTGTTCAAAGATGCTCGTGATCATGAGAGATTGGACATTGAGAATATGACTAAGAAAATGAAACCTAGTAAATTAATCAAGAATTCATACAAACATCATGAAAATGTGAATTCCTACCACTAATTTATTTAAATTTTTTTATCATTTTATCTATTATCTATAATTAAATTTCCTTATGATTTTATCTAATAATTATTTATTTGTTTCACAGATATTTTGGGAAGTCATATTTTTCTTTTAAATATCTATAAAAGGCCAAAAAAGAGATACAATGTTCCTTTCTGCCAATGTCACCATGATTTACATTGCCTTTATTTATCAAACAGCCAACACTATATATTGAGATGATGTTATTAGCTAAAAAAAATTCTCATTGTTGAAATCCAAAAGAGTAGAGGAAGATCATGTTCCCATTATTTTGACTTCTTGTGATATAATGGGCACAATAGAATCCTCCACTCTTCTAGTTTTCAACAATGTGAAAGGTTTTTCAACATAGAACATTGACTAAATGTACAGTGTTGGTAGTTAAACAACGAAAGGCAATAGAAATCATGGTAATATTACCAGTTAGTATTTTTTTAGACTTTCAGATGTGTTGGAATCATTCACACCTCAATTCGACACATGGTGTGACTGGAATGACTCCAAGTGCTTAATTTTATTTAAAATTGACATTACTTTTTGTAAAAAAAAGAAAATTGATATACTCAAAACTAAACAAACATATTCAGATTGTTTTGATACTTTAAGACAAAGATACATAAGTAATTTGTGATCTGTTGGAATCAATAGCATCTAAATCGGATACATGATGTTCCCCATATAAATCAAAGTGGACATTATTAGATTAAAATAGAAATTTTAGTTCAAAAAGTGTCACTCATTGAAAACTGAGGAAAAGCACTTGGTTTTTCTTGATAATTTAGGACCACGATTCATAAATCACATTTGATGTGTAGGAATTGACCTCATGTCAAAATGATACGTGATATTATCGGTATGATTCAAAGTTCATGTTTCTAATTTAAAATGATATTTTAGTAAAAAACAGAATTGATGTACTCAAAAACAAGAAAACACATTCGTATTGTTTTGATACTTTAAGAAAATTATCCATAAGTCATTCGGGACATGTAAGAATCATCCACACCTCAATTTGATGAACGGTGTGTCTTGTATGACTCCAAGTGCCTCTTTTTATTTAAAATTGAAATCAATTTTATTAAAAAGGAAAAATAACCTACTCAAAACCAAGAAAATGACATCGGTCTTCCTTGAAATTAGGGGGAAAAGACCACAGATTGAATTTTGAAATGTATGAACTGATGACATGTCATTACGAATTATAGTTTTCTTGAGATGGTTATAAATGCGTTTTTAGTGTTTTAAAACACTACAACATACATGGAATGGTCAAAACCATATACAACAACCTCATATTGATGTGGAATCATGGGGAAACTATTGATGAGTAATTGTTGACATGTACACATTGAAAAAACATCAATTCGACATGCGGTGTGGTTATAATGACTTGGTAAACACTTCTTAAATGTATAAAATACTTTAAAAACATATTGGCATCAAAACTAGGCAAATGATTCCAAATTGACATAAACTTATGGGGAAATAACCATATATTTAATTGGGAAATGTAGAAACCAACAACAAATCATTCTAAATTACGATTTTCCGGGGATGTTCATAAATGCATTTTTAGTGATTTAAAACACTAAAACATGTGTTGAATGACAAAAAGAATAAAAACGACTTCATATTGAAGTGAAATAATTTGAAAACCACTTATGAGTTATTTTTTATTTTATGTATAGACAAAAAGTCATTCTGTCGTGTGGTGTGGTTGAAATGAATTTGTAAACACTTCTTAAAGTTACAAAAGCCTTTAAAAAATGTTATAGGGAAAAACTAGTAAATTGATGTTGGATTGTCTTGAAATCGAGATAAAATAACCATAGAATAAATTTTGAAATGTAAGAACTAATATCACTTCATTTTGAATTATGGTTTTCCCGGGATGGCCGTAAATATGTGTTTAGTGTTTTAAAAAACAAAAACATGTGTTGAATGGTTGAAAGCATATATTAAAACCTCAGACTGATGTGAAATCATGGTACAACCATTGATGAGTTATTTATGACATGTATTCATAGAAAAAACATCAATATGATGTGTGTTGTGGTTGGAAATACTTGGTAAACACTTGTTAAATGTACTAAATCCTTAAAAAAAATGTTTTGGAGGATAACAAGTAGAAAAAACGTCAGATTACCCTGAAATTAGGGGGAAATTACAATAGATTGAATTTTAAAATATAAGAACTGACAACATTTTATTCTAAATGATGTTTTTTTCGGGATTTCTTTAAATTCATTTTTAGTGTTTTAAAACCCTAAAACATGCATGGAATGGTCAAAACCTTATAAAATGACCTCATATTGACATGGAATCATGGGACAACCATTACTGTATTTTTTTTGAAATATATGACTTGATTTGATATCAAATTCATTAAAATTTGTTTATTAAGTAAATTACAAGCACACCACATGTCAATTTATAAATTAATTAGAGTATTTATTTATCCCTTTTTGGTTTAAAGTGTTGAATAATATCTTAACTATGTATGTTTATGTTTTCAAAGTGTTTTGAATTTTATATTATTTGTTTTATGTTAATATTTATTCTGTTTGATTAAAAAAAATTATGTGCATCATTCTGAATATATTGTGTGACTTTTCTCTTTCACATTTATTTCCTTAAATGTTTTGGTTTTCATTATAGGTGGAAGATGTCGGCAGTAGGTTAGAAGTTAACCATTCTAACCCATGACATTTTTTAGATGACAGACATGGTGGTTCTTAGTTTTTATGGTATGTTAAAAAAATTCAATTATTCTACTTTGATTGTGATTAATTATGTTTTGTTTTAATTTTTGTTTTCTTTTTTGTTACAATTGATGAGATGAAAATGTCGTTTTTAGTTGATGAGATGATGTGGAGGCCTAAAGATACAATAAAGGACCTTAAGTGGATGTATATAGGACATGAGTTTTTATTGGATATATTTTATATGTATATATTGATGACTGAGGTATTGGTTGACAGATGTATGAGTTGACTGAGATAAAGGTTATGATGATAGTGGATATTTGTATATATGATTGTGGATGTATGATGTATGTATGATGGGTTAATTATAGATTCGTGTTTTAGTTTATTACATGTCATTTTTTTAAATATTTAATGTTTTTTATTAAATATTTTTAAAAAATATATGATTTAGAGGTGGTTTTAGTAATTTCCGCTAAATACATTAATTAAAATTTGTTCACTGACGGTTAAGAATTGTCCCCATTAAAACAGAAAACTGCTCATATGTTCAGTGGTGGTTTTTTTCATTTTATTTATATTCCCCCTAGATATTTTTTTCCTAAAAAACACCTCTATATAAATAAGAACCCACTACTAACACTCCAAAAGTGACACATAGAAAAACCACCATGAAATTAAAGAAACCACTACTAAATGACTAGAAACCATGAAATTTACGGTGGTTTAAATAATTGTTTCAATGTTATTAGGCGGTGGTTTAAACTAATGCTAATTCCATTTTTTAGTGTATCTAAGAAGAACGATAAGAATGAGATATAAGATAAAAACACCAAACAAATCCTACTTGTAAAAAATTAAAAAGGCCCCAAAATATGAATGTAATTCCATATAACCCAAACAACTATAAAAAAAGAAACTATAATTACAAAAATATAAATCCATGGTAGTGAAATTTAATCTCAAATTACTCATGACCAACCCCATGTGATAGTAATGTCTAGTCTATTCGCTAAACAACTTCAATGAACCTAAAAAATAGTTTATATATTTATAAGGTGAGGATAGAATGTATACTCAGTAGGAACCTCCCCAAATCCTCTTACGCAAAAGATAAAGAAATCATACTAAATCCAAGTGAGCAACAAATGAAGCTAACTCATTACCTAATTAGATATTCTATGTTATCAGCCTCACCAGGTCTCTCCCATAAAGTATCACATACATGTGATCATATAATATCCATCATATACCAAAATTAGTTATCTCACTACCATAACTCCACTAGTTTTCAATTTTTTCCCAGCATCACACGTCCTGATCCATCTATCTCTAAAAGCACACCTTCCCAAAGACACCTGGGAAAATGAAAAATAACATACATCTTGTGAATCACATCATCTCTTCATATAACATGCATGCCTTCCATATCATCATCCCAGTATCATCATACACATCTCTATATAGTAACTAAGTAGTCTATATGAGCCACTACAACCCGCACATCTTGTATTATACCTCAATCCATTATAACCCACACATAACATACTTATAATAATCATTAAGATACTATATTAGAAAAAGATGTTTGTGAAATAATTTAAATCCATTACATCCCTCTACACATTCACACATATATATATATACAGGAAAGGTAACCACCGGGAATACCAGCAAATAATACTACCATGATAAGAGAGCGGGTCAAGATGGGGTAGTCACCATCTATTTCTATCGAACCTGGATGTTGTGATAAACACCATACATATTCCATTGGTGTTGGTCACCCTACTGACATGGATGGTTTATTTTACGAAATCACATAACATAAGAATATACATAAATCTCACAACCACACTATGAGAAGAAATCAATGCTTAGACTCCAGTATAGCTATCGCCACTCAAACACCTGGATTCCAATGATAAGGAATAGATATACTATAAGAACACAATCATTTGAAGTAACTTACTTTTAATTATTTCTCTTAAACATTTCACAGTTACATTAATTATGATCCAAATATTACATTCCCTACATGAATAAACCATTCTCATCCAAGGTTCCTCAAGATTATAAACATTTTTCATTCTATTAAACCACTAACCCCATGGGTTCAAACATTCATTAGTCATTATCATTCCTTAATTTGAGATACTCTTGGAATCATTCTAAGTAACCATAAAAGATTCATATCATTCACACCTAGATGATTCAAGCAGTAGGGAAAGGAATATAGAAAAAAGAAACCTAAGGAGGACATAAACCTGGAGTCGTACTTGAAAAATAAAAGTTCAATAGAGAATACTAAACTGAGTATATGTAATATTTATGAAAGTTTTTTTAAATTAATTTTTTATGGTTCAACCTAATATCAATGTCTATCAATTCCAAAATTAGGTGAAAACAAGAATGTTTCCTGATACTTTCTGAGATCTATACCCTACAATCAATATCAATTTTATTAGTGGTCTTAATAAACACAAAATATCCTCAAATAACATTATATTAGGGCCTAAATACCTATTTACTAGCCGGTATCTATTGATTATATTGCTTACTGGGCTCAGATAATACCATTTCCATACAAAACCATGCATTCCTCACTATTTCCCACCTCTAAACTCCATAATATCCCTCAACGTGAACCCTTGATACCACTCTTTCTTTACCCCCATCTCTCAAAGGTACCCTTACAAGGCTGATAATTAGATATTGGAGATAATGAAACCTGAACCCCACCACCAAAGGGTTACGTTTTAGTGAAATGCATCAAGCATATATCATATGCACATATGAGAGGAATTACTCTCTTTGAATAACCAAAATAATGAGAGATAAGATAAAAATACCAAACAAACCCTATTCATAGAAATTTAAAAAGTCCTTGAAACAATTTTTTAATGTCATATGACTGGAAGAACTGAAAAAAATAAACCACAATAACAAAAAGACAAATCCTTAGCAGTGAACATGAATCTCAAACAGCTTGTGACCAACACCACAAGCTAGTAATGTCTTATCTATTCAATAACCAGAACCTAAGGACCTAATATATATATATATATATGGTGAGGATAGCATGTATACTCAGTAGGATCATCCCCAAATTCTCCCATGCAAGAGATAAAGAAATAATACTAAAGCCCAGTGAACAATAAGTGAAGCAAACCCATTACTTAATTAGATATTCTATGTTATCAGCCTCACCATATCTCTATCACTTAGTATCACATACAAGTAATCATATAATATCTATGATATATCAAAATGATTTATCTCACGAACACTTCCCCATGAGTTTTCTACTTTTCCTCAATGTTACACATCTTGGTCCATCTCTCTCTAAAAGTATGGCTTCCTGAAGACACCTGTAAAACTATAAAAGAACATCCATATTGTGTATCACATCATCTCATCACATAACATGCACCCTTGGTGTCACATCATCACATCATCATCATCCAAATCTCTAGATAGTAACCAAGTTTTTTCTAGAATCCATCAAAACACACAAGTAATGTATTAAACCTCAATCCTTCACAAACCATACACAACACGCCTATAATAATCCTTAAGGTACTATATGTGAAGATACATTTGTGTGGAATAACAGCAATCCCTTATATCCCTTTATACACATATATATGGGAAAGAAAACTACCAGGCATACCAGCACATTATACTACCAAGAGAAGATAGAAGGGAAAGATGGGGTAGTTAGCCATCTATTCCTCCCCAACTAGGTTTTTTTCGAAAACACCCTCTAGAGTCCACTAGTTTCAGTCACCCTATCTGCATGGGTGTGGTAGTCTATGAAATCACATAACATAATAATATACATATATCTCACAACCACAAAACAGGAAACAAACTAGCCTGAGACTTCACTAGAGTTATCATCACTCGGACACCTGGATACCAATGATAAGGAATAGATATCCTATATTTAGACAAGAATTTTAAGATGCTTCCATATAATTATTTTTTATAAACATTTCATGGTTAAATTACTTATGAGACACATATTCTATGGCCTCTAAGCATAATCAATTCTGATCCATGGTTCCACAAGATTATCAACATTTTTCTTTCTATTAAGATACTAACCACATGGGTTCAAACATTCATTATTCATTATCATTTTTAATTCTAGGTACTATTGGTCTCATTCTAAGTTACCATAAAAGATGCATATAAAGCACAACTAGTTGCATCAAGGAGTGGGTAAAGGAATTCAGAAACAACCAACTTAACCATCTGAACTTTATAAAAAATTAATAATAAGAAATCATACCGGATTTTAGCACAAAAACAATCGGAAAGACCAAATTTAAACCACTCTCCAACAGTCCTAGTTCCATCCCTGACACCACCATCAATATCCCCATGCATCCTATAATCTCAATCCTCAACTGGTACCATAAACTCTGGAACCCCTACCTAAGTCTTATCATACCATTAGCCATACCAGGCCCACATCACATTTTATAACATGGATCACATCTAGAGAAAAAAGACAATGTAGAAAGAAATAAAAAAATTGATAGTAAGACACCTAATCCCTTAAACCAAGGACTCCATAATTCACATGAAAATGTGTTCGCTCAGCCCAAACATTTATCTTTTTCAAAAAAAAATTATAATCTAGAATTAATTGATTCATTCGTCATAGGTTACAACTACTTACAACCTAAGGAATCAAATATAAATAGCTTCAAGGTATTTGAAAATGATTTCAGGCATAATGTCTAGTTTCATCATGATATAAGGAAAAAAAATTCAAATTAAACATGCCAATTTTTTACTTTTAATCAACAATCAATACATGATTATTTGTTCTTTATCAAATAATAATTACCAGAATTAAATTATTTGTACAATTATAAATGTAAAAAATATGATAACCCATAACATAAACATAGATATATCACCGTCTATAAAATAATTAGGAAAACTTTTATAATAATATAAACACATTTTATCACTATAACCAAATTCAAATCATATTATTTAATTCAGTTTAATCTTAATTAAGGTTAATTACACCATTACCCAATGACATAAAGAATGATAAAATTATAATTTCACATAAAAATAGGAGAGGTAATGAATCCCCTGGAGTAATTGAGAATTTAAACGTTCTTATCACAAGAATAGGCAATTGAGGATAAACCACCACCAGAAGAAGCACCACCAAGTCAAAGAAATACTAGTAAGAACATAACATCCATATGCCACCAAAAACCATGCTCATAACTTAGCTTAAAATAGAAAGGGTTTCCATGATGATCACCCATGCTAGATAATAACAAAAGGAGAATAATAAAGGAAAGGTACCTCTATTAAGAGCACAAAATTCACCATGAACCAAGTTAGAATCCAAAATGAATTGATCATAGAGTATGAGGGGGGTAGAACTAACATTACATAATAAAAATTTATGTCAATGAAGTCTCAATGTAAGATATTACAAAACCAATCACTAGGTTTTTTAGAGCATCTAGAAAATTAAAGAATGATTAGGAGGGGAGAATGGATTAATTAATAGGGGAAAAGAATGAAATTAAAACACATTCAAAACCCCCCATAATATGAAGAACATTTCCCCTTTCGTGAAATCCATGATCTTGGGAAAAAGGTAGTAGTTTCACCCTTTTCAAATAATTCTTGACCCCTACCATAACTTCCACCATGGCATGGTATTCTTTATCCCATTATCCCAAAACAGATTCCATGAGGGTATGATTCCCACATCCAATGCCCTATTTCTGTTACCATACCAAATACCATGGGCGTGGTGTTATCCACTTCCTTTTTTTTATAAGAGGTCCTCCAAGCTATCATGCCTAGTTCTATGCCCTCACTAGTAATTTACTTGATATTTATTTCAATTAGAGGGACATATCATCCAACACGACCTCTAAAACGGCCTCCACCACACCCACTACCAAGGTTTGGTGACCCTTTTTAAGGCCAAAACACCTCTATAGCCTTTAAAAAACCTCTAAACACCCTCTTGGAATTTCAAACCCTCAATAAAATAAAACTCCGGAATGGTATAGACCATTACAATATGAGAAGCAGATGAGCTTCTTCTTTTTTCCCTACCTATAAATATTGTTTCTTTTTAAAGTATGTTGTAATGGCTTGAGATTTTGAACTTCCATGATATATTCTACTATGAATTTTATTTTCCTAATTAAAATGGGCAAGCAACCATGTTCCCACCATTCCATATATACTTGGAGAAACATAGTGAAAATATCCTTGAGTGGCTTCTCTATACTATTCGTCTTATAGTTCTAGACGAATATGGAGTATTTTGGTGTTAAGTATGATAATATGAGATTAATGAATGATTTATTTTCCAAATGTAATCTAAAGTTTATTAAATAATCAATTCACTTCAATATATTGAATGAAAGATCCCTGTATAAGTACCCATCTCTCAATCTCATAGTTTATACTGGTATAATGTAGTGAGAATCTCATTTATCTTAATCCTATCTTCTTCTCAAGAGATAGGAGATGAGATATTATGGTGTATGCATCCATGTATTTATATTGTATCTTCATGTCTTCATACATAACTAGTAGCATAATGAAATTTACATTAGAATCATCCTCCATATTTCTATTATTGGCATTCTTTTCTCCTATACTCACTCAGTGAGGTGGATAATCAAGAGTAGCAGACTCTAGTATATAATATAAATTTTCATAGAGTACTGAAATGAATAAATGATAGTACAACTATTGGAAATTCATAATATTGAGGACATTGATTGTTTCTATAAATTAATAGATTGATCCCATAGTTTGAATTTTCATTTTTTTCTATAACATATAAAAACATATTTTAGTACTTTATATTGATTATATAGTGTGATGAAATAATTTAATTTATTTAAGTTGATTCAATTAATTTTTTATGTTCTTGATGATATATTTCATATTTTACTTTATTAAAAAAATTGAATATTGTGTTTACTTAACTTTAAAAAATTAATATATCGTTTATTTTGTAAATATATATATATAAGATAAATAAAAATTTCAAAATATTTTTTTAAAAAAATTAAATTATATTTAAATTATTTTTAACATATAAATGTTTTCATGAAATTTTTAATTATTTATTTTAATATTATATATGTGTATTAATTTATAATTAACTAAATACTATATATGAAATTAAAATTACTTTAATTTATTATCTATTTTTAAATTCACTACATGCATTCACATGAACAACTAATAAATCATTCTCATTAAAAATAATGGAAGGATCATGAGAAATGTTTCTTCAGTATGGTTTTTCAAAAAAATGATAAACTAATCACATAATAGGTGTAAATCTTCATATTATTTGATCAATGGGACTACCAAAAAGCAATCAATATACTTAACCACAATACATATATTCCATATTGAACATCATCATCTAATTTAAAATCTTCATTTTTTACAACATTACTCAAATAAAAGTGAGGGGTAGTGGGATATTGTGATACATTAAATTTATCATAGACATGTAGTTCATACATATAAGGGGAAAGATGATATGAATATTATTAAAAATATAATTAATAATAATAATTACAAATTATAAATGTAAATAAAAAAATTAGGCATATATTGGTCAGTCTAAATCTTTATAATTATTCATTTATTAGAACTGTTGGTGAATTATATTTTATAATTCATTACTTATTTGAAATTATTTAATTTTACATAAAATTATCGATATAAATTTAATAAATCAAAAACAACAAAAAATATTTCTAAACCATTTTAATATAGTCTTAGTGATATTCTAATCAATCATAGGCACTCAAATTTTCTATAGAATACATTAATTTATAATATTATCCATCTTTGTATATTTATATGTCTATATTATCGTTTTCATTTATGATACCCTTATTTTTGTTTAATATTTCTTATCAAATTCCATATAATAGAGAAACTGGAACATACTACTTGTATATTGACAAATTAGAAAAAATATTATAGGTGGGAGTTAGGAGATGCATTGAGAATAAGAAAAGAAGCTACATGGGAGGAATTGATGCTCCCCACCCAAGCTGAAGTCAATTTCTAAAAAAGAGGCCACATTTCCAAAATTTTCCTTTCCCTTTTCCTCATTCCGATTACAACTTATAAAAACCTTTATGTGTGGTCCAATTGGATAAAAACTACCCTAGGTGGATTAACAACCCTTCCCCAAAGAAGACAATTTACCCCTTATTCCCCATTCGATAAGGGGCCTACCAAGTGTGTTGAGGATATCTAGGTCTCTAACACTCGCCCCACCTTGAAAATAAATCTTTTGAACAAGAATGAGGAAAGGAAGGTCATTATGGGGAACCCTATCTTTACATAATATCCAAGTAATTTTCCAGATGATAGTCCTTGCTTTATGGTCTAGGAGAAATTGATATTGATGCACCCTATGTTCACATATTTTCTAGGAATTATCTAATATTTTTCTATATTTGATGTGGTCTAGATGTATTTGTTGCTGCTAAATATGTGGTGAGTCCTGATTTTTTGTTCCCACTTATGGGTTTCATATGATTATCTAATGGCCATTTACAGTGGAAAACCCCCAAAAATTAATCAATGAATCTTCAAGAGATCATCATGTTAATATTATCACAAAAAAGAGTACCTAGAAAATGTGAGTTATAGTATATTACATCTTCATCCTTAAATAGAGTGAGCCTGAGAGAGATCATGAGGAGAACAGAATGAATACACCCTTCCTCCAAGGTAATACATAGACCAATTGGATCCATGATCATATTATTAGGATACCCAGCACTAGTGGAATTCAGGCCTATACCAACCCTTATTTCCCAAAGGTTTGAAAAAACCATTGGGATAAAGAAAATATACCAACGGTTCTAGTAAACCGTTGGTATAGGGTATTATATGTTGGGTTTTCCCAACGGTTTAACAAAACCATTGGGAAAGAAAAAAATTACTTATGGTTTTTATTAACCTTAGGGAAAAAATACACCCAATTTAGTACTCCCTCCTAACTATTCATCCCGCATGAACCATCCCCGACCTCCGCCTCCTGACCCCCTCTCCCTCCCCCCTCCCCAATCTCAATCTCCTCCCATCCTCCGCCTCTACCTCCCGACCCCCTCCCTCTCTTCTAGCGATGTTTCCCTTCCCCTCTTGTCTCCCTCTCCGATGACAACGCCCCCCTCCCCTCTCGGCTCCCGGCGACGTTCCCCCCTCCCCTCTTGCCTCCCTCTCCTGGAGACACCCCCTCCCATCTTGGCTTAATCTCCTACTCCAACTTCCCCTGACCCCCTCTCTAGTCTCGAGCGAGACCCCCCATGGCCGAACACCCCATGGGACGTCCCCCTCTCTTGGCTCCCTCTCCTCCCATCAGGGTTCTTAATCGGTACTTCTAGGTAAGAATTAGTCTTCTTTTTTAAAAAATAAGGCAACAAGGAATGCATTTTTAGGTTCATAGTTAGGATAACCATTCATATTAATTGTGAATTTTCTATAGTTTTGGGTAGTAACCTACTCATGGTGTGGTGAATTATTGGGTAAATTGTGAATTTTTCCAAAATAGAATCTTTAGAAATATAGGGTTAGATTCACAGGTCGTATTCCATTCATTCAAACAGTGCATTCAATAAAGAGTTCAGGATTTTCTAAAACCACATATTTTCTTCTATAGACTCTTATTAGACATTATATTATGTTGAATTTTTTTTGTTAATCATGATATATATGTGATGAGGTTATATCGTCATTAAGATGTGTAATGATGTGGGTTAATTGGAGGTGAGTGATGCTATATGAGATTTTATGGGTTATTATGAGGAGTTTCTTCCCCTTCAATTTATTGGTTCATAAAACATATGTTGGTGCTACATATATTATGTAATTGGAATTGGTAAAGTAAAATGTTGGTCTCAGATTTATGAGTTAATTATTTGTATGGTATTCTCTATCAAAAATGGGTATATCTCTATTGACTATGGGTGTATTTTCCAATTGACCAATGTATTTATTCAACTGATCATGCAATACACATTTCCCATAATACAGAAGCACCACAAAAATCATAGATAGACACTACACACCACAAGACACCCATGGGAGACACCCCTTGAAATCTACGGATAGTTTAGGGGCCATTAACTTAGGAACTGAAGTCGATTGGCACTCAAGCCTTGGGAAATTCCCATTATTGGTAGAAAATATACCGACACCTTTATTTTTAGAATAGTATAATTAAATGGTTTACACCCTCATGACCAAGTAGACCATATGGTTCATAGATTGGTTCCCAACAAGGTTCAAGTGTAGGATCAACAACTAAACATTGATTGCAGTCCCTATGAGGTTCTTTCCATAGTGAAGAGGGTTATGTGCACAATATTCAACTCAACTAATGTAGCATAGGTTCATATTCAATGTCTAAGTGTACAAGTATGGTGTTTCCAACAACGTGCTATATAAAGAACATAATGAAAAATGAAGAGATTATTAAATGGAACTGTTTCCCCTTGCTTGCAGGAACATGATTTGACCCATGGGGCATTGTGGTTCTTATATATTGGATAGTGACATGTATAGTAATATGATACAAGTATGTTTTTATTTAGTTTTTATTTTATTTTCTTTATCTCATTGGCCACTTAGGTATTTTACTTCTTTCTACGGATGGAGGGTAGTGATGCTATCCTGACTAGTTGATGTAGATCACTTGTATACTGTAATACCATGAGGTGTGAGTTTGAGGAAACATTGGAAGCTAGAGAATCCTCAGGTTCTTCCATGAGATGAATTTTTTTTTCTAAAACATGGTGTGGGAACATTTATGGAGTATGTTGGAGTCATGAAATAACCCCAAGTGTCTCCATGAGATGGCATAAATAACCCCGAGTGTCTCCAAGTGTCTCCATACATCGTATCATCCTCACATGGGTTGGCCACTTACCCAATCCTATCAATCCTATCCTAGTCTATCCTCTCAGTTACATAGTCTAGACTCATCTCTCGAGGATTATCCCATACCTCGATGCACATCTCATCATCCAACTAGATAAAAAGGATTATTCACCTTATGATTGTCGTAGTCACAAAATCACACCATGTCGAACCCATCTACATTATATTATGAATAATCTAGTCAAGAACCTCATCAAAATCATGTCTTATAACCCATCCCCACTAACCAGGTTCTACCCTAAGCTAAATCACACAAATCCTCTTGGAATTATAATGCCAATCTGTCCGACAATACCCAATACCCACACTAGCATTTCATCCTTCATCTCTTTAGTTGAACTCTTGAATCATTAAATGGAGTAAAAACTTTCATAATACATTTTACATACTCAGAGGGACCATCCCACTCTAATAACCTACGAAGATTCCAATCCATCCTCATAATTATTTCCTCATCAAACGGTAGATTTACAATTGCCATACCTATCATTACAAGGCCCAATCCTCTTTGGAATATTTTACTTGATCTAAATCCCCATCTAGTCCATACACATACCATCCAAATTTTAAGTCATATGTTAGACCACTAATATCCAAATCGATATCTTATCCACTTGGAGACCTAGTGATAGGGTGATTTCATTTCCATAAAATCACTAAAGAACCTTCTCTAAACCTAGGTGCCTTGTGAACACCATATCTATAGGTCTACTATGTTAATCTATTTCCTTTTATTTATTGTCCTTAGAGTCCATGATTCCCATGGATCACAGTTATAATCAATTACTTGGTAATAAATGGTATAATAATCATGTTAGTGTTTAAGGGTCTATAGAGGATCTTAAAACTTTCTTTATACAAGAATAGATACTTAAGAAATTTACTGATTAAAGTCAGAAAACACACTACTTACTTGATGACTTTGGGTGAGGTTTCTTAGCTGACTACCTAACATATTTCCTATGGTATGTATTGTTTGAGGGAAGTCCTTCGGAAGGGGATGGCATTTGATGAGTGGGAGGTGGCACCAATGGAGGTATAGATCCCTTTCATGGTGAGGCCACATATCGAATTCATATGAAAACATGCATAAACCATAGAGAGATGTTCAAGGATTTCCTATACTATATAGTGATAATCTATCCATCAATCATGACCTACTAAGATCATTAATTTATAGATAACTCCTTGAATATTATCTTGTAATATCAAATGATTTTTGGCTCTGTAACTATAAACACCAATGCCCAGTATTCACCAAGGGTCAATATACATCCCTTGCATGGAGAGACTATGTAGTCGTCATCAAGGAAAATCTCACCATATGATCCATAATACCATTAATTAGAAGTAATATTGTGGTTCAACTGTGTAGAATACTTCCAATAAGTTATATAGGAAACACCATATAGGGTTTTTTAATTTAAATAGTTGATTCCTCATCGTTAGTGACATCAATCACATTAAAGCGCATAAATTTCATCTGAACCCTACATTCCAAGAATTATTCATATAGAAAAGCCCTATCCCAATAGGCTATTAACTAAAACCATAAATAATAATTAAAAATACATGCATCATTTTTAAATAAATATCTCAAGTGTAAACATAAAAACCAAGAATAATAAGACCTCATCCCTTGTATCGAACAAAACCAAACTAAGTTGAAACACGTGCCAAATTGATTATATACCATTAATAGGAATTGTAATTGTTAATTAATAGGAATGTATTTTTTTATAGTATCATTTTGAAACATTTATTTTTTTCTCCTTTTCTTGCAGGAACATGATTTGACCCATGGGGCGCTGTGGTTCTTATATGTTGGGCGGTGACATGTATAGTCCTAGGAGACAGGTATGTTTTAGTATAGTTTTTATTTTATTTTATTTTATTTATCGCATTGGACACTTAAATCTTTGACTGATTTCTATCGACAGAGGGTAGTTATATTCTACAAAGGGGGCCAGAAGGAGTTTAGATTGATTTAGTCCACTGGCTTTGATCCGAGGTAAGATTCTATGGTTACTACTTGTCTCGCACCTCATGTATTTGGGGATTTAGTGTTTTTGACTCCATATTATGTTTTTGGTAGGGAATTGGATTGTTCCATGTTGGTTTGGGTGGATTTGGTTCTCCGCTGCCAAACTAGGTAAGGCTTTAATGCCATTGTTTGGTTTCTCACTAGTTATGCAGCATCCTTCATCTGTTTTAAGGTTCTTAATATACTTTGTGTAGTGCGTTGATCCCTGCTCGTTGGTTTCGAGTTGCCAAGTCAAGGGAGACTCGCCTGCGTGTGCATAGGTTAGTAATTATATGTATGTGGGTTCCCCCGTTATGTGTATAGTCACCCATGGCAGTGATTATGCACGTATGGGGCTAGGTGTGCCCATGTATATATATATAAATGCATACGCAGGTGAGTGGAGACTGGTATATGCATATTAGCATATGTGTAAGGATCCCCTTGCACATGTTCATAGACATGCGGGTGTGTGCATAGGGTCTAGGTGTCCTTTCATGTGTGTGAAGGTGAGTATACCAAATGGAGGAGCAGCAACTTTTAGTTAGAAATCTCCAAGAGAAAAAGTGGACATCTTGGTTCCACCTTGAGGTAGAGTCCCTCTCGTAGCCTCTTTAATTTAAGAATTCATTAAACTGAATTTGGCTTCTTTATAAATTCTACTTATATTTATTGAATTGCATATCTTGAATAAGTGTTATTTCATATAATTGTTTCATTTGATAAATAAAGTCATGTTTTTATAATAAAACCCCTCCAACGGAGGTGCGTTGTCTGCGAAAACTCACAGTGATAGTTTAGGGTGTATGATTATTTTCTGTTGTTTCATTTCCCTTTAGACATTGTTTCATTGTGTCGCTCACTAAAAACTTATAATGATCCCTTATTATAACATATTTAATATTTTATTAGTTATATCATGTCCGTTTTGACCTTATCTTATGGTGAAACCCATTTCGGGTGTTTACCTGGCCTCTTGGCCACCCCTTTGGGTGTTTACCTAAGCCTATATATCTAAAAACATTGATGGTGTCATTTTTTAACACCTATCAAGACTATGGTGATCCCCACCATAAGCTTCATCTTAACACTGTTTGGGGTGTTTTTGTGGCCTCGATGCACATATAATTTTTTACATATATGAATTCTCCCATAAGATTTGTGTTGCATCCAGAGATGTTAAAACATACTCAAATTCTATTATTCTCAAGGTGAACGACGTTTTATCATTAGAGTTACAAGAAATGCATATACCATTGATAAGTAATACACTTGCATAATTTGACTCTCAATAAGTAGTTTCAACTACCTAGTACCACTTTTAAAAAAATTAATATAAAATATATATCTTTATGATACCACAATCCCAAATCAAGAGTGTTTTTTTATAACACAAGATCAGTTTATATAACGTGAAGGACAACTACATAGGATTTATTTGGAATCATGTATAAAGAGTAATAAAAAATTTTATATCTAGTATAGACATTTGTAAGTAGAATAAAATTTAAATAATACTTAAAAACTCTATATGATCACTAGTACTTCCCACTTCATGCCATGACCACTTGGTTCCATGTTCTATAAGAGTGGAGCCCTATCCTGATTTTTTCATTCTAGGGATTCATTAATTGCATAGGAAATTATATAACATGATTGATAAAAATAAGAATAAAATATTTTATACTAAAATATGATTAATTAACTTTATCAACAGAGTTTATGAAACCATTTATGTACGGTTTTCTATTTTGTACTTTTCCTTGTCATTCAGAGTTTGATATTTTTATGATCCCGATGATTTGATGAGTGTTTTGACCCTTGTAGAGAAAATTTTATACATTATCTTTTGTTTCTATATGAGAACAGTAAACAACACACACCTTATATAGTGTAGTTGGATCTTTCAACAACAATGGAGAATCTGATGGATGATCAGCTCTGTGATTGTATTCCATGAGTCTAGTGATTAATGTTGAGACTGACTAATCACAATTTCTGCCGGTGGGGCGATAGTCGGAATGTTCCCCACCTTATTCCGCTCCCTTAGCTCTTGGCTGGAAGATATTGCCCCGCGGATGTCGCTAAACCAGGCCAACATGTTGTGTTCACGCCGCGGTCACGCCGTGGTAAAGCCGTGATTTGTCCCTGCTCCAGGACGACACCCCACAGCGGTTCGCAGTCCTGTCGTAATTCGATGTATGATGCCTAGATAGAGTTTTATATACATTACCCACCCATAATTAATGGGGAGGGAGGCGACATCCAGAATGTTTCCCTGCCTCCTCCCGCTCCCTTCGCTTATGGCCGGAAGATGCAAACCTGTAGATGTCATTGGACCGGGCCAACACACAACGGTCATGCTACGGTCACATCCGGTCATGTCGCGGTCACGACACGGTAATGTCGTGATTTGGCCCTGCTCCAGGATGACACCCTGCGGCAGTTCGCAGTCCTGTCGGAATTTGATGTATGAAACCTAGATAGAGTTTTAGATACATTACCCACCCATAGTTAATGGGGAGGGAGGTGATGGCTGGAATGTTACCCCGCATCCTCCCACTCCATTCTCTATTGGCTGGAAGATGCTGCTCCGCGGATGTCATTGGACCGGGCCAACATGCCGTAGTCACGCCGTAGTCATGCCAAGGTCATGTTGCGGTCACGTCGTGGTCAAGACGAGGTCACGCTGCAGTCACGCCACATTCACGTCGCGGTCAAGCCACGGTCACGCCACAATAATGGCGTGATTTAGCCCTGCTCTAGAACAACTCCATGTGACTGTTCACAGTCCTGTCGGAATTCGATGTATGATACCTATATAGAGTTTTAAATACATTACCCACCCATAGTTAATGGAGAGGGAGGCGATGACCGGAATGTTGCCCTACCTCCTCCTGCTCCCTTCACTCCTTTCCGGAAGATGTTGCCCCGCGGATGTCGCAGGACCAATACAACATGTCGCGGTCACGTCGTGGTCACACCGTGGTCACACTACAATCACGTTGTGGTCACGCCGCAGTAATGTCGTGATTTGTCCCAACTCTAGGACGATACCCTGCGGCGGTTCCCAGTCCTATCAGAATTCGATGTATGATACCTAGATAGAGTTTTAGATACATTACCCACCCATAGTTAATGGGGAGGGAGGCAATGGTCGGATTGTTGTTCTGCCTCCTCCTACTCCCTTCACTCCTGGCTGGAAGATGCTGCCCTACAGATGTTGCTGGACCAGAAAAACACACCGCAGTCACACCACTATCTCACTGCGGTCACGCTGCGATGACACCGCAGTCATGTCGCGTTCATGCCATGGTCACTTCGTTGTCCCGCCGCAGTCCCGCCGCGGTCACGCCGTGGTCACACCGCGGTCACGCCGCGGTCACACCGCGGTCACGCCGCGGTCACACCGCGGTCACGCCGTGGTCACACCGCGGTTACGCCACGGTCACGCCACGGTAATGTCGTAATTTGTCCCTTCTCTAGGACAACACCCCATGGCGGTTTGCAGTCCTATCGGAATTCGATGTATGATACCTACATTGAGTTTTAGATACATTACCCACCCATAGTTAATGGGGAGGGAGGCAACGACTATAATGTTGCCCCGCCTCCTCCTACTGCCTTTGCTCCTGGCCGGAAGATGCTGCCCCGCGGATGTCGCTGGACAGGGCCAACACACCGCGATCACACCACGGTCACATCGTGGACACTCCACGGTCACATCGTGGACACTCCACGGTAATGCCATGATTTGGACCTGATCCTGTATGACACTCTGTGGTGTTCGTAGTCCTGTCAGAATATGATGTATGATACCTAGATAGAGTTTTAGATACATTACCCACCCATAGTTAATGGGGAGGGAGGTGACGATCGTAATGTTTCCTTGCCTCCTCCCCCTGCCTTTCCTCATGGCTGGAAAATGATGCCCGAAGAATGTCACTGGACCAGGCCAACACGCCGCGATCACACCGCGGTAATGCCATGATTTGGCCATGCTCTAGGACGACACCCCGCGGCGGTTCGCGGTCCTGTCAGAATTCGATGTATGATACCTAGAAACAGTTTTAGATATATTACCCACTCATAGCTAATAGGGAGGGAGGTGATGGCTGGAATGTAGCCCCACCTCCTCCCGCTCCCTTCGCTCCTGGCTGGATGATACTGCCCCGAGGATGTCACTGGACCGAGCGAACACGTCGTGGTCATGTCACGGTCACGCCGTGGTCACTCCGTGGTCACGCCGCAGTCACGCCGCAATAATGCGGTGATTTGGGCCTACTCTAGAATGATACCGCAACAACCACCATCATCCCGCCACCAGTAGCAAAGAAGCAGCCTCCATACAAAGAGATGTAGAAGAAACACACGAACATCAAATGAACATCAAACCGACGACCCGAGAATCACATGAAACTACCCCGCCATCATGAAAGCACCAAGGTCCACTCGACGAAAGTGACAACCAAGAGGAAAACACATGCACCCACCCACACAAACCTACACACGCACCCCACAGAGAGCACACACTCCCTAACTCAAAAAAACACGCACGCACCCAACCACACGAACACATGCTCCCAACCACCAACACAAGGAGGCTGCCACAGTCCAACTACGAACCATCAGCCATCGAAACCACCATAATCCAGCTTGAACCAACCACATCCAGCCCACATCATCCCCCTTCCACCTTTATTTCAGCCCGCTTCCACCAGCATTCCAGCCCGCAGCAGCCCCCCCCCTGCCACCTTCGAATCAACCTGCACCATCCCCCACCACCTGCAACCAGCCCCCTTCCACCAGCATTCCAGCCCCCTTCCACCTTCATTCGAGCCTGCACCAGCCCCCAGCCACCTGAAATACAGCCTGTACCAGCCACCACACCAGCCCCCCCCCCCCCAGCCTCCTGAAAAACACTCATTCCAACCCTCTACCACCTGCAAAACAACCCTAGCCACCAGTTCCAGCCCTCACTATCCCCCAGACTCCTACATCCAAGCCCACACCACCCCCTTCCACATTCCCAACAGCCCTCAGCCACCTGCAATCCAGCCCACACCAGCCCCCTGCCACCTATTCCAGCCCGCACCACCCCCCTTCCATCCCCCTGCCGCCTGCCTTATCACTCACACCAGCCACTCCGGCCTGTACCAGCCCCAACCTCATGTATTCCAGCCCACACCAACCCCCTTCCACCTACAAAACAACCCCATACCACCTGTTCCAACCTGCACCAGCCCCCTGCCACCTGCATTCCAACCCGCACCAGCCACTCCAGCCCAAACAAGTCATAGACACCAACCACAGCAGCCAAAAACCCCAGCCCATGCACACCACCAGCCCGCACTCAACTCCACAACAAACCAGCACCCCATCTACCAGAAAACCACTACCACTACATACAACCAAAACAACCAGCCTGCAAAACCAGTACTCCAGCCCCCATCCAAACCGCACCTCCAGCACAGAAAATACTACAGGCTACCCCCAAAGGAGGCCAACGAAGGACCTTTCAAAATAAAATTCTTTTGGGTGGATTCAATGGATTTGACCACTCTCTTAGGTAAAATGAAGTGATAACACCAATAAGTTTTCATAATAAAAATAGCCGATTGAACAATCTGTAACCGCCCAGCATAGAAGAGAGAGTTATTAGTTCAGTATTTAACTCTTCGAACAATTTTCTCTTCCAAGACCACACAATCAGAAGCTCTAAGCTTAGAACTGATGAGGGGAACTCCAAGATAACAAAAAGAAAGAGACCCCATCCTAACCCCCATAACAGTTTCAATAGAATCACAAACATCAGGAGAGATTCCATCTGCAAACATTAGGGACTTTGAAAGATTAACATTCAATCCAGACAGGGAAGAAAAAAGATCCAAAGCAAGCATCAAGACTAAAACTGAATCCAAATCACCATAATAAAAGAAGATAAGGTCATCTGCAAAACAAAGGTGAGAAATAAAGGTTTTACCACATTGCCAATGAATCTTGTAAGAATCTAAAGATGAAATAAGGGAGTACAGGATGCATGAGAAAAACTCCATGCAAATCACAAAAAGGAAAGGTGAAAGTCGATCCCCTTGCCTGAGCCCCCTTTTCCCCAAAAATTAGCCATGTAAACTTCCATTAACGTTCCCCGAGAACATTGGGGTAGAGATGCATATTTTAACCCAAGACGAGATCCTAGCCGGAAACCCGAGCATATCGAAAGCATCCCATAAGAAGTCCCACCTAACCGAATCAAAAGCCTTGAATAAATCGATCTTGAAGGCACCCCTAGGAAACCTAGAATCAAGATTGTGTCCAATGGATTTTCGAGGGGTGTCGGGGGGTATGATGGGAAGGGGGGGAGGGTGCATGTGGGGTTTCTAGGAGGGGTTGTCCAAGGGGGGTGTCCAAGGGATATCCGTGGGGGTCTGGGGGTCTATAGGGAAGGGGGAAGGGTGCATGTGGGGTGTCTAGCGGGGCTATCCGGGGGGTGTCCAAGGGCTATCTGGGGGGTGTCCAAGGACTGTCTAGGGGGGTCTGCAGGGCAGGGGGTGCAGGTGGGGTGTCTAGGAGGGGGTGTCCAGGGTCTGTCAGGGGGGGGGGGTGTCTAAGGGGGTCTAGGGGGGCTGTACAAGAGGTGTGTCTAGCGGGGAGGGGGTGTCCAGTGGGGGTGCAAGGGGGCTGTCAGGGGGGTGCAAGGGGGCTGCCCAGGGGGGCATGGGGGTGTTCAAGGGAGGTGCAAGGGGGATGTCTAGGAGGCATGGGGGTGAAATGGGGTGTCCAAGAGGGGTGTCTTGGGGGTGTCTAGTGGGGGTGTCCAAGGAGGGTGTCCAGGGGTGTCCAGGGGGTGTCTAGGTGGGAGGGAGTGTCCATTTGGGGTGCAAGGGCTGTCAAGGGGGGTGAAAGGGTGTTGTCTAGAGGGCATGGGGTATAGGGGGTGTGTTCAAGGGGGTGAACTGGGGCTGTCTAGGGGGTGAGAGGGGGTTGCCCAGGGGGGCATGGGGGTACAGGGGATGAAAGGGGCTGTCTAGGGGGCACATGGGGGTGCAGGGGGGTGTTCAAGGGGGGTTGTGGGGGTGTTTTTTTGAATTCTATACATTGTATTGTCTTCATGAGTGTTTTTTATAATTCTGTACTTTCAGGTGTTGTATTCATCATTTTATATTGTCTACTTGAGTGTTTTTTTGGTATTAATCACTATTTTATAGGTTTGTATTATAATTCCAGAGTGGAGCCAGCTACCTGCTACTTGTTGGAATTGTAGTACTGGAATTGGAGAGGGGAGGCTGTTGGAATTCCATAGGAGGGGAGGCCACTGTATACAGGTTATGGCTGGCTGGAAGAGGGGCTGATAGGAAGAGGTGTCCACAGCTTTTTTTATAGAGATGGCTAAATTCCAAAGGTTCATAGAACCATTGGTATACAAATCCATACATCTCAGATTATGGAAATGGTTCACTTTGAACCATTGCAATTTGTGTATACCAACGGTTAGAAACTATTGGTGTAGTTATATAAACCCACAGTTATTAACCCTTGGGATATACATTTACCAACGGTTAATACTAAACTATTGGTATTTTGAAAATCCAGATGACCTATCCCAACGATTTATCTTGAATCGTAGGGATATTACTATCCCCACGCCTCACAACCCAATGGTTCAGTGAACCACTGGGAAAGAAATTCCCAATGGTTTTGGGAGTTTTACCAACAGTTTGAAATCATTGGTTTAAACTTAATTTACAGTAGTGAAAATAACAAAGGGGTACTCGCACCTTCTTAAATGAGATAAATATAATATTGAGTGGAATATAATTTAGCAGAGGATTATACACATCTCCCAAAACACCACCCAAAAAGAGAGGATCGCATCCTCTTAAATAGATTAAGCTTGGGGTATCTTAAATTCAATCTATGAATTTATGAATTATGGGGTATTATTCATTTAACTTATTCAATGAATTTAATGAAAAACCTTTAATTCATTCATAATGGATTGTAGAAAATGAATAAACCATTCTGGGGAAATAAATAATATATATATCAAATATATATATTATATTCATACATTGAATTCATGAAAATTATATGCATCATATTCATTTATTAAATATACAAATATATATAATAATATATTATATATATATATGTCATGCATCATCAGAATGTGTACATGCATCTCATCCATGTATATTTTTCTACACATTCTACAGTATCCCACTTGCACTAAAATACCATAAGGGAATTATGAAAAGCTTAAAAATTATTTTTAAATCTATCTAAACTATTTTGGATATTGTTTTTTCATGAAAATCTATTCATTCATAACAAAATTGTCCCAATTTTATCCTTTTTCAAGGGCCTAACTGTATGACCCTATGGGCCTTACCAGCAATAAAAAATAAAATTACAACACACATAAATGAATTATAATTAGATATTTTTATTATTATAATAACATGATACATTTACAACAATTATAAATAATCTATCATGACTCTAACACACATAGATTCTACATTTCCCTCATTTTGTTGCATTTATAATGGTTTCTTCAATAAATCTAATAAAATCACTTGTGCAACCACACATATGATCTTTACATCACCCATATCAATTTTCTTCTATATGAGATGGTATTTTTTAAGGATGTGAATAGTCATTTGATGATACCATGGTTCCTCAGCTTTAGAAACAACACCATTATTGTAAAAATATAGATCAATTTCTCTCTCAATGCTAGGAACTACTACATGCTTAGAAATTAACTTTTTTTCCAAATAAATTTCTTCATAGAATATGATACAACGATATATTCTACCTTTTTTGTTGACTATTATATGGTGGTTTGTTTTCAAATCTTTGAGACAATTGCTAAACCTTTTAGAAAAATCAAGAATCCAAAGTGATATTTCATATCATCTTTTTCATATTGGAAACTGGCATCTCTGTAACCCTTTTCAAAGTGATCATCCTCTCCTCTAAAGACTAATAACACATCCTTTGTTCTTCTCATGAAATTAAGGATATTCTTCATAGACATCCAGTGACTCACCAGTAGGTATCTACTTGTTATTCTTAAATAATATGTTACATCAGGTAAAGAACACAACATGGAATACATTATAGATCCTCTGGAGGATGAATAAGGAATCATATCCATCCTTTCTAGCTGATTAGAAGTATCCAAAATTCATTCCATGAAACATTGGTAATGACCCCTTCTTAGAGTTCTCCATTATATATCTCTTTATAAAATTACCAATATATGTGTTCTAGCCCAATCAAAAAAACTTATTATATCAATATGTTTAGATCTTCATCTATAGTATATAAGCTACTTCACTTATATTTACATTTAGAAACATTTACATAACCACATATTCACTATTTGAAGTGTTGGGAGGTTATTTCCTATAGTTAGTATGTAATATACATGTTGTATTATAAATAATTCTTTACTTCTACTAAGTCACTTTTATACATAGGAATAATCAGCATTCCTAATGAAACCAAACTCTTTGATCGCATCACTAAACTAGATATTCCAACTCTAAGAAGATTGTTTTAGTCCATAAATGGACTATAGAAAATTAAAAACCTAATAATTATCATTTGAAACTTCAAAAACCCCAGGCTATATTATATACACATACATGAATAAATTTCCATTAAAGAATGAATCCTTGATATCCATTTGATATATCTCAAAATCATAATGGTATTCTATGGATAAAAAAATATGAATGGAATTTATCATCGTAATAGGTAAAAAGTATCTTCATAGTCATTACTGTGAACTTTTTTGTAACCCCTTTCCACTATTCATTCATTATAGGCTAACAATCTATTATATTTTTATTTATTTTTTTACGAAAAATACAGTTTCAACCTATGGGTATCACCCCTTCAGGCGAATCTAAAAATTTCCATACATAGTTAGTGTATATGAAATCCATCTCAGATTCATTAGATTTTAACCATTTCTCAAAATTAGAACTCTTAATGGCCTCTCAGTAAGAATAAGGTTCATCTTCTATGAATCTTATTTCATTTTCATTAGCCATGACAATTCCATATCTCTTGGGTTCTTGATGAATCCTACCAGACCGTTGAGGTTCTTGTATAACATGAGTCAGTTCTTCCTCCAAAAATCTTTGTGAAACCAAATCAACCTCCATATTAGGAACACATCTAGTTTGATGGTCATGAACTTCACCAAGTTCAATTTTTCTCCAAATGAAACCTTCATATATATAGGTTACTTCTCAATGAATGTTGAAAATAATTCCACAAACACTTTATGATAATTATGATTTTAGAAATAATATCCCATAGTTTATTTGGTATAACTAATAAATAAACACTTATCTGAATTGTAGAAAATATTATCAGAAGATAATCTTCAGATGAATGTTTCACATCCCAATATTTTTATGAAATACTTTTTGAGGTGTTTCACAGTCCATATATCATATGATGTATTCATGAATTAATAATATGGAATTCATTTTAGTTTGAATAGAGTAGTCTCCAAATCATAAACCCAAAATGGTATATGATGGTAAAATAAACTCATTATTTATTGAACCATTTCTAACAATGTATAATTCCTCCTTTTAGATTCACCATTCCATTATGTTGTTCTAGGAGTAGTGAGTTATGAAATAATTCCAGAACCACTTAGATGAGAAATGAATTCCTAGCTAAAGTATCCACCACCCAAATCTGTTTAAATAACTTCAATAGTTTTTTCTCGTTGATTATATACATTGATATTAAAATATTTAACATTTTCATAAGTTCCATACTTGTGTTTCATTAGAAACACTTACCCATACTAACTAAAGTCATTTGTAAAAGTAGTAATGTACCTAAAACCACCAATTTCTTGAGTACTAATTGGTCCACTATCCCTCTCACATTTTCTCCCAAAAGGTAAATTTTTAATTTTTACCAATAAAAAAATACACAGATATCAAATGATTCATAATTTAATGAGCCCAAAAATCCATCTCTATGATGTCTATAAAGCCATTTATTATTTATATATCAAATGTGATAATTCCAAAGGTATGTGGGATTATAATCAAACTTAAACTTCTTATTTTTAATGTTGCAAGAAGGATTATCCATATCCCGAATGTGTAAACCATTCATTATATTAATAATTATATAAAACATTTCAATCTTATATATAAAACAACTCTTTTTCTTAAAAACGAATAAAAATTCAAGTTTTTCGAACAAGATATAGAAATCAAATTAATGTTTATGGTGATAATAGTTTGTAAATTCTAGGATCAATCCACTTTTTAAAATCAAATCATAAGTGTCGACCTCTAGTGAAACAACTCATTCTCGATTACCAACACAAATAATTGATTCACCTTTCATCAGTCATCTTCTATATATGAGTCTATGTATGTTAGTAAAAATGTGTAATGTGAACACAATATCCAATATCCACAAGTCAGAGTTCGAAAAACTGATTTATAAAACATTCATGTTTGGGTACTCTAAATGTTTCTCCATGAGAACACTTCTGAATACTGGATATCAATCATTAAGAGTATTATAGTTCATACATATTATTCTCAATATGACTGGTTTGTAGTATTACATAATCTACAACAAAGACTTATTTTTAAGTGAGTATCATATTTTATATCTATTCATTAAGGTATGTTAATGAATCTAATCCCACTAAAAATGATAATCCCATAAATTATGTCCATTTAGTGATCCAAGATCCATCTTTTACTAAGAAATGAGTCTACTTTATAGTTCCTCTCATCACTTAATTATTTAGGAAGGAAATCATCCTAATCACAATATTTTTTACTCTTGGACAGTTTAAAAGATAACTCTTTATCCAAATCCATCATATGGTTTCACTCAACTATATTCCTCTAGAAACCAAACCCTATTTGGGTCCCTGTCAAGTGTGACCCAAATCAAATGCCCAAAAAAGATAAAATGGATAATCTAGGGGAACCCATATTTAGTATGACCCACCGAAAATAATACTCCATAGTTACTCATTACATTTGTTCCTTACACAATATAATCCAAGAGAATCCACCTTTAGAATGATATACCCTATTGGATGGTTGAGGTATTGACAAGTTTCACTTTGGAAGAAATGTCACACTTAGTATTTAAGGGGGTTTTAGCCTCATTAATTTAATATATATCATATTCAAATTAAATTAATAACTATTACATCATATTTAATCATTAAATTTTAATTTTTTATTTAATTTTTTGTATTCATGATTCTATCAGTTTATTTTTGTAAATCCCTATTCTAACCCCCAAATTATTGTGTTCACACGACAATAATATGAAACTCTTTATCAAACCCACATTTCTGTGTTAAGAACCCAAAAAAATTGGTGAATTATATTAATAAATAACTAAATACATCATATTCATAAGGCAAAAGAATGTTTCATGTAAAGTTATAGAGTTTTAAAAGATTGATAAACTTCACATGAGTATTCATAGAGCGATAGATAGCCTACCCCATTCACTTTTCTAGACAATAAAAGACTCCATGAAAGTAGTTGATCTCACCCAATGTCCCTATACCCATGAAGACATTACTCAAGAGATAATTCAATTCATGAAAAACTAGAAAACCCAAGATGATGAAATTATACCCAACAACTATTCTTAATCTCAGGAATAAAATTACAAACCAAGATTAGAGTAGATGGAATATAATTTTTATGATATCGTACCTAGCATAACATTAAAGGTTATAACCTATAATAAATTTTACATATAAATGGGCATTTACAATATTCATATTTCATAAATAGTTTAGTAAACATGAATATCAATGAAATTTAACAAATAAATAAAAATTTATTTATTTTCCAAGACATGAGGCATTTATTAACTATTCATAAATAAATTATAATTATAAACATTTTATATTTATTTTAATATGAAACCCTTCATAATTTATATTAAATGGAATTTATAAGTTGTTTAATTAATTATAAACATTTTATAATTCAATATCTATTATATAAACATTTTATGTAATCTAAATATCATATGTTTTTTAATTTCATAACACATTATAGATCACATTTTATTATTTCTAAATAAACCTTTTATTTCTAGATCATAAGGCATGCCATTTAATATGTCAAAGGGTATTTTAAAATATTAACCTTTAATATTTAGGAAAAATGTTTCATAAGAACATATTTATTTAATTATAAACAATTTTTAATTAATGTATTTATTTATAAAATCCCTATAAATAAAATATTCCCAAAAATACTTTTTAACATGATTTATAAACAATTTATAAACAATAAGAATCATTTAATATGTTATAAAATTAATAATTTTAAATTTACCCTTATGAAGAACCCATGTTATACATAAGGGTATCCTCTTATTTCCCTTACACAAAATCTCTACATAAGGGTAAATGAGGTTTTAAAAACCCTACATAAAGTAAAATTTGAAGGATACCTTTACGTACCTAGATACCTCTGCGTAAACATTCCCTCCTTATTGTGTAGCTTCAGTTTCACTAAGTCATGTAGAGTACAGACATAAAAACAAAAACTAACCTGGGTATCATCCATACTAAACTTTAGTCATCATTGTTGGGAGAAAAGGTCACTCCTCATCATGATGTGGCAGCTCTACCCAGTGAGAACCACCGATCCACTGTAGTCGTTGTTCCACCTCATTGAGTAAACAGTTTGGATGGGTTTTTTGGAACTTGCCCTTCTTTTACAGTACCTTTAAGTACATATAAATTATCCATAGTATGAATTATTCAACCTCATCAAGAAATATCATCATCATTTTGATTCTATATTTTTTTCTTTCCTGAAAGAGCACTCTATAGGCAGTAGTACAACTGGCAGTGCTCTCTACTCCTATGAGCTCATGTGGTAGTGCACCTCCTCCCATGGAAGACGTCCATGAATGGAACAATTGGTATTATGCTTCCTTCAACAGATTACATCCCTAAATGTTCTCTCCTCCTCAAATTTTATGTTTTCCATGTGTTCCTTTCGGTTGTATATATCTTCTAGAGTCAAGAGATGGTAACACACACCTCCATCGAACAGGGATAAAACTGGTCATGTGTGACACCACTAGAAATAAACTGATGGTGTTTCCTCTATGGGATCAGAGTTGTACATGATTGAATATATTGATAGAAATTATGAGATCTAGAATTTAATTTAATCTAATGGTGAGAATTCTCAATATGTGATATGATAATGTGTGCCTTTATCAAACAATGAACCTGTGTGTGCACCTCCTCTGATGGAGATGAATCTAGAAACAACGAGTGTAGAAGAAAGGTAAGTTGGAACATGTGATAGAGAAACATGAAAAAACTACTAGAATATTTCAAAATAAAAATGGAGACTATGGGCTTGAGGAAAGACATGCATGGAGATAAATATAAGAAGCTACACATGAGGCATTGATTCTCCCCACACTAGTTGAATCCTATTTCCAGGCCAAAGGATGAGTTTCTAGAATATTCCTCTCTCCAACTTCTCTTTTTTTAGTGCTCCCTTCACTACTACAAAAATGGGTTTATCATGTGCTAGGGATTTAACATCACTATCTAAAAACACTATTAAAGACCCCATTTGTCAGTGCTAAAAAAAGTGATATTAAAGGGGGTCTTTAACAATACTTTTTTAGAAATATTAAATGGGTTCTTTAATAGCACTAAAAATAGTGTTGTCAAAAGGAGACATTTATCAATGATTTTTTATAAGTGCCAATAAATGGGGTCTTTTATCAGTGCTTGTAAAAAATCACTGATAAATGGGATTGTTTATCAGTGCTTTCTTAGAAGCGCTGATAAAGTGCCCCCTTTATCAGTTATTTTTTACAAACTCTGATAAAATTATAGTTCAAAAAACATTAAAAATAATATATTAATACATAATTATATTTATATTGATATAAATATATTATATATTTTTTTAAATATGTTTTAGAAAAGTTAAATAGGCCTTAATACTTAATGTATAATATATTTAGTGAAAAATAGATTATTAAATAAATAAAAAAATATTTTTAATTAATAATTTTCTTATTTTTACTAAGTAATATGCATTTAATATCAATTAGAAGATAAAAAATCAAAAAATAATAATAAAAGATCCAAAATAAGTTAAAAACGTAACTCAAACTTCAAACGACCATAAATTTTGATCCGAGTGTTTGTTTGGCCTTTACCACATACCAAATCGAAGCATGCGGAAAGCTATATTCCCTTAGTGAGAGTGGTAAACCTCTATCACATTTTCAAGTCAAAAATATTCACATAATTCCTCCAAAATAGATTATTTATTCAGTGTACCCCAAATTTTTAACTTTTGATGGATTTTAGGCCTCATTTATGGGTTTTTTTCCCCTTTTAGTGAGGAATGAATTTATTCACAAGTCTTACATTCATATTGATATTATGGATTTTAAATTTTATCATTTTTAGTTATTTAATTTTATTTATAATCAAATATATAATAATATATACATATTTTTTATATATTCACACATAAAAATTTAATTTTATAAATAATTAATTAAACATATTTATATATAAAATATATTTATTAATATATAAACATATTTATAAGCATATATATAAATATATGGATAAAAAATGGAACGAAATATATATAAATATATAGATATATCATTAAATGTAAAACAAAATAGTATAGGGGAGTGGTAAAGGTGTTGGTGCATAACGTGGAGGTCGTAGGTTCAAAACTCACTGGAGGCAGGTGCATGCCATGGAGGGTGGGATAATCTAAAGCAAGATAAATGGGTGAGGAAAGTTATGATAAATGGGTGGGGGTAGGAAGCACTAATATATGGGGTAGGGGTGGTTCGTGGAAAAAAATTATGCACCCTTTATCAGTGGGGCCTTTAACAGTGCTTTTTTGCACTGTTAAATGTTTAAGGCTTTTAACCACACATTGATTTCCATCACTTTTTGAGATCTTATAAAGTAATTTTATAGCGTTGTTAAAGGCTGATTTTGTAAAATATTTCTTATAACATCATTTACATTGGAAATAATTTCTAACAACTTTTCTAGGTGGCCTAACAACCCTTCACCTAATAAGACCATTCAAACCCTTATTCACCATTCTAGAAGGGGGGATATATGTGTGATATGGACTTAAAATTCTCTAAAACCAGCACTCATTACTATATATAATATTTGGTCTAATAATAATTCTTTAAAATTTATTCTTCAATTCCAATTGAATTGTGTGATCACAAAGAAACCTATATATTTTTCTCTATTTTATCTATATTTTTTGAATCCTATGAGAACATTTTCATAAATATCTATATCACTTTACATAAAATTGTATATATATCAAAAAATATTATCTTTTGAAATAATATAGTCTTCAAATCTCATATACATAAAATTACTTGTCAATCCTTTTCTAAAATTATACACCATATATTTTGTTTCATACCCACTATTATAGAAAAATTTTGATTCAAAAGTTTCTTTCCAAAGGCCTCACTTAAAATTGATAGTGTCACTGAATTATATAATGAGAACTATATAATCTGTAAAAGCATGTAATTAGGTATCTCATCTTGAATATGCTTTATAAGACCATCTAAGACCAAAGAAAAATGATATTTCATTAAATAAAAACCTTAATGTGCTTTTACCTATACATGGAAGTCTATAGTGTCACCTACTGGAGCTCAAACTCAAGTCAAACTCCCAACATAATGTCTAGGATGAATTTGGTATATAAAAACTACACCACTTTTATTTAAATCATAAAATAATAAAATCTAAATAGTTAAATCATTCAAATAAAATACGTAAAAAAATTAAAAAAATAAATCTAAAAAAATGAATGTTGCCTTCTCGATGACCATAAATAATAATTTGATAAATAAATTTCAATATTATAGAGGTTTGATATAAATTCATAGAAGGATAATGAAGAATTATCAAGAGATATTATAATTTTTTTCACATGGGAGGCTTGAACCATGTCTATGCCTTTTTTATGCATATCGCACATGAAGGAAGCATGAACCTCATCCATGTTTCCTCGCTAAAGTGGGATGGTGAACATGCTTCACCCTTCCACATACCTATTTTTAAAAATACTTCAAACCCTAACCCATTTTAATATATATATATAGTTTAAAACGCATTAAAAATATTGTATAAGTTTTTAAAAAATAAATATATATTATATTTTCATTATGTAATGTTCACATTTATGTTATTTCCCAAAAAAGTGTGAAATCATATTATAAATTGATAACTTATTTTTTTTGGAGTGACTTATTTTGTATGAATTCATAAAAAATTCAATTATGTTTTATAATTTCATGAGTGGTTATTTTCTACTAGATTCTATGGTTATATTTGGTTTCCCAAAAAATAATCAACTAATTTAATTAATTGGTTGGGGTTGGATTTTGATGAATTATTTCCATTCCCTATAAAAAATAGAAATCATTAGATAACTATATGACTATTTCTTTCTATTGTATTTTCCATATATTTATATAATGTTTCTATAAATGTTTAATTAGTGTTATTGAATGTTTTTGAGGTTATTATACTTCTATAAATTTTAATAGTGGATGATTTTTTTGTATATAATATGTTTACATTGTTCAACATATTCTTATAAAGAAATGTCAATATTATAAGAGATCTAATAATTAAGACGATTGTTTCTTTGGTTCTTTTGTATGGGTGAAACTATGAAATGATTTGTTTTAATTTCATGTTTGAGATATATAATGATGAATATTCATATCTTTGACACACCATATATGATATATTTTTATGTGAGGAGAAAACATTTGAAGGGGTTGATTTATAACAGTGATTCACTTGTTATAACCATCTTTAAAAGTAATGTGATACTCATGAAAAAGTACTTTTGGATTAATATTTTGAGGATGATACATAAAATATAACCTTAAATAACTATCTATAGAGGTGTAGAAAATTAGGATGAGAAATGATTGGCCCCTATGTGTGATGATAATTTCAAGATAAAAAGTTCAAAAAATTGGAAATAAAAGGACGCCTGATGTAATGTGGAAAAACTATCAAATAAATAGGGGTAAAAACCCATAGGCAAATAGAAGGATCACTATAGGTAAAATGTGATAAAATAATCTCTCAATACAACAAGGTTAATATCCTCATAATTTATATCTTTTAAATAATGGAAAACCCCTCATAGATACCACACAAATGAAAAAAATGTGAGAAAATATTATTGAATATTGATTTATTTATTAAAATTGTTGTGGAGAGATTTTTTTTATAGTCTTATGGATCCTCCCCACACCCTTCCTCCATGCGATGGTTTTGTGGGGTTTTTCCACCCACTACAACAAACCTTACATTCCCTACCCCCATTGACAAAATTTAGGGGGTGGTGCCAATCCATTTAAACCAAAGGGTTTCCAAAATATCTCCCACTTGATGATTGATTGAGAAATAATCACATCACCACACATCCCTTCTATCTACCAAATCATTTTCCCCAGGTCTTTGTGGGGATACTCAAAGATATCAATTGAACTTATCAGGGTCGACCTCATTATTAAATATTCTATATTTTCATTAGTATGAATTCTTAGAATATTCAAAATTCCTTCCTCCATCTCATATTGATCAAAATGATATTTAACCCCATTGTGCTTCATCCTATAATGAAAATATATATTCTTTATAATGTTCAAGGCACTCTAATTATCACAAAAAAATTAATCTATGCCTTTCTATGACTGAACTCCTCTAATAAACTTTTCATCTAAATCACATTTTTGAAATCTTTTTTAGCTTACATGTACTCTGCCTCAGTCATGGAAAAATCCACAATTGACTGTAACTATGAAATATATCTCAAAACTACTTCTATAAGAGTAAATGCTTAACCAATAGTGTATTTTCTCTGGTTATAATCTCATACTAAATTGGAATCAACATAACCCTTAATTGTGAAATCTGATCCTCTATAATACGGTGTAGCATATGAGGTCTCCTAGATATATCTTAGGTTACTCCTCACTATGTTCCAACGATCCTATCCAATATTATTTATGCACTGACCAACTATTACTACTACATGTGAAATTAATGGACTAGAAAAATATATAGTGAACATCAGACTCCCCTACTGATGCATATAGTACTTAAGATATCTCCATCCCCTCTACTTCAATTTTAGGACACACCGTAAAGGATAACATGAAATTAATAGAAATATGAGTATTGATTGGCTTACAATATTTCATGTTAAATATTTTTAAGACTTTCATCAAGTTTTTATTTTTGTAATATCCAAATCTACCCATTATCATTGTCTCAATAAATCTACATCCTAAGAATAATTTTTTCTGGTTTGAAGTCCTTCATATCAATCTCCCTAGACAATTGTGCCTTCTTCTCATAGAACTAATCATTGATGGGGTTTTGAAACAACATTTCAACCACATAAATAGCATGATGATAAAATCATTACCATATAATCCTATTAAATATGAAAAAATATATAAATGAAGTCCACTATAACCATAACTCGTGATGTAGGAATATAATCTCTTATATTGACACTTTATTGGATGCTTGATATTATACAATGATTTGTTTAACCTACAAACCAAGTTCATGTTTCCATATTCTACAAAACCTTCCAATTGGGGAATATAGATTTCATCATCATGATCACCATGGAGAAAATCAATTTTCAAAACTATCAATTATAGATTCAATGTATATATAGCACACACTTACAGAACCACCAAAATTTTCATTAGTATAACAATAGGAGAAAAACAATTCATTGAAATCATTAACTTCCTTCTAAGAATATAAATTGACCCCCATTTTTGTATGATATCTTTCCACTCAGTCCTTTCCATCATGTTTAATCATAAAGAACCATTTTTTATAATAACCTTCCTTTTTAGATGTAATAGAACAATATCCCAAGGCTTTTTCTTGTGTAGGGCCTCAAGTTCCTACTAAATTACAACCATCCATAAGGATACATTTGAACTATGATTTTCCACTATAAAATAATATATATCTTAATTATCCATTGATAATTAATATGAATTATTACTCTCCATGATATATATTGAGTGCGATATTTTTTTTATTTTCTCCCAAGTTGATCGTTGTGGTCTAGAATCAACTGGTGCTTGATTGTCAGGCTCTAGTAATGCATTCAAGGAAACTAGTTCTTCTTCGAATTAATAATCTACCTTGAATGTTTTAGTTTTATATTTTACTTATCCATGTCTTCATAAATATTTTTTTGGACCTTTTATTCTATAAAAATTATGTGTCTATTGATGTTATGTTTGTGAGAAGTGGGGTTCGAAAAAAGATACCTATTCACACCAATAGAATATCCTAATAATATGCATCTCCTTGATCTTAAATCAAATGTTGATCTTTATTTTCCAATAAATAATTCATATATAGGACTTCCTAAACTATTTAATTGATATTAGTTAGTGAGTTTAATAGTCCACATCTCTATTATTTTTCTCAAATCAATCACCACTAAAGGATATTAATTGATCACATAGCATGCATCCTCAAATGCTTATTCCCAGAACATCTTGGTCTATCCTATGGTCTAAAACATTTCTCTTCTTCTATCCAATAGGGTTCTATTTATCCTCTCCACCACACCATTCTATTGAGAAGTGTATGAAACCATTAACCATATCTTGATGCCTCACTATTGAAAAAAGTATGAAAGTCGTCACTTATATATTGTCCACCATTTTTAGTCCTCAAACACTTTATCTTCTTTCCAGATTCAAGTTCCTTTCATTCTTTGAAGGTTTTAAACACTTAGAAACATCTTATTTCCTCTTAACTAGGTACAAAAACATCTCCTAGAATAAAAAACATTGAATGATAAAAAGTACATTGATCCACCTATGGATATAATTGGTTCATTCCAAACATTAGAGTGGATCAAATATAAGATCTCTATGCTTCTTGTTGTTGACATTATAAACATCAACATATATTTAATACTAAAAACCCAATGATCACAAAATGTTAAGGATTCCTTTTTAAGAATAGGTAAAAACATATGATCAAAAAGAATATTCAAACCTAATTCAGATATATAGAAAAGATTCAAATTCTATAACATCATCAATACTTCCACATAGGTTGTTTATGTGGAAACCATCACTACATATGTGTATGTTTATTTTATAATAACATATAGGTTCTTTGAGATCTTCTCTTACTTCATCACCACAATTGAACCCTTCATAATCATAATCACAATTTTCTTAGTTCATTTGATACATTTGATATCATCAAATTATCCCAAATACAAAATGACCCTCTTTTGGCCCTTCACATGGTGTACTCCTTTGATGGCTCAAACTATGACATCGTGCATATTTAGTTTAATAGTGCCAAATCCAATGATATTCAAGGTGATATTGTTCCCATGTACACTAGTCCTTCTTAGTTAGGTCTATACTAATTATACTATTCTCTTTGAGATTTTATTTTCAAAGTTTTACTAGAGTGTATTATCCATGCATCGTTGAGATGTTGTCTATCTTGAGAAACCATTTTCGCTTCACTAACTATAATGTCACAATTTCTATAGGTAATAACCATATTTCTTAGAGAGTTTTTCCTAATATTCTTCTTATTCAAATTATCCATCTTGACATGCCCCTTTTTTCCAAAATTTTATCATGTGAAACTTTTCTTCATGATTATTGATTTGGACCTCCCATGATTTTGGCTTCCATTGGAACAACACTCCATAAACCTTCCTCTCTTCATTGAAAGAGCCTATTATTAATATGAAATTTTCCTCTTATACTCCTTATTCTGATATGAACATTATTCTTCATGAACAAAAACTTTAACACCATTTAAGTGAAATATATTAATCTGTAGATTGTTGGTGACATTGATGATGATCTGATCATATAAATATAAAATATATATTAAGGAGAATATCTACACATTCAATATCCACAATTTTATAACCCATTTTCATGAGCTAAATGAATAGGGTATTAAGGGTATTTTTGTGGTCAGTCAATGATTATGAATATTTCATTCAATGATTTTATATCTTTCTCCATAGGAATTTTTTTTGTGGAGTTACTTGACCTCATATATCTTCATTACAGTATCCCAAATTTCCTTCATCGTCTCTCCTTCTATAATGCCTGAAAAGACCCCATCCTCTAAAGAGAAATGGTTATTGGAAGTTGAATTCCCATCTATTTCAATCCACTTGTCATATTTTATACCCATAGGTCTTACATTAATATCTAATATGAAATTATCTATCCACAACTCTTCATGCATATTAATTTTCTACCATAGAAAATTATTCCTATAGATATTTTTTATCTATAATTTGACCACCGTCTAGATACACCATCAGTTCTGAAGCTCCTATATTTCATAACAGTGAATTTAATAATCTAAATAAAATTTTAAGATGTGAAAAATCAATTGTAGACATAATAAAAATTCATACTCAATGTTTTGAGAATTATTAATAGCCAAAAAAGTAAACAACACCAGGCTAGAATCTTGTTATGGTTCCACTTGTTAGAAAAGTAAATTATTTTCCTTTCAAAACATTAATAATTGCGAGGTTAAAATAATGTGAAAAATGCATAAATAAAAGGAAACAAGATGTAATGTGGAAAAACTCCAAAATTGATGGTAAAAAACCATAAGAAAATATAAGGATTTCTATAGGTAAAATGAGAGTACACACTCTCTCACTCTTAAAAGGAGAATATCCTTATAATTTAACTATCTTGAAAAGTATAAAAGAGACTTACAAATACCCTAAAAATGAAAAAATATGGGAGAAAATATTTCAAATATTTGATTGATTTATTCATATATCCAAGGAGAGCCTCCTTTTATAGGCCTCTGGATCTCCCTTATATCCTTCCTCTAATGGCTAGTTAGTGGGGTTTGTCTACCAACAACACCAGCCCCTACCTTGCCTCATTGAAAAAATGTAATGGGAAGTTCCTATCTAAGAAAATCAAGGGTCTTCCAACATAGAATAATAAGAAATTAGTTAAATTTTTTCACAATTTGCTTCTAAAATTTGATATATTATGTAATATACTAAGGACATTGATATGGGAAAAATGCACAAACATGTTAAAAGGTTATTGAGAATCCTGAATAAGAAAATAATTAACTAGAATATATTCCTAATAGTGACATAGGGTTATACAAGAACATTTCAATTCTTTAAAATTCATCTCTAAACATGAATAAGAATTCATTAAAAGGAATAAAAATTTCTAGAAAAATAATATGGTGCACAATAGACTGGGATTATGTTATGTTGAAGGGGTTATAAAACATTGAAAATATAATGGTATGACCCTTAAAAAGAATTCATGATGGTTTGGCCTATATTGTGGATAGAGTTGAGCATTAGAATCACATTGATAGTTTGAAAGAAAAACTTTACAATGTAGAATATTTTGGAATTAAATGAATTAGAACAAGTTGCATCCTATTTAAAGATTATATCAAATGAAAACTTATTGATTGATTTTTTCATGTTACCTAAATTAGAAAAATCTATTTTAATAAAACAATTAATGGGATAAATATCCTTAATATTTTCTACTCACATTAAATCAGCTGTTCTAATAATGTTTTGTATTGTTTCTTTATACTTTATAAGGGATCCAATCTTGCTAGTTTATTTTAATAAAAGTTTCCTAGGTGAGGAAAAAATGCATCGTTATATGTTGTACCCAATATGTATGAATATTTATTTTGAAGAACCTCTATCTTAATTGTTCTCTACTTACTAGTTATTATTAATTGATACAACTATAATGACTATTTTGTAGAGTTATTTTACTATAGGGTTGGAAATAGTTGTAGTAGTGGAACCAAAATATTATAGCATGAGTTTTTTTTAATGTACAAGTAGCAATTTTTTTATATTTTTCATGGAATTAGTTAATTGATTTTTATTTATCGCTATATTTTTTAATTTCCACACCTGAAGAAAATGAACGTTCTATATTATTTTCCCACTCATCCAAATCTGACTCTAAACTCTCAAATTCTCTTTTTTATGTTTTCTTTTAATTTTCTAAAATCAATAACAATCCATGAATTTTTCAATGTGTATTCTAGCTATTAATATCAATTTATTTTATGTTACAATTTATTTTGTATGATATCATATCCAGGTCGATTAAATAACTGATACTGGTTAATGGATCAAATGGTTCAACTATTGAACCGTTTTTAAAAATAAATATCAATTATAATGAAAATATTTTATTTTTATAAAATTTAAAATATATATATATATAAAGATTATATATATATAAAGGTGCATTCCAAGAGAGTTGGTCTTGGAACAACCATTATATCCTTATGATTGGGGTTGAAATCTCCCATATTGTGGGAATTTTGGATTTATGGCAGGTTTGATAAGGTAGGTGCAGGGTGGATGTGGCAGGTTGGGTGGCTAAGTTATGGAACTGGTTACTTGTGTTTGATAAAAAAATCTAGGTTTGATTGGTCCAAATTCTTAAATAGTCTGGTGGGATGGTTCAAACTATATTGATGGCTGGTCTTGGTGAATTTGGGGTTGGGACATTGGTCTGGTCAATTTGTGTTAATTGTGTTCTAGGAACATCCTTTATATCCATGAAGGCAAGGTATGATTTTTCTTTATCATGGTATTTTTGTGGTTTTTTTATTTATGTTGGGTTGAATTCAACTCTCTCTTGGTGGATATGGGAGGTTAAGTGGCCTATTTATGCCACTATTTCATTTGTTTTGACAAAAAAATTGGGTTTTTCTAGTCCAATGACTTGAACAGTCTATAGGTTGGTCTAGAATAGACAGGTGGCCAATCATGATGGAACCATGGTTAGACCATTAATCTATTCTGCTTGTAGTATGTGTTCCATATTTATCATAATAATACCAACAATTAAAACCTTTAGATAAGTGTTTCACTGGTTATTAGTTTATCTGGGGGTTTAATCGATGGTTTGGTCGTCTTAGCTGCAGCACCAGTTCATCAGGTTTGACCAGTCCAATATCTAAATTAGTGTAGTAGAGTTGTCTAAACCAGATAGATGGCCAGTCTAGTGGAACTAAGGTTTGACCACCGTTGTAACACCCCAATCTTCCACGGTACACTTCTCTTTGAATAATACAATAGCGTGTGTTGTACGCAACACTGAGTTCAAGTACACCACGACTTACCAAACTAGCCATTCAAAAGAGGTTATGAATAGTAATAACTTAATTTTAAATATTATATTATCCTTATAATTTTAATCCATATTATGATTTTCTAAGACATGATTTATGAACAAATTCATTTTTTTTCAGATAAAAGAAGTATTTTTCAAAAAATGAAATTTTACCGCCTTTTAATGGAGAAGCCTTTTTAAAACCAATATTTGAAACTTTTATATATTCAATTTGACAAAATGAAATTCTTCTTTAGAATCGGGATATAAGAATTTAGTATCAATAATGTTTTGGTGTCTTTCTGATAACTTTAATATTTGGGTGAATAGTGAAAAATACTATATTTTTTAATCAAAATAATTTATATTGTTAAATTATACATTTTAATGGTTTGGAAGTATAAATAGATTATATTTTTTCTATTTAATCCAATTATGTTCATTTTATGTAATTTCACCATGAAAATGGCCATAAACAAGTGTCAAACTTTTGATAGTTATTATTTCTTAAAAATACGTCTTTTCATTTCGAAAGCAGGAATCAATTTTAAATTAATAAATGAAACTTTTATGTTTTGAATTTGGTAAAATAGACTTCATTTTTTTGATTCAGGATAACGAAATTAGCCTAGGGTGAAATTTTGGTACTTTTCGGATAACTTTTATATTTTGATGAATAGTAAAAATTACTAAATTTTAATTAAAAACAACGTTTTTAATCGAAATAATTAATAGTGATAAATTATTAATTTGAGTGGTGTTAAATTATATTTAAAATAAACTTTTACCATGTAATACAATGTGGGTCATTGAACATAATTTCACATTTAAACCGAACATAAACAACTATCAATCTTTTGATAGTTATTATTTCTTAAAAACACGCTTTTTGTTTTAACAACAGAAATTAATTTTAAATTAATTTCTGCCACTTCTATGTATTGAATTTGGAAAAATGGATTCCATATTTGGAATCAGGATGTCCAAATTGTGTAAATAGGTAACTTTTATTTATAGACATTTTGAATAATTACTTCGGTAAATATTTTATTTATCATGGTTAAGGGTAAATCCGGTAAATAAGGGTTAAAAAATAATATTATAATAATAATAAATTACCCTAAAACGTGTCCTAACCATATTGGTGGATACATGTCTGACCATGGGAATTTTTGGGTTGATTTTGGGACCCCATGGATCCACTTGTAAGTGATACAGACACTTTATTTTAATTAAGTTAAAAGGAATACAAAAATGACACAAGCATATATCTTTTAGAAAAGAAATTGTTACATAGGGTTATATATGTTGGATTTTAGACTATAAATATTAATTAGAAAGATAAAAAGATTTCCTAAATAATTATAGTTTATATATAATTTTTAGACATTAAATAATTTAATTTATTTATGACACAATAGTGATGCAATAATTACCATAATAGTAAAAAATTAGAATAATTGATATTATAAATACCCAAATAAATATAATTTGAGATTTTTTATGAATTAAACTAATTTTTTAGGTTACTATGACATGTTAGGATTTATTTAATTAACTTTTTTCGTAGTAATCATTCTATTATGATTTTTACAAAAATCAATTTTTGAATAGTGTCAAAATTGACATAAAAGAGTTTTTAAAACAAATATTATATTATTAATTGATATTAAATTCCTAAAAATATAAGGTTTGGCCAAGGGACATATATCATGATAGGTGTATCATTAATGGACCACTTGGGGGTCTCTTGGATTTATATATTAACTTTATTAACTATATAATATAAAAATACAAAGTGACATGGTAAATGTCAAACTAATTAACTAAGAGTTAATACTTAAAGATAAGGTTAATATAGTAATCCAAACCTGTCTAAATTATATTGGTTGAGTGGTTTTAGACCTATCCCCACCTTAACCTTTGAATAATCAACTTTGGAGCCATTAGAAACAGAATAAGAATTTATTATAAATTAATATTTCTAACTTTTCCAAAGGTGCCCCTCAACCCTCTTATAAAAGGGCACTCCTCCACATTTATTTACACCATAAAAGCCTTTTGTTTCGTAAAAAACCTGCCCAAATACTCTATAACCTTCCATAAAAACAACCTAGAGGCCTTAGTTTGATCATAAAGCCAACCTAAGGAGCCCTTTTCATCAAATCAAAAGGAAGAACCCGAAGAAGAGGTAATGTTTTCACCACCCCTTTTCAAGTTCCTTTCTTCTTCCAATTCTTCTTTCTTTGTTATTTATATTATAAAATAATTAATACAGTATCTCCTATATACTGTAATATTATTATAAATATGGTACAACCATATTCAGTATTCTATCCACCCTTTGAATAACATGTCACCATATGTGCGTACGTACGGCTTACCGTCTCCACGTCGGGGTGTAATTGTTATTCAATAAATTATTATTTTTATGGGTATAATAATGATGTTTAATTCTTGTAAATAATAAATATAACATGATAATTATTCTGTAAATATGATATAACATCCAATTATATATTATTTTAATATCAAAAGAATGATATTGTCGCTTGTACGTACGTACGGACTACCGTCTCCACGAACGTGATGAGATTCATTCTCCATCGTATCTATTCAAGTATAATTATCATTTGATGATTAAAAATAATGTTTAAGGACTTGATATAATTCTGGATATGAATAATATACATCCCATTAATAACAAATATGGCTCACATAACAAAGAATATAAAGTAAAATGAACCTGTTAACACGCGAAATGACGATAATTCTAAGATATTATTAACAAATCAATGTTAAAAGATCATATATGATATCATATTAATGTAAATTATTCTTGTATAATTTAATAAAAATTATTTCACCATTATACATGAGGTTAACCTACCTTATACCAAGGAAAAAGTATAAATTAAGGGATTTTCTTATCTCACTTTAAATTCCGTGAGATTTCCATTGTTCGCCACTAAATTATTGAAAGTGGTGTATTGTGTACTACCATTTGATATATATTATCATGATTCTCTTTATATTCATGTTATTCTATAAATCATTTGGTAGTTATTAACTTTTTTTCATATGACTCAGTTGATTACAACATGGTAAGGGGTTTCTTATCTCACTTTTAATTTCGTGAGAATTCCATTGTTCACCACTTATTTATTGCATGTGGTGTATATGTACTACCCATAATTGTATTCATTGTGTATTATACTTTAATTTATGGGTATTTACATCATCATTGTATGATCCTTCTTTCATGGGTGTATGTTTTATAAGTTACCAAATCAATAAGAGAATTTGAAATTTCAATTTCCATTTATTCGGCTTTACGCAAACTACATTGATTATTTTACTCCGAGATTATGTGTGGAATCACTATTTATTTTCTTATGTCATAATTTCCACTACCCTTTTATGTGGATATACTTTTTATACACATAATAACTCCATTTATAATTTCTCAAGTCGTTGATATGAATTTGATAAGAGTAATTTTAACTCATTCTCCATTTGTTGAGTTAAACATCCAATTCATTGGTGTTGTTTTTACAAGATTATGTGTGAATGTCCTTTGATTGTTTTACACTGAATATCCAATCATATTTAGTGTATTTATATTTTTCACACATAACTATGTCGTTGATTTATCCTTAACCTAAGGGTATGACCTTTATGAGAGATTTCATCTCAATTTACATTCCATTGATAATTCTTTGTTGATATACACAAAATAACTTTTATGTGGTGTATATAATTTACTTTGACATAGTATATCATGAATACCTTTATTTTCATGATATTACAATGTTTTGATTACCTCAATTATTTGTATTCAAGTGTCTATCTTTTGGTTAGAAACTCTAACTAAAATACCATTTTTAAATGTTTTAAAGACTTATTCTTCTAAATCTTGCTCATTAATGTCCATGTTTTAAAAATTGTTATAAGGATTTATTTATATGGACATTAATGTTTTTAAATTAAAACTCTTTTTAAAAGATTAAAAGTGGTATGGGACACTTTTATTCAAAAATCTATTTTTAAATGGCTTCTTGACAAATAGTGTGACTTTTAAATGTTTTCAAGAAAAGGGGGATATTTATCTCAAATAGTTGTGATGGTTATTTTCATCTATGTCAATATCATTCATTATTATCGATTGAGGTACAATACAATCTTCCATATTGTATTGAATGAGTTATTTTTGACTGTGGATGTGCTATTTTTATACCATTCATGGTTTGTGGTTAAAGTATTGACATTTCGTATGCTAGTTTTAATATGAATGTTTATGTTTTGATTAAACATGTTCATATGAGGAATGAATTAGACTTAATAAGTGACTGGTGGAGCCCGATATAGCTCCTCGATGCATCGGTAGGTCTCATGAGACAAACTAGTGTCTTGGCACAAGGCCTTAGCAAAATCTTATTTGTAGTCTTGGCACGAGGCCTTGGCTATGTGGTTATGATAGTCTGGAATTATGCATTCCATCATTATGAAAGTGGTTATTGATATTGCATGTGATTGTTCGACTAGTAGAATATCCATGTGAATAAGTAAATGGAATTATTTCATTTTATCTTTGCCATATTATGCTGAAGTTCAAGTTTAAAAGGCTTTTTTTTTAATTATAAATTTCCTTAAGTGTTTATGCTTATCTATGAATTCTTCTGCTATAATGTTATCCTTATTGAGAATCTGAGCTCACCCCTTTCAATAATTTATTTTTCCCATAATTGTGAAGAAGTAAATTATGAATGACCTGCAGGGATAGTATGAGTGTGGACTATGGAGACTATGTTTTTGTTGTTTTCAGTTTATGATGTAATGTAAGCTTTATTAATGTATCTAGTTATTCCAAGTCTACTAAACTAATCGGTCTTTCGAGACTTGATCTTTCTTGTGATCATGCCAATGTTATGTAATAATGCACCGACTCTGGGTAACTGGGGTCGAGGCGTTACAGTTGGTATCAGAGGAAGTTTAGTACAAACCTTGGGAGCTAGATTTAGATAAACTCAGATTAGAGCACATAGACCTAAGATAAACTTTGAGGATTAGTATAGAAGAACTTCCTAGAATTTTGGTATTGTAGAGATTTTGTGATTTTTCCGAGCAATACATCCTTGTCTGGATACGAACAGGTAGAGGCGGCTCTGGCACAGATTTACCTAGGGGTAAAACCCGAAAACACCTCTTTGAGCTAGACTCGAACGGGAACTGGTTCACGACAATGGGCCTTGCTGCATTCTTGGTTACGACACTCTTGGGGGATATGCTTAGGATAATTTATATTTTATTTACAAAATGATTTGAAGTATTATATATATAATATGAGAGTAAATGACATTGGTTAATCCTAATGTGTTTCAAATTGAGAATATGGTGACATGTTAATCTCTAAATGATTTTATGACTACTATTACTCACACAATGTTTTCTTGTTTTAGTCAATAGCTGGATTCCAAGGAAGTCATAAGGAATTTGAGAATGATGTACAAGGTGGGAACGGTGGTGGCAATGAGAAACAAAATGGAATGTTGATAGGCGTAAAAGATATCGTCTTTATGCCAAATCAGTTTTCCAAAAATATGATCAACAACTTATATATTAACCAACTCCCGGACTCAACAAGGAAGAGAAAGGTGATGAATGATAAGAGCTCCAATAGTGGAGACCATGGAGAAAGGAATCCTCAATTTCCATCATGCAGGAAATGTGGAAGGAGACACCCAGGAAAGTGTCTCAATGGGACAAAGAAATTCTTTACATGTGGGAAGGAAGGACATAAAGTGAAGAATTGCCGAAGAAAAATGAAGAGTACTATGGAAGAAGATAAAAATGGACCCAAGAGTCCATTTATAGTCATTTGCCGTAAATGTAGGGGACCTGGCCATTACCCGAGTGAATTCCCTATTCTATAGGATATTTTCTTGGTCAAAGTAGAAGCTATGTGGAAATAAATGGTTGGAGAAATGTTTAAAAAGTATTAGTGCTCCTTTTTGATGGGTTTACTTTGGAATAATTTTCTCTTGTATTTGTAACCTCGCAGTTTTCCATGTGGGAATGATATTTCAGGAAGAATTATCTCTTCTCTTGTGGATATAGGTATAAATATCCATTTGGTTTTATATGATCATTGGGGTTTGAGAGAATTATAAGTTATTATAATTTGTGATGAAAATGCAAGGTATGATACAACATTTGTGGTTAAATTATGTTATGGTATTTTGAAGAATTTATCTCATTTTGGTAATATTATAAAATATTGTTTTTGAAAAAGGACAACACGTAGACCATGTGACAACCTGTCATGTCGGACAAAGCTGTGAGAATTGAACCCACAACCAAAGTGCAAATGGGATTTATCGCCTACCACTGGACTACGTGAAGTCCTTGGATAGTGTGACTAATTATTTTTAGTTAAATATTGATCAATAATAAGTTGATTTGGATTCTTATATCTTATCAAATGAATACCCTTGGTATAGGAAAATGATTTGGTGATTAAGTGATAGATGTTATTTTGGAAGTTGTTCGCTTTGTTGTGAACACTATATGCCCAAGGAAAATAGAATAGTATGGGATTTCATTTAAGGAGTAATGGTGAATTTTATCTATGTTTTTATTATGGATTTATAGTGATTTGGGTTGTTTATGGAAATGATTAGGTTAATTACTTTTAATTATGTGACTTTATGAGTATTTGATGTCATTTGGAGATACAATTTAACTTGGAAGACTACATTATTATAAGTTTTGAGTTTTAATATTAGTTTGTATTATATTGAAGGATTTTAAGGACAATTGATTATTGAATGGTATTTATTTAACTTTGGGGTATTGTTAGTTTAATTTTAGAAATTAAGATTAGTGTTTATTTCTCTCAAGGAATATCCTATTGGGGGATCATTAGATCTTGTACTAACCATTTTGGTTTTGATTAATCTCTAAAGACAATGTAAATATATAGTTTATCCTGCATGGATCATGTGATTCTATAGAATTTTATTCTAGCTCTTCTAGTGTGACCAAGTTTTCTTGAATACTCATCATTTAAAAAAAATGTGTTAGTGGTGGAAATTTATTAAATAATGAAACTCTACTTAAAAAGTAAGTATATATCTTTATATTCTTAGTCAATATCATAAATGAATTCCTCATCCTTATGTAATTTAACTTAAAACAAAAAATGTTGTCCGTTTACTTTTCCTACTAGGAGATTAATGACCATTTGTCCCAACACAAGTTTGTGGTTTTCTTATTGTTAACTTTCTCCTGATCATGATTTCTTTCCCTCTCCATCAGAACTTGACACTTAGTTTATCATCAATATCCATGTTTTCCTACCTGGAATCCTAGTATGGGTTATCTTGGGTGACCGGTATACCTCTCTTTATTTATTTTAAAGTAATAGTTTTATTGACTCTTTTTCCGATGTGGGAATTTCCATTATATTCTCAAGCCCAATTTTTAAAATTGCAAGGATGCAATTTATTGAAGGAGGGGTGAATGTAACACCCCAATCTTCCACGGTACACTTCTCTTTGAATAATACAATAGCGTGTGTTGTACGCAACACTGAGTTCAAGTACACCACGACTTACCAAACTAGCCGTTCAAAAGAGGTTATGAATAGTATTAACTAAATTTTAAATATTATATTATCCTTATAATTTTAATCCATATTATGAGTTTCTAAGACATGATTTATGAACAAATTCATTTTTTTCAGATAAAAGAAGTATTTTTCAAAAAATGAAATTTTACCGCCTTTTAATGGTGAAGCCTTTTGAAACCAATATTTTAAACTTTCATATATTCAATTTGAAAAAATTAAATTCTTCTTTAGAATCGGGACAAAAGAATTTAGTATCAATAATGTTTTGGTGTCTTTCTGATAACTTTAATATTTGGGTGAACATTGAAAAATACTATATTTTTTAATCAAAATAATTTATATTGTTAAATTATAAATTTTAATGGTTTGGAAGTATAAATAGATTATATTTTTACTATTTAATCCAATGATGGTCATTTTAAGTAATTTCACCTTGAAATTGGACATAAACAAGTGTCAAACTTTTGATAGTTATTATTTCTTAAAAATACGCCTTTTGGTTTCGAAAGCAGGAATCAATTTTAAATTAATAAATGCAACTTTTATGTTTTGAATTTGGTAAAATAGACTTCATTTTTGGATTCAGAATAAATAAATTAGCCTAGGGTGAAATTTTGGTACTTTTCGGATAACTTTTATATTTTGATGAATAGTAAAAATTACTAAATTTTAATTAAAAACGACTTTTTTAATCGAAATAAATAATAGTGATAAATTATGAATTTGAGTGGTTTTAAATTATATTTGAAATATATTTTTACCATGTAATACAATGTGGGTAATTGAACATAATTTCACATTTAAACCTAACATAAACAACTGCCAATCTTTTGGTAGTTATTATTTCTTAAAAACATGCTTTTTGTTTTAACAATGGGAATTAATTTTAATTAATTTCTGCCACTTATATGTATTGAATTTGTAAAAATGGATTCTATATTTGTAATCAGGAAGTCCAAATTGTGTAAATAGGTAACTTTTATTTTTAGACATTTTGAATAATTACTTCGGTAAATATTTTATTTACCATGGTTAAGGGTAAATCCGGTAAATAAGGGTTAAAAATAATATTATAATAATACTAAATTACCCTAAAATGTGTCCTAACCTTATTGGTGGATATATTTCCGTCCTTGGGCATCTTTGGGTCTATTTTGGGACCCCATGGATCCACTTGTAAGTGATAGGGACACTTTATTTTAATTAAGTTAAAATGAATACAAAAATAACACAAGCATATATCTTTTAGAAAAAAAATTGTTACATAGGATTATATATGATGGATTTTAGACTATAAATATTAATTATAAAGATAAAAAGATTTCCTAAATAATGATAGTTTATTTATAATTTTTAGACATTTTAAAATTTAATTTATTTATGACACAATGGTGATGCAATAATTACCATAATAGTAAAAAATTAGAATAATTGATATTATAAATACCCAAATAAATATAATTTGCGCCTTTTTATGAATTACACTAATTTTTTAGGTTACTATGACATGTTAGTATTTATTTAATTAACTTTATTTCGAGGTAATGATTCTTTTATGATTTTTACAAAAATCAATTTTTGAATAGTGTCAAAATTGGCATAAAAGAGTTTTTAAAAAAAATATTATATTATTAATTGATATTAAATTCCTAAAAATATAAGGTTCGTCAAAGAGACATATATCATGATAGGTGTATCATTAATGGACAAATTGGGGGTCTATTGGATGTATATATTAATTTTATTAACTATATAATATAAAAATACAAAGTGACATGGTAAATGTCAAACTAATTAACTAAGAGTTAATACTTAAAGATAAGTTTAATATAATGACCCAAACCTGTCTAAATTCAATTGGATGAATGTATTAAGACCTATACCCACCTTAAATGTAAAATAATCAACTTTGGAGCCTTTGGAAACCGAATAAGAATTTATTATAAATTAATATTTCTAGCTTTTCCAAAGGTGCCCCTCAACCCTCTTATAAAAGGGCACTCCTCCTTCTCATTTCTTCACACCTTAAAAGAATTTTGGTTCGGCCAAACCCTGCCCAAATAGTCTTTAAACGTCTCTCAAAACAACCTAGAGGCCTTATTTTGATCATAAAGTCAACCTAAGGATCCCTTTTGATCAAATCAAAAGGAAGAACCCGAAAAAGAGGTAATGTTTTCACCACCCCTTTTCAAGTTCCTTTCTTCTTCCACTTATTCTTTATTTGTTATTTATATTCTAAAATAATGAATCCAGTATCTACTATATACTATAATATTATTATAAATATGGTACAACCATATTCAGTATTCTATCCACCCTTTGAATAACATGTCACCATACGTGCGTACGTACGACTTACCGTCTCCACATCGTGGTGTAATTGTTATTCAATAAATTATTATTTGGATGGGTCTAATAATGATGTTTAATTAATGTAAATAATAAATATAACATGATAATTATTCTGTAAATATGATATACCATACAATTATATATTATTTTAATATCAAAAGAATGATATTGTCGCTCGTGCGTACGTACGGACTACTGTCTCCACGAACGTGATGAGACTCATTCTCCATCGTATCTATTCAAGTATAATTCTCATTTGATGATTACAAATAATGTTTAAGTACTTGATATCATTCTGGATATGAATAATATACATCCCATTAATAACAAATATGGCTCACATAACAAATAATATAAAGTAAAATGAACCCGTTAACACCCGAAATGACGATAATTCTAAGATATTATTAACAAATCAATGTTAAAAGATCATATATGATATCATATTAATGTAAATGATTCTTTTATAATTCAATAACAATTATTTCACCATTATAAATGAGGTTAACCTATCATCTACCAAGGAAAAAGTACAAAGTAAGGGATTTTCTTATCTCACTTTCAATTCTGTGAGATTTCCATTGTTCACCACTAAATTATTGAAAGTGGTGTATTGTGTACTGTAATTTGATATATATTATCATGATTCTCTTTATATTCATGTTATTATATAAATCATTTGGTGGTTATTAACTTTTTTTCATATTACTAAGTTGATTACAACGTGGCAAGGGGTTTCTTATCTCACTTTTAATTTCGTGAGAATTCCATTGTTCACCACTTATTTATTGAATGTGGTGTATGTGTACTACCCATAATTGTATTCATTGTGTATTATACTTTAATTTATGGTTATTTACATCATCATTGTATGATCCTTATTTCATGGGTGTATGTTTCATAAGTTACCAAATCAATAAGGGAATTTGAAATTTCAATTTCTATTTATTCGGCTTTACGCAAACTCCATTGATTATTTTACTCCGAGATTATGTGTGGAATCACTATTCATTTGCTTATGTCATAATTTCCACTCCCCTTTTCTGTGGATATACTTTTGATACACATAATCACTCCATTGATAATTTCTCAAGTCGTTGATATGAATTTGATAAGATTAATTTTAACTCATTCTCCATTTGTTGAGTTAAACGTCCAATTCATTGGTGTTGTTTTTACAAGATTATGTGTGAATGTCCTTTGATTGTTTTACACTGAATATCCAATAATATTTAGTGTATTTATATTTGTCACACATAACTATGTCGTTGAGTTATCCTTAACCTAAGGGTACGGCCTTTATGAGATATTTCATCTCAATTTACATTCCATTGAGACTTCTTTGTTGATATACACCAAATCACTTTTATGTGGTGTATATAATGTAATTTGACATAGTATATCATGAATACTTTTATTATCATGATATTACAATGTTTTTATTACCTCAATTATTTGTATTCAAGTGTCTCTCTTTTGGTTAGAAACTCTAACTAAAATACCATTTTTAAATGTTTTAAAGACTTATTCTTCTAAATCTTGCTCATTAATGTCCATGTTTTAAAATTTATTTTAAGGATTTATTTATATGGACATTAAAGTTTTTAAATTAAAACTCCTTTTAAAAGATTCAAATTGGTATGGGACACTTTGATTCAAAAATATATTTTTAAATGGCTTCTTGACAAATAGTGTGACTTTTAAATGCTTTCAAGAAAAGGGGGATATTTATCTCAAATAGTTTTGATGGTTATTTTCATCTATGTCAATATCATTCATTATTATCGATTGAGGTACAATAAAATATTCCATATTGTATTGAATGAGTTATGTTTGACTATGGATGTGCTATTTTTATACCATTCATGGTTTTTGGTTAAAGTATTGACATTTTTTATGCTAGTTTTAATACGAATGTTTATGTTATGTTTAAACATGTTCATATGAGGAATGCATTGGACTTAATAAGTGATGGGTGGAGCCCTCTATAGCTCCTCGATGCATCGGTAGGTCTCATGAGACAATCTAGTGTCTTGGCACAAGGCCTTGGAAAAATCTTATTTGTAGTCTTGGCATGAGGCCTTGGCTATGTGGTTATGATAGTCTGACATTATGCATTCCATCATTGTGAAAGTGGTTATTGATATTGCATGTGATTGTTAGACTAGTAGAATATCCATGTGAATAAGTAAATGGCATTATTTCATTTTATCTTTGCCATATTATGCTGAAGTTCAAGTTTAAAAGGCTTTTGTTTTAATTATAAATTTCCTTAAGTGTTTATGCTTATCTATGAAAGCTTCTGCTATAATGTTATCCTTAATAAGAATCTGAGCTCACCCCTTTCAATGTTTTATTTTTCCTAGGATTGTGAAGAAGTAAATTATGAATGACCTGCAGGGATATTATGAGTGTGGACTATGGAGACTATGTTGTTGTTGTTTTCAGTTTATGATGTAATGTAAACTTTATTAATGTATCTAGTTATTCCAAGGCTACTAAACTAATTGGTCTTTCGAGACTTGATCTTTCTTGTGATCATGCCAATGTTATGTAATAATTCACCGACTCTGGGTAACTGGGGTCAGGGCGTTACAACCATTCTTATCTAGTTTTGATAATTGAGTGATAAATAATGAAATATGGTAAAATATAATGCAATATATATATTTATATGCAACAATATAGTTTTTATATATTAATAAAGTTAATATATGAAAATAATTTGACAAGTACATGTGTCATGGAACCCACCCGGCCTGATAAAAAGACTTATTAGAGCCTAATTTTTTATAATTGATAGTTAAATGTTCCAAAATTTAAAATTCCAGTTAATAATAGGGATAGGATCCGACTTTAATAAGTTAATTGATACTTAACCCGCTAAAATCGACTAAGTTATATTATGAGTATATTTTTTAACAAATCACAAAAGTATATATTTGATATTTATAATTAAAGATTATTATATAAGAATGAGTTTTTTCCAAGAATAGATTAGTAAAAAGGTTAGGTCTGAATTGATCCAGCTAGACCTGATTAATAAATGGTATTTATTTCAAGTCCTGATTAGTAAAATGGGTCAAGTCAGGATTAGTCCTTCCATACCAAATTAATAAATGGGTTAGGATTTTTCCAACCTAATACTGAAAATTGATTATTTAAATGTTTTAAGTTGATAATTATGGGAATATAGAAGGCTTCAGTCATTTTAAAGGGATTTTTTTATTACTAAACAATTATTTAAATGTTAATACTTGAACTCCAACTTGTCTAGATATTTTAAAATTAAAATTATTATTTAATCTCAAAGATATTTATAAAATGGTTTTGACTATTCTTTTCAAAATATCACCTAGATACACAAATTTCTCTCAATTATCTTCTCCTTCCATTCCCCATAGTTCTCTCTTTACATTCTAAACACTATCAAAGTTATTTCTCACCCAAACAACTCAATAAAAGTTAGAATTTTTGTAGACTGATAAAGGTACATGTCATCTTTTCTTTCAATAAATTTTTTTATTTATATTTTCAATTTCAATAAGGTTAAACAATATTTGAAATGTTTATAATTTTCAAAAAAAGGTTTCAATCCATGTTTCTTATATTATAATCCCTGAATTTTAATTCATAAGAGATAACATAAAAAAATAACATCTCTATTACTCATGAATATTAATTTTGTTTCCTTTTCTCTTTTATTTTCTTTTATTACTATTTTATTTTTTTATGAAACTTTTGAAGTATATTATAATACTTATGGATGAGGTATTAACATTAATATACCTTTATATTAAATCAATTTGGTAAGATAATTACTCCCCATGGTGGATATATACTCATATAAATATACTTAATTGTGGGTCGATTAAATTTCCACATAATATTTATAATAATTTATTTGTTTTTTATATTTGTTTTATATTTAGTTAAATAAATTTTCATGGGTGATAAATCACTCCCCGTGATGGATTAATAATTATATATAAGAATATTTTCACCCTAAATTGGAATCATTGATAAAAGTGAGTTATATACTTACATAAATCTTAAACGGTGCAAAATATAAAATTTTATTATCTTTAATTTATAATTAAAGGATACTTTGATGCTTAAATTTGAAAAATAAAATAAATATATTGAACATGAATATTATGGATCTATAATTGTATAAGACTGATTCCATATGGAATTTTAAACCTTGAAACTATGATGACACCAAATTCCATAAAAATAGAATTATAAACTAATGTGGTATTTGAACATCAATTAACTTGAATTCCGAAGACATGGAATTTCATGTTGAAATTAAAATATAATATTTAAAAATTAAATTAATTATATAAAACTAAATGTTAATTTATTAATAAAATTATTGTAAATTCATAAAAAAGTATAACACACCACATTTCATTTTTATAGAGAAATAATTACAAAGAAGTATGTTAGAAGGAAGTAAGAAGTTTCTATTTAAATATCACTATAGATAAGAGTTATTTATCCATTTTATATCATATATTATGTTTCATTTATATTATCTTATGCAATTCCATTATTTTAACACACAATTATTTTAAATTTTATATTCCTTTAAGACCTAATATGTTCGATAATGTATGATATACACAACACCAACCCACAAAAAAACTGCAAAATTTCCATATCAATTAAAATGTATTTGTAGAATTGTTGGTTAAAATAGATGTAATCGAATAATGAAATATATATATAAATAAAAAATAAATTTCATTATTAATACTAATACATTGATTAAAATTCAATTAATGTGTCCAGGTAACTAATAAGACTGAATTATTATTTAAAATGTAACCCATATAAAATTGTATTTAAGCACTTTATTTTAGGAAAATAAATATATTATGGATAAAATATATTATTCATGTGAAAAATATATTAACACTAATTTAATTAGTAATTTATAGAAAATTAATGTAAGAACGATTAATATTTTAAAAAGGTTATTTTCCTATGAAAACAGTTTTCATTATATTTTTATATATTTAATTAAAATTTAAGTTATCAAATTTTATAATTAAAATTTGAAAAAATAAACTTCATTTTTAGATTCAACATGTCAATATTATCTTAAGATGAAGTTTTTATATTTTTATTAAATATTCATTTTTAGGTGAGTAATGAAAATACTGTTTTTACCACAACATTAACTTTATAATTATATAATCAGGACCTAGATGTTTATAAAACCTTGTAATTGATCAAAGAAATATTGGTTTACTACAAATATACATTTTCAAATAACATTCTGAAATTATAAAACCTATGTTAAATATTTTTTGAACTTAAGTAATATTTTCCTATAAAAGAAACTATTTTTAGTATTTTCTTTTAATTAACTATTATTTTGTAAAATTTATGTTTTGAATATATCTGAAAGACAAATAACTTTTATTTATTTTATAATAAACCAATTCATTTCATGAAAATAAAATACATTCATTATTTTATATTACACATAAATTTCAATCATAAAAATACATTTTTCCTGAAAACCGGTTTTTATGCATTACATGCGTTATTGTTAAAATTGAGTTTCCATGCATAGAGAAATATTACTAGATAAAATGGATTTAATATTTGTAATAAGTATAAAATAAATTAATTAATGATATATAATTTATTTTTTTGAATTAAAGGTAAATTACCTAGGTAAAAATTAGTTACCACAATACAACTAAAATTGGTAAAAGTAAAAATTCTAAGAGTAAAGGATTTGAAATAATGTTTAAAACATGTGTGAAAATGAATTTTGGAGTGATTCATGACCATATATCATCTACCAGTCAATTATTTTCCATTTTGGAGCCACTTCACATGTGAAACACATGCCATCAATATTAATTTGAAATATTTACAAGAATTTCAATATCGCTACTTATGAAAGGATTTTCTCATCAATACTTTAATACCATTGAAAATTTTGGGTTACTCTTGAAACCATACCCTTCATCCTTCCCCTATAATCCTCTTTCACACTATTAATATTCCATTCACAACATATTATAATATTCAGTAACACACTTGGCTTAATTTATTTCTCTACATTATTGTTTTTTAAGTAATACAATTATCAAGTGATGTCTCGAGAAACTTATTTAAATTTTTTTGATGTTTTGGAATTATTTTGGAGGTATAATGGTTTAAGAATTGTTTGAGGAAGACATTTATGTTTTCTAGGAAACTATGGTGGATGGATAAGGGAGTTTTTTGACAGGTTCATGGTTGGTGAATAGTTTTCAAACTGTGCAACCTAACAATGCGATGATGTTTTTAATATACTAAAATTGTATTATCTTTTTACCCAAACATACCAAAAAACCATTATAACACTCCAAAAATATTAGGATATAAAAACCAAAAGTCTATCTAGGTTAATTTTTATGATATTTTTCTTCTAGGCTCTAATTTCGTCTATTCTTTGAGCACTAGACCATGGGAATCATAAGTAAGAGAACTATTCTTTCTTTCTGTACCATATCTTCTCATTTTTATTTAATGGAACCCTATATCTAGGTTTCATTCCTATATATATGGGATAAAAAAATATTTAATTTGATCTCATTCTAATTCAAAAGAGGAACAAAATAATTATCTTATATTTTTGGATTTATGGGATTTTAGTTGCATAGAACTATTGGGAATACAGATGTTGATCCAATAATTTCTAATTAATTTATCACTGATTTTGATGTTAAAAAAATAGTAATTTGTTTTATTGATAAATCTAATTTGATTGGATTTTTGGTTTATATTTTTTGGAATAATTATTTTATTTTCCCTTGAATTCTAGAAGTCTTTTATTTGATCATTGTATTCAGGTAAAAACATTTCTTTAAAGTATTCCATACATTGTAAAGAAGTATAGAATTACTATTACAAAATTTATGTTTCAACCAAACATTGGTATCCGACCCTATGTTTGTAACCCCACATTTCTAATGAATGTTATGTTCAGGAACCTAACTTCTGATAAGGAACCTCATGTTTGAGTACCTAATGTAAGAAACCTCATATAGGTATCACACTCCATGTTTTAGAAATCTATTATTTGAGTCAACCAAACATAGACAACTATAATTTTCAAGTTATCATCACATAGATAAACCCCATGTTGTATAAATCATTTGTAAGAATAAAATTTTGAATTATTTCCAAGATTTATACTATGATTTTTTTGGAGTATATCTCTCATTAAGGTGATTCAAAATACATTTCAGAATATCTTCAACAATGGATTATATTTGTCTATTTTATAAGGGAAGTGATTATTTTCCATGGATAATGAAATTCAAATTTCAAAAGAACTGTGCATTTTGACATCATTATTTATCTGGTGACATTTTTGGATTTGTTGGCGATAATAAAATCGGGCTTCTTATATAATTTTCAAATAAAAATATATTTAGGTAAATTGATATATTTTACTATCTATTTTCTATTAATCGAAGGAAAAAAACTAGATTTATTCCCTTGGATTTATGTCAGATATTTATTATATTTAAATTTATAGTTCTCAATGTTGTAACTATTTCTATTCGAATCTTTTATTCATCTACTACAATTTGTTAAATCTTAGTTATTATTGGGTGTTCATCCTGCTACTACAAAATATGTTCTTTCTAAAATTGTGTTATCTAAATATATTTTCTATAGAAGGTTCATATATTCTTTAAAAGGATATTTATTTGAAGTTATTAATCAATTCCTTTGAATATTTATTCATCTTTCCGTGTCACCATTTTCATCTGAATGTTTTCAAAATATAATTTCTTCAACCAAAGGCAATATATTTTGGTTTTGAACTCTTTAGTGTTGTGTGTTTTGAGGGATTTTGTTATTAATATTTTAAATCCTTATAATGTATGTTGTAAAAAGTTAGCATTTTTTGTAATCAACTATCAATATCACTTGGAAAATAATATTCTAGTTAAAATCATGAAGCTCACAGATAGAGTGTTAGTAGAGTGGACTCGGAGATCACTTTTCCCTGAGCCGCTATAAAAATTAATTATTTTCACTTATTTTATTCTTAGATTTATTTCTGTTAAATAGAAGGGAACAAAATTAATTTACAAGTTATAAATAGGCTTTTATTCTAATTTTTTCAATTGTTTTTAAAAGGGAAACAATTCACCCCCTTTTGTGTATTTTTTATCATTCTGACTTAACAATTATTATCAAATGATTCATCTGTTGATGATTTCATTTATCTCTAGAAATATACAGTTAAATATATAGATAAATAATGGTATCAATGGTTGAACTCAAAGAAGGTATGTCTATTATTAGGGCGCCATATTTCAATGGTGAATATTATGGATGTTAGAAATATCAAATGATTATATATTTGAAGAATCATGGTTTGAAATTTTATTTAATGGTTGTCAAGCTATATCAAATTCCCAAAGATGAATAATAAAAATATTATTCTTTGAAATAAGGTGAATATGACTTAAATTCAAGAGCTATGTATTTTATTATTTTCAGAATTGGAAAATATGAATTCAACTGTGTCTCTCAATGTGATACTATTTATTTAATGTGACAAGAAATCTTTTCCTCTTATGAAAGAATTAATAATTTAATGAAATTGATATGAAATACTTATAAATTGAAATTTGATGCTTTTAGAATGTATGAAGGTGAAGGTATTACCCATATCAATGGAACATAGAATTAAGTAGACAATGGTGTTTCTTCTCTAAGGAAACATGTTCCTGAACTAGATCGATCTTTGAAAGTTCTTATATTTTTACCAGAAATATGGAATGGTATTCCAACTGCAATTAGACAATGAAATACTATTAAATAATTAAAGATTAAGGCATTTTTTAGTAATATTATGATACTTTAAGTTGAGATGAAAACTAAGGATGGGGGTCATGGAATTATCAAAAAGGAAATTAAAACTCTTAAAGTTTATATTTCCAAAGCTGAAATGATATTAAATGATGATTATATATTCTCTAATTATTTAATCACTTCAAATTTAGGAAAATATATTTCACATTTGGCTAGAATATTTAAGAATTTTTATAAAAAGATGAGTGTTTTTAAGAAACCATTTTATAAATACAAGAAAAGTATTCACGGTCTTAATGAATTCATATGTTATGAATGAAAGTAGCTGGGACATACCAAAATTGAATGTATATAGTTTAAAGGATAAAAATCAATAATAAGGAAAAAAAATATTTAAATGAAATATGATTATAAGTGAAAAGGGATAAAAATAATGAAGGCCACCTGGAGTGTATCATAAGATTCCATTAGTTATTCAAGTTCTAAATCTGATAAATAATAATCAAATAAGAAATAAAATATTTTCTATATGGATAAATAAGATGTGATACAATCATATTATTCTTCTATTTATGATTCTGATTTTAAAAAAACTATCTAATAATAAATTATTTAAATATTTGTCTATACAAGAAGAAAAATATGAATCTATGACGAAAAATCATAAATCTATTTTGAATATTCATAAGTATATCCTAAGTGATAAAGATACTATAATAAAACAACATTAAGAATTGAAATAAAAAATAAAAAAAATCTACTTCAAGATGAACTAAACATGAAAGTAAAGTTATATAATAACATAATAAAGTATAATATTTAAAAATTTATGCTAGTGTGTTTACTATAAGAGAAGATATATTAAATAAATTTCATGGAAAACATATGTGTAGAAAATCAAAATATGGAATTTGTAGTAATTGTGAAAAATCTAAACTCTATATAAACTATTATGTTCATAGTTCAAAAAACATAGCATGTCTAATGTTACCAATTTTTATTATGGAATTAATAGTCACCATGATAATAATATTTTCTTGAGGAATCCTGAAATTTTTAGTGTAAAGAAAGATTATAATTTTGGAAACTTATCTAAAATTAATTCAATATTTTCTATTAAACTTAAACATATTTGGTTTACCAGATCATTATTTTTTACACTATAAGAGTCAAAAGAATTTTGGTACTAAAATGAATTATTTTTTGGTTACTTTTTTATGTGAGAATCCATTGGAACAAAAATTATATATGGTATATGGATAGTGCTTTTTCAAGGTATATTATTGGATATATTTTAACTATCATGCACTATATAACTTTTATGGATGTTTTACTACCATTAGTGACAATGATAATGGGAAGATCAATAGAATTTGGTCATTTAGTTATAAAAATTCATATCTGGAACAATAAGGTTCTCTATGTTCAAGGGTTGAATCATAATCTTATAATTATCTCTCACCTATTTGATGATGGTTTTATTATTGATTTTTTTAATGGTTCTTGTAATGTTTTTGAGAATAAAATACATCTATTTTGAGAACCAAGAATATAAAATGTTAATACTTTGGGCCTTAGTTCCTTATGTGAAAAAAAATTAGAACTCTGTAAATACTAAAGTAACTGAATCTTGGATATAGAATATAAGGCTTCATCATTGTTATATATTTTCTCTATCAATATTATCTAAGAAAAATTTAGTTTCTAATCTATCTTGTCTTACTTTTAATGAGAAAATGTTTTTTGATGCATGCCAAACAAGTAAAAACATAAGTTATCTTTCAAATCCATCAACAATGTTTCTATATATAAACCTATAGAAATTATCCACATGTATTTTTTTGGTCCTTAAAGAGTATAAATTTGGGTTGGAAGATTCATTATTTATGTTCTTGTTATTGATTTATTCATATTTACAGGTATTTACTTTTTAAAATTTAAAAATGAGACTTTTTTTGTATTTATGAATTTTTATTATTTTCTTACAAATAAAGAATATTTTAATATAATCTAATTAATAAATGCTCATATATGAGAATTTTAGAGTCATGAATTTAATTTTTTTCACTCAAATATGGGTATTAAAAATGTTTTTCTACTCTAAGAACACCTAAAAAATTGGATTATGGATAGAATAAATAGTAGCATTCCAAAAATTAATAAAACTATATTAAATAAGTATAGTTACATACTTATTTTTTGTTGAAGATTTTATTAAAACATGTCATATTAGGAATAGATTTTTAATAAGACCTCTTCTTAAAAAGATAAATTATGAGTTATGTAATAATATAAAACCTAATTTTGGATACATTAATGTTTTTTTATGAAAGGTGTGTATATTGAATACTAAGGAAAATCTTGGTAAGTCTGATCTAGAGACTGATGAAGGAATCTTTCTTTAGTGTTATGTAACTTCTAAATATTTAAGAGTGTTTAAAAAAACAAGGATTATTGACGAATTTAATCATATTAAGATTAATAAGAGTGGTCTTTTTATCAAAATAAAATATGAATAGATGAAGTCCTTAATGCATAAAATAACTTTGGTATTGATTATTTTAATGTAAATTTTGAAATTAAACTAAAACTTAATCATGAACAATCCATTTATGATGAAAATAAAACTAAGGAACCTAAAATTATAGTACCTATAAAAACTAATAATTTGAACAAACATCATTAAGATACCATTATAGGATATCTATATAAAGGAGTTATCACTTAGATTAATGTTGGAAACCTCATTTAGTTCTATGTATTTATATCACAATTTGATCTGATGTTTGTATAATGGGACTTAGATGATGAGTGTCGGATGTTGTCTATGAATGAAGAGATAAATCAGTTTAAGAGAAACAATGTTTGGGAATTATTTGATAAACCCTCATACCATTATTTAATATAAACTAAATTAGTTTAATGGAATGATCAAGTTTATTCATGTATAATTACTAGGAATAAAGACTAGATACTTTATAAGGGTTACAATCAGGATTCTAGTAATGATTATGGGGAGACATTTTCCCATATTTTTAAGATTAAATCCATTAGAATAATTTTAACCTATCCATGTCACATGAATTATAAATTATACTAAATATATGTTATATCTTATTTTTGAATGCTTATTTAATGAAGGAAGGTTATGTTAAAAAATATTGAGGTTTTGAAAATATTTATCAACCAAATTTATTTTTTAACTTACTAAATCTATCTGTGGTATTAATCAAGCACCAAGGTCTTGGTATAAGAGGTTCATCTCTTTTCTTTTAGAAAATGGTTTTTTTGAAGGTTGAGATGATCCTACTCTTTTTCTGAAAATATATTCATCTGATATTTATTTAGTTAAAATTTATGTATATGATGTTATTTTTTGTTCTAATAATCAAAATATTTGTAATTATTTTTCAAAACTTAAACAAACAGATTTTGAAATGAGTATGATGAGAAAATTAAATAGATTTCATTTATTTAAAGTATAACAAACAAATTTTTGAAATCTTTTAAACCAAAGTAAATACATTGTGGACTTATTGAAAATTTTCTACCTTAAAAATATTAATCTTATACAAATCTAGTGCATAATAATATGAAACTTGATTTATATGATGCTAGTAAACCAGTTGAAAATAAGCTATATAGAGGTATGATAGGTAGTTTGTTGTATCTTACTTATAGTAGTCCATATATTATTTTTTCCAGTTTTCTTATGCTTGATATGTCAATCAAATAAAAAATAGTATCATTTAATTATTGTTAAAGGGATTTTGATATATTTAAAAGGAATTGTCTCTCTATCCTTTATTTATCCAAAACCAAGGATTTTGATTTAATATATTATTTGAAAGGTGAATTTGGAGGTTGTAGGTTATATTTAAAAAGAACATTATAAACCATTACCTTTTAGGTAAATCCCAAGTTTCATGGTCTAGTAAGAACTAGTATTCAGTTGCATGGTCAACTACAGAAGCAGAATATTTATCTTTCGGTTGGTGTTGTTCACATGTGTTATGGATAAAATAGACACTTCAAAAATTTTAACATAATTTTGATCATTTTTGTATTTTATGTGATACTTCTATTGAAAAATATATGTCAAAAAATTATATAAGTCATTCTAGAACTAAGAATATTTATATTTGAAATCACTTTGTAAGGGATCATGTCTAAAATGGGGATATGTATTTAGAATTTAATAATGCTAAACATCATCACGATGATATTTTTACTAAACCACTTCCCACTTGAGTTTTGAATTCATTAAGGGGAGTTATATTTATTTAATTTCGAGTAAATATTTTAATAATTTTTTAATATATGTTTAGTTTAGTAATTTTATTATTCTTTTATAAAGATTTATTTATTCTATTGTTTATTTATTTTTTATTTTTTTCATTTTAGTTGTGTATTTTCAAAAAAACAACTTTCACTTTTGAAAATACAAAATGATTACACTGAATAATCAGATCGAGAAACCGAACCATCACCTAAAACTGTTAGAGTTAATTTCTTTCTCACTTATATTGCCTTTGAAATCTCAATATTTCTATCTACTAACCTCTCTATCTCTTAAAACCTAGATATTTTTAACCCTTAACCTTCTACAACTTCATATGGTATTGAAAACTATAAGGACTAATGGGGTAGGTCCTAGTTCTGTGAAGAAGCAAAGAGTTTTCAGTAGAGATCATCGAGTGCAGTAAGGAAATGTTGTTGAATTCAAATGGTTTTTTTGAGAAAAATATAACGATAAAGTAGGCATTAAGATTTCAAGGAATAAATTTCATGATCTATGGAAAAAATTATGAATGTGTCTTCAAAATGGAATTAAAGTAATTTTATAAGGAAAATCAGTTCATCTTTGGTGATAGTTAGGATGTTGTTTCTTCAAAGGTGAATTAAAAGGGGGTTTTAGTTTCAATAGTCTCTATAGCTTGTATTTTTTAGTATCCCTATAAAAGGAATTTTTATTTTATCCAAATATTGATCAGCGATAGAATTTACATGTTTTAAGACATCATATCCTTTATTTTTAAAACTTATTAAGTTAAGAAAATGTAGTAAAATGATTTTGATGTTCTCCATAATGTGTTGGTCAAGTTTATTCAAAAATATGTCATTTATAGTAATAGAAAATTATTTTTCTAAACATGTATACCATTTTACTCATTATGAGTGATATCATGTTCAACATAATCTAGTACATCTAAGTATACATGAATCACTTCTTATAAAAGGATGAAACAATTTAATTTTATCCCTATGGTATGTTGGTTTCTCTTATTCTTTATAAGAGGGGGATGATTGGTGACATTATAACAGGTTTAATATTTCATCACACAAATGAGATTTCTTTGGTAACCCTAGGAAAATTTAAAATCTTTTGGATTATAACCAAGGGAAATATTATAGCTATTGGTACAAAAGAAAATGAAACATGAGGTTCTCATACTGAGGGAGAGTATAGAAGTTTGAAGTTAGTTGGATCTGTATGGTTTGGTATAGAGAAAATTGGACAATCTAAAGTGGAAGTATATGTTGTTAGTCTATGAGGGGCTACAAGTTTAAAAGATTCTTTAGTTAGTGGTGAAAATTTTCCTACAAGCACTAGAACGAGGAAAGTTATGGATGATAACATTCCATCCATAATTGGGAGAGTTATTAAATTCCGTAGTTCTTAACAAGAATAATATGTTGTGGAATATAGTGATGTTGTGCTTGTTCATAGACATCAAATATGATGGTAGCATGCACCTATTGCTGAAGAATGAGATGAGAACTTTTTTAATGGGAAGTATCAACCAATTGAGGAAGCCACTCATTCTCTAGTTTTGAAAAGGATTGTGGAATCTCATTTTGTTGAGAAATTTAGTTCACCTTTTTATACTACTACTAAATTAATTGAGGATCAATTAGTTTATTTTCTTAAAAAATCCATGGAATGGAATATTTAAGAATATGAATAAGTTATTGAAGTTATTAGAGAGTTTCCATATCTATCTGGTGAACGTTTAGAATTTCAATTGCTTCAATTAGTTAAAGATGGAGAACCCTCTCTAAGGGTTGAATTAGTGCCATTTGAATCTAAGGATAAACCTAGTTTTGAATCTCAACTTAAATTTTTTTCTAAAATACTTTTCTCAATATTTGATCTATTGAAATATGATTTCATAATGAATTAAAAATAACATGATATTTCTAGGAAGTCTGTTCAAGACTTTATAAATGCATTCATTTCCAAAATCGAATATGAGTCTCTCTAAAATCAATATAAACATTTAAAGGAAATGTCAATATCTAATAAATACTGTGATTCTTTTAAATAGGATATCATAGACTAGGTTAGAAATATCATAGGTGATATGGTTTCAAATTCATATTTTTGTGATCTCAATAAATTTGTGTCAAAACAGAATGAGTATGTAAGATTCTCCAGTTCTAGTCAAAGATGAGCATCCACATATAGTGGAATAGGAACTCGTGATGTATTTTGAAGACTAGATCTTCTCTCTAATTATCATTCTGTAATGTATAAAAATATTCTATTTTTACGGTGTGATAATCTTCCTCTTCACACTATGTTAAAAATCATATATAATAGATTGAACGAATTATTTATATAGAACTAGGAGTCATGGTTTTTATAAAATAGTCAATGGAAATGATGGGGAAGTATGTTTAGTCTTATAAGAGAGTTAAAAAAAATTATATGGTTAATTTGGATGAAGTTTTGAAGGTAATTAAGGATTCAAGTCAACTTTTGAGCGAGTGGGTCACACCATTGAACAAGAATATCAAAGAATTTATAGGGGAGTCTATGGATGTGCACTAGAATCTTATAGATTATTTGACCTATGATTCTTCTTTTGAAGAATCTCAATCATTTGATAGTCCTTATTTAATGAACCACCCCATTTTTCTCCAAATCAGGCACCTGAGATGGATCAATACAAGTCCTGATAGGTGTTCTCAATCCTCTTGATCTAGCAACTAGTGTTGGGAATCAAGATTAACTCAATTGGGATTGATTTATCCCATGTTGAAAAAATAAATAAAATTAAATATAATGAGTAAAAAACTGGTAGTGTAAATGAAATAAAACTAAATAGATTAACATACCTACAAGTGACCTCATGGGTCACTAACAATCATAGCATCACACTCACTTCGAGAGTAATCCAAAACTAGAAGAACCTAAAACTACAAATAATAAAGTAGTTATGAGAATCAAGATTCTCAGTAGGTATACCAATAAAAAACCCCTTCCTTATGCCTTACCATTATAAATAAAACCATTTCATGCTATTTTGAAATAAAAAAAAATTAAAATAAGGTTTTCATTTGCTTTTAAAATAAGTAACAAGCTAATAATTTCAAAAGAACCATTTTTCTAGTCATTTTCCAAAATCGTTTCCAAATAATGAAAGGTTTCTCAAATGAATAATTTTACAAAGAAACATGCGGTCAAGGAAATATCTCAATGAAAATAAATCTATGGAAAACATATCACAAGGTGCTACAAAACAAAAGGAAAGAAGATTACAAGTAAATAATTATTGATATAATAATTTCCTATAAAAATATAATAATTGAAATGATTATATTATAAACATCATAGAATGAGGGAAAATAGAATACATGAGAAATTGTTATCATGGGATATAACTAGACTCCAACTGAAGATACCCTATACATACTTAGTTCAGAACCATCTTCCAACCTATAAATTCTATCCAAAGTCAACAATGAACCTAACTAATCTCAACTAGCGTCACTAGTGGAATTACCCACATAGATACTCCATTGGAATATAGTATATATAATCCGGACTAAATATAAACTCTATCTTAACTGTCACTATAACTCCAAGGATCCCATGGCTATTGAAAACATGGGAGATTAATAAGATGGGAATAATGTAATATCTCAATCATGAAAATATACCATACACATTAAGTCCACCTCCCAAAACCATCCATGAAAATTCTCCCTATAATAGAGAGTATCCACATAGGTTCCTTCTTTTTAAGAAAACATTCTAAGGTATAAACAAATCCTCACCATTTAAATATAATCTTATACTATTTGATAAACCATTTTGATGCTATTTGGAGAATCAATCATGTCATTAAAATTTTATAGAAACCCTACCGAAAGGCCAAAAAATAATTTAAAATTAAGAATTCACCTAGTAAAAGTTATTTTAAAAACCAATTAAAAATTTATTATACTTTAAATTTTGAAATAATTTTGAAAACCAGAATATACTAACAAAACACTTGTTGGAATCTTATAGAAACATAAAAAAGGTGAAAACATATTTTCAAGAATCAAAATAATTTTATATAGCATCTATACATTATATAATAATGAAAACGTCTTTCAAAAACACCCAAGAAAACAAGTAATTCAATTTAAAGGCTTAAACATAGGTAACTTACATCAAACGTGTAACCTTTAATGATGGATACTTCACAATTACACACATATACACCTTTACATATATATATATATACACTTCAATGTATATGTTCCAATTTCCATGTGGGAATATGTACATAGGGAGTATAAATAAATATATATATATATATATACCTATTTCTATGTGTGTAATTCATCTTCAAGGAGCAACAAGATGTCTTCTACACCAACAATATCCCAAATCTCCCTCGAAGTGGTCAAAGGTATACTAGAAAAATACAAGAAACTAAAAGTTCCCAATATTAGTAAATATATTTGGTCCAAATAATAATCTAAGGAGAGATATTACACGAAACATATGTCTAACCCTCTACCCTTAACGACCATGGATAGAACCGACCTTAACTGAGCCCCGTGAACCATAGGAACTGCAAATCAAAAAATATAATACCCAAAATTCGGTTAGGGTGCATATGGGTGACACACAAAAGATTTAAAAGGATTGAAAACATGATGAAAAAATAATAGGAAGAGAGTGGTGGATGATTAATTCTTACTGGTGAAGATCGTACCAAGAAACCAGAGGTGAAACAGTCGAAATCAGAGGGAGGAGAAGGATGAGGGTTTGCATGCACCTATTAGAGGAAAGGGGGTCTGGGTCACACAGGCATGGAAGAGGGGAGTGTGATGGAGATAACACCAATTTATGGGTTTAATAATAATAATAATAATAATAAAACAAAACATAGTGGAAGTAAAAAGTGTGAGTTTATTAATGAATGTGAATTTGAAACAAAAAATGGATACTTCTCTAGAATAGTTTCCTCTAGATCACACTCCTCACCATATGGATAATCCTTCACAAGAACCGTAATAAACTAGACTTCCAACTACAACATGTTTCCCTCTACAAACCAACTCACCTAGGGACACCTCATCCAACATCTTCATAAATAAAAATTTCATATATAAGATAAAATGGTCTTTAATATCTGGATAGAGACCCCACGTGAAGAGAAGATATTTCAATTGATCGATTGTTAATAACTATGATGAAAAGAAACAGGCATATTCAATATGTTCAACACAACCCTTCACTGACTATTGACATAGATGAACACACATGATCTCTAATATCCTAAAACCTCTAATAATACTTGAACGCACAAAAAATATTAAATAATAAAAAAGAACATTACTCCACCACTCTAATGGGAGTATAGGAAAAACTAAAAAACTATAAGAGACTCCATAGAAACCTTAAGGACCTTTATGGGAGGCATGATTTAAATAACCAAACAACACATAATGAAATAAATATCAAACATAACCTCAACCAAGACATGATTGAGATAACATTTCAACCCAAAAAAACCTATTCAAAAACCAATCACCGCATAATGGAAACAATCTCCTCTTTCTAAAACCCCCACATTCAATCCAATTTCAACCCATTTTTTACATAAAACCTATTTGAACATAAAAACCCATTTAAAAATCCATTTTCCATTCCATGTAATCTTGGATAAATATCATTCCAACACACCCACTTATAAAAAATTCAAAATTATTTTTTTATAAATCCATAATGAAAAACAAGCTAAAAAGGTAGGGAACTTACCAGTGGTATTCCATGAAGCCTCATATATATACACACTTTTATTCCATCTTAGTAAATCATCCCCACATATCACCAACCATCCATTTACCACCCACATAAATCTATATATATTTCCTCATTAATAGGAATACTAAGGGTCAAACAAAAGAAATAAGGTCACTATCCAAACCATTATTGAAATACCCCAACCAGTTTTTAAAACGACTATTTGTCATAAAAAAACATTTCCAATTTAATTCTCACATAACATTTTACAAAACCTTTAAAAATTAAAAAAATACATTCCATTTTCTAACCAACACAAAGTTTTTTATTTTAGAAATATATCTTTATAAAACTAGACCTCATTTTATAAACTCTATGGAAAAGAACCAAAAACCATCACAAACAAACACAAAGAATAAAAAAACACAACACATTTATAAATGAATAAAATTTCCAAAAAATATAAATATTCCTACAACACATGGCTTGGATGAATGGTTTGGAAGACCGTGCTCCATGCATGTGAGCACATTGCAGGTCAGAAGATATAGTTTCATGGTCTGTGAATGGTTTTCTAGAATATGAATAATAACCATAAACCCTCTAAATTTCTCAAATAATCCACACTAAACTTTTTATTTTCTCAAAAAAACCCCACCAATTCTCAAATCCAATAAAAAACACTCAAGAAAAAACTAAAACCTCAATAACATCATAGATCCAAGTTTCATATTTTGAGGCACAACCATCCTAGAAAACCCTGACAATTCAAGAGCCTTTAAAATAGATGGTGATAAAGAACCAACATATTATTGACCACTTTAATTTCTATAATCTTGTATTCAAACTATCAGACATCTCCAAATAATAATTGATAATGATTTGACATCATTTTGTCACGAACCACCCCGGTTTGTCCTCTGAACCGGGAACCTGATATGGAGTGTGATAAGACTCGAGAGGAATTCACAATCCTCCCTGGTTGGAAACTAGTTTTGTTCATCAATCTTAACTAAATTGAGAATGATTTATCCCATGAATAATATATAAATAAATATAAATAACATTAATGAAATAAACACTGGAATAGAAAAATAAATAAGACTAAATGACGAAACATTCCTCCTAGTGACCATGTGGGTCACCACTAATCAAATAATAAAACTCTCTCTAATAAGGATCCAAAACTATAAGAACCCTAAACTTAAAATCATAGAGTAGGCCTGAGCATTGAGATTCACAATAGGTATTCCCAAAGAGGAAACATACCATATTTCTTACCTTTAAAAATAAAACCATGATATTCTAGTTTTAAATAAATAAATTTTAAAAAAATGTTTAATTTAATTTTAAAACAAGTTACAAGCTAAAAAATTCAAAATAACCATTTTCCTATCAATTTAAAAAAAAAATTAAGTTATTAAAATGTTATTCAATAAAAACATTTTATAAAGAATAAACATAGAGAGGAGAAAATATCTTAGTGAAAAAAGTATTGGAATATATCGGAGTGATAAAATTTCATTAGAAAATTTTTATGAAACTACATGGGAAGATGAATATGTGAAAAATAAGTGGTATCTTAATTTTTTTGTATCAGAGTAAAATAAGTTTTATCGAAAAAGTCTTATAGAGGGCGTAGAATGTTACACCTAGAGATTTTGAACTATATTTCTCTTTAATAAATAAATATTTTTAGTAGTTTATGAATCACCTAACCCAGAACCAATGTGAATAATTGTAATAAATTATAAATTAAATGAAATTATATGTTATTTAAATTAAATATAATTTTACAAAAATAATTTCTAATTTATTTAGTCAATAATATTGATCTTAAAGAACCATTTTAAAGAATTTTGTTTGTGGGAAATATTTTTGTAATATATGTTTTATTTAATAAAAATTAATTAATAATATTGAAACTATGAATAGTTATTTTTTACACATGTGGAAAACAAATTCATTGGTAATAAATTGGTTAGAAATGAAAATAAAATCATTTCAAGATTAAAAGATATATATTTTTCTAAAAAACTACTTTTCTGAACGTGGTATTTTTTATCTTAATAATTTAAATTAATCACTATTTATAAATTATTTTCATGAGATATAAAGAAAATATATTCAATAAAATGTTTTAATATTCATTTAATGGTTTTTTTCTAGGAATGGAATGAGAATAAAATTCAATTTTATGCTTAAAATGAATTTTTCTACAAACTGTACTCATTGCATTTTGCATGCTCATTTGGAAACTAATTTGTGAAAATTATCTAAATTTAATTTGATATAATGGTTTATATATTTTAAATCATAATTTCCAAAATTTTTAATTATGTCAATTTTATTTTTTGTCATAATGATTAGTAACTAGTGTAAAAATTTGTTACCATATTTAAGGTTAAAAGGATTAACAAGGGGGTCAAACAAAAGGTTAAGGTTTAAATGTAACCTAAATAAATATAAATTTAATTGTTTCACGATATTTCAACTATGAGTTATCTTATATTTGAATTTGGGTTTCCTTGGAACCAGTTTTCACTTGAATATGACATTATTATATTCTCATTTTTTAAGTATTTACAAGTTTTCCACCCACCACACTTATAAAAGTGTACCTTCTATACTCTCTCATTCACAGCTTATTGATCCATGTAGATCGACCAAACCCTGAAAAAATCTATTATAAAATTAATTATACACATTTTATTGGTGTATATATCCTTAAACTACTAACCTAAGGGTTTTTAAGAAGAGGTCCAAAGGAGGTTTCTCAAAGAAGAGGAAATCATCTTCACTGAATCCTTTTAAATGTATTTTTTATTCTAGATCCTTAAAATATTCTATAACCATATTAACATGATGAAATCTATATAATTAATATTATTATATGTTTTTATGTTAATTTTAAAATCATTTTATACGGTATTTATATACAATTCATTAGGTAATGTTTTATCATCATGAGACGTCATGATCGAGATTAGAGAGTAAAGTTAATCCATTATAAAAATTTGTACATCATTTTATGATGTCTTTAAAGATATACTTGACCTATGTTAATGATTTAATGTTTAATTTTGTCACCACATTCCCATATTTACTTTAATAAATCATGTTATATCATTCCATATTGTTCATGATTATTATTCTCACCCATCTTATATATCCTTGATATGACTCTTGACTTGCATGTGTTGTTTTACCTTATGCTATGTTTTGTGTATTCCCTTACTAGGATTTATATCTCACACATTTATAGTATATATCCCTAGGTTATCCCATGGAGTTTTAAAAGTGATATTTAATTTTAATATCTTGTTAAGGGAATTTTTCAATAATTTTATTTTATCTATGTATTAAGATGATGTGCTATATACCTAATTTCTCAAAGACACTATGCTTCATGATCTTTTAGGATTGTATAATGTGTGCCTTTATTTAATAAATCACGAAATAAATTGTATTAAAATATATTTTTTTCATAAATAATATCATTATTCTTGTATAATAATGAAATTATTCCAAAATATTCACCTTTTTAACCATACTCATCCATCAATTATAGCATGTCCCAATTTGGCTCAATTTTACCACCTATATGAACAATTGTATAAATTTAAATCATTTATACCTCTTAAAACATAATAAACAATGATATTACATATTATTAATCAAATAATTTTTTATTTTTGGTTATAGAAGGGTAATTTTAATATTTAACTCATTAATTATAATACTACTTTTGTTTATCAAAAATTACCCCCAACAAGCTCATCACTAATATCATATTCATAATTTATAACTGAAACTCTCATGAAATAAAATTAGAAACATATAAAGCATTATTTAATATATATTATAGAAACTTAAATAATCTAGTAACTATTAACTTAGCATTAAATAATGGGTATCAACATTGATATTACAACGGTGAACAAAACAACTGTGATTACTAACATATAATGGTGAGAATAAATTATAACTAACTAATAAATGTATAATAAATGGTTTTAATAGAATATTATAAAAATGTAAAATATATGAATAAGTTTATAAAATAAGTGATTAATATAGTTATGTTTGTTATTATAAATGTTTTCACTTCACCATCTAATTATTTTGTTGAAGTTTTATATTCTATGAGCTAAAAAGGATACATGGGTAGTATCTGAAGCCCAAAAGGGTAAACAGGTTGTTATCCCAATCCCAAGAGGGTACACGGGTTTTATCCTAATCCCAAGAGGTTACATAGGTTTTTATCCTAAGGAAAATAGGGTACACAGGTTTCTATCCCAAGTCTAAGAGGGTACATGTGTTGTTACACCAATCCCAAGTGGGTATATGGGTGGTTAGATCAAGCCCAAGTGGGTACACAGGCTTTTAGTGAAATCCTAAAGAAGGTACATGGGTTGTTATCCCAATCCCACTATGTGATGGGAATCATGAAAAAATTCCTTCTCCCATAGGTTATGGTTTACTATAATTTATCTTATACCACATTTCTATGCTATATGCATATGTTAAACTATAATGTCCATGTTTATTTTAGAAGATTTACACACTCTTATTCAATAGTATATATTTCAATATTTGAGACTATAGTCCATTTTATTATGACACATAGAGAAACTTATTTTTCCATATACTTTTTAATAAAATATTTATCCTATGATCATGATTTCTCATATGATTTTGATTTAACCCTTGATGATATGTTGATGATTTCTCCCTTTATTGGGCATTTGAGGTCACTCTTTTCTTATGTCTCCATTACCCATGTTATAAATATGATTATATTTATGATGAGTCTAGAGGGGAGTCTAATGTTTTTATATTATATAGAAATATTCACAAGTATATTAAAATAAATTGCTTGTGTTGATGAACCAAAAAGACACCAAACCTTCCATTCTTGTGGTGCTTCGTCACCATAACCACCAGAGATCGTCGGAAAAATGCCCCAACCCAACGAGCCCCAAAACCTTCCATTATTGTGATTGTGTGATTATTTATGAGATTTAATGTTTAAATTATGTAAATTTTTAAAATAAAGATATGATAAGCTTGGTTCATATCACTTCATATCAAACATAGGGTTTAAATAGTGTGTTTTACCCATAGATCATGAATTATGGGTTTGGGGCACCTCAGTTGGTATCAGGGAAATGTTTCGTTAATTTTGTGGACTAGTTTAGTATTTTTTGTGGATTAAGATTATATAAATTTAGTGAAAATCCTAGTGGTAAGTATAAGTATAGGATACCATCAAAAAAAAATTGGTAAATTATAGATAGTGTGTTTTTACTAGTAATGACATCCCTTTCCTGATACTACAACTGGATATAGTCTCTAGCACAGATGTACCAAGAAGTAAAGACCCTGAAAAGGATGTTTGAGTAATAACTCAATCATCACCTAGTGAATGAAAAAGTGGTCTAACTAAACACGTTTTTTGAAACTAATATAGGAAATGATTTGGTGATTCACATGCTATTTATAAACTATTATGAATAATTTAAGAGGAATTTTAGGATTTAATATATAATTTATTAGGTTAGAGAAACTAATAAGAATATAACCCTTGACAACATAGGTTAAACTGAAATAGTTATAGGTTGATTTAATTATTTCATTATTAAAATGAAATTATCATATCTTGAAATTAAGGAGTGATTATATAAGATATATTAGGATTTAGTTTTCATATTCATGTGATTATTTACTCTAATTTTATTGGATATTATCATACCTTTTTTAAGTATTTTTTTAGGAACAGGATCGTGAAAACAAAGTTATGAAAGGTATGTCCCAAGAAACTCTTATAACCAACTAAAGAAGTACATTTGGTAAAAAAATATTTGATAAATTAAAATATCAATACATGATTATTATGTGGGAATTTATGAGTCTCATAGTATCTAATATTGTGTGGTTAATATCTTAGTATAAAATATATTTTACTTTTCTTATGGATTCCTTAGCTTATTTAATTAGTGAAAAACAATTAAAATTATGAGGAAGTAATTTATTTAAGTGTAACATAATGTAACACCACAAAAATTTAGTACATATTTTCCTTTAATAAAATATTATGTTTAATATCTTTCTTCACACACAACACTGAACTAAAACTAATAATGATACAATTTTTTATGATAAAATTATAAGTGGTAAATATAATATTTTTATGTAGTAATTAATTTATAGGTTATAAATATATGTAACCACATTATGAACTCTAAGTAAAATAAAAAATAAAGAGTCGTTTTTAATATCAGTGCATGAATAAAATATAATTAGAGTATCTAAATAAGTAATAAGATCATTTTATGCTTGGAAATGTGTTTTCCTAAAAAATAAATTCTTATGAACTATGTATTTTTATTTCAATAAATTAAAAGTATAAAGGATTAATAACTATAAAATATATTTTTGATAGAAATAATATATTATCAAAATTTCGATTAGTAATTGTTAGTAAATAATAATAACAAGAGAAAAAATTTTAAAAACTCATTTAACTATAAAAATAGTTTAATCATTTACATTTCAAATTTAAATTCCAAAATCATAGAAATTTAATTTGACTAAATTATTGTTTTTGTATTTTTCATGAAAATATTATTGTAAGATGTATTTTTATGATTTTTTCAAAAAGACTAATTTTTAGATTAATAGAAGAAATAAAGTTTTTATTAATACTGTAGAATCTATGACTTTATCATGATCAACAAATGATGTAAAACTTTTATGAAAAAAAATCATGAACAAGAATGTATTTAATGAGTAAAACTAATCATTTAAAAATATTATTTTAAAATTTTAAAACCTATAGTTAATATTTTGAAACATAAGTAGTCTTTTATTCAAATAAAAAATTGTTTTTAGACTTTTTCTTTTAATTGAGTTTTCACAAGGTGGAATTTTGTTTTGGATTACTTTTAAAGATAAATAACTCTTATTTGGTTAATAATAAACTAATAAATTTAATTTAAATAAAAAACATTGAAAATTTTATATTAATTATACTTTTTAAGCATTAAAGTACACTTTTTCTAAAAATAGTTTTTATGCATTAAGTGCGCTAATATTAAAAAAATTATCACCATTATAAATTTAATTTAAAAAAATTGATTTCATATTTAAAATTAAAAATTAATTATTTAAGTCCTGTTTTAATGATTGAAAATAAAATAAAATTATTTAGGTAAAGATTAGTTTCCATAATAAAAACAAAAAATGGTAAAAGTTCAAAAAACTGAGTAAAATATTTAGAATCATGTTAAAACATGTGTGAAAATATGTGTTTAAGTATTTATCAACCATAATACTTCCCACACTCCATTATTTCCCACTTTTGGAGCCACTTGTCTTTAATAGCGACTTTCCCTTTTATATTATTACAAAATTGCCACTCCCTTTACTTATAAAAGGATCCAACACTACCCCACTTATCCTCAGACCCCAAGCCTCGTAGATTCAACAAAAATATATAAAAATGACTCCTAAACACTCATATAAATTTCATATAGATTCTCATATTCCAAGAATACAACTTCTCAAATCCTTAACCTAATTTCCAAAGGATCTTTTCCAAGGAGTAATGTAAAAATTCATAATCACTCCTTTTTCATTCCTTTCTATTTATTTGTTCTTCTAACTCATTAAATTGTAATTTTACATTATAATTAAATTAAATTATAATTATTAGTATAATTAGTTTTATTATTTTAATGGAATAATAATTTACTACCTTTTCCCCATTTACATAGAAATATGAAAACATTTTTTGTGCATACATGTGGACTAGAGTCTCCACAAGGAGACATATTTTTTTCCCTCACTATATTTCATGGATTGTTAAATGGTTGTGTTTAATTAATAAATATTAAATTTAAAACATTATTTATTTTATTAAATGATAAAACATTTCCTACCCTTCTCTCATTCCATGTAAAAACAAAACATTATCTATGTGTATGTGCGGACTACCGCTTCCATGAAGTGACATATATTATTTCTGTCTCTATTGTATTTTATTATTTATTAAACTCTCTTGAAATATGATTAAAACCCTTAAAAAATCCAAATAATTTCATTATTATTATGAAATAAATATATTATTCCAAATGAATTGCTTTCTTAACCATACTCATCAAGTGACTATAGCTTGTTTTTCTTTGGTTCAGTTTTACCACCTATATGAATGATGTTATAAATTTCTATCATAGATGACTATGAAAACTTAATCACTAATTATGTAAAATATTAATAATAAAATAATGTTGTTTTTTATATAATTTTAATATTAATATTTAACTGATAATTAATATACCACTTTTTCACCAAAATTTACAAAAAAACTCCCCACTAATTCTATCTTCACAAATCATAACTAAAAATATCATGGAATAAAATTAAAAATTTATAAAACATTATTTAATATATATTATATTACCTTAAATAATCTAGTAATTATTTAAATATCATAAATTAAGGGGGATTAACATTAACATTACAAGTTTGGGAAAAATAACAAAGATTAGTAACATTTAATGATGAAAATAAACTATAATTTACAAATAAATGTGCTATAAATGAGCTATAAATGATTATAATAGAAGAGTATAATAGGTAATATATATGAATAAGGTTATGAAATAATTTAATAATATAGTAATGTTTATTATATAGGAGGTTAAAATTCATTCTACTAAGAAGGAATACATGATAAGGGTGTTTCGCCAGAATTTCCTTTCTTTGAGACATGTTTTGTTTTATGCACCGAATTTAATTTAAATGGTTTGTATAATACCTATTAGATATATTATATAATGAATTATATTTTATAATTTATATTTTAATTTCAATTCCAAGCTCTCTCATTCAAGAGGTTTTTATTAAAACATTTTATAAGATGTAAGGGATCCTCATTTCAATTTTCGTTCCTTGAGACTTCTTCCATATCCACCACTTGTTTAATTATTAATGGTGTGTGTACTATTCATGGATATTTTTATCATGTTTTTCATGAAATTTAATGTATTTATATATCAATATCATGCTCTATATTTCATGGGTTCTGATTCAAATGTTACCAAATCCGAAAGGGCATATTTCCAATCTCATTATTAATTCGATATTGCTTATAATTGATAACCCATTTGTGAAATTTTTATGATATTTATATATCTCTAAAAACCAAAATAAACTTATTATAATATATTTATTCTTCCTATTTTACATATACCATTATAATTTCATTTATTCTTGATACAAAATTTACCCAAGATGATGTGTGTGATAATAATTGATCCCACCTCTTCTTTGCAGTTGAGAATGTTTCTCCTCTATATCCAAATTCATTTTATATATTTCCTTGTACATTATTTGATAATTTATTAAGTTAATTTTACACTATTTTACTTTAATTACTATAGTTTGAATGAATTTTTAGAATTTTACACACATATCATTTTTACAAAATCATATATTTTTAACATTTTCCGTGTGAACACATTCTTTCATCGTCAAGAGTATTATTCTATATAAAGATTAATTTTCAGGTTTTAAAATGGTTTTCTATATTATTTTGACTAATAATTATTTTGAAATATATTTTATATTTTTCAAAAGAAAAATATTAATTTATAAAAGGGATTTATTTACTTTAAAATGGGATATTTAAAGGATCCATTATTGAATAATTGTAAAAAAATCAAATTCATTTCAGATCACTTTTTTGAAAAAATTATGTATTTTTTCAAGAATTATTATTGATATTTCTTTAAAAATAGTGTTTTTAATTATTCCTTCTTGTAAAATTCTAAAAAGTGATCTTTTCAAAAGTGATAGAGAACTTCTTCTTTTTATCATGATGTTAAGAAATGTTTTCTAAAATATTCTTATGTTTTACATCTATTTTCAACATTTAATCTAAAATATTTAACACCTATGAAGTTTTGTTTTATGAATAACCTTTTATATTCACAAATAAAAGACTGTTTTTAGGTTATTATATTTTCGGTATCATCCAATAAAATTTTGTTATCATGTTATGTGATTCCATTTTTAAATGATATCAAATCCATTTTTATTCAATAGGTTTTTCGGATATGATTAATGATTGATATATTATGGTACAAATATATTTGGATGATGAAGGGTGGGGTTTTATATCATCATATAATGTACTAGTTGATGTTTTATATTACATAAGCTCAAAAAGGAACATTTGTATAGTATGTAACACCCCAATATTTTATAGTGTGTTATCTCATTAAAGTAATTCAATAGCTTGCGCTATACGCAACACTGAGTTCGAGCGCACCACAACTTACTAAACTAACCGTTCAAAAAGCGTTTATGAATAATATTAACTAAATTTTGAATATTATATACTCTATATAATTTTAACATCTATATTATGTGTTTCTTAGACATAATATAAGAACAAATTTTTTTTTCCGGATAAAATAATTATTTTTCAAAAAATGCAATTTTATCGCCTTTTAACGGAGAACCCTTTTTAAAAACAAATATTTGACACTTTTATATATTAAATTTAATTAAATTAGATTATTATTTATAAGCGGGACATAAAAATTTAGTATGGATAAATTTTTGGTACTTTTCTGATAACTTTCATTTTTAATGATTAGTGAAAAATACTATGTTTTAATTGAAAACAACATTATTAATTGAAATAATTTATAGTGATAAATTACAAATTTTAATGGTTTGGAAGTATAATTATATTATATTTTTATCATTTAATACAATGTATTTCATTATAAGTAATTTCACATTTCAATTTGACTTAAACACATGTCAATCTTTTGATAGTTTTTACTTTTTTAAAACCCGCTTTTTGGTTTTGATAATGAGAATTAATATTAAACTAATAAATGAAACTTATTTGTTTTTTATTTAGAAAAATAGACTTCATTTTTGAATTTATAATATAAAAATTATCTTAGGGTAAATTTTTGATATTTTTCTGAAAACTTTCAATTTTTGATGAATAGTGAAAAACACTATTATTATTTAAAATCAACTTTTTATTTAAATAATTAGATATTTTATTTTAATTTATTTTAGGTCAAAATAGATACATAATACCTATATATTTTCAACGTAATTAATTGGAGTCATTTTATAATAAGTTTAGATATATAAAATTTTATCGAACATTTTACTGTCTTTTACCCACCTGCTAGGAGCATTTACAAATTTGAATAAAACTTAATCTTACTACTTATATGAGTTGAATTTCAAAAAAAATTGAGAGAAATGGTTGATATCAGTAAGTAAAATGTGGTTCAATAAGATGAAAATATTTTTTGGTGAATAGTGACTTTTGACTTATTTACCACGGTTAAAAGTAAATATGGTGATTAAGGGTAAAAATGATATTATAATTACCCTAACACATGTCCTAATTCTATTAGTTAAGTATAATTAGACCAAAAACACCCTTAGGAATAAAATATGACCCCCTATGGGTCACTTGGATAAGATTAGGACATTTATTATTATTTTATTTAAAGAAGAGTTAGAAGAGTTAAATTCAAAGTTTAATAACTAAACCATTTTTAATATAAGGTTATACATAAGATAAATTCGACTATAAAAATTAATTATAAAGATTAAAAAATTTACTACATAATTGTATTTTATTTATAATATTTAGACATTAAATAATTTAATTTATTTATGACACAATGATGTTGCAGTAATTACCTTATTAATGAAGGATTAAAATAATTGATATTATAAATATCCAAATAAATATAATTTAAGACTTTTGATGAATTAAACTAAATTTATAGGTTAATATGACATTTTAGGGTTGGTTAAATAACATTTTATTGAAGTAATCATGCTATTATGATTTTCACAAAAACCAAATACTAAATTGTGTCAAAATTGACATTATTGAGTTAAAACAAATACTATATTATTAATTGATATAATATTCCTAAAAATATAAGGTTTGGAAAAAGAACGTAGATAAAGTTATATATATTAATAATGAACCAATTGGTGTTCTCTTGACTTGTTATAGTAAGTTTATTAACCATATAATATAAAAATTCAAAGAGACATGGTAAATGTCCAACTATTTAACTAAGAGTTAAATCTAAAAGATAAGGTTAATATGATGATCTAAAAATGTAAAAAACCTATTGTTTGAGAGGTTATAGACCCATACCCACCTTATCCTCTAAATAATTCATTTTTTATCTATTATAATCCGAAAATTATTTTATTATAAAATAATATTTCAAGCTTTTCCTAAAGTGACCTTCACCTCTTTTATAAAAGGGCACTTCCCCTTCTCTAAATTTCACACATCCAAAGCAATTTTACTTGGCCAAACCCAGACCAAATATCCTCCCAACTTTCATAACTTCATACTAGAGGCCTTCCTTTGGTCATAAATCCAACCTAAGGAGCCATTTTGATCAAATCAAAAAGAAGAACCCGAAGAATAGGTAAATATTTCATCACCTCTTTCAAGTTCGTTTCTTCTACCACTTCCTATTTATTTGTTGTTTCCATTCTAAAATAATAAATACAATATCTTCTATATATTTTGATGTTATTATAAAAATGGTACAACCATATTCATTATTCTATGCATCCTATAAATGATAAAGTCACTATATGTGCGTACGTATAGATTACTGCCTCCACATCATGGTGTCGTTTGTTATTCAAACACTTCATTATTTGGATTGGTATAATAATTAGTATAACTAATGTAAATAATAAATATAACATTTTAATGATTATTTATATATGATGTACCGTCCAATTACATACGATTTCACCATCAATATAATGATATTGTCACTTGTGCAAACTTACGGATTACTGTCTCCACGACACGATGAATTTCATTTCCACATTCACCATTGAACGATGATTATAAAAATATATATTATTAATAGGTATGAAATATATGACATAATAATTACACTGAAAATATATATATATGTATATATATATGTTTGTGTATTTAAATATATCTTATTCACTTAGTTCTGTTCAATACGATATGAAAACGGAAACAGCGTTTATGCGTACGTACGGCCTACCATCTCCATAAACGGTGTTTTCAATTTCATATATCTATCTATTATACATATTTATATTCTAAATATATATGATATATAAATCATGTTTTATATTTTGGAAGTATGTAAATCATGATCTAAATGATACGATCAAGAATAATAAGTTAAAACACGTACGATAAAGAAAGCGATTATGACCCAAAATGTTAATTTAACATGGAAATAATTATTAAATGGGTAGTATAAAGTCATAAATGAATCCTGTATGATATAATAAATATTAATATGGTTCTGGAATAATTTTATAACATACTATGGTCATTATACAGAAGGTTAAACGTACCCTCGACCAAAGGAAAGTGCAAGGTAAGGGTTAATTTCACAATCTCTTTATTATCTGAGGTTGTTTTTACGTAAGTATCTACTGAGAAATATTTATTATCCATGTCCATGTTTCATAAAAGAGTTTTAAAAGGTATTATTTTTAAGGTATTTTTTACTAAAACATCATTTTAAATGTTTTAATGATTTATTCTTCTAAACCTTTCTCATTACTGTCCATGTTTTCAAAATGTTTTTATGGATTTATTTATATGGACACGAATATTATAAAATGTTAATTTCTTTAAAAAGTTTCAAAGTGGTATGTTAAACTTTGATTCAAAACTATCTTTTAAATGAATTACTTTATAAATTATGTGACTTTTAAATGATTTCATGAAAAAGGGATATTTCTCTAAAATATTTTTACAGATCCTTTTCAACTATGTCAATATCCTTTACAGGATATTATTCTTGATCAAGGTAGATTTATTATGATAAAAATATTCCATATTATGTTGAAGGTTTTGTGATATGTTTGACTGTGGATGTGTTTTTTTTATACCATTCATGGTTTATGGATAAAGTTTTGACATTTTGTATGCAAGTTTTAATACTAATGTTTATGTTATGTTTAATCCTTTTCATATGAGGAATGCATTGGACTTAGTAAGTGATGGGTGGAGCCCTCTATAGCTCCTTGATGCATCGATAGGTATCATGAGACAAACTAGTGTCTTGGCATAAGGCCTTGAAAAAATCTTATTTATAGTCTTGGCACAAGGCCTTGACTATGTGGTTATGAAGTCTTGCATTATGCATTCCATCATTATGAAATTGGCTATTGATATTGCATGTGATTATTCGACTAGTAGAATATCCATGTGAATATGTAAATGGAATTATTTGATTTATCTTTTCCATATGATGCTGAAGTTTAAGTTTAAAAGACTTTTTTTAGTCTTATACATTTCCTTAAATGTTTATGATTATTTATGAAAGTTTCCACTATATTGTTATCCTTACTGAGCATCTGAGCTCACCCCTTTCTTATGTTTTATTTTCCTAGGATTCCAAGAAGTGAATTATTATTTATAAGTAGGATTAAGCTAGGGGATTAATTACATTCTCAAAGGATCATTATGTTGTGTTTTATTTTCTAATGTATAATGTAATGTTCATATATGTAATCTATTTTCCAAGACTACAAAATCGATCAGTCTTGTTAGGATGGTATGAATGATTATGATATACTCTATAATACCAAACTTGGATCAAATAAGTAAAATGAGATACAAATACAAGAGGGGGTGATTTGTATACTTTAAAAAATTTCCCTGAGGAAATTTTGATAACCAAAATTCACAACACCTCTAAGTTCTAATGACTTACTTTATTCCGGAAATATGGTTCCGAGAATGAAACTTAACAAAAGTTTAAAACATATAAGATTCTACCTTAAAGCGTATAGAATCCTATATAATCTGAGTACAAGTAAGGAAGTATAAGAAAATAATACTTTCCTTATAAATAAAAAATTCACAGTGGAAAACAAAGTAGTAACACTACAAGTAACAAGTATAAACTCTTTTAACCCAAAGAGGAGGGTATCCAACAACCCTAGATAAGAGGTCCCTTGATTTATACTTTCAAGAAAGTCTGTCTTACCAAAACCCAGGTAAGCCCTCAATCTGAGGATCGATATCTTTATTGTTATCCCTACAAGCCCTCAATTTGTAAGGAAATCGGATCCTATGACTTCACAAACCTAAGTATCTGATTTTTAAGGTAATTGAACCTCTAAATGAAGCAAGTATTCACGAAGTAAAGTTTGAACAAGTTGTTAAAACTTTATGGACGAAGCTTGAGAGTTGATAAGAGCCTCTCTCTCTAGAAATCACTTCAGGAAGTTCTGAGCACCTAAAATTCCAAAAGTCTTTGACCAGGATCAAATGAGATCATATTTATAGGTGAAGCTTAAAAGGTCGGCTCCCTCCTCCAATGGTCAAATTCTTCCTTGAATTTCGGAGGGACCAGTATACGTGTCACTAAAACAATGGTTAACAAATAACTGAAAGCAGGAAATCATTTTGTAATGAAACAAGTGTAAGAATAACAAAAATGGTATTCATAAAGGAGTAAAATGAAAGTTCGGAATGGAAGTAAAAATGAATTTGGAGTCTGTAGTAATAAGAATATTCGGATTCTGTTTTGTAGGAATTTGGAACCTGAATTCTGTAGAAATATAGAGTCTGAATTCAAGTAAATTCAGAGTCTATTTTCACTAGAATTCGGAACTATAACATAAAAAGTTCAGAGTCTAAGTTCATGAGAATCCAGAGTCATAACTCATCAGAGTTTGGAGTCTGAATTCAGAGAACTCGGAGTCAGAACTTAGAGAAGTTCGTAACTAGAATTCAGAGTCGAACTTTTCATAAGTTCATAATCAGAATTCAGAGTCGAACATTACATAAGTTCGTAATCAGAGTTTGGATTCGAACTTCATGAGAGTTTGTATCTAGAATTTGGAGTTGAACATCATAAGAGTTCATATCCAGAATTCGGAGTGTCAAACAGAATACCTCATATCTAATTATTATATGATTCTTAGGTTTTGGTTTCAATCGAAGTTTTGTACTTAGAAAATTTTATGATATGAATGATGAAATCTGGGCAAGGGTAAATTTCCTTGAGTAAGGAAATTTTCCTTATAGAAGTAAAACATGGGTAAAATGAAGTTTGCCTTAATATAAGGTGTTTGTGATTTTCAAAACAAAAGGAATTATCAAGTCATAAGGAAACCTTGATGACTTATCAATCTCCCCCATATATGAAGGAATGGAAAAGTCATAAGGAAAACCATATTGACTCAACAATCTCCCCCTTTTTGGAAAGAAAAAACATCCTTACGAAAAAGAATGTAATGACTTAGAATAAATTTCTAGACTTTGAAATTAAGGCTTATCTCCCTTTGTTTATGATCAATCATGAATACGACTAACTCCCCCTTAGGATTTGGAACTCTAAGGATCGTATTCTAGTTTTTCAATAATTGGATTTTCATTACGAATATGGAATTCTTCATAATGAGCACTCCCCCTCACATAGAGATGGTTCTTCTTTACATAGAAATTTTTCTTCTCCCTTTTAGAATTCTTTTTCCTTCTCCCCCTTTGTGATTTTCAAAAAAAATTGAGGGAATGGAAAAGAAATAAAGTACCTGAAACATTAGTACAAAATAACACAAAAGACAAACAACCATAGTTTTCATTAAGATTGAAAGGATTTTTACAAGGAAATACATTACAACAAATAATTTGATTGGTCTATTTGTCTTCTTTTTCCTTGGGGATTATCTTCTTTCGAAGGGTTTTCAGCTTCTTTAAGTCTTTGTGGTCCTCCTTAGCTTTCTTTTCTAAGGCTTTAATCCTGTCATCTTGAGCCTTCAAATCCTCAGACTGAGCCTTAATAACTCCATCTTTCTTTACAAGCTTCTCTTCAATCTCAATCTGGAGATCTATTTCCCCTTTCCAACTTTGAGAAACAGAGTTTAGCTTACCATTAATATCCTTCACCTGTTGATTCCGAGTATTTTTCTCAAGGGTTATCTTTTCCAGAAGATTCTTTATCTTTGGATCCTCGGTATCAAAAGATTATTTAACATAATTCTGAAATTTATAAAGCTTTGTCAAATCCTAATCGATTTTCTTTGACCATAAAGTCATTTTGCTATATGATTTTTAGTATACCTCATAATTGATAAGAAAATTTTTATGTTCAGCCTCAATATTCACACATTTATCCATCACCATGGATACAGATTCTGACTTCTGATTTAAGCTGTGTTGAAGCATCTGGAATCTAGAGTCTATTGTAGGAAAGATCGGATTTGTATCCACCAACTTCTTCCGGGACTCAACAACAAAATCGTTTCCCAGTGAAGATGACTCCGAATTAGACATCTTTCTTGTAGATTATTCTTCTTTAATTTCCACAATCTTTCTTTTAGAAGAGACACCAACATCCTTCTTCCTTATGATATCTTTTGTAGGGGTGTCCATAAACACTTTCTTACCCTTATCAACTTTCAGAATTTCCTCATCATCAGGAGATTCTTCCTCACTTTTAGATATTTGAACAATTTTGTCTTCATCAAGTTTCTCCTTATCTACTACTTCCTCAATAAAGTGATTTTAATAGCTTTCTTCCTTAGATAATTCATTCACTTTCTCTTCTTCCTTGTCTTCATCTTTCTTACCATATTTCTCTTTTTCCTTTACCGGAGTGACAATCTTTGAGGATTCGGACTCAGAAGTTCGGAGTGGGTATTTTTCTGAAGGATTTCCCTTTTCTTGATATTGTTCCACTTTTTTAATCAAATCATATAAATCACCACTTTCTTCTTCTACTTCTTCTTATTCTTCAACTTCCTCTTTTTATTATACTTCTTCACCAACTTTTTTCTCTTTGGATTTTTCTGGAGTGAAGAAATTCTTCCAAGGAGTTTCAGGCAATGGCTCGACAAGGAAAGTTTCTGGTACTGTAATATTTTCAAAAGCTACTTCTGTGGATTTCAATAGAGATTGTACAAATTTAGCCTCATACAATTTCTTCTTCATATTCTTCTCTTTTTCTTTCTCTTCAAGGTATTCAGTAGTCTTCTCCCTTAAAGACTTGGCTTCAGCAGGGTCCAATCTGAACTAAGGTTCACCTTCCTTCCTCTTTTCCTTAACTTCCCTCCATTTTGAAACCACCTCATCTGGATACGCTTTCTGTTTCTTCGGTTTGGGAGGTGTGGATTGGGATTCCTTAGATTTAGGGGTTTTGTCTTTAGCTACCACTTCTTTCAATTTACTCTTCTTTCCAACCTTCTTTGATGGTTTAGGTTTTCCAATATTTTTCAGATTGGCTTATGCCTCTTCCTCTAGAAGATCATAAAACTCTTCCGTCTCCTTAGAATAGTCCATATTCATTCTTTTCAGAGTTTCATCACTGAAAAGCATAACTTTTCAATTCCGAGACTTGTATTTTCATGCAATCTTGAATGACTCAAGACATCGAACTATCAGCTTTGATAGTAAGGCAGTATACATGATAATTTGGGCTCTTATATTTCCATTCTTGATGTTATGAATTGTAACAAGAACATGCCTCATCAAATTGATTTTCCTTTGATTCACCAGGAAGTCTAATAAATATATATCACTTTTCTTGAGGGTATATTTGTCACCTTTTCTTGGTACTAAGAATCCTTGTACCCATAACTGAAGAATCTGATTGTTAGAAGATAGGTGAGCAATTTTGGATGTCTTGACATCATCAAGTCCTAGAAATTTTAAGGCCTTTACCTTAACAAAACTGCCTAGAACATCCGAGAGTTTGTGTGAGCAAAACTCAGCTTCTCATTCGTATACCATCCCCCCCAAGCTTGCGTCCTTGGTGTAAGAAATTTTGTAGGTTTTTCCATAAGACATGAAAGAAAACATCTCTCTACCTTCTTCCATAAAGAATATCACTGACTCATAAAATTCTGTGAGTTATTCCGGATACACCACATCTTGAACACCAGTCTTGGATAAGCAGACATATTCCCAACCATTTAACTTGATATTCTTAGAGATGATAGAATCGTACTTGAAAAAGTTCGGATGCACCAATCTTTCCCTGTATACTTTCCATTTTGAGATTGGAATTGTGGTAGACATATCTTGAGAAGAGGCTTCTATAGACATTCGGACTGGAGGAACACTGAGATATTCAAAACGGGCTTTAAGAATTGAGGTAGAGCTATGATATGAGAGATCTTTGAAATGGATGTGGGACAACCATCGGGGGGTCCCTTTATATAGGCAATGAAAGTAACCTTTCAACTTCCATTTTCAATCTAATGGTTGAAAAACTCTATGATCTGATCTGACGGTTGAAAACATACCCGCAAGGAAATCTTGAATCCGATCTTTTGAGGTTTTAATAAAAACATTCAGATTTAAATGAAACTTGGATATAAGAAATTTTAAAAGAGAAAGAAACTACCAGAAAATAAAATTGACTACGAAAACTTAAGTAAGGAAGTCATACCTTTTAGATTTGGCTAGGACGATTATTCGTAATAGGTGAATTCTTCTTGAAGAGAATTTGACTATGAAAAAAAACTCATTATGAAAAAGAAAATTACTATAGAAAATTCTCATTATGAAAGTTTTCAGTTCTGAAGTTTTCCATTACTAAAATTCATTGTCTGACGAATTCCATTACGAAAACTTCAGTTCCAAAACATTCATTATGAAATTTTCAATTCCGGAAATTTCATTACGAAAATTCCTAAATACTAAAATTTTCATTATGAAATTATTTTGAAAAAATAACTACAAAAAATATGAAAAACATCATTAAAAAAACCATGTAGAACTTCATTATGAAAAAATCAGGAAAACTGGCTATGAATTTTTTTGAAAAACTTACAAGGAGATGTACTCCCCCTAAGAAAAGGAGTTTAGTACTGTAAGGTGAATGGTTAAACAAGAAGTTAATGAAGGAATATTAACTCATGATTACCATTCCTAACTTCTGTTTAATGTATTCAAATCTATCAGAAGGTAAAGATTTTGTGAAAATATCAGCAATTTGATCTTGCATTCCGTTAAATTGTAGAATGATATCTCATCTTTGTGTGTGATCACTAAGAAAGTGATGCCTAATATCTATGTGCTTTGAATGAGAGTGATGTGAAAGGTTTTTACTAAGGGAAATGGAACATATGTTATCAAAAAAAAATTAAGTCTTAGTAAAACTCAAGCTATAGTCTGTGAGTGTGTGTTGCATCCACAACACTTGAGCACAACAAATTCTAGCTGCTACATATTCAGCTTCAGTAGTGGAGAGTGCTACTAAGTGTTTCTTCTTGCAAGACCAAGAAACTAATGAATCTCCCAAGAAATGACAAGTTCCGGATGTACTCAATTTGTCCATTATACATCCACCAAAGTCAGCATCCGAAAAACTCTTTAAAACAAAATCATTTCCAGAAGTATAAAACAGTCTTAAATCCATGGTTCCCAATAAGTAGAAAAAAATTATTTTCAATGCCTTTAAATGAGATTCCTTAAGATTGTATTGATATCTTTCACATAAGAATACTGAAAACATCAAGTCTGGTCGACTAGCTGTCAAGTAAAGCAGACTTCCTATCATAACTCTAAAAGATGTTTGACCTGCTGGTTTCCCAGATTTACCAAGATCAAGTGTATTTGAGGTACCAATAAGAGTAATTATACTCTTAGTGTTGTCATATCCATTCTTTTTAAGAATATCTTTAATATAATTTTGTTGGGATATATAGATTCCTTCTGGTTTTTGAGAAATTTGAAAACTAAGGAAAAATGTTAACTCAACCATCATACACATTTCAAACTCAGATTTCATTAGATCTGCAAAGGAATCAGTTAAATATTGTTGAGTTGAACAAAATATAATGTCATTAGCATAAATTAAAACAATCAAAACATTTTTCTTATCTTTATTTATAAAAAGTGTTGGATATTCATTTCCCTTAATATTTTTATTTTGAAGAAAAAATCTTGTTAATCTATCATACCAAGCTCGAGGGGCTTGTTTAAGTCCATACAAAGCTTTGGTAAGTCAGAAAACATGATCAGGATATTTTGTGTCTTCAAATCCAGGAGGTTGTTCAACAAAAACTTCCTCTTGAACATAACCATTAAGGAAATCACATTTTACATCCATTTGAAAAAGCTTGAAATTTAAGAATGCTGTAAAGGCAAGTGAAATACGAATAGATTCAAGTCTAGCTACTAGAGTATAGTTTTCATCATAGTCTATTCCTTCTTGTTGATTATAGCCTTTAGCAACCAATCAAGCTTTATTTCTTACGATGATTCCATTTTCATCACACTTATTTCTGAAGACCCATTTTACTCCAATAACAGAAGTTTCCTTAGGTCTTTCAACCAATGTATAGACATTATTCCTTTCGAATTAATTTAGTTCATCTTGCATGGCTTTAATCCAGTCATCATCACCTAAAGCTTCATCAGTTCTTTTTTGTTCTAATTGGGAAAGGAATGCAAGATTCTCTACTTCGTTTCTTAAGGAACTTCTAGTCCTTACAGGTTGATTCACATCACCAATAATTCTATCACTGGGATGATTCTTAAGAATCATCTGATATGGGTTTTGTAAAACCTTTTTATCAACATAGGTTAGGAAATCTTCTGGGGTAAATGTTTCAGAAGTATCTTCTTGAATATTTTCCTTATCATAAAGATTTTCTATCAAACGTTGATAATCAGTTTTTGAAAACACTTATGAAGATGTAGGTTGGGGTTGTTTAAAAACAAAAGGATTAGTTTCATTAAATTTGACATGTACTGTCTCTTCAATAGTGCAAGTGTTTTTGTTAAAAACTATATAAGCCTTAGAATTTGTGGAGTAACCTAAGAAAATTCCTTCATCAGATTTTGGTGCGAATTTGTGTAAGTTATCTTTAGTATTCAGAATGAATACCTTGAAACCAAAAACCTTAAAGTAGGAAAGTCTAGGTTTTCTACCATTCCATAACTCATAAAGAGTTTTATTAAGATCATAGATATCATGCCAAGTGAATGGGATTCCAAGCGGATAGCTATTGATGAGAACAGGAAAGTCACTCAGATTTCCTTAGATGAGTTGTTTGGAACTCTTCTTTAGTATGAAACCATGATGAAAAGAGATGCTGAAAATGTTAAGAAGAAGAATGGGAATGGAGGAGTTGCCTTAACTTCCACTTCTAAACATATAAAATCCAAGACCCCAGAAATAGTTACTAGATCAAAGACAAATAAAGTCATTATTCAGTCAGAATCTTGTGATACAGAAAAATCAGAGAATGAATTAGCTAATCTTGCTCGAAGAATGAACAAGATTGTAGCTCAAAGGAACCATCAGAATAAATACAAGAAGAAAGACTACAGAGATAAAAATTATGGTGAGGTTACATGTTATGAATGTAGAAGAACAGGTCATATCAGACCTGATTGTCCTTTGATGAAAAAGAAGAAAAAGAAGGAAAGGAATTCATAGAGGAACGCGAAGAAATTATATAGATCAAAGCAAAAGAAAAGTCTTAAAGCTCTGATACCAATTGTTAGGATGGTATGACTGAGTATGATATACACTATAATACCAAACATAGGATCGAAATAAGAATGAGATTTTCATATACAAGAGGGGGGGTGAATTGTACCTTTTAAAAAATTCCCTTTGGAATTTTTTTAGATGATTAGGTTTAACAAGGTTAAAAAAGATAATTTACAAGACCTCTAGGAGTTCTAATAGCTTTCATGATTTTGGAAAAGTGATTCTGAAAAGGGAACTTAACTAATGTTACAATGATTAAGTTGCTACCTTAAAGCATATAGAATCTAACTATATCAGAGTACAAGGGTGAGGAAGTATAAGATAGTATACTTTCCTCAACAATATAAAATTCAGCGGAAAAACTTGTGACAAAAACAAATAACAAGTAATAAGTATTTTAACCCAAAGATAAGGGTATCCAACAAACTTGGATAAAGGTCCCTTGATTTATACTTTCAAGAAAGTCTATCTTACCCACACCAGGTTAAGCCCTCGATACGAAGATTAGAGTCTGTCTTGTTATCCCCGCATGCCCTCAACTATCAGGTAGTTGTCACCTCTGTCTTCCTCGGTAAGAAATACCTAAACTTTAAGGTGTTGGAACTTATGTCTTCCTATCCCCAGAAGCCCTCGATTTTACACAGCAACAATCGGAGTCGCACAAAGAAAATCTGCACAAGGCAATGTTTGAATAAGCAGTTCAAAATTTCTGCACGAAGCTTGACAGTTGATAAGAGCCTCTCTCTCTAGAAATCACTTCAACAGTACTTTCTCAAAGATTAGTGTCAAAGTTGTATCTTCTTTTCAAATGAGATCCTATTTATAGGTGAAGCTCCAACGGTCGGCTCCCTCCTCCAACGGTCGAATTCTTCCTTCAATTTCAGAAGAACTTGTACACGTGCCACTCAAACAACGGTTAGTTAATAACTGAAAGCACGAAATCATTTTGTAATAAAACAAGTGTAAGCATAACTAAACTGATATTCAGAATGGAGTAGAAAATGAAAGTTTGGAATGGAAGTAAAAATAAATTCAGAGTCAATAAACTTAAGAATATTCGGATTCTATTTTGTAGGAATACGGAACCTGAATTCTATTGAAATCGAGAGTCTGAATTTCAAGGAAATTCGGAGTCTAATTTCACTAGAATTTGGAACCAGAACTTACAAAGTTTGGAGTCTAAGTTCATGAGAATTAGGTGTGATAACTTATTAGAGTTCAGAGTCTGAATTCAGAGAACTCATAGTTAGAACTTAGAGAAGTTCATAATCAAAATTCAGACTGGAAATTTATGAGAGTTCGTATCCAGAATTTTGAGTGGAACTTTACATAAGTTCATAATCAGAATTCAGAGTCGAACTTTAGGAGAGTTCGTATCCAGAAGTATAACCAAAACCATAAGTATTTCTTCGAGGTCAAATTTGTGAATACATTTTATCAAAATTTTCCTTACCTAGGGTAAAGTTTTACAAACACTTCCTCAAAAAAAAAATTCGGATTTGAGTTTTATAACAAGGTTATTGTCTTAAAAAACATTTGACTTTTAGCTAGATCTAGGATCAAAAAAATCATTCTTAGAAATTAATTTTTCTAGATATTTAGAAAGTATATTCTTCTCAGAATTTACTTCCTCAAGATTTTTTGAAATACTTTTGAAATCAGCATTTTTTTATCAAGATATTTAGAAAGATCTGATATTTCCTTAGTAAGAATAGTATTACTAGAATTTTTCTTATCAAGTTTTTTCATGAGTTTTGAATTCTCATTTTCATGGAGTTTGGAAAACCTAGAAACTTCTTTGTAGGTAGGTAAAGTATTATCTTCATCAGAAAAAGATTCTTCATCTGAAGAGTTATAATATTTAATATCATTGGAATTCAAAGAAACCTTGTTCAATGATTCAGCATTGTGTACCTTATCCATCAAGCAATGATTATCTATTGGTATCCTGGATATAAGACCAAGATTCTTCTGTCCAGAAGATTCATAATCCAAAGATTCATCTGAGGAGTCTCCACCACTAGAACTCCATGTGTCATTGGCTTTCAACAGTTTCTTAGATTTTTACTTGTAATACCTCTTTCTATTTTTCTCAGAATTCCTTTCCTTTCTCTCTTTTCTCTTGATCATAGGGAAATCAGGTCAAATATGTCCACCTCTCTTAAATTCATAGCATGTAACTTCTGAATCTTTCCTTTCTTTCCTTTCCTTATTCTTATATCTGGATTGAAAGTTCCTCTGTCCACCTATCTTGTTCATCCTTCGAGCAAGATTTTCTAATTCATTTTATGATGATTCACTTCCAATAGATTCAGAATGGATAACAACTTTCTTATATTTAGATCTGGTCACTCTCTCATGAGTCTTGGCTTTCATATAATTGGAATTAGTAGTAAAATATACACTACCATTTCAATTCTTCTTCTTCACAATATCAGCATCTCTCTTCATTCTTGTCTCATGCTGAAGAAGAGTTCTAAACAGCTCATCAAGGGTAATCTGAATAACCTTTTTATTTTCATCAATTGTAGTCCTTATAGATTCCCACTCATTCAGCATGATGTCAATGATCTTGTCAACAAGGGCTTCATCATCTAATCCTTTCTCACCCATTGATTGTAAACAATTCACAATAGTCATGAATCTCTATTGTACTTTGCATATGGGTTCACCATAGGGAAAACTAATACCATGATATTCATCTCTAAGCGTGGCTCTTCTTGTCTCAATTACTTTGGAAGTTCCAAAGTGAGTAACTTCAAGTTTCTTCCATATAGAATTAGCTACTTCACAAGAAGAAATTTGGCTATATATATTTCTAGTAATTGAACAAACTAAAGTATTGCATACCTTATAGTTCAACTGATAATCATGCTTTTCTTGATTTGTAAAAGCACTTACTTCTTTATCAGAGATCTTGTATCCACCAGTAAGAATTACAAAATATTCAACCCCAATGTTGATAATGAAAGTCTTCATGTGATCTCTCCAGTATTCATAGTCATTACCATCAAAAATAGGTGGTCTAGTTGGATTGAGATTATCTATGGAACTGACATTGATTCCTTCCATCTTTAAGAAAATCAATGGCACACAAACTTGTTAGTAGTACGAGCTTGTAAACTAGAGGCAATATTCTAAGAAAGAAATTAGATTTTATAACTCTAATAAAATTTGAATCTGAACTATATGAATCTGAACTATATGACTCTCAATTTGTGAATCTGAAAAAAATGAATTCGAAAAATAGATTCTGAAAAATATGAATCCGGAAAATGTAATTCTGAGAATTCCCTTCTAAATCTAATTGTGAGATTAATTCAGATTGAATCAATCCTCTAATTCCAATTTTTAGGATGGTATGACTGATTATTATAACCTCTATAATACCAAACGTAGGATCGATTAAGTAAAATGAGATACAAATACAAGAAGGGGGGGTGAATTGTATACTTTAAAAAAATTTCCCTAAGGAAATTTTGATAACCAAAATTCACAACAACTCTAAGTTCTAATGACATACTTGATTCTGGAAATATGGTTCCGATAATGAAACTTAAAAAAAGTTTAAAACATATAAGATTCTACCTTAAAGTGTAAAGAATCCTATATAATCAGAGCACAAGTAAAGAATTATAAGAAAATTATACTTTCCTTATCAATACAAAATGCACAACGAAAAACAAAGTAGTAACACTACAAGTAACAAGTATAAGCTCTTTTAACCCAAAGAGTAGGGTATCCAACAACCCTAGATAAGAGGTCCCTTGATTTATACTTTCAAGAAAGTCTGTCTTACCCAAACCTAGGTAAGACCTCAATCCGAAGATTGGTATCTTTCTTGCTATCCCCACAAGCCCTCAATTTGTAAGGAAATCGGCACCTCTGACTTCACAACCCGAAGTCTCTGATTTTTAAGGTAATCGAACCTCTGCACGAAGCAAGTATGCATGAATAAAAGTTTGAACAAGTTGTTCAAACTTTCTGCATGAATCTTGAGAGTTGATAAGAGCCTCTCTCTCTAGAAATCACTTCAGGAAGTTCTGAGCACTGAAAATTCCAAAAGTCTTGAGCAAGTTCAAATGAGCTCCTATTTATAGGTGAAGCTCCAACGATCGGCTCCCTCCTCCAATGGTTGAATTCTACCTTGAATTTAGGAGGGACCTGTACATGTGTCACTCAAACAACGGTTAATCAATAACTGAAAGCACAACATCATTTTGTAATGAAACAAGTTTAAGCATAACTAAACTGGTATTCAGAATGGAATAAAATGAAAGTTCGGAATGGAAGTAAAAATGAATTCAGAGTATGTAGTACTAAGAATATTTGGATTCTATTTTGTAGGAATTCGAAACCTGAATTCTGTAGAAATCCAGAGTTTGAATTTCAAGGAAAATCGGAGTCTGGTTTCACTAGAATTGGGAACCATAACTTAAAAAGTTCAGAGTCTAAGTTCATGATAATCCGGAGTCATAACTCATCAGAGTTCAGAGTCTGAATTTAGATAATTCAGAGTTAGAACTTAGAGAAGTTCGTAACTATAATTCGGAGTCGAACTTTTCATAAGTTCTTAATCAGAATTCGGAGTCGAACTTTACATAAGTTCTTAATCAGAGTTCAGATTCAAACTTCATGAGAGTTTGTATCTTGAATTCGGAGTTGAACATCATAAGAGTTCGTATCCAGAATTCAGAGTGTCAAACAGAATACCTCATATCAAATTATTATATGATTCCAAGGTTTTGGTTTCAATATGAGTTTTATACTTAGAAAAATTTATGATATGAATGATGAAATCTAGGAAAGGGTAAATTTCCTTGAGTAAGGAAATTTTCCTTATAAAAGTAAAACAGGGGTAAAATGAAGTTTTCCTTAAGAGAAGGTGTTTATGATTTTCAAAACAAGAGGAATGGTCAAGTCATAAAGAAACCTTGATGACTTATTAATCTCCCCCATATATGAAGTAATGGAAAAATCATAAGGAAAACCTTATTGACTCAATAGGTCTTTCGGGACTTAATTCCTTGTAATCATGCCAATATATTTAAATAATGCACCGACTTTGGGCTTTTGGGGTCGGGGCGTTATAGTTGGTATCATAGGAAGTTTAGAAACAGCCATGGAAATAGATTTAGATAAAGTTTTATTAGACAAAATTACCCTAAGATAGACTTTAGGGATTTTTATAGAAGAACTGTCTAGAATTTTGGTAATGTAGAGATTTTGTGAATTTTCCAAGCAATACATACATGTCTGGATACGATCAAGTTGTGGCGGCTCTGGCACAGATGTACCTATTAGTAAAAACTTTGACAAGGAGTTTTGGGCTTGACCTAGGGTATCCTGGTACACAACAATGGGCCTTGCTGCACTCTTGTTTATGACACTCCCGGGGGTATGATGAGGATAATTCACATTTTCCTTACAAGCCATTATGAATGATTTAGGAGTGAATACTTCCTCAAAGAAATTTTTTTATGATTATAGATTATATGCATAATCTTTTCAATTTATGTTAGGTATTTTACAAGTTTGGAATTATGAATTGTGATTAATAAACTAACCTAGTGCATGCCATTGTTTAGAAATGGTTCCTAGTAGAATGAATGAGAATTACAGTAATATGCATGATCGAAAGATTAAGAAGGATCATATATTTCATGGTATTAAGCCAAAATTTAAAATGGAAATAGTCTCCCACATATTTTGATCATATGAAAAAATAGTATCATGTGTTAATAAGATAAGTAAATAATTCTCTGAGTCATATGGATTTGAAGGGAAACAAGAGAAGAAAAGGATGGAAGAGAGAAAGATGGATAAAGGGAAGAGGGGAAAGAAGGATTTTCCATTATGTCATAACTATAGAAATAATCACCTTGGTAAATGCTTGAAGGGAATGAGAGTTTTTTATAAGTGTGGAGAAAAAGGACACCAAGTACGTGATTGCAAGGGTAAGAAAAAGGTTTCAAATGTACAATGCTTCATCTGCAAGGAGTTGGGACACTATGCGAATCAATATCCAAATCATCAGAGTATACCCCAAATGATGCTATTAGATAATAATCAAGTTATGATACTACCAAAGATGAAGAGGAATGATTAGAGTTCTTATGTTGTTAGCAATTTATTGTGTCATTTGAGTGTTGTATTAATGATGTACATGTTATAAGAATTATAGAGTATATAAGGATTGTACAACAGTACTATTTCATTAAGGATTTGAGATTGTGTAGTACCAAGAAAAGTGACTCAATAGCAAGATAAACTTTTTGGAAAATATATGGTTAAAGGAAAGATAAAAAATTAATATGATCCTGATACTGAGGTATTGGTTTTCGAATACGGGATGATTGATTTGGATAAATTATATTGGATATTATTGACATCCTTGGAACTGATTAATGGTTTGTTTATTCCATCATTGTTGGAGTTTGCAACATTTTTGGATATAATGAGTATATCCAGTATTCTATAAGGAATAAGGGAGCATGAATGAAATTAATATGGTTTTATGGTAATTTAGGGTGTTTCCATTTTTTAAAAGAATACATGATGAAGGTATTCACATGTAATTATGTGGCAAAAAGGATCATCATTGTGATTACCTTCATTAAGTTTGACATTGGATACTATTGTTAAGGTTAAATCATTTCTTGAAATTATTTTTGGATTTTCATAAAAAGGACAACCTGGAGGTTGAGTGACAACCCATCGCGTCTGGCAAGGCCGCGAGACTTGAACCCACAACCAAAGGGCGACAAGGGAGCATCACCTACCACTAGCCTACGTGATGTCCTGGTTTGTATAATGTATTTTTTTTAAAATAGTCTAAAAAATGAATATAAATTCATTTTTTTAATCTTATACGATTAGGATAAATAGAATATTTTTGAATTCTATTATCTTTTGGAGTGAAAGATGAGTTTGTGGTAGGAATTAGTTGAAGGATGAAACTCTACATTTCAAGTATATATATATTTTTTCCCTCTTATTCTATGAATAAATTAATTCTTTAACTTTAGGTAAGGAATCTTAAAACCAAAAATGTGTTATCCTGATACCATATGTTTTTTTAACCGATGATATTTTACATCATCTTAGATTGATGGCTTTGAGGCCCTCAATTTTACACTTGTTTGTGATTGATGACCTCAATTACTCCCTACAAATATTTACATTTTCCCTCCAATTATGTGTCTCTAATTTCCACCAATGTTCTCTTACTCGAGATCATAATTTGGTAGTGACTTTTTCATTTTCCTTTCCCTCTTATTAAGACTAAATTTTATTAACCTAATTTTTTATGTGGGTTTTCCACAAAGGTATTTTTCTATTTTTTGCCATTTATTTTCGAAGAAAAATTTCAAATTGCGAGGACACAATTTATTGTAGGAGGGGAGAATGTAACACGCCAATATTTCATAGTACATTATCTCATTGAAGTAATTTAATAGCTTGCGCTACACGTAACATCTTGTTCAAGCGCACCACAATTTACTAAATTGACCGTTCAAAAAGCGGTTATGAATAGTATTAACTGCATTTTGAATCTTATATAATCTATATAATTTTAACATCCATATTATGTGTTTCTTATATATAATATAAGAACAAATTCATTTTTCTCGGATAGAATTAGTATTTTTTAAAAATAAAATTTAACCGCCATTTAATGGAGAACCCTTTATAAAACAAATATTTGACACTTTTATATATTCAATTTAATGAAATTAAATTCTTATTTAGAAGAGGTGCATAAAAATTTGGTTTGGATAAGTTTTTGGTACTTTTCTGATAACTTTCATACTTTAATGAATAGTGGAAAATATTATTTTTTAATTGAAAATAATTTTAATAGAAATAATTTATAGTGATAAATTATGAATTTAAATGTTTTGGAATTATAATTAGATTATATTTTTATCATTTAATACAATTTAGGTCATTATATGTAATTTCACATTTAAATTTGACATAAACACATGACAATCTTTTGATAGTTTTTACTTTTTAAAAACCCACTTTTTGGTTTTGACAACGGGGATTAATTTTAAATTAATAAATGAAACATCTATGTTTTTAATTTCGTAAAATAGACTTCATTTTTGATTTCATAATATCAAAATTATATTAGGGTAAATTTTTGGTATTTTTCTGAAAACTTTTAATTTTTTATGAATAGTGAAAAACATTGCGTTATTATTTAAAACCAACTTTTTATTTAAATAATTAGTTATTTTATTTTAATTTATTTTAGGTAAAAATAGATACATAATACCAATATATTTTCAACGTAATTCATTGGAGTCATTCTATAATAAGTTTAGATATATAAAATTTTATCGAACATTTTACTGTCTTTTACCCACCTTCTAGAAGCATTTACAAATTTGCATAAAACATCATTTTACCGCTCTATGAGTTGAATTTCAAAATTTTGAGAGACATGGTTGATATCAGTAAGTAAAATTTGGTTCAATAAGATGAAAATAATTTTTGGTGAATAGTAACTTTTGACTTTTATTTACCACGGTTAAAACTAAATAGGGGGATTAAGGATAAAATGATATTATAATAACCATAACACATGTTATAATTCTATTGGATAAGTATAATTCAACCAGAAACAACCTTAGGAATAAAATATGACCCCGTTTGGTCCACCTGGATATGATTTGGACATTTATTTATTTTTTTAAGAAGAGTTAAAAAGTTAAATTCAAAGTTTAAGAACTAAACCATTTTTCATATAGGGTTATAAATAAGATAAATTAGACTATAAATATTCATTATAAAGATAATAAAATTCTACATAATGGTATTTTATATATAATTTTTATAAATTAAATAATTTAATTTATTAATGACATAATGATGATATAGTAATTACCTTATTAATGAAAGATTAAAATAATTGATTTTATAAATTTCCAAATAAAATTAATTTCCAACTTTTGATGAATTAAACTAAATTTATAGGTTAATATGACATGTTAAGATTGATTAAAAAAATTAAAGTAATCATGCTGTTATGATTTTCGAAAAAAAAAACAAATACTAAATAGTGTCAAAATTGACATAATTGAGTTTTTAAAACAAATACTATATTATTAATTGATATAATATTAATAAAAATCTAATGTTCTTCCAAAGGACTTAGATAACGTTATATATATTAATATTGAACCACTTGGGGTTCTATTGGATTGATATAGTAAGTTTATTAACCATATAATATAAAAGTACAAGGAGACATGGTAAATGTCAAACTATTTAACTAAAAGTTAAATATAAAAGATAAGGTTAATATGATGACCTAAACCTATATAAAACCTATTGTTTGAGAGGTTTTCAACCCATCCCCACCTTATCCTCTAAATAATTTATTTTGGAGCCATTATAAACCCAAAATTATTTTATTATAAAATAATATTTCAATCTTTTCCTAAAGTGACCCCCGCCACTCTTATAAAAGGTCACTTCCCTTATCTTAATTTCACACCTCCAAATCCATTTGGCTCGGCCAAACCCTACCCAAATATCCTCCCAACATTCCTAACTTCATCTTAGAGGCCTTAATTTGGTCAGAAATCCATATTAAGGATCCCTTTTGATCAAATCAAAAGGAGGAACCCGAAAAAGAGGTAAATATTTCATCACCTATTTCAAGTTCTTTTCTTCTTCCACTTCCCCTTTCATTGTTGTTTACATTCTAAAATAATAACTCTAGTATATTCTATATATTTTGGTGTTATTATAAATATATTACAACCATATTCTTTATTCTATCCATCCTATAAATGACAAAGTCACCATATGTGTGTACGTACGACTTACCGTCTCCACATCGTGGTGTAGTTTTTTTAATGGCTCAAAAATCCTATTTATTAGAATTATAAAAAGAAAAGAAGTAATGTTAGAGGAACAATCCAGTACCCATAGACAAGATAGGATCTCAACCTATTTTTTAATGGGTACTCATACAATGGAAATGCAGTCTTCCACCCCTGCCACAGGGATGTCGTCCCCTCTTCGAGGACATGACTTGTATCCACAGACCATCACCGTGATCATCTCCAGGTTGCTCGACACCAACATCAGTCTTTGTGTTTTAATCTTTGTCCACTCAATCCCTTTTCTTCCAATAATCATCACTGATAACTGAAGTAATAATATAAAAAGGTTTATAAGTACGTACATTTCTTTTTTTCATGGTCTTCAAATCATGGGAAGGGGTACTATTGGAAACTACCCTCCTAGGATCATCCAGAAGTTGAGTATGAATACTTGGAGAAGTATGATCCTTTCAACAAGAATCCAAAATATGAATTCCTAATATAGTATCCTTCACAGTAGTATGTGCCTCTATTTTAAAAAGATCTGAAGGAGGAAGTGCAGGTGGCACCATCCCATTATGCCCTTGTCCAAGTGACTTAAAAGAATCCAAAGCAGAACTGGATATTGGAAGGGGGGTGACTGACTTGGAAGCACCCAAACCAGAACGTGAGGCAAGAAGGAGTCCATGTTACTTGGACACACCAAAACCAGAACTATAAATGGAGGTTGATAGGGTTTCAAGTGAAATAGAGACATCCATACCAGAACTGGAGGCTGGCAGGGGCCCGAGAACGTCATGGTATAGTTTGTTATTCAAACACTTCATTATTTGGTTGGGTATAATAAGGAGTATAAATAATGTAAATAATAAATATAATATGTTAATGATTATATATATATGATATAACATCCAATTACATATTATTTCCCCATCAATATAATGATATTTTCGCTCGTGAGTACGTACGGATTACCATCTCCACGACGCGATGAGATTCATTTCCACATTCACCGTTCAACGATGATTATAAAAATCTATATTATTAATAAGTATAAAATATATGACATAATAATTCTACTTAAAATAGTTATATATATATATATTTAAATATATATTATTCACTTAGTTTCGTTCAATACGATATGAAAACGGAAACATCATTTATGCGTACGTACGACCTACCGTCTCCATAAATGGTGTTTTATATTTCATATATATATATACTGTACATATTTATATTCTAAATATATATGATATATAAATCATGTGTTATATTCTAGAAGTATGTAAATCATGATCTAAATAATATGATCAAGAATAGAAAGTTAAAACACCTACGATAAAGAAAGCGATTATTACCCAAAATGTTAATTTAACATGGAAATCATTATTAAATGGGTAGTATTAAGTAATAAATGAATCTTGTATGATATAATAAATATGAATATGGTTCTAGAATAATTTAATAACATACTATGGTCATTATACAGGAGGTCAAACATACCCTCGACCAAAGGAAATTGCAAGGTAAGGGTTAATTTCACAATCTCTTTATTATTTGAGGTTGTTTTTATGTAAGTATCTACAGGGACATATTTATTATCCATGTCCATGTTTCATAAAAGAGTTTTGAAAGGGATTCGTTTTAAGGTACATTTTTACTAAAACATCATTTTAAATGTTTTAAATATTTATTCTTTTAAACCATTCTCATTAATTCCCATGTTTTCAAAATGGTTTTAAGGATTTATTTATATGGACATGAATGTTTTAAAATATTAATTTCTTTAAAAAGTTTCAAAGTGGTATGGGAAACTTTGATTAAAAAATATCTTCTAAATTAATTCCTTTATAAATTATGTTACTTTTAAATTTTTTCATGAAAAAGGGATATTTCTCTCAAAGATTATTACTGATCATTTTCAACTATGTCAACATCCTTTACAGGATATTATTCTTGATCAAAGTTGATTTATTATGATACAAATCTTCCATATTGTATTGAAGGTTTTGTTATATGTTTGACCATGGATGTGTTTTTATTATACCATTTATGGTTTATAGATAAAGTATTGATATTTATTATGCTAGTTTTAATACAAATGTTAATGTTATGTTTAAACCTTTTCATATGAAGAATGTATTGGACATAGTAAGTGATGGGTGGAGCCCACTATAGCTCCTCGATGCATCGGTAGGTCTCATGAGACAAACTAGTGTCTTGTCACAAGGCCTTGACAAAATATTATTTTTAGTCTTGGAACAAGGCCTTGAATATGTAGTTATGAATTCTGGAATTATGCATTCCATCATTATGAAATTGGATATTGATATTACATGTGATTATTCAACTAGTAGAATATCTATGTGAATAAGTAAATGAAATTATTTGATTTATCTTTTCCATATTATGCTGAAGTTTATGTTTAAAAATCTTTTGTTTTAGTCTTATACATTTCCTTAAATGTATAGTATTATTTATGAAAGTTTCTGCTATATTGTTATCCTTACTGAGCATATGAGCTCACCCCTTTCTTATGTTTTATTTTCCAAGGATTCCAAGAAGTGTATTATGATTGATAAGCAGGGTTAAGATAGGGTATTCATGATGTTCTCAAAGGATCGCTATATTTTGTTTTATTTTATAATTTGTAATGTAACTTTCATATATGTAATCCATTTTCCAAGACTACTAAACTGATCCGTCTTTCAGGACTTGATTCGTTCTAATCATGCCAATGTATTAAAATATTGCACCGACTTTGGGCTTATCGGGTTGGGCTGTTACATAGTTACCCAATTCTAAGAGGGTATATGGTTTATTATCCCAATACCAAGAGGTTAAATGGGTTGTTATCGAAATACCAATAGGGTATACATGTTTTTATTCCAATTATAAGAGGGTATAAGAGATATTAGAACATTTAAAGAACCAACCTAGTTCAACACAACGTGTTACCCAGGGTTAGTCTACAATAAGACCCGGGGTGCATTCCCGATCATCCCTATTTTGAAACTAGTGATAGGGTATTACAAGTAACCACATAGTAATCGTTTAAACATAATAAAAACGAGGATAAAAAATGGATTCCAATTGGGAACCCTACTTGAAGTCAACGTGAATTAGATAACCCTACCCCATAAATAAGATGATGCGATTAACAAATCTAGCCAAATAGAAAATAACTAGAGATGAAATCCAAAAAGTTTTTCTAAACCATTTTTCAATTAAATAAAATCATTTTTATACAAATAATTTATATAACATACCAAGGAGAAAATGGTAAAACAAAAATAGAAGGCTGGGGAGGCTAATACACAACATGCCCCAAATTGGTTGAACGTACTCAGAAAACAAACCCCACCATCACCATGTCACTCTCAAGTCACCACCATAACTCAACATCAACCACTTCCCAAAAAGAGAGCGGTATTAATCCAACCTAAAAGCTAAAACCTGAGAGACCTAAAAAAGACTTTAAGACTACACACTCACCAATGTGAGTATGTAAGGTGTAAACCAATGCCCAGTAGGATTCCACCAAGAGTCCTTTTCATTCATTTTATAAAAGAAACCAAAATTTATAGTTTGAAAATAGATATAATAAAATATTTTTTTCATTTTCTTTACATAATATGTAAATAAAAAAATACAATACTACAAAATAGAATTTTAATAGTGCTGGCCTTTTCAACGCTAAAAAAAGTGGTGATAAAGGTTCCCATTATCAGCGCAAAAATAAGCATTGATAATGGGAACCGTTTATCAGTGTTTTTTAGAACTTATAAAAACAACCCTTTATCAACACATTTTTAGCACTGATAAAGGGTATCCTTTATCAGCACTTTTCTTTAGTGCTAATAAAAGGTACCCTTTATCAGTGCTTTATTTTTAGAGCTGATAAATGGTACCCTTTAGCAGCACATTATTTTTATAACTGATAAATGGATCCTTTATCAGTGCTTTAATAGCACTGATAAAGGTCCGAGATAAAATGAAATAATTAAATAATTAAATAAATAAAAAAATATTATTAAAAAAATAAAAAAATGATAAATAAAAAAAATATTGATTAAAATGAATAAATTTAAGAAACTATATATAAATTATAAAAACTAATAGATGGTATATTTTACATATATATTTGTGTGTGTGTAAAATTAAATAATTAAATAATAAAAATTAAAAATAAGTAAATTAAGAAAAATATTAAGCATTTTATTAATTAAATAATTATGGATAATATTAGTAAATACTGTATATTAAATATATATATATATATATTAATTTATATAATGTTACGGTTTATATAATACAAAATAATTATTCTTTACATTAAATAACTCATTTATTAGTAAATAATAGTTTATAATTAAAAATTTATATGAATTAAAAAGTATTCACTAATTGCATCGAGTAATGGACATAATTGATTATCATTTTATTTTTCAATTTCACATATTTAAAATGTGTATTATATTTATTTCACATACATATAAATAATAAATGCATTTCTATACACAATGCACACACACAAACATATTTACAAAATTAATGAAATCTTATATAGAAACACATACACCTAATATTTATGTAATTTACTTAAATTTTATTATTCATTTTAGAATTTCATTATAACATGATACATTTAATATATCATGTCTTTAATTGGTAAATTTTATTTATTTATTTTTAATTTATTACATTTAGGTACTAACTCATTTATAATATGTTTTTGGAATTTAATCATTTTCTATTATTTATATATTTATTTATTTTTTTACTATATTTTAATATTTTCAATATGTATTCAATATAAATCATTATTTTTTAATAATTTATATTTAATTAATAAAACATATCTATTTTTTCAATATTATTAAAGTGTACTCATTTTTAATTATTAAATTTCACTCATTTTTCACATGAATGAACTTAAGATTAAATATTCAATAATAGTGTTAAAAATATATTTTAAAATAATATTTATAAATAAATATATTCATAAATGTATATTTATTATATTTATACATTTATATATTTATAATTTTAAAAAATAAATATTAATTTTTTAAAGTATTTATATAATTAAAAATAAATAATTATATATATTTAAATAATTATAAAATTATAATAAATTTATTTAAATATTGAATATATTTACTACATTTATATTTATATTTATTTATTAAATATATATATATATAATGATATAAATATATAAATATAAATATAATTTTTTTAAAGTTATTTATATAATTATAAATAACTAATTATATATTTAAATAACTATAAATTATAATAAATATATTTAAGTAATTAATATATTTATTATTTTTATTTTTATTTTTATTTTTTAAATATATATATATTTATATAAATATATTTACAAAAAAAAATATTTATAATTATAATTAAAAATATTTTATCAACACTTAAGTAATAAGCGCTAATAAAATGCATCTTTATCATCACCTTTTTAGTACTGATAAAAGATATCTTTATCAGAACTTTTTTGGAAGCACTGATAAAAGTGTCCCGATCTATTTAAAGATCTTTAACGAGTCACGATATTCAAATCCTTCCACAGAATCCACCAGTTATTGGTGCTCCTCCCCATCGAATCCAAGCTTGAATCAAGGCTTGAACAATTCTAAGCCTTGAATCCATGGCTTGAACAATTCAAGGGTTTAATGAATCCAAGGGTTGAATGAAGTCTAGGTTTGGGGATATCTCTAATTTTGGTTGGACGATTAAAAGCTTCAATCCAAGGTATGTTATTTTCTCCTCCTCTTCACTCATTGATTACTTGTTGGGGAATATATATTTGTATTTTTTTGTTCATTATCTCTTTACATTCATTATCCATCACCGATTTTCCTTATATAAAGAATTTTTAATTCGGTTTTTTATGATTTTGGGTTTGTATTGACCCTTTAATAGCTTTTCTTATTTCCTTATAGCATATTAAGAATTCCACACACCGATTTCATCCTTGTAACATATTAAGTTTAAATTTGTTAAACTTCCTTCCGTATAAATAACACACAAAATGTGTTTGTTAAAATTCCATTGATGGATTTTATTTAATCAATTAAAATGGATTTCAAGTAATTATTTCTTGAACTTGTGGTGTGGTTTTTTTTTGTTTTTTTAATTTTAAAGCTTCAGTGGTATTACATTGAGATTTTTATTTAATGTTAAGTGTCCTAAATTTTATCTTTTTGTTTTTTCTTGATAAACTATATGAAAATCCATATATATACATTTTAAAATCTATGTATATATATATATATGAACAAATTATTTCATGTATATATGTAAGTATGTATTCATTTGAAATATAGATATGATTCATTCAATAAAGAAGATGATAATTTGTTTTCATGGTTTCAAAAATTCATTCAAATAGAGACTATTAATGTGTGTGTTTTAAAACTATGACTTTGAGGCATGTTTGGAAATTTTTAAAGTTACTTTGAATATCACTTTGTTATTTTGAGTAATATTAAATGAAAGAAGTTTCTCATTTAAAATTAGTAGTAGTATCAAGTGTCATGACATTGTTGGTACCATGAAATGGTTTTAATAAAATGTTATCACCATCTATGGAAGCTCTCTATATTAGTTTTGATGAGTTCTGGTTTTTTATTTTAAATATAGAGATCATATTGATGGGTGTTGGAAAGATGTTTTAATAGAACTGTTTGGGTTATGTTGATTTTTGATTGATATGTTTTCTAAAAAGGTGACCAAACCTCCCATTACTATCATAATAGGGATTGTTTACATCTTAGTGAGGGATGAGAGATAGTTACAATGTAGCCCCAATTATATTTTATGGGTCCCCAATTATATCAAATTTCATATGGGAGTCCAACAAGGTAGGATAATTGTGGGTCTCTAGTAGGTTATAAAAATAGTAACCCATCATCATGCTTATAAGTGGTTCTAACCTAAGTATGTCCAGAGTCACCTCACAGTATGTTTTTGAATTTCCCAATATTACATATGCTTTATTTACTACTGTTTACATGTATATTATTTTTTAATTACTCTATATTTAATATTGATCCATTATAATGTTACCAATTATTTATATTTTTTATTTGTTTGTATTGGTTTATTTATTTTTATAAATAATATTTCATTTTATTTTTATATATTCTTCTTCATGAGTATGGTTATAAATAGGTTAATTCAAGAACCCTATAATATTTATAAATTCTATAAGTATCTTCATTCAATAAAATATCAGTTATTGAGTTGAAAATCATTATTAAGAGAAGTTATGGAGATTAATGATATTTGATTTACCATTAATATTAAATGTAATAATTTTGTATGTTGTTACATCACTTCTTTGAAAATATAGAATGGAGGTTATAAAATTATGTATATTTTGGAATAATTATAAGAAAATGTTTTATATATTCATCATTTTAGGTCTATATGTATTGGTTCCACACCTAGAAATATATGATTACCATCCAAGTATATTAAATAACTCTTTATTTATTAAAATTTTTTATCAATACATTTTTATATTTTTAAGTTGCTAAAATTAGAGTTTATTATTTTTACCTTATCATATTTGAGTTTCTTATTACTCCATAATTTCCTATATTATATTTTCATTTGTTTAGGGTATTTAAGAAAGACTTGTTTTCTCATTTTAATAGCAGTATGACTAGTCTTAGTTATAGGATTGAGAGTATTAAAAGTGGGATTTATTATATAAATATAGAATTCATAGAGGCCCCAAGGATTCATATATCATAACATGTCACCACCAACACCCCTTAAATCATAGTAAAGAACATTTATTCCCTCCAAATATCGCCTTAAATAGGCCATGAGTTAATAACTAGTGAAAATGGTGTAATTCTCACAAATCGGAGGCATTACCCCTTTTAAAGAACACAATAGAGTACAACTGTCTTCCTCGTTAGCTTTATCTCCCAAACAGTTATTATTACAATTTTATGATTGGGACTCATCCCTCATCTATTTTGTGTTTTTTGAACTTCTCTAAGAAGTATTTATCCCATATATGAATACTACTTAGATTATTTTAAAAAACATAGGTGCATATCCATAAGAGATGGAGGGTGAGTCTAAAACCGTAAAATTCAATAATAATGGTTCAAGAGATGAAGCTGGTGAGAATGATAGTTATCTATAACTTTCAGCTTTGGATGAATTCCAAGGATAAAACCTACTATAGTGGATTAATTATTTTCTTTAATTTAATTAACCATTTTCTTCAAAGAATACTAAAATTATTTGAAATAATCAAATGTTGGGTTTCCATTTTTAAAATTATATATAACTTTAACCTTAGATAATGAATATCTTATGTGTATTTATTTATTTATTATACAAAATTAATATATGATGAACCCAATAGGATGGATATGAATCAAAAATGTATTAACACTAATTTTTTGAAAAAATATTATGAAGATGGAGTTAAAGAGTTTATCATGTTTTCAATAGAGCATGAATATGACCCTTATCAAATCTTTTTTCTATGTTTATATTGTTATTATAGAAATATTAGTCTGGGAGAGTTTGAAGAACATATTATTTGTCACAAAATAGATCAAAGCTATAAATGTTGGACTAAACATGGGGAAAAATTTAACGTGCACACCGATTGGGATGATACTACGGTTTATGGACCATTTGATATGAATATGAGTGTAAATGATGATGGAGATCACATGCAATAAATGAAAATGGAAATTGAATATGACCTTCAAGATTGTATAATGTTTTTTGAAAAGTAAAATAGTTCTACTAAGAGGCCATTGTATATCAGTTTTACTAAATACACAACATTTTCAACTATAATAAAGTTATATAATTTGAATGTTTGTAGTGGATAGAGTGACACCAAATTTATAGAACTACTCGGTCTCTTGAATAATATACTACCAGAAGAAAATGAACTATCACATCAAACATATGATGTTAAAAAAATTCTATGTTTAATGGTCATAATATCTAAAAAATACATTCTTTTACAAATGATTGAATATTATTTCACAAGGACCATGAATAAATCATAAAATTCCCTAAGTGTGGCATGGATTGATATAAGAAAAATAATTCAAGTCATTTTAATGTTTTAAGGTACTTTCCTATTATTAAATGGTTTAAAAGACTATATGGATGTTAATAAATCATGATAAAATTGACATGGCATGTAGATACAATAATTAAATATGGGAACCAATGTCATCTAGAAAAACATTCTCAATGGAAAATATTTCTTACATGTATCCTGAATTTTGAAATAATCTAAAAACTTTTGTCTTGCATTATCTATAGATGGAATAAATCATTTTTGTTTACAGATTATTACTCATAGTACATGGCCTATCATGTTGGTAAATTATAAATTTCTAACATGGTTATACAGGAATCACAAATATGTTTTGTGTATCAACTTATATCTAGACTAAAGGAACCTGGTAATGATATAGATGTCTATTTGGCTCCATTGATCGAATATCTAAAATTGATGTGGGATACAAGTGTTACAATGTATGATGCTTATATAAGTGAATAATTCACATTGACATACATATTTTATAGTATGATAAATGAATTTCCTATTTTTGTAAATTTATCAAGTTATAGAATTAAATGAATATAGGGTGTCCCATTTGTAAAGAATTCACACACTCAGTTCAGTTGAAACATTACTTGAATACTGTGTTTTTAGAACATAAGAAATTTTTACCTCAACAACATAAATACCGATCCTGGACAATAGAATTTTATAAGAATATAAAACAAGGTATAATACTATCTCCATTGACAAGTGAACAACTGTTTGATAATGTAAAATATATTGAGACTATTTTTGTTAAACCATTTTAAAACAAACTTACAAAAGCATGTTTAAAGAGGAGATCAATTTTATTTGAATTACCACATTGAAATTGTTTTTACATCATACATTTTATTGACTTCATGCATATAGAAAAAAAATTTATGTGATAATGTATTGGAAAATTACTAAATGTTCCTAGAAAAGCAAAAAAATCCATCAAGGATAGGTTGGACATGATTGACATGGGGATAAGGGAAAAGTTGGCATTGGCTAAGGGTAAAGGGTGGAATTTTCTTCCTCTAGAATATTAAACTCTATCCAGATATAAAAATTGCAATTTTTATTTTTTTTAATAGTGTAACAGTTTGATATGGTTATTCATAAAATATAAAGAATGTCATGTCAATGACTAATTTGACATTAAAGGGACAAAAATCACACGACTGTCATGTTTTTATGAAATATTTGATGCATGTTTCTTTCTATTTCATTCTACCTAAAAATATATATCATACATTAACCATACTCTATATCTTTTTCAAATTCATATGAAGTAAATTTATAGACCCAATGATGTTCCTAGTCATGAATAAGTGGGTTTCAGTCATATTATGTGAATTAGATATATTCTTCCCACCATAATTAATTGATATAATGGAACACCAAATGGTTCACTTGGTTAGAGAGGTTCAACAATGTGGTTATGTACATTATATATGGTTTTACCCCATTTAACGGTATATGAAGATTTTGAAAGGGTGCGTCAATAATCAAAGTTGGTCAAAAGGTTGTATTGAAGAATAATATATTGTTGAAGAAGCTATTGAATTCTCTACCAATTACCTATCAAATGTTGACAACATTAGTCTCCCAAAGTCTCTTCACAATGGACGCATTATAAGGGAATGGGTTTTTGAAATAGATGTTGTTACAATTACCTTGACATAGTGGGAGCAAGCACACCTTTAAATTTTACAAAATAGTGAATATTTTTATCAATAAGTCGAAGCCCACAAATAAATTATTAGAGATTTGAATCCATCAGGGGATGAAGGATGGATATTAATTACACATAATCAATAGATTATAGAATGGAATTGAGATCAAATTTATAAATAGTTTTCTAAAAATCCAAATTAAACTATCGAATGACTTCGATGGCTAGCCAGGGGACTGAATTCAAATGTCATAACATACACTGGTTTTGTAATCAATGTTTATATAAACTATAAAAAATAACAAGATGAATATATTAGGATTCAAAATAGTGGTGTTATTCTTATAGAGGAAGTGATTCACATATCTAGTTCCAATGACAGAAATCCAATTTATGAAAATATTCCATATTTTGGAATTCTAAGACAAATATATGAGTTGGATTATACAACATTTCAAGTGTTGATTTTCGGTTGCAAATGGGTTGACAATAAGAGTGTAGTGAAAGTTGATGAAATGGGCTTCATGAAGATGAATTTTAGTTTGGGAGTGGAAAAAAGACAAGTTTTTCATAATAGTATCACAAGCAGTGCAAGTATTTTATGTTTCAAATCCAGCAAACAAGAATTGGTCGATTATCCTACTAGAGACTAAAACAAATTTTAGGTTTGATGAAAATTCAATCAAGGATGATCCTTTCATTAGGATATCACAATCATTTCATGTTTATCCTAATATAGAAAATGTCTTGTACGTTAGAGGGGGACACAATGAGGGTATTTGGATTCTTGATAGAGGATCCAAATACCAAAAACCATAAAAAAATAGAGTTCAATGAGAAGTTAAAAGTGTTTTTAATGTACTATGTTTTTCACATAATATTATTTGTTCTCTACTATATTAACATATTATAAATTAAATGTTTGACTACTCATATAGATAATGGGTTCCCTATTTTTCTCAGTTTTAAAATAGGTTTCCTTTTTTATGTCTAATAAATGGGGCTTGATCATCAACATTTTCATAAAAAACTCATATAGAAAATTTCTTTTGTACATGATGATGTTTCCAATCCTACAAAATAACATACTATAATGAATCAAACCCTTTGGTAAGATGTAAAGGTAATTTTATGATATAATTTCTCTATTTTATAGAAAAATTATATAATGAAATGTTTGATTAATTCTAATTATTCTCTATAGAGTTCATTTATTTTGGAATATTTATGTTTATATTTCATGCCTTTATTCACCAAAACTTCCATATACATTTTCTCCCTCATATACATTTCACCCCTATAGTGGTGTTATTTATCAAGTTCTCTCCACTACCTTTGTAGGAAGAGAAATGATGCAATCTATGCTCAATCACATAGGTATTTTGGATGTTTTCATGGTAAAATCATTTTCCATGAATTTAATGTATTGTTTCATATTTATGTTTAAATTATTTCTTTTTAGTATTACTTACATAATAATTGTTTACCTATATGGGTGGATTCTTTTGATCGAGTTGGGGTGGTTTGTTCAAATCTTCTCAGGCTCATGAGAGATTGGAATTCATGGATATAACTGAAATAATAAAAATAGGGAAATGGGTCAAGAATGTATACAACCATCATGAAAAGTTTAATTCCTACTACTTATTTAATCATTTTTCAGCATTTTATCTACTATTTGTAAGTTGTTTTTCTTAACATTTTGATCTAATACTTATTTATTTTTTCAAAGGCATTTTAAGAAGTCATATTTTTCATTCAACTATATAAACTAATCCACAAAAGAGATAAAATGTTCATTTATTCTTATTATACATTTCTTTTCGTTGCCTTTCTTTATCGAACTTCAAACACTTCATATTGAACTGATGTTAGCTAAAAACCCTTTTTCATCTAAGAAGATCAACTCAATATGTAGTGTTGTAAGTTCTAAAAATAAAATAAATGGAAATCATGGTAACATTGGAAATTGGGATTTTTTTGATACTTTGAGACAATTAGGAACTAGCCACAGCTCAATCCAAAACATGTTCTGATCGGTATGACTCTAAGTGCTTCTTTTATTTAAAATTGACATTAATTTTAATAAAAAAATATAAGTGATATAATTAAAACTTAGAAAACACATTCGTATTATTTTGATACTTCATGGAAAAAATCATATTTCATTTGTGACATAGAGGAATCAATCACACCTCAATATGATACATGATGTTTCTGGTACAACTCAAAGTGTATATTTGTCACGACACATCCTCGGGGCTCGTGCCATGACTACCCAAAGCCCGCCTTCCATAGGCCAGGGGCTGGCGACTAGCACCAAAGGCGTAAATTCTTAAGCTGGGAAGGCATTGCATTTATGAATGTAAAAAAACACAACAGAGTACACAACAGAAAGTAAACACTAAGTAAAACTGAATACAAAATAGAGTGTTGGAAAGTAAATGGGCTAGTATACAAAACCAACTGATCAACAAGTACAAGTAAAGGGACAAACAGTTGAAAGTAAAGAGCAGCTCCTGGATCGTCCTCTGGGGATTCCTACCTGAAGGGTAGGTACATATGGTCACCTCAAAACCCACATCCATCAGTCTCCACTGTGTTCTGACTCGTCGAAAGGTCCACCTCCATGTATTGTCCCGTCCTCGTACACTCTGCCTCGGCCAGCATTGTCCGTCATCTGCATCCAACACAATGAGGTGTGGGCATAGGCCGTGCAGGGGTGAGTATACCAATACTCAGTAGGGACCCCGAGACCCTCAAGGTCTTAGAAAATCCACAATGGATAACCACATTAGAAATATATAATCGCAAGCATCAACCAACCCTACTTAGGTATATGCCCATACATATACCTAAGTTACCAGTCACAGTCCAGTTCCAACTCATGAGGCCAAGCACAACTCAGTCCACACAGGAAGTAAATTCAAACAACATGATGATAATGGTTTAAGGACATGACTCATCTCACACAGGTATGCCACAATAGTAGAGAGATTAGATGATCAGATGTAGCCACTGGATCATCTAAGCTGTCAGACCCACATAGGATACAGTCCAGCTAGCTGTCAGACCCATACAGGATACAGTCCATCAATCTCGTCTAAGCTGTCGGACCAAAACAGGATATAGTCCAGATAATTTGTTGGACCCACACAGGATACAGGGCTGGATATTCTAGAGTAATAGAGATGATCAGATGTATTTACTGATTAACCTAAGTTTTCAAACCCACACAGGATACAGTCCAGCTACTCTGTCAGAGCTGTTGAACCCATATAGGATTCCAGTATAGTTTTCATCGTTGTCGAACCCACAGAGGATTCCCGTATAGTTTTCATCGTCATCGAACCCACAGAGGATTCCAGTACGGTAGTCATCGCAGCCAGCTCTAGGGTTCCCGCCCACAGCACACTCGATTCTGAGAGGGTCTGCTCCTCGAGCAAAGGGTTCGATACATCAACTATCACGAAGTCCTGAGTTTATGTATCCCAAGGTTTCTTCTGGTCAAAAGAAACCCAACGCGACAGACGGCGCGTCAATCGGACGCCCGGTCTGAGAGATATCGGTTTTTCCATTCCCAGGGCCCAGTTGGATTTACGCTCAATCCAAACCCAGCCATTTTTTTATATTCATCCAAAACTCACTTAGAGTATCTCAAAAGTACCAGCTAGTCGCAAGGGTCCCAGTGCCGCAGACAGCGCGTCAATCGGACGCGCGGTCTAAAAGTTATTCAAGTTAAAGTGAAACGGACCCAGCCCGTTAAGCCCAATGGGCTGGCGGGTCGGCCCAACCAGTTCAGAGGGTCTGACCTGGCTGGGGGTCGGCCCGCCCTGGTGGGGCGCGGCCCAGCACAACGGTTGTGGCCCGACCCGTATGAGGGCGGCCCGACCTGCGCGGCAGGCGGCCCGGCCCGCGCGGTAGGCGTCCCGGCCTGGCAGCCAGACGCGGCTCGGCCAGCTGGCCGAGTAGAGCGGGGGGGGGAGTGGCCCCCCGGTTTCCAATAACGGTGGTTTCGAGTCGCGCCACCTCTCCTACCCGGCCGGCCAAAGCCGGCCGGTTTCCTCCAGCACGAGCGGCCCGCACAGTGGGCCACTGTTCTTCCCACGCGGCGCCAAACAGCGTCACGGCTTCCTCAGCCCGGTAGGCGGCCGACCGGTTCACCCGTCGAAGCGGACCGTAAAAGTGGGCCGCGGTTCATGTAAGAACCTGGAGCTTCGGTTTCAGGTACGGATCTCTATTACGGTCTTTTTAATGAAAAATGGAGAACCTGGAAATTTTCAAAGTACACGCCATGTACTTTATGAGCACACGTCGTGTACTCCTCGACCACTCTAAGCCGTGTGTTGGCCGAGACCAGGCTACACACACTGTGTGTATCTAGAAATTTTCAGAGTACATGTCGTGTCCTTTATGAGCACATGCCGTGTACTCCTCGACTTTGTGCTTCCCAAGAGTGTTCTTAGTTTACCCACTCATCGAGGCCACAGGAGGAATTATACGTAAGTGCTTCCTCAGAGATTCTATATCTATTATTACAAGACCATAGGGGAATTGACGTAACAGCTTCCTAGAGTGTCTGTGCCTTGTCTGATTACTGGACTATAGGGGTCTGCTAGTTTAAGCCACCCAGAGAGTCAGTGTGAATTTTGATGGTTGGTTGTGACAAGTCCACCAAGCCAAATAACAAGCTTCGGTTTTGTACTGCTTGTGTTAGGTAGTCTTTTTAGATACCTGTTGTGTTACTTTATTATCTTGGAATAAGGAACTTTGCTAGTTTTCCCTGGTGGTGTAATTAAATGAATGTGAATGGTATTTGGTAGAATTTTTTACTGCATTGTTTACCTTTAATTTTGCTATATCACTCACTGAAAGTAGGGCACAAATCTTGTGTTGGTTTCATACTGGGATTAGTCTCACACCCTATTTGGGTCCTGCTTTTCGGCCCAAACAGATTATATGGTTGCAGGTTTAGGTAAGTATTGTGGCCCTTCCACCTCAGGTACTCGATTGCTCGTCGGAGCTGGAGAGCATGGGATCGGGTCTTGGCCTGCGATGCTACTGGAGTTGCTGTTTACTTTTAGTACTTGGGTTTCAGTTGTATTTCAGCATGTTTTTTTGCTTACTGCTTTCCATAGACACATGTACCATCCTGCATCATTGTTATATCAGACCTTTCTTTTACTTTAAGATCAGTTGTTTCATGCTATTTACTGCTTCCGCTACTGTGAGTTTTTATTCTTCTGCTGCATACTTTACCAAATGAGGGCATAGTTTCCCCACTGACTCACCAAGGCCCTTGCTGCTAGTCGGCAGCCTCTAGCATTTGGGGAAACGCGCTTGAGGTCATATGGAGAATCGGGTACGGGGTGCCAGTGGAAGGGCTCCGGATTCGGGTCGTTACAAAGTGGTATCAGAGGAGTTTTCCTTCTTTCTATTTCCTTATTGTTTTGCGACCATATCCAGGGATAAGAAGAACTGGGTAGTTAGTACTTAACTGTGCCCAGGAGTAATTAACCCGTGTACGAGGAAAAACTATATTACCTCTTAATTGTAATTTTCAATTTTTTTGCAATTGTTACAGTTTATTATATTTCACCATTGGGTGATGCACATGTTTTGTGTTGTTACAGTTTATATGATTATGGTTCCATTTGGTTGCAACCCGATGAGATGAGGGTGTCCCATCTCATGCATCATATAGGCACTAGGTAGGAAATCACTGGTCATGCATTTTACCATGCCATCTAGGGTGCATTATAATTTCATGCTGTTGTGATAGATGTCGTGATAGATTATTCATGTCGTTGTGGTTGTTGTTGTGATATAAATACTTGTTGCGCTGATAGAGTATTACTTATTTTATAGCATGTTTAGCAAGGGCACCAAGCTCTGGTCTTGGAGGTGTTATGGGCCCTCGAGGATCGGAATTTGGATGATCATTGTTTGTTATGTTGTTTACTTGTTGTATGCATTGTGATGATGCCAAGATTTGATTTGCGGGGTGTATGGCCCCCCACGGATCGGAATTTGGCACATAGTTGGTTTTTTTTTCAGTGTTTCTGGTGTTCGGAGCAGTTTCAGAGCTATTGCCCGGAAAAACCCAGAATACACGGCGTGTACTTATTTCATACATGTCGTGTAGTTCTAAAACCGTGTTACTATCTGTGTAAACAAAAACACGGGGTGTTGGAAAATCTTTGGGGACACGCCGTGTACCATATGTACACGCTGTGTGGTAGTCAACCATGTACCCAACCGTGTCGCCAACAACACGGGTCGGGGAAGCTCGTGTAGTGCACGCTGTGTGTTATAAATACATGACGTGTAGGTTTCTTCTGGGTACCGGGCCATGTCACGAACAACACGGGTCAGTGTTATCCATCCTTATACATGCCATGTTTTTTCGGAACATGCCGTGTAGGGGATCATCCATGTAGTCGGCCGTGTAACCTGCTACACGGACCGACGAAGCCTGGCTTGTACAGACTGTGTCCTCAGTGCACACGCCGTGTAGTCTATTTTTTGGAAGACCGTGTAGGTTAGTTTTGCACGGATAGTCGGGTAGGAGAGTGGAGTCCAGGTACACGCCGTGTTTTTGGACAACATGTTGTGTAGTCTGGAACGTGACACGACCAATGGTGGCAGAATTGCAGGCCCATGTAAATGGCTTTAATAAACATGTCATGTAGTTTAAATACACACATTGTAGTTCAGTTTTTCAAGTTTAAGTGTTTCTCTCCCATGTTCCCGTTTTTTACTCTTGTGTTTTCTATCCTTGTTGATCCTAAATCTGGAGTGTGTTTTTGACCTTTCAGGGTTATGGCACCAAGACGTCCTACCTTTGCATGCCAGGAACTAGGCAGTGGTAGTACGCCTGATACGGCAGACCAGGGACTACCTGTAATTCCGCCGATTGTTCTGGATATGGCACCTACAGTGATTCCAAACACTGGTGCGGATGCTCAGTTCAGAGAGGGTTTCATGAGGTTCATGCAGACCTTCTAGGGAGCTCAGCATCCTACCCCATCTATGGCAGAGCTAACGCGAGTCTTCCAGCAGCAGCATCCTCCCACTTTCACAGGGGATGGAGGGCCTCAGGTTGCAGAGTCATAGTTAGAAACCATGCTTTCCATCTTCGAGCATCTGGAGACACCCCTAGACAGACGGGTGAAGCTCGCGACTTACATGTTGCGAGATTCTGCCAAGAGATGGTGGGATGTAGTCTCACAGGCAGGGTGCCAGCGGACTATGGCTTGGGATGAATTCCAGTGTACGTTCTATGACTACTTCTCCCCAGCGACGATGAGGGCCGACAGGGCCAGGGAATTCATGAACCTGCAGCAAGGTACTCTTTCGGTTATGGATTATTCCTCCTGCTTCACTGAGTTACAGCATTTTACTCCCGTTCTGGGAAATTACGAGCTATTTTTGGCGAGGAAGTTTGAGGACGACCTCAAACCAGATATCAGATCACAGGTGAACGTTTTCCAGTTGACTTCTATTACTCTGATAGTCAACCAGGCGTTGATCACCGAATGAAATATGAGGGAGACTAGAGCTGTTGACCAGGGCAGTTCAACACCCAAGGATGAGTCGTTTCATACTGACAGCAGGAAGCGCCACCGAGGGTCTACTCGAGGTGACTCGAGGAAGTGGGGTATATCTTTTGGAGGATGGGATCTTCCTTCTGGAAACCTGGTGGTATTCTATCAGTGTGGAAAGATCAGGCATAAGCATCCTTAGTGCCCGAGAGATCTAGTGGAGGGACGATCTTGCGGCAAGATGGGTCATCTACAGCATTTTTGCAGGATTCTTCTTCCAGCGGCTAGTGAAGGAAGATCTGTTTCTACCCCTAATTCAGGAGAAGGATTACAAGTCCCACAACAGACTGGGGGCTGGAGTTATTCAGGTCGTTCAGGCTAGGGTAGAGGTCGCAGACACAGTGGTCAGGCTCAAGGGTGATCAGCTCAGGGATATCAGGCTGCTACACAGGGCCACGGTACTAGCCAGACGTTTCTAGTAGAGCAGATTCATTGGGAGCAGGATTCTGGACCTTCCACAGTTCGAGGTACGATCCTAGTAGCCTCAGTTTTATCTTCTGCACTTTTCGATACCAGAGCTTCTCATAGCTTTATTTTCTTGTACACTGTGGAGAGCCTTAGACTCATTGTCCTTACTTCTGAGGATACTTTGGCACTAGACACTACTTCGGGACATAGAACTATTAATGTGCGTCAGTGCAGGGAGTACACCCTTGAGGTTGGTGGGTGTCACTTTGTGTGGGATCTTTATGTCCTGGAGATGATAGGTTATGATTTCATTATCGGAATGGACTGGCTAGTTCCTTTTCAGGCCTTTGTCGACTGTTATCGCCACAGGGTGAGTTTCACATCACCAGTGGGCAGGTATTTTCTTCACAAGGGTGAATGGGATGTCCAGGAAAGCAGAGCAGGACCAGAGCATCATGGGTTGGGCAGAGTTACAACCCAGATTTCTAGTTTATATCTGAATGATCAGGGGACCTCTCAGATGGATTTTCCTCCAGTGGTTGATCGCTTTCCAGATGTCTTTCCAGAAGACTTCTCAGGTTTTCTTCGGAGCATGAGGTAGACTTCTCGATTGAGCTTGTTCAAGGAGCCGCACCGGTATCCATACATCCTTATAGGATGGCTACGCCTGAGTTGCAAGAACTCAAGAAGTAGTTGGAGGAGTTATAGGCTAAGGGTTTCATCCGACCTAGTACTTCCCCTTGGGGTTCACCTATGTTGTTTTCGAAGAAGGCAGATGGTACCTTACGGCTTTGTATGGATTATCAGAAGTTGAAAAAGTTGACGGTCAAGAAAAGATATCCCTTACCGAGGATTGATGATCTTTTTGATCAGCTTCAAGGATCCAGGGTGTTCTCGAAGATCGACTTGAGATTCGGATATCATCAGTTGTGCGTTAGGCCTTCAGATATACCCTTGATAGCCTTCAGGAGCAGGTATGGACTCTACGAGTATACGGTTATGTCGTTCGGCCTAAAGAACGCACAAGCAGTTTTCATGGCACTGATGAACCGAGTGTTCCATCCTTACTTGGATTCCTTCGTCGTGGTCTTCATGGACGATATCTTGGTGTACTCTCACACTCGACACGACCATGCAACCCATATTGAGATCATTTTGAGTACACTGAGGGAGAATCATCTTTATGCTAAACTCTCAAAGTTCCACTTTTTGATGGATGAGATTCACTTCCTGGGTCATGTCATCTCAGAGACAGGAATATCAGTAGACTCAGAGAAGGTGAGAGCAGTAGTCACCTGGGAGCAGCCGAAGAGCGTCTTCAAGGTACGTAGTTTCTTGGGGATGGCTGGTTACTACAGGCAGTTTATATAGGAATTCTCACACCTAGTATCACTGTTGAGGGGCTTGAATAAGAAGGGGGTGAAGTTTTTTTGGTCAGAAGCCTGTGACTCAGCCTTCCAGGAGCTGAAGGGGAGATTGACTTTAGCACCGATTCTAGTTCTGCTAGAGCCGGGCAAGAGTTATACAGTTTTCTGTGATGCATCTGGCATCGGTCTTGGAGTAGTGCTTATGCAAGAAGATCATGTTGTCACGTACAGATCTCGGCAGTTGAGGCCACATGAGAAGAACTATCCTACGCATGACTTGGAGTTGGATACTGTTGTGCATGCTTTGCGTTTTTTGAGGCACTATCTCATGGGAGAGCATTTCATGGTATATACTAACCACAAGAGCCTCAAGTATATCTTCACGCAATGTGACTTGAATCTGAGACAGCAAAGGTGGGTCGAGTACCTATAGTCTTTTAACTTCGAGCTTTCTTATACGCCTGTGAAGAGCAATGTTGTGGTAGACGCACTGAGCAGGAGGACTCAGATTTAGGAAGTTCTGGAGGCCAGCAGTGAGTGTAAGCTCGTGGATCTGTTCCCTGAGATGCATTTAGAGGTGCACAACAGACAGGGTCAGATGGTTCTTTCTTCTGTAGCTGTTAACTCTACCCTTTTTGATCGAATTCTAATGAGGCATCTATTAGAACCTGAAGGCCTAGTCCTATGGGAGCGTGAGTCAGATTGAGATCCTACTCCAGGGTGGAAAGTGGGCGATGATGAGTTGCTACATTTTCATGGCCGTATATGGGTTTCAGCAGACATATGTGGGGAGCTGATGCAGGAGTTTCATGGTTCAGCTTGGGCAGCTCATCCTGGTGTCACCAAAATGTACTGAGACTTGCACCGCCAGTATTGGTGGCCAGGTATGAAGAAGGATGTGTCTAGTTTTGTTATGCGGTGTTCCACCTGTCAGTAGGTGAAGGCAGAGCATCAGCGACCATCAGGTATTTTGCAGCAGTTACCCATTCCTAAGTGTAAATGGAATGATTTCACGATCGACTTCATGACAGGGTTACCGAGATCGCCTCGAGGAAATGATGTGGTTTGGGTAGCGGTGGATAGGCTCACGAAGGTTGCACACTTCTTTCCGATCAAGGATACCTTCAATGTTGATGATCTGGGATGGTTGTACATCCGAGAGATTGTACATCTGCATGGAGTTCCACACTCCATTGTTTCAGATAGGGATGCATGTTTTACTTCACACTTCTGGAAGGGGCTACAGAGGGCATTGGATACACAGGTACTTTTGAGTACAGCATACCATCCCCAGACTGATGTCCAGTCCGAGCATACAATCCAGGTGCTTGAGGATATGCTCTGAGCTTGCATTCTAGACTTTGGCGGTTCTTGGGAGAAGCATATTCCTCTGGTGGAGTTCGCCTACAACAACAGTTTTCAAGTGACTATTCAGATGGATCCTTACGAGGCTTTGTACGGTAGGCCATGCCAATCACCTTTATGCTGGATAGAGGTAGGAGAGGCGGATTTGCTGGGGCGTCATCTTGTTCAGGAGACTTCAGAGAAGATAGAGCTGATTTGGAAGAGGATGGATACAGCGCAGTCTCGACAGAAGTCTTATGCTGATCAGCGGAGACAACCTCTGGAGTTCGAGGTCGGGGATCAGGTTTTCCTGTGTATCGCACTGAGGTTGGGACACAAGAGGGTTTGGAGATAGGTCAAGCTTTCACCAAGATACGTTGGGTCGTTTGAGGTTCTGGAGAGAGTCGGGCTGGTTGCTTACAGGTTGCAGTTACCTCAGAGATACCAGGCTATACACGATGTCTTTCGTGTTTCTCATCTTCAATGGTATTTCTCAGATCCGTCTCATGTTTTGCAACCTGAGGAGGTTGAGTTGGAGAATGATGCATCTTTCGAGGAGAATCCTATCAGGATTGTTGATTATAGTACAAAAATACTCAGTGGCTGGTCTGTTCCTCTGGTATGGGTGCTATGGCAGCACGACCGTATATAGGACGAGACTTGGGAGAGGGAGGCTGATATGTGATCATAGTGTCCAGAGTTGTTCAAGGTTTCTTCTTCTACGCCTTGATAGGGAAATTTGGGGATGAATTTCTTTAAGGGGGGAAGTTTTTAAGAACCCGGAGCTTCGGTTTCAGGTACGGATCTCTTTTACGGTATTTTTAAAGAAAAATGGAGAGTCTGGAAATTTTCAGAGTACACGCTATGTACTTTATGAGCACACTCCATGTACTCCTCAGCCACTCTAAGCCATGTGTTGGTCGAGACCGGGCTACACACATGGTGTGTATCTGGAAATTTTCAGAGTATACGCCGTGTACTCCTCTGCCACTCAAAACCGTGTGATTGGTCGTGTCTGGGCCACACACACGGTGTGTAAGACTGAGGTGGAGGCCGGTTTTTTTGGGGTATGGAAAATTGAAGTACACGCCATGTACTCAAGAAGTACATGTCGTGTACTTTATTTTTTATTTCATTAATCAGACCGGGGTCGTGCCTAATGCTCGTAAACACCTTCTTCTCCACCTAATTCCATCTGGAGCGTTCGAGGAGGCCGATTCTTCTCTGAGCCACCGATCTATCACCGTTTGTCTGAATTGAACTCCCTCGTGTGATTTATCTGAGGTTGAGCATTTTAGACGTTTTTGCAGATCTACTCCGTTCTAGGCCGATTCATGGGACAAGGTTCAATTATATCGATCTCCAAGGATTGACGTAGGTTTTTTGTTGCCCTACGTTGAAGTTCTTTGAGTTTTGGTTGCAAATGTGTCGGATACCCATGTATCGGGTATCCCGAGTTAGGGTTTTGATCTTGTTTATTTATCTTCCTTATATTTCTTGTATTCTTGAGGTTATTATATGATTACTAATTGCTTGCTGGCATGTTTGAGGATCACCCCATGGGTGTTTTCCCTTGTTTTGGCTGTTGTTTTCCATTGGGCATGGTTTGCCTACGAGGTAACCCTTATTGCATTGCTAGTATGCCTGTTGACTTGATTTCATGTATTTCGTACTGTTTATATTCTTGTGGATGCATTTTTGTAGCAATTAGCCAAGTAGTTGTTTAACTTACTTAGGGCTTCTAATAGTAAATTACTCACGAATGGACTGCTCAAGGCCGTGAGAACCTGGTGCGGGAGATCAAAGAGGGAATAGATGATTAAGTGCTTCCCTAGAGGGTCTGTTGGTTTTAGTTTTATACGCAGGACCTACGGGGATCAGAATTTGTGCTTCCCAAGAGTGTTCTTAGTTTACCCACGCATCGAGACCACAGGAGGAATTAGACGTAAGTGCTTCCTCATAGAGTCTGTAACTATTATTGCAAGACCATAGGGGAATTTACGTAAGATCTTCCTAGAGTGTTTGTTCCTTGTTTGATTACTGGACTATTGGGGTCTTCTAGTTTAAGCCACCCAAAGAGTCAGTGTGAATTTTGATGGTTGGTTGTGACAAGTCCACCTTGCCAAAGAACAAGCTTGGGTTTTGTACTGCTTGTGTTAGGTAGTATTTTTAGATTCCTGCTGTGTTACTTGCTTATCTTGGAATAAGGAACTTTTCTGGTTTTCCCTAGTTGTGTAATTAAATGAATGTTAATGGTATTTGGTATAATTGTTTACTGCATTGTTTACCTTTACTTTTTCTATATCACTCACTGACAGTAGGGCACAAATCTTGTGGTGGTTGCCTACTGGGATTAGTCTCACACCCTTTTTGGGTCTTGCTTTTTGGCCCAAACAGATTATATGGTTGTAGGATTAGGTAGGGATTGTGGCCCTTCCACCTCAGGTACTTCATTGTTGGTCGGATCTGGAGAGCATGGGATCGGGTCTTGGCCCGCAATGCTGCTGGAGTTTCTGTTTACTTTTAGTACTTGGGTTTCAGTTGTATTTCAGCATGTTGTTTTGCTTACTACTTTCCATAGACACATGTACCATCCTGCATCATTGTTATATCAGAACTTGCTTTTACTTTAAGCTCAGTTGTTGCATGCTATTTACTGCCTGCGCTATTGTGAATGTTTATTCTTCTGCTGCATACTTTACCAAATGAGGGCATAGTTTCCCCACTGACTCACCAAGGCCCTCGCTTCTAGTCGGCAGCCTCTGGTGTTTGGGGAAATGTGCTTGAGGTCATGTGGCGAACCGGGTACGGGGCGGTAGTTGAAGGTCTACAGATTTGGGTCGTTACAGTTCTTCTGCAGCGCGGTGCCAAGAGGCTCTGCGGTCTTATGCGTGGCCAGACATAGTCGGTCGGTTCATCTGGCAAGCGGGCCATAGTTGCGGGCCGCGGTTGTCTCCGCCGGGCGGCACTTGCGGGTGTCGCGGTTCCCAACGTGCTAGCCAGTTTGGCCGGCCAGTCTCTTCACACGGTCGGTACGCGGACGCCGCTTCCTCTGGTTGTCACCGCCTCCGGTCACCGCTGACTTCGTCCACCGTCGCCTCTTCCAACACCGCCTCTATCTCCAAATAAAATCAACTAGTATGGGGGAGGTTCGGGCTGTGTTCATGCGGCCCAAACCCTCCTCATTATGACGTTAATAGTTGGAAATAATTACACTCTGCAATTAGAACGATGAAGTTAAGAAAATATGAACAACTCAAAACAACCCCCTACCTCGATTCAAGGTTCATTCATCGTAGTCTTGGAAAACGGCATCGCAGAATATGGTGCCGCAGAAGACAGTGTCGTTCCGTCAACATCGGAGGAAGAGTCGTTGTCGATGGCGACGTTCCTCACGGGAGGTGTCTTCTCCCTTGACATAGAGGAAGAGGAATGAAGAAGAAGACGATCGAGGGCCTTGTGTTCTTCATTGGAGAGGGAAATGTTCTTTGTGGGAAGAGGGCCCTCTCTATTCTCCAAGGCTCCACCAACACAACAAATGCCAGCCCAAAAATTATAGATTAGGCTATTATTTTATCCTTAACATGAAATTTAAATTAATTCAAAAGGTTGAGCCAATTAATTAATCAATTAAGATGGCACAATTAAGGGGAGGGAGGTGGAGAGGCTCCACCATAATTAAAGGGAGAGTTGGCACATCAAAAAGTTAAAAGGGGTTTCAAGGAGTTAAATGGGGGTTTCAAGGGGAGTTGAGAGGTTTGTGTTTGTGTGGGCCCCACCACACAATATCCTCTCATGGGTGGTTATGTGGGGTGTGGTCCCCACCTCCAACTCCTCTTTGTAGAAAATAACCACCCCTTAACAAAAATTATGTAACACATAATTTTTTATTAAATTTGTAAAGAATTCCAAAAATTAACTTTCAATCTGTACAAAACGCAACTACGGTAAAGGTCTCCTTAAGAGAATACCGGCGCTGGGAGTTCATCGGTGTCCTCATATTTCAATTCTGAGCACCGGTTCAAAAGATAGAAAAACCCACACGTACGTTTACTGAATGCACCTGAAAAAAACTTCAGAAATTGATTCCAGGCACACTGGGCCTCAGAATCAGGCGCCATCAGAAACTGCAGACTCATAAAATTTCAATGAATTTAAAAAAAAATTCCTTGAAAATTCCAGGTCTTTACATTACCCCCACCTCATGTCTTTACATCCCCGTAAAGCTACAACACACACTAGGGAAACAAAAGAGGGTACTGAGTATGCATCTGAGCCTCTGGCTCCAATGTGCTCTCATGGAGGTTCACGTGCTGCCAGTGAATGCGCACCAAAGTAGTTGACCGTCCACGTAGGACCCACTCCTGTCGATCCTCGATCTCCACCGGGGCCTCCATGAATGTTTCCCCATCATCGATGTCCATCTCCTCATGATCGATGATGTGGGACGGGTCATGCAGGTATCTCCTCAGCTGAGATGCGTGGAAGACGTCGTGAACCCGATGCAACTGAGGTAGAAGGGTCAGGCGGTAAGCCACCTCGCCTACTCTGTTGAGGACCTAGAGAGGTCCGATAAATCATGTAGATTACTTGACACCTTGTCCAAATATCCATAGACCCCATCGAGATGAGAGCCGTAAGAAGACGTAGTCGCCATCCTCGAACTCTAGTGGTCTCCGTCTCCTATCGGCATAAGACTTTTGTCTGCTCGGTGTAGTCTTCATCCTTTCTTGGATGATCTGCACCTTCTCCATCGTAGCCTGAACCATCTCTGGTCCTACATGTGCTGACTCCCCTGGGTTAGTCCAGCACAGAGATGATCTGCAAGGTCAGTTGTACAGTGCCTCGTAAGGTTCTATCCCAATGGTGGAGTGGTAGCTGTTATTGTACACAAACTCTACCAAGGGTAAGTGATCCTCCCAGCTATGACCAAAGTTGAGGACACATGCACGAAGCATGTCCTCAAGATTCTGAATGGTCCTCTCAGTCTGACCATCCATCTGAGGATGGAAGGTGGTGCGAAAGTGAAGTTGCGTCCCAAAAGCCTCCTGCAACCCCTTCCATAGTCGGGAAGTTAAACGAGCATATCGATCAGAGACGATAGTAGATGGAACCACCTGAAGTCGTACGATCTCTTAAACAAAGAGGCACCCCAAGCTCTCCATTTAGCCCTTCTCTCTGATCGATAGGAATTGGGCCGACTTGGTGAGTCGGTCTACGAGCACCCAGATAGAGTCGTGTCCTCTGGATGTATGTGGAAGACCCATCACGAAATCAATGGATATCCCGTCCCACTTCCACTCTGGAATCTATAAGGGTTGAACCAAGCCTACTGGAACCTGGTGATCTGCCTTCACTTCCTGACACGTGAGGCATCAGGAGACAAACTCTGCTGCTGCTTTCTTCATACCTGGCCAGCAGTGATTTCGTCTGAGGTCCTAATACATCTTCGCCACTCTTGGATGTACCGCTAGAGAGGAAGTGTGGAACTCCATCAACACCTCCTCCTATAGTGAAACTGGTACCATGTTACGTCCTCTAAAGAGGATAACGTACTCCCCACCTTTAGAAAACACATCAGGTTCCTTCCCTGAGGATATCTGAGCACGTCACGCCTCACAGTCAACATCCCCATGCTGCGCTTCTCTGACTCGCTGAAGAAGTGGAGGACTGACCGTGAGAGACTACAGAAAGGCTGCTCCATCTCTATCCACAAAGGATATCTGCAATGTGGCCAACTTCTCTGTCACCTCTCCTAGAATCTGAATGCCCGATCCCCTACTGAGATCATCTGCTACAACTTTCCCCTTCCTAGGAGTATAGACTATCTCGAATTCATAGTCCTCGAGGAAATCAAGCCATCACCGCTGTCTCAGGTTCAGGTCCTTCTATGAGAAGATGTACCTGAGACTCTGGTGGTGAGAATAGATTGTAAAATGCTCGCCCATCAGATAGTGCCACCACATCTTCAAGGAAAATACCAGTACTACTAACTCCAGGTCATGGGTAGCGTAGTTCTGCTCATGCTGTCTCAACTATCATGTACCATACGCAATCACTGCTCGCTCCTACATCAGGACACACCCGAGTTTGGTCCCTGATGCGTCGCAGTAAACTACGTACCCTACGCCCTCCTCTGGTATCCTCAAGATGGGTGCACTAGTCAACCTCTGCCTCAGCTCTTGAAAGCACCGCAGGAATCTCTCCGACCACACGAAGGGTTTCCCCTTCTTCCTCAAAGCATAAAGCAGAGAAGTTTGGCACAAATCTCCGATAGTACCCAGCCAGTCCTAGAAAACTCCGCACCTCCGTCACACTCCTAGGTAGCTCCCAAGCAAGTACTTCCTCGATCTTTTCTGGATCCACTGCAAATCCAGCCTCTAAGATGACATGTCCCAAGAAATGAACCTCTCAAATCCAGAACTGTCATTTCGAGAGTTTACTATAAAGTTGTTGCTCTCAGAGTGTATCCAGTACCACCTGCAAATGGTAGGTGTGCTCCTCCTCAGTAGTCGAGTAAATCAGTATGTCGTCGATGAAGACTACGAGAAAACAATCGAGGTAAGGCTGGAAGATCCTATTCATGATACTCATGAACACTACTAGAGCGTTGGTTATGCCGAAGGGAATAACCAAGAACTCATAGTGGTCATACCGACACCTGAAGGTCATCTTCTGCACATCCTCATCTCGAACTCTGAGCTGGTGATAGCCTAACCTAAGGTATATCATCGAGAACCATCGTTCTCCCTTGAGCTGATCAAAGAGGTCATCAATCCTTGGGAGTGGGTACTTGTTCTTCACAGTCACCTGATTCAGGCGACGATAGTCGACACACAGTTGCAAGCTCCCATCTGCCTTCTTGGCAAACAAAATCGAAGATGCCCAGGGTGAAACACTGGGTCGGATAAGTCCCTTCCCCATGTAAGTCCTCTAGTTGTACCTGCAGCTCATGAAGCTTGGCGGGAGCCATCCGATATGCTGGAGTAGCTATCGGTGCTATCCTGGGGTACAAATCAATGTAGAAGTATACCTCTCTGTGAGGAGGTAGTCCTGGAACATCTTCAGGGAAAACATCCGCGTACTGATCCACCACAACAGGAAAACTCAGACTCTGCACATCAACCGCTCCAAGGATGAGACTAGCCAACTGATGTGTGATTGGTTTCCCCCTCCTCTGCGTAAGTCCATCCTGTGCTGAAAAGGCTCCCTTATCGTCGGTGAAGGTGAACCTGGTCCCATCCATGCAGACACACCGCACTTTTCACCTAATACAGTCGATCTGAGCATGGACTGTAGATAACTAGTCCATACCCAAGATGACATCGTAAGGCCATGATGCCACTACAAGAAGATCCTAGCCGAAGCTCTCGCCTCCTAGAGTAAGCTCACACTACCAGTACCAGTGTGTAATCATCGAGTCCTCTCCCGTAGGAGTCTCTAGCCATAAGGATCGATCCAACGGATCCATCGGAATATCAGAGCTCCGAAAAAGGGTAGCGACAATAAACTAATGACTCGCACCAGTGTCTATGAGTACTGCAGCAAGGGTGGAGTAGAAACAGATAGTACCTCGAATCATCTCAGGTGTGTTATGGTCATAGGCCTCGACTACCTGGAGCTGAGCCCGTCTCTGTCTGCCAGCTCCCTGTGGTCAGGGTGGACCTCCTGGTGGTGGTGGTGGTGGTAGAGCCTCAAAACGTCATTCACCACCTGATGCTCAGCCAGCTCCTCTACCACGTCTACCTGCTCCCAGCGGACCACCACGGTCGAACCTCTGCCTCTTCCTGGGAGGTCCCTCTACTATCTGCTTCTCATCTGCATGGCGGGTCAGGCAGTCACGAGCCATGTGGCTCTGCCCGCTGCATGAGTAGCACTGTCTGCTCCTCGTATAGCTGACTCTGTCACGTGTGTCCCGCACAACCAAACATGTATCCTGGGATCACCCACCTAATGGCCTAGTCTGCTTGGACCTCTGTGACATCTGTCTACTACCGGCTACAGAAGACTCCGCTACATGTCGCCCTATGGTGGGTCTCACTACTGGTGTCTGATCAGTGAGAAAAATCTCCACTAGAAGGGCTCGCTCCAGCACCCCCACCTGCGTTGGAATGATAAGGGGAATCGTCGAAGCCCTGATCTCATGCCTGAGTCCCTGCTCAAAGGTCTGGGCCCTAAAGAATGGGTCTCGCACTATATTCGTGGAGTAGCATGAGAGGTCGGTGAGCATTGCTGAGTACTGAGCTACTATCATGCTGTCTTGTTGTAGATGTAGTAACTCCTAAATCTGCACCGCACGAAGGGTGGCTGGAACAAACTCAGAGCGAAAGAGACTCACGAAGTCTTTCCAGATTAAATATGCCTCGTCATGCACTTGGATTATCAGGATCCACCATCTACCTGTTGTTGCATGCAGGAGACTTGAAAAAAGGATTACAATAAGGTCGGATTGTGTCCCTACCAATCTGAAGACTCTCACGACAGCCTCTAGCCAATCCTCAGATGCCTGTGGTTCCGTCTCTCCATGGAACCTGGGTAGCCTCTGTCACTAGAACTCATGAAACACACTTAGGCAGTGTGAAATCTCTGCTACTGGGGATGGTGGTATCGGTGGCCTAGTGGGTAGTGGTACCAATGGTGCCTCCGTTGTGATGGGGCCCTGCACCGAGGCCCCGTCGCTCGGTGGGCTGCCATCTCCTACGTAACTGGGAACCCTAGCTGGCTGCCTTCATGGGGCCATCCTAAAAAAGAAACAGGTGTGCCACGGTTAAATAGAATACCTGGTGAGCTGACACATAGTAATCACAAAGAAAACATTCCAAAGAAAACACACACGCAATTAGTGTTTTAGTGCACTGAGACAGAAATCAGAGGCTAGGTTCCTGGTGTATGGATACTTCGTCCGCTGCACCAACACTGGACTCCCTGGACTGAAAACCACACTCAATACTCATAACACTATTGCTTAAAAGAAAAGAATTACCATAGTCATGTGTTCTATGGTAGAACTGACTCCTCTGATACCAATTTGTCACGACTCGTCCTCAGGGCCCGTGCCGTGACTACCCCAAGCTCGCCTTCCATAGGCCAGGGGCTAGTGACTAGCACCAAAGGCCTAAATTACTAAGCTGGGAAGGCATTGACTTTATAAAATTAAAAAAAACACAACAGAGTATGCAACAAGAAGTAAACACTAAGTAAATCTAAATACAAAAGAGTGTGCTAGAAAGTAAATGGTTCAGTATACAAACCCAACTGATCAACAAGTACAAGTAAAAGGACAAACAGCTGAAAGTAAAGAGCAGCTCCTAGATCGTCCTCTTACGATTCCTACCTGAAGGGTAGGTACAGATGGTCACCTCAACACCCATGTTCATTAGTCTCCACCATGTGCCGACTCGTCGCAAGGTCCACCTCCAGGTACCGTCCAGTCCTCGTACACTCTTTCTCGGTCAGTGTTGTCTGTTGTTTGCATCCAACACAACGAGGTGCGGGCATAGCCCGTGCAGGGGTGAATATAACAATACTCAGTAGGGACCCTGAGACCCTCACGGTCTCCCAAAAACCACAAAGTATAACCACAATAGAAATATAGAATCACAAAGTATCAACCAACCCTACTTAGGTATATGCCAATACATATACCTAAGTTACCAGTCACAGTCCGGTTCCAACTCACGAGCCAAAGAACAACTCAATACACATAGGAATTAAAGTCAAACACCATGATGATAATGGTTGAAGGACATGACTCAGCTCACATAGGTATGACACAATAGTAGTGAGATTAGATGATCATATGTAGACACTGGATCATCTAAGTTGTCGAACCCACACAGGATACACTCCAGCTAGCTGTCAGACCCACACATGATACACTCCAGCTATTCTAGAGTAATATAAATGATCAGATTTAGTTACTGATTCACCTAATCTGTCGGACCCACACAGGATACAATCCAACTACTCTATCAGAACTATCAAACCCACATAGGATTCTGGTACAGTTTTCATCATCGTCAAACCCACAGAGGATTCCAGTACAGTTATCGTCGTCGTCGAACCCACGTAGGATTCCAGTACGATAGTCATCGCAACCAGCTCTAGGGTTCCCGCACACAGCACGCTCGATTCCGAGAGGGTCCGCTCCTCGAGCAAAGGGGTCGATACATCAACTATCATGAAGTCCTGGGTTAATGTATCCTGAAGTTCTGTCTCATCAAAACAAACCCAACGTGATAGACGGCGCGTCAATCGGATGCATGGTATGAGAGATATTGGCTTTTTCTATTCTAGGGGCCCGGTTGGATTTACGCTCGATCCAAACCCGTCCATTTTCAAAAATTGTCCAAAACTCACTTAGAGTATCACAAAAGTATCTCCTCGTTGCAAGGGACCTATTGCCATAGACTGCGTGTCAATCGGACGTGTGGTGTAAAATTTATTCAAGTTAAAGTGAAACGGGCCCAGCCCATCAAGCCCGGTGGGCTGGCGGGACGGCCCGACCCGGTTCGGTGGGTCCCACCCAGCTGGGGGTTGGCCAGCCCTGTTGGGGCGTGGCCCAACCTGGCGGATGTGGCCCAGCCCACATAAGGGCAGCCCGGCCCGCGGGAGGGCGGTCAGCCGTGGCTCGGCCAGCTGGCCGAGCAGAGCGGGGGGGCACGGCCCCCCGGTTTCCTATAACAGCGGCACTGAGCAGCGCCACCTCTCCTACCTGGCTGGCCAAAGCCAGCCGGTTTTCTTCGGCCCACACAGCGGTCCTCTATTCTTCCCACATGGCGCCCTGCGGTGCCGCAGCTTCCTCGGCCTGGCCGGCAGGTGGCCGGCTGGTTCACCCGCCGAAGCGGCCCATGGAAGTGGGTCGTGATTCCTCCACAGCGCGGTGCCAAGAGGCACCACAGTCTTCTTCCCGGTAGGCCGTAGCCAGCCAGTTAGTCCGGAAATCGGCCCATAGTTGCGGGCCGTGGTTCTCTCCACTGCGTGGCACCTGCAGGTGTCGTGATTACTAGCGGGCCGGCCGTTTTGGCCAGCCGGTCTCTTCACACGGGCGGCGTGTGGACATCGCTGCCTCTAGTTGTTGTCGCCTACGGTCGTGGCTGACTTCGTCCACTGTCGCCTATTCCAACAACACCTTTGTCTCCAAATAAAATCAACAAGTATGGGGGAGGTGCGGGCTGTGTTCGTGCGGCCCGAACCCTCCTTGTTATGATGTTAACAGTTGAAAAAATTTACACTCCGCAATTATAACAACAATGTCTAGAAAATATGAACAACTCAAAACAATCCCTACCTCGATTCAAGGTTAGTTCATCATAGTCACAGAAAACAGCGTCACGGAAGATGGTGTCACGAAGACAGTGTCATTTTGTCAATGTTGGAGGAAGATTTGTTGTCGATAGCGATGTTCCTCACGAGGAGTGTCTTTTCCCTTGACGCGGAGGAAGAGGAATGAAGAAGAAGACGATCGAGGTCCTTGTGTTCTTCGTTGGAGAGGGTAAATGTTCTTCGTGGGAAGAATTCCCTCTCTATTCTCCAAGGCTCCACCAACACAACAAATTCCAACCTAAAAATAATAGTTTTGGATATTATTTTATCCTTAACATGAAATTCAAATTAATTCAAAAGTTTGATCCAATTAATTAATCAATTAAGTTGGCATAATTAAGGGGAGGGAGGTGGAGAGGCCCCACCATAATTAAAGGGAGAGTTGGCACATCAAAAAGTTAAAAGGTGTTTCAAGTAGTTAAGGGGGGTTTCAAGGGGAATTGAGAGGTTTGTGTTCGTGTGGGCCCCACCACACAATATCCTCTCATGGGTGGTTATGTGGGGTGTGGGCCCCACCTCCAACTCCTATTTGGAGAAAATAACCCCCCTTAACAAAAATTATGTAACACATAATTTTTTATTAAGTTTATAAAGAATCCCTAAAATTAACTTTCAACCTGTACAAAACGCAACTGTGGTAAATATCCCCTTAAGCGAATATCGGCGCTGCGAGTTCATCGATGTCCTCAGATTTCAATTCTGAGAACCGGTTCAAAAGATAGAAAACCCTCACGTACGTTTACTGAACGTACCTAAAAAAACTTCCGAAATTAATTCCGGGCACACTGGGCCTCAGAATCAGGCACCATTAGAAACTGCGGACTCGTAAAATTCAAAATAATTTAAAAAAAAAATCCTTGAGATTTTCGGGTCTTTACACTGTTATGAGTTTAAAATAGGTATTTTAGTTTAATAAGTTTCACTCAATAAAAACAAATCAAATGCACTCATATTGTCCTAATAATTTAGTATAATGATTCATAATTTATTTGTTAAATGTATTAATCAGTGTCACTTCAAACTGATACACGATGTTACTGATATAACTCAAATGGTGTGTTTCTAGTTTAAAATGGCATTTTAGTAAAAAAGACAATTCATATGCTAAAAACCAATAAAACACATTTGTATTGTTTTTATACTTTAGTAACATGATTTATAAGTCATATGAGATGTTTAATAATTAATCAAACCTCAATCTAATGCACGGTGTGACTGATATGACTTGAAGTGCGTCATTTTATTTAAAATTGACATTAATTTTAGCAAAAAGACAAATTATATACTCAAAACTAATAAAATGCATTCTGATTATCGTGATATTTTGTTAAAATGATCCAGAAGTCATTTTTTATGTGTAGGAATAATCTAAACCTCAATCTGATACATAATGTTCCTCATATGACTCAAAGTTTCTGTTATCAATTTAAAATTGATATTTTAGTTCAAAAAGTGTCACTCAATTAAAACAAAGAAAATAGGATTGGATTGTATTTATAATTTAGTGAAATTATTCATACATAATTTTTTACATTTTGGAATTAGTATCACGTTAAACCTACACACGATGTAACCGGTATGACTCAAAGTGCATGTTTCCAGTTTAAGATGAAATTTTATTAAAAAAAGACAAGTTATGTACTCAAAACCAAGAAAGCACATTCATACTGTTTTGATACTTTAGTAAAATAATCAATAATTCATTTAGGATGTGTAAGAATCATCCTCACTTAAATCTAATTCACAATGGGACTGGTATGACTTCAATTGTGTATTTTTTATTTATAATTGACATTAATTTTAGTAAAAACGAAAACTAACATACTCAAAATCGAGAAAACGCATTCGAATTATTTTGATAGTTTCTTATAATGACCCAAAAGTCATTTTTTATGTGTAGGAATAATCCTCAACTAAATTTGATACACGATGTTCCCAGTATGAATCAAAGTGTTCGTTATTAGTTTAAAAATGACATTTTAGTTAAAAGGGTATCACTAACTAAAAACCAATAAAAGATGCTCATATTTTCTTGATGAGTTATGAAAAATATTAATATTTCATTTGTAATGTTTAAAAATTAGTCTCACATAAAAATGACACACTATGTGACTTGTATGACTCAAATTGCATGTTTTGTGTTTAAAAGGATATTTTAGTAAAAAAGTCAAGTGACATACTAAAAACTGATAAAAATATTCAGATTATTGTGATAATTTAATAAAATGATCCATAAGTCATTTGGGATGCGTAGGAATCAGTTTCACCTCAATCCATTGCATGGTGTGACTGGTATGACTCCAAGTGCATCTTTTCAATATGTGAGTGTCATTTTAGTTTAAAACATGCATCACATCGCCAAAATCAAGCAAACAAGGCTAGATTGTTTTCTCATCATTCTATCTACTCTTACTTATTTAATTTACTTATAATATTTATATTGTACTTATTTAGTTAATTTTCATAAAAATAATTCAGGATGATGGATAAGAAATGGTGTGACGTGCAAGAATCATCCATAACTCAATCTAATACAGTGTCCTTGGTGTTAATCAAAACTTAACATAAAATTAACACTTTCTATTAAATTTATTTATTTATATTATTACTAACATGAGATTTTTTTTCTTATAAAAGTGTGTTCTTTTTCTGGAGTAGGGGTGGTTTGTTTAGAAATAGCATTAGTCGGGTTCAGTGTCAATAGAAAAAAGAAACATTGATGTAATTAAATGTATATAATAATCTATACTTACTCATGTAATTGTATAAATAAATGTTTGAAATGTCTATAATAAATATTTTTTCCTTGTATTTTTTTTGTAAATTTTATTTTATTTAAATTATTTTTTGATACATTTTTTCAATTTTTGGTGGTGTTTTTGATGCGACATTGTGCTATAACAACACACCGCACTAGTTCTGCAGTTTTTTGTTAAATCACACTAAAGTATGTCCCTTTATTATAACTTGCAAGGGCTCCTTTATCTATGATTTTACAAGTAATGATAAAGGGTCCCTTTATTATCACTTTTAAAATAGGTAATAAAGGACCAATTTATCATCACTTTCTTATCTATAATAAAATCTTAGGGATTTTAATCTCTCTCTAGTATTCAAAACTGATAAAGGACATTTTTAGTGATGTTAAAGCCAATTTTGTCGAAGTGATACCTAATATATATATATAACACCACTTATGAAACATGCATCAAATACGTTTTTCTAAAGGTATTTACCTTTTTAAAACTAGTTATCTCCCTTTAAAACATTACACCATTAAAGAAATAAGGTTAAACCCTCCCTTTACATTTAAAACATCAATAATAAATACAAACCATCAAATGGTTTAAAAACACTTAAAAGTAATTTTAATAAAGTCTATCACTTTGAAAAACAACTTACACATTTTGCCTTTAAAACTTTACACACATCTATCAAACGTGATTAAAGATAAAATGGAAACCATAATAGAACATCATGCAATGGAAATGTTATAAAATAATGACAATGAAAAAATGGATCAAAACTAGTCAACATTGAGTCTAAACCATATTAAAGATAAAAACATTAAAATAAGATCAATCCTAGAAATAAAAAACTCACATACCAATAAAAACAATGGAGCATAACATACAACCCATATCATGAGAAAACATAATAGGTACTAATGGTACAACATTCATGATACATAGGTGGAAAAAACTATTGATAGATTAATGGTCACATAACTCACCACCTAAATCACTATCAACTAGCCTCATTGGTGATACATCCCCTTGATAGCTCATAACATTCTACTAGGAACTACTAGACAATCTATAACTCTCAACTAGTAAGAAAAATTTCTATAGATATTTTACTTAGTAGCCTATGGTTCCTCATGGAATAAATAAAGAAGTTGGGCCACTATCAATCCAGTATCAATCACATGAACACTGTGTATCTAAAATTCAAAAACAAATACCAACAATCATATATATCCAACCTCTAACGCAACCCCTTAAATAATGAGTTTCCACGAACTAGCCCAGATACCCTAGTGCATTGATACCCAAACCAGCTCTGATATAGCCTGAATGGTATTCCCAATCCCTATTGTTGGAAAATAACACCTGGAGTCAAATATGAGTCAAATGTAATATTTTTTCCATGAGAAAAAAACCATTAATATATAACAGTGGAAGATAAAATAATTAAAAGTTTCCATAAAAATCACTACTCCACGAGAAAATTACCACTAGAAAATAGATATACCAAAGTAAAACATCATCAAAAATATGAAAAACATCCATCAAGATAAGGTCTCACAATCCCTATGTAATAGGTGGACCCTAGCTACACCATTCACCACCATCACTCCAGGATCATGTGCATCAAGAACTCCCACAACCTCCAAGGTTCCTTCTCTTTTATTGGACCTATAATAACATAATCTACAAACTCATAGAGGAACTGTTAGGGTGTGAGCAACAATAGGCCAGAAATATATCAACAATTGTTCCATGAGAAATTCTTATAAAAATAAAACATTTTTGTTTCAATTTAAATAAATATAATACATGGAAAATCTATTTTATAATTTCAATCCAAACATGCTTTCAAATCAAGTAGATGGAAGATAAATTAAAACCATATTTAATGAACTTTTTTATTAATTAGGGTCAAGAATAAAATAGATATATAATAAAATGGATGTAATAATCAAATAATGATAAATGACTATTGTCATTAAGCCCTGAGGTCAGTTATTTTTTCGATAGAGGATCCTCACACTACTCATTCAATCAACGCAGATCAAGTGTGTGTGGGTACGTCCCTAAGACTCGGGCCATCAGGATATAATAAATCAATATCCCGTCTAGGGAAATCATAACAAACTTAGTTTATTTAGAGGTGTCATCATCAAATCCAATGCTAGAGACTCAGAGTCGAATCATTCTTATCCTAGTCACCCACTAACTACTCAGGATCACATGTTCTTCAAAAAATCAATCAATCAATCCTGGTAAATTTATATTAAATTTTTTATTCATATTTTAAATTCCCAATTTCAATATTAAGCATGATTTTTCAATTTTAAAACCACATCATAGGTTTTCATCAAATTAATACCTTTAAAATAATATTTCATTTAAATACATTTTTCTAAAGAATCGATATAAAATAATTTCAATCCATGTTTTCTCAAATCACATCATATTTCTAAAGACATTTAGGATAGGTTTTATTTCAAAAATAAAATTCTTTTGAAATTGATCATAAAATCATAAAAATTAAAGGTTTATTAAAAATAAAAAAAAATATTTCAATTAGAGAAATAAATAAATGTTTCAATTAAAGGGAAAATCCTTACTATATCACTTACCTTTAATCACATGATCAAATGATCAATCACCCAAAATGGTAATTTCCAATAGAGAATTGAAGGTGAGGATGGTCCCTAGAATCACAATCCATAAAATCAAAAATCAAATCCATCAACAATATGAGAATTCAACACTCTCAAATATGGACATCATAGGATATTAGAGTATTCCATAATAAAGAGAGATACACTTACTGGTGGGAGATTAATCACATCCAACAACACTTAGATCTAAGAAGTGGAGAGTTTGGAGGTTTCAAAATCCTCTCTTGAGAACCTATAAATTAAAATGGTTGAATTATAGTCAAGTGAGAGGATTTTGGGATATAAAATAGGGGTTATATATTTTAATTCTAGAAAAAATTCCATGCCACAACCCACAATACCATGGTTCATAAATTCTAAAAAAAGGGAAGACCAAGGTGCAGTGTGGGAGACCACACCACAGTCACCCCTAGAAAACTAGACTCCTGAATCCATTATGTGGACCTATACAAGATCCAATTTACCCATGGTAAATATATGGTACAACCCACACACCATGCTACATCTACCACCAAAATGGAAGAGGCTCCATAACCACCTCCACACTGTATCTACTCTCTACAATGAATTCATGTCAAAATTAGTAGTGGATCTAAAGCTCCAACCCAAGCCTCCACACCATGGATAGCTCATCCACATTGAAACTATTATAGAATTAGAAGAGGTATTAAAAATCATATTCCATAACTAGATCATCCACTCCACATCCAGACTCTCCATACCTAAACCCATATCATCCTTAGTGTACTACCCTATAAAACTTATGAAATTTTTATAGAAACTCTATAAAATACTCAAAAATAAACCCAAACAAAGTTTTATAAAAGATAAGGGATAAAACATAGATAAATTTAATAATAGGATTTCATAATATACCTACTATAAAAACATTCTACCCTTATAAATCATATCAAGAAGAATCCATGTCAATGAGATAAGGCCACTACTCTCTCATCAGTGCCTCACACTCCTATGTTTCATATAAATAAGAATCGTGATTCTATAGAACTCGAAACAAATGTATAAACTTCCCATGAAGAACTATTATCTCAAAATCAATGATTTGAACTAGATTCCTAGTTATTAGTAAATCAATATCAACATCAAATTCCTCTTATCTAAAGACATGAGATGAGTCAGAGTGATACTTTCTAAGCTATGATAAGTGAAACAAATTTTGAATAGATGTCATCCAAGATGGAAAATCTAAATGGTAAGCCATATTTTCAATCTACTCTACAATATTAAATGGTACCATGTATCTTAGTACAAGATTTACCTATTTTTAAAGGCATTAGTTACCCATCCAAGAAAAACTCACATAAACACCTGGTCACCAACATGAAACTCTAACGAGCATCAATGATTGTAAGCATAAAATTTATACAATATTTGTGCCATCACCATTATCTGAAGAGTCAAATAATAGCTTTTATCATCTATTGTAAAAAAATAGGTCTAACTAGGTAAGATTCACTAATCTCTAGAAAACACAATAGATATTTATATGGGTGGATATACAAGTCCTCAAAGAGTTCCATCCTAATAGAAAAATGGTAACTATTGTTATAAGAAAACTCAAAAAATCCCAAATAGTCATCCCAGCCTCCACCAAAATTGCTAATTCATGCATGAAGAATTTATCTAAGGATTTGTATAGCTCGTTATATTTGAACAAAAATTTATTGATGATATATCATGCTCAAACAAACATGGGATTTAAAGACCCAAAAATTCTGTGGAAATGTTTTTTAATACATGGAATTTTACGAGTCCGCAATTTTTGACGGCACTTGATTCTGAGGCTCGGTGTGCCCGGAATCAATTTCTGAAGTTTTGTTTGGGTACGTTCAATAAATGTACGTGCGGGATTTTATATCTTTTGAAGCGGTGCTTGGAATTGAAATCTGAGGGCACCGCTGAACTTGCAGCGCCGGTACTCGCTTAAGGAGTCCTTTACCACAGTTGCATTTTATCGAGGTTGGAAGTTATATTTTTTTGTGAGGATTCTAAATAAAATTATGTAAAACTATGTGTAACATATTTTTATTTGGTTGGTGGTTAAAACCACCAAGTAGAGGTTGGAGGTGGGGCCCACCACACCCTAACCTCCCTTGGTAGGATATAACTAGGTGGGGCCCACTAGCTTGAACCCCCTTAACCCCCCTTTTAAACCCTTGAGCTCCCCATTAATGGGGGAAACTCTTGAAACCTTCCACCTTCCCCCATAATGGTGCCAATTCACTCATTAATGAAGTGAGGTAGTTGTTTTTTAATTAAACTCTTCGCCTCCTCTAAATTTGAATTCAAACCATCCCTTAGAATTAATTAAATGAGTTGACTCATTTAATTAAACACATCTTTGTGTTGTTGTGGGAAAGAAATAAAGGACGCCATCCTTTGTCATTTTTGGGGATGGAATAATCCTTTGGAAAGCTTGAGAGATAAGATTTTTGTCCTTCCAAAGAAGAAACATTGAAGAACTCCATTCATTCCATGAAGAACATAAAGAACACTCCTCATCTCTGAAGAACATAAAGCATCATCTTCTTCCTTCTTCAACCGGAGCAAGGAAGGGAAGCATCACCACCCATGAAGTACACTGAGGGCGTCATCTCGACTCGTCTTCACCGAGCTCTACCTCCTCCAATGTTGACGGAATGGCGTCCTTTTTCCACGACGTCCATCTTCCGCAACCCGTCAATGTACAATGACAAATACGAGGTAGGGGGAAAATTGATTATTTTTTATGTATGAGTTATACTCTCCTTTCCTCATCGTGTGTTGTGATCTTGAGGCTGAATGTTAACAATGTAATGAGGAGGGCTCAGACTGCACAAACATGGTCTGACCCCCCCTGTCGTTGTTCTCATTATGTTGACGACATAGGCGGATCACGGAACAGGTCAGCAGCGCAAGGGCTGTCGTCACACCATGAAAAGAAAAGTCGTGGACAAGCAGTCCACCATGGAGCTGGAAGGGCGCGGCGCCGTAGCACTATGCCGGAGGAGGGCCGCGGCTAGGGCGGGCCACGGCGGAGGAAGCACGGCGTCGTCGCACCTTGCCAGCGATGCGGAGCCGCGACCAGGCCAGGTCGCGGCGGAGGGCGCGACGCCGTCGCGCCCCGCCGGTGATGGGGAGCAGTTGGCCTGAGCGGCCATCCAGGAGGTGTGGGACCCCATTGGGTCCTGCGTGGGCTAGACCAGTGCCACCGGGCACTAGTTCAGCTCTACCCGAATGACTAAGCCATTCGGGTGTTAGGGGTGGCGCGCCTCCCCCTTGCATGGCCGAGCCGGGCCGCCACGCGCCGGGTCGCCCTCGGCCGGGCCGCCATGGGACGGGCTGCCCTCGGTTGGGCTGCCTTTAGGATGGTCCGCCCTTGGCCAAGTCGCCATCGGTCGGGCCACCCACGGCCGGGCCTCCCCTTGGTCGGGTCGCCCACGGGTCGGGCCGCCCGTCGTGCCGGGCCGGGCCGTCTCTTCGGGTTGGGCCATCCCCTCGACTCAAGATGCTTCCTCAGACCAGGTTGGACCCGCGGTCTGGGTCAGACCCCGGTTCAGACCGGGTCGATTCGGGTCGGTCTGACTGGGTCGAACCGGACTCAGACCCGCTATGGCCGTTTACACCTTTTAGCCCGCATCTAGGGATACATGTGTCTGATTGATGTACCGCCTGTGGAGATGGAATTCTTGGAGTGAGATAATAATTTTGGCATACCCTAATTGAGGTTTGGATGCAGTTGGGGTACAGTCGGGTTGGTTTGAGACTAAAAACCAATCGGGCCCCTACAAACGGAAATGCCAATAACACTCAGATCTGGCGTCTGAATGACGCATCGTCTGTCATGTTGGGTTCCTTATGATGATACGGAACTGCGGGATACATCAAATCATGACTTTTTTTATAGTTGATGTATTGATACTTGGCCCGAGGAGAAGAACCTCCCGGAATCGAGCGTGTTGTGTGTGGAAACCCTAGGGCTCGCTGCGACGATACTGTACCAGAATCCTTCGTGGGTTTGACAGCAATGACTAATGTACCAGAATCATCCATGGGTTCGATAGTGATGACTACTGTACCAGGATCCTCCGTGGGTCAGACAGTTCTGACTTCTATTCCTGGATCCTATGTGGGTCCAACAGAATAACTAGTCATGTATCATGTGTGGGTCCGATAGCTTAGTTGGTCCTGTATCATGTGTGGGTCCCATAGCTTAGTTGGTCTTGTATCCTCTGTGGGTCTGATAGCTTAGATGAATCAGTGACTACATATTATCATCTCTATCTCTCTACTAAATATGTATACCTATGTGAGCTACGTCATGTCTTTCAACCATTATCATCATGGTGAATGACTTCACTTCCTTTGTGGAATGGGTTTTGCTTGGGCTCGAGAGTTGGAGCCGGACTCTGATTGATAACTTAGGTATATGTATGGGAATATAACTAAGTAGGGTTGGTTGATACTTCGTGATTGTATCTTTCTTCGGTGGTTTATCCTTAGTGGATTCTGGGAGACCTTTGGGGGTCTCGGGGTCCCCTACTAAGTATTGTTATACTCACCCTTGGACGGGCTTCACCCGCACCTTGTTCGTGTTCTGTGCAAACGACGGACAGTAGTGATTGAGGCTGAGGGTGACGGACGATAGGATGCTCAGATCTTGACTAGATGGGATGTACCGTAGGGACAGGTTGTTTGAGTTTTGTACCTACCCTTCAGGTAGGAATCCCTGGTGGACGATCCATGAGTTGTTTTCCCCTTTTTACTTGTACTTGTACTTTTTGTTTAGTTGGGTTTGTATACTAGCCCACTTACTTTCAGAACACTTTTCTTTTCTATTTTAGTACTTGTTTCCTCTACAGGTTGTGTTCAGACTATGTGTGTAACAAGTTTAAAGGCAATTCCTTCCCTTTTTATCAGGGATTCGCCTTTGGTGTTAGTTGCCAGCCCCTAGCCTATGGAAGGTGGGCTTGGGGCATTCACAGTACAGGCCCCGAGGACGTGTCATGAAAAATTAGTATCATAGGAGTCGGTTCTACCACATAACTCGGACTATGATTATTTTAACGGTAATAGTGTTAAGTGTTTTGGGTGTGGCTATCAGTTTAGGGAAACCGGTGTTAGTGCGGTGGCCGACGTATCCATACACTAGGACTCAGACTTCTGATCTCTAACTCAGTGCACGAAAACACTGATTGTGTGTGTGTTTCCTTTGAAAAAATTTTCTTCATTATTACTTTGTGTCAGCTCACCAGGTATACTGTTTTAACCATGGCACACCTATTTCTTTTCAGGATGGCCCCACGAAGGCATCCAGTTAGGGTTCCGAGTTCCGTACGAGATAGTAGCCCACCAAGCGATGACGCCTCGGTTTAGGGCCCCATCACAGCGGAGGTACCAGTGGTACCACTACCCACTAGGCCACCGATACCACCAGCTCCAGTAGTAGAGAGTGCACACCACCTGTGTGTGTTACACGATTTCTAATGCTAGAGGCCGCCCAAGTTTCGGTGAGAGACGGACCCACAGGTAGCTGAGGATTGGCTGGAGGCTGTCATGAGAGTTTTCAAATTGGTAGGGACACCAGGCGACCTCATGGTGATCCTTTCCAGGAGTCTCCTGTATGGAGTAGCAGGCAGATGGTGGAGCCTGATGCTCCAGGTGCATGAGGAGGCATCATTACTCTGGACAAACTTTTAGAGTCTCTTCCACTCAGAGTTTGTTCCAGCCACCCTTCGTGAGGTGCATATTCAGGAGCTACTTCATCTATAGGAGGACAGCATGACAGTAGCTCAGTACTCAGCGAGGTTCACCGACCTCTCGCGCTACTCCACAGATATGGTATGGGACCCATTTTTTAGGGATCGTACCTTCGAGCAGGGACTCAGGCATTAGATCAGGGCTTTGATGATTCCCCTCAGCATCCCGACACAGGCGGGGGTACTTGAGCGAGCCCTTATAGTGAAGAGTTTTATCGCTGAGCAGTCACCAGCAGCAAGACCCACCACAGGGCGACACGTAGCGGAGTCTACTACAGTTGAAAGTAGAAAGATGTCGTAGAGGTCCAAGCGGATCAGGAAATTAGGTGAGAGACCCCATGATACATGTTCGGTTGTGTAGGGCACACGAGACTAAGCTAGTTTTACAAGGAACATATAGTGCTATGCATGCAGCAGGCAGGGTCACATGGCTCGAGACTGCCCGACCCGCCATGCAGATGAGCAGCAGACAGTAGAGGGACCTCCCAGGTAGAGGCATAGGTTCAACTGTGGTGGTCCTCTGGGAGAAGGCGGACGTGGAAGAGGAGCTGGCTGAGCAGTGGGTGGTGGATGACGTTTCAAGTCTCTACCATCACCACCACCAGGAGGTCCACCCCGACCACAGGGAGCCGACGGACAAAGGCGGGCTCAGCTCCAGGCAGTTGAGGCCTACAACCACGCTGCACCTGAGATGATTCAAGGTACTATCTATGTCTACTCTACCCTTTCTGTAGTACTTATAGACACAAGTGTGAGTCATTGTTTTTTTAACACTTACCTCATTCGGAGCTCGGAGATTTCGACAGAGCTGTTGGCTCGATACTTACGACTAGAGACTCCTACGGGAGAAGACTCAACGATTACACACTAGTGTCGGTAGTGTGAGATTACTCTAGGAGGTGAGAGCTTTGGTTGGGATCTTCTCGTAGAGGTGTCGAGGCCTTATGACATCATCTTGGGTATGGACTGGTTATCCACAGTTCATGCTCAGATTGACTATATTAGGTGAAAAGTGTGGTGTATCCGCACGTATGGGACTAGGTTAACCTTCACTAGTGAGAAGGGATCCTTTTCAGCATAGGATGCACTTACACAGAGGAGGGGGAAACCAATCATACATCAGTTGTCTAGTCTCATCCTCGGAGCAGTTGATGTGCGGAGTCCGAGTTTTCCTGTTGTGGTGGATCAGTACGCGGATGTTTTCCCTGAAGACGTTCCAGGACTACCTCCTCAAAGAGAGGTAGATTTATACATTGACCTATACCCTGGGACGACACCGATATCTACTCCAGGATATTGGATGGCTCCCTCCGAACTTCGTGAGCTACGAGTACAGCTGGAGGACTTGCAGAGGAATGGATTTATCTGACCCAGTGTTTCACCCTGGGCATCTACGATTTTGTTCGCCAAGAAGGTGGATGGGAGCTTGCGACTGTGTGTTGACTACCGTCCCCTGAATCAGGTGACCGTGAAGAACAAGTACCCACTACCAAGTATTGATGACCTCTTTGATCAGCTCAAGGGAGCACGATGGTTCTCGAAGATAAACCTCAGGTCAGACTATCACCAGCTCAGAGTTCGAGACAAGGATGTGCATAAGACGACCTTCAGGTGTCGGTATGGCCACTATGAGTTCTTGGTTTTTCCCTTTGGTGTAACCAATGCTCCAGTAGTGTTCATGAGTCTCTTGAACAGGATCTTCCAGCCTTACCTTGATCACTTTGTCCTAGTCTTCTTCGACGACATACTGATCTACTTGACTACTGAGGAGGAGCATGCCTTCCATTTTCGGGTAGTACTGGACACACTCCGAGAGCACCATATTTATGGTAAGATCTCGATGTTCCAGTTATGGATTTGAGAGGTTCACTTCTTGGGACACGTCATCTCGGAGGCTGGAGTTGCAGTGCATCCAGTGAAGATCGAGACAGTACTTGCTTGGGAGTCACCCAAGAGTGTGATGGAGGGACGAAGTTTTTTGGGACTGGATGGGTACTATCAGAGGTTTGTGCTAGAATTCTCCAAAGTTTTATCACCGCTTTCAACTTTGATGAAGAAGGGGAAACCCTTCGTGTGGTCAGAGAGATTCCTTCAGGGATTTCAAGAGCTGAGGCAGAGGATGACTAGTGTACCCATCTTGAGGCTTCCAGAGGAGGGCGTGGGGTACGTAGAATACTATGATGCATCAGGGACCAAACTTTGGTGTGTCCTGATGTAGGAGCGATCAGTGATAATGTATGGTTCTCGGTAGTTGAGACAGAACGAGCATAACTACACTACCCATGACCTGGAGTTAGCAGCAGTGGTATTCGCCTTGAAGATGTGGCAGCACTATCTGATGGGTGAGCATTTTATAGTCTACTCTGACCACCAGAGTCTCAAGTACATCTTCTCGTAGAAGGACCTGAACTTGAGACAGTGGCGATGGATTGAGTTCCTCCAGGACTATGACTTTGAGATAGTCTATACTCCTGGGAAGGGGAACATTGTAGTATATTCTCTCAGCATGAGATCAGGCATTCAGCTTCTAGGAGAGGCGATGGAGTAGTTGGCCGTGTTGCAGATATCCTTTGTGGATATAGATGGAGCATCCTTTCTACAGTCTCTCATAGTCACTCCTCCACTTCTTCAGTGAGTTAGGGAGGCACAACGTGAGGATGTTGACTATGAGATGCGACGTGCTCAGATATCCTCAGGGCGGGCACCTGATGGATTTTTTAAAGGAGGGGAGCACGTCATTTTCTTTAGAGGACAGACCATGGTACCCGTTGCACTTCAAGAGGAAGTGTTGAGGGAGTTCCACACTTCCCCTCTGTCAGTACATCCAGGAGTAGAGAAGATGTATCAGGACCTCCGAAGATAGCACCGGTGGCCAGGTATGAAGAAGGAATTAGCAGAGTTTGTATCATGATGCCTCACTTGTCAGAAATTGAAGGAAGAGCACCAGGTTTCATCAAGCTTGGTTCAACCATTAGATGTCCCATAGTGGAAGTGGGATGGGGTACCCATGGATTTCGTGACAGGACTTCCACATACATCCAGAGGACACAACTCTATCTGGGTGATTTTTGACCGACTCACCAAGTCGGCCCACTTACTACAGATCAGAGAGCAGGGATCATTAGAGATTTTGGGACTCCTCTATGTACAGAAGATCATACAGCTTCATGGTGTTCCATTGACGATCATCTCCGATCAAGACGCCCATTTCACTTCCAGGCTATGGAAGGGGTTGCAGGGGGATTTTGGTACCCATCTTCGTTTGAGCACCACCTTCCATCCTCAGACGGATGGTTAGACTAAGATGACCATTCAGAATATTGAGTACATGCTCCGTGCATGCATCCTAAACTTCATTCGCAGCTGAGAGGATCACTTACCCTTGGTAGAGTTTGCGTACAACAATGACTACCACTCCACCATCGGGATGACACCTTACGAGGCACTATACAGACAACCTTACAGATCATCTCTGTGTTGGACTGACCTAGGGGAGTCAGCACTTGTAGGACTAGAGATGGTGGAGGCTATGACGGAGAAGGTGTAGATCATCTAGGATTGGATGAAGACTGCACAGAGCAGACATAAGTCCTATGCTGATAGAAGACGAAGACCACTGGAGTTTGAGTTTGGTGACCACATCTTCCTACGGGTCTCACCTCGATGAGGTCTATAGAGATTTGGATGAGGCAGCAATTTATCTCCACGATTCATCAGACCTTTTCAGGTCCTTAGTAGGTTAGGTGAGATGGATTACCACTTGGCTCTTCCACCTCAGTTGCATCGGGTTCACGACGTCTTCCATGTATTTTAGATGAGGGGATACGTGCACGACCCATCCCCCATCATCGAACATGGGGAGCTGGACATCAATGATAGGGAGACATTAACATAGTTTCCAGTGGAGATTGAGGATCGAAAGGAGTGAGTCCTGTTTGGACGGTTGATTCCTTTGGTGCGTGTTCGCTGGTAGCACGAGAACCTCCAGGAGAGCACATGGGAGCGGGAGGCTCAAATGTGTGCTCAATAACCCCATTTGTTTCTTTAGTGTGAGTTGTATCTTACGGGGACATAAATCCCTAAGGTGGGGAGAATGTAAAGACCCAGAAATTCTGTGAATTTTTTTTTAATACATGGAATTTTATGAGTCCGCAACTTTTTACAGCACTTGATTCCAAGACCCGGTGTGCCCGGAATCAATTTCTGAAGTTTTGTTCGGGTGCGTTCAGTAAACGTACATGTGGGATTTTATATATTTTGAAGCAGTGCTCAGAATTGAAATCTGAGGGCACCGCTGAACTCGCAGCGCCGGTATTCACTTAAGGATACATTTACCGAAGTTGTGTTTTATCAAGGTTAGAAGTTATTTTTTTGGGATTCTAAATAAAATTAAGTAAAAATATGTGTAACATATTTTTATTTAGTTGGTGGTTAAAACCACCAAGTGGAGGTTAGAGGTGGGGCCCACCACACCCTAACCTTCCTTGGGAGGATATAATTAGGTGGGTCCCACTAGCTTGAACCCCCTTAACCCCCCTTTTAAACCCTTGAGCTCCCTATTAATGGGGGAAACTCTTGAAACCTTCCACCTTCCCCCATAATGGTGCCAATTCACCCATTATTGAAGTGAGGTAGTTTTTTTTAATTAAACTCTTCACCTCCTCTAAATCATAATTTGAACCATCCATTATAATTAATTAAATGAGTTGCCTCATTTAATTAAACACGTCTTTGTGTTGTTGTGGGAAAGAATTAAAGGAGGTCATCCTTTGTCATTTTTGGGGTTGGCATAATCCTTTGGAAAGCTTGAGAGAGAAGAGATTCTTCCTTCCAACAAAGAACCCACAAAGAACTCAATTCTTTCAATGAAGAACATAAAGAATGCTCCTCATCTCTGAAGAACATGAAGCATCATATTTTTCCTTCTTCAACCGGAGCAAGGAAGGGAAGCACCGCCCCCCATGAAGTACACTGAGGGCGTCATCTCAACTCGTCTTCACTGAGCTCTACCTCCTCCGATGTTGACGGAATGACGTCTGTATTCCATGACATCCATCTTCCACAACTCGTCAATGTACAATGACAAATACGAGGTAGGGGAAATTGTATTATTTTTTATGTATGAGTTATACTCTCCACTCCTCATCGCGTGTTGTGCTCTTAATGCTGAATGTTAAAAACATAACGAGGAGCGCTCGTACCGCATAAACACGGTCCGACCCTCCCCCTGTTGTTGTTCTCATTGTGTTGATGATGGAGGCGGATCATAGAAGAGGCCGGCGGTGCAAAGAAAAGTCGCGGCCAAGTGGGCCGCGATGGAGTCGGAAGGGCACGGTGTCATCGCACCACGCCGGAGGAGGGCCGCATCCAAGGAGGGACGCGGCGGAGGATGAACGGCGTCGTCGCGCCATGTCGGTGATGCGCAGCCACGGCTAGGACGGGCCGCGGCGGAGGGCGTGGCGCCAGTGAGGGGGAGCGGATGGCCTGAGCGGCCAGTCAGGAGGTACGGGACCCCGTCGGGTTCCTCGTGGACTAGACCGGTGCCACCGAGCACCGGTTCGGGTGCTAGGGGGAGCGTGCCTCCTCCCCTGGCATGGCCAGGCCGGGCCACCTTCGGTCGGGCCACCCTCTGCTGGGCTGCCATGCGCCGGGCCGCCCACGGCCGGGCCACCCTCGGACGGGCCGCCACAGGCCGGGCTGCCCTCAGTCGGGCCGCCCCCGAGCCGGGCCTCCCTCGGCCGGGCCACCCTCGGGCCGGGCCGTCCCCTCGGCTCGGGACGCTTCCTCAGACCGAGTCGGACCCACGTTCTGGGTCAGACCTTGATTCAGACCGAGTCGGGCTGGGTCAGTCTGACTGGGTCGGACCGGACCTGGACCTGCTATGGTCGTTCACACCTTTTAGCCCGCATCTAGGGCTACGGGTGTACTATTGACGTACTGCATGTGGCGATGGAATTCTTGGAGAGATACAATAATTTTGGAATACCCTTCTTGAGGTTTGGGTGCATTTGGGGTATGGTCGGGTTGGTTTGAGCTTAAAAACCAACCGGGCCCTTGAAACAGAAATGCCAATAACTCTCAGACCGGGCGTCTGAATGACGCGTCGTCTGTCACATTGGGTTCCTTATGATGAGACAGAACTACGGGATACATCAACTCAGGAATTTGTGATAGTTGATGTATCTACACTTGGCCCGAGGAGAAAACCCTCCCGAAATCAAGCGTGCTATGTACGGAAACCCTAGGGCTGGGTGCGGCGATACAGTATCGGAATCCTCTGTGGGTTTGACAGCGATGAATAATGTACTGGAATCCTCTGTGGGTTCGATAGTGATGACTACTATACAAGGATCCTTCGTGGATTCGACAGTTCTGAATTCTATTCCTGGATCCTTTGTGGGTCCAACAGAATAGCTGGTCATGTATCCTGTGTGGGTCCGACAACTTAGCTGGTCATGTATCCTGTGTGGGTGTGACAACTCAGATGAATCATAGCTGGTTCTGTATCTTGTGTGGGTCCGATAGCTTAGCTGGTCCTGTATCCTGTGTGGTTCCAACAACTTAGATGAGTCAGTGATGACATCTGATCATCTCTATCTCTCTACTAAAGATGTATACATGTGTAAGATAAGTCATGTCTTTCAACCATTATCATCATGGTGAATGACTTTACTTCCTTTGTGGAATGGGTTGTGCTTGGGCTCGAGAGTTGGAGTCGGACTGTGATTGATAACTTAGGTATATGTTTGTTCATATACCTAAGTAGGGTTGGTTGATACTTCATGATTGTATCTTTCTTGTGTGGTTTATCCTTAGTGGATTCTGGGAGACCTTTGGGGGTCTCGGGGTCCCCTACTGAGTATTGTTGTACTCACCCATTCACGGGCTTTGCCCACACCTTGTTGTTATCTGTGAAAACGACAGACAACAGTGATCGAGGCTGAGGGTGATGGACTAGAGGCTTCTCAGAGCTGGACTAGACGGGGCGTACCGCAGGGATGGGTTGTTTGAGTTCTATACCTACCCTTCAGGTAGGAATCCCCAGTGGATGATCCACGAGTTGTTTTACACTTTTTACTTGTACTTTTACTTGTTGTTCAGTTGGGTTTGTATACTGGCCCACTTACTTTTAGCACACTTTTCTTTTCTATTTAAGTACTTGTTGACTCTACTGCTTGTTTTCAGACTGTGTGTGTAATAGGTTTTAAGGAAATGCCTTCCCTTTTAAGCAGGGATTTGCCTTTGGTGTTACTCACCAGCCCCAAGCCTATGGAAGGAGGGCTTGGGGTAGTCACGACATGGGTCCCGAGGACGGGTCGTGACATGGGATTCCATCACCTATTGGAGGAATTTCTAAAAATTAGAAGTTAAATGGGGATGCTAATCATAAAGTATAATAAATTTCACTCAATAAAATATAATAATCTTCTACATATGCAGACATCCCAATTTCTCTTCATTGGTTGTGTCACATATGGGTATGAAGTGAGCTGATTTAGTCAGTTGATCGATCACAACCCATATCAAATTCTTCCCTCGAGGTGTACGAGGAAACCCATCCAAGGATCCATCCAAATCTTATCCCACTTTCTAGTTGGAACTAGAAGGGTCTAAATAAAACCTGAAGGTCTTTGGTGCTCAAGCATGACCAACTAACAGGTATAACAATGTGAAACAAAATAAGAAATGTCTCGTATCATGGCTAGACACTAAAATCATCATTTTATATCATAGAACACCTTTTTTGTTACAAGGTGTATCACCCACTAAGAATTATGGAAATCCCCCATAATGACTTTCCTCGTGAGAAAAGGTAAAATGTATTGATTCTAGAAACATAGGATTCCCTCAAAAGATAAATACTTCTCACTGAAGGTCTACCCAACATAAAGAGATTCCTTAATTCCATAAAACTCACCATCCAGCTACTACTCAAAAACAATCTCGATCACATCCTCTTGAACTCCCAAATGCATGTAAGCAAATAGATCCATCAATTTACACACTTACAATAATTCTTTCATGGCCTAATTCAGAATTTTTCTACTCAAGGGATCAGAAATGACATTCCCCTTACCTATGTAAATGTCGAAATAAAAATATTTTAGGTACTCCACACATCACCTCTAATGGAGATTCAGATCTTTTTTAAGAAGATATAAATCAAGCTCTTATGATCAGAAAATATGATAAACCTTTATTTGAAAAGGTAATGTATCCAACTATTAATATCATGCATCACATCTATGAATTTGAGATCATGAGTAGGATACATATCCTCATGTGGATTAAGATTTTGGGGACCATAGGCCACTATGTGATACCCCTGTATAAGAACACATCCCAAACCTAAACATGATGTGTCACAAAAGACCACATAGCCTTGCCCAGCCTCTAGATAAGTCAACACAAGTGTTCAAGTCAAAATATTCTTCAACTCATAAAAATAATTCTAACATTTTAAATCATATAATAACTTCACTCCTTTCTTATTGAGAGTATCCATAGTAGAAGTAAACTTTGAGAAATATTTGAAAAAATAGTGGTAATACCCTACTAATCCCAAGAACCTCTGAATCTCATAATCATTATACAGTTGTTATCATTTCATAACAGAATTCACCTTCTCGGGATTAACTAAAATACCATTTTATTAGACCATGTGTCCCATGAACTTCACATATCAAATCCAAAAAAATCATTTTGAAATATTGGTATAAATTTGGTGATCTATCAAAATTTCAAGTACTTCTCTCAGATGAACCACATTATCCTCAACAGTTTTAGAGTATTCCAGTATGTCATCCAAAAATAAAACCATGAATGAATCATGGAACATAATAAATGTCATGTTCATCAATTAAATAAAATAGTAGGATAATTGGTTTGAACAAAATTCAACATAAGAAACTCATAAAGTCCATACATACTCTTGAGGTGGGATTTGGGATGTCATATTCTTTAATTCTCAACTAGTGGTAACTATACCAAAGATAAAACTTCAAGAACCACTTCGACCATTTCAATTGATCAAAAAGATATTCAGTCAGTGGAAATGGATACTTTTTATTTATCTTAGCTCGATTGATTTTTCAATAATCAACAAAAAAGAGAAATTTCCCATCCACTTTTTTCACAAAAAGAACAATTGTCTCCCAAAGTGAAACACTAATGAATATAAATAATTTTTCTAATAGATCATCCAACTGAATCTAAAACTCTTCCAATTTAGTTGGTTCCATATAATAATAAGGGACATAGTCAATATGGGTACCCGGTACCAAGTCAATGGAAAACTCTAATTCCCTTACTGGTGACAAACCAAAAAAGATAGATAGAAACCCATTGGAAAACTCAAATCCCATTATAGGTAGATAAATTCTCAATTATTCTCAATCAAGTTCAAAATCAAACATATATATTACCCTACCCAACTCCAGAAAAGTTAGTGTGGGTATCCTCGACCTTGGGTACTATTATCCCTAGATAACAAGACACACCCCATCGGGGCAGTAAAGTAGACCCACTAAAGGTAACACTCAATCTTGTATTTATGGTTAATCATAAAATCTATCCAAAAGAAGAAATCCAAATGTGTCTTGTAAAGAACCATAAAATCATAGGTGAGCTCAATCTCTAATAAATAGAAGGCATAAAAAGTTCATCGGAGACCCTTATCTTTCTTCATTTCAAGGGGTGAATCAATATCCATTATATAAGATATAATATCCGTGGTAATGTTTATAAAATCCATAAAATGGGTTGATATGAATGAATGAGATGCAGCATTATCAAAAAAAGATATCACTAAAGATGAATCTATAGTGATGATACCTCTCACTATCACTGGACCTGCATCAGCTTCTTGTAAATACTCTTATACTTTGTAAAAGAGATTCATTCCAGATGCCTGCGGATGGAACCCATTATTTCTTGAAGAATTTGATTTAAATGAAGCACTGTTAAGTGATGATGATTCTATTTCGATGTATGCGAAAAAAAATATGATAGAAGATTTTCATATGGACATAGAAACCACAAAAAATACAAATCTTCAGTGTCTCGGTAAAAACTTATTTGAATTCTTGACATTTCCAAAAAAATCAAGATAAAGGGCCTCCTACAGAAATAACTAAATTTATAAATGATTAATTCTATCATGGAACACCATGAGACTCATCGTGTTTCCTCTTTCCTTTAAATGACCAATAGAAATACCACTCAGATTAAGAGGAACTTCTATCAACCAAGACATACCATCCAGTTCAATCTCATCCTTTAGTTCTCTATCCAAAACATCTGCATAAGAATTAAGATTCAACATGAAAACCTAATATTTGACATCATATCTAAGATCCATCTCCAAACATGGTTCCATTAGCTTCTTATTCTTTATTACCTCAAAAGAAAACTAAACAGGTTTATTAAAAAAATTCATATTGATTCATGGTCCTATTTCTCTATTTGAAGGTGAGAAACACCATAGAATTCATTAAATTTCATATTGATTCACGGTCCTATTTCTCTATTTGAAGGTGAGAAACACCATATAATTCATTAAAACCATCGAATATAAATATAAGTACTCTATGAAAATATTAATAATTTCTTTACAATCCAATCCATCAGGTTTCTTTTCTATAACAATCGAATCCCACCACTTCCATCTAAACCCTTCAATCTTGAAGCTAACACACTTCACCTTTATCAAATTTAGTGTTTCCAAGAACTCAAAGAGAAAATCTCTCTTCTTCAATAATCCTCTACCTCTTAATGGTCATTTGATCCATAGAAATACAGTGGATTCTATTAAATTAGCTCTTGATATTGATCTCTATATTCATCCCTTCGAGGTTCCACTAGGAGAGCCTTGAAATTAATGGGTGAAGATACCTATCCTAGAACAGTGATAGAATTCACCACTACCTAAATGGGTTCGGATCAACTAGAGTGTTCTCTTTTTGTGTTTTATTTGAATCTCCCTATAGAGGTATGTTCAAACATATTATTGGGGTTATGACACTAAAAAAGATCAAAAATGATACTCAGATCACCATCTCAATCAATAAATAAAAGGATATAAATTCCATCAAAAAATAAATTTTCTGGGATTTTAACATACTCAGATAAAACTAAGAAAATACTAGAATCTGATCAATTATCCCTCAAGTATTCCATTACCAAACACCTTGGGTGACTTAAGAATCACTATAATGAGATATTACTAGGAACTTTCTCATAAACTATTTCCTATGTCCCAAAACTCATATCTAGTATCTACAAAGACATCCCAAACTACATACCAACCTAAAATAAATATGAAAAACCTCTCTTTGATACCATTTTCTCAAGAACTAACCCAAATACCTTGGTACACTAGTACCCAAGTTGTCTCTGACATATCCCGAAGGGAATTCCTGATCACCATGGGTTGACGACTAATGCATGGAATGTAGTATGAGTCAAAGGGAACTATTTTTCATAAGAAAAAATCATTAATATATAACATCAACATATAAAACAACAAAAACTTGATATGCCAAACAATGATCAAGGAAAACAATACCCTAGAAAAATAGATATCCCAAAGTAAAACGTCATTATAAATATTAAAAAACATCTATCAAGAAAAGTTCTCACAATCCCCATGTAATAGGTGGACCCAAGATCCACTTATCACTACCGTCACTTTAGGATCTCGTGTATCAAGAATATCTACTACCTCTATATGGCACTTTCCCTTTTACTGGAACTAGTATAACATAATGTACAAATTCATGAAGGAAATATTAGGGTATGGGAAACAATTTCCTAGTAGCATATCACTAAAATTTCATGAGAAATTATAATAAAAATAAACCATTTATTATTCAATTTAAGTAAAGATAATGTTTGAAAAATCTATTTCATAATTTCAATCAAAACATTATTTCAAATCAAGTACATGGTAGATAAATCAAAATAGGATTTAATGGAAATTTTCATAAATTAGGGATTGAATAAAATATGTCAATAATCAATGGAATATAATAATCAAATTATGACAAAGAAGTATTCTCATAAACCTTAAGGTTGGTTAGTTTCTGGATATAGGATCCTAACATTATTTAGTCAATCAATAAAGATCAAGTGTGTGTGTACACATACCTAAGGGTCAGTCCATCATGATATAATTAATCAACACCCCATATGGAGAAATCATTACAAACTTTGTTTATTTAGATTTTTCATCATAAAATCAATTCTAGGAAGTCAATGTCCAAGCGTACTTGTCCTAGTTACCCACTAACTTATCAGGCTCACATGTGCTTCAAACAATCAATCAATTAATTATGTGAAATTTCAATTCAATTTATCATTCACAGTTCAAATGTCTAATTTAAAGCTTCAACATTCCTTTTTAATGTCAAAACTTAATCAAAGTTTTTAATCAAATTCATACCTTTCAAAATCAACTTTAATTTAAATTAATTTTTCTCAGGAATCAACATCAAATAATTTCACGACATCTTTTCTCAAATTTCCACATATTTACAAAACCTTTGAGGATAGGTTTTATTTAAAAAATCTCATGCCTTTTATGTTAATAATCAAATAATAAAAATTAAAGTTTTATAATACAATTTAAAATACTTTTAAATTATAGAAATAAATCGAGGTTTGAATTGTAAGGAATATCCTATGTAACCACCTACCTTTAATCACACGATCAAAGGATCAATTATGAAAAATAAGAACCATAAATGTATAATAAAAGGCGTGTAAGTTAAATAAGGAATTGATGAATCCCAATCCATAAAACTAAGGATTCAATGCATAGAAAACATGTGGATCCATTACCCTTAATTAGGGAGAGTAGAGAACAAAGGGGGATTCTACAATAAGGAGAGATACATTTTCCAAAGAGAGAACAATCATATCCACTATAACTTCAATCAAAAAATATGAGAGGTTTGAGGGGTCAAAATACTCTCTTAGGAGCCTCCAAAACCAAAGGGATTAATTAGAGTCAAGTGGGACGAGTTTGGGATATAAAATGGGGGTTTGTGATTTTTTTCTTGGAAAACAATATACCACACCATAGAACAAAATACCATGGTGAAAAAATGATGAAAAAAGGAAAGATCGTGGAATAGTGTAGGAGACTACCTCATATTCACCCCCTGCCAACTGGCCCCTGAATCTACAACATAGACCTCACCTAGATCCTATTTACTCACGGTAAGGTTATGGAATAGCCACCATACAATTATATATATAAATCTAAAATGGAAGAGAAACCAAAACCACCGCCAAACCATGGATCCTCTCGACATTGTAGCCATGATGGAGTTGGCATGGTATTTAAAACCACACCCCAAGCCTCCACCCCACAACAAGCTTTTTAATGCTACAGCAATTCTAGAATTGGACAAGGCATGAAAACTCCCTACGCCATAGCTGGATCATCCATGCTGTAACTAGAATCTCCACCCCCAAACCCCTCCCACCATGGTGTGGTTCCCTAGAAAAAATATTGAATTTTTTTAAAAAATCTATAAAATAATCATATTATCACTCAAAAAAAGGTGATTAAAGACAAGGGATAAAACATACTTAAAATATTGTAACGGGTTGTTACCTGAGTCCCCTTATCAAATTCATTACATAAAACACAATTCATTAAAACATTGACACATCCAAACAAGAATAAACAATGGGGAATATTGGGCTCAATAAGGGTGTAACCATCAATCAATATAATATCTTTCTCACAAGGTGCCAAACGAGCCATTATGTTTAAACCAAAAATCATTCCTTTCTGATTCCTTTTTTACATTTTGGAAACCAATTATCATTCTAAGGTAAATCACAAAAAACACCAAGGTAAAATTACAAGAAATCACACAATCTAATAAACAAGTCCATTAATAAAAAAAATCCCATTTTTAAAATAAGGAAAATCCTTTAAAAAGATGAAACAACCAATTTTGGAAATCACACTTGGCCCAATACTCATGAAAATAATTTTTCTATGATAAAATGATCATTGGAATTTTATAAAACATGTACAATACATAAACACTCATTTAAAATCAATGTTACATTATACTATGAAATCTGCCCATTTTGTCAATGGAAAGTCGAAAAATGCCTAGAAAGACCTTTGAAAACACAAATCTATATCATATACTTTATTAAATTAGTTTAAAAGTGAATTAAAAATATCAACCATAAATGAAACTATTCAATATAGTGAAATTAAATAGAAACATGTACCTCAACCATCATAACCATGTTAACGATTATGAATGCCACTAAATTAGGTCTCAAGAGATGGCTCGCAACACCTATAAACTAAAACCCAAAACTTTAAAACAACCTTATCCATATAAATCATCCAACATGGCCAATAGGTTTTGATAATATGGGTGAGATAGGGATAAAACAAGTATATAATGGGGTATTATCACTGACATTTTAATCTTGGTAATAAAACACTAAGAAAACACTTTAATCCCACTATGGAGTTTATTAGAAGAGGGGAAAGAAGCCTTTAGAGGAACCTAGGTTGAAAGGTTTGAATGGGTTAGGATATTAAGTGAATCCCCAATTAAAAACAAGATGAAAAGTCCAAAATATCCAAAATTGAGTAGGTCGCTTAGTTTACTCACACAATTTAACAAACTTTGTAGTAACCATGTGATCTCTACTTTCCAAAACTGAAAATGGCATGTATTTTTTATTTCACATTTTCCAAAACCATGCATCTAACCATACAAAACTAGAAAGGATTTAAAAAATCTAAAATTTCACCCCCAAGAAACCCCAAATTATAGGAAGAAATTAACTGCAAGAATATAAAAAATAAAATGACATTTTGGGGTGTCACAATTAGCCCCACCATACCACTTTTGGCCCATAAAATGTGTTGAAAACTTATAGTAGTAATAGATTCCAAGACCACCAAATCTTAAAAAAGGACCAGATTGACTACCCAATTTCATCATCGTCAAACCCACAGAGGATTCCAGTACAGTTATCGCCGTCGTCGAACCCACGTAGGATTCCAGTACGATAGTCATCGCAACCTGCTCTAGGGTTCCCGCACACAGCACGCTCGATTCCGAGAGGGTCCGCTCCTCGAGAAAAGGGTTCGATACATCAACTATCATGAAGTCCTGGGTTAATGTATCCTGAAGTTCTGTCTCATCAAAACAAACCCAACATGACAGACGGCGTGTCAATCGGAAGCACGGTCTGAGAGATATTGGCTTTTCTGTTCTAGGGGCCCGGTTGGATTTACGCTCGATCCAAACCCGGACATTTCCCAAAATTGTCGAAAACTCACTTAGAGTATCACAAAAGTATCTCCTCGTTGCAAGGGACCTATTGCCGTAGACTGCATGTCAATCGGACGTGTGGTGTAAAAGTTATTCAAGTTAAAGTGAAACGGGCCCAGCCCATCAAGCCCAGTGGGCTGGCGGGACGGCCCAACCCGGTTCGGTGGGTCCCACCCAGCTGGGGGTTGGCCAGCCCTGTTGGGGCGTGGCCCAACCTGGTGGATGTGGCCCGACCCACATAAGGGCAGCCCGGCCCGCGGGAGGGCGGCCGGCCGTGGATCGGCCAGCTGGCTGAGCAGAGCGGGGGGGCACGGCCCCCTGGTTTCCTATAATAGCAGCACTGAGCAGTGCCGCCTCTCCTACCTGGCCGGCCAAAGCCAGCCGGTTTTCTTCGTCCCACACAGTGGTCCTCTATTCTTCCCACATGGTGCCATGCGGTGCCGTAGCTTCCTCGGCCTGGCCGGCAGGCGGCCGGCTGGTTCACCCGCCGAAGCAGCCCATGGAAGTGGGTCGTGATTCCTCCACAGCGCGGTGCCAAGAGGCACAACAGTCTTCTTCCCGGTAGGCCATATCCAGCCAGTTAGTCCGGAAATCGGCCCATAGTTGCGGGCCGCGGTTCTCTCCACCGCGTGGCACGTGCAGGTGTCGCGATTACCAGCGGGCCGGCCGGTTTGGCCAGCCGGTCTCTTCACGCGGGCGGCGTGTGGACATCGCTGCCTCTGGTTGTTGTCGCCTCCGGTCGCGGTTGACTTCATCCACTGTCGCCTATTCTAACACCACCTTTGTCGCCAAATAAAATCAACAAGTATGGGGGAGGTGCGGGCTATGTTCGTGCGGCCCGAACCCTCCTTGTTATGATGTTAACAGTTGAAAAAATTTACACTCCGCAATTATAACAACGATGTCTGGAAAATATGAACAACTAAAAAAAATACCTACCTCGATTCAAGGTTAGTTCGTCATAGTCACAGAAAACGGCGTCGCGAAAGATGGTGTCACGAAGACAGTGTCATTTTGTCAATGTTGGAGGAAGATTTGTTGTCGATAGCGATGTTCCTCACGGGCAGTGTCTTCTCCCTTGACGCGGAGGAAGAGGAATGAAGAAGAAGACGATCAAGGGCCTTGTGTTCTTCGTTGGAGAGGGTAAATGTTCTTCATGGTAAGAATTCCCTTTCTATTCTCCAAGGCTCCACCAACACAACAAATTCCAACCTAAAAATAATAGTTTTGGATATTATTTTATCCTTAACATGAAACTGAAATTAATTCAAAAGTTTGATCTAATTAATTAATCAATTAAGTTGGCATAATTAAGGGGATGGAGGTGGATAGGCCCCACCATAATTAAAGGGAGAGTTGGCACATCAAAAAGTTAAAAGGTGTTTCAAGTAGTTAAGGGGGGTTTCAAGGGGAATTGAGAGGTTTCTGTTCCTGTGGGCCCCACCACACAATATCCTCTCATGGGTGGTTATGTGGGGTGTGGGCCCCACCTCCAACTCCTATTTGGAGAAAATAACCCCCCTTAACAAAAATTATGTAACAAATAATTTTTTATTAAGTTTATAAAGAATCCCTAAAATTAACTTTCCACCTGTACAAAACGCAACTGTGGTAAATGTCCCCTTAAGCGAATATCGGCGCTGCGAGTTCATCGATGTCCTCAGATTTCAATTCTGAGAACCGGTTCAAAAGATAGAAAACTCTCACGTACGTTTACTGAACGTACCTAAAAAAACTTCCGAAATTAATTCTGGGCACACTGGGCCTCAGAATCAGGCACCATTAGAAACTGCGGACTCGTAAAATTCCAAATAATTTTAAAAAAAAATCCTTGAGATTTTCGGGTCTTTACACTGTTATGAGTTTAAAATAGGTATTTTAGTTCAATAAGTTTCACTAAATAAAAACAAATAAAATGCACTCATATTGTCCTAATAATTTAGTATAATGATTCATAATTTATTTGTTACATGTAGTAATCAATGTCACTTCAAACTGATACACGATGTTACTGATATAACTCAAATGGTGTGTTTCTAGTTTAAAATGAAATTTTAGTAAAAAAGACAATTGATATGCTAAAAACCAATAAAACACATTCGTCTTGTTTTTATACTTTAGTAAAATGATTTATAAGTCATATGAGATGTTTAATAATTAATCAAACCTCAATCTAATGCACAGTGTGACTGATATGACTTGAAGTACGTCATTTTACTTAAAATTGACATTAATTTTAGCAAAAAGACAAATTATATACTCAAAACTAATAAAATGCATTCTGATTATCGTGATATTTTGTTAAAATGATCCAGAAGTCAATTTTTATGTGTAGAAATAATCTAAACCTCAATCTGATACATAATGTTCCCCATATGACTCAAAGTTTCTGTTATCAATTTAAAATTGATATTTTAGTTCAAAAAGTGTCACTCAATTAAAACAAAGAAAATAGGATTGGATTGTATTTATAATTTAGTGAAATTATTCATACATAATTTTTTACATTTTGGAATTAGTATCACGTTAAACCTACACACGATGTAACCGGTATGACTCAAAGTGCATGTTTCCAGTTTAAGATGAAATTTTATTAAAAAAAGACAAGTTATGTACTCAAAACCAAGAAATCACATTCATACTGTTTTGATACTTTAGTAAAATAACCAATAATTCATTTAGGATGTGTAAGAATCAGCCTCACTTAAATCTGATTCACAATGGGACTGGTATGACTTCAATTGTGTATTTTTTATTTAGAATTGACATTAATTTTAGTAAAAACGAAAACTAACACACTCAAAATCGAGAAAACGCATTCGAATTATTTTGATAGTTTCTTATAATGACCCAAAAGTCATTTTTTATGTGTAGGAATAATCCTCAACTAAATTTGATACACGATGTTCTCAGTATGAATCAAAGTGTTCGTTATTAGTTTAAAAATGACATTTTAGTTAAAAGGGTATCACTAACTAAAAACCAATAAAAGATGCTCATATTTTCTTGATGAGTTATGAAAAATATTAATATTTCATTTGTAATGTTTAGGAATTAGTCTCACATAAAAATGACACACTATGTGACTTGTATGACTCAAAGTGCATGTTTTGTGTTTAAAAGGATATTTTAGTAAAAAAGCCAAGTGACATACTAAAAACTGATAAAAACATTCGGATTGTTGTGATAATTTAATAAAATGATCCATAAGTCATTTGGGATGCGTAGGAATCAGTTTCACCTCAATCCATTGCATGGTGTGACTGGTATGACTCCAAGTGCATCTTTTCAATATGTGAGTGTCATTTTAGTTTAAAACATGCATCACATCGCCAAAATCAAGCAAACAAGGCTAGATTGTTTTCTCATCATTTTATCTACTCTTACTTATTTAATTTACTTATAATATTTATATTGTACTTATTTAGTTAATTTTCATAAAAATAATTCAGAATGATGGATAAGAAATGGTGTGACGTGCAAGAATCATCCATAACTCAATCTAATACAGTGTCCTTTGTGTTAATCAAAACATAACATAAAATTATCACTTTCTATTAAATTTATTTATTTATATTATTACTAACATGAGATTTTTTTTCTTATAAAAGTGTGTTCTTTTTCTGGAGAAGGGGTGGTTTGTTTAGAAATAGCATTAGTCGGGTTCAATGTCAATAGAAAAAAGAAACATTGATGTAATTAAATGTATATAATAATCTATACTTACTCATGTAATTGTATAAATAAATGTTTGAAATGTCTATAATAAATATTTTTTCCTTGTATTTTTTTTGTAAATTTTATTTTATTTAAATTATTTGTTGATACATTTTTTCAATTTTTGGTGGTGTTTTTGATGCTACATTGTGCTATGACAACACACCGCACTAGTTCTGCAGTTTTTTGTTAAATCACACTAAAGTATGTCCCTTTATTATAACTTGCAAGGGCTCCTTTATCTATGATTTTACAAGTAATGATAAAGGGTCCCTTTATTATCACTTTTAAAATAGGCAATAAAGGACCAATTTATCATCACTTTCTTATCTATAATAAAATCTTAGGGATTTTAATCTCTCTCTAGTATTCAAAACTGATAAAGGACATTTTTAGTGATTTTAAAGCCAATTTTGTCGAAGTGATACCTAATATATATATATATATATAACATCACTTATGAAACATGCATCAAATACGTTTTTCTAAAGGTATTTACCTTTTTAAAACTAGTTTTCTCCCTTTAAAACATTACACCATTAAAGAAATAAGGTTAAACCCTCCCTTTACATTTAAAACATCAATAATAAATACAAACCATCAAATGGTTTAAAACACTTAAAAGTAATTTTAATAAATTCTATCACTTTGAAAAACAACTTAACCATTTTGCCTTTAAAACTTTACACACATCTATCAAACGTGATTAAAGATAAAATGGAAACCATAATAGAACATCATGCAATGGAAATGTTATAAAATAATGACAATGAAAAAATGGATCAAAACTAGTCAACATTGAGTCTAAACCATATTAAAGATAAAAACATTAAAATAAGATCAATCCTAGAAATAAAAAACTCACATACCAATAAAAACAATGGAGCATAACATACAACCCATATCATGAGAAAACATAATAGGTACTATTGGTACAACATTCATGATACATAGGTGGAACAAACTATTGATATATTAATGGTCACATAACTCACCACCTAAATCACTATCAACTAGCCTCATTGGTGATACATCCCCTTGATAGCTCATAACATTCTACTAGGAACTACTAGACAATCTATAACTCTCAACTAGTAAGAAAAATTTCTATAAATATTTTACTTAGTATCCTATGGTTCCTCATGGAATAAATAAAGAAGTTGGGCCACTATCAATCCAGTATCAATCACATGAACACTGTGTAGCTCAAATTCAAAAAAAATCCCAACAATCATATATATCCAACCTCTAACAAAACCCCTTAAATAATGAGTTTCCACGAACTAGCCCAGATACCCTAGTGCATTGATACCCAAACCAGCTCTGATATAGCCTGAAGGGTATTCCCAATCCCTATGGTTGGAAAATAACACCTGCAGTCAAATATGAGTCAAATGTAATATTTTTCAATGAGAAAAAAACCATTAATATATAACAGTGGAAGATAAAATAATTAAAAGTTTCTATAAAAATCACTACTCCATGAGAAAATTACCACTAGAAAATAGATATCCCAAAGTAAAACATCATCAAAAATATGAAAAACATCCATCAAGATAAGGTCTCACAATCCCTATGTAATAGGTGGACCCTAGCTACACCATTCACCACCATCACTCCAGGATCATGTGCATCAAGAACTCCCACAACCTCCAAGGTTCCTTCTCTTTTATTGGACCAATAATAACATAATCTACAAACTCATAGAGGAACTGTTATGGTGTGAGAAACAATAGGCCATAAATATATCAACAAGTGTTCCATGAGAAATTCTTATAAAAATAAAACATTTTTGTTTCAATTTAAATAAATATAATACATGGAAAATCTATTTTATAATTTCAATCAAAACATGCTTTCAAATCAAGTAGATAGAAGATAAATTAAAACCATATTTAATGAATTTTTTATTAATTAGGGTCAAGAATAAAATAGATATATAATAAAATGGATTTAATAATCAAATAATGATAAATGACTATTGTCATTAAGCCCTGAGGTTAGTTATTTTTTCGATAGAGGATCCTCACACTACTCATTCAATCAATGCAGATCAAGTGTGTGTGGGTACGTCCCTAAGACTTGGTCCATCAGGATATAATAAATCAATACCCCATCTAGGGAAATCATACCAAACTTAGTTTATTTAGAGGTGTCATCATCAAATCCAATGCTAGAGACTCAGAGTCGAATCATTCTTATCCTAGTCACCCACTAACTACTCAGGATCACATGTTCTTCAAAAAATCAATCAATCAATCCTGGTAAATTTATATTAAATTTTTTATTCATATTTTAAATTCCCAATTTCAATATTAAGCATGATTTTTCAATTTTAAAACCACATCATAGGTTTTCATCAAATTAATACCTTTAAAATAATCTTTCATTTAAATACATTTTTCTAAAGAATCGATATAAAATAATTTCAATCCATGTTTTCTCAAATCACATCATATTTCTAAAGACATTTAGGATAGGTTTTATTTCAAAAATAAAATTCTTTTGAAATTGATCATAAAATCATAAAAATTAATGGTTTATTAAAAATAAAAAAAATATTTCAATTAGAGAAATAAATAAATGTTTCAATTAAAGGGAAAATCCTTACTATATCACTTACCTTTAATCACATGATCAAATGATCAATCACCCAAAATGGTAATTTCCAATAGAGAATTGAAGGTGAGGACGGTCCCTAGAATCACAATCCATAAAATCAAAAATCAAATCCATCAACAATATGAGACTTCAACACTCTCAAATATGGACATCATAGGATATTAGAGTATTCCATAATAAAGAGAGATACACTTACTGGTGGGAGATTAATCACATCCAATAACACTTAGATCTCAGAAGTGGAGAGTTTAGAGGTTTCAAAATCCTCTCTTGAGAACCTATAAATTAAAATGGTTGAATTATAGTCAAGTGAGAGGATTTTGGGATATAAAATAGGGGTTCTATATTTTAATTCTAGAAAAAATTCCATGCCACAACCCACAATACCATGGTTCATAAATGCTAAAAAAAGGGAAGACCAAGGTGCATTGTGGGAGACCACACCACAGTCACCCCTAGAAAACTAGACTCCTGAATCCATTATGTGGACCTATACAAGATCCAATTTACCCATGGTAAATATATGGTACAACCCACACACCATGCTACATCTACCACCAAAATGGAAGAGGCTCCATAACCACCTCCACACTGTATCTACTCTCTACAATGAATTCATGTCAAAATTAGTAGTGGATCTAAAGCTCCAACCCAAGCCTACACACCATGGATTGCTCATCCACATTGAAACTATTATAGAATTAGAAGAGGTATTAAAAATCATATTCTATAACTAGATCATCCACTCCACATCCAGACTCTCCATACCTAAACCCATATCATCCTTAGTGTACTACCCTATAAAACTTATGAAATTTTTATAGAAACTCTATAAAATACTCAAAAATAAACCCAAACAAAGTTTTATAAAAGATAAGGGATAAAACATAGATAAATTTAATAATAGGATGTCATAATATACCTACTATAAAAACATTCTACCCTTATAAATCATATCAAGAAGAATCCATGTCAATGAGATAAGGCCACTACTCTCTCATCAGTGCCTCACACTCCTATGTTTCATATAAATAAGAATCGTGATTCTATAGAACTCGAAACAAAGGTATAAACTTCCCATGAAGAACTATTATCTCAAAATCAATGATTTGAACTAGATTCCTAGTTATGAGTAAATCAATATCAACATCAAATTCCTCTTATCTAAATACATGAGATGAGTCAGAGCGATACTTTCTAAGCTATGATAAGTGAAACAAATTTTGAATAGATGTCATCCAAGATGGAAAATCTAAATGGTAAGCCATATTTTCAATCTACTATACAATATTAAATGGTCCCATGTATCTTAGTACAAGATTTACCTATTTTTAAAGGCATTAGTTACCCATCCAAGAAAAACTCACATAAACACCTGGTCACCAACATGAAACTCTAACAAGCATCAATGATTGTAAGCATAAAATTTATACAATATTTGTGCCATCACCATTATCTGAAGAGTCAAATAATATTTTTTATCATCTATTGTAAAAAAATAGGTCTAACTAGGTAAGATTCACTAATCTCTAGAAAACAAAATAGAGATTTATATGGGTGGATATACAAGTCCTCAAAGAGTTCCATCCTAATAGAAAAATGGTAACTATTGTTATAAGAAAACTCAAAAAATCCCAAATAGTCATCCCAGCCTCCACCAAAATTTCTAATTCATGGATGAAGAATTTATCTAAGGATTTCTATAGCTCGTTATATTTGAACAAAAATTTATTGATTATATATCATGCTCAAACAAACATGGGATTTAAAGACCCAAAAATTCCGTGGAAATGTTTTTTAATACATGGAATTTTACGAGTCTGCAATTTTTGACAGCACTTGATTCTGAGGCTCGGTGTGTCCGGAATCAATTTCTGAAGTTTTGTTTGGGTACGTTCAATAAATGTATGTGCGGGATTTTATATCTTTTGAAGCGGTGCTTGGAATTGAAATTTGAGGGCACCGCTGAACTTGCAGCGCCGGTACTCGCTTAAGGAGTCCTTTACCACAGTTGCATTTTATCGAGGTTGGAAGTTATATTTTTTTGTGAGGATTCTAAATAAAATTAAGTAAAACTATGTGTAACATATATTTTTTTGGTTGGTGGTTAAAACCACCAAGTAGAGGTTGGAGGTGGGGCCCACCACACCCTAACCTCCCTTGGGAGGATATAACTAGGTGGGGCCCACTATCTTGAACCCCCTTAACCCCCCTTTTAAACCCTTGAGCTCCCCATTAATGGGGGAAACTCTTGAAACCTTCCACCTTCCCCCATAATGGTGCCAATTCACTCATTAATGAAGTGAGGTAGTTGTTTTTTAATTAAACTCTTCACCTCCTCTAAATTTGAATTCAAACCATCCCTTAGCATTAATTAAATGAGTTAACTCATTTAATTAAACACATCTTTGTGTTTTTGTGGGAAAGAAATAAAGGACGCCATCCTTTGTCATTTTTGGGGTTGGAATAATCCTTTGGAAAGCTTGAGAGATAAGATCTTTGTCCTTCCAAAGAAGAAACATTGAAGAACTCCATTCATTCCATGAAGAACATAAAGAACACTCCTTATCTCTGAAGAACATGAAGCATCATCTTCTTCCTTCTTCAACTGGAGCAAGGAAGGGAAGCATCGCCACCCATGAAGTACACTAAGGGCATCATCTCGACTCGTCTTTACCAAGCTCTACCTCCTCCAATGTTGACGGAATGGCGTCCTTTTTCCACGACGTCCGTCTTCCGAAACCCGTCAATGTACAGTGAAAAATATGAGGTAGGGGGAGAATTGATTATTTTTTATGTATTAGTTATACTCTCCTTTCCTCATCGTGTGTTGTCATCTTGAGGCTGAATGTTAACAATGTAATGAGGAGGGCTCAGACCGCACAAACACGGTCTGACCCCCCCTGTCGTTGTTCTCATTGTGTTGATGACATAGGCGGATCACGGAACAGGTCAGCGGCGCAAGGGATGTCGTCGCACCATTAAAAGAAAAGTCGTGGACAAGCAGTCCACCATGGAGCTGGAAGGGCGCGGCGCCGTAGCACCATGCCGGAGGAGGGCTGTGGCTAGGGAGGGCCACGGCGGAGGAAGCACGGCGTCGTCGCACCGTGCCGGCGATGCGGAGCCGCGGCCAGGCCAGGTCGCGGCGGAGGGCGCGACGCCGTCGCGCCCCGCCGGTGATGGGGAGTGGTTGGCCTGAGCGGCCATCCAGGAGGTGTGGGACCCCGTTGGGTCCTGTGTGGGCTAGACCGGTGCCACCGGGCACTAGTTCATCTCTACCCGAACGACTAAGCCATTCGGGTGTTAGGGGTGGCGCGCCTCCCCCTTGCATGGCCGAGCCGGGCCGCCACGCGCCGGGTCTCCCTCGGCCGGGCCGCCATGGGACGGGCTGCCATCGGTTGGGCCGCCCCTAGGATGGTCCGCCCTTGGCCAATTCGCCATCGGTCGGGCCACCCACGGCCGGGCCTCCCCTTGGTCGGGTCGCCCACGGGTCGGGCCGCCCGTCGTGCCGGGACGGGCCGTCTCTTCGGGTCGGGCCATCCCCTCAACTCAAGATGCTTCCTCAGACCAGGTTGGACCCGCGGTTTGGGTCAGATCCCGGTTCAGACTGGGTCGATTTGGGTCAGTCTGACTGGGTCGAACCGGACTCAGACCCGCTATGGCCGTTTACACCTTTTAGCCCGCATCTAGGGCTACATGTGTCTGATTGATGTACCACCTGTGGAGATGGAATTATTGGAGTGAGATAATAATTTTGGCATACCCTAATTGAGGTTTGGATGTAGTTGGGGTATAGTCAGGTTGGTTTGAGACTAAAAACCAACGGGGCCCCTACAAACAGAAATGCCAATAACACTCAGATCTGGCGTCTGAAGGATGCACCGTCTGTCATGTTGGGTTCCTTATGATGATACGGAACTGCGGGATACATCAACTCATGACTTTTTTATAGTTTATGTATTGATACTTGGCCCGAGGAGAAGACCCTCCTGGAATCGAGCGTGTTGTGTGTGGAAACCCTAGGGCTCGCTGCGACGATACTGTACCAGAATCCTTCGTGTGTTTGACAGCGATGACTAATGTACCAGAATCATCCATGGGTTCGATAGTGATGAATACTATACCAGGATCCTCCGTGGGTCAGACAGTTCTGACTTCTATTCCTGGATCCTGTGTGGGTCCAACAGAATAACTAGTCATATATCATGTGTGGGTCCGATAGCTTAGTTGGTCCTGTATCATGTGTGGGTCTGATAGCTTAGTTGGTCCTGTATCCTATGTGGGTCCGACAGCTTAGATGAATCAGTGACTACATCTTATCATCTCTATCTCTCTACTAAAGATGTATACCTATGTGAGCTACGTCATGTCTTTCAACCATTATCATCGTGGTGAATGACTTCACTTCCTTTGTGGAATGGGTTTTTCTTGGGCTCGAGAGTTGGAGCCGGACTGTGATTGATAACTTAGGTATATGTATGAGAATATAACTAAGTAGGGTTGGTTGATACTTTGTGATTGTATATTTCTTCTGTGGTTTATCCTTAGTGGATTCTGGGAGACCTTTGGGGGTCTCGGGGTCCCCTACTAAGTATTGTTATACTCACCCTTGCACGGGCTTCACCCACACCTTGTTCGTGTTCTGTGCAAACGACGGACAGTAGTGATTGAGGCTGAGGGTGACAGATGATAGGATGCTCAGATCTTGACTAGATGGGATGTACCGTAGGGACAGGTTGTTCGAGTTCTGTACCTACCCTTTAGGTAGGAATCTCTGGTGGACGATTCATGAGCTGTTTCCCCCTATTTACTTGTACTTGTACTTGTTGTTCAGTTGGGTTTGTATACTAGCCCACTTACTTTCAGCACACTTTTCTTTTCTATTTTAGTACTTGTTTCCTCTACAGGTTGTGTTCAGACTATGTGTGTAACAAGTTTAAAGGCAATGCCTTCCCTTTTTATCAGGGATTCGCCTTTGGTGTTAGTTGTCAGCCCCTAGCCTATGAAAGGTGGGCTTGGGGCATTCATAGTATAGGCCCCGAGGACGTGTCATGAAAAATTAGTATCATAGGAGTCGGTTCTACCACATAACTTGGACTATGATTATTTTAACGGTAATAGTGTTAAGAGTTTTGGGTGTGGCTATCAGTTTAGGTAAACCGGTGTTATTGCGGCGGCCGACGTATCCATACACTAGGACTCAGACTTCTGATCTCTAACTCAGTGCACGAAAACACTGATTGTGTGTGTGTTTCCTTTGAAAAATTTTTCTTCATGATTACTTTGTGTCAGCTCACCAGGTATACTGTTTTAACCGTGGCAAACCTGTTTCTTTTCAGGATGGCCCCACGAAGGCATCCAGTTAGGGTTCCGAGTTCTGTATGAGATGGTATCCCACCAAGCGATGACGCCTCGGTTTAGGGCCCCATCACAGTGGAGGTACCAGTGGTACCACTACCCACTAGGCCACAGATACCACCAGCTCCAGTAGTAGAGAGTGCACACCACCTGTGTGTGTTACACGAGTTCCAATGCTAGAGGCCGCCCAGGTTTCGGTGAGAGACGGACCCACAGGTAGCTGAGGATTGGCTGGAGGCTATCGTGAGAGTTTTCAAATTGGTAGGGACACCAGGCGACCTCATGGTGATCCTTGCCAGGAGTCTCCTCTATGGAGTAGCAGGCAGATGGTGGAGCCTGATGCTCCAGGTGCATGAGGAGGCATCATTACTCTGGACAAACTTTGAGAGTCTCTTCCACTCAATGTTTGTTCCAGCCACCCTTCGTGAGGTGCAGATTCAGGAGCTACTTCATCTATAGGAGGGAAGCATGACAGTAGCTCAGTACTCAGCGAGGTTCACCGACCTCTCATGATACTCCACAGATATGGTATGGGACCCATTTTTTAGGGATCGTACCTTCGAGCAGGGACTCAGGCATGAGATCAGGGCTTTGATGATTCCCCTCAGCATCCCGACACAGGCGGGGGTACTTGAGCAAGCCCTTTTAGTGAAGAGTTTTCTCGCTGAGCAGTCACCAGCAGCAAGACCCACCATAGGGCAACACATAGCGGAGTCTACTACAGCTAAAAGTAGAAAGATGTCGTAGAGGTCCAAGCGGACCAGTAAATTAGGTGAGAGACCCCATGATACATGTTCGGTTGTGTAGGGCACACGAGACTAAGCTAGTTTTACAAGGAACATATAGTGCTATGCATGCAGCAGGAAGGGTCACATGGCTCGAGACTGCCCGACCTGCCATGAAGATGAGCAGTAGACAGTAGAGGGACCTCCCAGGTAGAGGCATAGGTTCAACTGTGGTGGTCCTCTGGGAGCAGGCGGACATGGAAGAGGAGATAGCTGAGTAGCGGGTGGTGGATGACGTTTCAAGGCTCTACCATCACCACCACCAGGAGGTCCACCCCAACCACAGGGAGCCGACGGACATAGGCGGGCTCAGCTCCAGGCAGTTGAGGCCTACAACCACGGTGCACCTGAGATGATTCAAGGTACTATCTATGTCTACTCTACCCTTTCTGTAGTACTTATAGACACAGGTGTGAGTCATTATTTTATTACCACTTACCTCATTCGGAGCTCAGAGATTTCGACAGAGCTGTTGGCTCGATACTTACGACTAGAGACTCCTACGGGAGAAGACTCAACGATTACACACTAGTGTCGGTAGTGTGAGATTACTCTAGGAGGTGAGAGCTTTGGTTGGGATCTTCTCATAGAGGTGTCGAGGCCTTATGACATCATCTTGGGTATGGACTGGTTATCCACAGTTCATGCTCAGATTGACTATATTAGGTGAAAAGTGCGGTGTATCCGCACGTATGGGACTAGGTTAACCTTCACTGGTGAGAAGGGATCCTTTTGAGCATAGGATGCACTTACACAGAGGAGGGGGCAACCAATCACACATCAGTTGTCTAGTCTCATCCTCGGAGCGGTTGATGTGTGTAGTCCGAGTTTTCCTGTTGTGGTGGATCAGTACGCGGATGTTTTCCCTGAAGACGTTCCAAGACTACCTCCTCACAGAGAGGTAGATTTATACATTGACCTGTACCCTGGGACGACACCGATATATACTCCAGGATATTGGATGGCTCCCTCCGAACTTCGTGAGCTACGAGTACAGCTGGAAGACTTGCAGGGGAATGGATTTATCTGACCCAGTGTTTCACCCTGGGCATCTACGATTTTGTTCGCCAAGAAGGTGGATGGGAGCTTGCGACTGTGTGTTGACTACCGTCCCCTGAATCAGGTGACTGTGAAGAACAAGTACCCACTACCGAGTATTGATGACCTCTTTGATCAGCTCAAGGGAGCACGATGGTTCTCGAAGATAAACCTCAGGTCAGGCTATCACCAGCTCAGAGTTCGAGACAAGGATGTGCATAAGACGGCCTTCAGGTGTCGGTATGGCCACTATGAGTTCTTGGTTTTTCCCTTTGGTGTAACCAATTCTCCAGTAGTGTTCATGAGTCTCTTGAACAGGATCTTCCAGCCTTACCTTGATCACTTTGTCCTAGTCTTATTCGACGACATACTGATCTACTTGACTACTGAGGAGGAGCATGCCTACCATTTTCGGGTAGTACTGGACACACTCCGAGAGTACCATATTTATGGTAAGATCTCTAAGTTCCAGTTCTGGATTTGAGAGGTTCACTTCTTGGGACACGTCATCTCGGAGGCTGGAGTTGTAGTGCATCCAGTGAAGATCGAGACAGCACTTGCTTGGGAGTCACCCAAGAGTGTGATGGAGGTACGGAGTTTTTTGGGACTGGATGGGTACTATCAGAGGTTTGTGCTAGAATTCTCCAAAGTTTCAGCACCGCTTTCAACTTTGATGAAGAAGGGGAAACCCGTCGTGTGGTCAGAGAGATTCCTTCAGGGATTTCAAGAGCTGAGGCAGAGGTTGACTAGTGTACCCATCTTGAGGCTTCCAGAGGAGGGCGTGGGTACGTAGAATACTATGATGCATCAGGGACCAAACTTTGGTGTGTCCTAATGTAGGAGCGAGTAGTGATCATGTATGGTTCTCGGTAGTTGAGACAGAACAAGCATAACTACACTACCCATGACCTGGAGTTAGCAGTAGTGGTATTCGCCTTGAAGATGTGGCAGCACTATCTGATGGGTGAGCATTATATAGTCTACTCTGACCACCAGAGTCTCAAGTACATCTTCTCGTAGAAGGACCTGAACTTGCGACAGTGGCGATGGCTTGAGTTCCTCCAGGACTATGACTTTGAGATAGTCTATACTCCTAGGAAGGGGAACATTGTAGTAGATGCTCTCAGCATGAGATCAGGCATTCAGCTTCTAAGAGAGGCAATGGAGTAGTTGGCTGTGTTGCAGATATCCTTTGTGGATATAGATGGAGCATCCATTCTACAGTCTCTCATAGTCACTCCTCCACTTCTTCAGTGAGTTAGGGAGGCACAACGTGAGGACGTTGACTGTGAGATGCGACGTGCTCAGATATCCTTAGGGCGGGCACCTGATGGATTTTTTGAAGGTGGGGAGCACGTCATTTTCTTTAGAGGACAGACCATGGTACCAGTTTCACTTCAAGAGGAAGTGTTGAGGGAGTTCCACACTTCCCCTCTGTCAGTACATCCAGGAGTAGCGAAGATGTATCAGGACCTCCGAAGATAGCACTGCTGGCCAGGTATGAAGAAGGCAGTAGCAGATTTTGTCTCATGATGCCTCACTTGTCAGAAATTGAAGGAAGAGCACCAGGTTTCATCAAGCTTGGTTCAAACATTAGATGTCCCATAGTGGAAGTGGGATGGGGTACCCATGGATTTTGTGACAGGACTTCCACATACATCCAGAGGACACAACTCTATCTGGGTGATTTTTGACCGACTCACCAAGTCGGCCCACTTCCTACAGATCAGAGAGCAGTTCTCATTAGAGATTTTGGGACTCCTCTATGTACAGAAGATCATACAGCTTCATGGTGTTCCATTGACGATCATCTCCGATCAAGACGCCCATTTCACTTCCAGGCTATGGAAGGGGTTGCAGGGGGATTTTGGTACCCATATTCGTTTGAGCACCACCTTCCATCCTCAGACGGATGGTCAGACTAAGATGACCATTCAGAATATTGAGTACATGCTCCGTGCATGCATCCTAAACTTCAGTCGCAGCTGAGAGGATCACTTACCCTTGGTAGAGTTTGCGTACAACAACGACTACCACTACACCATCGGGATGGCACCTTACGAGGAACTGTACGGACAACCTTACAGATCGTCTCTGTGTTGGACTGACCTAGGGGAGTCAGCACTTGTAGGACTAGAGATGGTGGAGGCTATGACGGAGAAGGTGCAGATCATCTAGGAGTGGATGAAGACTGCACAGAGCAGACATAAGTCTTATGCTGATAGAAGACGAAGACCACTGGAGTTTGAGTTTGGTGACCACATCTTCCTACAGGTCTCACCTCGATGAGGTCTATAGAGATTTGGATGAGGCGGCAATTTATCTCCACGATTCATCAGACCTTTTCAGGTCCTTAGTAGGTTAGGTGAGATGGATTACCACTTGGCTCTTCCACCTCAGTTGCATCGGGTTCACGACATCTTCCATGTATTTTAGATGAGGAGATACGTGCATGACCCATCCCCCATCATCGAACATGGGGAGCTGGAAATCAATGATAGGGAGACATTAACATAGTTTCTAGTGGAGATTGAGGATCGAAAGGAGTGAGTCCAGTTTGGACGGTTGATTCCTTTGGTGCGTGTTCGTTGGTAGCACGAGAACCTCCAGGAGAGCACATGGGAGCGGGAGGCTCAAATGTGTGCTCAATAACCCCATTTTTTTCTTTAGTGTGAGTTGTATCTTACGAGGACATAAATCCCTAAGGTGGGGAGAATGTAAAGACCCAGAAATTCTGTGAAATTTTTTTTAATACATGGAATTTTATGAGTCCGCAACTTTTTACGACACTTGATTCCAAGACCCGGTGTGCCCGGAATCAATTTCTGAAGTTTTGTTCGGGTGCGTTCAGTAAACGTACGTGTGGGATTTTATATATTTTGAAGCAGTGCTCAGAATTGAAATCTGAGGGCACCGCTTAACTCGCAGCGCCGGTATTCACTTAAGGAGACATTTACCGAAGTTGTGTTTTATCAAGGTTGGAAGTTATTTTTTTGGGATTCTAAATAAAATTAAGTAAAAATATGTGTAACATATTTTTATTTAGTTGGTGGTTAAAACCACCAAGTGGAGGTTAGAGGTGGAGCCCACCACACCCTAACCTCCCTTGGGAAAATATAATTAGGTGGGTCCCACTAGCTTGAACCCCCTTAACCCCCCTTTTAAACCCTTGAGCTCTCTATTAATGGGGGAAACTCTTGAAACCTTCCACCTTCCCCCATAATGGTGCCAATTCACCCATTATTGAAGTGAGGTAGTTTTTTTTAATTAAACTCTTCACCTCCTCTAAATCATAATTTGAACCATCCATTAGAATTAATTAAATGAGTTGCCTCATTTAATTAAACACATCTTTGTGTTGTTGTGGGAAAGAATTAAAGGAGGTCATCCTTTGTCATTTTTGGGGCTGGCATAATCCTTTGGAAAGCTTGAGAGAGAAGAGATTATTCCTTCCAACAAAGAACCCACAAAGAACTCAATTCTTTCAATGAAGAACATAAAGAATGCTCCTCATCTCTGAAGAACATGAAGCATCATATTTTTCCTTCTTCAACCGGAGCAAGGAAGGGAAGCACCGCCCCCCATGAAGTACACTGAGGGCGTCATCTCCACTCGTCTTCACTGAGCTCTACCTCCTCCGATGTTGACGGAATGATGTCCGTATTCCATGACATCCATCTTCCGCAACTCGTCAATGTACAATGACAAATACGAGGTAGGGGAAATTGTATTATTTTTTATGTATGAGTTATAATCTCCACTCCTCATCGCGTGTTGTGCTCTTAATGCTGAATGTTAACAACATAACGAGGAGCGCTCGTACCGCATGAACACGGTCCGACCCTCCCCCTGTTGTTGTTCTCATTGTGTTGACGATGGAGGCGGATCATAGAAGAGGCCGGCGGTGCAACGAAAAGTCGCGGCCAAGTGGGCCGCGATGGAGTCGGAAGGGCGCGGTGTCGTCACACCACGCCGGAGGAGGGCCGCAGCCAAGGAGGGCCGCGGCGGAGGATGAACGGCATCATCGCGCCATGTTGGCGATGCGCAGCCACGGCTAGGCCGGGCCGCGGCGGAGGGTGTGGCGCCGGTGAGGGGGAGCGGATGGCCTGAGCAGCCAGTCAGGAGGTACGGGACCCCGTCAGGTCCCTCGTGGGCTGGACCGGTGCCACCGAGCACCGGTTCGGGTGCTAGGGGGAGCGTGCCTTCTCCCCTGGCATGGCCAGGCCGGGCCGCCTTCGGTCGGGCCACCCTCTGATGGGCTGCCATGCGCCGGGCCGCCCACGGCCGGGCCACCCTCGGACAGGCCGCCACAGGCCGGGCTGCCCTCAGTCGGGCCGCCCCCGAGCCGGGCCTCCCTCGGCCGGGCCACCCTCGGGCCGGGCCGTCCCCTCAGCTCGGGACGCTTCCTTAGACCGAGTCGGACCCACTGTCTGGGTCATACCTCGATTCAGACCGAGTCGGGCTGGGTCAGTCTGACTGGGTCGGACCGGACCTGGACCTGCTATGGTCGTTCACACCTTTTAGCGCGCATCTAGGTCTACGGGTGTCCTATTGATGTACTGCATGCGGCAATGGAATTCTTAGAGCGATACAATAATTTTGGAATACCCTGCTTGAGGTTTGGGTGCATTTGGGGTATGGTCGGGTTGGTTTGAGCTTAAAAACCAACCGGGCCCTTGAAACAGAAATGCCAATAACTCTCAGACCGGGCATCTGAATGACGCGCCGTCTGTTACATTGGGTTCCTTATGATGATACAGAACTACGGGATACATCAACTCAGGAATTTGTGATAGTTGATGTATTGACACTTGTCCCGAGGAGAAAACCCTCCCGAAATCAAGCGTGCTATGTAAGGAAACCCTAGGGTTGGGTGCGGCGATACAGTATCAGAATCCTCCGTGGGTTTGACAGCGATGAATAATGTACTGGAATACTTTGTGGGTTCGATAGTGATGACTACTATACAAGGATCCTTCGTGGATTCGACAGTTCTGAATTCTGTTCCTGGATCCTTTGTGGGTCCAACAGAATAGCTGGTCATGTATCCTGTGTGGGTCCGACAACTTAGCTGGTCATGTATCCTGTGTGGGTGTCACAACTCAGATGAATCATAGCTGGTTCTGTATCCTGTGTGGGTCCGACAGCTTAGCTGGTCCTGTATCCTGTGTGGGTCCAACAACTTAGATGAGTCAGTGACGACATCTGATCATCTCTATCTCTCTACTAAAGATGTATACATGTGTAAGCTAAGTCATGTCTTTCAACCATTATCATCATGGTGAATGACTTTACTTCCTTTGTGGAATGGGTTGTGCTTGGGCTCGAGAGTTGGAGTCGGACTGTGATTGATAACTTAGGTATATGTTTGTTCATATACCTAAGTAGAGTTGTTTGATACTTCATGATTGTATCTTTCTTGTGTGGTTTATCCTTAGTGGATTCTGGGAGACCTTTGGGGGTCTCGGGGTCCCCTACTGAGTATTGTTGTACTCACCCATTCACGGGCTTTGCCCACACCTTTTTGTTATCTGTGAAAACGACGGACAGCAGTGATCGAGGCTGAGGGTGATGGACTGGAGGCTTCTCAGAGCTGGACTAGACGGGACGTACCGCAGGGATGGGTTGTTTGAGTTCTATACCTACCCTTCAGGTAGGAATCCCCAGTGGATGATCCAGGAGTTGTTTTACAATTTTTACTTGTACTTGTACTTGTTGTTCAGTTGCATTTGTATACTAGCCCACTTACTTTTAGCACACTTTTCTTTTCTATTTAAGTACTTGTTGACTCTACTGCTTGTGTTCAGACTGTGTGTGTAATAGGTTTTAAGGAAATGCCTTCCCTTTTAAGCAGGGATTTGCCTTTGGTGTTAGTCACCAGCCCCAAGCCTATGGAAGGCGGGCTTGGGGTAGTCACGACACGGGTCCCGAGGACGGGTCGTGACATGGGATTCCATCACCTATTGGAGGAATTTCTAAAAATTAGAAGTTAAATGGGGATGCTAATCAGAAAGTATAATAAATTTCACTCAATAAAATATAATAATCTTCTACATATGCAGACATCCCAATTTCTCTTCATTGGTTGTGTCACATATGGGTATGAAGTGAGCTGATTTAGTCAGTTGATCGATCACTACCCATATCAAATTCTTCCCTCGAGGTGTACGAGGAAACCCATCCAAGGATCCATCCAAATCTTATCCCACTTTCTAGTTGGAACTAGAAGGGTCTAAATAAAACCTGAAGGTCTTTGGTGCTCAAGCATGACCAACTAACAGGTATAACAATGTGAAACAAAATAAGAAATGTCTCGTATCATGCCTAGACACTAAAATCATCATTGTATATCATAGAACACCTTTTTTGTTACAAGGTGTATCACCCACTAAGAATTATGGAAATCCCCCATAATGACTTTCCTCGTGAGAAAAGGTAAAATGTATTGATTCTAGAAACATAGGATTACCTCAAAAGATAAATACTTCTCACTGAAGGTCTACCCAACATAAAGAGATTCCTTAATTCCATAAAACTCACCATCCAGCTACTACTCAAAAACAATCTCGATCACATCCTCTTGAACTCCCAAATGCATGTAAGCAAATAGGTCCATCAATTTACACACTTACAATAATTCTTTTATAGCCTAATTCAGAATTTTTCTACTCAAGGGATCAGAAATGACATTCCCCTTACCTATGTAAATGTCGAAATAAAAATATTTTAGGTACTCCACACATCACCTCTAATGGAGATTCAGATCTTTTTTAAGAAGATATAAATCAGGCTCTTATGATCAGAAAATATGATAAACCTTTATTTGAAAAGGTAATGTATCCAACTATTAATATCATGCATCACATCTATGAATTTGAGATCATGAGTAGGATACATATCCTCATGTGGATTAAGATTTTGGGGACCATAGGCCACTATGTGATACCCCTGTATAAGAACACATCCCAAACCTAAACATGATGTGTCACAAAAGACCACATAGCCTTGCCCAGCCTCTAGATAAGTCAACACAAGTGTTCAAGTCAAAATATTCTTCAACTCATAAAAATAATTCTACCATTTTAAATCATATAATAACTTCACTCCTTTCTTATTGATAGTATCCATAGTAGAAGTAAACTTTGAGAAATATTTGAAAAAATAGTGGTAATACCCTACTAATTCCAAGAACCTCTGAATCTCATAATCATTATACAGTTGTTATCATGTCATAATAGAATTCACCTTCTCGGGATTAACTATAATACCATTTTATAAGACCATGTGTCCCATGAACTTCACATATCAAATCCAAAAAAATCATTTTGAAATATTGGTATAAATTTGGTGATCTATCAAAATTTCAAGTACTTCTCTCAGATGAACCACATTATCCTCAACAGTTTTAGAGTATTCCAGTATGTCATCCAAAAATAAAACCATGAATGAATCATGGAACATAATAAATTTCATGTTCATCAATTAAATAAAATAGTAGGATTATTGGTTTGAACAAAATTCAACATAAGAAACTCATAAAGGCCATACATACTCTTGAGGTGGGATTTGGGATGTCATATTCTTTAATTCTCAACTAGTGGTAACTATACCAAAGATAAAACTTCAAGAACCACTTCGACCATTTCAATTGATCAAAAAGATATTCAATCAGTGGAAATGGATACTTGTTATTTATCTTAGATCGATTGATTTTTCAACAATCAACACAAAAGAAAAATTTCCCATCCACTTTATTCACAAAAAGAACAATTGTCTCCCAAAGTGAAACACTCATGAAGATAAATCATTTTTCTAATAGATCATCCAACTGAATCTAAAACTCTTCCAATTTAGTTGGTTCCATATAATAATAAGGGACATAGTCAATATGGGTACCCGGTACCAAGTCAATGGAAAACTCTAATTCCCTTACTGGGGGAAAACCAAAAACGATAGATAGAAACCCATTGGAAAACTCAAATCCCATTATAGGTAGATAAATGCTAAATTATTCTCAATCAAGTTCAAAATCAAACATATATATTACCCTACCCAAATCCAGAAAAGTTAGTGTGGGTATCCTCGACCTTGGGTACTATTATCCCTAGATAACAAGACACACCCCATCGGGGAAGTAAAGGAGACCCACTAAAGGTAACACTCAATCTTGTATTTATGGTTAATCATACAATCTATCCCAATGAAGAAATACAAATGTGTCTTGTAAAGAACCATAAAATCATAGCTGAGCTCAATCTCTAATAAATAGAAGGCATAAAAAGTTCATCGGAGACCCTTATCTTTCTTCATTTCAAGGGGTGAATCAATATCCATTATATAAGATATAATATCCGTGGTAATGTTTATCAAATCCATAAAATGGGTTGATATGAATGAATGAGATGCACAATTATCAAAAAAAGATATCACTAAAGATGAATCTATAGTGATGATACCTCTCACTATCACTGGACCTGCATCAGCTTCTTGTAAATACTCTTATACTTTGTAAAAGAGATTCATTCCAGATGCCTGTGGATGGAACCCATTATTTCTTGAAGAATTTTATTTAAATGAAGAACTGTTAAGTGATGATGATTCTATTTCGATGTATGGGAAAAAATATGATAGGAGATTTTCATATGGACATAGAAACCACAAAAAATACAAATCTTCAGTGTCTCGGTAAAAACTTATTTGAATTCTTGACATTTCCAAAAAAAATCAAGATAAAGGGCCTCCTACAGAAATAACTAAATTTCTAAATGATTAATTCTATCATGGAACACCATGAGACTCATCGTGTTTCCTCTTTCCTTTAAATTACCAATAGAAATACCACTCAGATTAAGAGGAACTCCTATCATCCAAGACATACCATCCATTTCAATCTCATCCTTTAGTTCTCTATCCAAAACATCTGCATAAGAATTGAGATTCAACATGAAAACCTAATATTTGACATCAGATCTAAGATCCATCTCCAAACATGGTTCCATTAACTTCTTATTATTTATTACCTCAAAAGAAAACTAAAAAAGTTTATTAAAAAAATTCATATTGATTCATGGTCCTATTTCTCTATTTGAAGGTGAGAAACACCATAGAATTCATTAAATTTCATATTGATTCACGGTCCCATTTCTCTATTTGAAGGTGAGAAACACCATATAATTCATTAAAACAATCGAATATAAATATAAGTACTCTATGAAAATATTAATAATGTCTTTACAATCCAATCCATCAGGTTTCTTTTCTATAACAATCGAATCCCACCACTTCCATCTAAACCCTTCAATCTTGAAGCTAACACACTTCACCTTTATCAAATTTAGTGTTTCCAAGAACTCAAAGAGAAAATCTCTCTTCTTCAACAATCCTCTACCTCTTAATGGTCATTTGATCCTTATAAATACAGTGGATTATATTAAATTATCTCTTGATATTGATCTCTATATTCATCCCTTTGAGGTTCCACTAGGAGAGCCTTGAAATTAATGGGTGAAGATACCTATCCTAGAACAGTGATAGAATTCACCACTACCTAAATGGGTTCGGATCAACTAGAGTGTTCTCTTTTTGTGTTTTATTTGAATCTCCCTATAGAGGTATGTTCAAACATATTATTGGGGTTATGACACTAAAAAAGATCAAAAATGATACTCAGATCACCATCTCAATCAATAAATAAAAGGATATAAATTCCATCAAAAAATAAATTTTCTGGGATTTTAACATAATCGGATAAAACTAAGAAAATACTAGAATCTGATCAATTATCCCTCAAGTATTCCATTTCCAAACACCTTGGGTGACTTAAGAATCACTATAATGAGATATTACTAGGAACTTTCTTATAAACTATTTCCTATGTCCCAAAACTCATATCTCATATCTACAAAGACATCCCAAACTACATACCAACCTAAAATAAATATGAAAAACCTCTCTTTGATACCATTTTCTCAAGAACTAACCCAAATACCTTGGTACACTGGTACCCAAGTTGTCTCTGACATATCCCGAAGGGAATTCCTGATCACCATGGGTTGACGACTAATGCATGGAATCTAGTATGAGTCAAAGGGAACTATTTTTCATAAGAAAAAATCATTAATATATAACATCAACATATAAAACAACAAAAACATGATATTCCAAACAATGATCAAGGAAAACAATACCCTAGAAAAATAGATATCCCAAAGTAAAACGTCATTATAAATATTAAAAAACATCTATCAAGAAAAGTTCTCACAATCCCCATGTAATAGGTGGACCCAAGATCCACTTATCACCACCGTCACTTTAGGATCTCGTGTATCAAGAATATCTACTACCTCTATATGGCACTTTCCCTTTTACTGGAACTAGTATAACATAATGTACAAATTCATGAAGGAAATATTATGGTATGGGAAACAATTTCCTAGTAGCATATCACTAAAATTTCATGAGAAATTCTAATAAAATTAAACCATTTATTATTCAATTTAAGTAAAGATAATGTTTGAAAAATCTATTTCATAATTTCAATCAAAAAATTATTTCAAATCAAGTACATGGTAGATAAATCAAAATAGGATTTAATGGAAATTTTCATAAATTAGGGATTGAATAAAATATTTCAATAATCAATGGAATATAATAATCAAATTATGAAAAAGAAGTATTCTCATAAGCCTTAAGGTTGGTTAGTTTCTGGATATAGGATCCTAACATTATTTAGTCAATAAATAAAGATCAAGTGTGTGTGTACACATACATAAGGGTCAGTCCATCATGATATAATTAATCAACACCCCATATGGAGAAATCATTACAAACTTTGTTTATTTAGAGTTTTCATCATAAAATCAATTCTAGGAAGTCAATGTCCAAGCGTACTTTTCCTAGTTACCCACTAACTTATCAAGCTCACATGTGCTTCAAACAATCAATCAATCAATTATGTGAAATTTCAATTCAATTTATCATTCACAGTTCAAATGTCTAATTTAAAGCTTCAACATTCCTTTTTAATGTCAAAACATAATCAAAGTTTTTCATCAAATTCATACCTTTCAAAATCATCTTTAATTTAAATTAATTTTTCTCAGGAATCAACATCAAATAATTTCAGGACATCTTTTCTCAAATTTCCACATATTTACAAAACCTTTGAGGATAGGTTTTATTTAAAAAATCTCATGCCTTTTATGTTAATAATCAAATAATAAAAATTAAGGTTTTATAATACAATTTAAAATACTTTTAAATTATAGAAATAAATCAAGGTTTGAATTGTAGGGAATATCCTATGTAACCACCTACCTTTAATCACATGATCAAATGATCAATTATGAAAAATAAGAACCATAAATGGATAATAAAAGGCGTGTAAGTTAAAGAAGGAATTGATGAATCCCAATCCATAAAATCAAGGATTCAATGCATAGAAAACATGTGGATCCATTACCCTTAATTAGGGAGAGTAGAGAACAAAGGGGGATTCTACAATAAGGAGACATACATTTTCCAAAGAGAGAACAATCATATCCACTATAACTTCAATCAAAAAATATGAGAGGTTTGAGGGGTCAAAATACTCTCTTAGGAGCCTCCAAAACCAAAGGGATTAATTAGAGTCAAGTGGGACGAGTTTGGGATATAAAATGGGGGTTTGTGATTTTTTTCTTGGAAAACAATATACCACACCATAGAAAAAATACCATGGTGAAAAAATTATGAAAAAAGGTAAGATCATGGAATAGTGTAGGAGACTACCTCATATTCACCCCTGCCAACTGGCCCCTGAATCTACAACATAGACCTCACCCAGATCCTATTTACTCACGGTAAGGTTATGGAATAGCCACCATACAATTCTATATATAAATCTAAAATGGAAGAGAAACCAAAACCACCTCCAAACCATGGATCCTCTCCACATTGTAGCCATGATGGAGTTGGAATGGTATTTAAAACCACACCCCAAGCCTCCACCCCACAACAAGCTTTTTAATGCTGCAGCAATTCTAGAATTGGACAAGGCATGAAAACTCCCTACGCCATAGCTGGATCATCCATGCTGTAACTAGAATCTCCACCCCCAAACCCCTCCCACCATGGTGTGGTTCCCTAGAAAAAATATTGAATTTTTTTAAAAAATCTATAAAATAATCATATTATCACTCAAAAAAGGTGATTAAAGACAAGGGATAAAACATACTTAAAATATTGTAACGGGTTGTTACCTGAGTCCCCTTATCAAATTCATTACATAAAACACAATTCATTAAAACATTGACACATCCAAACAAGAATAAACAATGGGGAATATTGGGCTCAATAAGGGTGTAACCATCAATCAATATAATATCTTTCTCACAAGGTGCCAAACGAGCCATTATGTTTAAACCAAAAATCATTCCTTTCTGATTCCTTTTTTACATTTTGGAAACCAATTATCATTCTAAGGTAAATCACAAAAAACACCAAGGTAAAATTACAAGAAATCACACAATCTAATAAACAAGTCCATTAATAAAAAAAAATCCCATTTTTAAAATAAGGAAAATCCTTTAAAAATATGAAACAAACAATTTTGGAAATCACACTTGGCCCAATACTCATGAAAATAATTTTTCTATGAAAAAATGATCATTGGAATTTTATAAAACATGTACAATACATAAACACTCATTTAAAATCAATGTTACATTATACTATGAAATCTTCCCATTTTGTCAATGGAAAGTCGAAAAATGCCTAGAAAGACCTTTGAAAACACAAATCTATATCATATACTTTATTAAATTAGTTTAAAAGTGAATTAAAAATATCAACCATAAATGAAACTATTCAATATAGTGAAATTAAATAGAAACATGTACCTCAACCATCATAACCATGTTAACGATTGTGAATGCCACTAAATTAGGTCTCAAGAGATGGCTCGCAACACCTATAAACTAAAACCCAAAACTTTAAAACAACCTTATCCATATAAATCATCCAACATGGCCAATAGGTTTTGATAATATGGGTGAGATAGGGATAAAACAATTATATAATGGGGTATTATCACTGACATTTTAATCTTGGTAATAAAACACTAAGAAAACACTTTAATCCCACTATGGAGTTTATTAGAAGAGGGGAAAGAAGCATTTAGAGGAACCTAGGTTGAAAGGTTTGAATGGGTTAGGAGATTAGGTGAATCCCCAATTAAAAACAAGATGAAAAGTCGAAAATATCCAAAATTGAGTAGGTCGCATAGTTTACTCACACAATTTAACAAACTTTGTAGTAACCATGTGATCTCTACTTTCCAAAACTGAAAATGGCATGTATTTTTTATTTCACATTTTCCAAAACCATGCATCTAACCATACAAAACTAAAAAGGATTTAAAAAATCTAAAATTTCACCCCCAAGAAACCCCAAATTATAGGAAGAAATTAACTGCACGAATATAAAAAATAAAATGACATTCTGGGGTGTCACAATTAGCCCCACCATACCACTTTTAGCCCATAAAATGTGTTGACAACTTATAGTAGTAATAGATTCCAAGACCACCACATCTTAAAAAAGGACCAGATTAACTACCCAATTTCCCAAACATGATACTAAAAACATGGAACATAAACAACCCACTAACAAGAAGAATCATTCTAAAATAGTTCATGATTTACTAACCAAGGTTTCAATATGAATAAAAAAGAATATTCCTCGATAAAACAAATTAATTAGAGCCCAAAAATTCATTGGGATGAACTCTCCTCTAATCTTATTTAAATTTTGGAACTCTAATATACACTAATATTATAACTCACAAGCACTCACTTAATCCCAATTCAAGACAAAGAACAAGAAAAACTCACACCTCCATAACATCTAAGGTCACAAGCACTATAATCAAAATTTCATCCCAACCAATTAACCTTGGAAAATAAATCCTAAAATAATGAAGAAACCAATCAAAGACTATCCTTATATCTCCCCACCATTTAGAATATGTCTAATATAGATGAATAACATATAAACACTCCTAAATGATTTATGATTACCAAAACTCAAAAAACCACATGACAACTAGATTAGAACATCAACAAGGAGAACATACTTGAGAAACACCTAGAATATCCCAGGATTAGATCACCAAAACAGCACACTCAACTAAAAATAAGGGAACACCCCCAAAAATAACATAGATCAACATGGAATGGCATGGTTCTTCCCTTAGGTCATAAAATTTTATGAATGGTATATTGTGATGAACTCATGAAACACTGACTCGCGATGATCCGAGATGAAAAATTTCAACTCGGTAGTTCTCATGTTCAATTTAAAAATGTAACGTCCTGTGTCCGGGTGCCCCGAACCCGGTTGGTCACATGAACTCAAGCGCATTTCCCCAAACACCAGAGGTTGCTGACTAGTAGCGAGGGCCTAGGTCTGATAGTGGGGAAACTATTCCCTCATTTGTCAAAGTGTAGAGTAGCGGAAATAGATATCAACATACAAAATGCGGAAGTAGTAAACAATACCAATACTGAAATGTATACAGTATGAAAATAAATTAAAGACCAACAGTCATATATAATGATGAAATATGTTCCTAAGTCTAAGAAATAATCCAAAATAGGATACACTGCAATATGAAACAATACAATACAAGGAACAAATACAACAAAGAAAAATAAAGTAGCATAGCAGGAACTCAACATCATCGCAAGACTAAGCTCGGTCTCATGCTCTCCTACTCCTCTTCAACAATCAAGTACCAATGTAGTGACTCTTTCCCTTATCTACAACTGAAGCAATATAATCTGTTTGGGTCCAAGACATGACCCAAATAGGGTGTGAAAAATAAATCCCAGTAGGCAACCACCAAAGGCCCGTGTCCAACTATCAGTGAGTTTGTGCAACAGCAATGTTCAGCAATGAAATGCAGTAAACTAGACAGTACACAAAAGTAACTATCACTACCAGTTTCATTACCATTTTAATATTCATTTAACAATGCCAAGCCAGTGCTTTAGCTTGGCAGGTATAACCAAATAAAATCACCACAGTGAATACACAAAGTAAACATTGTCCGCATACATGCAAATTATTAACCTCGAGTAATCAGAATCAAAACCCATAGGTGACCGCCGACAGGCATAACGAATATTGCACGCATGCCTACAAGGTGTTGCTAACAGACACAAAAGCTACTGCCCACAGGCATGAGAAGAGTTTCCCACGGGCTGAACGAAACACTACCCTTAGGCTAGGCAAGTAACCAGGCTGTGCCCAACACATAAGCAAGAAATTTATATGAAATTCCTCTTAAGGCAATTTAAATCATTCTAAAAATAACGGTATACCCTCGGTTAACCTAGAAATATGGCTAAACAAGGGATAGCACCCACGGGGTGGCCCTAGATCCAAGCAATGATCCCAAACAGTAGTTGTATATAATCCTTAAATCACCTATGCAATTCTAGGTATTTAATTAAACAAGGACTCAGCCATACGACACCCCAAACATGGGTGCGTAGCACAATGGTACACAAAAACAACCTGACAGTTGGAATTTAACATCAGACCACCTACCTTGATCTCACCTGATCAATATACATGAACGACGCCTCTCAAAATTACCAAGAACTTCATAGATCTAGGATAAAATATTTTCCATTCAAACATAAATAACTTCCCTTAGAGGAATAATTGGCAAGAAAGACTCATGGAGAGGAAAGAACTCACCCGCGCGGTTCCAACGTGATCGATGGCAAAAGAATCTGATTCCCGGTGTGCGGTCAGGTGCTCTTCAAAGCTCCGGCCATCCCTCCCTTGATCTTCTGGTGTTCTAAGCTTCCTCCATTAATAGAGGAGGCAAATTCCCATTTTAAGTGAAAAAAAAATACTACACGGTGTGTACTCTCAAGTACACGGTGTGTACTTTCATCATTTAATTGTTCTTTTGGTGGCTACTTTTTCACCGTCACACTATTCATTTGTCGACATGAGTACACGGTGTGTATTTTTTAATACACAGCATGTATTGTCGCTCAGATGGTGTCTAGTTCCACCACCTTACTGTTTACCTTCCGACTGATTACACGGTGTGTAAATACCAAGTACATAGCTTGTAGTCATTTTTTACACCTTTCATCACCGACAAGCCTACACACCCTGTGTACTCATCCCACACGGCCAAAGTACATGGCGTGTGGAAAAGTACACGATGTGTACCCACAAAATTTGTGATTTTTCCTCATTTTCCTTATTTTCTCAAAACACTTAAGAAAAAGGGGAAATAAGAAACTCGTACCTCAAGGATTAGAACTGGGTTCTTACAAACTTCCCCCCTAAAAGCAATTCGTCACCAAATTTCCCTTCCAAGGGTGGTGAAGATAAATTTGAGAAAAACTCTGGCCAATGATCATGTACATCGGTCTCCCGCTCCTAGGTTTTTTCCAGCACTCGTCCATGCTGTCATAGCACCCGTACGAGAGGAACTAACTAGCCTCGGAGAACCTTCGTGCTACTATCAACAATACGAATCAGATGCTCCTCAATGGATGCATCGACCTGAAGTTCAACCTCCTTAGGCTCGAAAACGTGAGATGGGTCTGAGTGATAATGGCATAGCTGAGATACATGGAAGACGATGTTCATGGACTGATACCTCTATGGTAACTGCAACTGATAGGCAACCGGCCTGACTCTCTCCAGAATCTCAAACGGCCCCACACACCTCAGTGAAATTTTACCTTGTCTCTTGATTCTCTTGTGTCCCAACCTCGGTGAAACATGCAAGAAGACCTGATCCCTGACCATGAACTCCAAGGGTCGTCTGTGGTGATCAGCATAAGATTTCTGACGAGACTATGTTATAGCCATCCGCTTCTGAATCAACTGGACCTGCTATGATGTCTCCTGCATGAGACGTGGTCCCAGTAAAGATTCCTCACCTGCCTCCAAACAACACAACGGTGATCGGCATGGCCTACCATATAAAGCCTCATAAGGTTCCATCTTAATAGTTTCGTGAAAACTGTTATTGTAGGAAAACTCGACCAGGGGTATGTGCTTCTACCAAGAGCCCCCAAAGTCTAGGATGCATGCATGTAGCATTTCCTCAAGAACTAGTATCATATGTTCTGACTGGCCATCAGTCTGAGGGTGGTAATTTGTGCTCAGAAGCACCTGTGTACCTGGTGCCCTCTGAAAACTCTACCGGAAATGAGACTTAAAACGGGCGTCCCTATCTGAAACGATAGAACGAGGGACCCCATGAATATGTACTACCTCTCGGATATAAAACATCCTGATCTCTTCAACACCAAAGGTCTCCTTGATCGACAAAAAGTGAGCTACCTTCGTGAGTCTGTCAACAACAACCCACATGACATCATTGCCTCGAGGTGACCTTGGAAACCCAGTCACAAAATATATCGTGACATTATACCATCTTTACTCTGGAATGGGTAACTTTTGTAACAGTCTAGCTGGCCTCTGATGCTCTACCTTCACCTGCTGACAGGTGGAACATTTCGTAACAAAACCATCTACCTCTCTCTTCATACCCGGCCACCAATACTAACGTCTCAAGTCACGGTACATTTTGATGAATCTGGGATGCACTGCCCAAGATGAATCATGAAACTACCACATCAGCTCCTCGCATATGTCCCTTGGAACCCACACTCATCCATGGACACACAATACCTCATCATCACTTATCATCCAACCAGTAGGAGGTTCCTCAATTGCCACTGACTCCCGTAGAACTAGGCCTTCTGAATCAGATAGTTGTCTCATTATCACTTTATCTAGGAGGGTAGGAATCACAACTAAGGAAGAAAGATAGTTTCACCCCTAACTATCATGCACCTCCAAATGCATCTCAGAGAACAAATCAATAAGCTTCCACTCACCACTGGCCTCTTGCACTGCCTGTATCTGAGTCCTCTTTCTCAGTGCATCAGCTACTGAATTACCTTTACCAGGTGTATAGGAAAGCTCAAAGTCAAAGGACTGAAGGTATTCAACCCACCTTCGCTTTCTCAAGTTCAAGTCACATTGGATAGATATATATTTCAGACTTTTGTGGTCCGTATACACCACAAAATGTTATCCCAAGACATAATGTCTCCAACAACATAATTAATGAACAACTACAGCCAACTCGAGATCATGCGTCGGGTAATTCCTCTCATGTGGCCTCAACTGCTGAGACTCATACGTAACTACTCGATCACACTGCATCAACACTGCTCCCAGCCCAATACCTAATGAATCACAGTAAACTGTATAGCTCTTCCCTTTCTCTGGAAGTATCAGAACTGGTGCTGATGTCGACCTTCCTTTAAGCTTATGAAAGGTTGTCTCATAAGATTCTAAACAAACGAACTTCACACCCTTCTTAGTCAAACCTGTCAATGGTGCTGCTAAGTGGGAGAAGTCTTGTATAAATCACCTATAGTAACCATCCATCCCCAAGAAAATATGTATCTCAAACATGTTCTTAGGATGCTCCAAGGAAACTACTGCTCTCACTTTCTCTGGGTCTACTACAACTCTTTCCTCTAATATGATATGACCATGGAAGTGTATCTGGTCCATCCAAAAGTGGTACTTTGAGAGCTTAGCATATGACTGATGCTCTCTCATTGTACTCAATACGATCTCAAGATAGGTGGCATGGTCGTGTTGAGTGTGATAGTACACCAAGATATAGTCCATGAAGACTACCACGAAAGAATCTAGATAAGGGTGGAAAACACGATTCATTAGAGCCATGAAAACTACTGGCACATTTGTGAGTCTGAACGGCATGGACAAGTACTCGTATAGACCATATCTACTCCTAAAATCTGTAAACGGTATATCCGATGGTCTAACGCATAACTGATGATATCCGGATCTCAATTCAATCTTCGAGAACACTCATGCTCCCTGAAGTTGATCGAAAAGATCATCAATCCTAGGCAATGTATATCGTTTCTTGACCATCAACTGGTTCATCTTTCGATAATCCACACAAAGCTTGAGGGTACCATCCACCTACTTTGCAAATAGGACAGGCGAACCCCAAGGAGAAGTATTGGGTCGAATGAAACCCTTTGCATGTAACTCCTCCAACTACCTCTTGAGCTCCTTCAACTCTGGTGTAGCCATCCTATAAGGAGGAATGGACACCAGTGCTGCTCTTAGCACTAGATCAATTGAGAAATCCACCTCTTGCTCGAGAGGTAGTCCTAAGAAGTCATCTGGGAAGACATCCCTAAAACGATCAACCACTAGAGAGAAATCCTTTTGAAAATTTCCCTGGTCATCTGGATACAAACTCGCAATCTGGTTTATCACTCCACCATGACCACGATGCTTGGGTCCAGCTCAGCTTGCCTGGACATCCCATTCACCTTTGTATAAAAACTCTCTACCCTCTAGTGACGTGAAACACACCCTATAATGATAGCAATATACAAGGATTGAAAGGGTATCAACCAGTCCATCCTGAGAATGACACCACAACTCATCATCTCTAAGACATAGAGGTCCCACAGAAAGTTACACCAACCAAACTCTAAAGGGTACTCCCTACACTGACGCAAACCAGATGTTATAGTCCCCAACGGGGTGTCTAATGTCATAATATTAGAATAAGAAGAAACACAGAGTCCAAGGCTTTCCACAACGGGCATAGATATAAAGAAATGTGTAGCACCCATATCAAAAAGTAATGAAGATAAAACATAAGCAACTAGAATAGTACCTATGACAGTGGAAGTTCTGGGATCCTTCTCCTGTTGGGTCTGTTGCACTACATATGTCTGCCCAGTGTTGTGGCCCTGCGACACAGCCTGGCTACCCTGAGATGACCCGCCCTACTATCTCTGTGATCCTGGTGTCTGGCTACCACAGCCACAACCACCACCTCAGCCTCTACATCATGATGTATCCCAATTTCCTGACTGGTAAGAGGTTGTTGGCCCTACTACCACATGCAGAGTCTGCACATAACCCCTCTCACTAGCCACTGGTGGAAACACCCTGAAAAAACACTGGATATGACCCATCCTGCCGCAAGCTCGGCACTCCACTAGGTCATATGGACACTGAGGTATCTTTTTCCCCTCTTTACCACAATAGTAGAACATGACCTGGCCACCTGAAGAGTTCTTCTAGCTAGTACTGACACCGTGAGATAAATACATATGTCTCTTCCTATTTCCAGTAGAAGTAGTACCAGAAACTAGTGTCAAACCGCCCTGGCTTGCACCACTAGCTTCCCGCAAGTTCCTCTCAGTAATCAGTGCCTGGTTCAAAATATCATGCACTGTGGGCAACCTGAAAACATTCACCAGTGCTCGGATGTCATATCGAAGACCATCCTAAAATCATCGATCCCTAAATTCCTCATCTCCCACCAGAACAGGTGAGAAGCGTTGTAGCTCAGTGAAGTGGGCAGAATAGTCCATCACTGACATGACACCCTACTGCAGATTCATGAACTCTCGAGTTCGATATTCCCATAGCATCTCCAGAAAGAAAAATCCATAGAATACTTCCTGAAAATCTTCCCACGCCATGTCTCTATGATTCTCATTCTAGGTGGTAACATCCCACCACCTCTTGTCAAAATCATGCGGCATGTATGTATCGAGCTTGACCCTCCACCCTGGAGGAGTATCAAGATGCTCAAAGATAGTCTGCATAGAACCCAACCAAGACTCTGCAGCCTATGGTCCGCCATCCCCTGAAAAAGTAGGCGGATGCTGCTGCTGGAATATCTGCGTCAGCTCTACCATAGATGTAGAAGCTGGCAGTGCTCCCTACAAGGTCAGCATAAACTGCATGAATCCTTCACGGAACTACGCATCAGTGCCTATGTCTGGTATAACAGATGGCTCCGCATCTGTCTCTACTGAAGGATCCATCGGTAGCCCATGGTCTACTATATCTAGAGTATACTCATTGACGCTCTCCTGGTGAACAAATCGAGGTCGTCTTGGCGCCATGACTCTACAAGGTCAGACACACGCCTTAGATCGATATTATCAAGGACTAATAACCGAAAGTGTAAGGAGGGAGAAAGGTAAATAAAACTTCAAGTTTTTTAAAACAAGACTACACGACGTGTATAATAACTACACGGTGTGTTTCCTCAAGTATTTCACATGGGTATGTACTCTACCAAAACTGGTTGTATAACACCCCAAACACACGGTGTGTTGTTCACACACACAATGTGTACTTGAATCTTCTTCCCTACGTGATTCCCTCTACACGGCTTAGCCACAAGGTTCTCCTTTAAATGAAACTAGATGGAGTGTATAAGGGATACACGGCGTATACTGGATGAGATTCACCGACCCATGTTGTCCGTTACACATCCGGGTACATAGCTCAGACTACATGTCATGTTCTAGATGGACACGGTGTGTAAGACTTATATTCCAACTGCCCATGTTGTTAGTGACACGGCCGACAACTCGGCTGACACTACACGACATGTTACACCCGCACACGGCATGTACACCACTCCATCTTCCCAGCCACACGGCCAAGTCCACATGGTCTCTCCCCGGTCAAGACTACATGGTGTGTCCCGTAGGTACACGATGTGTTCTAGACGAGCTTCGCCAACTCGTGTTTGATAGTTACACTTCTAGATACACGGATCACACTACACGGCATGTTCCAAATGGAAAAAACGTGTACAAGAAAACATTACACCGACCCGTGTTGTTAGTTACACGACTAGATTACCGTGTTACACTACACGACCTATACAATCGGTACACGGCGTGTGTTCTCAAAGTTTTACTATTCCGTTTTTTCTGCCCACATGGACTATGACACGAGTAGCAACTACACAGAGTTTAATTAAATTTTTTCCACTTCTTCCCAAACAGAAGAGTTCAAGGCATGTAGTCAAAACTACATGGCATGTATTTCTAAGTTTTTCTAGACAGTAAGCCTTAGAAACTTCTCTGGATCCCATAAAACACTGAAACCAACACCAAAGTGCCAAATTCTGATCCATGAGGTCCTATACTCCCCGCGAATCAAATCTTGGCATCTTATACATGTTATAAATGAGGTAAAAAGTCAATGATTCACCAAATTATGTTCAATGGGGGCCCATACTCATCAAGAACCGAAGTTTGGAATTCATTCTACAAAACCTTTCATAACAATACCCTGTCAAATAGTAGGTACTTTATCAAGGAATCTATCATAACAAAATGAAATTTTAAATGCACCTACATGGCATGGAAACTATGCATGGAATGTGATTAAAACATGTGCCTAAATGATGCATGAGATGGAATACCCTCATTTCATCGGGTTTCAACTAAAATAGAACCCAGTATAAAAATAATAACAGCACACCAGAAGTGTGTCACCGAATGATGAAAATCAAATCAACTGTATAAATGAAAAATCAGTAAAATTGCAACACGAAGTAAATTGGATTTTCCCTGTACACGGGTTAGCTACTCCCAGGAACAGCTTATTACCAAGTACCTATTCCATCCTAACCCTGACTATAGGCTCCAAATGGTAAGTCAAAGAAAAAAAATCTCCTCTAATACCACTTTGTAACATCCCGGATCCGGGTGCCCCGAACCTGATTGGTCACATGACCTCAAGTGCATTTCCCCAAACACCAAAGGCTGCCAACTAGAAGCGAGGGCCAAGGTCTGATAGTGGGGAAACTATGCCCTCATTTTTCAAAGTGTAGCACAACAGAAATAGATATCAACATACAAAATGAGGAAGTAGTAAACAATACCAATACTAAAATGTACACAGTACAAAAAATAAATAAAAGACCAACGGTCATATATAATGATGCAATATGTCCCTATGTCTAAGAAAGCAGCCAAAACATGATACACTTCAATCTGAAACAATACAATACAAGGAACAAATATAGTAAATAAAAATAAAGCAGCACAGCAGGAACTCAATAGCATCGCAATCCTAAGCTGGGTCCCATGCTCTCATACTCCTCTACAACAATCAAGTACCTATGTAGGGACTCTTTCCCTTATCTACACCTGCAACAATATAATTTGTTTGGGCCCAAGACATGACCCAAACAGGGTGTGAGAAATAAATCCCAGTAGGCAACCACCAAAGGCTTGTGCCCAACTATCAGTGAGTTTGTGCAACAGTAGTGTGCAATAATGAAATGCAGTAAACTAGATAGTACTCAAAAGTAACTACCACTACCAGTTTCATTACCATTTTAATATTCATTTAACAAAGCCAATCCTCTGCTTTAGATTGGCAGGTATAACCAAAGAAATCACCACAGTGAATACACAAAGTAAATGTTGTCCGCAGACATGCAAATGCTTACCCTTAGGTAATCATAATATAAACCCACAGGTGACTTCCCATAGGCATAACGAATGTCGCCCGCAGGCGTACAAGGTGTCGCCCACAAGCATATAATCTATTACCCATAGGCATGAGAAGAGTTTTACATAGGCTTAAAGAAACACTGCCCTCGGGCTAAGAAAGTAACCGGGTCGATCCCAACACATAAGTAAGCAATTTATATGCAATTCCTCTCAAGGAAATTTAAAGCATGCTAAAAATCACAGTATATCCTCAGGTAACCTGGCCAAATGGCTAAACAAGGGAACGCACCCACAGGGTGTCCCTGGATCCAAGAAATAATCCCAAACAGTATTTATATATAATCCTTAAATCACTTATGCAATTATAGGTATTTAATTAAGCAAGGCCTCATCCATATGACACCCCAAACATGGGCACGTAGCACAATGGTACACAAAAACAACCCGACAGTTGGAATTTAATGTCCGAACACCTACCTTGATCTGCTATGATCAATATACACGAACGACGCCTCTCGAAACGACCAAGATCATCGTAGATCTGGGATAAAATATTTCCCTTTCAAACGTAAATAACACCCCTTAGAGGAATAATTGGCAATAAAGACACCCGGAGAGGGAAGAACTCACCCGCGTGGTTCCAACGTGATTGATGACGGAAGAATCTGATTCTTGGTGTGAGGTCAGGTTCTCCTCAAATCTTTGACTGTCACTCCCAATCTCTTATGACATTATAAGCTTCCTCTGTCAATAGAGGAGGCTAATTCCCATTTTCAGCAAAATAAATAGACTACATGGTGTGTACTCTCATGTACATGGCATGTACTTTCATCATTTAACTGTTCCTATGGTGGATACTTTTCACTACCACACTGTTCATCTGTCGACATGAGTACACAACGTGTATTTATTAATACACGATGTGTACTATTGCTCAGCTGGAGGCTACTTCCACCACCTTACTATTTACCTACCGACTGATTACATGGCATGTAAATACTAAGTACACGGCGTGTAGTCATTTTTTACACCTTTCATCACCGACAGGCCTACACACCCTGTGTACTCATCCCACACGGCCAAAGTACAGGGAGTGTGGAAAAGTACACGGTGTGTACCCACAAAATTTGGGATTTTTCCTCATTTTCCTTATTTTCTCAAAAACACTTAAGGAAAAGGGAAAAGAAGAAACCCGTACCTCAAGGATAAGAACTGGGTTCTTACAAAAAACCAACACCTTATCCTCATTACCTTAGTATACACCCAAGGAATCCTCATTCAATACACCAAACAAACCTCAACCCATATTCCATGATGAGGTGGCCTAAGAATAACATACATAGATATTACATCCTTTTATATAAATATTCATTACATTGAAAACATTACACACCCAAGAACCATAAATTTTTAGTTTACTTAGATATTAGTGACATAAACATATTATTTAAGTATAATCTTCATCATATCTAACATCATTCATTACATAAGATACTCTTCTAGACTCAACATACTTAGTACCCTTATTTATGACCTAGAGAAAATTAAAACATAAGAAGGGGTGATATCATATGCTCACTAAGGGAAAACATGTAATATATAAATCAGTGATCATATATAAACATGTCATGAGAATATGGGTATGATAATATGACAAAAATCATACCCAGTAATTCATATTTCATAATCATGAGTCATGGAATAAAATATTAGTATGTCACGAGATTGAGGAATCATCAAAAATAAATCATGGGACATGAGTTTAAATAATAATAATAACAACATTTCTTAAGAGTGTGTCATCATCATATGCATAGAAACCATATAATATGCCAAGTTTAACTACAAAGACCATCATATCCTAGTGGATCAGGCTTCAACACATGTTTCTCATATCATAGTGGGTTAGGAATCACTACATTTTCCCCATATTATAGTAAATCAGGCATTCATACCTAGTTCTCATAGTAGATTGAAAATATAAACTTGTTTCCCAATATTATCTCACTAGATATTAGGATTTACCCAACACATTGAAGGGTTTCAAAGGACCCACCCATAACATAATAAAAACCATAAATATGTATGCCATAAGATCATAAACCATTGTTTGTTTCAAAATATCATAAACCATGGAAAATATCCTTTAAGAAATATGACATAGAAAAAATATACCTTGATATTTTTTTGAATATTTCTTTAAAAACATGAAAAAAATATCCTTTTCCTTTGATTAAATTTTATCTAAAAATTCTTTGAATATTAAGAAAATAATTTTGTTTTAAAATAACCATGGACACTTGTAAGTTGATCTTAAAATCAATGAATGGTCATGATTGAGGGAAAATCATTTTATTCTATATATAGGATTGAAATAATGAATGTAGATTCTCAATATATATGAGGGAGGGGGGTAAATTATATCCTTTAAAAATTCTTTTTAAACCTTTAAAGTTGATATAAAACTTTATATGTTTAACAAAGTTAAACAAGGTATATTCACAAGACCTTTTAGTTCTAAAAACTTAATAGGTTCCGGAAATATGGTTCTATAAATGAAACTTAAGAAAAGTTTACAAGGAAAAAGATTCTACCATAAAGCGTATAGAATCTTACTAAACAGAGTATACAAGAACAAGAAAGTATAAGATAGTTATACTTTCCTTATTAATCAAAATGTAGGGGAAAATAAACTTGAAACAATACAAGTAACAAGTATGAAATATTTCTACCTAAAGAGTAGGGTATCCAACAACCTTGGATAAAGGTCCCTTGATTTATAATTTCAATAAAGTATGTCTTACCCACATCAGGGTAAACCCTTGATAAGAATATCGGAGTTTGTCGTGCTATCCCTACAAGCCCTCAAGCTTCAATGTAGTCGGAACTTATGTCTTCCTTATCAAGGAAGTCCTTGAACTTTAAGGTAGTTGACACCTCTTTCTTTCTATCCCTAGAAGCCCTCGATTGTACACAACAACAATCTGAATCACATGAAGAAAGCTGAACAAGATGTTCAGTATGTACAAGGCATGAGACGATCTCTCTCTAGAAATCACTTCAACAACATGTGGCCTCTAGATCAATTTCATATCTCTTGAACTCATTCAAATGAGATCCTATTTATAGGCACTTCTCCAATGGTCGGATCCCTCCTCTAATGGTCATATTTTTTCCTTGAATCTCAGAGGGACCTGTACGCATGTCACTCAAACAACAGTTAGTTAGAAATATAATGTATGAAATTGTTTCATAATTATAACAAGGTTATGGAAAATATGGTTTCTTAACCAAATCCATTTTTCAGAGTCTAAGGAAAAAATAAAGATCAGATTCTAAGGAAATAAACATTCGGAGTCTATATTACATGGATATTAGGATTCTGTTTTTCAAGGAATTCAGAATCAGAATTATATATAATTCGGAGTCTGAATTATAAGGAAATCAGAACCTAAATTCTAAGGAATTCAGAACCTTAATTCTAATGAATTCAGAGTTTAAATTTCAGATAATTCGGAATCTGAATTTTAGAGAATTCAGAATCTGAATTTCAGAGAATTTGGAATATGAATTTCAGAGAATTCAGAATCTGAATTTCAGAGAATTTGGAATCTAAATTAAGAACCTGAAAATAGAATACTCTATATCTAAGTATTTATAGGATTATGAGGTTTTAGATATGAAACTGATTTTTACACTTTATAAATAAAATCAGTTAGAATAAGAGAAACTAAATCATGAACAATGAAAAAATGATTATGAGAAAATTTCCTTGGGAAGGAAAATCTCCTTATTAAGATAAATCTTCGGGGAAATAAAATTTGCCTTGAGATAGAGAGTTTGTGATTTTCAAAACATAAAGGAATGGAAAAGTCATTAGGAAACATTATTGACTCAACAATCTCCCCATTTTTGGAAAGCAAAAACATCCTTATAGAAAAGAATCTAAGGAATTTGAAATTTTATAGAATAAGAAATAAAAACTTATCTCCCTTTATTTATGGATCAAAGTTAATACGAATAACTCCCCCTTAGGCTTTGGAATCACTAAGGATTGTATTCTTGATTTTCTGAATGAGATTTTATATTATATTTCATACGGAAATCTTTATTGATAAGAAATTTCCCTTAGATGAACTCCCACTTAGGGAAATATCTTCTTTACATTGTATTCTTTTTATCATTACTTTCTCCACCTTTGTGATTTTCAAAAAGGAATAAAGAGAATGGAAAAAAAATTGGTACCAGAAACATTAGTACTAAACAACCACAAACAAAATATATAAAGAATAATAGGAATTTCATTAATGCTGAAATAATTTGTACAAGGAAAAATACAACAAAATATAGGAATAGAAAGAAATTATCCTTCTTTTTCCTTATACATTAGCTTATTTACAATGGTTTTTAGATTCTTGATCTCCTTGTGATCGTCTTCTTCATGCTTAAGCAACTAATCATGTTCTTCAATTTTCTTCTCTAAGGATTTAATTTTTTTTCTAGATACTTAAGACATTCTTCTTGATCTTTGAACACTTCTTCTTGCTTAACAAGATTCTCTTCAATCTCAATTATGATATTCCTTTCCGTCTTCCAATTCATGGTCATAGAATTAAGCTTTCCATTTAGATCCTTAACCTCCTACTTCTGAGTAGTCTATTCGAGGGTTAACTTTTCTTCAAAACTATTAGTAAGATCCTTGATCTTACCATCTTCAGTATCAAAATCATTCTTAACTTTATCATGAAATTCATCGAAGATTATCATTTATTAAATTGTATTCTTTGGCTAGATTATAATCTTCTTTCAAGATCTTTTATGAGCCTCATAACCAGTGAAGAAGGTTTAAAATCTTCCTCTAGCCCAACACATTTTTCCATCACCATGGAAACTGAATCTGATTTCTGATTTATCATATGCTGAAGCATCTGGCATCTCGAGTCTATGCTTGGAAATAAAGGAATGGTACCAACCATATTTTTCAATAGTTGAACAACAAAGTCATGTCTGAGGGAAGAAGATTCTAAATTCGACTATTTGGTTGGTGAGGATTCGTTTTCTATGTCCTCAGCTTTCCTCTTTGATGAAGCACCATCATCTTTCTTCTTTACCACAAATTTATTAGGTGTATCTAATACCACCTTCTTTCCCTTATCATCTCTTGGAATGATGTCTTGTGCTTTGGGAGATTTGTTTTCACTATCTGATAGCTGAATAATATTATATTACTCAACTTTCTCTTTCTCTGTATTGGCTACTTGATCTTCTAGATGAATGAAGTCATGATTACAACTTTCATCATCGGTTGGCTTATTCACTTCTTCCTGACCCTTCTTTTCATTCCCTGGTGTAGCATGTTTTGAGGATTCGGCTTGAGAAGTCCAGATCGATAATTTTATAGAGAGGCTTTCCTTATCATGGTAATATTCAAATTACTTTATGATATAATTAGTTTCATTCCCTTATTCTACTTCCTCTTCTTCTCCTTCTATTTCCTCTTCCTCTTCCTGAGCAATTTATTCTTCTTGATACGATTCCGGAATCACAACTTTCTTTCCTGGAGTCTCAGGAAGTGATTCTATCAAAAAAATTCTTGTACTGGAATTTGTTCAAATACATTTTCACCAGCCTTAAGAAGATATTGGACGATTTCAGCTTCTGACAATTTTTTCCTTTTCTTCTTTTCTTTCTCTTCCTTTTCAAGATTCTCAACACCCTTTTCCTTCAAGGCTTTTACCTCAGCAGGATCCAATCCAACTTAGGATCCCCTTCGTTTCTGTTTTTCTTATATTCTTTCCACTTGGTCACTACTTCATTAGGATAATATTTTTTTCTTCTTTGGCTTCGGTGGTGTTGACTGACTTTCCTTGGCCACAGGGGTTTTTCTTTACTCTTTTGGTTCCTTATCCTTTCTCTTCCTTCCAACTTTCTTAGAGGTTTCATCTAATTCCGTCTTCTTTGACAAAGCTTCTACTTCTTCTTTACATAGATCATAAAATTATCCGAATTCACTTGAAAAACCAATTTTCATTCTCCTTAGAGTATCATCACTCAACAACATCACCTTGGAATTTCTCGGCTTGGAACTGCAAGAAATTTTGAATGACTGAAGGAAAAGAACAATAATCTTTGACAGATACATAATGATTTGAGATATCATATTTCCATTATTGATATTCTAAATAGTAACCAAGATGTACTTAACCAGGTTAATCTTCCTGAGGTTCACCACGAAATCCAATATTTAGATATCACTCTTCTTCAGAGTATCCTTATCCCCTTTCCTTGGAATTATAAAACCTTGAACCTACAATTCAAGAATCTGTAAGTTCATAGATAGATGAACAATCTTCATAGTCTTCACTCCTTTCATGCCAAGACACTCAATAGCCTTTTCCTTATCAAAAGATCCATATACATCAGGTAATTTATGAGTACAAAACTCTGCTTATCCTTCATAAGGAATTCCAATAAGACTTTCTACCTTGCTGTATGAAAGAGAGTAGGTCTTTCCATAAAACTAAAAAGAAAACTTTCCTATGCCTTCTTCCTTGAAGAAACTTTTTGTCTCATAGAACTCAATCAACAAGTCCAAATAGACTAGATCTTGTGCTCTTGGTTTTGATGCACATACACTATCCCAACCATTCATCTTGACATTCTTAGATATAACAAAGTCATACTTATCATAAAACTTCAGATCGTCCTGCCTTTCTCTGTAAATTTTCCACTCAGAGATTTCATAAATAGTTGACATTTCTTTCAGAGGAGAGGCGTCAGCAGCCATTCAGAATTGAGGAAACTGATAAAGATTCAGAACAGCCTTAAGTGAAGAGACAGAGTTTCAATATGCAAAATCTTGAAAAACCGATGTGAAACAGCCATCGAGAGGGATTTATATAGGCAATTGATATGATGGTTCAACTTCCATGGTTGATCTAATGGTTGAAAAACATCAGATCAAATCTGACAGTTGGCATGATAACCAAAGAAGGATTTTGATAGGTTCCGATCTTTTGAGTTTTTTAAGATAAGAATTCGAGTTTAAGAAAATGTGAATCTGAAAAAGTTTCTTAAACAAGATAAAAAAACCAAAAAGTAAAAACATGATTACGAAAACTGAGGAAACAAAACATACCTTCCGGATTGCTAAGATAATTATTCATAATAAGGAAAATTCTTCTCGAAGAACTTTAGATTCTGAAAAATTTAAAAAAAAATTATTACAATAACTTTGAGTAGAAAAATTTTGACTACGAAATATTTGACTATGAAAAATTTAGACTAAGAAAAAATTTAGACTACAAAAAAATTGATTATGAAAAAAAATTGATTAATAAGAAAATGTACTCCCCCTATGAAAAAGAGTTTCTTACTATAATGAGATAGGTTTAAAAAAAGTTAATATGGAAGATTACCTTGTGGTTTTCAATCCTAACTTCTGTTTAATATATTAAAATCTATCAAAGGGTAAAGATTTTGTGAAAATATCAGCAATTTGATGTTGCATTCCAATAAATTGAAGAATGATATCTTCTTTTTGTATGTGATCCCTGAGAAAGTGATGTTGAATGTCTATGTGTTTTGCATGAGAGTGATGTTCAGGGTTTTTAAAGAGAATCTATCTTTTCCTTCTTCCTTGAAAAAACTTTCTAACTCAAAGAATTCAACCAACAAGTCCGGATATACCAGATCTTGAGATCCTGGTTTCGATACGGAAACACTCTCCCATCCATTCAACTTGATGTTCTTTGTGATGATAGAATCAAACTTAGCAAAGAAATTTGGATGTAAAAATCTTTCTCTGTAAATCTGTCATTCAGAAATTGGCTAGATAGTTGACATGTCTTTTTGGGAAGATACTTCAACAAACATTCGGAGTTGAGGAAACCTTGAAAATCCAGAATGGGATTTTGTAGGAGGGTAGTGCTTTAACACACAAAATCTTGGATCTTGATTTGGGACAACCATTAGGGGTCCTTTATATAAGCGATTGAAGTGAATATTCATCTTCCATACTCAATCCAATGGTTGAAAAACCTTCTGATTAGATTTGACGGTTGAAATGATAGCCAAACAGAAATTTTGATAGAATCCAATCTTTTTATGTTTTTAATAAAAACATTCAGATTCAAGATAAAAATGAATATGAAAATTTAAAAAAAGATAAAAATAACAACAAGTAAAATATGATTATGAAAAATCAGGAAAGAAAACATACCTTTTGGATTGCTAGGAATAATATTCTTATTGAGGATAAATTCTCCTTGAAGAACTTTAGATTCTGAAAATTTTGATTACCAAAAAATTTCTAAAAACTAACTAAGAAATTTTAGAAAATATTCATTAAGAAAGATTTGGAAAATCTTTATTACAAAAATTTAGAAAATCTTCATTACAAAAATTTAGATAATCTTCATTACGAAAATTTATAAAATGAAAAATTTCTAGACTAAAAAACAATTTAGAAATATAACAAACAAATGTACTCCCCCTATGAAAAGGAGTCTGTTATTGTAAGGAGATAGGTTTCAAAATGAAAGTTAATAAGGATTTTTACCTTACAGTTATCATTCCTAACTTCTGTTTAATGTATTGAAATATATCAGATGGTAATGGTTTTGTAAAAATATCAGTAAGTTGATCTTGCGTTTCGATAAATCGAAGAATGATATATCCTTTTGTGTGTGATCCCTAAGAAAGTGATTTCTAATATCTATGTGTTTTGTACGAGATTGATGTACAGGGTTTTTACATAGGTAAATGTCACTAGTATTATCACACAAAATTTGTGTTTTGGTAAAACTTATGCCATAATCTGTGAGTGTGTGTTGCATCTACAAAACTTGAGCACAACAACTTTTAACTGCTACATATTCAGCTTATGCAGTGTAAAGTTCCACTGAGTGTTGATTTTTTCATGACCAAGAAACTAATGAATCTCCTAAGAAATGACAAGTTCTATATGTACTTTTCCTATCCATTCTACACCCACTAAAGTAATAAATCAAAAAACTTTTTAAAACAAAATCATTTCTAGAAGTATAAAAGAGTCCTAAATCCATGGTTCCCTTTAAGTAGTGAAAAATCCTTTTCACTACCTTTAAATGAGATTATTTAGGATTGGATTGATATCTTTCACATAAGAATACTGAAAACATTAAGTCTGGATGACTAGATTTCAAGTAAAGTATACTTCTTATCATACCTCAAAAAGATGTTTGATCTACTGGTTTCCCAAATTCATCAAGATCAAGTAAATTTGAGGTACCAATGGGAGTACTTATACTCTTAGTGTTGTCATATCCATACTTATATTTAATATACTTATATTGGGATATATAAATTTCTTCTGGTTTTTGAAAAATTTGAAAACCAAGGAAAAATGTTGACTCACACATCATACTCATTTCAATCTCAGATTTCATTAGATCCGCAAAGTTATTGGCTAAAGATTTCTTAGTTGAACCAAATATAATGTCATCAATATAAATTTTAACAATCAAAACATTTTTCTTATCTTTATTTATAAAAAGAGTTGGATTAGCATTTCCCATAACATAATTGTTTTTTAACAAAAATCATTTAAGTTTGTCATACCAGTCTCTAGGGGCTTGTTTAAGTCCATATAAATATTTAGTAAGTTTAAAAACATGTTCAGGATGTTTTATGCCTTCAAAACTAGGAGTTTTTTCAACAAAAACTTCCTCTTGAACATTACCATTAAGTAAATCACATTTAACATCCATTTGAAAAAGTTTGACGTTAAAGAATGCTGAAAAGGAAAGTAAAATATGAATAGATTCAAGTCTAGCTACTGGAGCATAGGTTTCTCCATATTCTATTCTTTCTTGTTGATTATATCCTTTAGAAACTAATCTAGCTTTATTTATTACTATGATTCCATTTTCATCACACTTATTTCTGAAGCCCATTTTACTCTAATAATAGATGTTTCCTTAGGTATTTCAACCAGGGTCCAGACTTTATTCCTTTCGAATTTATTTAGCTCATATTTCATGGCTTTTATCCAATCATCATCACCTAAAGCTTCATTATTTCTTTTTGGTTCTAATTGGGAAAGGAATGCTAGATGTTCTACTTCATTTCTTATGGAACTTCTTGTCCTTATAGGTTGATTTACATCACCAATGATGATATCACTGGGATGATTCTTAAGAAACAACTAATTTGGGTTTTGTAAAACCTGTTCATCAACATATGGTAGGAAATATTCTAGGATAAATGTCACAGAAACATTTTCTTGAACATTTTCCTTATCAGAAGGATCTTCTATCAAGGGTTGATAATCAGTTTTTGAAAACACATATGATGATGTAGTTTGAGGTTGTTTAAAAACAAAAGGATTAGTTTCATCAAATTTAACATGTACTACTTCTTCAACAGTAAAAGTATTTTTATTGAAAACTCTATAAGCCTTAGAAGTTGTGGAGTAGCCTAAGAAAATTCTTTCATCATATTTGGGTGAGAATTTATGTAAATTATCTTTAGTATTCAGAATGAATACTTTGCAACTAAATACCTTGAAGTAGGAAATTCTAGGTTTTCTACCATTCCATAACTCATGAGGGGTTTTGTTAAGAAATGGTCTAATCAAAGCTTGATTTATAGTATAACAAGAAGAACTTATAGGTTCAGCCCAAAAATGTTTGGATATCGAATATTCACTCAACATGGTTCTGGTTATCTCTTGAAGAACTAAATTTCTTCTTTCAACAACACCATTCCATTGAGGAGATCTTGGTGCTGAGAAGTTATGAGTAATTCCTTTTTTACTACAAAAAGTTTTGAAATCAGAATTTTGAAATTTTCATCCATTATCAATATGAATAGTTATCAAAGAATGGTTTTTTTCATTTTTAACTTGGGATCTAAAAATTTTTAAATAAGAAAAAGCTTCATATTTCTTTGCTAGAAAATAAACCCATGTAAATCTAGTGTAATCATCAACTAAGACAAATACATAATATTTAACTCCAATGCTTTCAGTTTGTGTTGGGACAAAAAGATCCATATGCACCAACTGTAGTGCATCAGAAGTTGAGACTTCACCGACTGATTTAAAACTTGATTTATGTTTCTTTACATATTAACAAGGATCAAAAACTTTTGAAGAATCAAATCTAAGCTTCATTATATCATTAACTACTCTTTTCTTAGAGATTTTTCATAGGTTCCTAAGGTTACAGTGTCCTAACCTTCTATGCCATAACAAATAATGATCTTCCATTGAACTAAGACATAGTAGGTCTTGTTTCTTAAGCTCTTCTAAGTTTAGTGTGTACACATTCTCGTGCCTATGGGTAGAAAGAATAAACTCTTCCCTGGAATTGTGTACTAAAAATTTATCATTCCTAAAATTCACAAGGTAAACTTCATCACATAATTGACTTATGATAATAAGTTTTTGCTTAATACCTTTAACAAATAAAACATTCGAAATCAATGTGTTTCCAAGAAGAACAATGTTACCTATACCAATAATCTCCCCCTAAGCATTATCTCCGAAAGTTTCTTTCCCTCCTTTCATATTGATAATATTTTCAAATAATTTTTTTGTTACCAGTCATGTGTCAGGAAAATCCACTATCCATGTACCATGTATTGCTATTGGTACTATTTTTACATTTCTAAAAATAAGAGTGTTAGACTTTTGGAACCCAAACTTTCTTGGATCTAGAAACTTCAGAAATAAGGATTTTAGTTATCCACATTTTCTTAGAGAAATAAGCTTTATGAAAACCTAAAGATCATGTTTTGTTTAAGAAACAATTTTTTCCCAATGCCCACCACACTGACACTTAGTGAAGAATGGAGCACTTTGAGGAAAAAAATAATTATTACTAAAAACTGGTTTTGAATGATTATAACCAAATCCATAATTATTCTTTAGAGGTTGAATTTGAGAATACATATTATCAAAATTTTCCTTACCTAAGTTAAAGTTTGACAAACAATTCCTCAAGGAAAATATTTCTGACTTCAGTTTAAGAAATAATTTTTTATCCTCAAAAACAGTAGTTTTATCACTAGTGTTAGTCTCTAAAATATTTTTTTAGAAATTACTTTTTCTAGATCCTTAGAAAGTTTATCCTTCTCAGAATTAACTTTCCCAAGAGTTTTTGAAATACTTTAAAAATCATAAATTTTCTTATCAAGATCTTTAGAAAGATCTGAAACTTCTATAGTAAGAATAGAAATTCTATAATTTTCCTTATCAAGCTTTTTCTTGACTTTAGAATTTTCATTCTCAAAAAGCTTAGAAAACCTAGACACTTCTTCATAAGTAGGTAAAGTATTATCTTCATCATAAGAATATTCTTCATCCGAGTATTCATAATATTTATTATCACTATAATTATAATTCAAGGATACATTAGTTATAGATTCAACATAGTGTACCTTTTCCATTAGAAAATTATTTTCAATGGGTAACTTGGTAATTAAACCAAAATTCTTCTGACCAGAAGATTATTACTCTGAGGATTCATCAGAAGAGTCTCCACCACTGGCACTCCAGGTGTCATTAGATTTCAAAAATTTCTTAGCTTTAGCTTTGTAGTACTTTTTTCCATTCCTCTCAGAATGATTTTCTTTTTTATCCTTTCTCTTAAGCATAGGACAATATGTCCTTATATGCACTGCACTTTTGCATTCATAACAAGTGACTTCAGAGTATTTATTGTCTTTTCTTTCTTTCTTATTATATCTATAATGATAGTCTTTCTTCCCAACTATCTTGTTCATCCTTTGAGAAAGATTAGCTAGTTCATTCTCAGAATGTTCACCTTCACTTGATTCAGATAACACCATGTCTTTCTTTGACTTGGATCTTGTAACCCTTTCAGGAATCTTTGATTTAGTAGTAAAAACTACACTTCCATTTCCATTCTTATTTTTATTCAAATTAGTATCTCTTTTTAATATTTTCTCATGTTGAATAAGAGTTCCAAAAATCTCATCAAGAGTAATTTGAGATACTTTCCTATTCTCATCAATAGTTGTTCTCTTAGATTATGATTCATTAGGAATGATATCTATAATATTTTCAACATGTGCCTCATCATCTGAACCTTTATCACTCATGGATTGTAAATTGTTAACAATAGTCATAAACCTTTTTTGTACCTTGCACACCGGTTCTCCATAAGGAAATAGAAATCCATGATATTCTTCTCTAAGCATAGCTCCTCTAGTTTATATAACCTTGGATGTACCAAAATGAGATGGTTCCTGTGTTTTGGGTGACATGAGGGGAGGAGGAGTTCTTCGGGACTCTAAAGGGAGTCTAGTGTTGGCTTTCTCAGCTCACTTTGGAAGTGGTTCTTCTATTCGGGCAGAAGCATTGGCGGTTCTGACAGGCCTATCCCTATGCAGACACAGGGGTATTTGCATTACCCATTTAGAAACAGACTCTATGATTACCCACGATGCCCTCCATGGCAGAGGCAGTACACCCTGGGAAATCACCTACACTATTAGAATGTGAAAGGCTCTCCTGAATGATAGAGTTAGAATTTCTCACACGTGGCGAGAGGGGAACAAATTGGTGGATTATATGCCTTCTATTGCAGTTCATGGTATGCAGGTGACATTTCTTACCAATGTTTCTAGTATGAAACCTGAGGGGGTGAACCTTGTACGGGGCGATGCCCTTGGGATACATTATTTCCGTCCTCTATGATCCAGTATCTCTCTCCCTTCTCATGAATAAAAATTTTAATGTTGGATGGAGTAACCTCCAATTTCTTCCAAATACAATTTTCATCTTAACAAGAAGAAATATGACTGTATATATTCCTGGTCATGGAACATAACAAATTATTTCATACCTTGTAGTTTAGTTGATATTATGATTTTTCTTTATTTGTAAAAATTATGAATTTCTTATCATAAATCTTGTAATATCTAGTAAGAATAACAAATTTTTCAACTCCAATATTAATAAAAAAGTATTCATACTATCTCTCCAATATTCATAATCATTCCCATCAAATATAAGTGGTCTAGTAGGAATTAAGTTTTCAATCAATCCAACATTCATTCCTTCCATCTAAAAGAAAATTTCTTTCTATAAAAACTTTTTAATAATAAAAGTTTTTAAACAAGGAGAAAAATCATAAGCAAGGAAAATATTTAAAATAATGAAAACTGAGAAAGAAAACTTATATGTGAATATAATTATTTTAGATACCTACTCTGATACCAATTTTAGGATCAAAATAATGAATGTAGATGCTCAATATACAAGTGGGGGGTGAATTGTATCCTTTAAACATTCTTTTGGAACCTTTAAAGTTGATATAAAACTTTCTATGTTTAACAAAATTAAACAAGGTAAATTCGCAAGACCTCTTATTTGTACAAACTTTCTAGGTTCTAGAAATATGGTTCCAGAAATGAAACTTAAGTAAAGTTTACAAGGAAAAATATTCTACCTTAAAGCGTAAAGAATTTTACAAATAAGAGTATACATGAATAAGAAAGTATAAGATAGTTATACTTTCCTTATTAATCAAATACAGTGGAAAATAAACTTGAAACAATACAAGTAACAAGTATGAAATATTTTAACCCAAATATTAAGGGTATCCAACAACCTTGGATAAAGGTACCATGATTTATACTTTCAAGAAAGTCTATCTTACCCTCACTAGGGTAAGCCCTCGATAAGAATATCAGAGTCTGTCTTTCTATCCCCACAAGCCCTTGAACTTCAAGGTAGTCAGCACCTCTATCTTCCTTATCAAGGAAGTACTCTAACTTTAAGGTAGTCGACACCTCTATCTTCCTATCCCCAGAATCCCTCGATTGTACACAGCAACAATCAGAATCACACGAAGAAAGCTGAACAAGATGTTCAGTACGCACAAGGCATGAGAGTATCTCTCTCAAGAAATCACTACAACAACATGTGTTTTCTATATCAATGTCATATCTCTTGAGCTCATTCAAATGAGATCCTATTTATAGGAAATTCTCCAATGGTCGGATCCCTCCTCCAACAGTCATATTTTTTCCTTGAATTTTGGAGGGACCTTTAAACATGTCACTCAGACAACGGTTAGTTATAAATATAATGTATGACATCGTTTCATAACTATAACAAGGGTATGAAAAATATAGTTTCTTAACCAAATCCATTTCTCAGCATCTAAGGAAAAAATAAAGTTCAGATTCTAAGAAAATAAACAATCAAAGTCTATATTACATGGATATTCAGATTCTATATTTCAAGGAATTCAAAATCAGAATTCTATAGACTTCGGAGTTTGAATTCTAAGGAATTAAAAACCTAAATACTAAGGAATTCGGAATCTGAATTTTATGGAACTTAGAGGCTGAATTTCATAGAATTTGGAATCTAAATTTCAGAGAATTCAAAATCTGAATTTTAGAGAATTCGGAATCTGAATTTCAGAGAATTTGGAATATGAATTTCAGAGAATTCAGAATCTGAATTTTAGAGAATTCATAATCTGAATTCAAAGAATTCAGAATCTGAAATCATAAAATTTGGAATCTGAATTCAGAACCTGAAAACCGAATACTCTATATCAAAGTATTTATAGGATTCTGAGGTTTTATATTTGAAACTGATTTTTACACTTTAGAAATAAAATGAGTTAGAATAAGAGAAACTAAATCATGAACAACGAAAACAAAGATAAGGAGAAAATTTCCTTGGGAAGGAAAATTTTCTTATTAAGATAAATCTTCAGGTAAATAAACTTTTCCTTGAGATAGAGAGTTTGTGATTTTCAAAACATAAAGGAATGGAAAAGTCATAAGGAAACCTTATAAACTCAACACTATATATATTAAAATAAAACATTAATTTCCCTAAATTCATTGATGTTTTTTTAAATATATAGGATTATTTTAAGACCAGGTGGTCAGATGAAACTTGAATCTAAGGCCCGATGATCCTTGAAATTTTTTTGAGCTTTTTCTTAAGTTTATTTAAGATAGCGCTCATTGGTGGTTTTGGAAACTTCAAAATAAGTTCCTAGATTAAATATATGAGGGAATCGTTGAATCTAGAATAGTGACCTTAATTATGTAAGTAATTAACCTCGACTAGCACGGGTTAAGGAAAATAGTTAGTTTTTGAAATTTTTATGAAAAATAAATCAAAATATATTTCTTAAGAAAAAGAGAATAAAACTTAAATTTTATTTTATTTTTTAAACCATTGCAACATAACAGCATTGCCTCCCGGGAATAACTGAAACATTGTTTCATAAATGAAACAACATAACGATGCTACAACGCAACATAATATAAATGCATTTTCTATCTTTAATGGATTGAGCAAGCATCGATCGTTGGTACATAGGAGAATCACTCTAAACTGTTGGAGCTTTGGCATTGGGGAATGATGATCAACGAATGGTTTCCAATGATGGATCATGGAATGATGAATGTAGTGACAGTGATCATCGCCAATGAACGATCCAACTTCATGTAGGGGTTTTCTATTTGTGAATTGGATTTCCCCATTATTTCTTCCTAAACAACAAATGTGGATCAACCCACTAACAGGTCGATTCATAGGTCATTTTTTATTATGGGATGAGTTTGATTCTAGGATAAAACACCAGGAAAATAGATCCATGTGGAACCTATGTTTTTATTTAAATCTTTGTTTAGCCGCCCTTAAATTCTTACATGGATGGATCAAGGCCGACGTGAACAAGGCATGATCCATCCACCTTGGGTGTTCATCTAAACCCTCGTCCCCTGTACCCCCCCCCCCCCCCCGTTATTTATTTCTCTGATCTCCATTGCCGAAACAACTCAATAATCACAACATGGTGGCGGATCGTGGAAGCAACAGACAGGTACCACAGTATGAGGCCACGAAGACATGCGACCACCAGCTCAAAGGTTGGAGGCGGCATGTGAAAGGTGGTACGCTATAAAAAATTCAGCCTTGGATAGTGGTCCATGGTGGTGTGGGACACCAAAACCAACGAGGAGCCATGTTTGGCGGAGAAAGTCATAGCAGTGTAGAGGTGGCGCGCTGCGATGGTGAGAATGGGGCCCGCGGTGGAAGCTGCGGGTGGTGGAGCGGGCCACCGACAATAGCCGATGGCGGTGGAAAATGAAGACATGGTGTTCATGCCATGTCACACAGCTAGAGGGATACAGTCTAGCTAGACCGCAGTAATGGCGTACCCCATAGAAACCGGTGGGGTTTTCGAGAGACGCGGTTCGCCGCCGTGTCCTGGCTGGAGCAAGGCAGCTCTCTCACAGCAGGTCGAGAAGGAGGTGGTGGGCTCCCCTAGGAGGCCCAGTTGTTTCAGGATGGGGCCAACGGGCCAAATCAGATCTGGGTTGGTTTGGTGGACCCTGGGTTGGGTCAGTCCGACCGAGTTGGATCGGACCCGAACCAAACCGACCCCTTTTTAGTAAAACAGTCATAACTCACAAACTGCATGTCTGATTGATGAGTCATTTGCGGTGTTAGGAACCTTGTGATGGGTAAGTACTTTTGATATAATCCAAGTGAGTTTATGTTGAGGTAGAGTTGTGACTGATTAATTGAGGTGTAGATTCTCCCAGAATATGATGAGTAGTCATGTGGATCTTAGTGGCCAGGCTGACGAATAGTCATGAAGGCCTTAGTGGCCCAGCAGACAAATAGTTGTGCAGACCTTAGTGGCCCAGCAGATGAGTAGTCAGGCGAGCCTCAGTGGCCTGGCAGAAGAATAGTCATGCGGACCCCATTTTCTCAGCATACGAGTAGTCGTAATGACCTCAGGGGCCCGACAGACGAGGAGAAGAGCGGACCTCAGTGGCCTGAAAAACAAGCGGACCTCATTTTCCAGACATACCATAGTGACTCCTCATGGATGAGTCCCTCAATAGTAAAACATGTTCAGCTTTATGACTAATGAAATTTCTTTTTATGATTTAGGTTGTACCTGTTTGAGATATTCTTTGCTTTGTGTGTTCTTTTCATTTGTGGTTTTTCTTTGTGGTTCGGCATCCCTACTGAGTATTGTGTTACTCACACCTACATGGTCTTCACCCGCACATGACATGTCTTGTGCAGATGATTAGTGCTTTGACAGAGACCTTTGTGATCCAAGACCAGACAATTCCCAGTGAGGTTAGATAGGAGAGGTGTACTCCCACAGCTTACTCACCCCTACATGGGATTCAGTCACACAAGATGTGTCTTGTGCAAATAATCGACACTTTGATGGATACCTTCATGGTTCAGGACCAAACAGTGCCTATTGAGGTTAGACAGGTGAGGCGTACTCCCACAACTTCCTACAACTACTCTTTACCTACCCTTCATGTAGGGTTTTCTATGAATGAACTTTTCATAAGAATTTGTACTTTCTTATTTTTATCTTGCCTTGGTTGGGCTTGTATTCTAGCCCCTTTAAATTGATCTTGGACTTTATACTCTCAATGGTTGTCTTAGTGGCATACATGTTTTCCCTTTCAGCTTTGTGGGTTTGGGTTGTGAGTGTGTGTGTGTACAGGTACTCAGAAAATTCCTCCCACTTAAAGTTTATTTCCTTTGGTGCTAGTTTCCATCCCCTGGCCTTTGGGAGGTGGGCTTGTGGTAGTCGCATTATGGGCCCCAGGGGACAGGTCATGACAAAAACATTCTTTTCAAACTTTTATAAAAATCCAAAAATAACTTGTTCGGTAAAAATTTAGAAATATTTATTTTTAAAACTTTTTTAATAAAGTCAAGGGTAGTGAAAATTACTTCTTTATAAAATTTAAATTATATTAAATAACTTTTATAAAATAATTTTGATGATTTTGGACATGGAAGAAAAATTTCATCAACCAAAGAGAAAATATGGTTGGATTTTATTTAGAAACAATTTTTGACCATTTTAAGTAACAAAAAGAGAAAAGTTATTGGAATACTTCAAAATTCTAATAATAAATTTATTAGAAGAAAATATATGTGGTTTAAGGGATAAGATCCCCAAAATTTCCCTCAATGAAAATTTAGCATAAGAAATCCCAACAAGAAATGAGATTATAACATAATCCCTTACCATTTTTGAAATCTTCAAATCAAAAACCCATGGAAGAAATAAAATTACATTAATTTTTAAATCCCAATTATTTTCATGATAGGAATATTAAAATAAATTCATGGGTAGTATATTCACCAAATAAATAAATAAGGGGTGAATATGGCATATGTCTCACAAAAAATAAAAGTGATACAAGAAACCCTTACCACTTTGGTAACCTTTACATCAAAACACCTTGGGAGAAATAAATATAATTTTAACTTTAAATAACAATAAGTAAGAAGGATACATGATATAAAATTTCAAATGGGTAGTATATAAACTACATAAACATAAATAGGTTCACAACATCAAACATGTCTCAATGAAACAATATTGAGAGTAAGAAACCTTACCTAAAGTCTCATCTATCTTTATACATGTTCGAACCTAATTTATAATAAATATAATTTTATTATAAATATATCAAAAATTATACTTATAATATCATAACATATATTATTTTATTATAACATCTTATCACCAGTTTATTGATAATTCTTTATTAATATCACTATTTTAGGTGATAGCTACTTCGTTTTTTATACATGTCATAGTCCTTGTACATTGATCATAGTTCCATAAACTCCAAAATTTTAATCATTTCATGAATATCATATTTAATAATTATAAAATCTTTTATAACTATTCATATAAATTGGTGATGAAAAATTAATTGCATCACTTAATGGAGATAGTAGTCTATACGTAACCCTGAGTGATGTTTCCACTTTTTGATGGATAGAACGAAAGAAAATATAATAATAATTTACCTTTAAAAAAGTATAATAATATATATATATCATATATATTCATTAAATACATCATTATAACCATAAATATGAAGCATTAATGAAAAACGAAATGCATCACTTCATAGAGGTCATAGTCCACTCATACGCACGAATGATGTTTTCTTTTCCAATAAGATGGGAAAGAGTTGGATAATGGTTGTTACATAGTAATTATAAAAATAATGTATACCAAAGTTACTGTATTAATTATTTTATAATGGATACCATATGTATTTATGAGGTATAATAAGAAATAAAATTGAATGCACTCAGTTAAGAGTATTACATATTCATTGAAAAACCCCCTTTTGGCTTACACCTTAAGCCTTGAAATGATGGAATTTTAGAAATACTATAAACTATAGGACATGGGTAAGGAATATAGGATCATATTAGGGTATTTATTATCTGATATAGAAGGATAAAAATTTGTGAATAAGGGAAGAGAGGAGGTTCCCTCTTATAATTTCATGAAAGGACACACTTGGAATTATATAAAAGATTAAATAATATATATATATATATATATTATAATCATGTAAAGTGGAACCAAAGCACCCAAAATAAAAATATAATATTTTATAGCTTCTAAATAAACTCAAAAAAAAATCATATTTAGGAACGTTTTGGATACATTATAATCCTTATCTCCTAGTTAAACCACTTTAAACCCATTTTAACCTTAATTGTTATAACTTAACTTTTTACCATGATATCATAATTAATAAGAAAAAAAAGGTGAATTATACAAAAATTTGGAAATTATGATTCCAAATTTTGAATCCATTTTATCAAATTCAATTTCTATAGGTTGTAAAAATTACTTTTAATATAATAACACAAAATGGTAAAAACATTTTTTTTAATACCTGATTTAAGCATAAAAATCCGTTTACATTGAAATCAAGTAAAAAATTGGATTCTGGAAAAAAAATGTTTATTAAATAAAAAAGGATGGTTTATAGACTTTTTGATCAATAAGAAACCTAATTTCACCATCCTACCTTACCATTAACTATAATGAACAAAAATAGTTTTTTATTTTAATAAAATATAGCTTTTATAAAAAAAAGTAATAATTGGGTTACTAAATTCAAAATAATGTTTTAAAATACATTATTTAACTCATTAAACATATATTTTGTTAATAAAAATTCATATAATATGATATTGTAAAGTTTTAGACATAGTTTAAAGCTTATACCAAAGTTTTAACTATGTTTTTTCCATTTTACCATTATAGAAGTGACAAATATTTATCGTGGTTACTATTCATAATGATAAAAAATAAGGTGAAAATATTAAATTTTATTAATTATGATGATTCAAAATATATAATACATTTTATAATAATAAATTTCTAGAAGTTTCATTAATCCATTTTAAAATAATCCTACAATATGTAATGAAAACTGTTTTTATATAAATTCTTTTTTAACCTTAAAACAGGATTAATTCTTATGACTTTCCTAATAAACACCATTATATGAATGGTAAAAAAAATTATTAAATATTTAATATTTAATTTTAATTAAAATAAATTTTCAATAGTGATTAATTTAATTTTTTAATATAAAAACACATTGTGAACATAAAAACGTTTTTTTCGAAAAAAAAATTATTTTACTTTCAAATGATTTTATTTTCCTTTATATTAAATTTTTAACCAATGAATTAATTTTATAAATGTGTAAAACATAATTTTTCATAATTTATTTAGTCTTATTCATACTCTTCAATCCAATGTCTAGGTGAAAACTATCACATTAAGTAATAATATATCATTAGTATATTGTAATTTGTTTAAACTCGGTGTTTCATGTAAAGAAAGCTATCAAAGAAATTAAATTTATTTAAAGATAAATATATCATAAAATATTTTTTTGTAACATTATTCCCCCTTTTAAGAATTTATCCCTATAAATTCTTTTACACTGATGCAAACAACTATAGATATTTCTGCCTCATCAAATCCTCGAGTTCCCATCTAGCTTACTCTAATTTAAGGTTTCTACACAAAATTTTAACCAAGTGAGTGGTAGTATTCCGAAGAAATTTTCCTCTATGATATGGAATCTACATTTTGTTTTCATAATAATATATATATTTCTTCATTGGTACTAACTTTGATTTTAGTACAGTTGAAAAATTAGGTATTTACTTCCTCAAAAGTGATATATGGAACACTTCAGGAACTTGAGAGAGATTTGGTGGAAGCACCAAGAGATAAGATACTATCCCAACATGATCAAGAATTTTTAAGGGAATGATATATCAATAGGTCATATTGCACTTAATTTTAAATATCATAAACTTCTACCAAGAATATATTCCTAGGAATACCTTTTCACTAACTTCCAACTCTAGATCACACTGACGATTATCAGAATAACTTTTCTATCGACTATCAGCTTCCATTATATGTTTATGAATAAATATAATATAATATACCATTTCTATATCTAGATAAAGTCCAAATATATTTCTTTACACAACTTCATCCTAGGTGTTTCTTTGGGATTCGTGGCATGGAATGGGTTATGCTCGTTGTGTTACCATTGTCACTTTTCCATGAAACCCCCAAAGGTCCCCCCATCCATAGCTTGGTATGGTCCTGCTTTCTAAAGGCCAGTGTTCATATGGTTTTTCAAGCCCAACAACTCTTGGGGACTCGGATTGGTTGAGAGGATGGGAGTTCAGTCTCAACACACCCTTTTGGGGGAATTATTGCCTACTCGAGGACTATCTTATATATTTAAGATATGTTTCTGAAATCCTTCCCAGACCCTGATACAGTACTGGTTACCCCTGTGTCAATAACTTGATTACAAACATGTATCGATAGGTATTATCATGTGTATATCATGAATTCTCTATCGCTCTCTTATTTAATTATGATTCTTTAGACTATGCCAATGCTTGAGCACTTTGAAGATTATTGTCGTCCAGGGGGGTGGTTGGTGTCTTGAATATGGGATGAGACCTCTATAGGGCATCCTATGTATCTTGTTGGAACATGAATCAAAACCCACATAGTTCTTTCAATATATTTTAAGGTCATATGACTGCACCCATCCATAAAGTTTAACATCATACAATAAGGATGTGAGTACTGGGATCGAACCTCGATGAGGTGTCCAATGTATCCTATTTAATACAGGAATCAGAGTCCACAAAGTTTTTACAATGGGTATCTATGTCGTGAGAGATATATAAATTGAGGCCTTAGGCGAGACTTATGCATATGAGACTACCCTGGATTGCTCCTTTAGGAATATATCCATGTGAGCAGTGATGGGATGTAATCAAGCTTACACCCTGATGGTAATTCATCATTAGAGAAATTTTCATCATATAATTAGTAAAACCACCACTAGCCTCTAAGCCCACATGATCCATGCTCGGTGTAAGAAACAATAGATATCAGGAGGTTATACATATTACCTGAGAGCATACCAATAAAGGGTTTACACATTAAGGTCACTCTTATGGAAGACATTTTATGGATCTTGGGCCTTAGGAAGGATTCCTACGTATCTCGGATATGGTGGGAATCAGAGTCTTCATAGTTTAGTTCATCTCAAACCCACTAATGGATTTTAGGTACTCAAGATCTTGATCAAGGATTATAAATAGAATGATTCCAATACATGAGTCCTCTCCTCGTCCATTGATGGATGAGGGGGTGTCAGACCTATGGGAGGATTTAATCTCGTAATCTAGGAGAAATCGAAATAGAAAGGGACTTACACCGAAGTGGATGCCCATTGGAGCTCAGGCCTTAAGAAGGCTTACTATGTATCCTGATTATAGTGGGAATCAGAGTTCTCATAATTTACATATACCTTAACCTACTGATAGGATAAGTTAGTTGATCATGCTTGGATATATTATGGGAATACCTAGAATTTTAGGAATGCTAGGAACTTATACCAAAATGGATTCCCTGTTGGAGGGGACATATTTTATTATGTTTATAATCAGGGCTTACACTCTAGGGTTACCCGTGATTGGTTGGAGATTACAATCTGAGGCTGCCCATGATTGGTTGGGGCTTACACTCAGAGGTTACCTGATTCGTATACTTATATCATGTCATTGGTCGGGGCTTATATTCTAAAGCTACATGTGATTAGTTCAATCATTCCATACTTCTGGTCTAGGCTTACACTTTGGGATTTCCCTATTGGTATACTTACATCATTTCATTGTTTGGGGATTACACTCTAAGTCTACCCATGATTGGTTCACTCATACCATGTTGCTGGTCTGGGATTACACTCTGGGATTTTTCGATTGGTATACTTACATCATGTTAGTGGTCAGGGCTTACACTTTAAGGCTACATGTGATTAGTTCACTCACTTTTTATCCTCTAGTGGATTAATGATATGTGGTGATAACTAGGATGGTCTGTCCGAGGGGATGACAATATTAGGGTTTCATGAATTCATGATCCTAACTCGTCAAGGTCACTTCCTTCATATAATGGGAATGTGGCTAAGTATTCTTAGTCAAGGTCCACATGGCATGAGTTCAAGTAGGTATGTTGAGAAAAGTGGTCATGTCATAAGGGATTTTCATGACATGTCTCTATCTTCTAATGGGAAAGTATTTATTGGATAATTGATATGTTGGGGAACCTGTCTAACATAGTGTAAAATCCAAGGATGGCTTCTTAATCAATTTTCATGTTATGGATATCTTCTCATGGGTGAAGCAAACATGTATGAGATGCTTCGCATGTCTGGGGTTCTATGCATGATTGACTGAATGGCCTCCAGTGTCTTCTCCTTAGTGAAGCAATCATGTCAAAGGTGATTCACATGACTAGGTGGACATGATGGGTGTGATTCACATGTCTAGGTTAACATGTTAGGAATGCATTGCAAGTCTAGGTGGACATGTCAGGAGTGCTTTGCATGTCCAGGTGGACATGTCAAGAGTGCTTCTCATGATCAACTGAATTCTCTCAGGTCTCTTCACCGGATCAAGGTGAACATTTCTGAGGTGTCGTGCATGATAAAAAGATGCTTTGTATGACCATAATGAGAATTCCTAGATGAATTTCTAGGAAATCTTGTGGAGTTGCGTTGTGGATGCGTTGTGTGTCCTTCAGCGACTATGAACACCACTCACCTCCCTCATTTTGATCTCCTTCGCTTTATTTGAGAAGGCCTAGGATCACACAACTTGGTATGATCCATATACATGATTTTCACTTTATTTTTTGATTATTCTTTGCATGACCATTATGGGTTGTGTAGAGAGAACACAAGCATATCATGGACATGTCTATCTACTTATCACTATAGTACCATAGGGTTTTCTGGTCATACCTAGGTACTTCCATGCAGTGAGGCGAACATGTATGTGGTACTATCCTCGGGAAACCACATGTCAATATGGACATGTTTTCAGATGATTTCCTAATTATACTAACATATCAATGACTCCTTCACATGATCAAAATGTGTTGTCTTATGAAGTCTTTGCATGATCGAGGTAGGTAGCTCTAAGGTGCCTCAAATGACTGGTGTGACTTGTCTTTGGGTCATTTCATGACTATAGTGACACATCAAAAGGTTGTTGTGAGTCCTTTTTGACTCATCTGAGGCTTTCCATACAGTCAAGCATGGTATGTCCATGGTTTTCTAAAGACACTATGAGACCATCGAAGGGTATCGTGAGTGTGCTTAGGGTCTTTATCTCATTCAAGTTCTTCATGTTCATATTCAAATGGGTTATTCCTTAAGTTTAAGGGGGAATATGCACTCGATTTCTCATGATGAAGGAATACACTATAGGGTTTTCATGATGTGGGTAGGTTTCTTCCATGGGTTCCTACATGCACTAAAGGGATGTTCTCGTGATACCCCTTTGTTTGTGTGTGTTTCATGAGTTCAAGTTGGGCTCACGAAGGAGTTTTTGGACTTTCACAGAGGTACCCTAATAATTTTTTGAGCATGGAACGAGGTTCCTTGGTTCATATGAGAAAGGTTTTTCCACTGACATCGCATAATTCATGCATATTCATGGGGTCAAGTGATGAGCTTCATACTCATGAACAAAGAGGCTGCATGCAAAGGAATGCACGGGTGATGGTGATTACATGTCTAGGAGTGAGAAACATGTGGGTCAAATATCCTAACTCTATATATGTAAAGGAAAACCATAGGTATCCTCTATGTTGGGGAGTCCATTTCTAAGGTCGCATGAAGAGTGGATGGGGTCTTTCAGTTGACCATTTAGTCATGCGACGGAGGTTGTGCACCAACACCTTCATATGTGTGGGCATGCACTGTGTGACATGATCAACCATGCGAGTGCATGATCTTAAAAGGTATCGTTCAAGGGACTCTGCAAGCATGTATAAGGACTGAATCCTGGTCTAAAAATAATCATACATGGTCAAGGTTCTGCTTTGTACTAAGCCTTCCAGGGGTTCACGTGACCTTGAAGGTGTCTTCAGATAGACACCCTGACCCGGAGTGGGTCTGTTTTTTGAGTCTTCGTGTACTAGGTAATGCATATACATGGAACTTAAGGAGGATGACATGGTCATGTGTCCAAAGGTGCATGAGGGCATCACTGGTGCAGGGCACCCACATTGGAGGATATCCATCTTGGTTATCAAATGCCAGAGATGGAATTCCACTTGATGACGGGTCTACAAAATCCCGAGGCCATCCTGTTCATGAAAATTGTGTGTCTTCAATAGGGTTTGAAAGTGACTTATTAAGCACACCAAGGGCTTGTGGGAGGCATTCACATGCCAAGATGATCATGTTCAGGGGACTTCATGGAGTCACTGCAAGACAAGGATTTCGGTGGTATTCACACTTGCGGGCACCAGTATGGGTACGCCGTATGAACTCGCATTGCTCATATGGTGGCATGATCTATGAGGTTCTTGGAATTCAATCACGTGATCATATGAAGATCACATGATGGGTTATTTCGAAGGCAACCTGTAGCAAACTCCCATGAGAGAGATTACCTGAAGGGGTTCTCTGAAGTCATCCTGTGGTGAACTCCCATTAGAGAGATTACCTGGAGGGGTTCTCTGAAGGCAGTGGATGTCTTCCCTTCTATTCTAGAGCTCCCTTTCCCTCTCCACTCACCTAAATTTTTTAGGATGTGAAGGGGTTTATATAGGCCATGTGAGGTTGTCCCTTCTACCAATTTTTATGGGATGAGGGAGTGTTTTTTTATATGCTTTCAAGAAAAAAAATTAAAACCGCATAGGATTAATTTTTTAAAAAAATTAAGCCTTAAAGGCGACATCGTTGATGCTGCCTTTCCATTTATGCGCAAAGGCGGCATTGGCAATGCCACCTTTGAGCATAAACCCAAAGGTGGCATCAACGATGCCTCATTTTTCCTTAAACAACAATTTTTTTCAATTTTAATTATTTTTTAATATATTTAAAATTTTAATGTTTTATTATTATTTTTTTATAGTTATATATATATGTATATAAAGAAAACAAAATGTTTCAATATAATTTATCGTTTATTCAAGTACGTGACTTTTAAAACATATAAAATATAAAATGTAAGACCGATATGAATGAAATTTTCAATATTTATTAAACATATAACAAGTTGTTAAAAATAAAAAAAATTATTAAAAAATGTTGATGAAAAAATAATTTATAATCTTTCCAATCCACCTACTTGAAACTTAAAAATGTTTCAAGTTCATGCCTTTTTCTAGCCTATAAAATATAAACTATAAGATAGATATGAATGAAATTTTAAACATTAGTTAAACATATAATAATTAGTTGAAAATAAAAATAATTTCTTAAAAATTGTGGATGAAAAATAATTTTTAAGTTTCTAATCCACCTACTTGAAACTTAAAAATGTTTCATGTACATACTTTTTCTATCCTATATAATATAAACTATATGACTAATATGAATGAAATTTTAAAATTTGATTAAACATATAACAAGTATTCAAAAAAAAAAATTCTTAAAAAATGTGGATGAAAAATAATTTATAATCATTCTAATCCACCTACTTGAAACTTAAAAATGTTTCAAGTATGTGAATTTGCTAGCCTATAATATATATATTATAAGACTGATATGAATAAAATTTTAAACATCGATTAAACAAATAATAATTAGTTGAAAATAAAAATAATTTCTTAAAAATTTTGATGATAAATAATTTATAAGCTTTATAATCCACCTACATGAAACTTAAAAATGTTTCAAGTATATTCCTTTTCTAGACTATATAATATAAACTATAATACCGATATGAATGAAATTTTAAACATTGATTAAACATATAAAAACTAGTTGAATTTTTTATTTTTATTTATATGGGTATTATAGTTTATATTTTATAGGCTTTCAAAGTCAAGTAGGTGGCTTAGGATCCTCCTTGACATTCATTCATTTTGCTCTCACTTCTGAGTTACTTTTCTTACATTCCTTTAATTATCATTTATTTATTTTATTTATGAAAATCTTTATTTTCAACAACATTTTATATGTTTAGGATATATTTTAAATTGTATTTACATTGTTTTTATATTATATGTTTTATAATATTTTTATGTTATTTACTTGAAATTTAATAATTATTCCTATGACATTGAAATCTGTCAAATATATGCTATGCCTAAAATATAAATGAAAACTAAAAAACTGGATAAAAATACAAGAAGGGATAATAGTAATAATAGTATTTTCATTTAAGTAGACATTAAACATATAAATGAACATGTAGAATTAATTCCTATGTCTATGGGAAGAAGATTATGTCCCATATGGTGGTCTGGGAATAGGATGTATTCATCGAGTGCACAGTGGAGTCTGATGACCTAGAGAGGGCTGATCCTTAGGCATTGGAATGTCGAATATCGTATCCTCTATCTCTATTTCAGTGGGAGGAGCTATCAATTGCCTATCGTACTACCCTATGGATTTGTCTCCCACTAGGGTGGTAGAAGGACTTTCCATCATTATAGTGGGGAACCAAACCTGCAATGGAGCTATACCCCAAGAATGAGATAGATCTGGACCCCAAGGCTATGATGGATCTAAACCCCAAGGCTATGATGGATCTGGACCCCAAGGAATCGATGGATCTGAACCCCAAGATGGAGATAACTATGGATATCCTGTCAAGAAATATGGATCTGATTCCACCTGAGGTACATCATGAATTAGCTAATGTTGGACCACTAGAGGGATGACCTCTGCCTATGGAAGAGGTGAGGCCTAATTTGTAGCATGGATCTATCTACGTCACCGTGTTCATGGCTCCTCAGCACCAGCAGCTGCTGCAGGATGTTCCTTTGGGGAAGGAACCTCCTATCTCCGGGTTGGACGCTCGAAGATTCTCTCAGAAAGCATATGAAAAAACTCCATCGCCTCCGGCACTATAGCATAGATGACTACACGACTAAAGACCCCCTTCTCCACTTCATCACTCATGTGAACAAGATTGTTTGTGTGACTTCCTTGTAAATAGATTCAAATTGAATTATAAAATAGTTTAATAAACAAACTAATAGAAATTTATTGAATTACCATCCTCTGCATCTCTCTGTAGTGTCGAGTAAGATACAGTATAGACTTCAGTCGATAGCATGAATCATACTCAACCTGATCTGAAAGAAAGAATCGATTCGTAGGTACACCCTGAATAAAAAACTCTACATGACTGTGCTGGCAATCGATAAAGTGGGCATGTAATCAGGGCCAGTCCTCATCCTGCCTTCATGTGACCGTCATCCTATAAAGCTCCTATGTCTATCTCGACGATAATGGAATCGGCTGAGCACATAAAAAATAGCACATGACTCTGTCAGGTTGTTGCCACTCAATAATATGGAAGTGAATGATGGGGGATACATCCATAGAATCCTCAAGACAAATAGTACAGTATGCTAGAAACTGGTCCATAATACTCCAGTATGGAAACCATGAAATCTGAAATGACATTTGACTTTGTCGCTCCTAACTAAGAACCAAAATTTATGCTATTATTAAATTTGTTAGACAGTTATAGATTGTATATACATACCTGATTAGGTAAGATATAGTCCAACTAGAGCTGATATATACCCAAATGGTGTATCAGAACCGTGTCAAAATTGTGTCGCTAACACCACCTGTAAAATACATCATCGATAGTGAAAAAATAATGAGAAATTAAATTCAGTAACTCCTAGTAGCATCAAAAACCAATAGAAATGACTGATCATACAAGCGTCCATGTGGAGCATCATGCAGCACCTCCATCTCGATCGGTGGACCAACAAGATCAGGGTAGAATGCAGGGATGTGCTCCCATGCCCACATCTGAATAAGGATGACACGTCCCCAGATACATGTGTGGTCCCTATGGGAAAGCATGTATAATGCTTGGTACGTGTATGAAAAACAAAATTATCCATAGCTATACATCCCAACCCGTTTAAAGTCCTCTAGTTTGGGTAGATACATCATGTGCACGTACATCCCCGAGTGATTTGTACACATGGTCCCACCAATGATCCGTAATATTTATGCACAAGCATAACGCATGACAGTCAGCTTTCCAGCATCATCGGGTAAATGTGGAATCTGTACCTGCAACCAAGTCATAGATATGGATGCTCCATCTGTAGTCCAATGGTTAGAAAAAAAATTTCCAAGCCTAAAAATCACTAATCAAGGTCTGTCCAAGATGCACGAGTGGGTCCATTAACAGGTCTCCCGTAGATAGGAAGATCGAGAAGTACTGCGACATATTGGAGGGTTATGGTTATCTCTCCCTCAGTCAGGTGGAATGTGTGTGTCTCTGGTCTCCACCTCTCAATGAGGGCATCAAGTAGGTGATGGTCTACAAATGTGAAATCTGATACGGCAAGGCCATAAAAGCCATCATGGCGCAAGTATGGTCTAATTCAATTTGGAGGCTCCTTGTGATGAAAATGGTGCACTCGACGCACCCTGGTCGATCGATCTGCACTTCCCTCTAACACGACCTAGGAAATATGGGTACGCTACAGAGTGAGTAGTATGGTATAATTAAAATTCATATAAACAAATTAAATGATTTGAAAGTGTAAAATGTAAATATAATGTTATGGTCAGCATAATGTTATGACTTGTAGAATGCAATACATTCCATGTTCATTCACATTGTTTTATGAAGTTATTTTTACCAAAATAAATATAATTCTCCAAGTCTTTTGGTTTTTAATGAAATAATGATAATAAGAGGAAATAAGAAAAAAAAATAGATAATGGTAAAGACAACATTTAAAAATTTCCCCACATATGATAATTGTGGAATTAAAAACATTGATACATGCTTTAAGGGAATATATCTTAGAATAATCCAAGACACTAATTTAAAGAATATGTTATTGATACTTTTGAAGTGGAATGATATTTATTCCTATGTATTTTGATCCAAGAAATATGTTTTGAATGAATTTTACTAATGAAATTATCTTTGTAAGAATAATGTAATATATAAGGTTTGTATTGTAATACCATTTTTTATCTATGTAGATACTTTATAAATTAGTTGTTTATGTGTATATGTTTCCAAAGTCACTAGAATAGTATGATTATGGAATAGATCATTCTATTATTTAATGAACATTATTATACTAATAATTTATATCTTTGTATGAAAATTAATTATCATTATAGTATTTATATGATGAAGTTTTAGTTAACCATAGGATACCAGGATGTGCTGACATCTATGACAACCTTGGGAATAATTCCATGTATATGATGATATCATCTTGTTTTGATAACAATTATAAATGACCTAGGATAATGACAAGGTTTCATTGAAGAAGGTTTCATAATTTAGACATCCAATGAATTATTTTCCATGATTATGTTCTCTCCCACTATGATTATTGTTTATTACACTATTCTTTGTTGTTTTGTTAAATTAGTTGAACCCAAAGAAATCATTTTAATGTTGAATACGATATAAAATTCATTGATTCTCTCCCTGAGAAATGTAATGTAATAGGATATGGAATGAAAAATATTTTTTTCATGCTTACTAGAATTTTCAAGCTATGAATAACATTTTTATTCGAATAAGAAAATGAAGGAAAAAAATTATATCGGGTCTTGATTTTGGGATTTTTTTATGGTTTAGGGTTTAGGTTTGTGAATTTTGGGTTAGGGTTTAGGTTTTAGGGTTAGGTTTAGGGTTTGGGTATCTCCATGTATCAGGATCCGCATTGATTGCCTTGTTAATTTCTTGATAGCGATCAGATATCAAACAAACACCTCGAATGTTGGTGAAATGGTTGCTGATACATGCCAGAAACCAACTCCATGATTCATAGTTTTCTTTCTCTACAATGGAAAAGGAAAGAGGAAGAGGTGAACGGTTTCCATATTGGGTTTTCGCAATCAACAATACGCCCTTGTATTTTCTGTATAGAAACGTTCCATCAATCTGAATGAACTGTTTGATAAAATGAAATGTAGAGATATAGGGAAGGAATACATAGAACAACTAATGAAATTGATCATGAGATGAATCAAGTCAGTTAGTGTGAGACACTTGTTCGTTTGTATCAAGTTGGAAGATAACATGGTTATGATTCCTCATTATGGATAACAATTGTGGTAACACCCGATATGAGGCAACCCAATCACCATAAACCTTCAAAATTTCCTTCTATTTCACTATCCATGCCTTATTATAGGAAATGTTATAAAAAACGAATGTTGTATCCTCTCTTACACAAGGGATATCAGAACATCTTGTCGTGTCTTAATCATCTCAACAACAATAGATGACACAAATTCTGCATCCAATAAGGTATGATCTTATGTGAGGCTTGGCTGAACGCAAGTATGAGCTGCCTCAAACCTTGAGATTCTCCAACCTCCAAATTCAATGTCTGGAATCACCCTCAAGAAAAATCTACAATCATCCCCATACTTATAAAACCATATGACATATTTACTATGGAAATATTCATGTGCTATATAGCTACAATGCCTCTCAATGTGAAATCTCTTTAGTGTGCTTTTTAATTCATCTTTACTTGGAAAATTCCTTCCATCATATATGGTTTTTTTGAACTCACTAAACATATCTGGTACAACTCTGGGGGACTCAGTTGCTAGTGTAAGAACATTATTTTCAAATTTAGGAACACGTGTCATTGCTTCTGACCAAGATGTAAGGAGTGGTGTATGATTTATTGTAGGTCGAGGTTGATGTAAAACTAATTCATTTTTCAGAACCTCCTCCCTAACTTCTGTTAGTCCCTCATCGTTAACATTTTTTTAACCCTCAGATCCATCATTACGAAACTCTGCATCATAAGTCGGATTGACATGTATATTTGGGAGATTATCTTGGTTGTCATATTCTACAAAATTTGGAATAGGTTCAATTTCATGGGGCGGACTGTCTTCAACCACTCTTGTAAGTCTACGTCTTTGTACAACTGGATGTTGTTGTTGTATTGTAGAAACATAAATGTATAACTCCATCATGATATCATATGAACATTGAGAAAATAAATTAATTTCATGTACCCACTGCGCATCAGCAACCAATGGAAAAGATTGATGTCACAGTGTTGCTGAGAATTGCAAATGTCTATAGCTCAGAGACTTGATCTCTTGATCGGGTCCCAGATTTAAGGAACCATGAATTCTCTCTTGAAGGTCACTTATGGTTACACAATCAGCTATAATAAACACTGTTATTGGTTGTGTACTGTAATAATCTCCTTTCTCAGTTTGAATAACCTCCCCATAAAAGTACACATAGGCAAACATGACTCTCTATGTCAAAAATTTTTCTTTCATCAAAATTATCACAATGTAACCAATATTAACAATGATGGTTGACCATATAATATTTATTAGAATGTAATTTTAGGATTCCTTTTTATACCCTAAAATATTCTAGTAATGTTTCATTATATAAAATTTTATTAGAATATAAGTCCCATAACATTTTGGAAACCAAGGTAAAGCATTCATGTGTTATTTAATGAATTTTTAATCTTCATTTCACTTTATATGATCATAAGTATCATTATCTAATAATTATACAGATTTATATTTTAATACTATGTTATTTATTAATTATTCTATAATTAATCATTTCTAATAATAACTATTATTTCTAAACTATATAATTTTTACGATACTAACATTTTAAAAAAATTATTCTCCATTTCATTTTATATAATCATAATTGTCAATTTATCAACTGATTTTCTTAGTACAGTTTTTATCTAATAAATAATTCTTTAATCACTAGTTAATCATTATTATTTTATTCTTTAATTATTTATTATTTAATCATTAATCATATTTTTTTCATTAGTTAATTATAATTAACTAATCATATGTATTTATTTTTAATCCTAAGTTATCATTAATTAATATATAATTAATATTTACCAATAATAAGTATTATTTCTAAACAATATATTACTAATTAAACTACTTAATACATAACATCATTAATTACTAATAATAACTTTCATTCGTTAATGCTTTAGTCCTTATTTCACTATATAACATCATAATTATCATTTTATCATTGATAAATATACTGATTTGATTTTTCTTTTCTTAGATATTTTATTAGTTTATAAAGAAAATATGAATCATCTTAAGCATATCCCCCAGGAGTGTCAAACTAGGAGTGCAGCAAGGCCCATTGTCATGTACCAGGATACCCTCAGTCAAGATCAAAACTCCTTGTTGGATTTTTCACTCCTAGGTACATCTGTGCCAGAGCCACATCCACTTGTTTGTATCCAAAAAAGGATTTGATTTCTTAGATAACCACATAATCTTTATGCTACCAAAATTTCACAATACTTAATCCTAAGTTAATATATACTTAATCATTACTTAATCATTACTAATAATAATAATTATTCCAAACTATATATAACTAATTACCCAACCTAATAAACAAAATATTTAAAACTAACTAAACTACTTAAAAAGTGGAACATTTAAAAATAAAAAGAATTAAATTAAATAAATAAAAAAACATTAACATAAATAAAAAAATACCTCTAAATAATGATTCTCAAAAAAACCACTTTCTTTTGGACCACCGACTCTAACGCATGGAAAATGAATTTTTTAGAGAGAGAAGCAGTCGATTTAGGAGAGTTGAGGAAAAAATCAATTGAAGAGAATGGGGGGATTCCCTTTTATAGGGAGATGCGACAAAGGTGGCATAGTTGATGCCAACTTTCGCCTATGATTGAGATCAAAGGCAGCATCCCCCCACCTTTTCCATGTCATCGATCTGAGCCAAAGGTGGCATGGGGGATCGAAGGTGAAATCGGCGATGCCACCTTTGTGGTGTATTTTTAATAAAAAATAACCTATTCCATTTTTAAAAAATTAGAAAACGTAAAAAAACTCGATGAAGGACATGTTCCCATTGCATTGCATGTCTTTTACTTGTGAGGGAATCACGTAATATGCAAAAAATCTGAAATAAATGAGATTTAAAACATGTAGAAGCGGAAGGGGTTCCCATTCGTAAAAATTTTCAATACTCCCTGCACATTCACCCTTAGTTTTCTTTTCCTCAATCACATGATCAAAGGATGATCGTGCGATGATTTCCAAGCACCGGGAAGGATCTTGTAGAAGGCTATTGGGGTTCATGGAGACCTCAGTTGGCTGTACTTGGTTTACTCGAATGATCATGGAATGATCATGTGAAATCTTCAAATGTTGTTGGGGACTCTCACGGAAGGCCAGTAGAGCTCGTGGTTTGGATCTTGTGATGGCTTCGTGCTGTCATCTCAAACTTGCGCGAACATCAGTGCTTATATTTTCCTTGGTTGCATGATCGAAGGATGATCATGTGATGGACCTCATTTGATTGCCTTATACTCGAATGGATATTGGTAAGGTGTTGAAGACATGGCAGTGACAATGAGTGAGCATTGGGTGTGCCTCAGGGTGTCGAACCAGTGTGGCAGGAGGTCAAAGACGAGGGTCCTGAGACACGCGAGCTTAGCTTGGTTCAAATTCATGATAGGAAGGTGCAAGAATATGGATGAGATTAGAAGGAGATATTTTAAATTGTAAATCATTGGGAGGCTTGATCAGAGGGCCCTAATTTGATCATGTGGAAAACATATGTGTCCCACATATAATTCTCATACTGCCTTCCCTCCGGTATAAAATCTATTCTATGGTGGATATTAGTTTGAGTCGATAATGGGTTCTATATCCATACCATATTTGGCATGGTGCTTGTATCATTGGAAGAAATGTGGTACATGCATGAATATCGGTGCCAACAAAATGCCCCACCGTAGAATGAGATTCATCGGAATAAAAGAATCTTATTCTAAGGAAAATGTAAATCACTTTGTTTCATATCTGAATATCTAATGATCATGGCCCTAAACTCCCTGAGAGACCTTGTTCTAGGTATGTCTAAGGATCTCTCAAGTTCTTATATAAATGATATATCTGGCCACAACTACTCGACTGCCTTGGTTGAATCAACTAGTTTGGCTAGTGTCTACCCATATGTTTTGGCTAAGGGTTGTAATAAAAATCCTTGACTATTAAGAAAAAAATTCTTAGTAGAATTTTGGGTCTAAGTTATATCTTCTTAAACCATAGGCCTTCATGTATTCCCTTCTCCATGTATTATTCCACTATTTGGAATGGTGCTTGGATCATTGGCAGCAATGTGGGATATGCATGATTATCAATGCCAACAAAATACCACACCATAGATTGAGATTCATCGGAATGAAAGAATATTATTATAAGGTAAATGTAAATCAATTTGTTTCATATATGAATATCAAATGATCATGGCCCTGAACTCCCTAAGAGGCCTTGTCCCAAGTATGTCTAAAGAGCTCTCAAGTTCTTATACAGATGATATATCTGGTCACAACTGCTTGACTAAATCCAATATGGGAAGTAGCTTCGGCATGGGGCATTGATACCTTGAAATTAGAATGTAATTAATATCCAAACTGAAGCAAGTATAGGGTGGAATGTAACTTGTGGATAGATCCAAAGTAAAATACTTAGATTTCTCTATGTATCCCATGAGTATGGGAATCAAGCCGCATGTAGTTTGGAAATATACTATTATGAAAAATCAAGATCATGCGTAAGGATAATAGGTTCATTGATATGGAACTCTATGAAGATTTTCAATATGTAGATATATCTCACAAGTAGGAGGGGAAATGTCACCATTTTGTGGTAAAATCTTTAGTAGAGAATCGTTTCTTATTGGAGATGTTGATCATCACATCCATTATGCCTTTCCTCTATGTGTAATTCCAAACAGATCCAATTTCATGGATTCTTGACTTCTAGTAGGTTTCTTTTCCAAAAATGTTTAGTACTACCCACTAATATGAAATCCTTCTTTGATGCTCCTGCTTCAGTAGTATTTAGATCGTCTGGTTTACGAGGACAATTTGGATATGGTAACCTTGCTAAAGGTAAAATGATCTAAAATTTTTCTATATCATGGGAAATAGGAGCATAGATTGATTTTTTGTAAGGCCGTATAGGGGTCCCAAAATCATTGTATCTCTTTATTTACTTTACCCCAATTTTTGCCTATGATTAATATAGGGGAAGACTTAGTGGGTATGGACTTGGATTTTTCTCAGGCCACCTTCTTACAAGTTCTGTGCCTCTTTCATTTTATAGATGCTCAATGTCACTTGGATCAAACAAAGTATATGTCCAACAAGAATTAACTCAAAGTTTTTACAATATACCTTTATTGGGTTTTCACCTTAGAGAGCATTACGTCTTCTACTACTTTGAGGTCTTACGAGCTAGACCATCATTGTTCTATAATTTAGGGTCTTCAAGATCGGACCTTTGAAGATTCCATGTGTTTTAAATTCATACTGCTATGACTTTGGTGTGCCACGTAGGTTAAACTCTTATTTCAAGGACTTTGGTATTCCACATAGTTTAAAGTCTTACTACTATGAATTTTATGGAATATGGGGCCGGTATACTAGGGATCACTTAAAACACTATGGGGTGATAAGTTCTATCATGGTGTTGTCGGGGCTCATGAGGATTGGATTTCCTTTCTTACATGGAAGGGATTTATTCAGTTTGTGGGTTAAATCCCTTATACATCGATATCATGGCCAAGTAAAGAAGATATCCACTCTTTTTTAAGGGATACAGACGATTCATGGGGTGGATATGGTTGAGGTTGAAATAATAGGGAAGCTAGGCCCACATTGATAGTTGGGTTGTGGATGGTGTAAGTCACAATACAAAAGTGTAAGTCAGGTGTTATAGAATGGGGTAGACATGTCAGGTATGTCCCTTGACACTATGGGGGTTTTAGGTTCTGCCACACCATCATTGATGCTCACAAGGATTAAGAGGCCCTTTACACCGAGCCAATATGTTTTCGGTTGGTGGGTTTGATCCCTTGCATCAATATCATGTCCAAGATGAGAGATCACTTTTTCTTTATAGGGGATATGAAATATTTATGAAGGCTCAAACATCCAGATGATGAAGTTGGGTATGGAAGGAAGGCTATCTAGGAAGGGTTCTAGGACCCTAGGAAAATTTATCTCTTAATTGAATAGCTTGATCTTTATGCCTTGTTGTTTTGATACATGAGGTGTGAGCCATAAAAAGGTTCAAGAATGAAGTGTCACATTATGAATTTGAGAATGGATACAAAACATGATGATGAAACATCAAGGATATCAGATCCACTTGGATAGTCTGATATGGAGACTGTAAATCATTATCCAAAGTGCTTAGGTCATGAGGAAGGTATGGGATAGACACTCCGAAGGGAACCTATAACACAATGGGGTGATGGGTTCTTCCATGATAATGTTAGGCTCATAAGAATTATAAATCCCTTTACACCAGGCCAAGATATCTATGTTTGGTGGGTATGAGTTCTTGCATCAATAGCATGTCCAAGAAAACAGATCTCTTTTCCTCTTCAGGGGAAATGAGATATTTTCAATGACTTGAGACACTTTGGATCATGAAGTGGGATATATGAAAAATTTAAGATCCAAGAAGGGTTTAATCACCCTAAAAGGTTTTCCACTACCTTTTGAACACATTCTCATGATGAGAAGGAGTGATGAATCATTGCTCTCATTTTTCCTGGACTAGGGGGTCTAGCGAGCTTATCCTGGATTTTACTAGGGCTACATAATAGACCCTATGAGCTTTATGCCTTATTTACTTGTGCCCTAATTTTTTATAAAACTCTGAAGTTGAAGAGTTTAATGGGAGGAGACTTGACTTTTACTCAGTCCTCCCTTTATGGGTTTTCAACCTAACAAGTTTTGTGTCTCTTTAATTGGTAGTTTAAGGTATTGCAATTTGAACCATTACATGCTAGAGTTTAAGGTCATACAACTTTGACCAATGTGTGAGTATTTGAAGTTCATGCTACTTGGACCTAATGTGGGGATGTTACAAAAGAGGCTCATTAGGATACCCTGGGTCAAGAGTATTCCAGCATCCCTTTGAGAAGGTGGTGGAGATGTCGTTAATCATAGATCAAGGTTCTCAAGTCATGAGTGATGATATGGGACAATCATTATAGGTATGACCTATAACACAATGGGGTGTTGGGTTCCACTTGGGTGACATCAGGCTCACAATAATCAGAAATCCCTTTACACCGGGATAAGATGTCTCTGGTTGGTGGGTCTGAGCCCTCGTATCAATAGCATATCCAATAAGAGAGACCTATATTCTTCTTCAAGGGTAGTGAAACAAACCCGATACACTTGAGACATGGAGTGTGGAACATGTATTGAGGTGGTTAAAAAGATTATGGAAGCACTTCATTCTCTAGTTGGCCAGGGTAAGGCTCTTGTGGTTCTTTGATAAAGAGGGATAATGGATGATGACCTACATAGTGTATTATCATATAGTGGGGATGTACTTCCATGTAGATTATGATCATGTGTCAAGGAATAAATTCCATGCAATTTAACGTCTTGTGTTGAGGACTCTTCCATGGAGTTTAACGTCACGTGTTAAAGATGTGAGAACTGGCGTGAAAGGTTTTAATGTTACTGCTGGGCCCCAGGATGGGGACATGGGAATCACTATGTATCCCATAGGAATGAGATTAAATCCACACATATTTCTTATAATATTCCATGTAGTTTAACATCATGCAGTAAGGAATAAGGTGATCAGTCATGAATTTATGGGGACATTCATCTTCGTGTAGTTTAACGTCATGCGGTAAGGACATGAGAACCGGCATGAAAGGTGGTAATGCTACAGATAGGTCTAATCATGAGAACTTGGGAGTGACTATGTGAATCGAGGGAGTGAGAATCAAGCCACAAGTAGTTATTAAAGAACGATGTAGTTTAACATCATGCAATAATGACATACTTTCATGAAGTTTAACATCATGCGGTAAGGTAGATGTGACATAGTTTAATGTAGTGTTGAAGGGAAATATGTGGGCATTTTAGGGTCATGTGACTCAGACCATAATATGGAGTCCCTGATGCAGATGTGCAATGTGGTTCCATGAAGAAACCTTGCCTGAATGAAGACCAAAGAGATCTACACCACACCACACATCTTTTTAAGAGGACTCAATCCAATGGGGCCAAAAGAGGTTATAACCATGTCTAGGTTGATGAAAAAATGTATAGGCATCACTATATATCTCATGAGGATGAGAATCAATCCATATATAGTTCGGAGATCTCCATGAAATTTAACGTCATGTGGTTGGGATGTATTCCCATGTAGTAAAACATTGTGTGGTAAGGATGAAGGATTACCCATCGTGAAAGGAAGACAATCCTATGGATGGTCCCATAAGTAGGGGTCTAGGCATCACTACATATCCTGTGATGATAGGAATCAAGCCATACATAGTTCTTAGAATTCCATGCAGTTTAATGTCATGCAGTAAAGACAGAGATATTCTATGAAATTTAACATCATGTGGAAAGGGTGAAGGAAAATCAACATGAAAATTATGGAAAAGATAAGGTCCTTGAAACATCGATCTTGAACCCCAGGGAGGTTTCCTACGTATCCCAACTGGTTGGGAATCAAATTCCACTTAGTTCTTGGAAAAGGAGGTACTCTACGTAGGTTTGGACCATATGTAGAGTTGGGAATTATCTCTTATTTATAGTTGTAGTTGGTCCTAGTATTGTAGATCTAGGTGTCATTATGTATCTCATGGGGGTGAGAATCAAGCTACATGTAGTTCTTAGAATTCTGTACAATTTAACATCATGCAGTAAGGATGAAGGTGGGGAGGATGAGGTCCTGAAGGGTATGTGCATGGCATGATAAAGAAAACCCAACATGAATGAGGACCAAGGAGATCTACATCATGCCATACATCCTTAAAATGTTCTCAGGTCAATATGTAGAAAAGAAGGAATGTTTTTTGATACCTAGGGTTGGGCCCAAGGATTAAATTCCCAGGCATTCCTATGTATCTCTTAAGGGTGAGAATCAATCCACATGTAGTTCTGGAAGCACCATGTAGTTTAATGTCATGCGGTAAGGAATAATTTCAGTATAGTTTAACATCATGTGGTAAGGATGTGGGTCACCCGATGTGAGTGGAGATATATGACATGGGTCTGTGTAGTTTTATGTCATACAGTAAGGAGATTGGCCATGAATTTTAATGTCTTGCGGTAAGGAAATTAGATCACCTAATGTGAATGGAAGGCAATCCTATGGCTAGACCTAGAAATAGGGGTCTGGGCGTCACTGCATGTCCTTTAATGATAGTAATCAAGCCATACGTAGTTCTTATAGAACTGTGCAATTTAACGTCATGCGGTAAAGACGTGAGGGGGGGTCACCTCCAAAGGGGTATGTATGACATGGGCTGCTATAACTTGGTGTGAATGAGGGCCATGAAGGACCATTATGTTCCATACATTCCCAGGTAAGTCCTATGGATAGGCCCAGATAAAAATTGTTTGGTCATAACTATGTATCCCGTAAGGATAGTAATCAAGCTGAACGTAATTTTGGAAGTGATGGTGCGGTAGAAGAATGACATCAGAAATGGTGGCCTTATTGGGTGATGTCCATAGGGGCATAATGTTTCATGTTATGTAGGGGACATTGACCACATAGTTTAATGTCATGCGGTGAGGACTCGAGGTCATCCCAAGCCTTCATGCCCTATTTTGTGTAGAGAAACCCTTATCGGAATTCCTACTCCCGCATGAGATATGCTCAGTGTGAGAATAAAGGAATGAAAAGGGTCCCTTTAACCATTTAGAGGCAATGGATTATAGGATAGGATTATTTTATGTTATGGGGTGGTTGGGCCAAATGTATGATCAAAGAATCCCTACATATCCCGTTGGAAATGAGAATCAAGCCGTACATAGTCTTGGGGGCCGTGTAGTTTAACATCATGTGGTGAGGATGTGCTTGTATAGTTTAACATAATGTGTGAGAAATTACATGTAGTTTAACATCGTTAAGCAAGGATGATGGCCATGCAGTTTAATGTCTTGCGGTAAAGATGTTATGACATAGTTTAATGTCATGTTGCGAGAACATATGTAGATAGTTTAGGGTTGTGTGGATCAAACTATGAGATGGAGATCCTAATGTGTAGATGTGCGATGTTGTGTCATGAAGTGACCAAAAATTAATGAATACCTAAGTGGTCTCGAACACATCATTAACATTTCCAGGAAAACTCAATCCAAAGGCCAAAAAAATTTATACCTATAGCTAGCCCCGAAGACGAAATGGTTGGGCATCACTACGTATCTCATGAGGATGAGAATCAAGACACACATAGTTCTGGGAAATGAGATACTAAATTTATGCATGGACCACAAGTATAGGTGATCATTATCCTCTGTTAATAGTTGCAGTTGGGCCTAGTATTGGAGATCAAGGTGTCACTACATATCATGTATGGTCAGGAATCAAGTTACACTAGTTCTTGGAAGATTCCATGTAGCTTAATGCCATGCATTAAGGAAAAGGATATGTATAGTTAAACAACATGTGGCCAGGATGATGTCCATGTAGTTTAACATCTTATGGAAAGGACTTGATCCATTCAATTTAACTTCTTACAGTAAGGATTTTGGCCATGCAATTTAATGTCTTCTAGTAAGGATGATGGACTTGCAGTTTAACGTCTTCCGACAAGGGTGATAGCCATGTAGTTTAACATCTTGTGGTAAGGATGTGATCCACGTAGTTTAATGTCTTGCAGCAAGTATTATGGCCATGCATTTTAATGTCCTACAGTAAGGATGTGATCTATTAAGTTTAATGTCTTGCAGTAATGATGATATCCATGCAGTTTAACATCTTGCAGTATGGATAATGGCCATGCAATTTAACGACTTGCGGTAAGGATGTGAACTATGCAATTTAACATCTTTCGGCAAGGATTATGGATATGTAGTTTAACTTCCCATGGTAAGGATTTAATCCATGCAGTTTAACATATTTTGGTAAGGATGATGGCCATGTAGTTTAATATCATGCGGTAAGGACGTGATCCATGTAGTTTAATGTCTTGTGGCAAGGATGAAGGTGATATAACCTATCGGGAGAGTATATCATCTGAAGGATATAGGACAACTCTTATGCATATTACATGAGCCTTGGGATCATTCAACTCTATCAATCTTGCAGATACATGTTCCTCCAATCGATCCTTGAAGACAAAGCAGTTTTTGATTGTGTTCCCAAGACGTCAACGGTAAGGGAAGTAGTCATCATGGCCTACCAACCCTGCCTCATGTTATTTCCTCATAATTGGGAGTTTTATCAAACTAATTTCCATGAAATAGTCAAAATATTTCAAGACATTATTTGTTTTGAAGGAATAGTCTTTTTAAAATCTTTCATCAAGAGATGGTCGTTTCTCCTTGGGATTAGGTGACTCATGTTCTCCTACACGATCAGTGATCCCTTCTCAGAGTGATCAGATGACTGGGGTAGGGATTTGGGTGCTGGTAATTTCAGTATCCCCATGTCAATCTTCACTTGAAGCTAGTATTTGATGGAAAATAAATCCTTTATCATGTGCCTGAGTCACTGATGGTAGGAGAAATAATTGTCAAGGCCTACCAATACCATCTCATTCAGCTTCCTCATTGCTGGGAACTTCATTGAATCATTCTCCATGGCATAGTTTAAATACTCAGGAACATGTTTGTCTTGGAAGTAATATAATTTTTTCTACCTACCTCCAAGAGAGGGGAAACCAGAACACCCATCCCACATATTGTCTGTTCCACCACTAGTCCAGGTGTATGGTTTAATCCGATGCCCGAGATACAGAGTCCCGGTCTCTATTGAACTTGGGGTGGGTGACAAAGCTTTCGGTGTCTTAAATGATATAGACAGTTCCCCTTAATTAAAATATCCTGACTCTCTTGGAGGTTTTATAGTGACACCTGAGGTCAGATATCTTCCAGAATATCCCTGATGAGGAGGTGTAAAATATGGAAATGCCCCCAGCCCTGCGGGCTTGGGTGATGTGGAAAAATGTTTGGACTTTCCCTGATGAGGGGATGACATATATTAAAATTCACCCATCCCTATGGGTTGGGGAACTTTACTGCAATGCAGGATTCTATAAGTGGACATAATCTCATCATCCCTAAGTGGATGTATTAGGATTATTCCAACAATTATCTCTTAGATATCCCTATTATATTTTTGTAGTTGAGAAATCTATTCTTCTAGAGAAATTTCCTTATCATTCCCAAGGGTATGGCAGGTGGGATCCATGAAAACACCCCTTCCTCTGTCGGTGGCATGGTGACTGGATGATGATGGGGGATATGATGTGGATTCTGGAGACTGAATCCACTACTTCCATTATCCATACGATCCATCATCTTAACCCTTTGGGACACCAACAATATTGGTAACACCTTCTATAGATGCCTGGTGGGTACCACTGAGCCTTTCTCCTCTTTCTCTAGTGGCAGAAGGTAATCAAAACTATTGTGACCCAGATTACTATAGGGGGTATGATTATACTCTTTAAGAGAATGCTCGTATGGATCTGATGGAGAGTCTCTAGATCCGAATAATATCATATTGACTGAAACACAAGAATGTTGTTTCTCCCCATCGAAGGAGTACCTCGTTTGATGGTTCAGTTCCCAATATACCATTTGGGTGGTTGGTTCCCATGATACCATTTGAGGGTTCAGTTATTGATATACCATTTGGTGGGGTCAATTCCTAGGATACTGTTTGAGGGGTCGGTGCCCAATATACCATTTGGGGGGCTGGTGCCCATCATAATTTTTGATGGGTCAATTCACATGATGAAGTTTATCCTAGTGTAAAATATAGTAAAAATTCCCCCATCCCTATGGGCAGGGGTGTTCTATGGGATTTGGTAGTCACTGTGGCTAGATAAGGTGAATTCGGTGGCTCCTGACTGGTAGTGATTCGGGATTGATCCTGGTCCACCATTGAGACACACTAGTGGACCTCGGTCAGATTGTGAGTAGCAAGGATATGATCATGCTCTAGAGCACCATTATCTAGATAACCTAGGTGGGATCTCCTATCACGTACACTATCCTGGATAGTTTTTGTAGGCACAACCTCCCCTACATCTCTTTGCGGGATCATAGCTGTACATTGATGATGATTATTATAATGGATGGGATCCCTTTTTGGCATCTCCTGGGTGATTTATTTTTCACATTGACCATCCTCATCTTCCTCCCAAACATAGGGAAGGTGTATGTCACTACCTTCCAGGGATAGGTTCCCAAAGTTATTGAATGTTGTGAAAAGGTTCACTTCCTCTATCATGTCCTGTCATGGGAATGATGGTTAGCGGTAATCCATCCCTCAAAGGATTTCGTGAGCCAATTCCAAATTCGTGATGGAGTTATTGATGTGTTATCCCCAGCCCAATATGTTCACCAACCGATGAAGAATGTGGTCTGTTGGTTACCATGTACGTCAGGGCCTCAGGATCAAGGAAGCATGTCTAATGATCTCATGATCTATTGGCACATTCGATAAAATCATGGTGATTTCAAGGAATCTTGATAAGTCCTTGAAGAAAAATAGGACACCAAACTAGTGCAACCTCATATATAAGAGAACATGTTCAATCAATAAATTTCATAGTTAAATGGAAATGAGGTGGTCCCTTCTTTTCACATGACTTTTAGTGTGGTTAAAAAAACTTTTTGGGTCCACTTTTTTTATGTTCGACAAGCACAATGTAAACTGGGCTAATGGGAATTAGGACAACCTATCCTTTTTTACCCATGAAAGGGATGAAACAATTAAAGGAATTCACATTGGGTTCAAAATTTTTGTTTCATCGGGATTCATGATTTGGAATGGGTTCCACTAGTTGCATTACCATGGTCACTTTTCCCTAAAACCCTTAATGGTTCCCCCATCTGTAGAAGGGTACGAGCCTACTTTCCAAAGGTCGGTGGTCATCTAGGATTCCAAGCCGAGTGACTATTTTGGACTCGCATTGGTTGAGAGGATAAGAGGTTAGGCTCATCATATCCTTTTGGTGGAATTTTTTCCTACTCTAAGACTCTCTTATAGATATAAGATATGTTCATGAAATCCTTCCCAGACCCTGATACAGGACTAGTTACCCCTATTTCAATGAATTGATTATGAACATGTATCGATAGGGATTATCATGTGTATATCATGTGTTCTCTATCGCTCTATTATTTAATTATGATGCTTTATATTATGGCCATGCATGATAACTATGGAGTTTATTTTCATCTAGGGGATGGATAGTGTCTTTAAGATGGGATTAGACCTCTATGAGGCATCCTACATATCTTGTGGGAATAGGAATAAAAACCCACGTAATTTGTTCGACATAGTTTAAGGTCATATGAATGGATGCATCCATTTAGTTTCATGTCGTACGGTAAGGATGTGAGTATCAAGCTTGGACCTCAATGGTCTATCCTATGTATCTTGTTTAATATAGGAATCAGATTCCACGTAGTTTTTACAGCAGGAATCTATGTTGTGAGAGATAAGAAAATAGAGGCCCTAGGCATGACTTATGCTTATGAGACTACCCAGGATTAATCCTTTGGGAATTTAGCAATGTGAGTGATGGTGGGTTGTAATCATACAAACACCCTAATGTTAATTCCTCATTGGGGGAATTCTCATCATGCAATTAGTAAAACCACCACTAGCCTCTAATCCCATGTGAGCCATGCTCTATGTGAGAAACAAGAGATAGTAGGAGGTTGAACATATTACCTGAGAACATATTAATGTAGGTTTTACACATTAAGGTCTTCCTTATGGAGGATATAGTATGGATCTTGGGACTTAGGAAGACTTCCTACATATCCCAGATATGGTGGGAATTACAGTCTTCATAGTTTAGTTCATCTCAAACCCGCTGATGGATTTGAGGTACTTGGGAGCATGATCGTGGATTATACATAGAATGATAAACATACATGAGTCCTCTCCTCATCCGCTGATGGAGATATGTATGGAAGACCTATGGGAGGATTTAATCTCATAATCTAGGAAAAATCGAAATAGAAAGGGACTTTAACTGAGGTGGATGCCCATTGGATCTCGGGCCCTAATAAGGCTTTCTACGTATCTCAGTTATGGATAGAATCAGAGTTCTCATAATTCACATGTACCTTAACCTACTGATAGGATAAGGTAGGTGATCTTTCTTGGATACATTATGCACATCCTTGGGATTTTATTAATTCTAGGGGATTATACCGAAATGGATGCCCTATCGGTGGGGACGTATTATATTATGTCGATGATCGGGGCTTACACTCTAGGTTTTCCCATGATTGGTTGGGGATTACACATTGAGGATACTCATGATTGTTTGGGGATTACACTCGGAGGCTTCATTATTGGTATACTTACATCATGTCATTGGTTGGGGATTGCACTCTGAGGGTTCCTTTGATTGGTTCACCCATTCTATGCTGCTGGTCAGGGCTTACACTTTGAGATTGCTTGATTGGTATACTTACATTATGTCATTGGTTGGGGCTTACACTCTAAGGATTCCCATGATTGGTTCACTCATTCCATTCTTCTATTTGGGTCTTACACTCTATGATTTCCCAATTGGTATACTTACATCATGTAACTGGTTGGGGCTTACCCTCTAAGGCTTCCCCTGATTGGTTCACTCACTCTTTATCCTCTAGCGGATTAAAGAGAGGTAGTGATGACCAAGATGGTCTATCTGAGGGAATGAAATTAGTAGGGTTTCATGAATGAATGATCCCAAATCATCAAGGTCACTTCCTTTATAGAAGGGGAATGTGGATGAGGATTCTTAGCTAGGGTTCACATGGCATGAGTTCAAGTAGGTATCCTGTGGAAAGTGGTCCTGTCATAAGGGTTTTTCTTGACATGTCTTGATCATCTACTAGGAAAGTCTTGATTGGATGCCCGATATGTTGGGGCACCTATATGACATTGTGTACATATCCAAGGATGGATTTCTAATCAATTTTCATGTTCTGGATGTCTTCTCTTGGGTGAAGCAAACATTTCTGAGATGCTTCACACAACCGATGTGGGAATGGCCAGGGTTCTATGCATGATTGAATAACTTGCCTTAGGTGTCTTTCATTGAGTGAAGTAGTCATGTCAAATTTGCTTCACATGATTAGGTGGACATGACAGGGGTGCTTCACATGTCTAGGAGAACAGGCCAGGAATGATTCGTATGTCTAGGTCGACATGTTAGGAATGCATTCCATGTCCAGGTGGACATGATAGGAGTGCTTCGTATGATCAACTATCTTGTCTCGGGTCTATTTTCCTGATAAAGGTGAATGTATCTGAGGTGTCACATGTAATCAAAATATTATTTGTTTTACCATAACAATCATTCATGGATGACTTGTTAGAAGGTATTGTTGAGCTACATTATGGATGAGTCGTGTGTCTTTCAGCGATCACGAACACCACTCACCTCCCTCCTTTTGATCTCCTTTGCTTTATTTTACAAAGGTTTTGGATCACATGACTTGGTATGATCCATACACATGATTTTCACCTTATTTTTCGACGATGCTTCACATTAAAAATATGAGTCACATAGAGAGTACACAAGCATATCATGGCCGTTTTTTTCTTCTAGTCTTTATGGTACCATAGGTTTTTTTGGGAATACTCAGTGACTTCCATGTGGAGAGGCAAACATATATAGGGTCCTATCCTTAGGCCATCGTATGTCAATGTGGACATTTCTACAAATGATCACGTGATTATTTTGACATATCAGTGACTCCTTCTCATGATCAAAATGTGGTGTCTTTGGACATCTTTGTGTGATCAAGGTGGGTAGCTCCGATGTGCCTCACATGACTGGTGTGACTTGTCTTTGGGTCATCCCATGACTATGCTGACAATTCAAAAGTTTGTCCTGAGGTCATTTTGACTCGTCTGAGGCTTGTCTTGAAGTCAAACATGGTATTTCCATGGTTTTCTAAAGACATTGTGAGACCATCCAAGGGTCTCATGAGTGTACTAAGGGTCTTGCGCTCATTCAAGTTCCACAAGTTCATATCCAAAGGTATTATGAATTAAGATTCATGGGGTGAATATGCACTCGAGTGCTCATGTTGAAGGTGTACACCGTAGGGATTACATAGTGAGGGTAGGTCTCATCCATGAGTTCATGCATGCACTAAAGGGGTGTTCTCATGATACCCCTTTGTTCATGTGCTTCGTATGAGTTTGATGTGGGCTAGTAGAGGAGTCTGTGAACTTGCACAGAGGCATCCAAATAATGTCTTGAGGATAGATGGAGGTTTCTTGGTCCATAGAGTAATGTGTTTTCCCATGACATCAAATGATTCCCACATATTCATGCAGTCACAGGATGAGATCCATACTCATGTATAAGGAGGCTGCATACAAAGTCATGCATGGGTGATGACGATTGTGTGGCTAGAAGCGAGCAACCCATCGGTTGTATTCCCTCGCTGTATATATGTAAAGGGAATCCACAGGTATCCTCCATGTTGGGGAGACCATTTCTAAGGTCATATGAAGAGTGGATGGGGTCTTGCAGTTGACCTTGTGGTCACGCGATGGAGGCTATGAACCAATACCTTCATGTGTGCAGGTATGCACTACTTGATCACATGATAAACCATGGGGGAACATGATCTTCAAAGGGATCAAGAAAGGGAATCTGTAAGAATGGATAAGGGATACGTACCAATCTTCAAATAAGGATTCATGGTCGAGGTTATTCTTTGTACTAAGCCTTCTGTGGGTTTGTGTGACCTTGAAGGTGTCTTACGATGGACTCCCTAACCCTGAGTGGGTCTTTTTGTTAATTCTGCATGTACTGGGGAAGGAATATATTAGAAACCTAATGAGATCAGCATGGATGCATGTCTGAAGGTGCATGAGGGAATCCCTAGTGTGGGGAACCCACATCAGGGGCTATCTATCTTGGTTATCGAAAGCTAGAGATAGTGTTACGCGTGATCGTACATCTGTGAAATCCCAAGTCCCTCTAGTTCATACAACTTGTATGTCTTCAACAGGGTCCTGCAGTCATTTCTTCATCACGCCAAGGGCTTATGGGAGGCATTTTCATGACAAGATGATCATGTTTAGGGGACTTCATGGAGTCACAACAAGACAAGGATGTCAGCGGTATTTGAACTTATTGGCACCAGTATGGGTGTGCCACATGATGTTGTGTGGCTCATAGAGATGCATGATCTATGAGGGGGATTGTCATGAGATCATGTGATCATATGAATATCACATGATGGGTTCTTCCAAAGTCATCTTGTAGCAAACTCCCATGAGAGATATTACCTATATGGGTTATCCGAAGGTAGCTTGTGGAGAAATCCCACGATAGAGATTACCTAGAGGGGTTCCCCGAAGGCAACGACCAACATCCCATCTATTCCAGAGCTCCCTTTTCCCTCTCCCCTCACCTGTATTTTTTATGTTGTGAAGGGATTTATATAGTCCACGTGAGGCTGACCCTTCTGAAACTTTTTGTGGGATGAGGGACATGTTGTCATTGTGTTGCATGTCCTTTATTTTGGGGTTTAGCCCGCACGTGGGTGTTTCCATTTTTTAGATATGATGTATCTTTTAGATTTGAAGATATATTTTTTTGGAAATTTAAGATCCTTCCACTATGTATCTGCCAACATGAGATTTAGGTGATATCTCATAATATCTTTTTTGAGATATTTTCAGATTTTCTTTTCAATCAAGATATGTGGAATATGATAGCCTATAAAAGGAGAAGCGGCTGGTGGAGAACATAAGGGGTGTGCCAGTAAGATGTAGCTGACAAGAGAGACTCAAGAAGGGGTTTCCGAGTTTGCGGTGGCCCATGTAACACTATACCAACGACACAATTATCTTAGATGTGTGGTGATGTTCTTGGAAGGGTGTTCAAGATACAGTCCACCAAGAGTAAGAAGGGGGTTGCCGCGTCGGTGGTAACATGTGTGGCGCGTCAGCATTTGATAGGTGTGGAGCAGCGGCGACACAATTGATGATTTAGGTCATGTATCGAAAATCTTCTTGATAGTAGGGATCAGGTGATGTGCCTCGATTGAAGATCGGTGGTACATCATGATGGTGTGATCTTTCGGGTGTCACAAGCTGGTGCAAGGTTGATGCATGTTCGAGTGAATATCACCGAGGTAGTGATGTTTTGTCGACAGAAGGGTGACATTTTGTCATAGATTGATCTTCTGATACATGATGTCAATGGGATGTTTATTAGAGAGAAGGAATAGGTGTATTGGGGTGCGGTTTTCACATAGGTTTTCTATTCTCTCTCATTTGTAATTCAAGTTCATGAATTACTTGGATTATTTGTATTTTCTGATTCATAGAGGATATTTATGGGAATTTCCATGTGGTTTTTTAATCCTCCGTATGGGAGGGTTTTTCCACATTAAAAAAATCATGTGTGCTGAATTCTTTATTCTTCTTATATAACTTCTATATTTTGATGAGTTTATCATGATATTTTTGGCAAGAAAATTTCAGTCCAGAATCGGGATTCTCCCCCAACAAGTGGTATCAGAGCTGATGGTTTGGTCTTTCAATTTGTGGTGAGAATTTTTGAAAGATTCAAAGAGAATTGATGGCGCACCCATGAGGAAAAATAAGGTTTGGAAAGAAGATTGAAGGAGGTGTTCCAGATCTTACACCTAATTATTTTCTTCAGTATGTGCAACTAGTGAAGAAAGAATTAAAATTTGAAGATCGAGGTTATACGCTAGGTGCTAGAGATTTTTAGTAGGGGGAGAAAATTTTTCTTGGATGTGCTCCAGATTTTGTGGTGATCACGATTTTGAGGGAACAAGACATTGTTGATTCTCGTATTGGTGGCGCAGACACAGGTATGATGAAGACTTCAGTGTTTGGATTTCTTTTGCAGGGGGAGCATTTAAATTTCTTCCAGAGATGAAAAGCGGTGTTTCATTTTTCTGCAGAGGATAATGGTTGGTGCGATACCAAAACATTTTTGGTTCAACTGATTTTGTTGGATGGTATCTCCATTGACAGGTTGAAGGGGGAGATTTTTTGGGTTCAGCCTTCACGTGGGTGTTTCCATTTTTTAGATATGATGTATCTTTTAGATTTGAAGATATATTTTTTGGAAATTCAAGATCCTTACATTGTGTATCTGCCAGCATGAGATTCAGAAGATATCTCATAATATCTTTTTTTAGATATTTTTAGATTTCCTTTTCAATCAAGATATGTGGTATATGGGAGCCTATAAAAGGAGAAGCGGTTGGTGGTGAACATAAGGGGTGTACCAGCAAGATATAGCTGACAAGGGAGACCCGGGAAGGGGTTTCCACATTTATGGTGGACCATGTGACATGATGACAATGACACAATTATCTTGGACATGTGGCGATGTTCTTGGTAGGGTGTTCAAGATGCAGTCCACCAAGAGTAAGAAGGGAGGTACCGCATCGGCGGTAACATGTGCGGTGCATCAGCGTTTGACAGGTGCAGAGCAGCGGTGACACAATTGATGATCAAGGCCATGTATTGAAAGTATTTATGATAGCAGTGATCAGGTGGCATGACCCAATTGAAGATCGACGGTACATCATGAGGGAGAGATAATTTGGGTGTCACAAGCTGGTGCGAGGCTGACGCATGTTCAGGTGAAGATCTCTGAGGTAGTGATGATTTGTCGACAGAAGGGTGACATTTTTTCACAGATTGATCTTCTGATACATGATTTCAGTGGGCTGTTTATCAGAGAGAAGGAAGAATCATATCAGGGTTTTGTTTTCACACAAGTTTTCTACATTCTCTCATTTGTAATTCAAGTTTGGGAATTACTTGGATTCTTTGTATTCTCTGATTCATAGTGGATATTTATGGTAATTGCCCCATGGTTTTTTAATCCTCCTCATGAGAGGGTTTTTCCATGTTAAAAAATCATGAGTTCTGATTTCTTTATTCTACTTATATCACTTCTATATTTCGATGGGTTTCTCACGATATTTTTAGAAAGTAAATTTTGGTCCGGAATCAGGATTCTCCCCAACACTTTCCTTACGAAGGCATCACGTAATCTAGGAAAAATCCAAAATAAATAGGCTGAAAAACACATGGATTCGAAAGGGGTTTGTTATTATAAAATTGTTCACAATTCCCTAAACCTTATCCATTGGTTGTATTTTCCTCAGTCGCGTGATCAAAGGATGATTGTGTGATAGTTTCCGAGCTATAGAAGGGATCTTGAAGAATGTTGTTGGGGTTCATAGAGGCCTTTGTTGGATATACTTAGCTTGGTCGCATGATCATGGAATGATCATGAAATAGCTTCAAATGTTATCAGGGAATCTCATGGAAGGCCCGTAGAGCTCATGGTTTGGGTCTCACTATGGCTTCATGTTGTCATCTCAGACTTGCACGGACATCAGCGTGTGTCTTTTCTTCGGTCGCATGATTGAAGGATCATCATGAAATGACCCTCATTTGATTGACTTGGAATTGAATGGATATTGGTAAGGTTTCAAAGGCATGAAAATGAAAATGAGTGAGTTTTGGGTGTGCCTCGAGGTGTCGAACCAGTGTGGAGGGAGGTTGAAGACGAGGGTCCTACAACACATGGGCTTCCCTTCATTCGAATTTGCGATCAGTGGGAGGAGAGATATGATGGCGTGGATTGCTGGGTGGCTTGATCGAACAACCCCGATTTGATCTCATGGAAAAAGTACACACCCCACATAAAATTTCCACATTGCCTACCCTTCGGTATAAAACCTATTCTGTGGTGGCTGAACTCCCTGAGAGGCCCTTTCCCAAGTATGTATAAGGATCCCTCAAGTTCTTATGTGGATGATATATCTGTTCACAACTTCTTGACAGAATCCAATATGGGATGTAGATTTGGCATGGGGCATTGATACCCTGAAATTGTAATGTATGTAAATTACAAAATGAAGTAGGGATAGGGTGGAATGGAACTTGTGGCTAGATGCAAAGTAAAATAATTGGATGTCTCTATGTATCCCATGAGGATGCGAATCAAGCCACATGTAGTTATGAAATATACTATTATGCTGATCAAGCTCATGCATAAGGAGCATAGGTTTATTGATATGGAACTCTATGAAGAATGTCCTTACGAAGATCTAGCTCATACATAGAAGGGGAAATATCACCATTTTGTGGTAAAATCATTAGTAGGGAACCATGTCTTAGTAGAGATATTGATCATCTCATCCATTATGCCTGCCCTTTGCATGTAATACCAAACAAATCTAATTTTCTGGATTCATGGCTTCTAGCAGGTTGCTTTTCAAGGAAAGTTCATGAATTCCCACTGAAACGAAATCCTTCATTGATGCTCTTGCTTCAGTAGTTTTGAGATCATCTAGTCTATGAGGACAATTTAGACATGGTATCCTTCTCAAAGGTGAAATTATCTATATTTTTCTTAAGTCATAGGACTTAAGGAGCATAGCTTGATTTTGGATAATGTCATATAGGGGGGCCCACAAGCATTCTATCTCTTTATTTAATTTTGCCCAATTTTTTCCTAATATTTATATATGGAATGATATAGTGGGTGTTGACTTGGATTTTTCTTAGGCCACCTTCTTATGGGTTTTCAACCTGACAAGTTTTATGTGTCTTCCATTTTATTGAATCTCAATGTCACCTGGATCATAAAAAGTATATGTATATCCTGCGGGAACTTGACTTTTTTCCAATATGACTTTATGAGTTGTTCACCATGGAGATCATTAATTCTTATAATAATTTAAGGTCCTGCAAGCTAGTCCATTATTGTGTTGAGTTTTAGGTTCTTCTAGATCAGACCTTTTGGGATGACATGTAGTTTAAAGTCATACTACTAGGACTTTGGTGTGACACGTTGTTTAAAGTCTTACTTCCCAGAATTTGATGTTCCATGTAGTGTAAAGTCTTACCACCATTAATTTTATGGAATATGGGGCCGGTAGACCAGAGATGACCCAAAACACTATGGGGTGCTGAGTTATGTCGCGGTGTTGTCGAGGATCACTAGTATTTGAGTTATTTTCTTAAAAGGAGGACATGTCTTCAGTTCGAAGGTTAAATACCTTATGCATCAATATCATGTCCAATTAAAGTTTATCTCCACTCATTTCCAAAGGGATATAGAGGATTTATGGGGTGAATATGGTTGAGGGTGGAATTATAGGGAAGCTAGGCCCACCTGGATAGTTGGGTTGTGGATGGTGTAAGTCACAATACAAAAGTTTATGTTGGGTGGTATGGAATGGGGTAGACACACTGTGTATGTCCCTTGACACTATGGGGGTTTCAGGTTCGCCCACAGTATCGTTGAGGCTCACAAGGATTAAGAGGCCCTTTACACTGAGCCAAGATTTTTTTGGTTGGTGGTTCTGATCCCTTCAATCAATAGCATGGCCAAGTGGAGAGATTCATTTTCCTTTTCGAGGGCTATGAAATATTTATGAAGGCACAAAAATCAAGACTATGAAGTTAGGTATATAAGTAAGGCTTTCAAAGAAGGGTTTTAGAACCCTATGGAAACTTAGTTTATAATTTAAAATCTTGAGCCTTACGCCTTGTGGTTTTGAATCACAAGGTTTGATCCATCAAAAGGTTCAAGAATGAAGGTTCACATTCCAAATTTGAGAATGGGTACAAAACATGGTGATGCAACATTGAGGATATCATATCCTCTTGGATAGTCTTATATGGAGATTATAAATCATAGTCCAAAGTGCTCAGGTAATTAGTAAGGTATGGGAAAGCCACCCCTGAGGGAACCTATAACATAATGGGGTGATGGGTTCCACCATGATAATTCTAGGATCAAAAGAATTAGAAATCCCCTTACACTGGGCCAAGATGCCTTCAGTTGGTGGGTCTGATCCATTGCATCAATAGCATGGCCAAGAGTAGAGATCTCTTTTCCTCTTTAGAGGAAATGAGGGATTTGCGATGACCTGATACACTTTGAATAATAAAGTGGGATATATGGAAAATGTAAGATCCATGAAAGGTTCGAGCAACCTAAAAGTTGTTTTACCACCAGTCGAACATATTCTCACAATGAGGAGGTGTGACGAATCATTGCTCTCATTTTTCCTGAACCAGGGGGTCTAGAAATCATAGCTTGGATTTTAATAGGTATATATAGTAGACCCTATAATCTTTATGCCTTATTTTCTTGTGCCCTTTTTTTCCTAAACTCTTAAGGTGAAGAGGCTAGTGGGTGGAGACTTTACTTTTTCTTAGGCTGCCTTTGCAGGTTTTTGACCTAACAAGTTTTGTGTCTCTATCATTTGTAGATTAAGGTCGTGCGATTTGGACCATTATGAGTTATAGTTTAAGGTCGTACGACTTTGACCAAGGTGTGAGAAATTTAAGTTCATGCCGCTTGGACCTGATATGGGGAAGTTAAACAATAGGCTCATTAGGATACCCAGGGTCAAGAGTACTCCAAATTCCCTTTGAGAAGGCGATGGAGATGTCGTAAATCATGGATCAAGGTTCTCAAGTCATGAGTGATGATATGGTACAATCATTCTATGGATGACCTATAACACAATGGGGTTATGGGTTCCACCTTGGTGAGGTAAGGCTCACAAGAATCAGAATTCCCTTTACACCAGTCCAAGATGTCTTTGATTGGTGAGTCTGAGCTCTCGTATCAATATCATGTCCATGAAGAGAGACATATTTTCTTCTTCAAGGGTAGTGAATGTTTTTTGACAACTCTAGACACTTGAGACATGGAGTTTGGAACATGGATTTAGGTGCTTAAAAAGATGATGGAAGCACTCTGTCATCTAGTTGGTTAGGGTGAGGCTCTTGTGATCCTTTGATAAGGAGGGGTGATGGATGATGACCTACATATTTTATCATCATATAATGGGGATTTACTTCTATGTAGCTTAACATCATGCGGTAAGGATAAACTTCCATGAAATTTAATATATTGCAGTGGGGACTCTTCCATTCAATTTAACGTCATGTGATAAGGATGTGAGAACCGAAATGAAAGGTGGTAATATTGTGGATGGGATCCAAGATGAGGAATTGGGAATCACTATGTATCCCATAGTAATAAGAATCATGACACACATAGTTCTTGGATGATTCGATTCAGTTTAACATCATGCGGTAAGGAATAAGGTGACCCGTTGTGAATTGATAAAGAAATCCATCTTCTTGTAGTTTAACATCATGCAGTAAGTATGTGAGAACCGATGTGAAAGGTGTTAATGTTGTATCTAGGACTAGTAATGTGAACTTGGGCATCACTATGTATCTCATGAGAGTGATAATAAAGCCACTTGTAGTTCTTGAATGACCTTTTAGTTTAACATCATGTGGTAAGGACTTTCTTTAATGAAGTTTAACATCATGTAGTAAGGATGATGTGACATAGTTTAATATCATGTTTCAGGGACATTAGTAGAAATTTTAGGGTCATGTGATTTAGACCATAATATGGAGTCCCTAATGGTTATGCACAATGTGGTTCCATGATGCGACCTGACATTAATGAATACCAAAGAGACTTACACCACTCCACACATCTTTCCGAGAGGACTCAAGACAATGTGGACAAAGAAGGTTATACCCTTGTCTAGTCCAAAGAAAAAATGTTTGGGAATCACTAAGTATCTCATGAGGATAATAATCAAGTCAGTAATAGTTATGATAGCTCCATACAGTTTAACATCATGTGGTTGGGATGTATTCTTATTCAGTTTAACATCGTGTTGTAGGGATGAAGGATCACCCATCATGAAAGGAAGGCAATTTAATGGATAGGCCCAGAAGTGGGGGTCCAGGCATCACTACGTATCCTGTGATGATAATAATAAATCCATACCTTGTCCTTATAAATACATTCATTTTAATGTCATAGTGTAAGGACGAAGATATTCCATGAAGTTTAACATCATGCAGTGAGGATGAAGTCAAACTAACATGAAGATGATGAAATAGAAAAGTTCCATGAAACATTAGGCATTGAACCCCAAGAAGGTTTCCAGTGTATCCCAGCTGGTTGGGAATCAAAGTACATGTAGTTCTTGGAAAAGGGGGTACTCTATGCAGGTATGTCCCAAACATAGAGGTGGGAATTATCTCCTATTGATAGTTTCATCTAGGCCTAGGATTGGATATCCAGGCATCACTATGTTTCTCATGGGAGTGAGAATCAAGATACACATAGTTCTTAGAATTCCTTGCAGTTTAACATTATGCAGTAAGGATGAAGGTGGGGGGATGAGTTCCCTAAGTGGATGTTCATGAAATTATATTGAAAACCGACATGAATGAAGACTAAAGATATCTACACCATGCCATACATCCCGGAAAGGTTCTTAGGCTAAGAGTCCAAAAAGAAGGTAGGTTTTGCGGTACCTAGGGCTGGACCTGAGGATTAAATGTTCGGGCATTCCTACGTATCCCATAAGGGTGGGAATCAATTCACATGTAGTTCTTGAAGCACCAATAGTTTTAACATCATGTGGTAAGGATGAATTTCCATGCATTTTAACATCATGCGGTAAGTGCATGGGTCAGCTGATGTGAGTGGAGACTAATGTCATGGGTCCGTGTAGTTTTATGTCATGTGGTAAGAAGATTGGCCATGTAGTTTAATGTATTTAGGTAAGGACATTATAAAAATTGATGTTATAGGAAGACAATCCTATGGTTGGGCCCAAAAATAGGGGTCTGGGCATAACTATGTATCCTTTGACGACAGGAATCAAGCCATTCATAGTTCTTGTTGAACTATTCAGTTTAATGTTCTGAGTTAAATATGTAAGGGGGGACCACCTCCATAGGGTTATGTATAACACAAACTACTATAACCTTATGTGAATTAGGTCCATGAAGGCCCATGTTGTTCCATACATTCATAGGGATGGCATGTGGCTTGGCCTAGAGACAAAGTGTTTGGGCATCACTATGTATCTCATAAGGATAGGAATCAAGCCGTACATAGTTCTGGAAGTGCTGGTGTGGTATGATACTGACATCAGTGACAGTGTCCCTCTTGGGTGATGTCCATAGGGGCATACATTTTCATGTAATTTAGGTGACATTGACCATGCAGTTTAACGTCATGCGGTATGGACTCGAGGTTATCCCACGCCTTCATTCCCTTTTTCATAGGGAACCCTTATCTGAATTACTAAGACCTCATGATCTATGATCAATACAAGAATCAAGGAATGAAAATGGAGGATTTGATAGGAGTATTTTATGTTATGGGGTGGTTGGTCCAAGATGTATGATGAAGGAATCCATACATATCCCATTGGAAATGTGAATCAAGTCGTACGTATTTTTGCGGGGGGGGGGGGGGGTGTAGTTTAACATCAGGTGGTGAGGATGTTATTTAAAAATTTATCATCATGTGAAATACATTCCAGGAAGTTTAACATCATGTGGAAAGGATGATGACCATGTAATTTAACGTCTTGTGGTAAGGATGTTACAGCACAGTTTAACGTCATGTTATAGGGACATATGCAGATAGTTTAGGGTCATGTGGATCAGACTGTAAGATGGAAATCCTAACATAGAGATGCACGGTGTGGTTTCATGAAGAAACCTGACGTTAATGAGTACCAAAGATATCATAAACACACTATAAACCTTTCTAGTAAAACTCAGGCCAAAGGCCAAAAAATGTTATACCCATGGCTAGTCATGAAGATGAAATTTTTGGGTGTCACTATGTATCTCATGAGGATGATAATCAAGACGCACGTATTTCTAGGAAAGGATATACTCTATGTAGGTCTGGAACACATGTATATTTGATCATTATCCTCTATTAACAGTTGTAGTTGGGCCAAGGATTGGAGGTCCATGCATCACTACATATCATGTATTGTTAGGAATCAAGCTACACATAGTTCTTGGAATATTCCATGTAGTTAAATGTCATGCAGTAAGGATGAATACTCCGTACATTTTAATGACATGTGGTCAAGATGGTATCCATGTAGTTTAGTTTATTTTGGTAAAGAAATGATCCATGCAGTTTAACGTCTTGCGGTAAAGACGATGGCCATGCAGTTGAACTTCTTGTGATAAGTATGATGGAAATGCAGTTTAACGTCTTATGATAAGGATGGTGGCCATGAATTTTATCATCTTACTTTAAGGATGTGATCCATGAAATTTAACATATTGCATCAAGGATGATTTCCGTGCAGTTTAATGTATTATGGTAAGGATGATGGCCATGTTGTTTAACATCTTGTGGTCAGGATGATGTCCATTCAAGTTAACATCTTACGGTAAGGACGATGGCCATGCAATTTAACATCTTTCAGTAAGGACGTGATCCATGTAGTTTAACATCTTGCGGAAAGAAATATGTCCATGCAGTTTAACGTATTACAGAAAGGAAATATTCCATGTAGTTTAATGTCTTGCAGTAAGGATGATGTCCATGCAATTTAACATCCTACGGTAAGGACATGATCCATGCAGTTTAACATCTTGAAGTAATGATGATGGCCATTAAGTTTAACATCTTGCGGTAAGGATAGTGTCCATGCAGTTTAACATCTTGTGGTAAGGATGTGATTCATGCAATTTAACATCTTGTGGTAAGGATGATGGAAATGCAATTTTACATCTTGTGGTAAGGATGTGATCCATGCAGTTTAACATCTTGCGGAAAGGACGATGGCCATGTAGTTTAACATCTTGCGATAAGGACATGATCCATGCAGTTTAAGGTCTTGTAGAAAGTACAAAGGTGATGTAATCTGTCAGGAGAGTATCTCATCTGAAGGAGCTGGGAAAACACTTTTTTATATTGCATTCATCTCGGGATCCTTTAACTCCATCAATGTTGTATATAAATAATCCTCCAAATGATCCTTAAGGATAAATCAATTTTTTATTGTATTCCATATAATTCAATAGTAATGGAAATAGTCATCATGGCCTACCAACCCTACCTCATGTTGTTTCCCTATAGTTTGGATTTTTATTAAACCACTTTCCATGGTGTAGTTAAAATATTTAGAGACATTATTTTTTTTGGAAGGAATAGGCTTTGTTCAATATTGCATATAGAGATGGTCATTTCTCCCTAGAAGGTAGGTGAATCATGTTCTGCCACACGATTTGTGCTCCCTTATTATAGTGATCAGATGACTAGTATAGGGATTTAGGTGTTGGAGATTCCAGTAACCCCATGTCTATCTATACTTGAAGCTAGTCTTTGATGGAAAAGAAATACTCTACCATGTTCCAAGATGCCGATGGTATGGGAAATAATCGTCATGGCCTACTAATATTTCCTCATTCTGCTTCCTCACTACTTTAAACTTCATCAAACCATTCTCCATGGAATATTTGAAATACTTGGGAACATGTTTTTCTTGAAAGGAATATACTATTTGTTGCTTATCTTCAAGAGAGGGGCAACCAAACTACCCCTCCCGTATACTGCCTATTCCAGCACTGGTGCGGGTGTATGGTTGAATCTTGATCCTGGTATACAGAGTCCTGATATTTATTGATTTTGGGGGTGGTGTCAGAGCTTTGGGGATCTTAGATGATGCATATACTTCCCCTTGATTAAAATATTCTGACTCTCCTTGAGGTTTTATGGCGACACCTGAGGTTGGATAGCTTTCAGAATATCCCCAATGAAGAGGTGGAAAATATGGATGTTCCCCAAGCCCTGTGGGATAGGGTGAGGTGGAACAATGTTTAGATTCTACCCGATAAGGGGATGACAAATATGAAAATTCCCCCAACCCTGTGGGTTGGGGCACATCACTGTAAGGTGGTCTTATATAAGAAGACACAAGCTCATCATCCCTATATGGAGGTCTTAGGAGTATTCTCAAAATTATATCCTAGATATCCCTATTCTCTTGTTGCAGTTGATCAATTTATTCTTCTGTAGAGATGGCCTTGTCACCCTCAAGGGGCTAGCTGGTGGGAGCCATGACAACACCCCTTCCTCTGTCAGAGGCATGGTGAGTGGATGATGATAGGGGTTCCGATGTGGATCCCAGAGTCTGAATCCACTACTTCGACTACCCATATGATCCATTTCTCTAAAACTTTGGGATACTATAAATATTGGTAACACTTTCTATAGATGTATGGTGGGTTCCACTAAGCCTTTCTGCTCTTGATCTATTGGAAGAAGGTAAGAAAAACTAATGTAACCTATATGACTATAGGGGTATGATTGTACCCTTCAGGAGCACGCTCGCATGGATATGATGAGGATTCTATGGGTTTGAACGATATCATGTTGACTAAAATACAAGTAATTTGGTGATCCCCATCGATGGAGTACCTCTTTTTACAGGTTGGATCTCGATCTACCATTTTGGGGGTCGGTTCCCATGATACCGTTTGAGGGGTAGGTGACCAATATACCATTTGGGGGGTCGGTTCCCATGATACCATCTGAGGGGTCAGTGCCCAATATAATATTTGGGGGGTTGGTTCACATGATACTGTTGGATGGATCAGTTCCCATGATAAAGGTGATCCTAGGGTAAAATATGGAAATAATGACCTCATCCCTACGAGTTGGGGTGTTCCCTGGGATTCTGTAGTCACTGTGGCTAACTGAGGTGAAGTCAAAGGCTCCTGACTATTAGTGATCTGAGATTGGTACTGGACCACCATTGAGACACACAAGTGGACCTCAATCAGATTAGTAGTAGTAGGTATATGAGCTGGCTCTGGAGTTTCATTGTCTAGATACCCCAGGTAGGCTCTCTTGTCACGTGTCCCATCCTGGATAGTTGGGGTAGGCACAACCTCCTATACAGTTCCATGTGGGATCATGGCCTCACATCTATGACAATGATCATAATTAATGGGATCCCTCCCAGGAATCTCCGGGGTGATTGAGTTGTTATGTTGACCATTCTCATCCACCTCCCTAGCATAGGGAAGGAGTATTTCCCTACCTTCCAATGATAGGTTCCCAAATAAGTTGAATGGGTCAAAAAGGTTCACTTCCTATATCGCGGCTTGTCGTGGGAAATATGGTCAGTGGGAATCCATCCTTCAAAGGATTTCATGAGCCAATTCCAGATTCATGATTGATCTGTTGATGTGGTATTCCCATACCAAGCCATTCACCAACCGATGAAGAAGGTGTTGTGTTGGTGATAATGTATATTAGGGAATCAAGATCAAGGAATCATGTCCAATGATATCAGGATCCATTGGAACATTCGATGATGTCATGGAAATTGAAAGGAATCTTGATAAGTCTGAAAGAAAAATAGAACACCTTATAATTGTATCATCATATGTAAGAGTACATGTTCAATCAATAACATTCACAATTAAAAGGTAAAGAGGCAGTACCTTCTTTTCACATGATGTTTAGTGCGGTTAAAAAACATGTCAGGTCCACTGTTTTGTTTTGCGACAAGCACAATGTAAATTTTCTTGACAGACATTAGGACAACCTATCCTTTTTGACCCATGAAAGGGATGACACAGTTAAAGGACTTCATGTTGGGTTCACCATTGTTGGTCGGAGTGGATACTCAAGAGGGGGGTGAATTGAGTTCTAGTTAAAATTTCTATTAAAAATATTCTTATTAAAATCCCCCAAATTAAATAATAAGCTAAACTCTAGTGAATTTATAAAGATTGTAAGTTTTTAATTAGTTTCTCAAGAGATTGATTATTTCTCAGTTGACTCAATCTGAAGATCGATTAACTTTTGAAACTAACTTACTGGCTAACAAAAGTTATAAAAACTTTCTAATTTAACTATCAAAGTTAATCTAAAACAAATTTTTATTTAAATTACATAGCAGAAGAATATTCAATATAGGTTAAAACAAAATAAATAAGAACATCAGTTCTAACCAAGAGGTTCAGTCTCAAGCTGAGACTTAGTCCTCTCAAAACAATTTATATAAATTTTGATCCACACCCTGGATCAGGGTTAATAATAGTGCAAATACTATTCAGGTACCAAGAACTCTACCAAAGTTCTATGTGGAAAAACAAAAAAAAATAGCACACAGGCTATCCAGGTCTTACTTGACCTCTACCACTATCCACAGTGGGAAATAAGAGTATAGGGAAGGGATAAGTAAGGATTAAATCCTCTAGTTAAGCACAGGAGTTAGTGTGTGTATGGAATATATAGAGTACACACACTGCTCGAAGGTAAGTAAAATAATCACTAAGAGAGTAGATGTGAGTTTAGAATGCTCTAGTTATTTGAAGTGCAGGTCTGGACTCCTTTTGATTAAATAGAAATGCTTCTGAGTCCTTCTCTGGTTTTTGTCTTGAAAACAGAGTGTCGTTTGCTTCCTTGATTTTCAGGTTCAGTTTGACCATCTTGAGTGCATGAAAAGATTTTTGTAGTTCTTCAATCCTTCAATATTCAGGTCCTGTGGATTTAGTATATGTTCTTCCTTCTTCTTCTATGCATGTGAGTCTTTTTGTATCTCCAGAAGATTGTCTCGTATGTGCATAGAAGGACCAACTCGTCATCACCACACTTTCTTTTGTAGTTAGAGGTTGCCTTATATAGCCTTTATCTCCGGCAATGGAAATGATTTCCTTTCTACAGGTATGTGGTACAATTCCTAAAATACCAACCACTACCATTAATTAATTGTACGTGCATTAAAAACATCAAATATGACTATTTCTTATTAAACAATTAGAAATAGATTTTAAGTAGTAATGACTGGTTAACCGTCATCTTCCATCAGTAGCTCTCTTTTAGTAGACTTGTAGCATTGGACTCTGTATAGCGGTGAGCTCCTATCGGTAGATCTTCTATGCTTATACCGGTAGCTCCTTGTATCGGTAGGAGTTACTCCATGTAACAGTAGCTCTATGTACCGATAACTCCTTCTATCGGTAGCTTTGTTCTATCAGTAACTTGCTTGTATCGGTAAATACTTATATCGGTGGATCTATCTGTATCAGAAGCTTGTATCGGTGATAGTATCTCTGTATCGGTGGACTTAATATCGGTATCCATTCATCTGTTTGTTTGTATCGGTAGGTCTTCCCGTATCGGTAGCTGTGCTTATCGGTAGACTTACTCTAACGGTAGCTCTGTTTTGTCGGTAGCTATTATGTGTATCGGTAACCACTTATCCATATCAGTAGAAATATGTACTGGTGTTATTAGCCTTATCAATAGCCATGTATCTATTTGTATTAGTGATATTCATATCGGTAGCTCTTGCTATAACAGTAGGTCTGTCTGTTTGTCTGTATGAGTAGCTATGTGCATACCGGTGGACTTTATGCATACCAGTGAACTTAACACTTATATGTTCTATGCAAATCATATCCGGATTGAGTTAGAATTATTTTAAATTGTGTATAAACATTGATTAACATATTTTAATTATTATTTTGATATTTTTGTCAACATAGGATTATAAAGACATATTAACACGTAATTGGGATTATCAAAACATATTAAAGCATAATTGGGATTATCAAAACATATTAAAGCATAATTGGGATTATCAAAATAGGTGAGGTCAATAATCTACCACTTTTTGATAATCACAACTCATGGTATTATAATCCAAAATAATCATTAGTGTATAATTATAAAATATAATTTGTCTTAGTTCATAGTTTCAAATGTGATATTTTAAAAGTATTAGAGGATATAGTATTAAATACAATTGTATCAGAGAAAACAATATATTATAAAATGCATGTATCAAAGGAAAAATATAATGGTTTTTTATATCATTTTTCCCTTTTTATTAATTCTCCCATGTAGTTTGTCTCCTATTATTTCTCCCCTTTAGATATTATTTCTCCCCCTTTGCGATAAGTAAAAAGTGGGAAATAAAGGAATAGAAGGTAAAAGAGAAAGAAAGAATTTATATATTCCTTGAAGAAAAAATACATAGGATCACAGAATTGAAACAAAAAAGAATACAAGTGAATCTTATCAAAGATCCTAGCCACTAATCAATCCACCTCCTCAGCATGATATTTTCCCTTGGGATTAGAAGAGGATTCAGGTTTGGTGTATGTAGGTGGAGGCTTAGAAATACCAGAGATAATCAGAGGAGGATGAGCTATGGAGATTGTTCCAAGCCTATAATGTGTATCTCTCTGGGTGATAATAGGAGTGAGGATCCAAATGGCTTGGACTAGAGTCATCTGAGGAATGGAAGCAGTCTGAGCAGAGGCAGGCAGACCTGGAGGTGCAATGATTGGAGTACTGTCCACGTACAGAAATGGAAACAACAGATTTCTAAAGTCCATTATAATTCCTCCTCCTCTCCCCATATTAGAAATGAAGTCATCCTTGTTCTCCATGAATTTGTCCAAAGATGGAGTCAGTACCCTAATCTTGCTTACTTGCTCTCTGAATTCTTGATTAACAGGAGGTAATTTCAGATTTTTCAAAAGAAGTTTGAAATGGTTGGTCAACTAATTCTTGGTATATACTTTCTGAAAATAAGAATCAACTTTATCTTTTACTTCTTTCTGAGAGGCATAATCTTCTCTCATATAATCTTGAGCAATTTTCATGATATCTCTGGTGGTAGTCACCACCTAGGTCAAGGAAGATGAGTCCACAGAGCCACTGGTAGATGCTGAACCAAGCTCTTCTTTCATCAAGGCTCTAATATGATCCAAATCTATTGAACGTCTGGAAGCCAGAGAACCAATGGAAAAGATACAGTTTCCTTGAAACTTTTAGTTAGCCCACTGATAAGATTTTTCACTATAGAATCTTGGGTGCTAACATGATTTTATATGGAATGCTTAAAGTCCTCAAAAACTGATACCAATTGTCTCTCTACATCCTTAACAAAAGCCAAATCCTTGTCTGCTTGAGATTTAGAACCCATACAGGATTCCAGAGAAACAACTTATTTCTTGAGAGGTTCAACATCCTCTGTTAACCTCAACACTTGATTCTTGAAAACCATGACTTCATCTACCATCTCGTCCACACGGGTTGATACACTACAACCAATAGAGAGTTCAAAATATTTTTCAATGTTTCCCAGCTCCTCAACAAACCATTTATTTAAATTTTCAATAGATTCATTCAAAAACTCTTTCATCTCAGACTTTAAAGGCTTAATGTCATCCCTGGTTACCATACTAGCAAGCATAACAACAGGTGCTCTTTCTATCACACTACAAGCCATAAATTCATTCATAACTGATTGGATGGATGATACTAAGGAAGCTTCCATCTTTATTATTTCTTCCACAAATGAAGTCTTGAGGTAAGACTTCAACTAATCTAAATTAGATTTCCTTACTACATCCTCAGGTAGAAACTCAGAACAAATATTATAGTTAACTTGTGGTCTGCTGACAGGTGTCTCATCCTCAGAGTCAGGGTAATCCAACCCACAAACCACAAAACCTGGGTCTTCTACCCAGTCTTCAATTCCATCAGCTACTGAAACATTTCCAAGTCTAGTTGGATGCTCCCCCTCAACTGGTGAATTCTCCTGTATAGCAATAGCACCCTCATCGGCTCGGTCTTCCTCAGAATAATCTTGCACAACCATCACCATTTCTCCAACAGTAGGAGGATCCTCAAGAATAGGTGCAGGTCTATCAACTTCAACAAGAACAACCTCTAAAGATACAGTAGAACTTCCAATCAAAGGACTCAAACTCAAGGTGGAAGAAGAAGATGCTTTAGTTTCAGATTCTCTTTCTTCTTCCTCATTCTCTAGGGCAGCCTCTTCCTGATCTGATCTCTACTGGTCTTCCTCATCCACAGGTGCCTCTTAATTATTTACACCCAAAACAGTTTCTGTACTAGGTAGGTTCAAAGAAGCATTTTACTTTTCTTGTGAGACAATTTTAGGAGTTGGACTAGGAGGCAAGTTCGGATCTCCTCCATCTGCTGCATAGGAATCCTCCTCATCTGAATCATCACTATATTATGGATACTCCTCATCAGGTCCTAGACCTAGATATATCTTGTATTTTGGTCTATTTGGATGGTCCACTGGATTGAACTTGTCACATAACTTTTCATCATCAGTAACCCACTTCCTTCTCCATGGGTTTCAGCTAATCTTCATGTACTTACATACCGTGCTTGTGATACAATTTTTTTTTCTTACCACCACTGTCTCATCCTGAGACTCGGCAAAGAATAATGCATTGGTTTTTTATTTGGGTCTGGTCATATCCTCTATTTGAATCATTAACAGCCTGCACATATTCACTTCACACCATACCTTAAGAGATGAAACAAATAAATATCTTGATACTTCATATTTTCAAAGTCACATCTCCTTGGACTTAGCACATGTTGAAAGAATTTAAACGGAAATCTATTTTCCCCATCCATTTCCGTAGCCACTACTTTCCTAGGAGTGCCATCCCCTGTCAATTATTCCAAGGCAGTTTCATAGTCAAATATATCACTGTTAAGGGGTATTGTCTTCAATGAATACCCAAATACTCCTTCATGCGGTATCTTCATGAATTCATCTCATTCAATGGATGAAAAATCTATTTCCTCACCATTTACCCATGAAATCATTCTATTATCCATATCATATTTTTCAAAGCGTACAAAAGCATAGAACTCTTTTATCAGCTTCGGATAATAAGGACTATTGTTGTTTGTGAAACATTCTAGCCATTTATGCTTCTCTAATATTCTTAGGATCAGCGATTTGCTCAGAAAAATCCATTCTACACACAACTACTTCTCGATTACAATTTCTCTATTTTGAAAGTGTGGGTTCACTGGATGCCTCCCTGACCTTGTTCTATTGACACCGCTACTTTCTTCAGGTCCTGTCTTCTGCTTCTTTGCATTTGGCTCATCAAAGTCATCTCTGACAGTCGAAAGTTTGGTTTTTTCCATCTCTGGGTTGAAGAAGTTAGGGTTTTTACTAGATTCAGGGATTCAAGGAGTTGGGTTTGAGAGAGGAGAGTTCGGTGGATTTAGAAGTAACTAAGACTTAGTTTTTATAATTTAGGAATCAAACAATAAATGAATAAAATACAATAAGTAAATAAAAACGATACAGATTCTGGAGGCTAAAGACAGAAGTTTAAAAACAGCGCAAACTTAACAGTAGGGTATATCGGCGAGAATTCCTAACGGTGAGGTATTCTTATCAGTGAGGTCCACTAACAGTGAGGTACAACGGTGAGGTTCATATTGGTGAGGTTTCTAATGGCGAGGTTTCTAATGGTGAGGTTTCCAACGGTGAGGTTTCTAACGGTGAGGTTTCTATTGGTGAGGTTTCTAACGGTGAGGTTTCTAACGGTGAGGTTTCTAATGGTGAGGTTTCTAAAGGTCAGGTTTCTAATGGTCTGGTTTCTATCTTACAGATTCTATCATTCCTAATTCATGTCTAATGTATTTTAACCTATCCTAACTCAAAGGTTTGGTGAAAATATCATCTAATTGATGTTCAGTACCTATAAATTCAAGAGTAATATCAACTTTTTGGTAATGATCTCTCAAAAAATGTTGCCTTACATCAATGTGTTTGGTTCTTGAGTGAGACACGGGATTCTTAGAGATGTTTATTTCACTAGTGTTATCACAATTTATTGATACATGTTTAAAATTATATCCATAGTCCAACAAAGTATGTTTTATCCACAGAATTCGTGCACAGAAACTACCAGAAGCAATGTACTCTACTTCAGCAGTAGACAATGTAACATAATTCTGCTTCTTACTACACCATGATACTAGGGACTTACATAGAATATGACATGTTCCAGAAGTGCTCTTTCTATATAACTTTCAACCAGCAAAGTTAGCATCTGAATAACTTATTAAATTAAAAGATTGTCCTTTTGGATAAAACAAACCTAAATTTTCAGTATGTTTAAGATATTTGAAAATTATTTTAACAACATGAAAATGAGATTATTTTGGATTAGCTTGAAATCTTGCACTTATACACACACTAAACATAATATCTGGTTGAATAGAAGTAAGGTAAATTAGAATTCCAATCATACCTCTGTAATTTGTTTGATCAACTGGTTTCCTAGATTCATCAATGTCCAACTTACAGGTGGTAATCATGGGTGTATCACCTTCCTTAATACTATCTAAACCAAAATGTTTTAAAAGATCCTTTGTATATTTACTTTGATTTAAAATAATACCATTTTCATTTTGAAAAACTTGAAATCCAAGAAAATATTTGAGTTCTCCCATTAAACTCATTTCAAATTCATTTTGCATACTCTTTGAAAAATAAATACACAAGGTATGTTTAGAAGATCCAAAAATAATATCATCAACAAAGATTAGTACAATAAAAATATCTTTAAAAATTATTTTGATAAAGAGAGTCGGATCATCAATCCCTTTTATAAAACCTCATGAAATAATAAAATTACTAAGTCTATCATACCAAGCTCTTGGAGCTTGTTTCAAACTATATAAATCTTTAGAGAGCTTAAAAACTCGATTTTGAAAATGAGGATTAGTGAATCCGGGTGGTTGTTCATCAAAAACATCTTCAATTATAAAACCATTTAAAAAAGCACTTTTAACATCCATTTGATATAATTTGAAATTCAGATGAGCAGCATAGGCAAGTAGAATCCTAATAGCTTCTAATATAGCTACAAGATCAAAGGTTTCCTCATAGTCTATTCCTTCCTCTTGACTATACCCTTGTGCAACTAGCCTTTCTTTGTTTCTAACTATGTTTCCAAATTCATCAACTTTATTTCTAAAGACCCATTTAGTGCCTATGGTCAAATTTTCCTTAGGTCTATCAACCAATTCCCAGCCTTTGTTTCGTTCAAATTGATTTAATTCTTCCTATATAGCCATTACCCAAAATTTATCATTGATTGTATCATTGATATTTTTAGGTTCTAACTATGAAAGAAAGGCTTGATGTTCAACCTAGTTTCTTAGAGAAGCTCTAGTATGTGTCACTCTATCAAGATTACCAACAACAACATCTAAAGGATGGTTCTTTAGAATCCTAGTTGATCTAGTAAAGGTAGGACTAGAAATTTCAGGTTCTTTTCTATGTTTGGGTTCTACAGAAACAGGTTCTGGAAAGTTTCTAGAACTATATGTCTTTACAACAGGTTCATTGATTTTATCATTAATGTTCAAAACAGAAAAATCTTCTTCAAGATTTTCAATGGAAGGTTTGGGTTCATGTGGATCAGTTTCATCAAACTGGATGTGAACAGACTCTTCAACACATTTGGTTCTTTTATTAAAAACCCTATAAGCTTTGTTAGTAATTGAATAACCTAGGAAAATTCCTTCATCACTTTTATAAGGAAACTTTTCAAGATTATCCTTTGTATTAAGAATAAAGACTTTGCAACCAAAAACTCTGAAGTAACTAACTTTAGGCTTCCTATTATTCCACAGTTCATAAGGGTTATTTTTGAGAATAGGTCTAATCAGAACTCTATTAATGATATAACAAGTTGTATTTATAGCTTCAACCCAAAAGTAAATTGGAAGGTCATACTCATTAAGCATAATTCTTGCAATTTCCTAAAGAGTTCTATTTCTTATTTCTACAACACCATTATGTTGAGGTGTCCTAGGGGAAGATAAATTGTGACTATAGCCATTGTCTGAGAAATAAGATTCAAATTCATGATTTTCAAACTCACGGCCATGATCACTTCTTAAGGTTTTAATCTTAATTCCACTAAGGTTTTCTACAGACTTAGAGTATTTAATAAAGTAAGAACAGGATTCACTTTTGTGAGCTAAGAAGTATAGCCAAGTGTACCTAGAATAGTCATCTACTAAGACATAAACATAGTGCTTCCCATTTAAACTAGAAACTCTAGAAGGTCTAAAAAAGTCCATGTGAACCAAATCGATAGGTTGAGAAGTTGAAACTTCATTATTTGATTTAAAATAAACTTTATGTTGCTTTCCCTTTTGATAGGGATTACAAACTTTATCAGTTGGGAATTCAAGTTTAGGTAGGTCTCTAACTAAGTTTTTCCTAGTCAGTTTTCTAAGTGAATAAATGTTGCAATGTCTTAATCTTATGTTCCATAGCCAAGATTCTTTATTAAAATCATTTAAGCAATTAATGTTCTGTTTAGCCAAATAATTCAAATCAACATCATAAACATTTTCATTTCTCAAAGCATAGAATACTAAAATATTTTTAGAATTAAAAACATTACATGAGTCATTTTCAAATTTAACATCGAAACCATCATCACAAAACTGATAAATACTTAACAGGTTATATTTAAGTCCATCAATAAATAAAACTTTCGAAATTAAAACTGAATCAGTGTTACCAATTTGGACTAAGCTAATGATTTTTCCTTTTGAATTATCACCAAAGGTGACATGGCCTCCATCAACTTTGATTAAACTTTTGAAGCACGAGTAATCTCCAGTAATATGCCTTGAACATCCACTGTCCAAGTATCATACCTTCTTATGGGAACTTTTCAAGTATGTTTCCTACAAAACAGGTTTATATAGAGAATGATTTTGGTACCCAGATTTTCTTGGGTCCAGACAGTTTAGCAAGAAAAACTTTTGGTACCCAAATTTGTCTAATGGGTCTCATACAATCAATAGATTCAAAATATTTTGAAAGATAAACTTTATTTGATATATATCCATTTGAATAACTAGTTGAAGTATATGAATTTCCAGAACTATAACTAACAACATTCTGTCTAGATTTAGAAATAAATCTATTTCTGGTAATCTGTCTATGTCTTGGCTGATAGCCTATTCCTGTGGTTTATTTTGGTTCCACTTGTTTTCCTAGAATTTGAGTTAGATTATTATTTACATTTGTGAATTTCTCTAAGTATTTCCTTAATTTCTCATTGGACAATTTCAGTTCAGTATTTTCCTTAAGTAATTGAGCATTCTTTTCCTTTTCTATATAAAGTGAAGATTTAACAGAGCTGATCAAAGAATGCTGTTTTTTAAGGTCTTATACTTGTCCTTTAATTCAATACATGTTTTTTATAGCATATTACAGTATTCAAATAACTCTTTACTGGTCATTTTTTCAGATTCAGAATCAGAATCAACTCCATAATAATAAGAATTTAAAAGCAAAAGTATCCAGTTCTACCTCAGATGTGTTTATCATTAAACACATATTATCTTTTTGAGATTTTTTAACCTCATAAGAATCAGAATCACTTGAACTATCTTTTGAAGCACTCCAAGTTTCTTTCATAGATTTCTTATATTTATTGTCCTTATAATCATATTTCTTCTTAAACTTTAACTTCGGGCAGTCTGCTTTCACATGTCCTTTCCTCTTGCATTCATAACAGGCAATTTCATCACTCTTATCAGAATTTTTCCAATCCTTCTTCCAATGATATTTGTTGTCATATTTTCCTTTGTAATTTGGTTTTCTGAATAATTTCTTCTTCCTATAGAACTTCTTAAACCGTGAGCCTATCTGAGCCATCTCTTCATCACTATCAGAGTCTGAACCTTCACTTGTTGAGTTTTCAGTAGGTAAGTGGGCTTTCTCCTTGTCTTTTCTCTTTGAGGCAATAGATTTAAATTCTACTGACTTCCTTTTTGGATCACCATCTTCTTCCTTGTTTACTTTCAACTATTCTTCATACATCATTAGCTTACTAATCAGTTCTTTAATAGGAAGATCACTAATGTCACAAGATTCTCTTATGGAGACTGATGTCTCTCTCCATCTATTAGGCATACATCTTAGTATCCTCATGATTTTCTCTTTTGCAGGAACCACTTTTCCAAGTGAGATCATTGTATAAACAAATTCGTTGAACCTGAGATACATGTCAGAAATAGGTTCATCAGGCTTCATTTTGAAATTATCATACTTAATAGTATAGGTGTTTAGTCTCATTTCTTTAACATTGGTTTTTCCCTCATGGGAAATAGCCAAAGTGTCCCAGATTTTATAAGTAGTTTTACAAGCAGATATTCGATTAAATTCTTCATTGCCTAAAGCACAGTATAGGGCATTCATTGATTTACAATTATTGTTGTAAGAAGTTTTAGTAGGTTCATCCCAAGTATTCCTTTCAGTTTCTGGAATCTTATATTGAGTCTCTATAGCAGTCCAGATGTCAAAACCCATACTTTCTAAATGAATTATCATTTTAAGTTTCCATTGGGCATAATTTGTACCATTAAATAAAGGTGTCTTGTTGGTAGCAGCACCATCAAGTTTATTATCCATAATTAGATTTTATCAAATATATTTAAAGAGATAAAATTTAGAAATAGAAAAAATTTAAGATCTTTAATATACAACTAAAATCACAGTTGAAAAACAGAGTATTTGGAAATCCTTTATCAAAAACAAACTACCTTTGATACCAAATGTTGGTCGAAGTGGATACTCAAGAGGGGGTGAATTGAGTTCCAGTTAAAATTTCAATTAAAAATATTCTTATTAAAATCCCCCAAATTAAATAATAATCTAAACTGTAGTAAATTTATAAAGATTGTAAGTTTTTAATTAGTTTCTCAAGAGATTGATTATTTCTCAGTTGACTCAATCTGAAGATTGATTAGCTTTTGAAACTAACTTACTGGCTAAAAAAATTTATAAACACTTGATAATTTAACTATCAGAGTTAATCTAAAACAAATTTTTATTTAAATTACTTAGCAGCGGAATATTCAATATAGGTTAAAACAAAATAAATAAGCACAGCAGTTCTAACCAAGAGGTTCAGTCTCAAGCCGAGACTTATTCATCTCAAAACAATTTATATAAATTTTGATCCACACCCTAGATCTGGGTTAACAACAGTGCACAAATTTTCTAGGTACCAAGACCTCTACCACAGTTCTAAGTGGGAAAACAAAACAATAGCACACAGGCTATCCAGGTCTTACTTGACCTCTACCACTATCCACAGTGGGAAATAAGAGTATAGGGAAGGGATAAGTGAGGATTAAATCCTCCAATTCAGCATAGGAGTCAGTGTGTGTATGGAATATATAGAGTACACACACTGCTCAAAGTTAAGTAAAATAATCACTAAGAGAGTAGATATGAGTTTAGAATGCTCTAGTGATTTGAAGTGCAGGTATGGACTCCTTTTTATTAAACATAAATGCTTCTGAGTCCTTATCTAGTTTTTGTCTTGGAAATAAAGTGGCGTTTGCTTCCTTGATTTTCAGGTTCAGTTTGATCAGCTTGAGTGCATGAAAAGATCATTTTAGTTCTTCACTCCTTCAATGTTCAGGTTTTGTGGATTCAGTATATGTTCTTCCTTCTTCTTCTATGCATGTGACTCTTTTTTTATCTCTAGAATATTGTCTCATATGTTCATGGAAGGACTGACTGGTCATCACCACGCTTTATTTTGTAGTTTAAGGTTTCCTTATATAGACTTTAGCTCTGGAAATGTAAATGATTTTATTTTTACAGGTATGAGGTACAGTTCCTGAAATACCAACCACTATCATTAATTAATTTTACGTGCATTAAAAACATCAAATATGATCGTTTCTTAATAAACAATTAGAAATAGATTTTAAGTAACAATGACTGGTTAACATTCATCTTCCATCAGTATCTATCTATCGGTAGACTTGTAGTGGGGGACTTTGTATAGTGGTTAGCTCCTATCAGTAGCTCTTCTGGGCTTTTACCGGTAGCTCCTTGTATTGGTAGCAGTTACTCCGTGTAACAGTAGCTCTATGTACCGGTAACTCCATCTATCGGTAGCTTTTTTCTATTGGAAACTATATATCGGGAGATTGTATCGGTGACAGTAGCTCTGTATCGGTGGAATTCATATCGGTAGCCATTCGTCTATTTGTTTGTATCGATAGGTCTGCATGTATCGGTAGCTATTCTTATCGGTAGACTTACTCTAACGGTAGCTCTATTCTGTCGGTAGTTGTTATGTGTACCAGTAACTACTTATCCATATCAGTATAAATCTGTACCGGTGTTCTTAGCCTTATCAATAGCTTTGTATTTGTTTGTATCGGTGATCTTCATATCGGTAGCTCTTACTATAACAGTAGGTCTATTTGTTTGTCTGTATCAGTAGCTATGTGCATACCGGTGGACTTTATGCATACTAGTGAACTTAACACTTATCTGTTCTATGCAAATCATATCTGGATTGAGTTAGAATTATTTCAAAGTGTGTATAAACATTGATTAACATATTTCAATGATTATTTTGATATTTTTGTCAACATAGGATTATAAACACATATTAACACATAATTGGGATTATCAAAACATATTAAATCATAATTGGGATTATCAAAACATATTAAAGCATAATTGGGATTATCAAAACAAGTGAGGTCAACAACCATATTTGTTTCTTCAGGATTCATAACGTGGAATGTGTTCTTCTCATTGTGTTACCATTTTCACTTTTCTCTTAAACCCCCAATGGTTCCCCCATCTATAGATAGGTACAATCCTGCTTTCCAATGGCTAGAAGTCATCTTGGTTTTCAGGACCAATGACTCTTGGGGACTAGCATTGGTCAAGATGATGGGATTCCAGGCTCATCACACCATTTTAAGGTGAATTTGTTTCCTACTCCGTGACTCTTTTATAGATTTAAGATATGTTCATGAAATCCTTCCTAGACCCTGATACAGGACTGGTTACCCCTGTGTCAATGACATGATTATGAACATGTATTGATAGGGATTATTGTTTGTATATCATGGATTCTATATCACTAACTTATTTAATTATAATGCCTTGGACTATGTCCATTCTCAAGCACTCTTAAGTTTATTGTCCTCTAGGGTGATGGATGGTGTCTTGAATATGGGATTGGACCTCTATGAGGCATCCTATGTATCATGTGGGAACATGATTCAAAACCCACGTAGTTCGTTCGACATAGTTTAAGGTCATATTACTGGACCCATCCATGCAGTTTAATTTCGTATGGTAAGGATGTGAGTGTTAGGATCGGACCACGATGAGGTCTCCTACGTATCTTGTTTAATACATGAATCAAAGTCCACGTAGTTTTTAAAACGGGTTTTTGTGTCATGAGAGATATAAAAATAGAGGCCTTAGGCGGGACTTATGCATATGAGACTACCCTAGATTTCTTCTTTGGGAATATAGAGCTATGTGTGGTGATGGTATGTAATCATACTTACACCCTGATGTTAATTCCTCTTTGGGAGAATTCTCATCATACTATTACTAAAACCACCACTAGCCTCTAAGCCCACGTGAGCCATGCTCTGTGAGAGAAAAAATAGATATAAGGAGGTTGAACATATAACTTGAGAGCATACCAATGTAGGGTTTACAAATTAAGGTCTCCCTTATGGAGGATATGGTATGGACATCGGGGCTTAGTAAGGCTTCCTACATATACCAGATATGGTGGGAATTAGAGTCTTTGTAGTTCAGTTTATCTCAAACCTTCTTATGGATTTGAGGTACTCAAGAACATTATTAGGGATTATACATAGAATGATGAACATAAATGAGTCATATCCTCGTTCTCTGATGGAGAGTGGTATTCCGGACCTATGATAAGATTTAATCTCATAATCTAGGAACAATCATAACATAAAGGGAATTACACCAAAGTGGATGCCCATTGGATCTGAGGCCCTGATAAGGCTTCCTATATATCTCAATTATGGAGGGAATCAGAGTTCTCATAGTTCACATTTACCTTAACCTACCGATAGGCTAAGCTAGGTGATCATACATGGATACATTATGGACATACTTGGGATTTTATGAATGATAGGTCCTTATACCAAAATAGATTCCCTATCAATGGGGATGTATTATATTATGTTGATAATTGAGGCTTACACTTTGGGGTTTCCCATGATTGGTTGGGGATTCCACTTTGAGGCTACTCATGATTGGTTGGGGATTACACTCCAAGTCTTCCCTATAGGTATAATTATATCATGTCATTAGTTAGGGATTACACTCTGAGGCTACCCGTGATTGGTTCACTCATTCCATGCTGTTGGTCAAGGCTTACACACTGGGATTGCTTGATTGGTATACTTACATCATGTCATTGGTTGGGGATTACACTCTGAGGCTTCCTATGATTTTTTCACTCATTCCATGCTTCTATTTGGGGATTACACTCTAGGATTTCCAGATTGGAATACTTACATCATGTTATTGGTCGGGGCTTACACTCTGAGGCTGCTCATGATTTTCACTCACTCTTTATCCTCTGGCATATTAAAGAAAGGTGGTAATGACCAGGATGGTCTGTCAGAGGGAATGAAATTAATAGGGTTTCAAGAATATATGATCCCAACTCATCAAGTTCACTTCCTTTATAGAAGGGGAATGTAGATGAGAATTCTTAGTTAGGGTCCACATGGCATGAGTTCAAGTAGGACTATCATGGGAAGTGGTCCCCTCATAAGGGATTTTCTTTTCATGCCTTGATCATCTATTGGGAAAGTCTTGATTGGGTATTTGATATTTGGGGAACCTATCTAACATAGTGGAAATATATAAGTATGGATTCCAAATCAATTGTCATGTTCTGATGTCTTTGCATGGGTGAAGCAAACATGTCTGAGATGCTTCGCATGACCGAATCCAGCATGTCTGGGGTTTTACGCATGATCGAATAACTTGCCTCTAGTGTCTTCACCTGATTGAAGTAGTCATGTCAAAGGTGCTTCACATGACTAGGTGGACATGACGGGGGTTCTTTTTATGTTCAGGTGAACATGTCAGGAATACTTCGCATGTCCAGGTGGACATGTTAGGAGTGCTTCAAATGTCCATGTGGACATGTTAGGAGTGATTCACATGATCAATTGGCTTATCTTGGGTCTCTTCTCTTGGTCAAGGTGAACGTGTCTGAGGTGTCACGTGTGATCAAAATATGATTCGTATGACCATAACAAGCATGCCTATATGACTTTTCAAGAGGTCTTGCGGAGCTGTGTTGTGGGCGCATCGTGTGTCTTTCAGTGACCGTGAACACCACTCGCCTCCCTCCTTTTGATCTCCTTCACTTTATTTTATGATGGCCTAGGATCATGCAACTTGTTATGATCCATAAACTTGGTTTTCACTTTATTTTTCGAGGATTCTTCACATGACCAATATGGGCCGCATAGAGAGTACACAATCATATCGTGGACATGTCTATCTGCTTATTGTTATAGTACCGTGGGGTTTTTGAGCATACCTGGGGACTTCCATGTGGAGAGGAAGAAATGTATTGGGTCCTATCCTTGGGCCACCACATGTCAATATGGACATGTCTATGGATGATCGTGTGATTATTTTTACATATCAGCAACCCATTCACATGATCAAAATGTGTTGTCTTAGGACGTCTTTACATGATCAAGGCGGGTAGCTCCAAGGTTCCTCACATGACTGGTGTGACACGTCTTTGGGTCATCAAATGACTATGGTGACACGTCAAAAGGTTTCTGTAAGGCTAGTTTCACTAGTCTGAGGCTTGTATTATGATCAAGCATGGTATTTCCACAGTTATACAAAGACATCGTGAGACCATCAAAGGGTCTAGTGAGTGTGCTTAGGGTCTTTCACTCTTTCAAGTGTCGTAAGTACATATCAAAAGGGATTATGCCTTAAGTTACATGGGGGGAATATGTACCAGAGTGCTCATGATGAAGGTGTCCACCATAGGGTTTTCATGGTGAGGGTAGGTCTCATCCATGGGTTCCTTCATGCACTAATGGGACGCTTGCAGGATACAAATTTGCTCATGTGTTTCGCATGAGTTCGAGGAGGGCTTGTAGAGGAGTCTGTGAACTTTCACAGAGGCATCCTAATAATTCTGCGAACATGGAACGAGGTTCCTTGGTGAATATGGGAAAGTGTTTTCCCATGAAATCACATGATTCCCTCACATTCCTATAGTCACATGATGAGCTCCATACTCATGAACAATGAGGCTGCATACAAAGTCATGCATGGGTGATGGTGATTGCATGGCTAGGAGTGAGTGACCCGCGGGTCACATTTCCTCACTGCATATATGCAAAGGGTGTTCACATGTATCCTCTATGTTGGGGAATCCATTTATAAGGTTGCATGCAAAGTGGATGGGTTCTTGTGGTTGACCCTGCGGTCACGTCACAGAGGTTATATATGCACCAATGACTTCACGTTCACGAGCATGCACTATGTGATTTCATGATCATCCATGTGGGCACATGATCTTTAAAGGGATTGCACGAGGGACTCAGTAAGCATGTATAAGGGCTATGTCCCAGTCTGCAAGGAAGGATGCATGGACTAGGGTCTTCTTAGTACTAAGCCTTATGGGGGTTCGTGTGACCTTGAAGGTGTCTTATGATGGACTCCCTAACCCTGAGTGGGTTTGTTTGTTGAGTCTGTATGTACTAGGGAAGGGGTATATGCAGAACCTAAGGAGGCCAACATGGTCGCATGTCTAAAGGTTTATAAGGGTGTTGCTGGTGCGTGGAACCCACATCGGGGGCTATCTGTCTTGGTTATCGAAATCCAAAGATGGAGTTCCGCATGATCGTAGGTCTATGAAATATCGAGTCCCTCCTATTCATGAAACTTTTATGTCTTCAATAGGGTATCATAGAGATTTCTTCATCTTGCCAAGGTCTTACGGGAGGCGTTCGCATACCAAGATGATCGTTTTTGGGGGAATTCATGGAGTCTCCAAAAGACAAGGATGTTAGCAGTATTCGCACTTCCGGGCACCAGTATGGGTGTGTCTCATGATGTTATGTGGATCATACAGCCGCAAGATCTATGAGGGGGATTTTCATGAAATCATTTGATCATATGAAGATCGTACGATGGGTTCTTTCGAAGGTATCATGTAGTGAACTCCCATGAGAGAGATTACCTAGAGGGGTTCTCTAAAGGCATCCTTTAGTGAACTCCCATGAGAGAGATTACCTGGAAGGGTTCTCCAAAGGCATCGGCTCGCTTCCCTTCTATTCTGGATCTCACTTTCCCTTATCCCCTCACTTGAGTTTTTTTATACACTTTTCAGGAAAAAAATTTAAACCGCATAGGTTTAATGTTTTTTACATAATCCATAAAAGCAGCATCTCCAATGCCACCTTTTGGTTTATGATAAATCTAGCATCATTGATGCTTCCTTTTCCCTTAATCTGTAAATTTTTTTCTTTAATTTTAATTATTTTTTTATATATTTAAAATTTTAATGTTATATTATTATTATTTTATGGTTATATATATATATATATAACTAAAACAAAAAATTTCATCATAATTTATCTTTTATTCAAGTACGTGACTCTACTAACCTATAAAATATAAAATTTACAAAGGATATGAATGAAATTTTAAAAATTTATTAAACATATATCAAGTAGTTGAAAAAATAATAATTTTATTAAAAAATGTTGATGCAAAAATAATTTATAAGCATTCCAATCCACCTACTTGATACTTAAAAATGTTTCAAGTACTTGCCTTTTCTAGCCTATAAAATATAAATTATAAGATCGATATGAATGAAATTTTAAACATTGATTAAAAATATAACTATTAGTTAAAAATAAAAAAAATTATTAAAAATTTTTGATGAAAAATAATTTATAATCTTTCTAATCCACCTACTTGAAACTTAAAAATTTTTCAAGTATCTGAATTTTACATCTTATATAATATAAATTATAAGACCAATATGAATGAAATTTTAAACATTGGTTAAACATATAATAAGTAGTTGAAAATAAAAAAATTTATAAAAAATTTGGTTGAAAAATAATTTATAAGTTTCTAATCCACCTACTTGAAACTTAAAAATGTCTCAAGTACATGCCTTTTCTAACCTAGATAATATAAACTATAAAACCGATATGAATGAAATTTTAAACATTGATTAAAAATATAACTAGTAGTAGAAAATAAAAATAATTTATTAAAAAATGTTGATGAAAAATAATTTACAAGCTTTCTAATCCACCTACTTGAAACTTAAAAATGTTTCAAGTATATAAATTTTCTAGCCTATATAATATAAATTATAAGACCGATATGAATGAAATTTTAAAAATTGATTAAACATATAAATAGTAGTAAAAAATAAAAATATTTTCTTAAAAATTATTGATGAAAACTAATTTATAAACTTTCTAATCCACCTACTTGAAACATAAAAATGTTTCAAGTACATGCCTTTGCTAGCCAATATAATATAAACTATAAGAATGATATGAATGAAATTTTAAGTAATGGTTAAACATATTATAAGAAGTTAAAAATTTTAATGTTTATTTATATAGGTTTTATAGTTTATATTTTATAGGATTTAAATGTCAAGTAGGTATCTTAGGATCCTCCTTAACATTCATTCTTTTTTCTCTCACTTATTAGTTACATTTCTTACATTCCTTTCATTATCATTTATTTATTTTATTTATGAAACTCTTTATTTTTAAACACATTTTATATGTTTAGGATATCTTTTAAATTTTATTTACATTGTTTTTATACTATATATTTTATAATCTTTTAAAGTTATTTACTTGAAATTTAATAATTACTCCTATGACTTTGAAAGATGTCAAATATAAGTTGTTCCTAAAATATAAATGAAAACTAAAATATTGGATAATCATATAACAAGGGATAATAGTAATAATAGAATTTTTATTTCAGTACACATAAAACATATAAATGAACATGTACAATCAATACCTATGTCTATGACGAGGAGATTCTATCCCACATGGTGGTCAACTGCATCTCATACTTCCCTCTAGATCCTTCTCCCACTGGGGTGGTAGAAGGACCTGCCATCATCATAGTGGGGAACCAAGCCTGCGATGGGCTATAACCCAAGACTACGATGGAGCTGGACCCCAAGGTTGTGATGGATCTAGACCCCAAGGCATTGATAGATCTGGACAACAAGGCTGTGATGGATCTGGACCCCAATATGGAGAGAACTATGGATATCATGTCAATAAAGATGGATCCCATGCCACCTGAGGTACATCCTAAATCGGCTAATGCTGAACCACTAGAGGGCCGACCTCTGCCTATGGAATAGGTGACACATAATGTGCAGCATGATGCTGTCTACGTTGCCATGGTCATGGCTCCTCATCAATAGTAGTAGAAGCAGGATGTTCCTCTAGAGAAGGAACCTCCTCTCTCCAGGCTGGACCTTCAAAGATGCTCTCGGAAAGTGCATGAAAAGATTCCCTCACCTTTAGTGTTGCAGCATGGACGACTGCCCGACTAAAGACCCCCTCCTCCTCTTTATAGCACATGTGAACAAGATGGTCTATGTGACTGCCCTATAAAGAGATTCCAATTAAATTAGAAAATAGTTAAATAAAAAAACTAATGGAAATTTATTTACTTACCATCCTTTGAATCTCTCTATCGTGTCAGGTAAGATACAGTATAGACTTCAATCTATACCATGGCTCATAATAAACCTATTCTGAAAGAAATAATTGATTTGTAGGTACACCTTGAATATGAAACTATGAGCGTCTGTTCCAACAGTCGATAAAGAGGGCATGTACTCGGGGCCAGCCCTCATCCTACCTCCCTGTGATATTCATTTCGTGAAGCTCCTTCGTCTGTCTCGACAGTAATGGAATCGGCAGAGCACATAAAAACTGGTGCATGATTCTGTCAGGCTGTTGTCACTCAATAATACGGAAGTGAATAAGGGGCACTACAACTATAGAATCCTCAAAACCAACAGTGAATTATGCTGGAAACTGGTCCATAATACTTCAGTATGAAAACCATGAAATTTGAAATGACATTTGACATTTTAAAAAAAAACACCTAACTAAAAACCAAAATTGATGCTGTTATTAAATTTATTAGACAGTTATAGATTGTATATACATACCTAATCAGGTAAGAGTCAGTCCAACTAGAGTCGATATATTCCCAAATGGTGTCTTAGAACCACATCAAAATTGTTTTGTTGACACCATCTATAAAATATATCATTGATGGTGACAAATAATGAGAAATTAAATTCAATAACTCCTTGTAGCATCAAAAACCAATTAAAATGACTAATCATACCAGCGTCCATGCGGAGCATCATGAAGCACCTCTATCTCAATCGGTGGACCACCAAGCCCAGGCTGGAATGTGGGGATGTGATCATATTCCCATAACTGAATAAGGATGATGCATCCCCAGAGACCTGTGTGGTCCCTATGGGATAGCCTATATAATGCTCTGTATGTGTTTTCCAAGTAGGCTGATCCCGATTTGTATGTCCCAGCCCAATCAAAGTCTTCTAGTAGGGGTAGATACATCATGTGTACATGCATCTATGAGTGATCTGTAACACCCCAATCTTCCACGGTACACTTCTCTTTGAATAATACAATAGCGTGTGTTGTATGCAACACTGAGTTCAAGTACACCACGACTTACCAAACTAGCCGTTCAAAAGAGGTTATGAATAGTATTAACTAAATTTTAAATACTATATTATCCTTATAATTTTAATCCATATTATGAGTTTCTAAGACATGATTTATGAACAAATTGATTTTTTTCAGATAAAAGAAGTATTTTTCAAAAAATGAAATTTTACCGCCTTTTAATGGCGAAGCCTTTTTAAAACCAATATTTGAAACTTTTATATATTCAATTTGACAAAATTAATTTCTTCTTTAGAATCGGGACATAAGAATTTAGTATCAATAATGTTTTGGTGTCTTTCTGATAACTTTAATATTTGGGTGAATAGTGAAAAATACTATATTTTTAATCAAAATAATTTATATTGTTAAATTATACATTTTAATGGTTTGAAAGTATAAATAGATTATATTTTTACTATTTAATCCAATGATGGTCATTTTAAGTAATTTCACCTTAAAATTGGACACAAACAAGTGTCAAAATTTTGATAGTTATTATTTCTTAAAAATACGCCTTTTGGTTTCAAAAGCAGAAATGAATTTTAAATTAATAAATGAAACTTTTATATTTTGAATTTGGTAAAATAGACTTCATTTTTGGATTCATAATAACGAAATTATCCTAGGGTGAAATTTTGGTACTTTTCGGATAACTTTTATATTTTGATGAATAGTAAAAATTACTAAATTTTAATTAAAAACAACTTTTTTAATCAAAATAATTAATAGTGATAAATTATGAATTTGAGTGGTTTTAAATTATATTTAAAATATATTTTTACCGTGTAATACAATGTGGGTAATTGAACATAATTTCACATTTAAACCGAACATAAACAACTGTCAATCTTTTGATAGTTATTATTTCTTAAAAACACACTTTTTTTAACAACGGGAATTAATTTTAAATTAATTTCTTCCACTTCTATGTATTTAATTTGGAAAAATGGATTCCATATTTTAAATCAGGATGTCCAAATTGTGTAAATAGGTAACTTTTATTTTTAGACATTTTGAATAATTACTTCGGTAAATATTTTATTTACCATGGTTAAGGGTAAATCCGGTAAATAAGGGTTAAAAAATAATATTATAATAATACTAAATTACCCTAAAATGTTTCCTAACCTTATTTGTGGATACATTTCCGACCATGGGCATCTTTGGGTCGATTTTGGGACCGCATGGATCCACATGTAAGTGATAGGGACACTTTATTTTAATTAAGTTAAAATGAATACAAAAATGACACAAGCATATATCTTTTAGAAAAACAACTGTTACATAGGGTTATATATGTTGGATTTTAGACTATAAATATTCATTAGAAAGATAAAAATATTTCCTAAATAATGATAGTTTATTTATAATTTTTATACATTAAATAAGTTAATTTATTTATGACACAATGGTGATGCAATAATTACCATAATAGTAAAAAATTAGAATAATTGATATTATAAATACCCAAATAAATATAGTTTGAGACTTTTTATGAATTACACTAATTTTTTAGGTCACTATGACATGTTATTATTTATTTAATTAACTTTTTTCTAAGTAATCATTCTGTTATGATTTTTACAAAAATCAATTTTTGAATAGTGTCAAAATTGACATAAAAGAGTTTTTAAAACAAATATTATATTATTAATTGATATTAAATTCTTAAAAATATAAGGTTCAGAAAAGAGACATATATCATGATATTTGTATCATTAATGGACCACTTGGGTGTCTCTTGGATGTATATAGTAAGTTTATTAACTATGTAATATAAAAATACAAAGTGACATGGTAAATGTCAAACTAATTAACTAAGAGTTAATACTTAAAGATAAGGTTAATATAATGACCCAAAACTGTCTAAATTATATTGGTTGAATGTATTTAGACCTATAACCACCTTAAACTTTAAATAATCAACTTTGGAGCCTTTGGAAACCGAATAAGAATTTATTATAAATTAATATTTCTAGCTTTTCCAAAGGTGCCCCTCAACCCTCTTATAAAAGGGCACTCCTCCTCATTTATTCACGCCTTAAAAGCCTTTTGGTTCGTCCAACCCATGCCCAAATACTCTCTCAACTTCCCTCAAAACAACATAGAGGCCTTATTTTGATCATAAATCCAACATAAGGAGCCCTTTTGATCAAATCAAAAGGAAGAACCCAAAGAAGAGGTAATGTTTTCACCACCCCTTTTCAAGTTCCTTTCTTCTTCCACTTCTTTTTTATTTGTTATTTATATTCTAAAATAATGAATCCAGTATATCCTATATACTTTAATATTATTATAAATATGGTATAACCATATTCAGTATTCTATCCACCTTTTGAATAACATGTCACCATACGTGCGTACATACGGCTTACCGTCTCCACGTCCTGGTGTAATTGTTATTCAATAAATTATTATTTGGATGGGTATAATAATGATTTGTAATTAATGTAAATAATAAATATAACATTATAATTATTCTGTAAGTATGATATACCATCCAATTATATATTATTTTAATATCAAAAGAATGATATTGTCGCTCGTGCGTACGTACGGACTACCGTCTCCACGAACGTGATGATATTCATTCTCCATCGTATATATTCAAGTATAATTCTAATTTTATGATTAAAAATAATTTTTAAGGACTTGATATCATTATGTATATGAATAATATACATCCCATTAATAACAAATATGGCTCACATAACAAAGAATATAAAGTAAAATGAACCCGTTAACACCCGAAATGACGATAATTCTAAGATATTATTAACAAATCAATGTTAAAAGATCATATATGATATCATATTAATGTAAATGATTCTTTTATAATTAAATAAAAATTATTTCACCATTATACAGGAGGTTAACCTACCTTCTACCAAGGAAAAAGTACAAAGTAAGGGATTTTCTTATCTCACTTTCAATTCCGTGAGATTTCCATTGTTCGCCACTAAATTATTGAAAGTGGTGTATTGTGTACTACCATTTGATATATATTATCATTATTCTCTTTATATTCATGTTATTATATAAATAATTTGGTGGTTATTAACTTTTGGTCATATGACTCAGTTTATTACAACGTGGTAAGGGGTTTCTTGTCTCACTTTTAATTCCGTGAGAATTCCATTGTTCACCACTTATTTATTGCATGTGGTGTGTGTACTGCCCATGATTGTATTAATTGTGTAATATACTTTAATTTATGGTTATTTACATCATCATTGTATTATCCTTCTTTCATGGGTGTATGTTTCATAAGTTACCAAATCAATAAGGGAATTTGAAATTTCAATTTCCATTTATTCGGCTTTACGCAAACTCCATTGATTATTTTACTCCGAGATTATGTGTGGAATCACAATTCATGTTCTTATGTCATAATTTCCACTCCCCTTTTCTGTGTATATACTTTTGATACACATAATCACTCCATTTATAATTTCTCAAGTCATTGATTTGAATTTGATAAGAGTAATTTTAACTCATTCTCCATTTGTTGAGTTAAACATCCAATTCATTGGTGTTGTTTTTACAAGATTATGTGTGAATGTCCTTTGATTGTTTTACACTGAATATCCAATCATATTTAGTGTATTTATATTTTTAACACATAACTATGTCATTGATTTATCCTTAACCTAAGGGTACGGCCTTTATGAGAGATTTCATCTCAATTTACATTCCATTGAGACTTCTTTGTTGATATACACCAAATCACTTTTATGTGGTGTATATAATGTACTTTGACATAGTATATCATGATTCCCTTTATTCTCATGATATTACAATTTTTTGATTACCTCAATTATTTTTATTCAAGTGTCTCTCTTTTGGTTAGAAACTCTAACTAAAATACCATTTTTAAATGTTTTAAAGACTTATTCTTCTAAATCTTGCTCATTAATGTCCATGTTTTAAAAATTGTTTTAAGGATTTATTTATATGGACATTAAAGTTTTTAAATTAAAACTCCTTTTATAATATTCAAAGTGGTATGGGACACTTTGATTCAAAAATCTATTTTTAAATGGCTTCTTGACAAATAGTGTGACTTTTAAATGTTTTCAAGAAAAGGGGGATATTTATCTCAAATAGTTTTGATGGTTATTTTCATCTATGTCAATATCATTCATTATTATCGATTGAGGAACAATACAATCTTCCATATTGTATTTAATGAGTTATGTTTGACTGTGGATGTGATATTTTTATACCATTCATGGTTTGTGGTTAAAGTATTGACATTTCGTATGCTAGTTTTAATATGAATGTTTATGTTATGTTTAAACATGTTCATATTAGGAATGCATTAGACTTAATAAGTGATGGGTGGAGCCCACTATAGATCCTCGATGCATCGGTAGGTCTCATGAGACAAACTAGTGTCTTGGCACAAGGCCTTGGCAAAATCTTATTTGTAGTCTTGGCACGAGGCCTTGGCTATGTGGTTATGATAGTCTGGGATTATGCATTCCATCATTATGAAAGTGGTTATTGATATTGCATGTGATTGTTTGACTAGTAGAATATCCATGTGAATAAGTAAATGGCATTATTTCATTTTATCTTTGCCATATTATGCTGAAGTTCAAGTTTAAAAGGCTTTTGTTTTAATTATAAATTTCCTTAAGTGTTTATGCTTATCTATGAAAGCTTCTGCTATAATGTTAACCTTACTGAGCATCTGAGCTCACCCCTTTCAATGTTTTATTTTTCCAAGGATTGTGAAGAAATAAATTATGAATGACATGCAGGGATAGTATGAGTGTGGACTATGGAGACTATGTTGTTGTTGTTTTCAGTTTATGATGTAATGTAAACTTTATTGATGTATCTAGTTATTCCAAGGCTACTAAACTAATTGGTCTTTCGAGACTTGATCTTTCTTGTGATCATGCCAATGTTATGTAATAATGCACCGACTCTGGGTAACTGGGGTCAGGGCGTTACAGTTGGTATCAGAGGAAGTTTAGTACAAACCTTGGGAGCTAGATTTATATAAACTCTGATTAGAGCACATAGACCTAAGATGAACTTTGAGGATTAGTATAGAAGAACTTCCTAGAATTTTGGTATTGTAGAGATTTTTTGAGTTTTCCGAGCAATACATCCCTTTCTGGATACGAGCAGGTAGAGGCGGCTCTGGCACAGATGTACCTAGGGGTAAAACCCGAAAACACCGCTTTTAGCTAGACTCGAACGGGAACTAGTGCATGAGAACGGGCCTTGCTGCACTCTTGGTTACAACACTCCCAGGGGATATGATTAGGATAATTTACATTTTATTTACAAACTGATTTGAAGTATTATATATATATAAGATGAGATTAAATGACCTTGGTTAATCCTAATGTGTTTCTAATTGAGAATATGGTGACATGTTAATCTCTAAATGATTTTATGACTACTGTTAGTCACACAATGTTTTCTGGTTTTAGTCAATGGCTGGATTCCAAGGAAGTCATAGTGACTTTGAGAATGATGTACAAGGTGGGAATGGTGGTGGCAATGAGCAACAAAATGGAATGTTGATAGGCGTAAAAGATATCATCTTTATGCCAAATCAGTTTTCCAAAATTATGATCAACAACATATATATTAACCAACTCCCGGACTCAACAAAGAAGAGAAAGGTGATGAATGATAAGAGATCCAGCAGTGGAGACCATGGAGAAAGGAATCCTCAATTTGCATCATGCAGGAAATGTGGATGGAGACACCCAGGAAAGTGTCTCAATGGGACAAAGAAATGCTTTACATGAGGGAAGGAAGGACATAAAGTGAAGAATTGTCGAAGAAAAATGAAGAGTACTATGGAAGAAGATAAAAGTGGTCCTAATATTCCATTTACAGTCATTTGTCGTAAATGTAGGGGACCTGGCCATTACCCGAGTGAATTCCCTATTCTATAGGATATTTTCTTGGTCAAATTATAAGCTATGTGGAAATAAATGGTTGGAGAAATGTTTAAAAAGTATTAGTGCTCCTTGTTGATGGGTTTAATTTGGAATAATTTTCTCTTGTATTTGTAACCCCACAGTTTTCCATGTGGGAATGATATTTGAGGAAGAATTATCTCTTCTCTTGTGGATATAGGTATAAATATCCATTTGGTTTTATATGATCATTGGGGTTTGAGAGAATTATAAGTTATTATAATTTGGGATGAAAATGCAAGGTATGATACAACATTTGTGGTTAAATTATGTTATGGTATTTTGAGGAATTTATCTCATTTTGGTAATATTATAAAATATTGTTTTTGAAAAAGGACAACACGTAGACCGTGTGACAACCCGTCGCGTCGGACAAAGCTGTGAGAATCGAACCCACAACCAAAGTGCGAATGGGATTTATCGCCTACCACTGGACTACGTGAAGTCCCTGGATAGTGTGACTAATTATTTTTGGTTAAATATTAATCAATAATAAGTTGATTTGGGTTCTTAAGTCTTATCAAATGAATACCCTTGGTATAGGAAAATGAATTGGTGATTAAGTGATAGATGTTATTTTGGAATTTGTTCGCTTTGTTGTGAGCACTATATGCCCAAGGAAAATAGAATAGTATGGGATTTCATTTGAGGAGTAATTGTGGATTTTTATCTATGTTTTTATTATGGATTTATAGTGATTTGGGTTGTTTATGGAAATTATTAGGTTAATTACTTTTAATTATGTGACTTTAAGAGTATTTGGTGTCATTTGGAGATACAATTTAACGTGGAAGACTACATTCTTATAAGTTTTGAGTTTTAATATTAGTTTGTATTATATTGAAGGATTTTAAGGAAAATTTATTATTGAATGGTATTTATTTAAATTTGGGGTATTGTTGGTTTAATTTTAGAAATTAAGATTAGTGTTTATTTCTCTCAAGGAATATCCTTTTGGGGGATCATTAGATCTTGTACTAACCATTTTGGTTTTGATTAATCTCTAAAGACAATGTAAATATATAGTTTATCCTGCATGGATCATGTGATTCTATAGAATTTTATTCTAGCTCTTCCAGTGTGACCAAGTCTTCTTGAATACTCATCGTTTAAAAAAAAATGTGTTAGTGGTGGAAATTTATTAAAGAATGAAACTCTACTTACAAAGTAAGTATATATCTTTATATTCTTAGTCAATATCATAAATGAATTCCTCATCCTTATGTAATGTAACTTAAAACAAAAAATGTTGTCTGTTTACTTTTCATACTAGGAGATTAATGATCGTTTGTCCCAACACAATTTTGTGGTTTTCTTATTGTTAACTTTCTCCTGATCATGATTTCTTTCCCTCTCCATCAGAACTTGACACTTAGCTTATCATCCATATCCATGTTTTCCTACCTGGAATCCTAGTATGGGTTATCTTGGGTGACCTTTATACCTCTCTTTCTTTCTTTTAAAGTAATAGTTTTATTGACTCTTTTTTCGATGTGGGTGTAACAGCCCGAGATTTTATGAAAAATATTATTTTTATTTCACTAATGTCTTGTGTTGTACGCTACACGAAAATGATCTTGCACAACACGCATCCTTGACTTGCCTTGCATTACACGCAATCACGACCTTCCTCGATAGCGTGTGTAATACGCAATACCGAGTTTCACTAAACAACGATATGCTATTAAAATATTATTAAAACAAGCCGTTATGAATAGTAATAACCACTTTTTAAAACTCTGTAAATCTTATTTTTCAAAATGAACTTCATTTTTGGATTCGGAGTATCGAATTTAGCCTAAGGTGAAATTTTGGTACTTTTCGGATAACTTTCATATTCTGATGAATAGTGAAAATTACTAAATTATAATTAAAAACAACATTTTTTAATCGAAATAATTAATAGTGATAAATTATTAATTTGAGTGGTTTTAAAGTATATTTAGAATATATTTTTACAATTTAATACAATGTTGGTCATTGGATGTAATTTCACATTTAAACCAGACATAATCAAGTGTCAATCTTTTGATAGATATTGTTTCTTAAAAACACGCTATTTGTTTTAACAGCGGGATTTAATTATAAAATTAATTAATTCAAATTCTATGATATGAATTTGGTAAAATAGACTTCATTTTTGAATTCGGAATATGAAATATAGCTTAGGATGAAATTTTGGCATTGTTCTGAAAAACATCAATTTTGATGAATAGTGAAACTACTAAGTGGTAGTTAAAAAAATTAATTTCTTCATCTTAATTTTACCGCTTCTGTGAATGGAATTTCAAAAATCCGAGAGACACGGTTGATGTCAGTAAGTAAAATGTGGTTCAATGAGATGAAAATAATTTTTGGTGAATAGTAACTTTTTACTTTTTTTTACCACGGTTAATAGTAAATAGGGTAACTAAGGGTAAATATGATATTACTATTACCATAACACATGTCCTAATTCTATTGGATAAGTGTAATTCGACCAAAAACAACCTTATGAATATAATATGACCATTTAGGTCCACTTGGATTAGATTATGACATTTAATATTATATTATTTAATGAATAGTTAAAATAGTTAAAATCAAAGTTTAATAACTAAAACATTTTTAATATGGGGTTATACATAAGATAAATTCAATTTTAAATATTCATTAGAAAGCTAAAAAGATTTCCTACATGATGATATTTTATTTGTAATTTTTAGACATCAAATAATTTAATTTATTTATGACACAAATATGATGCAGTAATTATCTTATTAATGAAATATTGACAAAATTGATAATATAAATACCAAAATAAATGTAATTTAAGACTTTTTATGAATTACACTAATTTTCTAGGTTACTATGATATATTAATGTTGATTTAATCAACTTGGTTCGAACATATAATTCTGTTATGACTTTCACAAAAATCATATATCAAATAGTTTCAAAATTGACACAAAATAGTTTTTAAATCAAATATTATATTATTAATTGTTATTTTATTCCTAAAAATCTAAGGTTCGGCCAAATGACTTAGATAAGGATATATATATTAATAATAAACAATTTGGGGTTCGTTTGGCATGTTATAGTAAGTGTATTAACCATATAGTGAAAGAAAACAAAAAGACACGGTAAAAGTTAAATTATTTAACTTAGAGTTAAATCTAATTGATAAGGTTAAAATAATAAACTAAACTTGCCTAAATACTATTGGTTGATAGGATTTCGACCCATCCCCACTTTAGATTCGAAATAAGACCCTTTGGAACCATTATAAACCGATTTTGACTTTAATATAAAATAATATTTTGAGATATTCCTAAGGTGCCCCTCTCCTCCCTTATAAAAGGGCACCTCCTCCCCCTCCTCCTCACACCAATTTGAGCACTCAAACTCGGCCAACCCCTGCCAAAATCTCTTCTCCACTTCCCTAGAAACATCCTAGAGGTTCTGGTCTTCCTCAAAGACCAATTTTAGTTCCCTAAGAGGAGGTCTCCAAAAGGCGCTTCAAAGAAGAGGTAATTACCGTTACCAATTCTTTCATCTTTATTTCTTCTTCCATTTCTTCTTCTTAGGTTGTTTCATCATGATGTAATAACATCAGTATCACTCATATACTGATATGTTATTATAAGTATGAAACAAACCTATTTCACCATCTATCTATCCTACGGAAAAAGAAATCACCGCGCGTGCGTACGTACGGAATACCGTCTCCACGCCGTGGTGTAATCTATTTTCCACCACCACCTTACATGGATGTGTATAATGGTGTAAAGAATAACTATACATAGTTATTAAAACATCATATTGATTCTGATATATTTTATAATCCACTCCAATTCAATTCAATATTTATGGAAATGATATCATCGCTCGTGCGTACGTACGGACTACCGTCTCCACGACGCGATGAGATTCATTCTCCATGTTAACCATTTAAGAATGATTATAAAGTATATATAAGAAATAATAATGAAATATATGACATTATAAATCTACTGGATTTATGTATATATATATATGTATGTCATCTACTTACTTCCATTCAAGACAATAAGGAAAGGAAAACAGCGTTCATGCGTACGTACGGACTACCGTCTCCATGAACGGTGTTTTTCATTTCATTTATCTATCTATTACATATATATATATACTGAATATATATGATATATAAATCATATTTTATATTCTGGAAGTAAGTAAATCATGATATAAGTAATAATAATGTCAAGAACAACAAGTCAAAACACCTACGATAAATGAAACGATTTTACCCAAAACGCTTCTTTAACATGGAATTTACAAAAGAACGGGTAATATAATGTCATAAGTGAACCATATATGATATCATAACATTGAATATGATTCTTTAATAAGTCAATGACATTATTTAAACCATTATACAGGAGCTTCGGACACGTACAAAGAAAATTGGACCTAAGGTAAGGGAAATATCACAATCTCAATTTTATCCGAGATTGTATTTACTTTGGTAATTACTGGGGTGTATTTTATCATCCACATCCATGTTCCCTAAACATGTAATATTATTTCCATCCTTCTACAATAGTTTATATCCAATTTTACCCTTCGGTAAGTTTTTTTGTAAAAGATATGAAAGGAATCTTTTGTCGTTTTTCATACGAGGTACTTTTTGACTTTTCCGACAAAAGTACGAAGAATGTTTTTTTTAACTTATACGGCTTGAATGGATTTTTAAAACATTATTTCCAAGAAGCTTCCTTTACAAGTTTTCAAGTTTATTTTTAATCAACTTCTTTTATTTTAAAGTTGTATGAAATGTTATGAAAGGAAAAATGTTTTTGAAGAAGAAAGGATATTTTCCTCAAGAATGGAGTTCAAGTGTTTTATCAAAATTATTTTCCATCTAAGATAATAAAGGGTTCTATTTTTTTATCCCTATTATTAAATTGATTTGATCATGTTGTGATGGAATTATTTTTATGAATTCCTTTATCTTATATGAATTGATTTATGATGTCATGATGTTTCAAGAATCCCATTTTTGTTACATGTGTTATGCGATGATGTATGTTTTATGATTATGTGGCACACATAAGAAAGGATTCATTATAAGATTGGTGGGACCTATATCTCCCTCCAATGTATTGGGTAAAGATTTTATATCTCATGAGATAGACAGGGCTGGAACGATAGGTTATACCGGTTCAGTGAAACAGGACTGAAACGAGGGTTACTCGATTCAGAAAGGGACTTTGTCCACTAAGATAGTCTTGGCGATTAGTCTTGACTAACAAGAAATGATTCTCTATGATTATGTGTGTATGCCAAAAAGTTTCATGTTTTAAGTTATGATTATTGGGATTACTTTTTCATTGCCATGATTTATCCCATGATTATGAAATTATGCTCTCTTTTACAGGTTATGATTTCCAAAATGTTATGTTCTTATGAATATGATGTGATTGATATTTATTTTGTTTACCCTTACTAAGCATTTGATCTCACCCTTTTATGTTTTCTTTTCCCCAGGATATAAAGAAATGTTTTAGGTAAAAAAAGGAAGATCTTTATGGGAGATTTTGAAGATCTTTCGCCACGATTAGAAGATTATAGTCCGAGTTTCCAAAGACACTAAACTATTACGGTCCTTGTGTGTGTGTTTTTGTAATGTACTAAGTATTCCGAAAAAGTAATGTAATGTAAATGTACGTCAAGATACGGGTCTCTACAGTTGGTATCAGAGGAAAGGTTTAGTCAACCTTTGGAAACTAGGATGTGAAAACGTTAGTGAGATCCCTAGAGATATTTCTAAGGTATGTCTAGGGATGTCTCTAAGGTTAAGTATATGTATAGGTTATAGTCCTAGAATTGCTCTAACGATCATAGAATTAAACCTAAGATGTTAGATATTGAAGTTACTCCCCCTTTATTATGTTGTTTTCCCTAGCATGATTTTTGCCTCTCACACTATTCATTTTGGGTTTTAGAAAATGGCTGGAAACAAGATGATTCACGATAATGGAGGATATGATGGACAATGGAATGATATTCTTCATGAGAAACCAAATGAAATGGGATTTGGAAGTCCAAAGATCATTATTATGCCGAATCAGCAATCTCATAATATGATCAATAAAGTAAAATTTGGTAAGTTTCCTGACTCGGCTAATAAGAGAAAGATGGAGTTTCATGATGATCATAGAGGAAAGAAAGTTCAATTTCCCCTATGTAAATCATGTGGGAAGAGGCATCAAGGAGAATGTTTCAAAGGAACTGGAAGATGCTTTGGGTGTGGAAAAGAAGGACACAAAGCAAGTAAATGCAAAGGAAAAGGTTCAGTTAACAACATGGATGAGGATAATGGTATTGCTACGACATCAACAATGGTTAAATGTTTTAAATGTGGAATGTGCAGGCATTATGCAAACCAATGCCCTAAGGGAAAGTCTCATGAAGATAATCAGTATGGTCGTATGGGAAGTATTTATGTGGATGATGATGAAGAGACTACAAATGATATGTGAGATGAAATAATTGTTGAAGCTCGGTCAATGGTTTAAGAATGTAGTGGAATGATTACATGTTTATCATGTGTAATGTTGTATAAGTAATCTCATGGTATTGTAGAATAAAGAGACATGTAAGGATTGTTACACTGTTGTCTGATTAATGTTACCAGTATCCATGAAAGGTTATTCAGATATTTTTGGAATATAGATGATATGCGCATAATGAAGGGATAAGGAGAAAATTAAATGTTTGATAGTATTCATGAGCTCATGATTGATATAAGGACTAAGTGATATCATGGTTTGAGTATAAATAATTTTGAGGATTTTGGTATGTGTAAAGTGTTAACTTTTAACTGCATTCAAGTTTTCACTAAGGTTCAATGGGTATTCAAGAGAATACATTATTAAGGACTTTGAATGTTTGGAATGTGACCAACAAAACATATCTTATGATATATGGGGATCGACGATGGTGTTAAATCTATGGTAATCGTTTTCACTATGTTATGAGAGTGGACTGCAGTATTATGGATAAGCCTAAAGATTGGAATGGATTATGTTGGACATAAGTTAGTATTGTTTAAGGATAGAAGTTTTTTTTCTCGATATTATTGATGGGATGTTATAGTATTATAGTTTTAGAAAAAGGACAACATGCAGGACGGGCGACAGCCCATCGCTTCGGACAAGGCTGTAGGAATCGAACCCACAACCGAAGTGCGACTGGCCTTTATCGCCTACCACTAGCCTACAGGAAGTCCCTGTTTAGTAGAAACTAGTTTTATTATATTAAGCAGTATGATATATGAAGTATAGGTCCATTTTAGGAACCATATGTGATTAATCTCACTATAGATCAACTTATGTATATAATTTTTGCTAACCTTTTGTTTGAGACAGATGGAATGACCCGTCATTCTATCACATGATCTGCTAACACTTCACGAATAACAAATTCAACTTCATTTATATAAGAAATGAAGTGGAAATTGTTCAAGGCATGAACAACAGTGAGATTGTACCAAAATAAAGTAAGTATTTATTCTAATTCAAATTCTTCAACTTTAGGGAAATGATCTTGAAAACCAAAAATGTTGTCCTAGTGATCTTATACCTGATGAATCAGATGGTACCTTAGATCGTCACAAATTTATGGATTTGTGATTACTAGATTTTCCATAGCCATGTTCTCTACCACTCTCCATCAGAACATGATGGTTAGATTTCTCTTCCATATCCATATTTTCACCTATGTGGAAACCCAATGATTAGTTTATTTGGGTAACCGTTAGGTTTCATACTTTTGTTTTTAAAGATTGGTTTTGGTATTCCTTTTTACGATGTGGTATTCTATTAAAGAAACTTTCGAATAGTAAACCATTTATAACCCCGACGAATTTCGAGGGCGAAATTCATTTTAAGGGGGGTAGAATGTAACAGCCCGAGATTTTATGAAAAATATTCTTTTTATTTCACTAATGTCTTGTGTTGTACGCTACACGAAAAGGATCTTGCACAACACGCATCCTTGACTTTCCTTGCATTACACGCAATCACGACCTTCCTCGATAGCGTGTGTAATACGCAATACCGAGTTTCACTAAACAACGATATGCTATTAAAATATTATTAAAACTAGCCGTTATGAATAGTAATAACCAATTTTTAAAACTCTGTAAATCTTATTTTTCAAAATGAACTTCATTTTTGGATTCGGAGTATCGAATTTAGCCTAAGGTGAAATTTTGGTACTTTTCGGATAACTTTCATATTCTGATGAATAGTGAAAATTACTAAATTATAATTAAAAACAACTTTTTTTAATCGAAATAATTAATAGTGATAAATTATTAATTTGAGTGGTTTTAAAGTATATTTAGAATATATTTTTACAATTTAATACAATGTTGGTCATTGGATGTAATTTCACATTTAAACCAGACATAATCAAGTGTCAATCTTTTGATAGATATTGTTTCTTAAAAACACGCTATTTGTTTTAACAGTGGGATTTAATTATAAAATTAATTAATGCAAATTCTATGATATGAATTTGGTAAAATAGACTTCATTTTTGAATTCGGAATATGAAATATAGCTTAGGATGAAATTTTGGCATTGTTCTGAAAAACATCAATTTTTGATGAATAGTGAAACTACTAAGTGGTAGTTAAAAAAATTAATTTCTTCATCTTAATTTTACCGCTTCTGTGAATGGAATTTCAAAAATCCGAGAGACACGGTTGATGTCAGTAAGTAAAATGTGGTTCAATGAGATGAAAATAATTTTTGGTGAATAGTAACTTTTTACTTTTTTTTACCACGGTTAATAGTAAATAGGGTAACTAACGGTAAATATGATATTACTATTACCCTAACACATGTCCTAATTCTATTGGATAAGTGTAATTAGACCAAAAAAAACCTTATGAATATAATATGACCATTTAGGTCCACTTGGATTAGATTATGACATTTAATATTATATTATTTAATGAATAGTTAAAATAGTTAAAATCAAAGATTAATAACTCAAACATTTTTCATATGGGGTTATACATAAGATAAATTTAATTGTAAATATTCATTAGAAAGCTAAAAAGATTTCCTACATGATGATAGTTTATTTGTAATTTTTAGACATCAAATAATTTAATTTATTTATGACACAAAGATGATGCAGTAATTATCTTATTAATGAAATATTGACAAAATTGATAATATAAATACCAAAATAAATGTAATTTAAGACTTTTTATGAATTAAACTAATTTTCTAGGTTACTATGATATATTAATGTTGATTTAATCAACTTGGTTCGAACATATAATTCTGTTATGACTTTCAAAAAAATCATATATCAAATAGTGTCAAAATTGACACAAAATAGTTTTTAAATCAAATATTATATTATTAATTGTTATTTTATTCCTAAAAATCTAAGGTTCGTCAAAATGACTTAGATAAGGATATATATATTAATAATAAACAATTTGGGGTTCGTTTGGCATGTTATAGTAAGTGTATTAACCATATAGTGAAAGAAAACAAAAAGACACGGTAAAAGTTAAATTATTTAACTTAGAGTTAAATCTAATTGATAAGGTTAAAATAATAACCTAAACTTGTCTAAATCCTATTGGTTGATAGTATTTCGACCCATCCCCACTTTAGCTTCGAAATAAGACCCTTTGGAACCATTATAAACTGATTTTGACTTTAATATAAAATAATATTTTGAGATATTCCTAAGGTGCCCCTCTCCTCCCTTATAAAAGGGCACCTCCTCCCCCTCCTCCGCACACCAATTTGAGCACTCAAGCTCGGCCAACCCCTGCCAAAATCTCTTCTCCACTTCCCTAGCAACATACTAGAGGTTTTGTTATTCCTCAAAGACCAATTTTAGTTCCCTAAGAGGAGGTCTCCAAAAGGCGCTTCAAAGAAGAGGTAATTACCGTTACCAATTCTTTCATCATTATTTCTTCTTCCACTTCTTCTTCTTAGGTTGTTTCATCATGATGTAATAACATCAGTATCACTCATATACTGATATGTTATTATAAGTATGAAACAACCCTATTTCACCATCTATCTATCCTACGGAAAAAGAAATCACCGCGCGTGCGTACGTACGGAATACCGTCTCCACGCCGTGGTGTAATCTATTTTCCACCACCACCTTACATGGATGGGTATAATGGTGTAAAGAATAACTATACATAGTTATTAAAACATCATATTGATTCTGATATATTGTATAATCCACTCCAATTCAATTCAATATTTATGGAAATGATATCATCGCTCGTGCGTACGTACGGACTACCGTCTCCACGACGCGATGAGATTCATTCTCCATGTTAACCATTTAAGAATGATTATAAAGTATATATAAGAAATAATAATGAAATATATGACATTATAAAGCTACTGGATTTATGTATATATTTATATGTATGTCATCTACTTACTTCCATTCAAGACAATAAGGAAAGGAAAACATCGTTCATGCGTACGTACGGACTACCGTCTCCATGAACGGTGTTTTTCATTTCATTTATCTATCTATTATATATATATATATACTGAATATATATGATATATAAATCATATTTTATATTCTGGAAGTAAGTAAATCATGATATAAGTAATAATAATGTCAAGAACAACAAGTCAAAACACCTACGATAAATGAAACGATTTTACCCAAAACGCTTCTTTAACATGGAATTTACAAAAGAACGGGTAATATAATGTCATAAGTGAACCATATATGATATCATAACAATGAATATGATTCTTTAATAAGTCAATGACATTATTTAAACCATTATACAGGAGCTTCGGACACGTACAAAGAAAATCGGACCTAAGGTAAGGGAAATATCACAATCTCACTTTTATCCGAGATTGTATTTACTTTGGTAATTACTGGGGTGTATTTTATCATCCAAATCCATGTTCCCTCAACATGTAATATTATTTCCATCCTTCTACAATAGTTTATATCCAATTTTACCCTTCGGTAAGTTTTTTTGTAAAAGATATGAAAGGAATATTTTGTCGTTTTTCATACGAGGTACTTTTTGACTTTTCCGACAAAAGTACGAAGAATGTTTTTTTTTAACTTATACGGCTTGAATGGATTTTTAAAACATTATTTCCAAGAAGCTTCCTTTACAAGTTTTAAAGTTTATTTTTAATCAACTTCTTTTATTTTAAAGTTGTATGACATGTTATGAAAGGAAAAATGTTTTTGAAGAAGAAAGGATATTTTCCTCAAGAATGGAGTTCAAGTGTTTTATCAAAATTATTTTCCATCTAAGATAATAAAGGGTTCTATTTTTTTATCCCTATTATTAAATTGATTTGATCATGTTGTGATGGAATTATTTTTATGAATTCCTTTATCTTATATGAATTGATTTATGATGTCATGATGTTTCAAGAATCCCATTTTTGTTACATGTGTTATGCGATGATGTATGTTTTATGATTATGTGGCACACATAAGAAAGGATTCATTATAAAATGGGTGGGACCTATATCTCCCTCCAATGCATTGGGTAAAGATTTTATATCTCATGATATAGACAGGGCTGGAACGGTAGGTTATACCGGTTCAGTGAAACAGGACTGAAACGAGGGTTACTCGATTCAGAAAGGGACTTTGTCCACTAAGATAGTCTTGGCAATTAGTCTTGACTAACAAGAAATGATTCTCTATGATTATGTGTGTATGCCACAAAGTTTCATGTTTTAAGTTATGATTATTGGGATTACTTTTTCACTGCCATGATTTATCCCATGATTATGAAATTATGCTCTCTTTTGCAGGTTATGATTTCCAAAATGTTATGTTCTTATGAATATGATGTGATTGATATTTATTTTGTTTACCCTTACTGAGCATTTGAGCTCACCATTTTATGTTTTCTTTTCCCCAGGATATAAAGAAAGGTTTTAGGTAAAAAAAAAGGAAGATCTTTATGGGAGATTTTGAAGATCTTTTGCCACGATTAGAATATTATAGTCCGAGTTTCCAAAGACACTAAAATATTACGGTCCTTGTGTGTGTGTTTTTGTAATGTACTAAGTATTCCGCAAAAGTAATGTAATGTCAATGTATGTCAAGATACGAGTCTCTACAGTGGGACTTTCCATTATATTTTGAAGCCCAATTTTTAAAATTGTGAGGACGCAATTTATTAAATGAGGGGTGAATGTAACACCCCAATCTTCCATGGTACACTTCTCTTTGAATAATACAATAGCGTGTGTTGTATGCAACACTGAGTTCAAGTACACCACGACTTACCAAACTAGCCGTTCAAAAGAGGTTATGAATAGTATTAACTAAATTTTAAATATTATATTATACTTATAATTTTAATCCATATTATGAGTTTCTAAGACATGATTTATGAACAATTTCATTTTTTTAGATAAAAGAAGTATTTTTCAAAAAATGAAATTTTACCGCCTTTTAATGGCGAAGCCTTTTTAAAACCAATATTTAAACTTTTATATATTCAATTTGACAAAATTAAATTCTTCTTTAGAATCTAGACATAAGAATTTAGTATCAATAATGTTTTGGTGTCTTTCTGATAACTTTAATATTTGGGTGAATAGTGAAAAATACTATATTTTTTAATCAAAATAATTTATATTGTTAAATTATAAATTTTAATGGTTTGGAAGTATAAATATATTATATTTTTACTATTTAATCCAATGATGGTAATTTTAATTAATTTCACCATGAAATTGGACATAAACAAGTGTCAAACTTATGATAGTTATTATTTCTTAAAAATACGCCTTTTGGTTTCGAAAGCAGGAATCAATTTTAAATTAATAAATGAAACTTTTATGTTTTTAATTTGTTAAAATAGACTTCATTTTTGGATTCATAATAACTAAATTAGCCTAGGGTGAAATTTTGGTACTTTTCGGATAACTTTTATATTTTGATAAATAGTAAAAATTACTAAATTTTAATTAAAAACAACTTTTTTAATCGAAATAATTAATAGTGATAAATTATGAATTTGATTGGTTTTAAATTATATTTAAAATATATTTTTACCATTTAATACAATGTGGGTCATTGAACATAATTTCACATTTAAACCGAACATAAACAACTGTCAATCTTTTGATAGTTATTATTTCTTAAAAACACGCTTTTTATTTTAACAACGGGAATTAATTTTAAATTAATTTCTGCCACTTCTAAGTATTAAATTTGGAAAAATGGATTCCATATTTGGAATCAGGATGTCCAAATTGTGTAAATAGGTAACTTTTATTTTTAGACATTTTGAATAATTATTTCGGTAAATATTTTATTTACCATGGTTAAGGGTAAATCCGGTAAATAAGGGTTAAAAATAATGTTATAATAATACTAAATTACCCTAAAACGTGTCCTAAAATTATTGGTGGATACATGTCCGACCATGGGCATCTTTGGGTCGATTTTGGGACCTCATGGATCCACTTGTAAGTGATAGGGACACTTTATTTTAATTAATTTAAAATGAATACAAAAATGACACAAGCATATATCTTTTAGCAAAACAATTGTTACATAGGGTTATATATGTTGGATTTTAGACTATAAATATTCATTAGAAAGATAAAGAGATTTCCTAAATAATTATAGTTTATTTATAATTTTTAGGCATTAAATAATTTAATTTATTTATGACACAATGGTGATGCAATAATTACCATAATAGTAAAACATTAGAATAATTGATATTATAAATACCCAAATAAATTTAATTTGAGACTTTTTATGAATTAAACTAATTTTTTAGGTTACTATGACATGTTAGTATTTATTTAATTAACTTTTTTCGAAGTAATCATTCTGTTATGATTTTTACAAAAATAAATTTTTTAATAGTGTCAAAATTGACATAAAAGAGTTTTTAAACAAAATATTATATTATTAATTGATATTAAATTCCTAAAAATATAAGGTTCGGCCAAGATACATATATCATGATAGTTTTATCATTAATGTACCACTTGGGGGTCGATTGGATGTATATAGTAAGTTTATTAACTATATAATATAAAAATACAAAGTGACATGGTAAATGTCAAACTAATTAACTAAGAGTTAATACTTAAAGATAAGGTTAATATAATGACCCAAACCTGTCTAAATTATATTTGTTGAATGGATTTAGACATAACCCCACCTTAAACATTAAATAATAAACTTTGGAGCCTTTGGAAAATGAATAAGAATTTATTATAAATTAATATTTCTAGCTTTTCCAAAGGTGCCCCTCAACCCTCTTATAAAAGGGCACTCCTCCTTATCATTTCTTCACACCTTCAAATACTTTTGGTTCGGCCAGACCCTACCCAAATACTCTCTCAACTTCCCTCACAAAAACCTAGAGGCCTTAGTTTTATCATAAATCCAACCTAAAGATCCCTTTTTATCAAATCAAAAGGAACAACCCGAAGAAGAGGTAATGTTTTCACCACCCCTTTTCAAGTTCCTTTCTTCTTCCACTTCTTCTTTCTTTGTTATTTATATTATAAAATAATTAATCCAATATCTCCTATATACTGTAATATTATTATAAATATGGTACAACCATATTCAGTATTCTATCCACCCTTTGAATAACATGTCACCATACATGCGTACGTACGGCTTACCGTCTCCACGTCGTGGTGTAATTGTTATTCAATAAATTATTATTTGGATGGGTATAATAATGATGTGTAATTCATGTAAATAATAAATATAACATGATAATTATTCTGTAAATATGATATAACATCCAATTATATATTATTTTAATATCAAAAGAATGATATTGTCGCTCGTGCGTACGTACGGACTATCGTCTCCACGAACGTGATGAGATTCATTCTCCATCGTATCTATTCAAGTATAATTCTCATTTTATGGTTAAAAATAATGTTTAAGGACTTGATATAATTCTTGATATGAATAATATACATCTCATTAATAACAAATATGGCTCACATAACAAGGAATATAAAGTAAAATGAACTCGTTAACACCCGAAATGACGATAGTTCTAAGATATTATTAACAAATCAATGTTAAAAGATCATATATGATATCATATTAATGTAAATTATTCTTGTATAATTCAATAACAATTATTTCACCATTATACAGGAGGTTAACTTACCGTTGACCAAGGAAAAAGTACAAAGTAAGGGATTTTCTAATCTCACTTTCAATTCCGTGAGATTTCCATTGTTCACCACTAAATTATTGAAAGTGGTGTATTGTGTACTGCCATTTGATATATATTACCATTATTCTCTTTATATTCATGTTATTATATAAATAATTTGGTGGTTATTAACTTTTGGTCATATGAATCAGTTGATTACAACGTGGTAAGGGGGTTCTTATCTCACTTTTAATTTCGTGAGAATTCCATTGTTCACCACTTATTTATTGCATGTGGTGTATGTGTACTACCCATAATTGTATTCATTGTGTATTATAATTTAATTTATGGGTATTTACATAATCATTGTATGATCCTTCTTTCATGGGTGTATGTTTCATAAGTTACCAAATCAATAAGGGAATTTGAAATTTCAATTTCCATTTATTCGGCTTTACGCAAACTCCATTGATTATTTTACTCCGAGATTATGTGTGGAATCACTAATCATTTGCTTATGTCATAATTTCCACTCCCCTTTTCTGTGGATATACTTTTGATACACATAATCACTCCACTGATAATTTCTCAAGTCGTTGATATGAATTTGATAAGAGTAATTTTAACTCATTCTCCATTTGTTGAGTTAAACATCCAATTCATTGGTGTTGTTTTTAAAAGATTATGTGTGAATGTACTTTGATTGTTTTACACTGAATATCCAATCATATTTAGTGTATTTATATTTTTCACACATAACTATGTCTTTGATTTATCCTTAACCTAAGGGTACGACCTTTATGAGAGATTTCATCTCAATTTACATTCCATTGAGACTTTGTTGTTGATATACACCAAATCACTTTCATGTGGTGTGTATAATGTACTTTGACATAGTATATCATGAATCCCTTTATTCTCGTGATATTACAATGTTTTTATTACCTCAATTATTTGTATTCAAGTGTCTCTCTTTTTGTTAGAAACTCTAACTAAAGTACCATTTTTAAATGTTTTAAAGACCTATTCTTCTAAATCTTGCTCATTAATGTCCATGTTTTAAAAATTGTTTTAAGGATTTATTTATATGGACATTAAAGTTTTTAAATTAAAACTCTTTTTAAAAGATTCAAAGTGGTATGGGACACTTTGATTCAAAAATCTATTTTTAAATGGCTTCTTGACAAATAGTGTGACTTTTAAATGTTTTCAAGAAAAGGGGGATATTTATCTCAAATAGTTTTGATGGTTATTTTCATCTATGTCAATATCATTCATTATTATCGATTGAGGTATAATACAATCTTCCATATTGTATTGAATGATTTATGTTTGACTATGGATGTGCTATTTTTATACCATTCATGGTTTGTGGTTAAATTATTGACATTTCGTATGCTAGTTTTAATACGAATATTTATGTTATGTTTAAACATGTTCATATGAGGAATGCATTGGACTTAATAAGTGAAGGGCAGAGCCCGCTATAGCTCCTCGATGCATCGGTAGGTCTCATGAGACAAACTAGTGTCTTGGCACACGGCCTTGGAAAAATCTTATTTGTAGTCTTGGAACGAGGCCCTGGCTATGTGGTTATGATAGTCTGGCATTATGCATTCTATCATTATGAAAGTGGTTATTGATATTGCATGTGATTGTTTGACTAGTAGAATATCCATGTGAATAAGTAAATGACATTATTTCATTTTACCTTTTCCATATTATGCCGAAGTTCAAGTTTAAAAGGCTTTTGTTTTAATTATAAATTTCCTTAGGTGTTTATGCTTATCTATGAAAGCTTCTGCTATAATGTTATCCTTAATGAGAATCTGAGCTCACCCCTTTCAATGTTTTATTTTTTCCAGGATTGTGAAGAAGTAAATTATAAATGATCTGCAGGGATAGTATGAGTGTGGACTATGGAGACTCTGTTGTTTTTGTTTTCATTTTATGATGTAATGTAAACTTTATTAATGTATCTAGTTATTCCAAGGCTACTAAAATAATCGGTCTTTCGAGACTTGATCTTTCTTGTAATCATGTCAATGTTATATAATAATGCACCGACTCTGGGTAACTGGGGTCGGGGCGTTACATGATCAGTACACATGGTCCCTCCAAAGAGCTGTAATATATATGCACGGGCATAACGCATAATAGTATGCTCGTCAGCATCATTGGGTAAATGTGGAATCCGCACATACAACCAAGGAATAGATATGGATGCTCCATCTGTATCCCTACAGTCGGAAACAATGTAAACGCCTAACAAGCGCTGAGCAGGGTCTGTCTAATATGCACGAGTGGGTCTAATAATTGGTCACCCCTAGATATGAAGACCGAGAAGCACTTCCACATCCTATAGGGTGATGTTCATTTCTCCCTTAGGAAGGTGGAATGTGTGTGTCTCTGGTCTCCACCTATCAACGAGGTTAGCAAGTAGGTGATGGTCTATAAATGTGAAATCTGATACAACAAGGTCGTTGAAGCCAGCATGGAGCAAGTATGGTCTAATGGCATGTGGAGGCTCCCTATAATGAAAATGGTGTGCTTGACACACACCGATTGATCGATCTGCACCACCCTCTAATGCGACTTGGGAAATATGGGTATGTTGTTGAGTTAGTAGGATGGTATCATCCATTTGCATATAATCAAATGAAATTAGTCGTAATTGTAAAATATAAATATAACTTTATGGTCAGAATAATGTTATGACTTGTAGAGTGAAAGATATTCCATGTTTATTCACATTGTTTTATGAAGTTCTTTTTACCAAAAGAAATATAATTCTCCAAGTCTTTTGGTTTTGAATGAAATAAAGATAAAAAGAGAAAAGAAGAGAAAAAATAGATAATTTCAAAAAAACAATTAATAATTTCCCCACATATGATAATTCTGGAAGTAAAAACATTGATACATGATTTAAGGTAATGTATCTTAGAATAATCCAAGACACTAATGTAAAGAATATTTTACTGATACTTTTGAAGTGAAATAATTTTTATTATTGTGTATTTTGATCCAATAAATATGTTGTGAAAGAATTTTATTAATGAAATTATCTTTGTAAGAATAATGTACTGTATAAGGTTTGTATTGTAATACCATTTCTTACCTATATAGATCCTTTATAAACTATTTTTTTATGTGTATATGTTTCCAAAGTCACTAGACCGGTATGATTATGGAATAGATCATTCTATTATTTAATGAAAATTATTCTACTTAGAATTTATATTTTTCTATGAAAATTAATTGCCATTATAGTTTTTATATGATGAAGGTTTAGTTAACCATAGGATGCTAGGATTTGCTAACATCTATGACAATCCTGGGAATAATTCCAAGTATAGGATAATGTCATCTTGTTTTGATAACAATTATGAATGACCTAGGATAAACACAAGGTTTAATTGAATAAGGTTTCATGATTTAGAAATCTAATGAATGATTTTCTATGATTTTGTTCTCTCCCATTATGATAATTGTTTGTCACGCTATTATTTATTGTTTTATTCAATTAGTTGAACCCAAAGAAATCATTTTAATGTTGAATATGATAGAAAATTCATTGATTCTCTCCCTAAGAAATGGAATTTTATAGTATATGGATTGAAAAATCTTGTTTCTATGCAAACACAATTTTTCGAGATATGAATAACCTTTTTATTTGAATAAGAAAATAAAGGACCAGAATTATATTGGCTCTAAATTTTTTGGATTTTTCGTAAGTTTTTAGGGTTTAGGTTTATAAATTTTGGGTTACAATTTAGGTTTTAGGTTTATGAATTTTGGGTTAAGTGTTCTGCATTTGGGTTTTTGTGTTTAGAAAACTGAGACAAAAAGAAGAGATAACAACATATAATTTACAATATGAGAATGTCACAATGAAGAAAATACGTCATTGTGGCTGAGAGTGTGAACTTGACCCAAAAACATTAGGGAATCATTTCTGTTTATGAACTTCTTTATGACATATGGTACATCTCAAACTTTATCCTTGTTCTTGAGGCCAGTCCATCTCATTTTGCATCCTACTGGCCTTTAGTCTCCCACGAGGACGCAATCTATTGATGTCAGGTATCATTATCAGCTGGCCTTCAGGCATCAGGAAATAACTATACTCTCCAAAAGGCGTCTATAGTGTAGCATAACAATTATAAATGGTTTTCATCTAGCACACTGGATCAACATATACTTCCCATGATATGTTCACAGAGGAACATGTTGCAATGGAATGTGTGCATGGAAACCGTAAGGCCTGAATGTTTCCACATTGACATTGCCTCATTTCCAGTAATACCACCATTTTTCATCGATGCGATTTTTGATGGGGTCTGAATGCTCTTGAACTTAAAATAAAGAGTATTCTCATCGAAAAAGGTAGACATGATAACCAAAAGCTTCTTCAATATTCTTTTCAATCTCTCATTGAAAGTGTCTTCCATACCTTATCCCCTGCTGTATTCTGTCTGATGCTAGTCTTTTTCTGTCAACAAAGTACTTCATGATTCGATAGAATGTCTTTTGAACTAGGGCGGTTATAGGTAGCTTGTGAATACCTTTGAAGACACCATTGATTCGCTCCACAATGTTTGTGGTCATGTGTTAGTACCTCTTCCCCCCATCATATTCCAAAGTCTATTTTTCTTTTGGAATCTACATTATATAATCATAAACATCTTGATTATCTTGATGGATTTGTTCAAAATGTTCTTCAAACTGCCATTGATCTGACTTATATGCTTCACAAAATAGATGATATTTCACATAATTTGATTTTATATTTACATTGAAATAGTAAAAAATAACAAATACAATGCATACTAATCTTTGTTATTGCCATATTCATTGGTTCGTTGTGGAATTTTTTATGCACATTTCTAGCAATGTGTCTAATGAAGAACCGATGATGTACATTTGGGTATCTCCATGTATCATAATCTGAATTGATTGACTCATCAATTTCCTAATGGTGATCATATATCAAACAAACGCCGTGAATGTTGGTGAAAGGGTTGCTGATACATGCCAGAAACCAACTCTATGATTCATAGTTTTCTTTCTCTAAAATGGAAAAGGCAAGTGAAAGAGGTGAACGGTTTCCATCTTGAGTTTTCGCAATCAAAAATACACCCTTTTATTTTCTATATAGAAATGTTCTATCAATCTGAATGAATTGTTTGCTGAAATGAAATGTGGAGATACAGGGAAGGAATGCCCAGAACAACCGATGAAATTGAATATGAGATGGATCAAGCCAGTTATTGTGAGACACATGTTCATTTGTATCAATATGGAAGACAGCTTGGTTATGATGCCTCAGTATGGCTAGCAATTATGGTAACACCTAATTTGAGTCATCCCAATCACTATAGACCTTCGCATTTGCCTTTTTTTCGCCATCCATGCCTTATTATAGGAAAACTTATAACTGAACGTATGTTCTATCCTCTCTTGTACAAGGGCTATTAGAACATCTTGGCATGTCCTAATCATTTCAACGAAAATAGATGACATAGATTTTGAATCCAATGAGTTATGATCTTGGGTCAGGCTTGGCTGAATGCAAGTATGAGCTACCTCAATCCTCGAGATTCTCCAACCTCCAAATGCAATGTCTGGAGTCTCTGTCAAGAAAAATCTACAATCATCCCCATACTTCTCACACCATATGACATATTTACTATGGCATGATTCGTTAACTATATATATGCAGTTCCTCTCAATGTGAAATCTCTTTAGAATGCTTTTTAATGCATCTTTACATGGAAAATTCCTTCCAACATATAAGGTTTTTTCCAACTCACTAAACCTATCTGGTACAACTCCGGGGAACTTGGTTGCCGGTGTGAGAACATTATTGTTGAATTCAGGCACATGTTTCATTACTTCTGACCAAGATTCAATGAGTGGTGGATGATTTATTTTAGTTCGAGGTTGATGTAAAACTAATGAATTTATCGAAACCTCCTCCCTAACTTCCACTGGTCCCTCCTCATCAGTATTGTTTTCACCATCTAATCCATCATTACGAAACTTCTCATCAGAATTCAGATTGACATGTATATCCGGGAGATCATCTAGGTTGTCCTATTTTTCATCATTTGGAATAGGATCAATTTCATGGGGCGGACTGTATTCAACTACTCCTGTAAATTTATGTCTTCGTACAACTATACGTTGTTGTTGTATAGTAGAAACATAAACATATAACTTCATCATGGTTCCATCTGACTGTTGAGAAAATAAATCAATTGCTTAAACCCACTATGCATCAGCAACCAATGGACAAGCTATATGCCATAGTTTTGCCAAAAATTTCAAATGTTTATAGCTCATAGACTTGATCTCTTGATCGGGTCCAAGATTTAAGGAACCACGAATTCTCCCATGAAGGTCACTTATGGTTACACAATTAGTTTTAATTACCACAGTTATTGGTTGTGTACTATAAGAAGCTCCTTTCTCCATTTGAATAACCTCCCCATGGCAGTACACACAGGAAAACATGAATCTCTACGTCAAAAATGTTTCTTTCATCAAAATTATGAGAGTGTAACAAATATTAACAATTATGGTTGACCATATATTATTTATTAAAATGTAATTTTAGGATGCCTTTTTATACCCTAAAATATGCTAGTAATGTTTCATTATATAAAATTTCAATGAATTTATTGTATGTCATAAAGAATTCATGTGTTATTTAATGCATTTGTTCTTTTATATTTCATTTTATATGATCATAAGTATCGTTAGATAATCATTATATGGATTCATTTTTTAATCCTATGTTTTTTATTAATTATTCTATAACTAATCGTTTATAATAATAACTATTATTTCTAAACTATATAATCTTTATGAAACTAACATTTTAAAACATTTTCTTCTCCATTTCATTTTATGTGATCATAATTTTCAATTTATCAACTGATTCTCTTTGTACAGTTTTTAACTAGTCAATCATTATTTAATCACTAGTTAATCATTATTAAGTTATTATTTAATTCTTTATTCTTTAATCATTAATCATATTATATTCATTAGTTAATTATAATTAACTAATCATATGTATTCATTTTTAATCCTAAGTTATCATTAATTAATATATAATTAATCATTACTAATAATAAGTATTATTTCTAAATTATATATAACTAATTAAACTACTTAATACATAAAATATTTAATTACTAATAATAACTTTCATTCGTTAATTATTTTTTCCTTATTTCATTCTATAACATCCTAATTATCATTTTATCATTGATAAATATACTGATTTGATTTTTCTTTTCTTAGATATTTTTATAGTTTATAAAAAAATATGAATCATCTTAAGCATATCCCCTAGGAGTGTCAAACCAGGAGTGTATCCAGGCTTGTTGTTGTGTACCTGGATACCCCGGGTCAATCCTGAAACTCCTTGTCGAATTTTTCACTCCTATGTACATTTGTGCCAGAGCCATATGCACTTGTTTGTATCGAGACATGGATTTTATTGCATAGATAACCACATAATATTTATGATACCAAAATTTCACAATACTTAATCCAATGTTAATATATACTTAATCTATACTTAATCATTACTAATAATAATAATTATTCCAAAATATATATAACTAATTACACAACCTAATAAACAAAATACTTAAAACCAACTAAAGTACTTAAAAAATAAAATATTTAAAACTAAAAAAATCAATTAAATAAATAAAAAACATTAAATTAAATAAAAAACATTCCTCTAAATGATGCTTAGTAAAAAACTCCATTTAGAACAACAACTCCACCGCACAGAAAATGATTTTTTTTAGAGAGAGAAGTAGTGGATTTAGGAGAGATGAGGGAAAAATAAAGTGAATAGAATGGAGGGATACCCTTTTATAGGGAGATAAGGAAAAAGTGACATCCCCCTGCCGCCTTTTCCATGTCATCGATCTGGGCCAAAGGCGTCCTGGGGGATGGAAGGTGGTGTCGCCGATGTCACCTTTGTGGTGTACTTTTTTAAATTAGCCTATTCTATTTTTAAAAAAAATCAGAAAACATAAAAAAACTCCCCATCACCTACATTTTTCGGGATGTGAAGGGATTTATATATTTTGCATGAGGCTGGCCCTTCTGCTACTTTTTATGTGGTGTGGGATACGTTTTCATTGCATCGCATGTCCTTTACTTGTGAAGGCATCACATAATCTGGGGAAACTCCAAAATAAATTGGATGAAAAACACATGTAGGTGGAAGGGATTAGCGGTCGTAAAAGTGTTCGTGACAGCCTATGCCTTCTCCCTTGGTTGTATTTTCTTCAATTTCATGATCAAAGGATGATCATGTGATTGTTTTCGAGTGCTATAAGGGATCTTACAGAAGGCTAATGGGGTTCACGGATTCCTTTGATGGTTTTCTTTTGTTCGGTTGCATGATCATGCGAAAGATTAGAATGTTATCAACGAATCTCACAGAAGGCTAGTAGAGATCGTGGTTTGGATCTCACAATGGCTTCATGCCATCATCTTAGACTTGCAGGGACAACATCACTGGTCTTTTCCTTGGTCGTATAATCTAAGGATGATCATGCATCAACCCTCATTTGATTTACTCATACTCAAATGGATATTGGAAAGGTGTATAAGTCATGGAAGTGACAATGAGTGAGCATCGGGTGTGCCTCAGGGTGTTGAACAAGTGTGGCGGGAGGTTGAAGAAGAGGGCCTTATAGTGCCCAGGCTTGGTTTGGTTCAAATTTGAGATTGGTGGGATTGAGAAGACGACTATTATTAGTTTGAGGAAAGATCTAATGGCGTGGATCACTATGCAGCTTTATCGGACGATCCCAATTTGATCATATGGAAAAAATCCACGCCCACATTGAATTCCCATGTTGCCTTCCCTCCAGTAAAAAGTTATTATGTGGAAGCTGTTAGCTCGTGCAAGAAGCGGGGTCATCACTCATACCATATGCATCACTATCCACACATTCGGGCCTTACGTGTGCACTTGAGTTATTTCACATCTTAGGCCCTACTACACACGGGCTTGACTCCTGACTTACGGGAGCTATGCTCCCCTAACCGCAGGTCCATTAACCTAGCTGATTGGGTGTGGTCAACTTAGGTTCCCACATGGGCCTTAGTTGAATTGGCTAATGACTAGCCCTATTTTTTATCTAAGGGTGGTAATAAAAACCCTTGACTATTAAGAATAAAATTCTTAGTATAATTTCTGGTCTAAGGTATATCTCTTTAAACCCTAGGCCTTCATGTATTCCCATCTCCATGTATTATTCCACTATTTGGAATTATGCTTGGATCTTTGGTGGGAAGTGGGACATGCACAAATATTGGTGCCAACACCAGCACATTGGAGTTTTTAACTTCCTTCCATAGAGGGCTTAGTAAGGATCCATCTAAATTCTTGAGTGAACATTATTGTCTTAAGAAGACTATAAAATAGAAATTTATTGATCCCAATCAATATGGAAATACATAGTAATTTCTCTCAAAATATCTTATAGGGTTTTAATTATCATATCAAACTGACCATCTATCTAAGGATGATAAGTAGTGCTAAAGTTCAACTTTGTATTTAAATATTACTGAATACTTATATAGATCATCAAGTTAACTCTTTTTTGCTTGAACATCATAGGCCTTACTGCACACGGGCTTGGCTCATGACTTGCGGGAGTTATGCTCCCCCGACTGCAGGTCCACCAGCCTAGCTGAATGGGTGTGGTTGACTTAGGTTCCCACATGGGCCTTGGTTTAATTGGCTAGTGTCTATCCCTATTTTTTGGCTATGGGTGGTAATAAAAACCCTTGACTATTAAGAATAAAATTCTTAGTATAATTTCGGGTCTAAGGTATATCTCCTTAAACCCTAGGCCTTCATGTATGCCCATCTCCATGTATTATTCCACTGTTTGGAATGGTTCTTGGATATTTCATGGAAAAGTGGGACATGCACAAATATTGGCACCAACACCAGCACATTGGAGTTTTTAACTGCCTTCCATAGAGGGTTTCATAAGGATCCATTTGAATTATTGAGTGAACATTATTGTCATAAGAAGATTATAAAATAGAAATGTATTTATCCCAATCACCATCGAAATCCATAGAAATTTCTCTCAACCTATATTATAGGGTTTTAATTATCATATCAAACTTATCATCTATCTAAGGATGATAAGTAGTGATAAAGTTCAAATTTGTATTCAAATATTACTAAATACTTCCATAGAACATCATGATAAACCTTGAATCTATATCAGATAAAATAAATTGTGATACTCCAAGAAACCTTACCACATCCTTAATTAATATCCTAGAAATATGATCTTTAGATAAATCCTCTTTGATGAAAATAAAATATGATGATTTCATAAGGTGATCGACTACAATCCAAATAGCAGTATGCCCTTTAGATGTTTTGGGGAGTCTAACGATGAAATAAATGGTAATGTTTTCCCATTTCCATTCTAGTATATATAATGGTTATAACAAACCCTTAGACTTCTATCTCTCACCCTTAATTTACTGACAATCTAGAAATTGTGATGCACACTCTACAGTATCCATTTTCAAGTAACCCCACTAGAAATAATCTTTCATATCTCTATACATATTCAATGAACTATGATATTTATCCAACAGATCCTTCATGTATGGTATTGATGGTACACAGAATGGGTTTTTGAACCTTATCATTCCTTCCCTATCATTATTGAACTTGGGAACATTTCTCACATTCTCATATAGTTCCACTTCTTCCTTATATTCCTTTTAGTCCTCACATGGATAGATGGTTGAGAAGTTATATGAAAAAGATAAGATATTTCCCCTTTCCTTATGATTTATAGGTCCATATTATGCAAATCCATATATATTAGATCTCTTTCAATCCTCATCATGGAAAAAATCATGTTATTTCAAACTCATAACATCATCCACCTTGTTAACCTTCCCAGGGTGGTAATATATTAAGAATTCATAATATTTAATTAAATAAAACCATCTTATCTAGTGTATATTCAATTATTTTTATGTGAATATAGACTTAAATATTTTATGATCAATATATATATATATCACACCTTTCACTATACAGGTAATACCTCTATATTTCCAAAGAAAAATTTACCGTTTCAAACTCCAAATCATGAGTTGGGAAATTTTTCTACTGATTTTTCAATTAGTATGAGCTATAAACTATCACCATACCATTATGTATGAGGAAAAATACTATTACCATGTTTTATGAATCACTGAAAATCACAAACCCTTATCTATTGTGAGGTAATGTGATCACAAGCGCACTGACCAGCCTTATCTTCATCTCCTTAATATTATCTTCATATTCATCTTTCCCTGATAACTTAACCCCTTCCAATTCAACATGGTGATTGGATTCGATATTTGTGATAAATATCACATAAAGTGTCGGTAGTATCAAACCAACCTAAGTAAGCTATGGATATTGATTACCATGGTTGGTCTCAACCATTATCCAATAACTTCCATCTTTGAAGGATCCATCGATGTATTCTTACTTGAGATTATATAACCCAATAATGAAACTTTATAAAGAAAAAATTTACACTTGGTAAATTTATTATAAAACATATCATTCTTTAGGGTCTTTAGAAAAATACTCAAATTATCTTCATTATCTTTATTTCTCTTTAAATATATAAGAATATCATCTATAAAGACTACCATAAATTGTTCAAGGTAATCTATAAATACTCTATTAATTAAATATATAAATATGGTAGGGTCATTAGTAAATACAAATGGTGTCACTATAAATTCATAATGATCATACCTTAGAAGGAAGGTTGTATTGGGTATATCCTCCTTATTAACCTTCAATTGATGATATCTTGAATGAAGGCCATTATTGGAAAAGTATGTATCTCTTCTTAATTGATCAAGAATATCACCTATATGGGGAGAGGATACTTGTTCTTTATAGTTATATAGTTATGTTTTTTATAATCAATGAAAAGATGAATAGACCCATCTTTCTTCTAAACAAAAAGAACAGGTGCACCCAAGGTGACACACTAGAGTATATGAATCCCTTATGAAGATTCTATTGTATTTCCTTCTTCAATTACTACAAATAAATCTATTCCACGCTATATTGATAATTTGAAATAGGTGTATCACCAAGTATGAGTTCTACTGAAAACTCAACATCACGGTTTAGGGTAAGACTAGGAAATCCTTTAGGAAATAAATTTGCATATTCCCAAAAAAATAGGAATATCTTCAATATTGAGTTTATACCTGACCATTTGAGCTAAATATATATTATGAATAAGTATTAAGACTCATACAATGGAATTAATTTTCATTGGGAGTTCATATTCGTCCTCACGTCAAAGGATGATAATATGATTATGAAAATAATTCTTATAATGTCTTAAATTATGATGCATTCTTTTAAACAATTACACTTTATGTTATTATCATGTCACTATGAATTATCATAAGTGTCATAGATTCTATCCCCTCATTCATCATAGTGGTTTATAAAGATAATTTGAATTAACTAAATCATACCCCTCATGAGTATGTAGTCAAGTGTGAAATCTTAGGCCCACTCATTGTGCATCAATGATAGTGGAGTTAATACCCAATCTTCCTTTTTCATAGTTATTACCCCTAAGTTCATTTATGTCACAACCACATCCACTTTATAGTATCCAAATAGGGATGTATTTGTTGTAAAAACATACAATCTCTAATTTACCACAAATTTAGCATATTATCCTATACTTAAAATTGTACCCATGGTTTTCACCAAAGTTCTCTAATCCAAATCTCCAAAAATTAACTAAAACCTACTCTAATACCAACTAAGGAAACCCAAGTATAACATTAAAATATATTACATTCTTTTAGATAAATATTCAATATATTTAATAACACTGAATGCTTTAGAATCATAAATATTTAGTGTACTTGGTGAATAGATACATAAACATATCATTTTAGTATAATCTTCATCATCTCTATCATCATTTGTTACATAAGGTTACCTTATAGACTTGTTATACTTAGTACCCTTCTTTATAACTTGGGGAGAATTAAAACATAAAAATGGGTGATCTTAGATGATCGGTAGGGGTAAAGATGAAATATATCAATCAATGATCATATGTAAACATGTAATGATCATAACGGTATGCTAAAATGAGATTATCAATAGAAAATCATACCAAGAAATTCACATACCATAATCATGATTCATGGGATAAAACATTATCATGTCATGATATTGGGGATCATCAAAAATAATAATGAACCATGAATTCAAATCATAATCATAAAAACATGTCATAAGAGTGTGTCACCATCATAGACATGAAAGCCACATCATATGTTAAGGTTAACTACCAAGAAAATAATATCATAGTAGATCAGGCATAAATAATTTTTTACCATATCGTAATAGATCTTTCATTACCACCTATTACCTAAATCATAGTGGATCATGTGTCCATACATGCTTCCCATAGTGGATCAAGCACATAAACTCATTTACCATAATTATATCAATATAGGTATGTCTTTACCCAATTAATTGGAGGCATTTAATGGATACACCCATATCATAATGTAAAACCATATATATTTGTGCCACAAGATTATAAACCATTCATAGTTTCAATATAGAATAACCCATGTAAAAGAAACAGGTTTTATAAAGATCTAATCAAAACCTAATTAACCCATGAGAGAGAAACTGGTTTCATAGAATAATCATCATCATAATATATATGAATAAATTAGATGGTATCATAATACTATAACACCAATGAATCATAACAATCATCAAAGGATAATAAAATAGATAAAAAATTAATTTAAAAGTTCATTCGAACATTTCTTTTAAAATATGAAAAAAATAATTTTCCTTTGATAACATTTTAACTAAAAATTCATATAATATTAAGAAAATAATTTTCTTCAAAAATAACTATTGAAAATTATAAAGTAAGACTCAAAAAAATAATGGTCATGATAGAGGGAATATTCATTAATTTCATATACATTAAAATAAAACATTCATTTCACACTTTTGTATAAATTCAAAAATGACATGTTTAGAAAACTTTTAGAAATATTACTTTTTAAAACTTTCTAAATAAAGTAAAGGGTAGTGAAAATGAACTTTTTAAATCATTTAATGTATAGGAAATAACTTTTATAAAATAAAGTTGAATATTATGAACATGGAATAAAATTTTCATCAATCAAAGAGGAAATAAGGATAACTATTATTTAAAAACATTTTATCAGAAATTTTAATTAAAAAAGAAGATAAAATCATAATAATACTTGAAAAATATAGTAAATTCCATATGATAAGAAAATATATGGTGTTTAAAGGATAATATACATAAAATTTACTTCAATGTGAATTTAGAATAGAAAATCCTGAAAATAAATGATCTTGTAACATAAACCATTACCATTTTGGAAATCCCAAAATCAAAACCTCATTATAGATATAACCTTATATTGATTGGTAAATCCAAATAATTTAATGATAGTCATAATAAAATACATCCATGGGTAATATAACCACCACATAAAATAATGAAGTAGTGAATATGGAATATGTCTCACATAAATAAAATTTATTTGAGAAACCCATGCCACTTTTGTAATGTTCGAATCCAAACCCATTAGGTGAAATAATTTAAATTGTATCTTTTAATACCATGAATATATAAATATTCGTGATATAATATTTGAAATCTATATTATATATGTCACATACATGCCTTTATTTTTTGGGTTTTTACTCTCATATTCTTGTACCACATTCTCTCTAGGTATCCCCCTTGGACCCCCCAAAAATTGGAAGAGTTTGAACATGATTTGAGTGGAAAGAACTGGGTGCACGGTTTGTGTGCATGGTTTGCCAAACCGTGCAAGAAAACCATGTAGCCCTTTCCAAGTCATTAAAATTATTTTGAAATTCATATTTTTTCCTTTCAGAATATACCCTAATGCGGACATTTTTTCTCTATTTCATGCCTTGAATCCATGGACATCCTCCAAGCACTCTCAATCTCCCTTGGAAATCAATTTTAAAGGGGGGTTTAGTGGAGAAACTTCAAGTATTATCAATTAAGTTATTTACATTCCTTGTTTCTTAAAATTCCTTGGAATTTCTTCCACTTTTATTAATGCTCAAAAAGTACAGAATCTAGGCCCTCATACCTAGCGTTTTTTGTGTGTTTATTGATCCAATCTTGTGTTTTTTGTTCGTTTTCACTCCCTTGTGGTGCTACGGTGGTGTGGTTGAAGTATCTCACAAATATTTTAGGTTTTTGAAAAAATTGGTAGGTGATTCCATGTGTATGAATTATTGGATGAGTTAGATTTGATGGATTTATATTTTTAGCATGTTCCAATTTTATTGTGTTTAGTGCAAAAACTATTTTTGGTAGCATTTGTCAAGCGATTGATTTTTAAGTTCCATTTTTTGTGTGAAAATGGGATTTTTTCGTTTTCATTCCATGTTGAACCAATTGGGGTTATTTCATAATTCATGGAATGATTTTTTTAAAAAACTTAGTGCTAGAAAATTATAGTTTTGTGTAATATTAGTATGTATTTGGTTTTAAAATAGTATTTTTAAATGGATTTTATGTCCAATGTTTTCTTATACATTGTGAAAATTTTTTATGGAAATTTTAAGTGCTTTATTGAGTTATACTAATGGTGAAAAGCATGTTTAGATAATTTTTTGAGTGTTTATGACCATAATTAGTGTTATTATGTGTAAATGGAATTTGATAGCATGTGGAACTTTTTTAGTACAAAGAGGGAAACCCGGGTATCTAGGTGGGAGGACGTGTACTAGTATGCTAGTGATCTGGAGTGGTTTTGTCCCTGTTTCACTTAGCAAGTTTGATGTTGAAAAAACTAACAAAAATATAATGATAATGATTGGGGAACACAAGGTTATGGTCATGTTCCCTAATAGTGGTTTGTTCAAGATAACATATATTTTTTATGGTTACTATCACACTGAGATATGAGGTACCTGGGGCCCACCGCTAGCTAGTGCCTTGGGGTGTTCTTGTGACTAGTTCTTGTTGAATATTTGGTATTTACAATTGGATTATGGTGTGTTTGGATGGAAAATTAATTATCTTACATGTTTTATTTAAATGTATTCATTCTCTAAGGTTACCCCTTTCAAAACTATTTTTTTAGTTTAACATTAGAAATTGTTACCACCAATTCTTGTTTATAAAAACTTGCAAGGTTTATATCTTATAATGATTATCACGTGGAATATTTGGGTGGTGTCCTATTTTCCTTAGGATCGCATCCTACTTACACCTTTGGGTGTAAGTAAACATTATTATGTTTGACATAGTTAAGGGTAAGGCCTTTGGAGACAGTGGTTCAGGTTGTTAGTTTCCTTCCATGGTGTGGTGTTGTGGAGACGGCTCGTGGGTGATAACCCCTTGTCGTGTGGTGGTCCTTGGACTATTTTTCTGGTAATTTTTTAGTTTTGGACCTCTTATGTCATGTTTAAATCCTTTTATTCAGTTCTGATTTTTATTTAAGGTTTTTTTGGCATGAATTTTTCAGATTTGGTTTATTCTTCATTATTGGTTTCTTTATGTACCCTAACTCGTGTAAATTGTTCCCAAACCATTGTTTATGATACCCGGGAACTTGTGCCATCCCATGGGGATAGGGAACGCCCTTAGGAACTTTCCATGGTCTGGGTATGGTTTTAATTTTGATGGTGAGTAAATTCAGTTCGTGACAAAATGGTATCAGAGGGAGCTTAATATTTTTGGTTCATATCATTATTTTGGGATGAGTCTGGTAATACAGGAGATATGACTATCGAGGATAATAATTTTTTTACTAATAGGGGGCCTAGCTAGTACCTCTCATGAAAAACTTCAAGTTTCCATGGGATTTTGGGATTTACTATTTGACTTCTCTTCTAGGTGGGATGTGCGAGCTGTAGACTGCACGTAGACATCGAGTGGGAGGGAAATGGTCATTTTTTTCATTATTTTGATGTGTTTGACTTATTTCTATTTGATGTAATTGATGAAATTCTTCATAATTGTTTTACTGATGATTTATTTTGTGATTTTTTCTTTGTGTAGCAACATAACTCCCCAAAAATCTTCCATGAACCCACAGGAGGATGCCGGAGAGAGTTCTCCCTCATCGATTGATCAAAGTATGGTAGAAGATGTGGTCAGGGTTGTCTAAGCCCTATGATAGGGAGTATCTCCTACTCCTACTCTAGCTAGAGAAAATGAGTATGGTCCCAGTAATGACAAATCCCAAGAGTTTCTAAAGAATAATCCACCTTCTTTTTGAGGTAGCACGGAACCCCAGGAAGTAAAGGAGTGGCTCGCAAATATCGATTGAATGTTCAAGTTACTGGAAATGCCTGAGGAGGTTAGGGTGAAATGTGCCTAATTTCTATTAGAGGGTTCCAACCACAAGTGGTGGGAATCAGTGCTTCAAACTGATAATAATGAATAGATGAGCTGGAAATACTTCAAGGCAGTTTTCAATGATCAATACTTCCATGAGGTCTTATCATATTCTAGATCTATAGAGTTAATGGATCTTGTCTAGGGGGAACATTCGGTGATGGAGTATTCCAACCGTTTCATTGAACTATTTTGGTATGCTCCTAAAATCATCTCTAAATATATGAAGGCTCATAGGTTTGAGAAAGGATTACGGCCATAGATCTATTCTCGGGTCTTCTTGTTCACGTTAAAGACTTATGCTAAGGTGGTTTATCAATCTTGTATGGTATATATTGACCGCAATGGGAGATCTGGTCTCTTTGGGATAGTATATATGATGAGAAGTGGTACTTCATCTAAAAATAAGAGGAAGTGGGAGGAGAAAGGGAAGAAAGGAGGTGGAATTTCAGGCCACTCTTCTAGAAAGCCTTCTTCTACGGCTTCTAATGTGAGGTCTATTGTGTGCCACCAGTGTGGGAGGCCAAGGAACACCTGAAAAGCATGTAAATCTCCTCTGAAGCCCTGTTATCATTGTGGTGTTATGGGGTACTTGCATCACTTTTGTAGGGTGGAACACCCACTTCAGAGTGGGGTAGGATCAGTGGATTCTAGGGGAGTGTCTGTTCAGTCAGAGCCAACCAAGACGGTGGGATCTCAGTTCAGTCATTATGGTGGTAGGGTCAGTTCCTCTTCTAGGTAGAGCCAGTTCGGAGCAGATCTATAGGCGAGTGACTATTCTCAGTCAAAGATGAGTCATTTTCATGTCATGGAACATGCCTTAGTGGGATCAGATTAAGGGATATCGACTGTTTGAGGTACCATTTTGATTTAATATTCGATAGGTACTACTCTTTTTGATATTTTTGCTTCTGTTTCATTGATATCTTCCCATATTGTGAGCATGCTGAATTTTCCAACTGAGTTGTTATCTGTTGCGATGGAGTTAGTGATGTTGCTGGGTAAGAAGGAGTAGGGTCTCTAATGCTCGTCATGTGCACTTACTGTGTCTGGGGTTGAGATGGAGTGGGACCACTTGGTCTGGGATATGGATATTTTTTAGGTATTCATCAACATGTATTTCCTAGTTCACGTTCAAGTGAACATCGATTTTTATAGGCGGTGGGTAAGTTTCACGACACCTAATGGCAGTCCCCATGTTTTTCTTTGGGAATGGGATCCTCAGTCGGGTCGGGTAGGACCTCCACTCCCAGAGCTGAGAAATCTTATCTTTCAGTTTTTTTCGCTCTCTTAGAGTACAATGGTCATTCTTCTAGTGGAAGACTACCTCATGTGGTGTATGAGTTCTCAAAGGTATTTACAGATGATTTTTCGGGCTTTCCCTCAGAGCAAAAAGTGGAGTTCTCGATTGATTTGGCATCAGGAACACCACCGATATCTATTCCCTCATATCATATAGAACCCACAAAGCTAAGTTAATTAAATATATAGTTGGACAATTTATAATCCAAAGGATTCATTCTCCCAAGCGTCTCTCCTTGGGCCTCTCTTTTCCTTTTTTCAAAGAAGTCCGATGGATCCATCTGGTTGTGTATTGAAAACCGGAATCTGAATAAGGTAAACATAAAGAACAAATATCTTTTTCCCTAAATAGATTACTTGTTTGATCAGTTAAAGTGTGAGAATTGGTTTTCTAATATAGGCTTGCATTTGGGTTACCACCAAGTTAGGGTGAAAGAGGAAAATATCCCGAAGACATCTTTCTGAAGAACGTAAGGCCACTTTGAGTACTTAGTCTTGAATTTAGGATTGACCAACACACATATGGTATTTATGGAACTCATGAATAGGGTGTTCCACTAGTATCTTGAATCCTTTATCGTGGTATTCGTGGATGACATCCAAGTTTACTCTAGATCCAAGGAAGAGCATGAGTGTCCTTTTTTTATCATGTTGGGAACTTTGCAGGATCATCTTCTTTATAACAAGTTTCCCAAGTGCACTTTATGGATCAAGGAAGTGGAGTTTTTGGGCCATGTGATCTTAGAGAATGGGGTTTTGGGGGACCCTGAGAAGATTAGCATAGTGATTTCATGGGAGCAACCGAAGAACGTGTTCGAGATCAGGAGTTTCCTTGTCCTGCAGGTTATTACATGTGGTTTGTTCGGGATTTATATAATCCTTACACACCCATGACCGCACTAACCTGAAAAGGGGTGATGTTTTTTCGGGCCTAGAATGTCAGTAATCCTTTTAGAAACTAAACAGGTGTTTGACTACCTCCCTTATGTTGATCTTACCAGAATCTAGAAAAGGTTATGTGGTGTATTGTAATGTTATAGGTAAGGGTCTTAGATGTGTCCTCATGCAAGATTATCATGTGATGGAATATGGATCTCTCCAACTCCAACCACATGAAAATAATTACTCGACCCATGACTTAGAGTTTTAAGTGGTGATGTATTCTTTGAAGACTTAGCGTCACTATCTCTTTGATGAGAAGTTTGTGGTCTACTCTAATCACAAGATCCTTGCCTCAATTTTCTCACAGAAGGATCTTAATATAAGACATATCCATTGGATAAAATACCTATAGGGGTTCGAATTCAATATAATTTATCCCCTGAGAAAGGGTAATGTGGTGGCTGACACATTAAGAAGAAGAGTGCTAGTTTTGGATTTGAGGAAGACTAGTGATGAGTGGAATTTGATGGGACTCTTTTCTCAGATGCACGTGGAGACCATGGTGTATAGTAGAGGTGGGTTCTTAGAAATAATTCATTTGAATCCTTCTCTTTTAGATTTGATTTAGTGGGAGAATCCCGGTGATGATCTATGTTTTTAGTCGATGAAGTTTCTTTATAGTGGAGAGGAGTCTTCTGACTGGTCTTCATCTCCTGATGGCATCTTGTGCTTCAAGGGCCATTCAGTGGTGATATTGTCTCTGAAGAAGGTGGTGGTGTAGGATAGCCACCAATCTTAGCAGGTTGTCCATCCTAGAGCTACCAAAATGTACTATGATGTTCATCAATAGTTCTAGTGGCTAGGTGTGAGGCCAGACATAACTGACTTTGTGTTAAGATGTTATACATGTCAGCTGGTGAAAGTGGAGCATCAAATATCCTTTAGTTTTCTCCATCCATTACCCATTCCTACCTAGAAGTGGGATGAGGTCATCATGGATTTCATTTTTGGTCTGCCTCATACACCTTTGGTTAATAATGTCATATGGGTAGTGATTGATCATCTGAACAAATCAGTCCACTTCATTCTGATCAAATATGAAACTAAAGTGGATGAGTTAGGCCGATTGTATCTTCAGGAGGTGGTAAGGATTAATGGTGTTCCATCAGTATTTGTCTCAGATACATACCCCCATTTCAATTCTTGGATTTGGTAATGCCTTTAAAAGGCCTTGGGGTCTCAAATTAAAATGATCACGACATACCATCCTCAAACGATGGTCAAACAGAGCGGGCGAATTAGATTTTGGAGGACATGATTTGTGCATGTGTTTTGGATTTTGGAGGTTCTTGGGATAGCCATTTGGGATTGGTTGATTTTTCTTATAATAATAGTTACCGATCCTCTTTTTTAATGGATCCTTTTGAGGTGATCTATGGTCGGCCTTGTCGGTCCCCTCTGTGTTGGGCTAAGGTGGGAGATACCTCACTGTTGGGGATGAGCCTTGTTCAAGAGGCATTTGAGAAGGTCAAGTTGATCAAGCAGTGATTATTGATAGCTTAGAGTCACCAAAAATTATTTTCTAACCAGATTCATCAAGACTTAGAGTTTTCTATTGATGATCGGGTATTATTGAAAGTGGCCCCTCGTCTGGGTCATCGTAGTTTGGGAAAGAAGGGAAAGATGATGCTAAGGTATGTAGAACCTTTTGATATTATCGAGTGAATGGTAAAGGTTGAATATATTTCCCTCTTAGTTGAAATTTATTTATGATGTATTCCATGTATCCCAATTGAATAAATACAATTCGGATCTGTCTCACGTGTTAAATTGGGAGGAGTTGGAAATATAGCTTGACTTGTCTGTTTTTGAGCAGCCGGTGTGAATAGTTGATTCCCAAGAGAAGGTGCTTTAGGGAAAGTCTATTCCACTTGTTCGGGTCCTTTGGAATCATGGGAATTATGTCCACAAAATTTGGGATCAGAATTCATGGGTTGAGAAAGAGTACCCATTCTTGTTTTCTGATCAAGCTTCGGGTTGACTTTTCGGGGCGGAAAGTCTTTCATGGTGGGGATAATTGTCACATTCATGCCTTTATTTTCAGTTATTTTAATCTTCTATTATTGGCCCTAATTCCCCCTAGGTTTCCCCATTGGAAACCCCCAAAAATGAAGATTTTGAACATGTTTTGAGTGGACATAACTTGGTGCACGGTTTGTGTGCACGGTTTTCCAAACCGTGCAGGCAAACCGTATAGCCTTATTCAGCTCATTAATTTTTTTTTTGAAATTACTATTTTTACCTTCTATAATAAACACTAATGCACCCATCTCTTCCCCATTTCAGGTCTATCATCCAAAAAAACCTCCAAGATCTCTCAAACTCCCTTGGAACTCAATTTTGAAGCAGGATTTGGTGGAGAAACTTCAAGTATTCTCAAGTAAGTGATTTCACTTCCTTGTTTCATCCAATTCCTTGGTATTTAATCCACTTTTCTCAAATCTCCAAATGTTCAGAAGATACCTATGGTATGTTTTGAGTTTTTTGGTCCAATATTGTGGTTTTAGGTTCTTTTTCACTCCCTTTTGGTGCAGCAGTGTTGCAGTTGAAGTATCACACAAAGATTTGAGGTTTTTGACACATTTGGTAGGTGATTCCATGAGTAATCATTATTAGATGAGTTTTCATTTCTGGATTTCTATTTTTAGCATGTTCCTCTTTCATTTTGTGGTGAGAAAAATATTTTTTTTAGCATTTGTCAAGCGATTGATTTTTAAGTGCCATTTTTGTTTGAAATGGGTGTGTTTCATGTGCATTCCATGTTGTAGCAATTGGGGTTGTTTATAATTAATATAATGGTTTTATCAAAAAAAATTAGTGCTTAAAATTATATTTTGGTGTAATATTGGTATGAATTTGGTTTTAAAATATGAGTTTTAAATGGATTTTATGTACAAAGTTTTTTTATACTTTGTGAAATTGTTTTATGGAAATTCTAAGTGCTTTATTGAGTTATACTAATGGTGAAAAGAATGTTTAGCTACTTTTTTTAGTGTGTACGAAAAGAACTTGTGTTTTTATGTGTAAATGTAATTTGATATCATGTGGAAATTTTTTTATCAAAAAGAGGTAAACTTGAGTATCTAGGTGGGTGGATGTGTGCTAGTATGCTAGTGATCCGAAGTGGTTTTGTCCCTGATTCACTTAGCAAGTTTGACGTTGAAAACACTAACAAAAATATAATTATGATGATCGAGGACCACTAGGTTATAGGTATATTCCCTACTAGTTTCTCAGGCATGAGAATAGATATTTGTTCTGGTTTTTTTCACACTAAGATACGAGGTACCTGGGGCCCATAGCTAGCTAGTTCCTATAGGTGTTCTTGTGACTAGTGATAATTGACTATTTAGTATTTACCATTGGTTTATAATGTTTTTGTATATAAAATTCAGTATCTTACATCTTTTAATTAAATTCATTCATTATTTAAGGTTACCCCTTTGAAAAAAAATCTTTTAAAGGTTTCACTTGAGAAATTTTTGCTACCATTTCTTATTTATAAAAACGTGCAAGATTTATATATTCTAATGATTATCATATGGAATCTTTGGGTGGTATCATATTGGGATTAGTATCACACCCTACTTACACCTTTGGGTGTAAATAGACTTTATTATGTTTAACACGGGTAAGTTCAAGGCCTTTGAAGATGGTGGTTTGGGTTGTTAGTTTCCTTCCATAGTGCGGTGTTGTGGAGATGGATCGTGGGTGATGACCCCTTGTCGTGTGGAAGTCCTTGGGCTATTTTTGCTACTAATTTTGTAGTTTTGGACCTCTTGTGACATGTTTAAAATCTTGTATTTAGTTCTGAATTTAATTTATGGTTTTTTTGGAATGAATTTTTTTGATTTGGTTTCATCTTCATTATCGGTTTATTTATGTATCCCAATTTGAGTAAATCATTCCCTAACCATTGTTTATGGTACCCGAGCACTTGTGCCAGCCCAGGGGAAAGGGAACGCCCTTAGGGCCTTCCCATGGTCTGGTAGTGGTGCCAATTTTGATAGTGATCATATTAATTTCATGACAATATACACCTCAAAAACATAAATAGGTTCATAACATCAAACATGTCTCAATGAAACAATATTGAGACGAAGAACCCTTACATTAAGTCTCACCTTGCTTCCTACATATTAAAAACTCCTGTATACTAAATATATATTTATTGTAAATATATTAGAGAACCATAACCATATATATAATACCATATATGATTTTATCATAACATCTTATCACCCATTTATTAACAATTATTTATTTAAATAATTGTTCCAGGTGATAACTCCTTCAATTTTCTTGCATGTTTTAGCTTGGCATCCCTACCGTTATAATTTTTTCATGGTTTCATCATATCCATAGTGTTAATAATTTAAATAATATCATATTTAGTCATTATATATACTTTTATAACTATTCATCAAATTAGGTGATGAAAAATTAATTACATCACTTCGTGGATAAGGTAGTCTATACGTATGCATTAGTGATGTTTTCACTTTTAGATCAATGTAAAAAAAGAAAATAAAAGATAATTAACAATTACAGAACTATAATGATACCATAAATATCATATATATATTTTAAATCCATAATTAGAACCATTAGTGTGAAGCGGTAATGAAAAATTAAACGCATCGCTTCATGGTGGTGGTAGTCCACACATACACACGAGCAATGTTTTCTTTTCCCAAAGGATGGAGAGGTGGATAATGGTTATTACATAATTATAATAGAAATTAAATATATTAAATATAATGAATTAATACTTTTATAATGGAAACCCTATGTATGGAGGAGGTAGAAGAGGAAATAAAATTCAAAGTACTCAGTTAAGAGTTATACCTCTTCATTGATAAACCTCCTTTGGATTACACATTATGACTTGAAAGAATGGTATTATGGAAATACCAGAAGTACTATAATGTGGGTAATTAATATATAAAATTTTTATGTAATTTATTGGATTATATATAAGAAAAAACTTTGTGAATAAGGGAGGAGAGGAGGTTCCCTTTTATAATTGAGGGAAAGGACGCACTTAGAATTACATAAAAGGTTAAATTGTATATATATATATATATATATCATAATCATGTAAATTTGAACCAAGGAACACCAAATACAAAGATAATATGTGATGTGTTCTAAATAAACTCAACCAATCACATTTAATTAAGTGTTGGATACCTTTTAAGCCATATCTCTTAGTTAAACAACTTTAAACACATTTGAACCTTAACCATGATAACTTAATTATAAGAACAAAAATAAAAGAAGACTTTTAAAAAAAATATAAATTATGATTCTAAATTTTGAATATATTTTATCATATTCAATTTATATATGTGGATGAAATTAATTTTAATATAAAAACACAAAACGTATGAAAACAGTTTTTAAGAAAATACCTGATTTAAGTGTAAAAATCATTTTGCATTGAAATCAAGTAAAAAAGTTAGTTTAAATGAATATTTTTATTTAATTAAAAATAAAGGTTTTTATTATTTTTGATAAATCAAAAATATAATGGAATCTTCCAACCGTAAAATTAACTGTAACTACCTAAAATTAGTTTTTAATTTGAATAAAATATAACTTGTTTTCACAAAAGTTGGTATAGGGTTCCCAAATTAAAAATAATGTATTAAAACACATTATTTAACTTTTTAAAACATATTTGGTAGAAAAAAACTTATAAAATATGATATATGAAATTTTTAGAGTGAATTTAAAGCTTTATCCTATATTTTGAACTCTGTTTTTTCAGTTTCACCCTTACTGATGTGACAAATATTTATCATGGTTATTATCCATAATGACCAAAAAATTAAGTTTAAATTATTAAATTATATTAATTATTATGATTCAAAATAATGAATCTAGTTTACAATATTAAATTTATATATGTGGCATAAATCCATTTTAAAATAATCATGCAAAACGTAATGAAATCAGTTTTTAGAAAAAATGAATTTTTAAGCATAAAATTGGATTACTCTTATCCCTTTCCTAGTAAAAACCATTATATTAATCATAAAAATATTGAATATAAAGTATATAAATTTCATTAAAATATTTTATCAATAGGTATTAATTTAATTTATTAATATTAATACACATTGGGTGCATAAAAACAGTTTTTCAGAAAAACATCCCTTTTACTTTCAAATGCCTTTATTTTTATTTCTAATCAATTGATAACCAATGAATTAATTATATAAATATGTAAAAATACATTTTCATAATTTATTTATTCATTTTTATACACATTAATCCATTATCTAGGTGATAACTATAACATTAAATAATAATATTCTAATAGTATATCACAGCTCGTTTAAACTCAGTGTTGTATGTAAAGAAAATTGTCAAAGAAATTAAATTTATTTAAAGATAAATATGTCATAAAATATTGAAGTTTTTCACATTCCATTTTAAAATGACAAAAAAACTTATAAATCAATGAGTCATGAACATATCAAAATATGTGGAAACAAGGAAAAATGTTCTTTCATTCATTATAACAAAAGATATGGGGTATACACAGGATATAGAACAAGGTCCAACAAAAGAAAGATTACAAATGATAACACCCCACAATAAAAAAATAAAATCTGAATCTCTAGTGTAAGAAGAACAAAAAACTATTGCTCCAATCAAATCTAGGTCTCATGCTTCCTATTATGATGTTCTTTCATCCTACGTGACCTTTGGAGGTGTCTGAGATGGTCACATAGATCAAAATTTCTAAAAGTTGTTGATCATGAGGGCCTATAATGCCTATAATTCCTACCCTAGAAGAATAATATTATATTATGCTTTATTGAAGTTGGAATAACAAGATAATAAGTCAACTTCCCATAATCATCACCTTCTTTATCCTACTTCTCACTAGTTTGATCATCCTTACTGAGACTAGTTGGGTTCAAAGCAAAACTTTCCATAGATTGTCTTACCAATAATGCCTAAGCAATGTCGACCATGTACACCACCTCCATATAGGTAATCAAGATGGACTGAAACACCAACAAACTAATATTTGGATGAAGTTTTATTTCAAATAACCCTTCCTCAATCCATAAATTCCCAACTCTAGAGAGAAAGGGACTAGTTCAGTGAAATATTTAATATAGTCTTTCACCGACTAATCACTCTGGGAAACACCTAAGAACTCCAATGCCTTATCAACTCTCACTTCCTCGAGATAAAATTTATGAATGAATTAGGCCTTGAAATATCCCCTATACAAAACCTCAAATGTTTGGGTGTGTAGAGTGATCTTCCACCACTCCAAACCCAATCCTTCAAACAAGGGAATAATGTCCCTCACCCTAAAGGTTTTAGGAGTTCTTAGTGACTCAAATATCAATTTTCCCTTAGATAGATACTCTTTTACCTCCTAGAATCATTTATCACCACAAAAAATAGGTAGGCACAGGTTCAAAAACCCTCATACATGATCCATGAGCTATGAAAAACTGGCCCCGCCACTCAATTGAAATTATAGGGAGAGTTAGAGATTAGAAAGACAACTCCTAGATCACTAAAAATGCTACCTAAGGAATTATTTTCTTGACTTGTATATTTATTTCTGGGGATCACATTCTAAAACTTCATCAAAACTCATTAATTAATAAAACCATCCCAAAACCCAATATGAGGGATACAAAATCATAATTCATACAAATCAAGATCACAAAACACCTTTTATAAATTAATTTAAAAAACACCTAATAAGCGACCTTTTTCAACTTTAATACACAACATAGGTCTATAAAAATATTTTTTAACATTGGGGAACACTAATAAAAATAATAATTTTAACATTACAACAATATCCACCATACTTGAAATCACATTTTTTAACTCGAAATAAAAGAAATCCTTCCTTAAAAACCAAAACAACCCAAAATCATTTTATAAAAATTTATGATGAAGTTTAAATTGTTCACATAGGAACTCTAAACACCCAAAACAAGGTTTCAAAAAATTCAAAAACATAAAGGCACAAAATCATATTTTAAATTTTGATCAAAAAACCTTTAAAATCAATAAAAATTTCACTCAATTACTCATAAAGGAGAATCATACATCATAAGAGAATTTAAACACACCAAAGGAGTAAAAAAACAAAAAAATAAAAGTTTTCTTCACTACGTGAAGTTTATCTACATGGTTTTTTAGACCATACATAAATTATGTAATTACCACTATAAGGTGTTCATAATAGTTTCACATTCCCTACACACAGTTTGACAGACCATGCACCTTAACCATGCACCCCTTGGATTGCCTGAAATTTATATTTGATTCTAGGATTTTTTCAAAATATATATTATCATCTTCTTAAAACTTGTAATAGTAGAAAAAAAACATCAAAACAAACAACCATAAAATTTTAATTCAAAAAAAACTTCTAACCACCCATGGAAAATTGAGGTTTGTCATGAGGAAGAGCTAGACATGCAATCCTCTGCACCTGCCACTAGATCTATAACAGTCCTAAATATAGTCTACCATCAACCCCAAAATAACAATAGGGATATAATACCATTTTGAAATGAACAAAACTAAGGTAACCCACCACATCACCTATGGTCAGCTCACTATAAGGCTTGAGGCACATTCCTAATCACCTTGAGCTGGTAAATAGTGCTATGGTATCACAAATAACCACATGAGAATGATTTCACCATCATAAAAACTAGGATAAATAATGGATTCTAAATAGAAACCTAGTATGAGTTCATCATGCATTGGATAACCATTCCCTATAAATAAGCATATATGATAAAGTAATCTGAACAAATAGGGAATAACTATAAATTAAAACCAAAAACTTTAAAAAAAATCCACATAAATAAGACAGTTTTTTTATAAAAAAAATTAAATATAATAACAAGGTATATCACCCCAAGATTTTTTTGTATGTATCTTATTAAATAAATTCAATTTATTTGATATCTTACATTTCATGCAACACTAAGCTTAAACAAACCGTGATATACTATTAAATATTATCATTATAACATGATCGTTGGAAGAGTAGTGTGACCATTAAGAATATTAATATGTCTATTAGAATAATAAACTCATTTATGAAATTATAAATAAAATTTAGGTATCTAATAAATGAAAATATTATACATTTATATCATGGAATAAGTAAATAAATGTTTTAAAATCGACAAATTAAGTTTTGGCATTTTTGTGAAACATAAATGCATATTTATAATTTTATAATTAATGTAATGATTTAAAAGAAAACTAATTTTCATAAAATATATTCATAAATTATTATTCTCTTTATTATAATTATAAGATAATTTTATGAGACTATAATTAATTTTTCAAAGTACCATAAAATTGATAATAATATTAAAATCGATAGTTTTCAAATAAATGATGATTTTAATTAAAAATAAAATTTATCATATTTAGAAAAATATTTTCATAAAATTAAGTTAATTTTATAAATCTAAATATATAAAAATATTTAGGGTAAATTTTTGGGATTTTTCTAAAAAATTTGAATTTTTTGGTGAATAGTGAAATATGGTAATTTATGGCATTTAACATTATAAGTTAAATACATAAATTTTTGAGTCATTTCTGATGTAAGAACCCATTAGTTCGAACTCAAATTAACTATTTACTATACTTAGTCATAATAATCAACATTATTGATAGTCTTAAGACAAAATAATAAACAAATGAATAAAATAATCCAAAACACCCCTTTCCCCCTTATAAATACCACTCTCACCACCCCTTCTCCTCACAAATTATAAGGCTTGAATATTTTATAAATTATTACCAATTTAATTCCGAAGACTCTTCCCCAAATCCAATTCCTTATGGTCTTACCAAAATACCAAATAAAAGTATCTTAAGGAGGTTCCCAATGAGACGATATTCAAGAGGTAAAATCCTCCTTTCTCTTTCAATTTCTTTTCTTTTCTTATCCTCCCCTCACCTACCCTATAAAAAGTGGAATGGTAAATAAAATATCATATATATAATATAGTTTTATTATTATAATTTAATATCCATCATCAAATCTCTTATCTTCTCCTTTTATTTTAAAAATGAAAAGATCATCTGTGATGTGTCCATTCACCGCCTTCAGGGACGATGAGTTTTTATTTTCAATTACCGCCTTCAATTATGGTCATAAAAACATTATTATGGTTAAATAATGTTATAATATAAATATTATTAGTTATATCATGTTTTTTAAACAATACATAAACATAATATTAAATAAAATGGCACAAGTTCTTGGTGGTTCTAAAAACATCCAAAATAAATTAAAACATTTTCACCAATGTTTAATCTAATGAATAATACTCATACCATATAACCAAATGATATATGAGGACATTTAAACATATATAATTTAATTAATAATAAATAATTTCACTTATAGTTTTTTATTCTATTTGAAAAGAACTCCCACAATTATATACAAGGGAACTGACTATAAAACCATGAAACAAATGCTCCCGGAAGAACAAAATTAAACATTATAACTCATTAAAATAGATGTAAATAAACTTTATAAAATTATAAAAAATAAAATATTTGTTTAATAGGTGCTTAATTAAGTAATTAATGAATCTAATTTTATTATCTAGTACATTAAGCAGAAGTGCATAATGCTTTTGGGTATAAGGTAAGGGTTCTCATCTCACTTTTATTTATGTGATATGTGCCTTATTCCCCACTTATTTCTTGTGTGTGGAATATGTATACTTTTGATTGATATATCATATCATGGATCTATTTATCTTCATGTTATTAAGTGTTTCATTTTATGATTATTAATTTTATGCGTCATATGATTTTATTGATAACAAGTGATAAGGAATTTTTGTCTCACTTTAATTTTTATGAGACATATTCCATATTCATCACTTATTTATTTGTGTACTAACCCTTTTATTTATGATCACAGATCATTGAATATTTCATTAAATATCCATATTTATTGTATCATGGATATTATTGTTATCTAAGTTGTATTCCATTCTTACATACGATGTTTACTTTGAATGTTATTTGATTAACTAAGGAAATAATGTTAAATCTGTATATTTTACTCAATATGGAAATTAGTTGATAAATAATATGGATTAATAAATTAAATTGGTCATTTAGATATATGATGAATGCTTTGGACTGGTATGGCATGGTTTGCGGACCGGTTAATGAAGGACCTATGGGTTGGGGACTGGTTAATGCAAGCCCCTCGATGCATTGATAGTCTCATGAGACAAAATAGTTGGTGAAACCCCTTCATGTTTGTTTCCTAGAAGAATCAAACAGGTCTATACCCACTGACTTAAACCAAATTATGAAAGGTATTTATAGTATAGGTTTATGTTCTAGATACATGATGTCCAATAATTAATAATTTTATTCATTTAGTATTCAGTTATTACTATCCATGAGATTTTTACCATGAAAAAAATATATGGATTTATTTTCATTCTCAATTTATTGATTAAATGGAATGTGATTTTTAGTTATTTACCTTTCCATATTGATTATTCCTTATTTATTATGATTTACTTATTATTTATTCATTTCATTTTTTATGTAACCCTTAGTGATCATTTGAGCTCACCATTTTATTTGTTTTCCTTCCCCAGGTTATGAAGATAAAATCATTGAATAAGTGTTATAGAAGAAGTTTATTTTCATTTTTTATGTTCTATGTTTAATTTACAATGTAATAATGGAACCATGTATGCATCTATTTCTTCAAGACTACTAAACTAATCGATCCTTTAGGATTTAAATCTTGTATCTATTCCAATATAATAAAGTAATGAATTGGCTCTAGGTTACTGGGATCTGGGTCTTCACAGTTGGTATTAGAGTAGGCTATTAGAAACCTTGGGCACTAGATGTTAAATTAACATGAGGATTATTATAATTCTTTATAGTGAGTTTTTGGCTCAATACTCATGATTATTATGAGATAACTCAGTATGTTTTATTATTTAGTGATTATGCATAATGAAAGGAAGGGAATTGATACTCATAGACAATCTCGGGATTTCCACACTGTGAAATTCAATAGATTTGGTGTTGGATCTCAGAAGATCGTGACATCAGGAAATCTTACTCAGATTATGACAAATAATCATAAAACACTTATGTCAGATCATTTCATGCTGCAGAAGACCCTATTTTTAGTGGGACTACTAATCCAGCAGTAGCTAAGAAATGGATCAAGTCCCATGAAAATATATTTCTAGCATTGGGATGTGATGAAAATGAAAAGGTAGTACAATCAGTATATTTCCTCAAGGGAGATGTTGATCAATGGTGGTCGTTGATCCAGAATACAAATGAGGGAGATGAAATATAATACATGGAATGGAGAAATTTTAAATAAACATTCTTCGACAAATATTTCCCTCATGAGGAATGAACTGAAATTATGATAAAATTCCTTAACTTAAAGAAAAAGGAAGAATATAGTGTTGAGGCGTATGATTCTACCTTTACAAGACTAGTTATTTATGCTACATATTATATACAAGATTCAGAAAACAACATTGATCATTTATTTGAAGGTCTTAATCCATGTCTCCAAAGTGCACTGGACTCTCAAAAAAATCATCATATGATGAAATAGTATTGAGTTCCATCAAAATGGATAAGGAATTTTCTTGATCCTATATGTTCAAGGGAAATCAAGAGAAGAATTTTTTTTCTTATAATCATGAAAAAGGTAAAGAATCAAATAATAACAGGGGAATGATGAAATTCTCATTATGAAAAAATTGTGGAGATAATCATCCTAAAAAATTCTTGAGAGGCATGGGAGATTGTTATAAGTGAAAAGAAAAGGGTAATAGATCTAATGAATTCATAGGGAAGAAACAAATAAATGATTTTCAATGCTTTAACTGTGAGGAAATGGGGAATTATTCCAATCAATGTCACAAGCATTAGGGGAATCTACCACAGAAGAGGCCAAGGGGAGATATCCAAGATTATGTTATCACCATAGCTAAAGTAGATGTACCCCATAATGTGTTGGTAGGTACATTAATCCTATCTTCAAATTTAGACAATGCTTTATTTGATTCTGGGTCATCACACTCTTTTATATCCACCCATTTCACCAAGAAAATTATACATTTCCATTTTGATTTAATAAGGGAGTTGTCAGTAAAAAATATTAAGGGAAGTCTCATTGTAATAAAAATGTGTTGGGAAATCTCCATTATGACACATAAACATGATTTATTTGTATACCTTATCATTATACAAATGGTTGAATTTTATATAATCCTTGGTATAGATTTTCTTTCAAAATATGATGCGAAAATTTGTTCTAAGAAGAAAGAAATTATAGTTTTTGAGGAAGATGTATAATTCTTTATCTTTAGCGAAGAAGCATAAGTATATGATTCTTATCTAGATCCACCCCCAGTATCTCTATTGAATGAAATTATTAGTGAGGAAGATAAAACAACATCTACGTATGAGTAAATAAATCTTCAATTTGACGATATACTAATTGTATAGGCATACATTGATATATTTCCTAAGGAAATACCTGGACACCCCCCCCCCCCAGAATATGGATTTGAGTTTACCATTGATTTAATCCATGATTCAATTCCAATATCAAATAATCCTTATAGAATCGACACTAAGGAATTAGTGGAGCTAATAAACAACTAAAGATGTTGAGTAATAAGGGATTTATTCTCCCTAGTGTTTCCCCATGGGGAGACCCTATTATCTTTTTTAAAAAGAAAGATGGATCTATGAGGTTGTTCATTGAATATATAGAAATTATTGGTATTAAAATAAAGAAAATTCATCATCTACCATTCATTAATAATTTATTTGATCAACTTTATGTAGCTCAATATTTTTCGAATATTGAATTTCATTCTGGGTATCATCAATTATGGGTAAAGAAGGAAGATATTCAAGACATATTTTTTGGGAAAGGTATGGACATTACATGTTTATAGTAATTCCTTTTGGATTGACTAATTTACCCTCTATTTTCATGGATCTAATGAATAGAGTATTCAAGGAATATCTTGGTGATTTTTTTATAGTATGAATTAATGATATTATGGTGTATTATAAAATCTATGAAGACCATGAGAATCACTTAAAGATCATTCTTGAGATTCTTAGGAAGAATGAGTTAAATGGTAAATATAAAAATTGTAAATTCTAGCTTCATGAAACTTCTTTTATTGTCCATATTATCTATAAGGATGTAATCTCAATTGATCTTAAAAAGACAAAGGCAATCCAAAAATGAACCACACCAACTAACATAATAGAGGTACATAGTTTGATTTGTTTAGTAGGTTACTATCGATGTTTCATTCATAATTTTTCCTGATTGGATAACCCATTAACCAAGCTCACATTTAAAGGTGTTAAGTTCATATAGAAAAATAATGTGCATAATGTTTTGAAGAATTGAAGAGAATATTATTCAATTATCTAATTTTGATTCTACCATCATAAAATGATGGGTTTTTTATATATAGTGATGTGTCAAAGAAAGTAATGGGTTGTGTACTTATGAAAAATGATAAATTTATTTCATATACATAAAGGTAGTTGAAGACTCTTGAAAAAATTTATCAAACTCATGATATTGAGTTAGTAGCTATAATATTTTCTCTAAATATATAGAGACACTATATCTATTGTGAAATATGTGATATATAAGCAGATCTCAAGAGTTTAAAATACATATGTACATAGAAAGAACTCAACATGAGGTGGATATGATGGATTTAATTACTCAAATATTATGATTTCACAATAATCTACCACTCATGAAAAGAAAATAAGGTATCATATGCATTAAGCAGTAAAGATCACAGACTTGTAACTAAAATAAGGATTATGACAGATCATATGTTCATGGGTTTAGTAAATATGGGTAAGGGAATTGTTAAGAAAGAAGAAACATCACTCTTATTTCAAATTATTTTGAAACCACATTTATTGGAAATGAGAAAAATCTCTCAATCTGATGATGATAATTTTCAAAAGAAAATTAAAGTTGTTAAGGATGGAATATTGGTAAACTTCATGTATGAGGATGGAATTATGAATTTTGGAAAGAGGTTATGTGTTCCATAAATACCTAAATTAAAAATGGAACTAGTGGACAATTCTCATAGCTAAAATTTCTTTATACACCCTGGTAGTACCAAAATGTATAGATATCTAAAGGAACATTTTTTGTGGGATAATATGAAGGGGTAAATTGAAAACTATATGTCAATATACCTAGTTTTTCAACGAGTAGAGGTTGAGAGACAACATCCTAGAGGTTTCATTCAACCTCTACCTATTCCTATGTGGATGTGGGATGAAATTACAATAGACTTAATTACTAGATTACCAAAGACCCCCAAAAAGAATTATACAATATGGGTTATTGTTGATCTCCTTAAAAAATCCACATATTTTCTTACTATAAGAGAATATTTTCATCTTGAGTGACTAGAAAGACTCTGTATTAATGAATTTTAAATAATTCATGGCAAACCTCTATCAATTTCGTATGATCGAGATCCCCTCTTTATATCAAAATTTTGGAAGAGTCTTTAGAAGGCTTTGGATAGCAAGATTCATTTGAGTACTACTTATCATCCTCAAATTGATTAACAATCTAAAAGGAATGTTCAAACATTGGAAGGCATGTTTATATCATTCTAACTTGACTTTGATGGTATGTCGGATCAGTATTAAACTTTGGTATATTTTTCCTACAATAATAGTTTTCATTATAGTATTCAAATAGCACCATATGAAGCATTATATGGAAAGAGATATCATACTCCAACTTTTTTTGATGAATTTGGTGAGAGGAAAATTATAATCCTAGAAGTTATTAGTGAAACAATGATAAGGTAAATACTATTTAGGATAATATTAAATCATATCAAAGTAAGAAAAAAGTTGTTCTGATAACTGAAGAAAGGATTTTGAATTTCAATTGGGAGATCATGTATTTTTTAAAGTATCTCCATGGAAGGGTGTCATAAGGTTCAGTAAGAAAGGGGAACAGGTCCCAAGGTACATCATACCATTTGAAATTTCAAAATGAATTGGACCTCTAGATTACTAATTATAAATGCCACTATGTCTCTTCAAAGTTCATGATGTGTTCCACATATAATTGTTAAAGAAGTATATGTCAGACCCAATGCATGTACTCACCTACAAAGAAAAATAACTATAACCTAATTTATCCTACTACGAAGAGACTATTGAGATTCTTGATAATATAGATCAAGTATTGATAAATTGGAAAACTTGGCTGGTAAAAGTTATTTTGAGAAACCATAAAATGGAAGAAGCAACATGGGAACCTAAGGATGTTATGAAGAAAAACAACCATTGTCTATTTAGAAGGAAATATTCATGAAATTTTTTTAGGATGAAATTTTTGGAGGAAGAATATAACACCCCATGATTTTATGATATTTATATTCTTAAATAAATTAAATTTATTCAGTATATTATGTTTTATGAAACACTGAGATTAAATGAACTGTTATATACTATTAAATATTATTATTTTAACATGACTGTTGGAATAGTAATGCGACTGTTAGGAATAGTAATCTAGTCATTAGAATAATAACTTCACCTATGAAAATACAAAGAAAATTTAGTTATTTTATAAATAAAAATATGATATATTTATATCATTGAATAATTAAATAAATGTTTTAAAAATCATAAATTAAGTGTTGGTTTTTTGTGAAATGAAAATGTTTATTTACAATTTTATAATTAATGTAACGATTTAAAGGAAAAATAATTTTCATAAAATAGATTCATAAATTAGTATTTTTTATGTTATAATTATAATATAAATTTATGAGACCATAATTAATTTTTCAAAGTTTCATAAAATCAAATATAATATTAAAATCATTTATAATATTAAAATTGGTATTTTTCGAATAATTTTTTATTTTAATTAAAATTTAAATTTCTTATATTTATTAAATTATTTTCATAAAATGGAGCTCATTTTTGAAATCTGTGCATTTAAAAATGGTTAGGGTGAATTTTTTGTAATTTTTCAAAAATAGTTGAATTTTTTGTGAATAGTGAAATACATTAATTTACGGTATTTAACATTATAAGTAAAAATACATCCATTTTTGAGAATTTTTTTATGTATTCACCCATTATTTCAAACTAACATATAAAATTTTATATAATTAGTCACACAAATTAACACTATTAATAGTATTAATCCAAAATAATAAAGTAATGGATAAAATAATCAAAAAACACCCCTCTCCTCCCTTAAAAATACCACCCTTTCTCCTCACAACTTATAAACCTAAAAGATTGTATAAATTCTTCAAAATTACCATCCCAAGCCTCTTCCACACATAAAAGTCCTACTGGTCTTACCAAAATACCAAATACAAGTGTCTTAAGGAGGTTCCCAAAGAGATGATATTCAAGAGGTAAAATCCTCCTTCTTTCTCTTTTATTTTCTTTTCTTTTCTTATCATGTCCTCACCTCCCCTATTCAAAGTGTCATGGTAACTATAGTATCATATATATATAGTAATTATATTATTATAATGGAATATCCATCATAAAATATCTTCTCTTCTTATTTTATTTTAAAAATGAAAACATCATTCGTGATGTGTCGATTCACCGCCTTCGTGGACGATGAGTTTTTATTTTTCATTACCACCTTCAAGGAAGGTAATAAAAACATTATTATGGTTAATTAAAATTTAAATATACATATTATAATTTATATAATGTTCTTGAATGAATATATAAACATAGTATTAAATAAAATGATACAAGTTTGTGATGGTCATAAAAACTGCCAAAATAAATTTAAAAAAATAATAAATGTTTTATCTAATGAATCATCCACATACAATATAACCAAAAGATATATGATAAAATTTGAACTTATTTAAGTTCATTAATACTAAATAATTTCACTTTTTGAGTTTTTCTTCCATTTGACAAGAACTCACATAATTATATCCAATGGAACTGACTATAAAACCATAAAACGAACGCTCTCAGAATAATGAAATTAAACATTATAACTCATAAAAATAGTCTTTAATGAACTTAATAAAATTATAATAAATAAAATATGTGATTAATAAGTTTTTAATTAATTAATTAATCTAATTTTATTATCCTGTACATTAAGTACAAGTGAAGAACATTTTTGAACATTAGGTAAGGGTTTCTTATCTCACTTTTATTTATGTGAGATATGCCTTATTCACCACTTATTTCTTGTGTGTGTTGTATGTATACTTAAATTTTATATATCTTATAATGAATATATTTATCTTCAGGGTATTTAATGTTTAATTTGGTGATTATTAATTTTATGGGGCATACCATTCGATTGATTATAAGTGGTAAAAGTTTTTCGTCTCACTTTAATTTTCATGGGACATTTGACATATACAAAACTTATTTCCTTTGTGTACTGACCCTTTTATTTATGATCAAAAATCATTTTATATTTAATTAAATATAAATATTTCATGTATTATTGATATTATTATTTTCTAATCTGTATACCATTCTTATATATTGTTTTTACTTTAAAAGTTATTTGATTAATTGGGGAAATAATGTTAAATCCATATATTTTACTCAATACTGATATTTGTTGATAAGACATATAGATTCATGAATTAAATTTATAAGTTTGATATATGAGGAATTATTTGGACTTGTATTACATGGGTTAGGGATTGGCTAGCGTAAGCCCTATGGGTTGGGGATCGGTTAATGCAAGCCCCTCGATGCATTGGTAGTCTCATAAGATAAAATAATTGGCAAAAAACCCTTTGTGCTTGTTTCTAAGTAGAATCTGATCAGGTTCTAAACATAGACATAAACCATATTGTGAAAGGTCATTATGGTAGTGGTTTATGTGTCAGATAAATGATATATAATAATTAATAATTTCATTCATTCAGTATTCAGTTATTAATATCCATGAGATTTTCACTATGACAAAATCTATGGATGCATTTTCATTCTTAGTTTATTGATTAAGTGACATGTTTTTTCAATTATTTACATATCCATATTGATTATTCCTTATTTATTATGCTTTACTTATTATTGATCCATGTTTTTGTTTTATGTAACCCTTACTGAGAATTTGATCTCACCCTTTTATTTTTTTTCCTTCACCATATTATGAAGATGAAATATTTGAATAAGTGTTAAGGAAGCAGTTTATTTTCCTTTGTTATATTATATGTTTAATTTCCAAAGTAATAAGGGAACCATGTTTGTATCTAGTTCTTCAATACTATTAAGTTAATAAATCCTTTGGTATTTGAATCTTTTCTCTATGATAATATAATAATGTAAGGTACTGGCTCTAGGCTACTTGGGTATAGGTCTTCGCACAAGGAAAAAAGATAAAACAAAAATAGGATATCATGGAGGAAAATACACAACATGACCCAAACTAGTTGAATGAACTCGAGTGAAAAAACACCACTATCACCATGTGACTCTCAAGTCACCTTCATAACTCATAATCACCCTATTCCTAAAAGGATATTTTTAGAAATTTAACCTACAATCCAAAACCTAAGAGACCTATAAAAGATATGAAGACTACATTCCAATCAATGTGAGTATATAGGGTGTGATACAACTCTAGTATGATTCCTATAAAATTCCATTCCAATCCTTTTAAAAATGAAAACAATAATTGTTTTTTGAAAATAGATATGAGAAAATATTTTTTTCCTTTTCTTTACATAATATTGAAATACAAAAATAATACCTCAGATCCTTTCCTAAAAAATACCACTTATGAAACATGTATCAAATAGGTTTTTCCTAGAGAATTTCCCATTTTAAAACAAACCATACCCCTTAAAACATTTAACATTTAAAGAAATTAGGCTAAACACCCCCTTTCCATTTAAAACATCACTTTTGAAAAAAATTAGTATATAATTTAAAAAAACTTAAAAGGTATTTTAATACAGTTTATCACTTTTAAAAACAACTTCCCCCTTTTTCCTTTAAGAAATTATCCACATCCATAAAACATTATTAAATTACAAATTGATACCATAATATAATTTAAAGACATGTAAATGTCATAAAAGAAAGATAATTTGAAAATGGAGCATAACTAGTCAATATTAAGAGTAAACCATAAAAAATATTAATACATCAAAAAAATATCCATCCAAGAAATAAGTAACTCGCATTAAAATAAACAAAAATGGATCCCAGTATATGATACATATCATGATGAAACACTATAGGGACTAATGGGACAGTACTCGATATGTACACGTGGAATCAACCTCTAGTAGGTTAATGGTCACACAACTTACCACATAAATCACTCTCAACTAGCTTCATTAGTAAAACATACCCTAGGTGGGTTATAACATTAAAATAGGGACTTTTATCCAGTGCATAACTCTAAAATAGTAAGGAAAATATAACTTAATCTCAAACGTAGTAGCATAAGGTTCCTCAGAGAATAATTAATAGAGGTAGGTTGTTATCAAGCCAATGTCAATCACATTACAACTATATAGACCATATGAAATAAAATCACAATAGTCATATAGATCCCAACTCCAACATACCACATTCAATAATGATCCCCATTCCCAAATTCATAAAATGAATTATAATTCATTAAAAAATTAAAATATGAACATAATCATAAAAAATACATAATATCAGGGCTCAACAAGGGTATATCCATCAATCCATACAATATCTTTAAAACAAGTTGTCAAAATGGCCTTTTGTTTTGAACCAATAATCATACCATTGTAAATCCAACATTTTTTAAAAACTTTTTGAATCTAAGTATTATTCCAAGGGAAATCACAACCAACACTAAGGTGAAATAACAAGCAATCACAAAATCTACTAATCTAGTCCATAAATAAAACATACAAATTTTAAAATAAAGAAACCCATTTAAAAAGTGGAAACACCCCACTTTAGTAATCACAAATATCCCAAGACATCATAGAAAATAATTTTTCTTGGATAAAATCATCATTGTAATTCTATCAAACTCTTATATTACATAAAATACCTTTTTAAATCAAAGTTCCATTAAACTGTGAAATACACACATTTTGTCAAAGGAAAATCGAGCAGTACCCAGAAAAACCTTTGAAAACACAAAGTCATATATCATATACTTCATTAATTTAGTTCAAAATAACATTTAAACCATCATTCATCCTTGAAACTCTTAAATAAAAGTAAATGAAATAAAAACACCTACCTCAATCAGGGAAAACATTCCATTTATTACTAACACCACCAAATTAGGTCTCAAGAGTTAGCTAAAAACCCCTAGAAACCAAAACCCTTAAATTTAGAGAAAACATATCCATAGAAATAACCCAACATGGACACTAGGATTATATAAAATTGGTGAAATATAGAGAAACTAAGTGGATAAGGAAAGATAATACTTAACTTTAAAATCTGGAAAATAAACTACTAAGAAATCACCTTAATCTCATAATGGAAGTTCTTAGAAGAGGAGGAAGAAGCCTTGGAAGGATCCTAGGTCAAAGGGTTTAAATGGGGGGAATGGGTAATGTCCCAATTAAAAACAAGATGAAAAACCAAAATACCCAAAACTGAGAAGGGCACACATTTTACTTAGATGATTTACCAATCCATGTGGTAACTATGTGATCTCTTTTATCCAAAACTACAAATGGTGCATGATTTATACCACACAGTTTTCCAAACCATGTACCTAATCAATAGGCCATGTAAAATATTAAAAAAATAAAAATTTCACCCCGAGACACCCTAAACTCAAGGGATAAATTAACCGCATGAATATAAACAAGAAAATTTCATTTCAAAGTGTCACAACCCAATCTAACAAGGTTGAATGGGTTGTTATACAAAGAAAAGGAGGTTAAATATGTTTTTATCGCAAGGTAAATAGGGTACATGGGTTTCTAGACCGAGCTCAAGGGGGTACACATGTTTTTATCCCAATCCCAAGAGGGTACCCGTGTTATTAGTCATATCCCACTATGTGATGGGAATCAAGTAGCAATGCCAACTCCACAAGGTTATGGTTTCTTATTCTCTAACTTATTCAACATTTATATGTTATATTATTATGTTATGCTACCATGGATCATGTTTATAGTATCATATTTATACACTCCTATGTCATGGTATATGTTTTATCATTTGAGACTATAGGCCATTCCATTATTCCTTGTGGATAACTCTTATTATTCCATGTTCTTTTTAATAATATATTTTTCTCATGATCATGTTTTCTCACATGCTTATGATATAAAACTTTATGATTTTTTGATGAGTTTTTCTATTATTTTGTGTTTGAGATCACACTTTTCTTATGTTTACATTCCCTATGTTAGGAAGTTAATTATAAGTTTTGAGGAGTCTATGAGAGAGTCTATTACGATTCAATTATGGAGAAATTTGCACAGGTATCATAAAATAATTTTTTATGTATCTGATCCTCAAAGACAATAAACCTTTCATTCTTGGGATTGTGTGATAATTTGATAGATGTAATGTTTAACTTATAGAATCATGTAAAATAAAGATTTGTTTAGCTTGGTTTATCTCACTTTGTATCAAATCCATTGTTTAAAGAAAGTTTTTTAGCACTAGATTTGGGAGTGTGGGTTTAGGGAACCTCTCTTAACACCTATAAATTAATTTTTCATATATATTAGTGGTGATTATCCCAATATTGATACTAAATTAATATTTAGTAATGGTTTTCATATAATCATCACTAAAGTATAGCTGATTTGTTTAAGAAAATTAAGAAAATAAATGTGGTCAAAACTATAGCTAATATAAGAGATTGGTGGTGGTTTTGGGATAACTTCCACTAAAATATAGTTGATTTATTTTTAAAAAATATAAGGGGTTATCACTACTAATATAATAAATATAAATATATAATTTTGAGTATGAATATTATATTATATTATATTACATTATATTATATTATATTATATTATATTATATTATATTATATTATATTATATCATATCATATTATATTATATCATATTATATCATATTATATTATATCATATTATATTATATCATATTATATTATATTATATTATATTATATTATATTATATTATATTATATTATATTATATTATATTATATTATATTATATTATATTATATTATATTATATTATATTATATTATATTATATTATATTATATTATATTATATTATAGTATTGTATATTATATTACATTATATTATATTATATTATATTATATTATATTATATTATATTATATTATATTATATTATATTATATTATATTATATTATATTATATTATTCTTTGGATTTCAAGCCATAGGGTCTATGGTCCATCTTATTGTTAAAGACCTTTGTGTCACTAGGCCTTCAGATCATGTTTAAGGCTACCTCTCAACCCAAGTTCAAAATAAGGATTTCTTTTCTTAATAAAAAGGGGGTGATTTCCCTTACCTATTTAAAAATATATATTTTTTTTAAATTTATCATTTTATATATATGGTAAAATAAAATACCAGAAGCACACCTAGGTGAATTGGGTGTGCACCTGACTTTGCTTCTGTGGGTTACAAAATCAAGTCTGGGCTATCATGAATTCTCTTCACATGTAGGGGAAATTATTCACACATGCATGTTAATTCTTGATGGGAGGGTATATTAAATATATTATATAAACATATTTTATCGATTTATTTTTAAGGACATTATATAAATACATTAAATAAATACTTATATATGCATTATATAAATAAACATGTTTATATAATATCTATTTAAATATATGAATTATTTACCTAAATATATTTATATATACATATAAATATGATTATATTTTTATACATAATATAAATTTAATTATAAATATATTTATTCAAATATATGTAAATATATAATTTAGAGCATAAAGATGCATTTGTGTGTGTTCATTTGATATAAATGTAGTTATAAATATATGTATAAATATATTTAAATAAAATATGTATATATTTATATTATAAAAATATATAAAAATATATTAAATTTATTTTTTATTTTTTATTGTATATATATGTACACACTAATAAATATTTATATATATAAATATAGATGTATTTATTAATATATGTAAGTGTGTGTGTGTGCGACTTTGTGTGTGTAAATATAATTATTTATATGTATTATATAATTATATTTTAATTTTATCATTTTATATATATATATATATATTAATATATGGTATAATAAAACTAGATATGTGCCCAGTTGAGGTGGGAATGCAACCGAATTCTATGTAGATGGTCCTGATTTCAAAGAGGGGGTATTTTTTCCATGCAAGAGGAACATTCACATGGGAGTTGGGTGGGTGATGGGCATTGAGGTATTAGTGAGAATGTGGGGTGGAAGCGAGTGGGATTGGTTGGAGTGGTAGCACGTGTGATTAGAAATAGTAGGGGGTGGTAGGCAGGATTGATTGGTGGTGAGTGGGGGATTCGCATGGGAGTGGCGTAGGAATTTTTTTTTAATATGAAAAAAAAATAAGAACGGTTTATAACCACCCATAAGTTTTTATTTAAAAATATTATCAAGGATAAAAAATGATACTAATATTTTAAAAAAATTTAATATCATCTTCGGTTTGAAATATTATTTTTTTATAAAATAATTATAAGGGATTAAAATCGCCATTAAATTTTTTACCTTATCAAAACATACAAAAAAACCTCTGTTAATATAATTTGATGACCATTTTAGTGGAAATTTATCATAGTCACCACTAATATATTTAGAGAAGGTTATAATTAATATAAATGGAAAAAATATCCCCCTCTTAATGAAATATTTTTTGTAATGTAAAGTAATTTAGGATGTATTAGTAAAGTAATAATATAATTAGTTACATTAATTATGAAAATAATTCAAAGAAAAAGTTAAATGAAAGGGTTCCAAGAATGATTATGATGCACTTAAAAGGTGTTCTAAGTAGATAATAAAAGTTATTAACATTATAACATTTGATGTTGTGAAGTTAAGAAGTTTAAATATGTTCAAGGAGTTAATCATTAGGAATATGATTCCTAATTATCACCATTATATAAACTTTATTACTTAATAGATGCTACTCACTATAGAGTTTAGTGTGAGGGTTTTATCGAGTGGTCACATAGTGATGTGGTAGGTATTATATTGAGAGGCAATGTGTTTAAAAAAATCTCTAGAAGTTTAGTGAACAGAAGGATAATCTGAAATTTTATCATATAGGATATTTTAGACAGACTCTTATGTATGGTTTTTTATGTATTATTAAAGGAGTCTAAAAATATAAATTTTAACATGCTATAAAAAATCAACCTCCAATTTATCATTTTTTATGTTACTACTTATATATATATCAATATACATTTCATGAGGTCTATTGATAATTTAACTCTCAAAGTAAGACTTTGAGTTATCCATAACTATTGTTCGTTGTGGAGTGTTATAGGTTATTATGAAATTTTAAGGTATGAGTGAGTATGATTCTTGTATTATGATATAAAATATGCTCAAGAGGCACAAAAAAGGTTTTGTGCATTGGATGACACATGAAGTATACTACATGGAGTTTTGTACACTATTTATTGGGTATATGAGGGATGAATGGTTAATATTTGAAAGCCCCCACTACCTAAGGTTTAAGAGATACCTAGAATTAGAACCTTCCACTAGTGCAGAAAACGTTTTTTACGTCACCATTTTTTACGTCGGTTATATATAACCGACGTAAAAATGTGGTGAGTAGATTTTTAACGTCAGTTATTTTAATAACCGATGTTACAAATCGCGCCTGTACGGTTTTTACATCGGTTATCTTATAACCGACGTAAAAAACCAATGCGCGGGGGGGTTTTTACGTCAGTTATCAAATAACCGACGTAAAAAACCAAAGTGCGGGGTTTTTTACGTCGGTTATTTTATAACTGACGTAAAAAACGAGATGTCTACGGGTTTTTTACATCGGTTATTTTATAACTGACGTAAAAAAAACCCCCGTTCATTGGTTTTTTGCGTCGGTTATCTTATAACCGAGGTAAAAAAAGTGATATCTATGCGTTTTTTACGTCGGTTATAAAATAACCGACATAAAAAACCAAAGCACGGGGGGGGGGGTTACGTCGGTTATAAAATAACCGAAGTAAAAAACCAAAATGTGGGATCTTTTTTACGTTAGTTTTAAAATAACCGACGTTATAAATTTAAAAAATAGTTTATAACGTCGGTTATTATATAACCGACGTTATAAATCTTTTAAAGAAATTAAAGCCATGTGGACTGTCATTTACGTTTTTTTGATTGACAGTCTGCCGGCTCGTCTCTCTCGCGCGGTAAACCCTAATCGTCTCGTCGATCGACCTGCGTTAAACTCATTTTGGCTTCATTGTTTATCTTCTTCACTCCTCTCGGATCTATCATCTCAACTCGCAACATTCAAGTAAGCCTTCCACTAATTTCGTTCGTTTTTTTTCACGGATATTCTATAATTATGTTTTGCGATTTTTGTACATTTAATGTAAACAAGATGTAGTGGTTTCCAAGTATGCACCTCATTACTATTTTGATAAGATGGTGATGATGTAATCTAAGATACATATGATTCATTGATGGAAGTGATACAATTTCACATGGTGTAGGATGATTTATGGGCGGGGTGAGACCATGACATTAGCATTGGGGTGTGAGAGGAAAACTAGTGGAGAAGTGGTATCCGAGAACCTTAATTTTAATATATATATATATATATATAATTTTTTATACGAAAAGGTTTATTTATATGAATTATTTTGTGAGTGATCCATAGTGAGTATATGAAACTATTTTTCCTTGTTTAGGTGATGATTTAGCTTCCTTTTTTCATAGGGCTTTAGTGTGCTTCCTCAACATTTTCATGAGATGTTTTAGGGAGGATCTTACTATGTATACATGTTATTCCCACCATACATAAATATAAACAATTTTTTTAGTTTTTAAAAGAAATTTGTAGTTTTTTATAGATTTTAGTAGCATGGAAGTGTTGTGGAGTAGTGCATTGGGGTGTGAGAGGAAAACTAGTGGAGAAGTGGTATCTGAGAACCTTAATTTTAATATATATATATATATATATATAATTTTTTATACGAAAAGGTTTATTTATATGAATTATTTTGTGGGTGATCCATTGTGAGTATATGAAACTATTTTTCCTTGTTTAGGTGATGATTTAGATTCCTTTTTTCATAGGGATTTAGTGTGCTTCCTCAACATTTTCATGAGATGTTTTAGGGAGGATCTTACTATATATACATGTTATGCCCACCATACATAAATATAAACAATATTTTTGGTTTTTAAAAGCAGTTTGCAGTTTTTTATAGATGTTAGTAGCATGGAAGTGTTGTGGAGTAGCTTTCATGAGTATGTAGAGTTTATTGTTTTTTCCTAGTTTTACTTTTAGTACTAATAATCTTCTTTTTAGTTTATGTACAACAATACATATATGAATTCCTGCATAATTATCTAAATTTATTCATTTCGAACTGAGGAGGGATACTTTTGGTGGGAGCAGATCCTAAATGATATGGTATGAATTTATTCTATCATAACCATAAATAAAATATAGTTGTATTTTATTTATCATATACATCAACTTATACTCTTCTTTTTCACCACAAACCCTTTGAGAATAAAAAACCAAACTAAGGGATTTGGTATCCACATTGCCTTTTGTTATAGAATATGGGACATCAAAATCAAATGATTGAACATATTCCTCCCAAAAACACTTCCATTGATTTTTATAATTGTGTGAAAATATTTACCAAATGAATTTAGGGTCTACAGAAACCATTAATAACATGTTAAATAGGTAGTTTATCTAATATATTAAAACATCAAAACCGCAATCAATATTAAACTATGTAGGCGTCATGGTTTTCTTTGATTCAATGAAATTTAAAACTATTATATCTAACTATATTTTGTTTTAAAAATAATATTCAAGCATATTTTTTTAAATACCTATAGAATCATGAGGGAAAGGGGATTCGCGTCTTGAAATTCAAATCATTGTCAGCTGAACAGATGAAGAAGTTAGAATCATACATCTTGAATAACATAGCTGATGTTCAACCGTATATCACATTGCATATTAATGATTTGAAACAATGTCATCCAAAGAAGAAAGAAATGTGGATTTTGAATGAGCACAACAAAACTTTTTTTCATGGATTAAAAAGACTTTGCTTGGTAGATCAGATATATCAGAGACATTAAAATGGATAGTGGGTGGTCCATGTTTAAATGTGATAACATGGTCTGGTTGTGAAATTAATGGTTATACATTTCATATAAAAGCTCAGGACAATAGAAGTGCAGCTCAGAATAGTGGTGTATTGGTGTTTGCAGAAGCAATGCATTTTTCGAGTGCTAAGGACAAAAACCCAATTTCTACATCAAGTGCATATTATGGAGTGATTGAAGACATATGGGAGGTTGATTACTTTAAAATTAAAGTTCCCGTTTTTAACTGTAAATGGTTTAACGGTAACAACAGTGTCAGACACGATGAATTTGGAATGACACTTGTTAATCTGAATATATTGGAAGACACAACTGATTCTTTTATAATGGCAACACATGCAAAACAAATTTTCTATGTAGTAGATCAATCAGATATGCAGTGGGTTGTTTTTTTATAAGGGAAAAAACAATATGTTGGTGAGGATGAACTTGATGAATATGCTGATTTATGTGAGATCCCTACTTCCATGGAAATATTAACAGAACATAATGATGATCATGTTGAAGACATAGTTTGTGCCATAAGGAACGATCACGACGAAGGAATTTGGGAAAACAATCCATTTGTACGTTCCTAAAATTAAAGGTAACATATGTTTATTTCTTGTTTACATTTATTTTTTCCATAAATGTTAGATATTGTAAGTTTTTTATTTATAAAAACATGTTTTAAAATAAAATAAGTATATGTTTTTGTTTGTTTTAAGTTTGTTTAGTTTACTTTATCATGTTTATAACCATTACATGAATTTTAAAATGCTTATTTTTGTTCACTGACAATTACTTTACCATGTTTACAATGTTTACCAGGTTTACCATTTTTACCATTTTTACCATCTTGACCATCTTGACCATCTTTGCCATCTTTACCATTGTTTAACATGCTTACCATATTACCAATGTTTACTATTATGTAACTTAGTACACTTTTCTATTTTCTGATTACAGTAGTATTAAAATATTTGAATTTGTATATTTGTGAACTGACATTTGTTTTTTTGATTTTAAGGATAATGACAGATCATTCAGATGATCAACCACATGATTCTGGAGAGGAGCATATTGCTGGTCATACCTCTGGGGATGAACATTCACATGCTCCTATTACGACAAAGAGTTCAAAGGTTGGTAAACGTGGGTGCACACATTTACCAAAATTATCACTTTCCCATACGCAGGATCAGAGGATAGTCATTGAGTTTGATGATGATGATATTCCTAGAGGTATGAATGCCAAAGATTTTAAGAGTTTTGTTGCAACTCAGGCTAAGACCAAAGTAAGCATTATGTATGATGATTGGAGAGTTGTGGATAAAGCGATTATCTCTCAGTTGTGGGAGACAATTTTGGTAAGATCTTTTGTCATTGTTTGAACATTATTTTAATGTTTCTAGTATATATAATATGTTTAACCTCTTCTTAATCAGATGACATTTGATATTCCTGACACTGGAGGAGTCAGGAAGAAATGCTTATCATTGGCTGCCAGGAGATGGAGGGATTTCAAATCAACCCTCTCATCTGATTTCATTTATGGTCATAGGAGTCACGACAATCCATGTCGTATATGTCCTTTTATAGATGAAGACACATAGAGACATTTTTTTGAAAGTAGAAAAAAAGAGTCATTTCTGGTAAGGGCAATGTAAACTTTTATAAACTTTCTTATATAAATGATTTTATTAATGTTTTGTTAATGATTTCTTATTCTTAAATTACAGAAAACAAGGAAAGCTCATCAGGAGATCCAATCTAAAAATGTATACCCTCATAGTTTATCTCGGGTAGGGTATGCATTATTGGAAGAACAAATGATGGCGGAAAAATTTCAATAACTAAGAGCTGAGTCTTCAAGCTCTCGAGAGGTGGCCCCTCCATCCCCTCCATCTAGACATGAAAAATGGAAGAGAGCTTGGAAGGGAAAAAAGGGCAATATCTTTCGGAATAATCGAGAATCGTAGCTGAGAGGATTGTAAGATATCTATTTAATTTATTAAATTAACTTTTTTCTTAATATAAGTTTCAATCATTACAGAAATGTTCAATTAATTAATACAGGACTCTCTTGAGGAGCAGAGTTCAGAGGGGACATTTATAGCTACTGGGAGGGAAGATATTTTATTTGCAGCATTGGGAAGGCCCGAACATCCTGGTCGTGTAAGAGGATATCCGGAAGGTGTATCGGTAAGAAAAGTGTTTCCACATTCTTCAACTTCTAACATTGAGGGGGTTTATAAAAAAAATAGAATCCTTGGAGGATGAAGTTCAAAATATTAATGCGATGATGGAGGAAAATATTAGAGATTCGGTGCAATCTATGTTTGCCGAAATGCAAAGACAATTTCAGACTGCAGCTCCCACTCCTCCACCTCCCCCTGCAGACCCCATTATTTATCCTCCACCTCCGCCAGTAGCTCCCACTCCCCCACCTCAGCCTGCGGACCCCATTTTTTATCCTACTCCTCCGCCGCAGCTTCCTATATATTGTGAGTTGTATATTGATGATTATCAACATCATATAGTATCATACGGGTTGGTATATTGTATAGGAGATACAGTTCATCATCAAAAATTAGAGGTAGAGAATCAGAGGGTCACTGTACAGGATATTATAGATAGATCAGCTAGGGTACCAATACCTACAGATGAGGTGGCGACAGTTGGACAGAGTATCAGCCATTTTTTAGTTTGGTCATCCAGACTTCTTCAACTCATTACCATAGAGGTATGAATGTTATATATTTTATTTTATTTTTTTATTAAAGTTGTTTTATCATTTGAAAAATACTATATTTTTCAAAAAAAATTCATAGGAATACTTCAATGGTAAAGAAATACTGTATAGACAACAACAAAGACAGCAGGTTATGACATCAGATAAAGATTCCAGTGGTCTTGACAGATTGTCAAGATATTCACATTTGTTGTTGGGTTTTTATGAGTTTCCAATGGAATCTCATGTTTGTGGACGTGAAATAAGTGTGGGGATTACAAAAACTGATATCATGGAGCTTGTTACTGGAGATAAGTTGGGCATCAATGTGGTGAAATTTTTTTCCATGTAAGTCTTAACACCTTTTCCCTGCGTTATATTTATTAAAAATGTATACTTATGTATGTTTTGTATTAGGTATCTTTATAAAATTTGTAAGAGGAATGAGCTGACAGAAGTATATGGATTCATGGACCCGCAATTGATTTCCCCTGAAGCATGTGCATTGAATGAGGAACAAAGAATGGTTTATATTGCTGAAAGATTTGAAAAGAATATAATCACACAATGTTGGATGATGCCTTTTGTGAGAGGTATGAAACACATTTATCTCAAAGAGTTAATTATCTTTTAACATAAAAAACCACTAACATTAAATTTCCTTTTATCAGTGATCATTGGATGTTAGGGATTTTTTTCCCAAGGGAGAAAGCTCTTTATTGGATATGCTCTGTTCATGGTGATGTGCGGGAAAGTTTTAAGAATATATTGGAAAATTAAGTTTCAATTTCTCAATAGTTTTATATATTATAATGAATTTTAAATTTACCCCATTCGTATTATTTTCTAATAGTGCATGGGTTTACTTTCGAAAAAACACAAATAAAAGAAATGCAAAGATCAAATATGTAAATGCGAAGGTAAATTTCCATTTATAATTTGTACTTTTTGATTTATTACATAAAAATAATATATTGAATTTACACTCATTCAAACAGAATTTTCATGAACAAAAAGGCATCATCGAATGCGGATATTATATATTAAGATTTATGTATGAAATAATAACAACTGGGACAGTTGTGAATTTTGACCTGGTACGATTTCCTCTTAAACTTTTCCATAATATTTCAATTTGATTTATTCATTATACACGTTAACTATCTTCTTTTTCATTTGTAGCTTTTTGATGACCCTCAACCCTATACCGCTGAAGACATAAAACACGTACAAGTGGAGTGGTCAAATTATTTTACAGGTTTGATTGAATTTTAGTTGTTTGTAATATAAAATGTAATTTTGAATATTGTCGTTTTAATTGTGTATTTGGTAGTTTTTTAGGTTGGATTTAGTTTTTTTTGAAGTTGACAGTGTAAGTTTTGAATGTTATATAAGTGAATGTTTAATTTTTCTCTACTTCTTGTTTTGGTCTACTTTTGATGGTTTTTCTGGTATGGATTTGGGTCTGTGGGGGAGGGGTTCCAAGGGTGTGGGGGTGTGTTCAGTGGGGTTGGGGGGTGTCCAGCGGTTTGGGAGGGCTATCCGGTGGGGTGGGGGGACAGTCCTGGGGGGTGGCAGGGATGTCCAAGGGTGTGGGAAGGCGGTCCAGGGGTGTGGGAGTGCTGTCCAGGGGTGGGGGGGTTGTCCAGGGGTGTTTGGGGCTGTCCAGGGGTGTGGTGGGGGCTGTCAAGTGGGTTGAGGGGGTGAGGGGGTGCTGTTCAGGCGGGTGGGGGTTGTCGAGGGGTGTTTGGGGGTGTCTGGGGGTCGGGGGCAGTCTAGGAGTGTGGTGGGGGCTCCAATGGGGTGGGGGAGGGTTGTCCAGGGGGTATACATGAGGGTGCGGGCTCCAACGGGGTGGGGGAGGGTTGTCCATGGGGTATAAATGAGGGTGGGGGATGTCTAGGGGTAAGTTTTATATGTTATTTATGTACATGCTTAATTTTGATCTACTTCTGTTTTTGTGGTGTGATTTCTTGATTTGTTTTCTGGTTGATTCTGGTGGAGAGATGATTGCATTCTGTTTAAAAAAAATTGGGTTTATCACGTCGGTGATTAAATCACCGATGTTATAAAATGCCTAGAAAATAGTTTATCACGTCGGTTATTTAATAACCGATGTGATAAAATTCCTAGAAAATAGTTTATCATGTCGGTTATTTAATAACCGACGTGATAAAAGTCTGGGAGAATGGTTTATCACATCGGTTATTTAATAACCGATGTGATAAATGGCCTGGAGAATGGTTTATCACGTCAGTTATTGAATAATCGACGTGATAAACGGCCTGGAAAATGGTTTATCACATCGGTTATTGAATAACCGACGTGATAAACCCCCCTCCCCCGGTTTTTCGCGTCGGTTTTATATGAATCGACGTGATAAACCACGCTCACCCCGGTTTATCACGTCAGTTCTTATAGAACCAACGTGATAAACCCCCCTCACCCCGGTTTATCACGTCGGTTCTATATGAACTGACGTGATAAACCCCCCTCTCCCCTGTTTATCATTTCGATTGTTTAATAACTGACGTGATAAACCATTTTCCAGGCCTTTTATCACGTCGGTTGTTAAATAACCGACATGATAAACCCTTCCCATTTTCTTTATCACGTCGGTTCTAAAATAACCGATGTGATAAACATCGCGATTTTATGTTTTTGACGTCAGTTTTTAAATAACCGACGTCAAAAACCTTATTTATAACGTCACACGTATTAACGTCAGATAGAAACCGACGTAAAAAATGAAAAATAACTGACGTAAAAAACGTTTTCTGCACTACTGTTCATTATTTTGTATCCTTATTATACATTCCTTTAGGATTATCTAATTAGGGATGGTTTGGTATGTTATTGATCATGTCATCAGTTAGAGGTTAACCATGACGGGATTCAACCTCTCATGTAATGAGTATGACTCTCTAATCATCTATTCGTTGAAAAAAATGATTGTTTATGTTTGATTTTGGATTAATGGATGGTTTTTGGCTTTGTTTTTAAATTTGTATTTAGATTTTCAAAGTACCCACTTAACCCATGAAAGTGTATTTATAGAAAATACCAATAATAGGTATTGGATGACAAGTTTTAAATTTGGGAATTTGATTAAGATAGACTAAGGAATTGTATAACCATACCTAGATAGTATATAATAAGTGTTTATCTACTCGGATGAGGGTCATGTGATGTGATCATCTATAAAGGTGGATAACATGTGATGTATTCATTGACTTGGTCAGTCTATAGTCATATAATCAAGAATATATGAGTTGGTTGTATAGGATTGACACACTCTATGTCTTATGATCACTCCATGACTTAGAAAAAGGGATCATATAAAAATGTATTCTTTTATATGATGCATCTAGTGGACATGGGTATAGATATAAATTTTTTTATGGAGATCAAGATAGATCCCTTTATATCCCAAGTATCATTGATTATTTTTTAAATTTCACTCTTCATATATATCAACATATCCCATGATTCATATTTGTTTTTAATGCTAAAAAATTCCATGGGGTTAATTTTTGGTTGGCTGAATGAGGATTGAGTTTAACTCAAAGAACTACTCTAAAAGTGTTTTAGAGTTAACCAAAAATGATTTTTGTATGGGTTTTAACAAGGTATTTCATATGATGTGATACACATTGGATTTGATGATAGCGCTCCAAAAGTGTTTTGGATGATAACTAAAAAGGGTTTTGGAAATGGTTACACAAGTTAAGGTATATAATATAATATAAGGAGAAATGGAAATAAGTCTATGAGGATTTATTGTAAGTGGGATATTGAAGGATATATGACCTAAAGATAGCTTGAATGTGATATATGGTATAATAGGGAATACCATAAGGGAATGATATAGGATATCATGCATACCACCCATGAAATTTGTATTGTATGACTTGATAAATTGTATGGTGTGGTTTATGATACCAAGCCAATATATAGTATCAATATAGTGGTATAATGTTAAGTGTTAACATGTGATTTTTCTTACACATATAGTTTTCATTATTAAATGGTTTCATTTAATGAAACACATGGGAGTTAATTCATTCTTGGGGTTATAAATAGTTTGTCACCACATACAGAAATCATGCATTATATATATATGAGTTAATTAATGGACAACTCAAAAAAATCATGAAGGATGTATAAGATACTTCTACCATCAAGATGGTTTGTATTCATATCATTTTTTATCTTCCTTATTAAAGTTTTTGGTGCATCATTCGGGAACACTAGAAGGGGGAGTGAATCATTATTCAACATATTTTACTAAATTTTACTTTTTATCTTAATTATCATGTCTTTATATTTTAAAAATTGCCATGGTTATCATTTATGGTTCTTTTAATTCACTCTCAACAACTAACACCACAAGAAATGAAAAAATTAAATAGAAAATAGAATCATGCATGATTTTTTCAAGGTTCTATCCCAATGTGGATACCTAATCCTTATTGTTTTTTGTTCAAGTTCTAACACAAAAATATTCACAATAATATGTTAGTGAATATAATAGAATGATTTAAGTGTTATTCCATGAATTATAGAAAGGTATTTTATACTATTACAAGATAAGTTTAGTGTACATCATTGAGTTTTGTATAGTGATAATAGTCATCTCTAGATAGGTTATTTATACTACCTCTTAATAGTCTTTAGTCTCCCAAATTTTTGTGAATATTTTTCGTCAGATCTCACCTATCCTCAGTGGACCTCTTAAAGTAATTCTTTAAAAAATATCTTTTATATTATTTAAATATCAATGAATCAAGGACGATAAGATCTTATTCATAAAATAACAATTCTTTGACAACTAAACTATCTTCTGAAATTATAGAATGCATTTCAACGTTGAGGACTTGAACTTAAAATTCAAAATGATCAACACATGTAGATATCTAGATAATTCACATTATATTCTTCCTTTAAAGTGATTTTCTTCAATTACAAAATTTATTTAAACTATAAGAGTCTCAATATAGTAATCATCAATGATAACAATAATGAAAATCCTCACCCAAGATTTATGTATCACTGAGATGGGGTGAATCAGTGATACCCATTTTATTTTAAGTTTCCTTTCTTTTGAATTAGCATTTTCTGCTGTTAAAGAATTATCACTTTTCTAAAAACAAAACATTCACACATCCATAGGAACATAGGTATATACAAGTTTCACTACTCAACAAGAGTAGCTACATCCTTGATATGGTATGGAAACAATCCAACACCACACAATCCACTAGAAAGAAATCCTTTTGTGTGGATACAATAAGTAGGATATACCATTACGCTTGTGTAGCACTATTATCAATACAATAATACAAGTGATTATTCTAGAACAAATGATGTAATAGAAGTCTGTGTAACAAGTTAAGAAACCTTCGCCAATTGATTCTAAACATGTTACTGTATTTCCTTATCAACGTTCAATTTTCATAAATATCAAAAAAAATCTTCAATTTGCTACCTAGGAGTAGTTAACAACTTATTTGGACTTCATAAGGATACTCAATCTGATGGCTTAGTCTGATTCCCCAATCAGATTTCTCAGTCTAGAAAACATAAGTCTACAAGAATACCTTAGAAACAATTCTGAACCAACTTAGAACACTATCTAGAAAACTATGCTTGATTTCTCTGCCCAATATGATAACCACTAAATATGATCTTCCTTCTTCTTATTCTATCCTAAAAACTTCTTTAGGAAAACTCTATTTGGAAACTTCTTCTCTCTAAAACTCCAGTGCTTTCACCTTCTCTCTTTAAACTGGAATAGTACTCTATCATTAGAAAGTAAAATAGACTACCTTGATATTTATAAATGTTCCAAAATTGGTTTGTATGGGAATCTAAAAATTCTTTCCCGCTTATCCAAATTTACTTAAACTCAAATTTCATCTTCATTTATGCTCAATCATTGACTTCTTCAGTGCTTCTCAACTTTTCTTGATTCTTCTCAAACATTCTAAAATATTACAAAAACTTTAACATGCTTAAAACTTTTTAACCATTCTTTAATATGATTATTAATTCTTAATATTCATTATAATGAAACTATATGTGCGGAGGTAGACTCCTCATTAGGTTTCTTCATACCAACCTTAAGAAATAAAATATTTTCAATCTCCATACCAACTAAAAAACATACAAATTTGAAACAATTCTACCATAAAAATAGTTGTAACTTTTTTTAAATTCAAATTCTCCCTTCTATATTAACTTCCGAAAAACTCTTCAGTAAAATCTATTTATCTTCTTTTCCTCGGACTGATGATCCTGTGTACAATGAATTTATCAGTATCAACATGTGTCTGATGGATCAATCTCTATCTCACTCTGAAGAATTAGTGCTAGATTTAGTATGATGAGTTGAACCTGCTTCTTGTCTAATGACTCTTGAACAAATTTTAAAACATATCATAGTTATTATTTTATTCCTGACCCAATTATAATACAATTCAACCTGATGAAAAAGGTTGACTACATTGTTGACAATCATCTGGTTGATTAGTCTCTATCTTTCTTATATGCATTGGTCCCAAAAAAACTCCACTTTATTATCTACATTCAGGAACTTTACTTACTTTGATTGATCAGTGGAATATCACATCTAATGGATCAAACAATCTGATGGATTAGTCAATTAGTTCTTTAGAATAACTTCAACTTTATCAACTTCTTTCCTTTTTTGATTACGGTACAAACAAAATTCCATCATTCACAAAATTCATTCTCTGAAGATTTTTATATTGTGGCTTATTGTTCTAACTAAAAACCAGTATCTTTTACTTCTCAAATCTCAAACAAAACTTCCTAGCCTTTAAACAATTTTTTACTTGGTGAACCTGACATCAATGAACTGAGACTAGAAGACTTTAACCTCATAACCTTTCTTCTTTCACAAACATCAGCTTGTATCATGACTTCCTCATGCCTTTGAGAACTTTTGAGATTGGAATAGAATCATATGACTTATAATGGAAAGTTTTATAAATTTTTATCCTTCAAGAACTTCATTATTTCCAATCAAATCTCAAACCAATTGGAAGAACTTTTCCTCTCTCTTTCCCTCATAAGGAATACACTATAAGTTTATTTGAAAACTTGTGATTTATGAGAACTATAAGATCAGAAAAGTGTTATCAGATTTAGTATGGATACTTTCATACTATGATACACTTCCTCATACTAATAGAAACTATCTTTTCAGGCACATGGTGAGTCCAAAAAATAATTCCTTTCACAAAACGTTTTTAGAACAGAAAATCGAAATGAAGAAACTTTCTTATAAAAAGTGAATTTGGTTATATGATTACAATTCATCCTTATATATCTATCATCTAATAAAAAAATATTATAAAGTGAGGTGATTTATTTTTCTTGACAATAAAAGAAAACACAATGTAAAAAAATAATCATAAACTTCTTTCAGCTTCAAAAATACATCCAATCAGCTTAGTCCTAATAGTATCCCCCTTTGGATTTTATTATCAACCAAAGATTATAAATCAATGACTCTATAACCTCAAGAAATGGATTAATTATTAATTATTCTAAGCCTATTTTATATAACTCATTATAGGAAAAAAGAATCATTGAAATCAAAAATATTTTATCTAAAACTAGTGACCCATGGATCTTCTTCATAATTCCAGCTTTCCTTCACTTCATGATTTACTTCTTCCACTTTCCTGTAAACAAAAGTTTCCTAAAACCACTCCAAAAAACTGTTAGAATAGTTTTCACACTTACATGATGATTTCATAGATTACCCAAAAATCCCCCTACATACATGCTTCTTTAAGAGGTTTATCGTGTATCAATGGATAGATTTATAAAAATAAATCTCCTCCTTGAAAACACTATCCAAATACTAATGATATAGGGGATAGAAATGCATACCTCAACCTTGATGAGGAAGAGGTTTAACAACCATGTTCAACCTCAATTTGAAAAATTATTCCTTCGATAAAGGTTTTGTGAATATATCAGCAACTTGTTCCAATATAGAAACATTATCCAACTTCAATTCATTCATCTCGACATTCTCTTTGATGAAATGATATTTGATATCAATATGTTTTGAATGAGAAAATTGTACTAAGTTTCTTTGAAGGTTGATTTCACTTTGATTATCACAACCCAAGAGTAGAGGTAACATCACTTCAATAAGTAAGACTTATAACTGAGTCTTTATCCATAAAAGTTGGGTAGCAGTATGGGTGGAAGAAACATACTTAGCTGTAGCCATGTTAAGAGTTACTAAATTTTGTTTCTTTGTATGTCAGCTAACACAAATTTTTCTAGGAAATAAAACTCCACCATATGTGGATCTTATATAATCAACATTTCTGACCCAATAAAAATTTTAATACCCATAAAATTCAATAATTTATAATCTATCAAACTTGATTTTGAAATATGTTGTTCTTTTGATATAACTAAGAATTATTTTTTCATCCAATAGATGAGATTCTTTTGGATCACTTTGGAATCATTCATATAAGGTGACAGTATAAACAATGTTTGGTCTTGAGGCAGTCAGATACAAAAAACTTCCAATAATATTTCTAAACTCCTTAGAGTCCACTTCCTTGCATTCTCCATCTTTAGTCAACTTGGTTCCCATTGAAATTTGTATGGAAACTGGTTTTGAATTTTCCATTCCAAACTTCTTAAGAAGTTCCTTTTCATACTTTTCTTGAGAATAAAATATGTATTTCTTATTTTGTGAGATTTGTAACCCAAGAAAGTATCTCATTTCATCTATCATAGACATTTCAAAAAAACTCTTTCATTTCTCTAGAAAACCCTTTAGAAGTTTTTTCATCATTCCCAAAAAAGATTATATCATCAACATATAAAATTACAATGGGGGTTAATCTTCTAATTATATTTGATGTACATATTACTATTGACCCTTCCTCTCTTAAAATTCAAATTTCTCATGCAAGTATACAATTTAGAATACCATTTCCTAGAAGCTTGATTTAGCCTATAAAAGTATTTCTTCAGCATGTACACATAACTTTCATCCTAACTAATGAAAAATCCACATGTTTGTTCAATATAAACTTCTTCATCAGGTTCTATATTCAGAAATGGTGACTTTACATCCATCTAAAATACTTTGAAACTTTGTTGTGTATCAGTAGAAAGAATGATTATAATTTTTTCTAACCTTTACACCAGATAAAAAGTATCATCAAAATCAATTCTTTCAAAATGTGAGTAACTTTTTCACACTGATCTTTCTTTGTTTCTTATCACTTTACTATCTCCATTAAGATTATTCTAGAAAACCCACTTTGTACTAATAAAATATTTGTCATTAGGTTTATGCATGAGTTCCCAAGTATTATTCATTTTAATATGTTCTAAATATTCATTCATAGCATGGACCCATTTTAGATGATCAAATGCTTATTTCACATATTTTAGATCCACTTCTAAATACAAAGAAGTTTCTGTAATAACTTTCTATGTTCTTCTTATTTGAACCTTTTTATGTTGATCACCAATTATGTTTTAATCTTCTACTTACTTCCTTATCCTAGGATGAGATTTTTAAGATTCTTAATCATCACTAGAAATAGTTGAGTCTGATTCTTCTTCTTGAGTATTATTGCAATTTTTTTATCCTTATCATAACACTTAACAAAAAATATTCCATCTTGTTCATCTTCATTATCTTAATGAGTTTTTTAGAATCTTCCTCATCTTTTTCAAAAACTTCCACATCAACAGAGTCAACTAATCTTATTATATCATTATTGAAACATATATATCCTCTTCCTTCTTGATCATAGCCAAGAAAATTTCCTTCTTCACCTCTTTTCTCAAACATTACAAGGTTTCAACCTTTATTCTTTATGATTCATGCACTCCCAAAAAATCTTAACTGTTTCAAACTTGTATTTTTGTCATAAAACATTTCATATTGAGTCATATCTAAAATTGGCATATAGAAACATCGATTTTGAATATAAACAATGGTTTTTATGGATTGCCTCTAAAAGTAATGAGAGAGACCATGTTCAAGTAACATAGTTCTCCCCATTTCAACCAAACTTCTATTTTTTCTTTCAGTAACACCATTTTTTGAGGAGTGTATGGTGTAATGATCTCATGTCAAATTCCATGATTCTCAAGATAAATTTAAATCTCTTCATTTTTGTATTCACCTCCATTTTCTATTCCCAAATTATTCATTGAATAATCATATTCCTTATCATATTTTCTCCTGAAACTTTTAGACATTTTTAGAGAATCTGACTTATGTTTCATATATGTAACACAAAGTAATGTGAGTAAAGTCATCAATTAAAGTAATGAAGTACTTATCTTGGTGATTTTTTTATTTTTTCATTGGCCCACAAATATCAGAATGAATAAATTCTAGGGGTAATTTTGAAAAAAAATGTCAATTTTCTTATGCGTAGAGTTTTTAATCTTTCATTTATGAAAAATTATGCAACACCAATATCTTCTTCTTGACATATCAGGAATTCCACGAACACTGTCTCTCTTTGATAAATTACTCATGTTTCTCTAACACATTTGTCTCATCCTTTTATTCCATAACCGATTCTATTATATCATATTTAATTAAGGAGATTTTTGAACTTCAAAATCTTAGAATAAGTTCCCTTTCATATGTTTTCCTCTTGTAACAATATTTCCATCTTTCTCACTTTTTACAAAAAAACATATTTTCTGAAAATAACTTTTTTCCTTTATCACAAAGTTGTGAAACACTTAGTAATTTTAGTTTCATCCCATAAAAAAATAAATCATTCTTAGATTTCAATTTTTCCTTCCTAATGAGGGATAATCCAAAAACTCTAATTCTAATAGATTCGTCATTTCCAAATGTCACTATTTTTTATATGAGATATTTCAAAGTCTTCAAAAGTTATAAGTCTCCTATAATATGAGAAAAACACCCACTATCCAAAATCAATATTTGTTCTCATTTTAAATCCTTGAGTATGGTTTCAACAAAAATAGATTTACCTTTTACCTTATCTTTCTTCACATTTGAATTTTGAGAATTGTTATAAGCCTTTTCTTGTTCCAGTAACAATACAAGGAATCCTTTTGAAATATGTCCAAGTTGTTCACATTTTTCAAAAATAGTTTCCAGAGGTTGGAAATTATTTTCAACTTTAAAATAAACATTCTAGTATTTATTTATTTGGTAGGATAGTCTACCCCTTGAGATTTACCTTCTATAACTTTTGTAATAGTTATAATGATGCTGATTAAACCAACACATTTTTTTGTATGCCCAAATCCACCAAAATACAATCACTACCCATATAATGAATACTTTCCTCTGTAACTTCCATATTGTTCAAAGTTATGAACATATTTCTCAGAAACTTTATTTTCTTTAACATCATAAATTTTTTTAGTCCCAAAATTTTTGTTCTTACCTAGAACATTATTCTTTAGCTTGGTTTTATTTTCATCCTTATCAAAACTAGAAGTTTTAGGAACTTTTTTAGACACATAATTTTTAGAAACTTCTGAATTCTACACTTTTTTGATATTTTCCATGTACATAACTTTCTCAACTTTATTATTTTTAAGAACAATTTAAACTTTATTTATAACCTTTAAAGGTAACCTTTTTTTTATCCTTATAATTTTTATCCTTCTTGGATCTTTCACTAACTTCAAAAATAGAGTTCTTAAAACTTTAAACTCTCTGCTTGACTTTAGAATGTATTTGTTGAAAAAGTTCTAATTATTTTTTATTTTTCATTTTACTTAACTTCCATATGTTCATTCTGATTATTTTCTTTCTCAATAGATTTCATCAAGTCATCAATATCTTCCAGCATCTCAATATTATCATTCGGAAAAAATTATTGATTCTTTTTTAAGGAACTTTAATTTTTTAATTTTTTTTATTTATTTCTCAAGCCTTCCAATTTTTCTCAAACATTCTTCCAATTCTTCTTTAAAATGGATTTCTAACTGAGTTTCTTCTTCTTCAGAACTAATGCTTCCAAAATCTTCACTATTAACTATTTCAATGAAAGTATTATCTCTATTATTTTCAATATAATTTTCGGATTTAGCTTCATTGTCTTCTTCTTTTTCAACTTTAGACAAAAAACTTATCCTTTTGGATTTGGATAACTTTTTATCTTTCCCTTTGAAATAAGATTTATCCTTATCATCTAGTTTCTTCCATGATCTGCTTATATTTCTTTCATATTCGTCACTATCATCTTCTTTCTTTCTTTGAGGAAATTTGGACACAAAGTGCCCAATGACTCCACATTAAAAACATTTCAAGGGAAGTTTACATTTACATTTACATGTAACTCTTTTCATACATTTATAAAATAAGAATAAAATTTCATCAAGATTTTTACATTCCTCGTTTTTAGAATCATAATCTCTAGTTTCTTCTACTTCAAGTATATTATTAGAATTTTCTTTCTTGGAATACTTGAAGGAAATTTCTCAATCAACTTTTTTTTTCTTTTCATAACTTTATCCACTCTCATTTTATAAGTAATGTGAGTACTATAAAAATCATCTAGAGATAATGTTTCAAGATCTCTATCTTCAAAAAAGAAGACTTTGGCAAACCTTTCAAGAATAATTCTTAAGATATTTTAAACAATAGTATAACCTTCCAAATTTTCACCAAGACATATAATAATTCTAACAATTTCATTCACCCTGGTAAAGAAGTCACCAATTTATTCATAATCACCCATCTTAAGATCTTCATATTTAAATATCTAGATTTGTAACTTTTTTTCTTTACATTTTTATTACTTGTATAAATATTATTAATCTAATCCCAGATACCTTTGGTAGTGGAAACACCCTTCACTCTTAGGAATTCACTTTTAGAAAGTGATGAGATTAAATCATTTTTATCCCTTTAATCATTCTCAAGATTCTTTTTATCCGCAGTTTTGAGAGGAGTATTTTAAAAAATAAAATGAAATACAACTATGGAATATTCCAAAACATCATACCCAAGATACATAAGATATGAAAACATTCTATTTTCCAAATATGATAGTTATTTCAATAAAAAATTGGAATTCAATTATTGTTCACACAATTCAGATTCTCTATAACAACTTATCTTTAAAACAAACTTTAGAAAAGAGAAAAACATAGGAAAACAAGGCTCTGATACCAATTGAAAATGACAACCAAATATTATTGTATCACTAAGAGTGGGGTTGAATTACTAATACCCATTTTATTTTAAGTTCCCTTTCTTTTAAAACAACTTTTTACTCCTATAAAATAATTATCACTTTGCTAAAAAAAACATCCACACATCCACAGGAACATAGATATTTACAAGGTTCACTGCTCAACAAGAGTAGATATATCCTTGGTATGGTATGTAAATAATCCAATACCACACAATAAATTATAAAAAAAATCCTTTTGTGCAGATATAATAAGTAGGATTTACCCTTACACTTTTGTAGAACTATGATCAATACAATAGTGCATGTGATTCTTCTAGAAAAAATGATGTAATATAATTTTTTGTAACGATTTAAGAAAATTTTATGAATTTATTCCAAAAATACCATTATACTACCTTATAAAATTTCACTTTTGATAACTATGTAAACAATTCTTCGCTTTCCTACCCAGCAGCAGGTAATAACTTCTTTAGACTTCATAAGGATACTCATTCTTATGGATCAGTCTTATTTCCTAATCCAATTTCTCAATCTAGAAAACATAAGTATATAATAATCCCTTGGAAACAGTTCTTAACCACCTTCAAACACTATCCAAAAAACTATATCTGATAGCTCGGTCTGATTCGTTAACCACTAAAAATGATTTTCCTTCTTCTTTTTTTGCTCGAAAAACTTCCTAAAAAAACTCTGTCAGGAAACCTCTTCTCTCTAAAACTCTATAACTTTCACCTTCTCTCTTCACACATGAATAGTACTATATCATCAAAAAGTAAAATGTACTTTCTTGTTATTTATAGGTGTTCCAAAAGTGGTTTGGTCGGGAATCTAAAGAAAAAAAATCCCACTTAACCAAATTTCCTTAAACTTGAATTTTATCTTCATTTTGGATCAATATTTGACTTATTCAGTGCTTCTCAACTATTCTCTATTATTCTTGAAAATTATTGAATCTTCTGACAACTTCATAATTCTTTGAACTTTATAACCATTCTTCAATAAAATTCTTCATTCTGATTCATCATTAAGATGAAAACATATGTAAGGAATAATACTCCTCATTACGTTTCTTCCTACCAACTATAAGAAATAAAACATTTCAATGCTCCATACCAACTAAGAAAACATATAACTTTGAAAACAGTATTCCATAAATTTTTTTTGAAAATTATAAAGCATTTGAAAACTCCCTTATAAATTCACTTACTAAAAACTATTCAAGCAAATATTTTTTTATTCTTTTCCTTAGACTAATGATCATGTGTCTGATGAAGTTATTAATATCATCCTATGTCTGATGGATAAATCACTATATCACTCAAATGAATTGATGTTATATTTAGTCTGGTGATTAAAAATCCCTTCTTATCTAATGAATCTTGACCTAATTTTAAAAAATATCAGATCTCATCATTCAGTCTTGACCCAAATGTAATACAATTCAACCTGATAAAACAGTTTGACTATATTGTTGACCATAATCTGGTTGATTGGTATCTTACTTTCTTACATGAATCGGTCAAAAAAACTCCAATTTCTTATCTATATCCATGAACTTTTCTACCTCTAATTGATTAGTGGCATATCACGCCTGATAGATCAAACAATCTGATGGATCAGTCAATCAGTGCTTCAACAAAACTTCAACTTCAGCAACTTCTTTTCTTTTCTGATTATGGTGCAAACAAACTTCTAGAATTCACTAATTTCTTTCTCTAAATATTTGTATCTTGTGTCTTATTCTTCTGACTGAAAACCAACATCTTTAACTTCTCACATCTCAAACCAAACTTCCCAAACTTCAAACAATTTTTTTTCTAGTGAACCTCACACCAATTAACTGAGACCAAAAGACTTTAACTTCATAACCATTCTTCTTCCATAAACTTTAAATTGTATCATGACTTCCTCATGACTTTGAGAACTTTTGATATTGTAATGGAATCATCTGAATTACAATGTAATTTATTATAACTTCCCATATTTCCATCACTTCCTTTTTTTCAATCAAACCTAAAACTAATTGGAAGCACTTTACCTCTCCCTTTCCTTCATAAGTCTTGCATAATAAGTTTCTTGGACATCTTTTGATTTATGAGAACTCCAATATCTAAAAATAAACATCAATTTTAGTTTAGAGACTCTCAAACTCTAATACACTTTATCATACTGATTGAAACTTTCTTTCCTGACACAAGGTGAGTTTTGAAAACAAATCATTCATAAAAAGATTTCAGAACAGAAAATCAGTACAAATAAACATTCTTAAAAAACGTTCTTCTGATTATCTAATTACAATTCATCATTATGTCTCTATCATCCAATAACCAAATCGTACAAAGTGAGGTGATTTATTTTTCTTTACAACAAAATATAACACAATGTAAAACAATCAGTACAAACTTTTTTCAACTTCCAAAAACAACTCAAACCAACATGGTCCTGAAAAATAGGGTTGACCTTTCTCAATTGTCAACTATGATATAAATATATCATAGGTATTCTCTCAATTTTTTATTTTATAATATTATATGATATCAAGGCATCATAGGACATTTATTTTCACCTATTTCTTATTCTTCTTTTACTTAGGAGATCAAATCCTTCAAAATTACGCCAACTTCTTCTCCTTTGATACAAATATGTTATTCAATAATATAATATTAAGACCCCTTAAATATATCACTTCACATATTATTATTACACTTAATATTCATAGAATAACCTGAATAATAATTTCTATAATTTGAATATGGAAACTCCTTGATTTTAGATTATGATATCTTCTTGTATTTTAAATATGTCACTTAAATCCTTCATTCCAATTATTAGTTAAATATGAGTCAAAGATATCTCTTCAATCCTCAAGGAAAATCCAACATTAAATTTTTATTTAATATCTAGAAATATTGTGTCTTTTTTTATCCACAAAATTCATGGACATTTTAATCCATGGTGCCATGTTGTTCACATGAACAAACCTCCATTGCAGCATAGAAAACTCCTTTATAGAATGAATACCTCTCCTTTCACATAATAGACCTGATTTTGTTCTTTATTCTAATCTTGAATCACAACACTTTGAATTATTGTGATTTTCAATACACTAAATCATAGTTCTTCCCTTAGTAGATTTTATCTTATAGAACTCTCTATATATTCATTAAATGTTATCTCTATAGAGATATAACATTTTTCTAAGTGTAAAAACATAAATAACATTTTTACATATAAACTCTCTAAGTTTTTAGAATATTATATATGATCATAATAACTTACACATTATATACATAAGTTTTATTTACTTTTCTAATTTCTATTTGGGATCCAACAGAAAACTTATGCATAAACTAGAAAAAAATTACATATCAATAATATATTATGTATTTCATTCCTTTGCAATATTTCAGTATGGGATTCAATACAAAAATGTATGAAATGTACAAAAAATTTATATATTACTATAAATACTTTACTTTATATCATTTATTTAGGCTCTATAAAATATGGTACACAGATCTTCAAAAATACCACGAATCACTTGACTTTTCCATTATTTCAATGGTTTTTCATGAGAAATATCTTATGTATATCAACTAAGATATTCCCTTTATCCATTTCTCAAAATCCTTTTCATAAAAACAATTTTTATATGCATGAATCTCAAAACTTTACTATTTATTCAATTCTAAGCTAAACACATTATATTATGCATGAAAATAGATTTTATCATATTTTATCAGATTCTTTCTAAATCAACTAAGGGCCTCCTTAAATATTCAAAATCAACACAAAACAATATCTAAAGGATCTATTTCACCTGATATAATAGTCTAAATTATCATTTTTACATGGATGGATTCTCTAAACTTTTAGCCATCTTTTTTCATCCTTTAATAACATCTCTCAAGATCTTTCAGTTTCCAACTTCTCTAAACTCACTTGAAACATGTTGTAATCAGTGCATTCATCTTACATCAGCACCAGACATTGATCCATTACAAACCATATCATCAATAATCTCATGTATTGGGATTCTCCCTTGAATTCATTCACCTAATAACTTTAATTAGTATCTAGATTCCATGGCCCATATCTTTATGTGTGTCTTCTCACCTCATATCCATTTATCTCTTTAATCTCCCAATATCAGGGAATTCTCATGGGATTCTTCAAGATACTCATTTATGATCACTTATATATCACCCATCTTGAGAATATATTGAATTTAATCCTCCTTTATAATTGAAAAAAAAATACAACCAATATATCTTTTTATCATAATATAATTTTGGATCTTTAATTTCACCATTTGGATTTATTGTAAATACCTACTTTAACTCAAAAGTCATTGTTTTTCTCCCCTTATCAACACGAAATTCATAATTTCATGTAATTGGGATGATATGACCCATCTCTTACTTATGATTTTGAGAAAAGGTCGGTATCCCATTATTCTTAGAAATGTTCCAAAATTAACCAACTCTAAGTTTACATGGGTCATTCTCAGTGTAAAAAAAAGTGACTAAATCTAACATTAATGGTATCCACAATTGTATAAAAAGTGATAAAAATTATAAATTCTCAAATCATGGTCTATTTAAATATACTTCCTGAGAAATTTTATCACCTTCACTGATCTTAATAAACAATTTAAAATTTTCAATTAAAAGACATATCACTCCCCTATTTTCAGTTCTGCGCATTTCCCCCTTTTATAAACTAATTTGATCAAAACAATAATGGGAAAAATTATTGTTGTACATTAACCTTCAAAACTATCTAAAATTTCTTGATTCTCTATAATGATTTTATTTAGAAAGCTTCTCCACTCAACTCCACCTCATGGGATTTATTTCATTATCTCTTCAGCATAGTAGTTTATATATTCCATGATAGATGACTATTATTTCGATACAACAGCTAACACACTAATCCAAATAACCCTTAATTAAATTCCGTAAATTCCTAGAACATTAATATTAAAAATTAGATAAAGGAATAAGGATGAACTTCTATTCTCCTTAGTGAGAGCATCATGTTTTGGAGTTTCCTCTCAACCAAGATCTTTCATTATTTCTAGTTTCAATATTGAGAGATCTCTTCATGGTTACTTTCCTGAATTTATTGTTATATGTTTTTATAGGTATCAATGTTGTATTTATATTTTAAAGTAAATACTTCTGTGAGAACTCCCCTTTAACATGATCCATAAAATCGCATGAATCTCTTGGTGCTAGATTCTCCTTGTTTATAATTTCTTCTTAAGTTAGTAGGACAACCATACACTCATTTACATCATGAATAGATTCCCTACACCTCCCACATAGTTCTTTAATATCTCTTGAGTCAACATTTTTAAAAAGAACCTTTCATTAAATTCACACACTTTTTCCTATGGAATAATTTTTTTCCCTTTAGTACAAGCATTATTCTTTTCCTTATCCATATTTATATCCATCTCTAACTGATATGGATAAAGTATCAATAACTCATTCTTAAAATGAAAATTTTTAATTAATTTTCCACATGTTTTCTTTACAAATTTTGTGTTACCATTTTTAGGTAACCTTTACAGCTCTTCATTATGTATTTATTCCACTAAACGAATCCCCTTATTTCTCTCTTGGATTGATTTTACTCTTTTTTTAGTTGTATTCCTTCAATACTAATCTCTATGTATTTTTTAAATGATCCATGATGTGGAATTTTTTCCCCCAAAAGAATCATCTCATCATTTTTAATGAGACTCCATTTTTAATTTTCTTCTTAGGTGTACTTTCCCTAACTTTCTTCTTTTGTTTAAACCCCAAGGCAGACTTGTATTACTATTTTTATTTCTTTGAATTCTTATTTTTTGAAATTATTATTTTATTAAGATATTTTGGTTCATGATTAGTATATTTTTACTAATACTTCTTGCTAATGTGACCATAATTTTTTCAACCCTCATAGAAATTCCCAAGACTTTTAAATCTATTATGTGTGAACATATTTCTCTTATTCTATGATTTTTTATTTTATATAGAAGGTTTTGTTATATATTTAGATTTTATACCCATTAAAGTATGTCATATGAAATCTATCTAAGAATACCTATTGTTTTATTATTCAATATCCTTTTTTCTAAACCTCCAACAACACTAATAGTATCTTGAGAATCTTATTTTCTTTTCATTGGTTATAATCAATATAGATTTTATAGCTTGTGAACCTTTATGTTTTTAGTTATATATATCATATTCTTGGGATCTTCTTCGGGAGATTGTTTTTATGGATATGAAAAAATAAAAAATTTAAGGTGTGGTAGACTTTTGGGGCATTTTTAACCCTTTTTCCAAAATTATGTTTTTAAACCTATATTAGAAAATGGAACTATATTAGTACAAATAGAAATATCTGGGATGAGAGTTAAATTTTTCTAAGATATTATTTTAGATATATTCTTGGATAATCCTAAGCTATTATTTCCACCAACATAATTATTTTTAGAAGGGATAATACTTTCCAAAATATTTTTAGTAATCCTTCTCTTCTCAGTTATTTGGGAAATTCTAGCTTGTGTTGATCCATATTTCTCAATTTCACCTCAAGTTAAAGAAACTTCATGTTGAGGAAATTGTTCTCATCCTAAACTGATATAAAACTATATTCTCATTCCCTCTTTAGTTTCTTGATAAAATATTCATTATTTTTTATAATTTCATTCAATTAATTACCAAGGTCCTTAATAATTTCAGATTTGATCACCTATTGGGTATCCTTGACATCAATAGTAGAATTATAAGTATCTTCTAAAGGATATTTTCCCCAAAACAATCTTAATCACAAATTTCTCACAAAAATTAATTTTCATATCTTATTCAACTAGGGAAATATTCTCTTTAAAAATTAATATAGATTTTTCCTTGTATTCATCTAGTTTAGTGGAAGTGTTACATCTATTTGTCTTTTAACCAAATCTTTCACCATATCTTAAATTCCCAATTCCAACCATGATTTTTCATCAAGTAGTCCCCTAATAAACGCAAATATATAAGTGAAAAATTAAATGGTAACCTTCTTAAAATTATATTTTACTTCATAATTGTAGACTTAAACTAATTTAATAGTCTTTCTTTACTTATACTCATCACAAAGTTAATTTGTTTCATTATAAGAATCATTATTAATATATTTCTATAAATAACCATTTTGATTATCTTTAAGTAGCAGAGTGTCTTATTTCTTATTTAAATTCTCTCTCAACTTCTTATCCTACCTTTTAATCATGTTATTCAAACTATTTAGATAAAATCTTCATGTATGTATCAATAAGTATGATAACTTAATTTTTCACCTGAGGATCTTTCAAAATTTCTTCAATCTATACTTCATTTATGTCTGATAAAAAAATTAAAATAGAAATATTATATCCAAGTATATAGAACCTGAATTTTATAGTTTACCAACTAAAGTGACCAGTAGATAATGCAAGAACACCAAGAGGGGAATAATTTAGTGTTCAAACTATTTTACTGAATTTCATTTTCTTTCTTAATTATACCCTATTTTTATTTCAAACCTATTTATTGGTTAACATGTATGGATAATTTAATTCTCTATCAATAAAAACACTACAATAAATGTAAAAGATTAAATAAAAAATATTATCATAAATAATATTTATAAATTTCGGTCCAAATGTAGATACCTAATTATTATTGTTCTCATATCAAGTTTCAAGAAACATATATTCACTATATAAGGTGAGTGAATAAAAAAAGATGAGAGGAACATTCTTCCTCAAGATCTGTAATGTTTTTTAATTCTATTGCAATATATGGATAGTGGGAATCCTTCAGTCTTCATATAGAGACAACAACTATATCCGAATAGGTTCATTATACTACCTCTTGATAGTCTTTGACCTTATACTTGTTTGTGTATATTGTGTTCTGGATACCTTCAGTCCTCAACGTCCCACTTCAAAGAACTCTTTGAACAATATCTTCTATATGATATCGATTCCAATGCATCAAAGAGGATAATAACTTCTTCCTTAAGAAATAAGTATTCAAAAACTAAACTATCTTATATAATTGTAGTATGCATGTCATAATTTCTATCTTGAACTTAAAAATAAAAAAGATCATCACATGTAGATATACAGATACTTCACACTGTCGTCTTCCTAAAAAACTATGATCTTCAATCATAATAGTTCATTAAACTTTATAAGTCTTGACATAGTGATAATTAATGGAATTGGTATTTTCATCCTTTCTCAATCCAATTCTATGATATGAGAATATCACAAGGATTATCATTTTTTATACTATTATAATATTCCATGATATCAGTTTATCATAGGATCAGTCTCTACACCTACTACTACTTCTTCTTCTTCTTTTACATATAAGATCTCTTCTTTCTAAATATTATTAGCTTACTCACTTTCAATAAAAGGATATTATTTATAAATTAAGCATCGAGTCCACATAAATCTCTCACTTCTTTTTTATAGATTCTATTAATATTTATAGAATATAATGAATGATAATTTCCATAATTTGAATATAGAAACTCCTTGATTTTAAGTAGTGGGATATTCTCATATTTTAAACTATTAAACAAAATCCTTCAGTCTAATTATTATTTAAATATAATTTAAACTTATCTTTTTAATCTTCTAAGAAACTTGAAATTTAAATTTTCATGAAATATATAGAAATATCACTAATTTATTTTATACAAAAATACATAGAAATTTTAATTCATGATTTCATGTGTGTTCTCATGTAAAGAACTACTCATGGATTGGAGAATTCCTTTATGGCGTGACTAGCTCTCCTTTCATAGAAAATTCTTTAGTCTATTCTCCATACTAATTGAATATTTTATATGTTTAATACATTGAATCATAGTTCTTACATCAATAGATTTTATCTTTTAAAACTCTTTGTATCTTCCAAAATTTTCCTCTTCTTAGAAATATCACATTTTACTAAGTATAAAAACATATATAAGAAAAAAAATATTATGTATCAACTTTATGAGTTTCAATAATATTACATATTCTCATAAAAAAATATATGCATCCCATACATATGGTTTTTTACATTACTGATTTTTGTCTAAGCTCCAACAAAAATATTATGTGGAAACTGGAAAACAAACTTATGTAGAAACAATATATTACAAATTTCATGTATTTGTGATATTTTATGATAATATGTAATACAAAAAATCACATATCATCATAAATATGTTATGTATAACTTGTAATCCTTTATTTTCCACATTTCCTAAGAAAATATATCATGAAATGCTTCCAAAATCTTACACATTCCTTGAATTTACCATTTTGACATTGTTTCAGCATATTAATATTTTAGATTTATCAAGTAAGATATTACCTTTTCTAATTTATATAACTACTTAAAATAAAAGAAACATATGATGTAAGAAAATTGATACTTTACCATTACTTTATTTATGAGCTAAACATGATATATTATGTTTAAATATATATTTAATCAGAACTTCTCAAACCCTACCCAAATCATATCAGGTCCTTCTCAGATATTAAAAATCAAATTCTTTAAGATTCTCAATCTAATATTGTTGTTTATATTCTTATATTTCAATTTAAGGATTCTCTAAACTTCCATTCATTTCTGTTCATCCTTTAATAATATCTCTCAAGATATTTTAGAAGATTGATTCTTCCAACACCCTTTAAACTGATCATAATCAGTTCATTAATATTCCATCAACACAAGAAATCAATCTATTTATAACTATTTAAATAATAATCACATGTAAAGATATGCTTCCTTGAATATGTTTTGTCAAGAACTCCAAGTAGTAACCAACTTATATTTCCCATTTTTTGAATGATAAGCATCTTAACTCATCCTTATTGAGATCTAAAATATCTTCATCTCATTAAATACTCATGGGGTTCTTCAAGATCATCAATTATTGGATCTTTCATATCATTATCATTATATATTGGATTTAATCCTAAATGATATATTGAAAACAAATGCAAGAAAAACGTCTCATTATCATAATACAATTTGGCCTATTCACTTTTATTTCTCCTAAGTAATATATCTCCTTCATTTATTACTCAATTTAGAAACTATATTATCATGGGTTTTGAGTGGATATCATTTGTATGAAGAGTGGTTCATCCAACCCAAAGATACACCATAGAGGTAGAAATCCAATGATTTCTCCTTTATTGTCTTCATTGACCATAGATGATGAAGATTGAGCTGTATTAGTATTAGTGTAAGGTGTTCATGATATGTCCTTTATTTTACAGTAACATGATTTTGGGTATTTCATGCATGTTTGTTCCTATATTTATGGTTTTTAATTATTTTACTATGTTTAATGAGTTTTTTTTGAACCTAAGTAACCTAAAACTTATTTTGGTGTAACTTAGGGAGATATAAGAATAAATTGGGTTTTCTTCAATATATATATGATTAAGTTGGAAAAAAATCAGGCTATATATGATTAACTCAATTGATACGTAAGAGTAACATGGAGTTTTGAATGGAACACTACACCATGGAGGAACGTGTATCATTTCACTTGATCATTCATAAGAGTATATTCAATTCAGGTAAAAATAACTCTATTTTGTGTAAGAATACTCTAGAGTGTTGGAAGAGTGTTGCATTGTGAAAGTGGATAACATGATATAACTTTTAGTGTATAATAATAAACCAAGGCTATATAAGAGTAAACCTCACAGAGGGAATTATGGAAGAATAAAATATGAAGTCAGTTTAAAGATAAATGAGGTGTTGCATCATAGATCTAATGATCACATCATAATGGGTGATATACAAGAATGAAATTCAATTGAAGTGAGGATTTTGGGATAAATCCCTTCCAAAAAAAATTAATGAAAAATTATTGAAACTTTGTTTAGTGAGGTTCACTCTGCAGCATGTATATTATATCATAGTGGTAAGAGACTTGAGAAAGATCATGTTGTGATAAGATAATTATTTCATGTGATTTGTGTTTTCAGAATAAAGAGATAAATCTATTTTGTTTAAGTATATATATATTTTCATCATGAATATAATTGTCACATCAGAATAGGTGTGAAATTTAAGGAGATTTAGAATATCATGATGTGATATTTGGATTATTTGAAAATGAAATTTACCTAGATTTTATAGATATAATAATTAATTGATAATCACAATAATAATAAGGGAACCACAAAACATTAAATGTAAAGTTGAGTCATATTATTCTATACTTAGGATTATCACACCATGATCAGGTAGTTTCTTAGAAATATTAAAGACTATGTTTCAATTAAAAAAGATAAATATTTGTCTCAAAATTTGGAGAATTGAAACAAGTCAATTTGACAATTTTTAACCACTATAAATAAGGGTTACACGTTGAATAATCATAAAGTATTAAATCTATAAGGGATAAATATAAACCATCAGATTAAGGGTTAGAATCTATGTATAAGTTTATAATAATTTCCCATGATAGTTATGGAAAAGAAGTATGAAATTGGAAAATATGGTTGATAAAAGGATAAAACATTTCATATATCTGGTATAAGATAAAAATAATATATGAGAGACATAGTGGAGTTTTATTGATCATATTTTTTTGAATAAATAATACTTAAAAAGAATATGGATTTTTATTGACATATCTGGCTATTGAAGAAGAAGATACATCTAAAAAAGATTATTCTTGAACAGAATAATTATTATTTGGAAGTGGTTAATGGATGTTTTGATTATTCTGGAGGATAAATATTTTATCCTCACATTAAGATAAAATACTCATATAGCATTGTAAGTGGAAGATATAGATTAAAATCTTTATAAGGAGTTGATTTCATCCATCCCTAGTGAATTGTAATTGAATCAATGTGGATATCAATGTCGCTTCATTTTTGGAGTTATAAATAAATAAGTTTCAATCCAACATGTTGATCATAGTGATACCCTTGTGTCTATAAACCAATAAATACCTTTCTTGAATCAATGTATAGAGGATAATAAGAATGAGTTCCCCTTGGATGAATAGATACTAAGCCCTAAACATTGTAAATGTATTTCACCTTGGAATAGAGTGACCATCATAGAATTTTTATCCACTAAAGGTGAGTATAGTGTATTTTCTCGCACCAACACATCATTAATGTGTGACCCTTGGACAAAGAAAAGCATAGGTGAACCAAGTAAAATCCTTATGTTCTTTTTTATTTACATTTTTTTATATGTGTTGTATGTTTCAATGAGAGTGTTATCAATATTTTTATAGATTTAATGTGTTCCTTAAATCAAGAGAATAAGATTCAAAAAAAGGGTGAACATAATCAAGGGGGGTTAATCTAAAAACACCTTGATTCACCCCATCTAAATGTGTATATATACAAATTGATTCAAATTTTTGATGAATCAACTGATTTTTCGAAACTGATTCATAGTTTGAAACATTTTTCTTAATAAACTTGGTTTAAAGTTTAGTATTCCATTGAAACTGTAATATTTTTTTTCTATTAAAAATTTAATAAATATATATACATAAAATATATAGTAAATGAAAAATTGAAAAAAAAAAAAATTATAAAGTTTTATATAAATATATCTCATATAAAAAATATACAATGAATATTTTTTTACTAAACAAATAACTTTATTAAACCACATAACACAGTTTTTGTAAGGCCTTATAATTTTTCAGACACTAACTTTGACGTTTTTTAAGTGTTGGTTTCATGAGAATGTTGGAGGAAGGGAGGTGATACTAATGTTGATATTTTAGCTATAAGAGGTGGATTGTGGTGTAGTTTTATGGGATTTATTGTGAGTGGTAAGTCAAGAAGTTTTTTGGGACATGAATTTGGGTCACAGTGTAAAGTGTCAGTCATGATAGTTTGGTGTCATGTTATATCAAGTTAAAATCATAGATATGGTTTAAGGGTTTTTGGTCACGGTATGGAAACTCCCATGTTATTATTACATAAGGTTATGTGATGTTTTGATGTTATTCTTACCTATGATTCCATTATGGAGTGATGTTATTTGTATATGATGTGTAGGTTCTTGTAATGTTTTTTAAAATTTCCACAAGTATCCATTATGATGTGGTCAAAACTGTTGCAGCATGAGGCCCTTGGTGTCTCATTTAATGATTTTTTCTTTTTGAGTATTGTTGTTTTGTGGAACCCAAGTTTCATTGTTTCTTAGTGTGGAGTTGATTCATTTGAGGAATAAGGTTAGTGAATCTTATCATAATTCTATGGAATTTAGGTGATATGGTGTGGTTATATTCATCACACCATGTCTTTCCCCTATTATATCAAATTTATGAGTGGTGATCTAATTTTAAAAGGGGGAATTCCCAAGAGGATTACACTGTGATCCTTGAAATAAAATTTAGAACTAACCTATCACATCATAATTATGTGTATGAAACCATGATTAATTAAATATTATTTTTAATTATAAATTTTGGGTACCCCTATCCTTGGTTTTATCTTTATCATTTCTCTCAAACTCTAGGTGGTATTGGGATCTATTTTAGTGGTATGTGGTATCTAAGGAAGATTTATGGCCTTCTAATTCATGTGATCGATCCCTTATTGATTTAATATTCATTTCTATTTCTTTGTTTCTTATTTTCCTTCTTACAAGAAATATTATAGTAACTATCATATTTGGTATTGGTGTAATGTTTGATGTAGAATAACATGAATAAGTCTGGTGGAAGATTATCATGAATTCATTATTGTTTGTATTTAGTCCTTTAAACATGGATCTTCATGGATTCATTATGTTAGGGTATTTCTAAGAATTTATTCTATCTTCTAGAATAATATGTTTTCATTACATGTTGTGTAATCTTCTATGTTTCCCTTATTGATCCTTAATCCTTTTGATTGTTATCCCCTTAAAATATAATGATTATAGCCCCTTTTATTGGTCCCCTTAAGCTTGTTTACCATATTACCATTTGATTGGAACCCTTCTACTTAATTTCATAATTTGTAACCCTTTTTTACATCACTCTAACCTTTGATAACCTATTCCTCGGTCAAAATATAAAGACACCTTTCAACATGATAGGTTTATACTCTTCCCTCGGGCTCAATGGAGATGTTTTAGTCTAGTGGAAGAGGTTATTATATGTCTTATCATCTTCAATTACTCCCTTCTTTGTGTTTTGGTGTTCTGGATTTGATCTGGGGAAAGGGAATATTGTATATTACCTCTTTCTATATTACTTATATTAATTATTACTTGATTTTTATAATTCCTATTTTTATTGATTTAATTTATAAACTAGTGTAACATTGTTATATTTTTATATTCAAACAATTATTAAAGGTATTTAAAATAATACATTAACTTGATTATGATTTGGAAGTGAAAAGTTGACCATGAAGACTAGTTCCCTCTTGTTCTATGTTGATATATTTACTTTTGTGATTATAATTATTCTAAAACATTCATAGTGATAAGATTATACTAAAATATGTGTGGAAAATGGGAATTAGGATAAACATATAAATTTGAAAATGAAATTAATGTGATTGAAAGTACCCTGATGAGGGAAATATTTGAAAAGGACAGTAATTTGAAATTTATATTGACTAATACATGTAATGATTAATGCAATATATTTTTGTGTTAATGGAATTGGGGTGTTACTGAAGTTGATTGGGTTCTTGTCTCATTGTAATATATTTTATTATGGTAAAGTTTGGGGCTAGTTTATAATTAGGATACTATTTCTTTCTTTTATGTTTTGGTAGTTTACCTAGTGTAGATCATAATTCATAGGTGACATGGAGAGTGTTGTTGTTGGTCACATTAAGGATGTTATCTATTGTATATTGATTTTATTATTCCTTATAATATTAAATTGTGCTTTGGGTTTAATAGTGATAATTTTTAAGTCCTTTAGAGGAGAAGGCTTATTGATTATTACTCATGTGGGTTTGCTGGTTGTATTTTATGATAGGTTGTCTAAGATAATATAATAGAATAGAGAGGTGTAGGAGTTATTTCAAGGGAGAGTTAGTTAATTTTAGGTGCTAGAGTTTGAATTTATTATAAGTGAGGTATTAGTTGGGACTCTTATTGGTATTTAAATGGTTATGTAGGAATTTATTGTTGAGTAGATATAGGTCTAGTTTGAAGTCATCTTATAAATAGCATGATAAGTTATGAGAGGATGTTGTGGTTGTTCAATGATATAAGTCAACGATTTAAATTTACTAGATGGATATAGAAGTGAAATAATTAAATTAATTGACTAATTTATATAATGTTATTCCTAAGTAAATAAAATAATAGGTAATACAAATGAGGTTGTAAATATTGGTAATGTGGTTATGCATGAAATAATTAGACGGGTAGATTATTTAATATTGGGAGATTAATAACTGAATAAACAAAGGTTCAATCCTAGCACATACTTAATTATGAATGTGATAAATGATGATGTAATTGGTAAGATGAAAATTATCATAGTGGTAATAAATATTGATTTGGTTTTGATATATTACATGATATAGTGATTATTTTCACTTTACTTTTACCACCATGTTGGTTGGTTGTTAAATATTATTTTTATATGGTATTGTGATTTCAAATTTTGTGGAGGTAATATTTGATATGATATATTTTAATAATTTGACTTGGATCTATATATAAATGGGTCATGAAAGATCAATGTTTAAGATATGTATACATGAGTGTTGTAACAGCTCAAGGTATGTTTCATGAGGACTTGGATGATGAATAGATAGTGATATGGTTGTAACTATAGTGAAATGTTTTGGTATTGATGGTAATATAGTTGTATGGTGACATGGTATGTTTTTTTGGTATGATTTTAAATTAATTCTTAGATTCTTGATCAATTGGTGAGGGGTTTTATTACCTATTATCTACCTTTTAAAGTTAGAATAACCATTTAACTAATAGGTAAGAGTAGAAGTAGATTTTACAGAACCCATTTTAGTATTATGTTATAACAATATTTCCATCAGTGAGTGATGGATATGATTTTTTAACATAAGAATATTATTTTAGAAAATTAATTTAATGGAAGGGATTATAATATCTTGATATGTTATATAATTCCTTAATTATGAGTGTTTTTTTAACTAATTCTTAATTCCATATTTGAATTTTGTTAGTTTTTATTACCCATATATATCCAAGAATGTTTATTTAAAGTGGATGATGAATTTTTTAGAATAATTTTCCTGGTGAGTACTCCTAATTACTCACCCCTCTATATTTTTCTTCAGTTACTTTATAGGATATCTTCATAGAGATAGGGAATGAAACTATTTTGGTAGATGGAGTTGATTTCTATGAAAATATTATTGCATTTTCTTAATTGTATTGTATATTTTGACATGTAAAGATATTTTTGGTGTGGTAAATATTTTTTTAGTATATATTTGTATTTTATTGGTGGTTTTGTTTTATTTTCCTAGGAATTTTGATGGAGGTTCCTCCAAAACATGTGATAGACACTCTTAGTATTATTTTTTAACCTAATTCCTATTAGAGGTGAGCTTTGAGGGTCATTCATGTCTTCACTTTCGACCCAGGATGGGTTTCAGCGGATGTAGAAACCGGTTATGGGTCAAACTGACACATCACCCATCTCGTCTTTCCACAAAACCCAATGAATAGTCTAAATTTCCATGGGATAATGACAAGAACTAGGGAATCATACTTAACTATTTAGGAATGGTTTCACCCTTTAATATTTGACATAACCCATCCATGAATTGGATGTAAAAACTAAAAAATAAGCAATATCAATTGATAAATACATCTAAATAGAACATACACTTCAATGACTAAAAATAGATATAAAAAACATCATCACTTCATAATTTATAAACAAGAAATATACATGATTTACATAGTCAACATAGTCAAAATATAAAAAATGGATCAAGAAAAAAGATTCCAATACTTAACATCCCAAAAAAATTTCACATGAACTAACTCTATATTACCATTTTCTACACCATCACGAACCAACCATGTATTATAGTAATCAATAAGGGACACTAAACAGCTAGGGGACCTTACCTTTACCTATGCCCTATGAAACAAGTTATAAAAATTCCCAAGTCATATACTTTTTTTGGGATAAAACCTAGTGGAATACCAATTTTGAAATAACTAGGGTTTTTCTATATTCAAACAGCTAACTCTAGTTTTAAATCTACTTTAAAAAAATTCACTTTGAAAAAATTTCTCTATAAATTCCTATGATTTTCTCAAAAAATTATGATTTGACCCCATGAATAATCAAGGATAAATAAGTAGAAAGTGAATTTACATGGTATAATCATAAGCATAAATAAAATTAATTTTCCAATAAGAGGTTTTGGGAATAAAATCATGGTAATCCAAATCAAAAAAAAATTATGAGCTATAAGAATCATGGGATTTAACCAATGGTATTGAGTGTCACTTAGTTTAATATGCAGTTTTCTATCTATATATGCAAGTAAAATAAGTTTGAAAGATCCCTGGGTCTTTCTTAGTCACAACATTCCATGGTAACTCTTGGTCTAGAAGGGTGGAATTCATTCTAAGATATCACTAGATCCTTTGGGTAACTTTATTTACAGGATCTCACTCACTAACTTGGTAAATGTTCCCTAGCTATTCCATGACATATTATAATGCTTAAACTAACTATTTCACTCACACATTAAAGGTCCTCCATGTACCACACATTTCCAAACACATTAATCAATAAAAAGTTTCATTTTAATAAACCACACAGTACTACAATTGTAACATGTCACCAACTAGCCTGGGTACCCTGGTAGCTTTATAACCAAGTCAGCTCTAACATGGTCCTAAGGTTATTCCCAATCCCCACGGGCTGGAAACCAGTAGTATCATGACACAATATAAATGTGGGAACTATTTTTTCCACAAACACGGTGAAATTAGAAAGACAAGTCAGTATTTATACAATAGAAACTCCATTGAGAGAGTGTACCAGAAATCAAATGAACATGAACAACCCAAAGTACTACAATAAAGTACTAAAAAATAGGAAAAAAACTTGAGTCCCAATAGACACAAAAAAACACATGAAAGGATCAACAATTGCAACAAACTCCTCATGGAAATTTACCCTTACCTGAACCTAGTAGAATATAATCTACAAACACCTGAAGGCATAAGTAGGGTGTTAGATAAAAAGCCCAGTAGGGTCTCACCAAGGATTCCATAAAGAATCCAACATTTAATTAACTAAATGATTCCTTTAAATTTTTAAAATAAACAAGTTTAAAAGCTCAATCATATTTAAAACAAATCATTAATTATATTTAAAATAATGGAAATACTTTTCACATATGTCTTAAATAAAAAATTTATATGAAACAACTGTTTATATAAATTCACAGGGCATGTATAGAATTTCACAATAAACCAAAGGAATATGAATTTCAAATAAAAAAATTTAGAAACATGGTCAACATACCAAAGGTATAAAAGTTCCAGGTTAATGGGATCCCCACACAAAGGTAAATGGGAACATATCTCCCAAAACTGGTCAAAGTAAACTCATTGGAATCTCACTAGGGAATAATATGTGCCTACAAATAAAGTGTTAACCTCAATAAATCACTAGCTACCTAGGAATTTCGTGTGATTTAGTCAAACAATAGTGGGAATTTTATTTCAAGACTACTTAAAATACAATTCATCCCACACTCCATTTAAAATATTGCTATTTTTCATTTAAAAACCATAATAGGGTTTTTAATCAAAACATGCCATTTCTAAGATAAAACCCAAAGGTTTCTATCAAAAAAATTATAAGAAATTTTCATCAATACAACTTTGAAATCAATTTTATCAAACAAATTTCATAATTTTAATCCATAATTTAATTCAACAATTTAATTTCCAAAAAATTCACATCCATTTTACAAACACAACCCAATTCACTGGAATTGGGGGTTTTCCAAATTTCATGCCAAATAGAACCAAAAACCTAATTAATAGGAATTGTTTTTTAATAAAACAATTGAAATAAATTTATTCAAATCAATAAATTTCATTTAAATAAAACAATTTAATATAAATAAATTGATTTAGGGTTAATTAATTTGGAAATCAAAGACGGAACCACCTGCCTTTCTCACAAAAACTCAATGCCCACAACGAAACCTGCCAATAAGAATGAAGGCATAGAAGGTTTAGGAACAAAACCTATAAATGAGATCCAATAACACATATCTTAGATCCATCAAACTCAATATGACCAATCAAACACCATGGAAGGAAAAGATAAAGATATGGAGAGATAGGAAGAACGCTTACCTGGTAAGTCACACCACAATCTCAACAATGATCAATTGTTGAATGAATCAACCCAAAAGAATTTTAGTACTTCCAAATCACCTAGGGAAGGCTATAGGTAGATTGTGAGGGATTATAGTGGAATAGGAATATAAAAACTAGTTTTGATGCCTATTTAAAAACAAATATTAGGACTTTACATGACGTGTAACCCAATTACATGTCTTGTAATAGTCAACTCCCATAATCGCAAAGAAATCCACCGCCTTTTGATTTAAAATGGATTTATTATTATTATAATTTACACATAGTGTAACCCCCTTACATGACCTGTAAATCCCTAGAAGGATACTGAACAAGAATATTTCATGCTATAAACTTGTAATAACTTCCTAACTTCACCATTACAAGTATCCTCCCAATTCCTTTTTGACCCTACCCAATCAACTAAAAAGGTAAATCCGGAAAAGTTTTAGAACATACCTGATATAAATGTAATGGGATATTACAATCTCCCCACCATAGAAAATTTCTATCCCTAGAAAGCCTAAAAATAATCTTCCATACTAAAAATATGAGGCCACTGCTCTCTCATCAGTGCCTCCCTCACCCATGTCTCATGAGAATTAGAACCAGCTACCATAGCACTTGAATCAAAGGTATCTTCCTCCCATAAAGTACCCTAGTTTTAGAATAAACTATCATAACTAGCTATTCAATCACTGATAAATCAAGTTCAACCTTAATATCACTCTAACTAATAACATGAGATGGATCAGATAGATACTTTCTCAGTTAAGATACATGAAACATATTATGTAATGATGTCTATTGAGGTGGAAGTGATACATAGTAAGAAACTTTCCCCACCTTCTAAAAAACCTCAAAAGGTCCCACAGAATAAAGATCAAGATTTCCTTACCTCCCATGCCTCTGATGACCCAACTGTGGTGAAACTTTCAAGAACACCTGATCACCAACAAAAAAATTTCAATGGTCTACGGTGACGATCAGCATGAGACTTATACCATCTATGTGATTTCAACATTATCTAAAGAATAAACTAAATCTTTATTGTAATCTATTGAACCAATCTTAGTCTAACTAAGTAACTTTCATCAATCTCTAACCAACACAACATAGATTTTCTAGGCTGACCATATAAGGACTCAAAAAAATCATTCTCATAACAGACTAGTAACTATTGTTATAAGAAAACTCAACCATCCCAAAGTGATCATCCTAAGCCCCACCAAAGTCTAGAATACATGTTTGAATCATATCTTCAAGAATATATATAACTCTCTATGTCTTTCCATATGACTGTGGATGGTATGCCATACTCAAACGGACATGATATCCCAGTGCCTCCTGAAGGCCTCTCTATAAGCGAGAAGTGAACTGAGGATTCCTATCAGATAATTTTATCATTGATTATCCCAAGAAAACTTTACCCCCTTCAAAGTTAGTATAGTTATTGTATAATCCAAATTTGAGAAGTCCTTTATGAATCAATGATAATACACAGTTAAACCAAAGAAGATTCTAATCATGAAAACATTATGTGGTTGTTCCCAAGTCAAAAGAGCCTTCACCTTCTAAGGATCAACTAAAATACCATGTTTCGACACCACATGTCCCAATAATTTCACTTCCAAAATCTATAAATCACATTTTGATAGCTTGTAATAAAGTAGGTGATTTATCAGTAAACTCAAAATTGTTCTTAGATGATGCACATGATCCTCCTCTAACTTAGAGTAAATAAATATGTCATCCAAAAAGACCAACACAAAGGTATCAAGATACGGAAAATCTTTTTCATTAAATCTGTGAAAACTGTAGGAGAGTAGGTTAGAACAAAGGGAATGATAAGTTACTCATAATTATTGTTCTTAATCCAAAAGGAAGTATTATGAATGTTAGATTCTTTTATCCTCAGTTAATGGTAACCATATCGAAGGTCAATCTTTGAGAACCACTTTTCCCCTTTCATATGATCAAACATATCAACAATCCATGGTATTTGATACTTGTTCTTTATCGTAACTCAATTAAGCATTCAATAATCAACATGAAGGTGAAGTGAACCATTGTATTTATTAGAAAAGAGAACAGGTACCACCCAAGAAGACACACTAAGGTGTGTAAATACTTTCCCTATAAGATTTTACAAATGAGACTTCATATATTTCATTTCAGCTAGTTTTATATGGTTAGAAGGAATAAAAACTGGTTGAGTAATAGGCATTAAGTCAATAGAAAAAATTACCTCCCTTACCGGTGGAAAACTAGATAAGTCAGAAGTGAACACATCAAGAAATTCTAAGACAACTAGAGGGAGATCACCACTCAAATATTCTCACTCTAGATCAAAGGAAAACAAAGATATCACTTTCCCCAACTCTATATAAGAAGGTCCAGCTCTTCTCGACCTTGGGTCCCATTATCCTTAGAAGATACAGAACACACCATCGGGTGTAGTAAAGGATACTCGTCAATGATAATAATAAATCCAGTATTTATTGGAAATGATTCAATCCATTTTGAAAATTATATCATGTGGTTTCATGTCAAGAACCAGAAAATCCCAAACAAGATCGACATATGAAAGAGAGAAAGCACAAGCAGGACTACAGAGACCCTATTTTTTCTTCATTACAAGGGGTGTATTAATATCCATAACATAATATAAAATCTCCATAGGAATATTTAGAAGATTAAGAATATGGGTTGAGAAAAATTAATGAGATTCATCAGTATAAAATAGATAATTTTCTAATGATGAAGCTATAGTAATAGTACCTTGCACAGTCACTAGACATGTATCTGCTTCCACTAGAGACTCTTCTACTGCATGAAGAAGCTTCATTCTAGATGCTTATGGCTGGAACCCTTTTACAAGTGAAGTATCTGACTGTGCTATATTTTTAGAGGGTTCATATGATCCTATGCCACTATGAAAAGTTTAAATGATATAGAAAAACTTCTACAGATTAATTGAGTGTCTACAGGAACCACATTCATTGGGTGCCTCAGTTCAAACCCTCTTCAAGTGCCCTACCTTAACACACTGGTATCATATCAACAGGCCTCTTCTAAACACATTAAGAGGTCTATAATAACTCTATTTTCATGAACCACCATGAAGATCATCATGATATTTATTTCCTTTAGAGTAATTCACACCTCCACTGGGAGATAAAGAATCCCCCGACAACCCTGTCTTCCCACCCAGGTCCATTTTGACCATCAGTGCTTTATCCAACGCATCAACATAAGTAGGAAGCTTTAGTAAGAAAACCTATGAATGGATACCAAATAAAATTCCCAAATTGAAAATTTAATCCTTCATCCTTTATTTAGATACAATCTTAGGTGAAAACTAAACAAGCTCAAAAGAATGATTTGAATACATAGTCATGGTTCAATTATCCTACTCAAGTTTGAAGAACTCAACAACGATGTCCAACACCAACTCTGGATAGAACTGTTCAGTGAAAATAACTTCTAATTCCTTCCACTCTAATCTATCATGCTTCTTAATTGTTACTATCATGTCCCACTATCTCCTACAAATTCCTTCCAGTATGAATGTGGCACAATTCACCTTGATCTTGTCAGGTAACTCCAAGAACTCAAATAGACCTTCAATCATGCTCAACCATTCCTTAGCCTTTTGAGGATCATTTTAGCCTTTTAATTCTAATGGATTTTGGTTAAGGAACTCTTGATAATGATCTCGTAAAATTTCCATTAGAGGTTATATAGCTGAAGCCTAAATGGGAATGGGTGGTGGTGCATGTCTCAGAGCATAGACAGTATGCATGATCACCTCAACCAGACTCAGGTCCACTAGAGGATTCTCTAGCTAATACTCAGCAATAGATTCCTCCTAGATTCGATTCACATGTATTCTCAGGGGTATGTTGCTACAAAACATCAACATACAGCATAGAATACATTAGATTAATTCTTGAATAGTGAAACAAGGGAAATATATCCCAAAAAATGGGAAACAAGACTTGGATTTCAACATTCCAAATCAAAATAGGGAAAAGACTAGAACTAATCCTCAAGAATTATTTCCCAATCCACCCCTGGTGACTTAAGGTTCATTGCGGTGAGAACTAGTTAGGAACTCAATCACAACTACCTCCTAATTCCAGATAATAATACACAACTGCATACTGACATCAAGGAAAGATAAACAACCCGCACCTTTGATACCACATTATCACAAACCAGCCCGGGTACCCTGGTAACTTGAAAACTGATCCATCTCTAACATGTCCCAAAGGGAATTCATGATCCCCATGGTTTGGACACAAGAATAGGAATACACAATATGAAATTGGGAATGATTTTTTCTACAAACACAATGAAAGAAGAAAGACATGTCAATATGCATACAAAATAAAACCTACTAAAAGAAGTCTACTAGAGGTCAAATAGGCATGAAAATCCCAAATTACTACAACAAAGTACTAGAAAATAAAAAAAACAACCTGAGACCCAAAAAAACATAACTAACCAAGTTCAAGGGTCAAAAAATACAACCACATACTCATGGAGCTCTACCCTTACTCGTACATGGAAGAAGATAATCTAAAAACACCTAAAGGTGCAAGTAGGGTGTGAGATAAAAATCATAGTAGGGTATCACCAAGGATTCCATAAAGATTCCAACATTTAATTAACCAAAGGAGTGCTTTTAATTTTTAAAATAAAAAAAGTTTGGAAGCTTATGAATATTTAAAAAAAATCATGCATTACATTTCAAAGGATGGAAATAATTTTCACAAATAGCTTAAATAAACATTTTATATAAAACAATTATTTATATAAATTCACAAGAAATGTATAGCAGTTTACAATAAACCAAATGCATATTAATTTCAAATAAAAACAAGAGAGAAACATGGTCAATACCCAAAAGGTATGAATGTTCTAGGTTAATGGTATCCCTACACAAATGGAAATATGCACACATCTCTTGACACTAGTTAAAGTAAACTCATCAGCATCCCACTGGGGAATAAGATGTGCATATAAAAGAAGTGTTACCCCCAATAACTCACTATCTACATAGGCCTTTCATGAGATCTAGTCAAAAAATGGTGGGAAATTTATTTCAAGATTTCTTAAAATACAATTCATCCCATAATCCATTTCAAATATTCCAATTTTTTCATTTAAAACCCATAACAGGGTATTTAATCAAAACATGTCATTTCCATGATAAAACCAAAAGGTTTCTATCAAGAAATTTTATAATCCATTTTCATCAATACCGCTTTGAAATCAATTTTATCAAAAAAATTCATAATTTCAATTCAAAATTAAATTCAACAAAATTTAATTTCCAAACAATTACCATCCATTTTACAAACATTCCCCAATTCACCAGAATTGGGGGTTTTCCGAATTTTATGCCAAAAAAAACCAAAACCCTAATTCACTAGAATTGAGTTTTAAGAAAACAATTGAAAGAAATTTAATAAAATCAAGAAATTTCATTTAAATCAAATAATTTAATCTAAATCGATCAATTTAGGGTTAATTAATTTAGTAATCAAAGATGGAACCACCTACATTTCTCATGGTAACTCAATACCCACAATGAAACCCACCAATAAGAATAAAGACTTAGAAGGTCTAGGAAATCAACCTAGAAATGAGATCCAACAACACGGAGCTTAGATCTATCAAAATCAAGATGATCTATCAAACCCAATGTAAGGAAAAGATAAGGAGACACATAGATATGGAGAACGCTTACCCAGTAAGTCACACCAAAATCGCAACAATAATCAATGGTTGAACGAATCGACTCGAAAGGGTTTGAGTGCTCCAAAATCACTTGGGGAAGGTCATAGGTAAAGATAAAGGGATTTTGAAAGAATGTGAATAGAAAAATCTATTTTACTACTTATTTAAAAACAAACATTGAGACTTTATAGGATGTGTAACCTAATTACACGTCGTGCAATGGTCAACTCCCATAATCATCGATAAATCCGTCACCTTTTTATTTAAAATGGATTTATTATTATAAGAATTTACACGAGTTGTAACCCCTTTACACGATGTTTAAATCTCTAGAAAGATGCTAAATGATCATATTTTGTGCTAGAAATTTCCAAAAACTTCCTCACTTCACCATTACAGGTATCCTCCCAATTCCTTTTCGACCCTACCCAATCAAAAAAAAAGGTAAACCGAGAAAAGTTTTAGAACATACCTGATATAAAGAAAATGGAATGTTACAAAACACCCAAAGATTTTATGAAATACTTTTTTCAAATAAATATATTTTCTTTGATAGCTTGTGTTACACGCAACATTGAGTTTTAAGGAAACCGTGATATATTATTAATATTATTTTTTAAAAATGACCGTTATAATCTAGCAATGAAATTTGGTGGTATTAATAGGATAAAAACATATTTGAAAAATTATGTATAACTTTTTTATATAATGAAAATATACTTATTAATAAGTACTTAATTTTTAGTAAATCCTCTATATGCTTTTAAAATACTTTTTTCTCACAAATTAATTTTTATTTATTTTTATGAACAAATAATAAAATTAATTTTTGAAAAAATAATAAAATTTATTTAAAAAAATTAACTTCATTTTTTGAATCAAAATTTCAAAATTATATTAAGGTAAATTTTCAATGATTTTTTGAAAAGACAAATTTTTCAGTGAACACTGAAAAATACTGATTTTTATTAAAAAATACATTTTAGTTTAAATAATTTATAAAGATTCATATTATTTTAAAACATTTTAATAGAAAAAATAGTTCAATTATTTTATTATTAAACCATTTTATTTCATTTGAATCAAATTCATGTAGACTTTTTATATCAAAACTTTATATACTTATGAAAATTTTCTCTTTGGAAAACTGCTTTTTTATCGCATATACAATTTTAATTTTAAATTAAAATTTTCCAATTATGTGAATAGAATTTGAAAAAATATATTCCATATTTTTAATCATCATAATTATTATTATATAATAATTTCCATTTAATTTTTTCTCAAAATGAATAGTAAAAATAGTAAAAATTAATTATTGTGGTTAAGGTTGGAATGGGTTTACAGGGGGTTAAACTAAAATAAGAAGGCGTAAAGTGTGATAAAAATTTGTTAAAATACCATTATATGGAAATATTTAGACCTTATATAATATAAGGTTCTATAATGCTCCATTTTTATACTTTTTTAATGTTTAAAACCTAAGTACACCTTTTTCTTTTCAAAAATTCCAAGTGTGTCCTCTCACCCACTTATAAAAGGTCACCTCCTATCCTCTCTTATTCACACATAAAAAACCATTTGGTTAATAAAATACATTCCAAAATCACTTAATTTACTTAAAATATCCTATAGGAATTATTCTGACTAGTAAAACCTCCTAAGAAGGCTTTTAGTGCTAACCAAAGGAGGTTGTTCGAAAAAGAGGTATTGTTCTTAACCGAGCATTTCTATTTTATTTCTTTTTCCACCTATTAAAATATTCTTAAAATATTATGATATAATAAAAACATTATATATCATATAATTATATGTTATTATGTTAATTTAATAATCCAAATCAATCTCCTCTTCCATAAAATGGGAAACGAAACTATTGATCATGTGTACGGAGGACTACCTTCTCCTGAACCGGTGTAATTCATTTTCCATCAACGCCTCTCACGAATGGAAATAATAATGGATTTAATGTTTATATATGATATTTATGAAATATTTATACTAATTTAATTATAATATCACATTAAAATTCATACCTTACAATCTATTGGAAATGATAGCATCGCTCGTGTGTACGTGTGGACTACCGCCTCCAGGAAGCGATGTGATGCATTTTTTATTTATTTTGAAATGGTAGGTAATAAGGATATATTAAATTAATTTAAATTATATATATTGTATAAAAAATATTCTTTAAATGTGAATTAATATTTACATTTCTTTCATTCTATTCATCAATAAAATGGAAACATTGTTCATGCATATGTATATCCAACAATCTCTATGAATGTTGTAATCTATTTTCTATCACTAAATATTATGTATGACTATAAATTTGTATATAATGAATATATATGGTATTAATATCATTGTAAAAATTATTTATATTATTTAACCATGATAAAATTAAAATGAAAAAAAATAACAAACCAAAACATACATGAAAAACAAAGCATTTATTACCTGAAACAATGTTTTTAACAAAGAATTGTTAATAAATGGGTGATAAAAGGTTATAAGTAAATAATATATGGAATTATATATATTATTATGGTTATATAATATATTTATAATAAACCTATGTTTATTATATATGAGTTTAAACCTTTATGAAGAAATTCAATACTTAAAGTAAGGGATTTCTAGTCTCTCTTTTATTTCTGAGAGATGTATGTCATATTCACCACTCATTTATTTTTTGTGGTTTATATAATTAAACCTTTACATGTTATATAATAAATTAATTTATTCTAATTATATTTAAAGTATCTTTTGAATTTATTCTTTCACGGGTCTTGTGATTAAAATTTTACCGAATCATGTAAGGGATCTTTGACTCAAATTCTCTTCTTTAGGACATATGTCATGTTATGAACCTATATTATTTTATGAGGTGTATATACATCCCATTTTAGATTTTTATGAATTTATTAATTCTCATTATATTTAAATTTTAATTTAAATTTATTCTTTCATGGGGCTTACTATTCAAAAGTTACCAAATCATGTAAGAAAATTTTAGTCTCACTTTTATTTCTATGGGAGACATGCCATATTCACCACTCATTTATTTTTAATAGTGTATATACTAAAAATGAATGGGTTTTATGATTATTATCATGAAATTATGAGATCTAAATATCTATATAATTTTCTTTCTATCATGTAGATGGTGATTCAAAAGTTAACAAAGTGGTAAAGGTTTTATATATCAATCTTCTTGTTTAACATGATTTTTTATGATTATGATTATGATGATGATATATTATGATATATCTCTCAATAAGATCATCTATATTCTTATATGATATTTATTTAATTAAAATAAATTTGTTCTATTCATTATCTCCTTTTTATGTATTTACGGGTATAAAAGGATGTTTTTAAGGAAAACTGACTTTATTTCTCTCTTCAGTTGAAAATAATTTTTTTCCATGTTTATTTTTTAAAAAAGGTTTGAAATAAAGTTTTTAATATTCTCTAATGGTTGATTAAATAATTTTTTACCCATTTTTTCTTTTAAAAAAAATAAAAGGAATCATCCTGTTTTTTTAGATGAGGAACTTTTGGCTTTTACCAAAAATGTGAAAATAATATTCAATTTAACATATATAGTATGAATAGTGTTTTCCTCTATCATAACTGCTTAATGATTTAAATTTGTCTTTACAATTTTTTAAGGTCATTTTCAAAGAAAATTTTTTCTTTAATATTTGGGAAACATTTTGATTTAAAATAAATGATTTCCAATAGAAAAGGAAATTTTCCTCCAAAAATGTTCAAAGTGATATTTCGAAATCATTTTCCATCTTAAGATGACATCCTTTTATGTTATTTAATTATTAATGAGGATATGATTCAAGGATACCATCCTTATTATTCCTATAGATGGTTTATTTTTATATTGATAAGATATTTATGAAACTAGTTCCTTTTCCACAAGTTATGTTATGATGAAATGATGAAATTTTTTATGATATCATTTCTTTTAAATGGGTTTTGATATGATGAAATGTTTATGAAATCTATTTTTTCATGTTTTCTAATGTTATTAATGTTTTATGATCTTTTTGTACATATATGTATGGATTATGTGATGGTTGGTACCTATATCTCCCTCTAATTCATTTGGTAAATATTGATATACCATGAGATAAACATGATTGAAATGGTTAATGAACCTAGTTCAGTAAAGTAATATATCCACTATGATTGTATTTGGATTAAACCTTGACTAATATGATAGTTTTGGGAGTGAACCCATTCAACTATGATAGTTTTGTAAATTATACTTGTCTATTAAGGAAATTATTTTCCATGATTATGTGTATGCCACAAATCTATGTATTATTCCAATGTTATATTCTCATGGCTCACATTCTTTGACTACTTTATGATTCATATCTTATGAATAGCCAATATTTATTACATAACAAGGTATTGTGATCTTTGACATGTAGGTTATGGTTCTTAAAGGTTAATATCATGTTCTCATACCCTTATGATCATGTTATTCATATGTGATCATTGATATCTCCCTTGTTTACCCCTATTGAGCATATGATCTCACCCTTTATTATGTTTCCTTTCCCCAAGTTATGAAAAAAGGTATTGTGTATAATATGTTTAAGAAGGGTGATAGTTATTAATAACCTAGTGTGATATGATTTAGTTCTCTTGTGAATCAGTTGTTTATGTATCCAATTTTCCAAAGGCACTAGACATATAGGATTCTAGCATGTATCATTATGTTATGTAAAGAATACTCATCAATTAAGATGTGATATCTATGTATGATAAATATGGGTCACTATAGTTGGTATCATATCAAAGGAAGGAATATGATCTTTTGGAAATCTCACATGTGAACATTGGGTGAAACATGGCTCTCTATACAAGATCTTCATGTGGAAAGGTCTGCCACTAGGGATAGTGTAAAGAGTCTCATCTAAGAGGTGTAGTTTCTCATGGAGTTCTCTGATAGGTATCAATTATACCCCACTGGTAATAATTCTAAACCATTATTGTTAGTATCAGAGTAAATTTTAGTTAACCATTGAAAACTAGGATTAGATAACTATAGTGATGTCCATAGGGATATGTCTATGGATAAGTATAAGGATAATTCAAACTATATGAAAATGTCATGAAATTTTAGTGAAGGATAATGAGAGTGTTTTTCAAGAAATTACATCCCTTTCTAGATACTACAAGTGAATGTAGAACTATCATAGTTTTACCTAGGGTTAATAACTCTAAAAAGGGTGCATTGGGCTTTGACTCGATCGTCACATGGTGCATGAAAATAGGCATTTTCACACCTATTTTGACACTCTGGGGGGATATGTTTTGGAAATTAACAAAATATTTATAAACCATCATGAACGATTTGAATAGATTATGACCCTGAATAACCTAATTTAAAGCTAAGGTGTCATTAATTGAAAAGGTGTTATGATTTAGATATCCTATGAAGTATTTTTCATGATTAATCACTCTTATTAATGATACTTGATGGTTATACTAACCATTTTGGTTTTATAAATGGATTGAATATAAAACAATAAAGTTGGGGTAGTGACAGATATACTAAAATATTGAAGTATCTTATTTGATATTAGTATCTAGGAATGTTAATTCCTAAACCCAATGATTATATGTTTAATTAGTAGTGAAAATCTCCTAATTGAATGATGATATCATCTCAAGTATTTTATTCTTCTCAGGTTGAAGTTTATAGGAATGTGCTTCCTAAAAATCTTTTTATTCTTCCTATTGTTAAATTTGATGTTATCTTAGGAATGGATTGGCTTTCACTACATAAATCTCCTCATAAATTACTGATTAAGTAAATTCATTTTTGATATTATAAAGAAACCTAGTATTATCTATTAGTTTGATGATAAATATGAACTTCTTATGGAAATCACATCCATTGTATGGGTCATGATTCTTATTCAAAAGGGTTATTTTTCTCAGATAGTTGGGGAGAAACTCAAAATTGATGATATACCTATTGTTTGGGAGTTTTTTTATTTCTTTTTGGAAGAGTTTTATATTCTTACATCAATTCATGGAGTTGAGTTCACAATATAAATCATACCTAGTGCCACACCTATTTCCAAGACTCCATATAGAATAGGCCTGATTGAGTTGTAATAATTAAAGAAGAAAATCTAAGAGAATCTTGATAAGGGATTTATTCCCCCAAGTGTATCACCTTGGGGTATACCTATTCCTTTATTCAATAATAAAGATGGATTGATTCAACTTTTCATTGATTATCGAGAACAAAACAAGATCATGATCAAGAATAAGTATCTCATACCCTATATTAATGACTTGTTTGATCAACTATGTGGATATAAATACTTTTCAAAGATTGAGATTCATTCTGGATATCATCAATTTAGTGTAAAGAAGTATGATATACCCAAGAAAACATTCTTCATAAGGTATAGATACTATGAATATATAGTGATTCTTTTTGGTCTTACTAATAACTCTACCATCATTATAGATTTAATGAATAAAGTATTTAGATATTACCTTGATAAGTTTGTGGTAGTCTTTATAGATGATAATATTATCTATTAAAAGATAAATTAAGATCATGAATATCATTTTAGGATTGTTCCCAAGACCCTAAGGAAGTATAAGTTATATGAAAAATTTACAAAGTGTGGATTTTGGATACAAAAGGTTTAATTTTTAGGTCATATAATCTCAAGAGAGAGTATATCTGTAGATAAATAAAATATATAAGTTATTGAAAGTTTTCTTAGACCAACTATTGTGACTAAGATCAAAAGTTTTATTATTTTGTAAAGTTATTATCAACATATTGTGGATAATTTTGCTTGACTATTTAATCTACTCACCAAGCTAAATCGAAAGAGAGAAAAGTTCCTATTGATGAATGAATGTGGGGAAAATTTCAAGGAACTAAAGATAAGGTTATTCAGTGAACTTGTACTTACATTACCCTACAATATAGAAGGGTTTTTAATCTATAGTGATTTGTCAAAGAAGGTACTAGGAGGAGTTCACATGTATAATAATATGGTGATAGTTTATAACTCATGAAAATTGAAGGTTCATGAGAAAAATTACCCAACTCATGATTTGGATTTAGTTTTAGTAATTTTTTTATTAAATATATGGAAAACTTACCTTTATAAAGAAAAAATTGATATTTATATTAATCATAAACTTTTAAAGTATATATTCACACATAAGAAGTTAAACATGCACCTGAAAAGATGGTTGGAGCAAATTAAATATTATGACTGCTCAATATATTACCACCCTAGTAAATAGAACAAGGAGTCTGATGATTTTAGTTGAAGGATAATGCTATATTATCCATGATGAGGATCACAAAAGATCAAGTATTTATGTATTTTCAAAGAATGGTTCTGTAAATCCTAAAGAAAGGGGAGAAATATTATCTTTCTCAAATGAGTGTTCAACCATATATTAATGTGAAGATTTAATAGGTAAAGAAGGAAGATGTAGAGTTGTAGAATAAGTTCAGAAATTTTTATAAGTTTAACCTTTATTGTGATGGAATAATAAGGTTCAGTAACCCTATATGTGTTTCATCCATACCAGATTTGAAGAAGGATTTTTTAGAGAAAGATCATAGTTCTTCATTCTCTATTCATCCTGGAAGTACAAAAATGTATATAGATTTGAAAGATTATTTATGGTGGGATGTAATGAATAGATATACTCTAGATTTTGTATCTTAGTTTTTGTTATATCATCAAGTTAAGGCTAGAGAAAAAATTCCATGGTGATGTTACAACCATTACCCATACCAGAATGGAAATGGAAAAACATTACCATGGATTCTATCATTGGACTCACCAAAATGTATAAAGGGAATAATGATATGTGGGTTATAATAGATTTTCTTACAAAGTCATAGTACTTCATTGCTATCAGATAAAATTTCCCTCTAGATATTCTTTTCAGGATATACATTAAGGAGGTGGTAAGGTTTCATGGAGTATCACATTTTATTATATCTAATCAGGATTCGATGTTTACCTAGAAGTTCTAGAAATGTCTTTAGAAATCCATTGATACATAATTGAGTTTCAACAATAATTATCATCCTCAAATAGATGGTCATTCTGAGATAATAATTCAAACTCTTCCTCTATTTGAGTTTTCTTATAACAATAGATTGTACTTGATCATTTAGATGGCTCCTCATGAACCACTTTATGGAAAGGAGTGTGTAACTCCAATGTGTTGGGATGAAGTTGAATAAAGAAAGAAATTGGGCCCTAAGATATATAAGTAAATGGTGGAGAAATTTAGAGTCATTCAATAGAACATCAAGGTAGATTAGAGTTATTAGAAAAGTTATACTTAAAACCGTCAATGTGATCTGGAGTTTGAAGTTAGTGATAAATTTTTTCAATTAATTTATCTATGGAATAAGGTTATTATATTTGTTAATAAATGAAAGTTGGTCTCTAGTTATATTTTCCTCTTTGATATTCTTGATCAGATAGGGATGGTTATTTATCGCTTGGCGCTTCCACCGAACCTCTTTTAAGTCCATGATGTGTTTTATGTATCTCTCATGAGGAAGTACATACCAGGTCCTCCACATGTACTAAACTCAAAGGTCATACCACTAGATCATGATATTTACAATGAAGAACAACCTATAGAGATTTTGAATCATAGATATAAATTTCTACGAAACAAGACCACTCGCCTATTTAAGATTTTATGGCAAACCACCAACTTGAGGATGCTTGGTGGGAACCTTAGTATATGATGAGGCATAAGTATCCTCAGTTGTTTATATTAGAGTGATATAATTTTGAGGGAGAAATTAATATTTAGGGGGGTAGAATTTAACACACCTATATTTTATGAAATTTTTTTTCAAATAAATTTAATTTATTTGATGTCTTGCATTATACGCAACACCGAGTTTTAAGGAAACTATGATATACAATTAATGTTATCATTTAAAAATAAATATTATAACATAGAAAATAAATTTACTGGTATGAATATAAATAGCCAAATTTTTAAAATTAATTATTAGTTTTTTTATATGAATAAAATGTATTTATAAATTAGTACTTAATTTTTAGTAAAGTATTTATATGTTTTCAAAATGCTTTTTTCCTCATAAAATGGTTTTTATTGTTTTTTGTGAACAAATATTAAAATTAATTTTTGAAACTTATATAAAATTTCTTTGAAAATTTTTACTTAATTTTTGTAATAAATATGTAAAAATTATCTTAGGATGCATTTTTTATAATTTTCTAAAAAGATAAATTTTTCAGTGAATAGTGAAAAATACCAATTTTTATTAAAAACTGCCTTTTTATTTAGAGAATTTACAAAGTAAAATTTTGATTAAAAGTATTTAAATAGTAATATTAGATCAATAATATTATTATTAAACTAATTTAGTTAATTTTAATAAAATTCATCTTGAATTTTGATATTAAAACAGTCTATACTAATGAAATTTTTCTCTTTAGAAAACCACTTTTTCATCACGTCTGTGGGTTTAATTTTAAAAAAAATTGAAAATTGTGTGAATAGAATTTTAAAAAATAGATTATATATTTAAAACTATAATAATTAATATTATATAACATGGTATACTTAATTTTTTATCAAAATGAATTGTTAAAATAGTAATAATTAATTATCGCGGTTAAGGTTAAAATGAGTTTACTAGGGGTTAAACTAAAATGATAAGGGGTAAAAACACATAAAATCTTGTAAAAATAAAATTTTATGGCTATATATCTACCTTATATAATATAATTTTTGATAATGATCCATTTTTTATCCTTTTTCATGTTTAAAATATGGGTACACCTTTTTCTTTTTAAAAATTCCTAGTGTGTCCTCCCCCCCCCCCCACTTATAAAAGGGTACCCCCTCCCCTCTCCTATTCACAATTAAGAAACAATTTCAATAGTACAATAACTAACAAAATATCTTAATTAATTCCATACCAACATCCTATAGGACTTATTTTTATTATTAAAACCTCCTAATAATTCTTTTAGTGTTAACCTAAGGAGGTTGTCTGAAGAAAAAGTATCATTCTTGGTTAAGAATTTTTATTTTATTTATTATTCCACCACTTTAAAATATTATTAAAATATAATTATATAATATAATAATTATATCCCATATAATTATATGTTATTATTTTTATGTAATAACCCAAATCCATATCCTCTTCTATTAAATGGGAAATGAAACCGTTGATCGTGTGTTTGGTGGACTACTGCTACACGAACTGATGTAATTCATTTTCCATCACCACCTCTCATGGTGGGGTATAATGATGTATTTAATGTTTATTTATGATATTTATTAAATATTTATACTAATATAATTATAATATCACATCTACCTTCTTACCTTCCAATCTGATGTAAAATGATTACATCGCTCGTGCAAACGCGTGGACTACCACCTCCAAGAAGTGATGTGATATGTTTTTAATTTTATTTTGAAATGTACGATAATAAGGATATATTAAATGAATATATGTGATATATATTATATATAAATTATTATATAAATTTGAATTAATATATATATTTCTTTCGTTCCAACCATCGGTAAAATGGAAATAGTGTTCATGTATACGTACGACCTAAAGTCTCTATAAAATGTGTAATCAATTTTCTATCTCTAATTTTTATGGATGAAAATAAATATGTATATAATGAATATATATAATATTTATATCATTTTTAACATTATATATATTATGTAACCATGATCAAAGTAAAAGGACCAAAAATACCAAACCAAAATATACATGAAAAAAAAGAAATCATTACTTGAAATAATGATTTTAACAAAGAATTGTTAGTAAATAGGTGATAAAATGTTATAATTAAATCATATATGAAATTATATATATTATTATAATTCTATAATATATTCATAAAAAAACAATATTTATTATATATTATGTTCAAACATGTATGATGAAAGTTGAGACTTAAGGTAAGGGATTTCTAGTCTCTCTCTTTTTGAGTGATATATACCATAATCACCACTCATTTATTTTATGTGGAATATATATTGACCCTTTTAAATTTTATATCATGAATTTAATTATTCTCATGATATTTAAAGTTTAATTTAAAGTTATTCTTTCATGGTGGTTACGATTCAAAAGTTACCAAATCATGTAAGTGATTTTTGTCTCAAATTGTCTTCTTTTTATGTTATGAACCTATATTCTTTTATGAGGTGTATATACAACACATTTGAAATTTTTTATCATTAATTTATTTATTATAATTATATTTAATGTTTTATTTAAATTTATTCATTCATGGGGCTTACGATTCAAAAGTTACAAATACATGTAATAGGATTTTCATCTAACTTTTATTTTCATAGGACACATGCCATATTCACCACTCGTTTATTTTGTGTGGTGTATATAATATACTTGAATTTATTTAATGATTATTATCATGAAATTATTGGATATAAATATACATATAAATTACTTTTTTTATGGTTATTATGATTCAAAAGTTACCAAAGTGGTAATGGTTTTATGTTTCACTCTCTTTATTTATCAGGATTGTTTACAATTATACTTATAATGATTAAATATTATGATACATATATCAATAGACTCATTAAATTTATTATAATATAGTTATTTAATGGAAATAATTTTTTTCCTTCATTTTCCCCTCTTTATGTACTCAAGGGTCCAAAATATTTTTTTTAATAAAAACTAACTTTATTTCTCTCTTTGGTCAAAAATCATTTTTCTTCCATATCCATGTTATCTAGAAATATTTGAAATAAATTTTTTATTATTCTCAAATTATTGATTAAATAAATTTTTACCCATGTATGAATTTTTAAAAAATTGTTTAAAATGAATATTCTTGTTGTTTTCTATACGAGTCGCTTTTTATCTTTTATTGAAAATGTGAAAGGAATCATCATTTAAATGTTTTTGACATGAATGGAATTTTTCACCATCATGGATGTTGACTAATTTAAAGTTTCCTTTACAATTTATCAAGTTTATTTTCAAAGAATAAAATTTCTTTAGTCTTTTGGAAGTTTTTAGACATTAAAGAAGTTATTTTAAAGAGAAAGGGATATTTTCCTCATGAAATATTTGAGGTGAAATTTCAAAAGAATTTTCCATCTAAGAAAAAATACTTTAATATTAATTAATATTTATTGAGGATAATATCCAAGGATACCATGAATATTATTTCTCTAGATTTTTTATATATATGATGATAATATGTTTATGAAACTTGATCCTTTTACATGGTTCATGTTATGATGAAGTGATGAAATGTTAAATAAACTTGTTTCTTTTCCATGGGTTATGTTATGATGAAATGATGAAATGTTTATTGAACTAATTTATTTTACATAGGTTACACTATGATTAAATATTTATGAAACCCATTTATTTTCATGGGTTCTAATATAATAATTTTTTTATAATATTTTGGAACACAATTTTATGGATTATGTGATGGGTGAGACCTATATATCCCTCAAATGCATTAGGGAAATCTTGATATCTTATAAGATAAAGAGAACTAAAATGGGTAGTTAACCTATTTCAGTAAGGAACTTGGTCCATTATGATATTCTTGGGAGTAAACCATGACTACTATGATGGTTTGGAGAGTGAACTCATTCCATTGTGATAGTTTTTCCAAAGAGCCTTGAATACTAAAAAATAATTTTCTATGCTAATGTGTATGCCAAAAATATTTCTTATGCTAATTTTATGTTCTCATGGATCATGTTGTTTGATTCCTTTATGAGTCATGTCTTATGAAATTCCAATATTTATTCCATGACTCAATATTATGATCTTTGACATGTAGGGTATAGTTTTCAAATGTTAATATCATGTTCTCATACCCTTATGCTCATGTTATGATTATGTGATCATTAATATCTACCTTTTTTACCCTTAATGAGCATCTGATATCACCCTTTATTATATTTATTTTCCACTGGTTATGAAGAAATTTATTATGTATGATATGTTTAATAAGGGAACTAATTTTGAAGAACTCATTGGGAGATGATGTAATTGACTTATGAAATATTTTTTATGTTTCCATGTTTCCAAAGGAACTAGAACTATATTATTGTAGCATGGATCATTATGTTATGTAATGAATATTAATATATTAATATGTGATATCTATTTATGAAAAGTGCGGTTCCCTATAGATGTTATGCTTATGATAGGCAAGGTCACATGGACTGTGAATTCCTGACCTGACATGCGGAGGAGGAAAAAAGATAGTGGATGGACCACCATAGAAAAGGTATCACCATGATCAAGGATCTCCTAGGAATGGTCAAGATTTCCCTTGGGGAGGCGGTTCAGTTAACGGAGTGTGTGGATATTTAGAGGGACTATAATATTGTGGAGGATGAAATTATGGGCTAATTCCACCACCACCATTAGGTGTCCCATACAAAGTTAGATAGATAGCATTTGTGGCCATAAGAAGCTTCAGGCTGTGAAGGGGTATGATCAAGCCACTCATGATATTATTCAAGGTATGACCTATATCTTTTATACTCATTATCCAATACTTATAGATAGAGTAATGAGTTATTAATTTATATCTATATACCTTATGTGAGAGTTAGATCTTCTCTTTATGACTTTAGCCCAACAGTTATGGCTAGAGGTTTCTATAGGGAGTGACTCTTCTATATCGCACATCTGTTGATTGTGTGAGTTGGTGTTCGATGGAGAAAGTTTCTCATGGGACCAATTGGTCATCGTGATAAAATATTATGATGTCATCTTGTGGATGGACTGGTTGTCCATGGTGCATGCCTAGATTGGTTGTCATTATAAGAGATTTCTATTCTTTCATTTTTGGGTGAGAATGAGACTCTCATTTGTGGGTGAGAGAGATCCCATGAAAGATAAAGTGGGGATTGTGAGTACGAAATTTCATCCCATAACCAATCATTTGGTGATATTATCCCTTGGTACAGCTGGCTCTTTTTAAATTTAGCTTTCATCATTAGTAGAGGATCATATGGATGTCTTCCCTAAAGATGTTCATAGATTACCTCCAAGGTAGGAGATGGACTTATTCATCGACTTAAACCCTGGTACCACACCAATATCTTTTGAAATGTATCATATATACCATATCGATCTCTGATAAATAAGGGTGCATTTGGAGTGCCTTCAAGAGAAATATTTTATCAAACCCATTATGTCCCCTTGGGAATCTCGAGTTTTGTTCATGAAAAAGATGGATGGTATTTTTAAGCTTTTAGTAGATTATCGTCACTTGAATTAGTTAACGATAAAGAACATATGCCCCTTATCAAGTATTTTTGACATCTTTGACTCATTGATAGGTGTATGTTGGTTCTATAAGATCAATATCAGGTTTGGCTACCATTAGTTGAGGTTTTTCAAGGATGATATTCTAAATATGTCATTCTGATGTCTCTATGGACACTATGAATTCTTGGTGATGCCTTTTGGTGTGATAAATTCCCCAGTTGTGTTTATGTATCTTATGAACCATATCTTCTATACATAATTATAGAGATTAATAGTTTTCTTCATTGATGAATTAGTCATTTAGTCTGTGATATAGAATGATCATGCAGAGAATTTGAGGATGGTATTAAACTTACTCTGGGAGAATCAACTTTATGGTAAGATTTCAAAGTGTCAGTTTAATATCTATGAGATTAATTTTTCAGAGGATTTCATCTATAATAATACTTTATCTTTATACCAATAATATATAGATTTGGTTATTTCTTAGTATACAACCAATAGTGTGATGGAGGTGCATAGTTTCCTTGGTTTGGAGGGGTGCTACATGAGGTTAATGGAAGAAATTTCCATGATAGAAACCCCTTTGACTACCTTAACATGGAAGGGGCATCCATTCATCTAGACTGAGTAGTGTTAGAGATCCTTTGAGAATATGAGGCTGAGTTTGACCAGTAATCCTATGTTGAGACTACAAGAGGAGGAAATTGAGTTATTGTGTTTTACGATGCCTCTAGAGCTGGGATTAGTTGCATGTTGATGAAGAGAAAAGCTATGATTTCTTATGGGACAAGGCTACTAATACCCCATTTTAGAACTACATGACTCGTGACATAGATCTAGAAGTGGTAGTCTTTTCACTAAAGATTTGGAGGCACTATCTTATGGGTGATTGTTTTATTGTTTACTCAAACCACTAGAGTCTTAGGTAAATCTTCACTCAGAGAGATATTAACCTAAGATAGAGGCATTGGTTAGATTCCCTGAAGGAATATAACTTAGAGATAGTCTGTACTCATGGGAAGGAAAATGTGGTGGAAGATTACCTTAGAGATAATTCTTGTTCTCACTTAGTGTATGGGGCATTTGAGTAGTTGGCTTCGTTACATCTGACACTAGTAGAGAGTAGGGGTCCATTTTTTCTTTAGTTGATGTTATTAACTCATCAAATTATTCAACATGTGAGGGAGGCTCAATTGGGGAACATTAACTATGAGGTTCCATATGACTATATATCGTGAGGAGATTCACTTGATGGATTTTATGAAGGAGGGGATCATGAAATCCTTTTTCAGGGATGGAAGGTGGTTCTAATCATGTTGTGAGAAGTGGTGATGAGAGAGTTTCATGTTTCTCCCTTGGATATAAATCCTATAGTGGTTAAGATGTAAAGTTAAATTCAGTGGTAGTTTTAGTGGGATGGAATAATGAAAAGAATCATGAAGTTTGTCTCTTGATGTCTCACATGTTAGCAAGTAAAGTCTGAACATCGTGTTCTAGCTAGTTTGACTCAACCTATTGATATCATGTATAGTACTTCCAGTTTCAAGTATTTGACCATTTTTTATGTATTTTAAGACTATATAATGATAGGGTTAATTTTAAAGAGGTGTGGAGGAGTTTTTTCATGCTTTGGATGCTTTTTTGTAGGTGTATAATTTGAGCATAGTTAGTGTAAACCATGCACCCCATCCAGGAAACCATGTGTCTCATGTGGTAGGAGGGACAGTAGATCTACATGGTTGGTTCATGGTTTAGAAAAATTGTGTGGATGTCTAGTGGAAACCATGCATGTTCTGGATAGAGGGTAAATCACGGTCGGTGCATGGTTTTTCTAACTGTGTGATTCAACCATGAAAGGGGTGGTTTGAGATAGTATATCATGCATGGTTGGGGAATGTTTTTACTAACCATGTGCATTAACCATGTACTATGTAGTTTTAGATATAGAAACTGTGGATCTAACTTGTATTAAGTCATAGGAACCCTTTAAATTTCTTAATCTTTCATAATACTGAATTCCTTTTCCTTTCAAGTATTTAGAGGAAATTACCTTCAATCTGGGATCAAGTTTTAAGAATTTCAAAGCCATTTAGAAATCTAGATTCACTATTAAGTCTTTGTTCTTGGCCATTCTTCTTAGATATATTCTTCTTCTTTTTCCCATGACCTTTTATCTAATTATTTAGGGATAAATCCTTATTCATTTATTAGAATTGTGATGTTTTATGGTTGGATCTAGGGAATGAAAGGTGGTTCATGATCAAATCTAGAGATTCATTGTGTTGTTCTTCAGTTTCACCAACATTTGTGAGGTAGGTGGATTATCTCTTGACTCCACTTGATTAGAACTTGATGTCTTAGTTTAAAATAAATTTTTTTCTTCAATTGATTGTGAAATTGATGTGTGATTCTTATTGGAATCCTCTTTAGTGATGGTTTTGTTATATTGTGTAAATTGTATGGGTTTGTGGAAAATCCTCTTTGATGATAGTTTTTAAATATTTATTTTAAAATTTATATTTTTATTTGATACAAGGTAAATGGTTGTTGAAATTTTTTAAAGAAATAAAGGTTTTATGTGAAGTTTATTGGCATGTTTTTTGGAATACATGGTTTGTGTGGGTTCATTTTCAGTAAGCATGACCCATGTAATGGGTGTGTTCTATTGGTAAACCTGGTATTATTAAACTTTTGACGACTTGATATATCTATGAAAGACTAATAATGTGTATGGAACTAAAAAATGGTCATTCATGTGTGGATGTGTGGATGTGTTGACGTGTGTATGTGTGGAATCATGGAATAGATATACAGAATGGAATTGTGAAAGGTTTTAAAGGATTGTTTTTATTTTATTCCATGTAAAATTTTTTGGATTTGATATAAGAATCTTTAAATTGTTTTTAACTATTTTATATAAATATGATAACATGTTTTTTCCTAGTGATGTGAGTTGGGAAGTCATTTGGGGAACTCTACTGAGTTTATACTCACCCCCTTCTTGGAAACTATTGTGTGTTTTCATATTTCATCTATTGAGACAAAGGTAAAGGAAAGGTATCTCATTTATTTAGTGATGCTTCTTGATACTATGGAAATGGATTATCAAGATGGAGTTTGGATTAGGTTGGGAGTTCCTGGTTGAATGTCTTTAATGTCTTTGGTTTTTTTGACTTTTAATTCCTTTGATTATGTTGCTTGGTTTTCCACATGTACTCTATTATGATTTTTGGATTAGTCATGTTTTGAGTTGTATTTTTGTACTAATTCATCATATAAAGGTTTTTTTGTCTTGTGGTTTGGATGTTTATCTTTCAAAGTTAAAATCATCCCCCAAATATTATTGAGGCCTTTGGAATTTATTTCCAGTCTTTGGTGTCTTCGGTATGTCACTTAATTCCAGTAACACCCATTGCTTCTTCCCAAGACAATAGGTGAGGGGTTGAATGTTAAAAATGGTATCATTTTGTTCAATCCTTGTGTATCAGTGGTGTTTAATCCTAGAGTTAGAAATTGTGTCAGTATAAATAATTTCATCTATCTCTTGGGATGGTATCAAGGAGTGGGATTGTTAAAAATTAAAATATAGAGCATAAAAAGGTATTTCTAACCTCTTTATGTTGAACTTCAATTTACTAGTATGTTCGATTATATGAGTGTTTTTAGAAACTTCTAGGTGAGTTGTGACCTCATCATCATGGGTTTAGCTAATAAGAGTTTCATAGCATGCAGTGATAGTATGACTTACAACTAGGACTGCATTTTTCATTATTGAGTTAATGATTTATGGAAATGGTAAGATGTATGGTAGTTTTTTTAAGTGTTGTAAGTATTTTAAAATGATTATATTTTGTGAAGGTTTGAGACTAGATAGTGAGACTAAATGGAGTTTTTTTGTTATAGTAAATGGAACTGGGTAGGCGCTATAAGAACCAACTAGAAGAGGATGTTGAGAATGTGGTTGCACTTGAGCCATAGGTGATCCAACAATTGGTCCAAATTATTTTCTATGATTTTCAATCCATGTATATAGGGAACAAAAAGGATTAAGCAAGACAAGTGAGTCATTTAATTTAGTTCCAAAAGCAAAATCCACCCATCTTTTGATGTGATTCAGATATGGATAAAGCTTAAGTGTGGCTAAATAAGATTAATAAAATATTCAATTTCCTTGGCACACCATTAGAGATGAAAGTGATGTTGGTAATGTATCTATTAGAGGATCTTTCATAATAGTGGTGGGATTTAGTAGTTCATGATAAATTGGATCAATTCATGGCATGGGAGGATTTTGAATAATTTTTCAACAAATAATTCTATCCTCACACATTCAATATTTCTAGAACAATATAATTATTTAGTTTGAAGTAGGATAATCTCTCAATAACAGAGTATGTGTAAAAATTTATGAATTTAGTCTGCTTTTGACCAGAAGTAACAGAAAGTGTATCCTTGAATGCTCACATTTTTGAGTCAGGGTTGAAACTAGAAATTTTCTAAAAGTTTATCATTATCTATATTAAGGATTATACAGAAGTGGTCAACATAGTAGTGGTAGAATAAAGATACAAACTAGGAAACACAATTGGAGGAATCATGTTTATTCCTATGCGAATAGGTGGGAACTCCAATGCTAAGAACAAGAGGAGGAGGGACACCTATTCTCAATGTGGTGGTATATCTCAGAATCAGACTATGGTATCGGTCAATATACCTCCTCGACTAAAAATTAATTTGGGGTTTTTTCAATGTGGTTATTTCAACTATATAAAGTCAGATTGTATGAAACCACCTAGATCATGTCACAATTACAAAAATATGGGACATATTCATTGATATTATTGCAATGCTCCAAGTTCAGGTGCTAGATACACATCTCATGTTTCTCATGCATTGTATGCTTCGACAGGATGAGTTCATAAGAATATATCTCATCAGAAGAAATGAGAAATACATGAAAATTCTAGGAACACCATGAATCCTCAAACTATGGAATCTTGACAAGGTAATAAAGAGAAAAGTGCAGCGATCAAGAAACTGTATGGAGATGAGAAAGTGATCACAAATGATCAATTGGTATCTTAAATGGTGAGAGGTATGATTATTTTGAATTCTACCCTTATGTAAGATTTTTTTGATATGATTGTATCTGATTCATTTATTACTTCTCATGTCATTGATATTATGGGTTTACATGTTGATATGATACCATCAGTTTTGAAACTCCAAACACATTTGGGATAATGTGAGTGTAGAGATTTAAAATGTGCAGTGTGTTTGATAATAATTGATGGGATTGAGTTTGTATGGTATTTCTCTTTGATTAATATGGATGTCTATGACTTCATTCTAGGAATGGATTGGATGAAAAAATTTGAGGCCCTTATTGATTTTTATGAATGGAAGGTGAGTTTCAAATATTTGGATGGTGTTAGGAATCTATTTAAAGGAGATTGGGTAGTGGATGCAAGAAGAGATGGACCCTTGGTATGGTTGGTTGGAACTATCTCTTAGTAGTTGAAAGTAGTTCCTTTTGCATCAATAGACGAGATTAGAAATAGATATTTTCCAACCATTGTGGACCAGTTCCTTGATTTTTTTCCTAAAAATTTCTTGGGGTTTTCGCCAAAAAGAGAAGTTAAGTTTATGATTGATCTCCTACCAAGGACCAGTCCTATTTCCCTTCTGTTTTATCAGATGGAACCAATATAATTGAGGTAATTGAAGGATCAATTATAAGAGTTTTGAATTAATGGTTTCATCTGACCATGCATATCTTCATGGGAAGAATCAGTTATTTTTGTGAAGTAGGTGGGTGGAAGTCTTATTATTTGGGTAGATTATCATAATATTAACCAATTTATGATAAATAATCAGTATACTCTTTAAATAATTTATGATCTATTTGATCAATTGAGTGTATTCTAGTGGTTCTTTAAAATTAACTTATGTTTGGGATATCACAAAATATGAGTTCGAAAGGAGTATATGATGAAGAAAACACTCATAAGAAGATATGGCCATTATGAGTTTGTTGTTATTCATTTTGGTCTTATGAATGCACCATCCAACTTTATTTCATTGATGAATAATATATTTAAAATGTATCTTGATTATTTTGTGGTGGTGTTTATGGATGATATACTGGTGTATTCTGGGAAAATAGAAGATCATGAGAAACAATTGATGATAGTGTTGGGTATCTTGCAGGAACATTGCATGTATGTCAAGTTATCAAAGTGTGATTTCTAAATATAAGAGTTATGTTTCACTAGACATGTCATTTTTTAAAATGAGTTTCTATAGATCCTAAAAATATTGAAGTTGTTATCTCTTAGAAACCACTGAAGAATGTCTTTGAGACACATAGTTTCCCCGTCTTAGTGAGATACTACATTTTTTTATGGGACTTTTCATTTTTTGAATCATTGGGGATGTATTTGATGAGAAAATTCATTCCTTTAAAATGGAATGATGAATGTCATAAATCAATTCATGATATTAAGGTTAGACTTAAATCGACACCATTTCTCATGTTTCTATATTCTATATAGGGCTATATGGTCTATTGTGGTGCATTAGAATCTAGGTTAGGATGTGTTCTCATGTATAGAGATCATGTTATTACTTATTCCTCATTATAGTTGTGGTTTCATGAGAGGAACTAACCAACACATGATTTTTAATTGGTTACAATAGTCTATTCTTTTAAGGTTTGGAATAATTATTTTTTTGGTGAGAAATTTAAGGTGTTTACTAATCATAAGAGTTTGAAACACATTTTCTCACAAAGATATTTGAATCTAAGGCAAAGATGATGGATGGAATACCTTAAAATATTCAACTTCGACTTAATGTATACATCGGGTAAAGGAAATTCAGTGACAGATGCATTAAGTAGGAAGTTGTATAATCATTTGGATAAAGAATAATTGAATCAATGGAATATGATGTATATTATAGATAACATGAACTTGAATTATACCAAAAATGGTAATGTTATGGTTTTCTTCCTAGTTTCACTTGTTCCTGATTTAGTTCAATATGTGAAAGAGGCTCAGATATCAAATTTTGAATGTGTTGCTATGAGTTCAAAACTAAATGGTGGGGAGATCACTGAGGGATACAAAGTGGATGGGAATTCAATTTTGAGTTTTAGATATCAGATCATGGTACCTTCAGTTTTTCATGAATAAATTATTAATACTTACCACCATTGAAAATGGTTTGTTCATCCAAGAATTCAAAAGATGTACAGAGCGATGAAATTAGTTTTTTGGTGGGTTGGAATGAAAATAGAAGTAGTGGAGTATATTTCGAGATGCCTCACCAATCATTAGGTCAAGGAGGAACACCAATGAATAGTGGACATGTTTCATTATTTACTGATTCCTGTGTGGAAATAAGAGGAGATATTTATGGATTTTGTGACAATTTTACCAAGAACGGTTAGTAAACACAATTCCATATGGTTAATTATGTATCAAATCATGAATTTTTATCATTTTATCCCTATTCATGAATCCCATATCGTGGAGGAATTATCCAAAATCTATATCCAAGAAGTTGTAAAGCTGCATGGAATTTCTATCTTGGTTGTATTTGATAGAGACCTCAGGTTTACATCTTATTTTTGTAAATCCTTACAGCAATCCCTTGGGACTCAGTTGACTATAAGCATGGAATATCATCCTCAAATGGGCAAAAAAATCTTAAAAGGATTATCCAAATTATAGAGTACATGATTATGACTTGTGTAATGTATTTTAGTGACTCATGGGAGGAGCACATATCATTAGTGGGGTTCTCATATAACAATAGTTATCAATACTTGATACATATGGATCCTTTTGAATCATTGTATGGTAATCCTTTTCATTATCCACTTTGTTGGGTGTAAACAGGTGATACTTCACCAGTTAGACCCATCCTTGTGCAAGATATAATAAAAAGATTCATTTGATCAATAAGATAACAATGATGGATTAGAGTCATCATAAATCGCATGCGGATCATCATCGATGATTGTTTTCATTTGAGGTGAGCGATCATGTTTTCTTGAGAATATCTCTAAGTCTTGGGAATCGTAATTTTAGTAAGAAGGGAAAGTTATATCCTCTATACTTATGACCTTTTAAGATACTTGAATGATTTTTTTTGGTGGAATATCAGTTTTATTTTCCTCCAAGGTCCAGTTCAGTGCACAATGTGTTTCATGTATCTTAGTTGAAGAAATAACAACCTGATCCGGACCATATAATTCAATGGGATCACATTGATCTAAATCATGACGCTACATTGATTCATGTGTTGGTATAGATTGTGTATAAGCAAGAGAAAGTATTATGTTAGAAAATAATTGGTCTAGTATAGTTTTTATGGAAACATGGTTAGATTTAGGAATAAAATTAGGAGTTTGAAAATGAAATGTTGGATTAGTGGCCTGAACTCTTTGAATAAAAATCTGGTTTTCTACTTTCCAAAGATGGAAATACCAATGATGGGCAGAATTTAGCACCCACATTTTTTGGTATTTGACCCTTTATTTATGTATTTTAATACTATATAATTACCTAGTTAAGTTTTGGGAGTTTCATATAAATTTTGGAATGATTTGGATTCTTTTTGAGAGGTGGATGGTTTGATAAGAGTTAGTAAAAACTGTGCACCCCATCCAAAAAACTGTGTAGCTTGTGTGGTAGGAGGGAAAATAGATCTACCCAATTGGCATAAGGTTGGGAAAACCATGTGGATTCCCAGGGGAAACCTTTCATGTTCTGGATATATGGGAAATCATGATTGGTGTAGGGTTTTTCAAACCGTGTGATCAAACCATGAAAGGGGTGGTTTGAGACAATATCTCTTTCATGGTTAGCACACAATTTAACTAAACATGTTCTCAAATTTTGTATCATGCAGTTTCATTTCTGAAAATTGTGGATCTAACTTGGATTAAGTTTTGAGATCCCTTTTTATTGTCTAAACCTTCATAATACTGATTCTCTTTTCTGCCCAAGGCTTCAGATGTTATTTTCTTTGATCCAGGATCAATTTTTAGGAATTTCAAATCCCATTAGAAATCTATATTCATCAGTTAGTATCTTTTATGGTCTATTATTCTTAAATATCTTCTCCTTATCTTTCTTAGAACCTTAGATCTAATCTTATGCGGATCTATTATTGTTCCTTGTTGGGATATGGTTGGATCAAGGGAATGAAAGGTAGTTCATGATCAAATATTGAGATTTTTTGTGTCATTCCTTAGTTTTTCCAACATTTTTAAGGTAGGTGGCTTCTCTATAAACTCTAATTGATTAAAACTTGAAGGATTAGTTTGAAATAAATTTTTTTCTTGAATTGACTATGAAATTGATGTTTGATTCTTATTGTAAACCTCTTTAGTGAAGGTTTTTTGAGATTTTTTAAATTGTATGGTTTGTGTAAAATACTCTTTGAAGATGATTTTAAAATGGTTAGATTAGAATTATGGTTTTGATTTGATACATGGAAGATGGTTTCTGAAATGTTTTAAATAAATAAAGGTTTTATATAAAATGGTTTGTCATAGTTTTTGGAATACATGGTTTGTGTGGGTTCATTTTCATTATATGTGACCCTATAAAATGGGTTTGTTCCATTGGGGCACTTGGTATTGGTTACCATAAGATGAATTGGTCAATCGATGAGATACTGCTCATGATTATGGAATTTTCACCTAGACATGCATGTGTGGATGTGTGGATATGTGGATTTATGGATGTGTGGATGTGTGTAATCATGTAATAGGTATTCCAAATATAATTTTGAAAGGTTTTAAAGGATTTGTTATATTTATTTCCATGGAAAACTATTTGGATTTGATATAAACTATTTCAAATTATTTTTAAATTGTTTTATATAAATGTTCTAACAAGTTTTGTCCTAGTGGAATGAGTTGGAAAATCATTGGGTAAATCCTACTGAGTTTATACTGACCCCCTTATTAGGAATTGTTGTGCATTTGCAGATGTCATCTATCAATACATATATAAAGGCAAGGTATATTATTTATTTAATGATGCTTTTTGATATCGTGGCATAGATTGTTGAGTTAGATCTTGGATCAGGTTAGGAGTTTTGGGTTGGATGTATTTGGTGTCTTTTTTGGTTTCATTGTATTTTAATTCCTTTGGTTATGTCACTTGGTTTTCCTCTTTTACTCTAATATGGTTGTTGGATTGTTCATGTTTTCAATTTTATTTTAGTACCCATGCATTATATATAGATTTGTTTGGTTATTTTATTATAATTTAAATGATTATCTTTCAAAGGGAAAATCATCCCAAAATTGTTCATGAGGACATTGGAATTTATTTCCATCCTTTGGTGTCTTGTGGACGTCACCTAAGGCTAGTAACATCCACCTCCTCTTTTCAAGACAATAGGAGAGGGGTTGGATGTTACACACTTGAATGGAAGTGGGATAGAATATTTATGGATTTTGTGATGGGGATTCCACAGATAGTAAGAGGCCACAATTCTATTTGGGTGATTTTTAACTCACTCACCAAGTTAGAACACATTATTTCCTTTTTGGGGTAGAGCACAATTGATATTTTATAGCAATTGAATGTGTGGTAGATCATTTATATTAATGGGGTACCCATGTCGATCATCTTTGGACATGATTCTCAGTTTACATCATGGTTGTATAGGGGAATATAGAATGATTTTGATACCTAGTTATAGATGAGAAAAATGTTTCAAACCTAGAAAGATTGACAAACCAAGCCAAGCTAACTATCCATGTTTTGGAGGATATACTAAGACCTTTTGAGTTGGACTTTAGCCGGAGCTGGGAGGATCACTTACCATTAGTAGAGTTTTCTTATAATAATATATATCACTCTACTATCTACATGAAACCTTTCAAGGCCCTATATGGGGGACCCTAATGGTCACCCTTATGTTGTACTATGATTATAAATACATCTCTTGTTGTGTCATAGATAGTGTAGGTGACAATTGATAAGGTTTAGGTGATCCGTAAGCATATGATGATAGCTCTGAGCTAACAGAAATCTTATGTGGATTGATATTGTAGGCCTTTTAAGTTCGATAAGGGAGGCCATGTTTTCCTGAGAGTATCTCCACGACAAGGATTACATAGTTTTTTATAGGGGGTCAAGTTATACCTAAGGTTCATCATGCTTCCTAAGATCCTATAAATGGTTGGTGAGGTTTATTACCACTTGGAATTTCCTCCATAATTAGATGGAGTGCATGAAATCTTCCATGTGTCACGGAAGAGAAGATACATGCACGACCCAATGCATGTTATTGACTGGCGAGAGCTAGACATTGATGATGGGTACACCTTTATGGATTACCTAGTGGAAATTAAGGACTGACATGAGAGGATCCTATATATATGGACCATTCCTTTGGTTTGAGTGCTTTGGAAACACAAGAGCATACAGGCGAGCTCTTAAAAGCATGAGAGTCAAATGCGAGCTCAGTACCCCCACTTTTTATACATTTTATGCTTTTCGAGAAAAAAATACTCAAAGGAGGGGAGAATGTAGTGACTATATTTTCTCCTTATATGACTTTGTAATATTATAAGGAATATTTTCAAAATTAATCAGTGAGTCAGCATGAGATTATAATGCTTGTAGAGGCTCGTTATTGATATATTAAAAATATTAAATATATTATGTCACATGATTGCATCTTTCTATAATAAATGGTTTTTTTCATTTTTTTGGAACTGGGATGGGAAATTTGAGACCATGGTTGTTTCTATAGTTTAGGGTTTACCATAGGTGCGACATAAAGTTGTTCAGTATTATGAATTATTTGGAATTCGATTGTTGGTGGGTATGATAAGTAAATTAATTTATTTATTTATTTTATTTTATTTTAAATGACCTAAAGATATTATTTCTCTTTAAATAACCTATTATGGAAAATCCCCAGGTTTATCCACATAACCCTAGGAGATTAGAGGGAGGAAGATAGCTTCATTGGAAAACCGATAATGTGGATCAATGAAATCGATCAAGGAGAATCATAAAATAGACAATGAACACAATAGTATATTCTTCATTACCTCTAGTGAATGCATTATTCACCAATGATCAATCCATTACTAAATTATGTCACTTTATTTGATGTATTTATACCCTATTTGATTTGAAAATCATGTATTTGTATATCTAAATTACTATTCTCTATGATTTATATCTTTCACATGAGCCCTATCATATTTTGGTATTCTTGATCCACTTATCCCTTTTTTACACCTTGTTTTCTCCCATGGATACCACAATTATGTAATCATTGTATGAGATCACATTGACCAATGATGGATTCACCTCATTCTTGTGCATTTACCCCACCATTCTTTGTGTTTTTCACCAATGTCCCATGGGCTTGTGGTTTGACATTTTTGAGTTGGATTTGAGGGTGATTAACCCCTTGATTCATGGAATATGCATGCACGATGTGTAAATCATTATTTTGCAGATGGGTCATGGTGTGATTCAGGTTGTGGGTGATGAAAAAATGGATTGGAGGCTAGTTCTTCATGATTAATATATGAAAGAGGTGTGATGTGATGTGATAAACCACATAGGGTTTGGGTGGTTGGAATTTGACCATCAGTAATGGATTGGGCATAGCTATCCCTAGATATACACTCCCCAATGAGGTTCATAGTGAAAATTGCAGTAGTGGTGGTGCATTAAATAAATTTGAATATATATTTAGATTCTATAGAATCTATACTTACCTTAAATAAAGTCTATTAACACACTTTGTGTAGTCCACTAGTTGTAGTGTCTAGGTTTTTGGGTAGAGTTAAGTATCACACACCATGTATGGACCATACACGCTGTGTGACCTATTGACGGTGGCTCGACATGTACCCCAAGGGTACATGAGCATGGGTATGGCTAGGAACATGGTCAAGACTAGGGTACACGAGCACAATTGTGTAATCTAAGATGGACAAGGTACCTGAACATGGCCAGTGTACATGGTCATAGCCAATGTACATGGGAATGGGCTAGAAGGACACAAGTAGGCCCTGAGAGGCCAAGAAATTTTTTTTACAACCTATATACACTATATAGTCTCACATGTCTATACAAGAAGTGTTTAGGTGAGGAGACAACTAGGCTTACAAGAGATTCTATACCCTGTGTGACCCTAGGTACACACCATGAACCTCCCTTATGATCTTCTACCTTGTGTGTATCTTTATTTGAGACTCATATTTAGGCCCACAAGTAGCCTATACTGAGCAATTTTCCATGTAGAATGTGACAAAGGTATTCATTTTGGAATCATATATATGACATGAGGTGTTATGAGAATGATGTTTCTTTCAGCAGTGCTTTGCAAAGAACAATTGTCGGGTTGGTCTATCAAAGAGATGATGGGGTTGGAAACCCCCTATTACACTTGGACATGGGTCCCACATAATCTTTACCTAGGTATAGTTGGAAATACCCCATACTACATAGGGAATAGGTCCTCTATTTACAGGGTGGAACCCCCAGTCTTCGATCACTGGTGGGGAGTGGATCCTCCACTATATATTGTGCCCCCTTGGCTATAGCGTGCAGTAGCGAGGTTTGGTTCCTCGACATGGATTCTTTTGATGTTGCGGGTGATGTTTTCCATCAGAGATAGACCATTGGAACTATAAGAATACTAATCATTCTTAGTTAGTCTATGTAGATTTAGATCCCTTTTCTATATCACTTGGTTTTTTTATGATCATATATGTTGGGTTTTCATTTCCTACTTGCTTATGGGTTGAGTTGACAATTGTATCTTTCTATTGATCTCTTCTTGGTTATCAGGGAATCCTATTGGGTATGTATGTACTCGCTCCATCAAGGGTTCACCCACACATTTTATGAATTATGTATAAAATAGGTAGATCAGTGGTTAATTTGGTGGATCATAGTGGTACTAGGGTACATTGACCACATTCGGTGGTCAGACATAGTGATTAAGAGTCACGCTCTCTTCAGTTTTCCCTTTTTCAATTATTTTCAAGTTTGGTATTCATTTATATTTGGGAATGTATTTTTACAATTTATGTTTGGGTTTTATATTTTCATACTCTAATATATTTATTAATGGTTATTGCATCCATGGTTAAACTCTAGATGTTACAGTATTTTATTAGTACTCTGAGCTTTTTCATGGAGATGGTTGTGTGAATGCATACATGTACATTAAGATAAGGCCTCACATTTAATTTTATATATTTCTGGTACTTGTTTCCATCCCTTATCCTATTAGAGTCATGCTTGGGGTATCAACCTTAGCTTGTTGCCGGCCAGGTGGGCCCGCATGGGTCTGGTCATGATAGGTCAGAGGAGGATTTTGGTTCTACTATTAATTTTGGAAAAGCTATAGAATTGGAAAAGGTTACAGTATGTAGATGTGTTTATTACCCAAGTGTTTGTGGTTTTCAAACTTAGGGGTGAGTGTTGGTGTTTCTTTTGATTTCAGATTAGTTGTTTCATGGATCTAGGCTACGGCGTAGTCCCCTTTTTTGTTTTTGGGTTATAAAATGTAACGATTTTTACTACATTATGGTTCCTTATCTTATTTTATCAGATATGTGGCATGGATACAATCATAGTTCTTGGAGGATCTTTGACCACCAAGGTAGAGGCATGGTCCCTCCCACTTATATCATAGTCTTACCTTTTTAATCAATTCTACATCATGGCGGTCACTGATGTACAGTGGTGTTGTGTTTTTTAGATTGGGTATAAAGCCCAAAGCCCCTAGAACCCACTCATTATCCCAACCTATCCCTCATTTCATGGGTGACCCGAGTGTACCCATTGTATGAATTTCATCCCCTTTTTAGTGTATTTTAACCATGTACTTGGGATATCAATATGTGGTGGTTTTAGGTAATTTTCATTCTTCCCTTTACCTTGTTTCTCCCTATTTATTATTTGAAAAGGTTTTCTACTATATAATCATTATTTATGATGGTTTTTTGATAATGTAATTTTTTTTGGTGTTTTATTTAGTGTTGTCAAGGTTTTCCCCTTTTTCAAGGTGGTTGGTGGTGGTCTCCCTCTCATTCTAACCTTGTGAAGCAGTCCGAAAAGCTTTGTTTGAGGTATAGGATACTTCATTTCATATATAGTTATATCATGACTAATATTTTTTACTCTTGTTATCTTTTGGAAGATAGTATTAACTAGAATAATGAAGATAAATGAATTGTATTAATCAAAATTTAATGGTAAGGGGAATGAAATCGTATGTTTTTCTGCCTTTGATATTATTGATATTGAGTTTGTACAGGATTGATGCATTACTGAAAATTTTGTCCATTGGGGTCTTTTTATGAATTATTTTTATTATGAATATGGAACCCTTATTATATTTTTAGTTGTTTTCACCTTAAATGGAATTGGGTAATAACTTATATGTGTCTAAAGAAACGGTTTCCCATGGAATTATGGATTGTGTGAGAATGCTCTGGAAAAGTATGTGAAATGTGATGAAATTACCCCTAATAAATCTAAAATAAGTTATGTGAATTTGTGGTGTGTGGTTGTGGTGATGTTTGGTTATGATGTTTGTAGAGAATGTGATGAGATGTGGGCATGTCATGTGGTGGTTTTGATGAGGAGGTGGATATGGTCATGAAATCGTGGTAAAGTATGGCTTTTTTGGAATGATGGGGATGGTTTTTGTATTTTTGTGAGTTGTGATAGATTCCTAGGTAGTAATGGAATAAATTTTAATTATTAAATTAAATGTAATTTGTTGAAATGGTTATTGTATGCTTTAGATAATATGGTAAGTGTGGTTAAATCTGATGGATGTTAAATGTTAAATAAATAGTTGGTCAATGAAATTTTTTGTAATGGGAAATCTAGGAATTGTCTTATTTTTTAAAGAAAGGTTGGAATGTGAAATGAGTATTTTTTCTTATTTTTTGGTATTGTGAATTTAGATTTGGTAGTAAAATTGGAGGATTTTTTTAGGTTTAGTGGTGATGTTTTGAGTTGGTTAGTGCTCTTATTGTGAACCCATATGTGGTTATAATGATGGATTTAATAAATATATTTTATTTATGATACTATTATGGATTTTAAAAGGTAAATTATTTATTTTATTTATTTTATTCCATCCATAAAATGTAGAAATATCACTCCTTCATATGTATAGATTATCGTCTCCATGAAGTGATGTAATTCATTTTTTATCCCTAATTTATATGAATAGTTAAAAAAGTGTATATAATTATTACATATGATACTCATGAAATTGTTAAAAAAAATTCTATTATTTTATAATAATCAAATTATAGGGACCAAGATTTTTAAACCGAAATGTGTATGAAAAATGAAGCAGTTAACACCTGGAATAATGATTTTAATAACAAATTGTTAATAAATGCATGATAAAATGTCATAATTAAATAATATTTGGTATAATATATTTGGTTATAGTTTTCTAATTCATATATAATAAATATATATTTATTATATATAAGGTTCTAATGTGTATGAATAAATATGAGACCTGAGGTAAGGGATTTATGTTTCAATCCCATTTTAATTGGGATTATTTATGCTTGAATTTACATTGAGGAAGTTATATGATCATTATTAGATAAATACAATTTCATTTTATTCTCCACTATTTATTTTTGTAATTTTCAAGTAATAGTACAATATTCTATTCTTTGGTACTTAAAATGATCAGGAAATTGTTTTTAAGAAAAATAGAACTTATTTCTTCTTTAGTCGGGAATCTTTTTCTTTAATTTCCATGTTTTCTTTTAAATGTTTCCAAGAATGTTTTAATATTATAATATGATTGTTTAAGTCATTTTTACCCATGTTTTACTTTCTATAAAAATGTTTCAAAGGGATGTTATTATCATTTTTTGAATAATATTCTTTTTTAATTTTACTAAAAATGTGAAATGAAACTTTGCTTTAACATACTTATCATGAATGGAATTTCCCTCCATCATGACAGATAAATGTTTTAAAGATTCATTTACAATTTTCCACGGTTTTTTTAAAATAAAGTTTTTCCCATAATATTTTGTAAATATTCATATTTTAAATAATTTTCTTTAAAATGAAATGGTTATTTTCCTTAAGAAATATTCTAATGGTCATTTAAAAAATCATCTATGATAACATCCTTTTATGTTAATTATGTATTACTAGGGATATGATCCAATTATACCATACTTGTTCTTTATCTAGATGATTTATGATTAAGATAATGATATGTTCATGAAAACTAATATTTTCCATGATTTATACTTTTATGAATAGATTAAATTTTTATGAAACTCATTTCCTTTCCACGGATTATGATATGATGATAAGACGTATGTTTTATGATCTTATAGAACACATATATATGGTTTTAATTATGTGATGTGTGGGTCTATAATTATATAACCCACCAATGAATTGGGTAAATTCTTGTATCTCATGATATAATTATGGGAAACTACTTGATGTGCTCGATCCAATATGGGAAATAGGTAGTGATACCTGGTCCACTATGGAAAACAGGTAGTGATTCCTAATCCATTATGATATGGTAAATAGGTGTTGATTTTGGATCCACTATGATTTAATGGTCTCATTAGTTAACCTTTACTTATGAAATGGTTTTTATTCCTATGATGGTGCCACACTTTTATAACTTGTTTTTATGCTTATAATTTTAACTTGTAGTTCATAATAGATTTATAAATATTTCTCGCTCTTATGATTCATGTATTTTGAAATTATAAGTTTTATTCTATGAATAATGATTATGATCCATGATAGATTGGGTGTGAAATTTTTAAGTTATAATCGTGAAATCATACCCTTATTCCTATATTATTCTTCCATATGATTATTGATTTATATCACCCATGTTTTCCCTTACTGAGCATCTGAGCTCACCCTTTCTTATGTTTATTTTCCCCGGGTTATGAAGAAAGGTTTTAAGTAGGGTATGGCTAATAATAGTACTATATAAGAAGATATTTGTGGGATGTTTTTAAGATCTTTCATGAAATAAGAAGATTATTCATTTATTCTTCAAAGAGAATAAACCATTATGGTTATCGCTTGGATCATAATGTTATATAATGAATATTTATCTAAAAATATGTAATATTTATATACAAAAAGAGTGGATCTCTATAGTTGGTATCAGAGTAGGGTTTAGTTAATTTGTGGATATTAGTATTAGATAGATTTGGTAAAAACCATAAGGATAATTCTATGTATAGGATAACATACTAATGTTTTTGTAAAGTAGAGATTGTGTGGTTTTCCTAGAAAATACAACCATGTTTAGATACTATAAGTGGATTCATATGTGGCACAAATGCACCTAGGGGTAAAAGCTATGAAAGGTTATGACTTGGTATTAACTTGATCATCATCAATGCATGATGAGTGGGATTAAGACTACATTACTGAAAATAAACTCCTAGGGGATATGCTTGGATTAATTTAAATTTTCTTTATGAACCATTATGAAAGATTTGAATATATAATTATCATAGGTAACCAAGGTTAAACCTAAGGTTCTATAGATTGAAAATAAAGTGTCATGATTTAGACATACAATGAATGATATTTTATAATTATATGATAGCCCACTCTGATTATTGTAGATTTATGCATACACTTTTCTTTTTGTTTTTAGATAATGGATGGAACCAAAAGACATTATACTAAAAAAGAATGTGATAGACAATATAATAATTTCCCTATTTAGAAACTGTATGAAATAAGAGATAAAAGGAAAAACCTTTTGATTATTCCTAATTAGTTATCATGATATATTATTAACAATATAAACTTTGGTGAGTTTCTTAACATGTCAAATAAGAGGAAAATGGACTTTTATTGAAGTTCATATGGTAATGGCCATAAAGAGAAGAAAGTCAAATTTTATTCATGTCATAAATGTTGGAAGAAACACCTAGAAGAATTTTTCAATGTAAAGGGGGATGTTTTATATGTGAAATTAATGGTATAAAGTAATTAATTTCCAAATAATTTGATGTCTTATATGTGGGGAACTTGGGAATTATCTGAATCAATACCCTAATCCAAGAGATAAATCCTAGACCATGGTAGAGCCTATGTTATATTGATCATTGAAGTAGAATGATTGAAGTTTTTATTTATTGTTATTTGAGAATTATGTTATATAAGTGTTTTATTAATGATATTATAGTGATAAGAATAATGAAACATATAGGGATTATCAAGTAGAATTTTTTCATTAGGGATTTTCTAGCATATGTTGAATAGTATTAATAACCTATAAAACTTATTTAATAGTAAGGAAGTATTTTATAGAGAATACTTGATTGGAGGAAATATAACCCTTAAAATGTATCTAATATAGAGATAATAATTTTCAGTTTATATAAAGAGTTGTTTGATATTGATAAATAAATGGGATAACATTAGTGACCTTGGAACTGATTAGTGATTTGATGAAAAAGTGGTTTATGTAATATTTGATGGCATTTACTACATTTTTTTTATTTATGAAATATATTCAATAATCTGTGATTTTATTTAAGGAATAAAGAGAGGGTTAATTTTTGGAATCATGTATGTTTTAATTGAGGTTTTATGGTGATTTGGGTTATTACTATGTTTTAAGAGAATATATGATCAAGGTATTCAAATATTTAGTATATGACATTAAGAGATACTTTATGTGGTTTTGGTGATTAATGTTATGTTAATTTTGAAAATTTAGTGACCTTCTTTCTAAATTTTTGGATTTTTTAATTTGGTTGACATATTTTGGAATGGTTTTAATGTTAACTACATATATAATGGTTTAAGTTGAACTTTGGGTGTTATTGTTAAGGTTTTAAAGATTAATGTATTATATTTATCCATATTGGATAACTTGTGCCAACCATTTTGGCTTTGGTAAATATTCATAGGTATAAGGAATGAGTTATGGATGTTATGATTCATTAAAAGTTAATTTTAGTGATTCATGCTTGAAAATTTTATCTTGAATATCCATTTTATTGAGTAAGAGACGAGATAAAAGTGCAATTGATCGAGGCACAACTAAAGGATATAATTGTGATTATAAAATGGAAAGAAATAGAGTAAGTATACTTTATCATGGACTCCATCTTGATATTAAAATAATCCCTCAAATTCATGAAATGTGTCTAGTAATAAAAAATTTATCCTTTTACATTAATTTCTAATGAATTGATAGACATTTCACCTCTTACTATTTTATGGTTTTGTGCTCATTAACTTTCTCATAACCATGTTATCTATCACTCTATATTAGTCCTTGGATGTTATTTTTATACTACATGTATAAATTTTAACTTCCCACTAATTTTATCCTTATCTGGGAACCATATTATTTATTATTTCAGGTAACCTTTATGTTTCCCACTTCCCCTTCTTGAAAGAAGTTTTATTATCCCTTTGTATGATGTAGGTTTTCAACAATGGTATTTTCAAATTTTGAACCATTGTTTACAAAGATAAAAAATTCAAGGGTTCAATTTATTTATTTGGGGTATAATGTAACACCCCAAGATTTTATAATATATTTCTATTTAAATAGATTATAAGTGTTTAATAACTTTCTGGACATGCAACACTGAGCCTAAAATGAACCACGATATTTTATAAAAAACAATTAAATTTATGGGTATGAATAATATTAACCAAATTATGAAATATATATATATATATATATATTAATTAAAACTTATTTTTTAATGCATAATAAATAAGTACTCAATTTTTAGCGAAGTCATTTCATGTTTCAAAAACATGTTTTCTTCAAAAATGGTTTTTATTGCATTTTGTGTGAAAATATTATGATTAATTTATATCAATTTTACAAAAAAAAAATTAAAAAATGGATAACATTTTTTGTATTCAGAATATCAAATTTTTCTTAGAGTGATTTTTTGGAATTTTTCTAAAATAGTTGATTTTTGAGTGAATAATGAAAAATACTGATTTTTTTAAACTATCATCTATTTTCACTAAATTAATTAATTTAAAAATATAATTATGTTTATAATTTGATATTAAAGTGAAATATATATCATTTAATAATATATAGTTTAATTAATTATATGGTAGTCAACATTATGCCTGATTTTGGACTAAGTTTATTTTTAGGCTTAAAAACACATTTTTCTAAAAACTAGTTCCAGGCGTGAAATTTCTTTTTATCTTAATTAATTAAATTAATCACTGTTGGTGAATTATTTTAAGGAAATATATATAATATATATTCAATAAAAAAATTAAAATTCATCTAATGGTTTTTTCTAGTCATGAGATAAGAATAAATCATGTTTTATGTTTAAAAACATATTTTTTCTAAAAATGGTTTTAGTTGTGTTATTTCATGATTCTTTAAAAATAGATTTATTAAAATTATATAAAATGAATAATTAAAATTAATTTAATATTTTGAATTAGTAGGATTGAATTTGGTAAATATTTTTATTTTATTTTTTTCATTATGAATAATAACCATGGTAAATATTTTTCACCTTGGTAAGGATAAAATAGGTAAAATAGGGATAAAAATTTGGGATAAGGCTTTAAATTTTCTATAACACTTTAATTTATCCTATTTTATGAGTTTAGTTCGGATATTATCATCTCAATTTTGAAAATATGGAAACTTGGTTACATTTTTCTTTGATTATAACCTTTATATTATATTAAGAAAGGGATAAATACAAATGTCACTATATTGACTTTAATATCTATACAAAAATCACAATAATAAAAAGAAAATAATTTTTTATATAAATTCTTATTTGAAATATGAATTAATTTTTCATCATGTTAATTTATTTTTAATTTTTAATGACATAATAATTTTCTTAAATTCTTATGAAACGCCGACATAATATTTATTCAAGTGATAAAAAAATAAAATGAATGATTTTTAAAATATAAAAAGTAATAAAATTTGGATGATTTGTTATATTCTAAAAAATAGATAAAAATAATATAATATTGATTTTTTAAAATATTTTATTTGAATTCCATTTCAATCGTGTTTCCTTTAAAGTAAAACTTTGTGAATAGTCTCTAAAATGAATTTAATGGTATCATATGTTAAATAATATTTTATTAAATTAAATAAAATTGATAAAAAAATATTATATTCATCCAAGGTATAGGTATATGGTATATTATATCAACCATCTTCTACTTATAGGTCACTTTTCAATTTATTTTAACATTCTTGACACTTAAAGAGTAAAAAACATTGATATTGCAGTAATTGTAAAAATGGTCAACAGGGTTAAAACTAAGAGATAAGGGTTAAAACATCACTTAAACATACATAAATATTTTTGGATGATATTATTTCAACTTGTAATCATCCTATATTTGAAAATTTTAAATTTTTATCCAATTTAACCTAAAAGTTAATTTATATTAATTTAATAATTGAAGTAACTCCAAGGGTGCCCCTCCCCTCGTTTATAAAAGGGAACTTCCTATCCTTAATTATTCACAAAGTTTTAACCTTATATCTCAGAAAATACTTGCATTAATATAATACTATCTTAATTACCCATGTCTTAGATCTTTTGGTCTTTCAAAAAGACCATCCTTTCAAGGTTAAAGATATAAGTCAAATGAGGTTTCTCAACAAAGAGTTACAACTCTTAACTGAGTACTTTCAATTTTATTTAATTTTTTACCTCTTCTAAGTCTATGGTATCCATTAAAAAATAATTAATTTAGTATCTTAAATATAAATAATTGTTATTATGATGGTATAATAACTATTATTCACTTATTTTCCATCAAATGGGAAATGAAAGTATCACTCATGTGTACGTGTGGACTACCACCTCCACAAAGAGATTCATTTCATTTTTCATTTCTACTTTAATAATATGGTTATAATAATGGATTTAATAAATATATATGTTATTTATTATATTATTATGGTTCTTTAAAGGTTAATTATTATTTAACTTTATTTTGTTCTATCCATCAAAAAATAGAAACATCACTTGTGCATACGTACGGATTACCGTCTCCACGAAGTGATCTGATTAATTTTTCATCACCACTTTATATAAATAGTTATAAAAGTTTATATAATGATTTAATATTATAATAATTAAATTTTTAACATTTTTTAAATGATTTAACCATAATCAAAGTATAAGGATTGGGACTACCGAACAGAAACATGCATGAAAAACGAAGCAGTTATCAAATGGAATAGTTATTTTAATAACGTACTATCAATAAATGGATGATAAAATGTTATAAGTAAATAATATATGGTATAATATATTTTAGTATCATTCTATATTACATTTATAATAAATCTATATTTATTATACAGGAGGTTCAAACACATATGAAGAGAAATGAGACTTGAGGTAAGGGATTTATGTTTCAATACCATTTTAATTAGGATTGTTTATGCTTGAATTTCCATTAAGGAAATTATATGATTTTTATCAAATAAATTCCCATTAATTTTATTCTCTTATGTTTATTCATGAAATTTTCAAGAAATATTTCCATTTTCTTCTCTTTGGTACTTAAAATGATCAATATTTTTTTTAAAAAGAGTATAATTTATTTCCTCTTTTATTTGTAATTTATTCTTCCATGTCCATGTTTTATTTAAAATATTTTCATGAATTTTTTAATATTATCATATGATTATTTAAATTCATTTTCACCCATGTTTTAATTTTTATAAAAAAATCAAAGGAATATTGTTTTCATTTTCGGAATGATGTAATTTTTACTTTTACCAAAATTGTGAAAGGAATATTTTTTTAATGTACTCAGCATGAATAAAATTTCCCATCATAATTACCACTCAATATTTTGAATTTTCTTTTAAAATATTCCATGCTTTTTTTTAAATAATTTTTTCCGCATAATATTTTGGAAATATTTTGATTTTAAAAAATTTATTTCAAAATAAAAAGGGTATTTTTCTCAAGAAATATTTGAATGATCTTTTAAAGAATTTTTTTATCTATGATAAAATACTTTGATATTAATTATTCCTTACTAGGGATGAGATCTAATTATATCATCCTTATTATTTATATGGATGGTTCATAATTATTAGAATGATATGTTTACGAAAAACATTATTTTCTATGGATTATGATTTTATGAAATGATAAAATGTTTATGAAACCCATTTTATTTCCATGGGTTATGATATAATGATAAGAAGAACGTTTTATGATCTTGTGACACAAATATGTATGGTTTTAATTATGTGATAAGTCATTATAGAATTATATAGTTCTCTAATACATTAGTTAAATACTTATTTGTCATTAGATAATTATAGGAAATGAGTTTATGTGCTCAATCCACTATAGGAAATAGATAGGGATGCCTAAAACACTATGGGAAAGAGGTGGTGATGCCTAATCCGTTATGATATAGGAAACTGATGTTGATTACTGACCCACTATGATTTTATAGTCTTGGTATTTAACCTTGAAATATTAAATGGTTTTTATTCCTATGATGGTGACACACTTTTATAACCTGTTTTAATGATTACAATTTAAACTTGTGGTTCATGATTTATTTATGATTTTTTTTCACACCTATGATCCATGTCTTTTTAAATGCTAAAGTTTTATTATATGATTCATGGTTATGATCCATGATAGATTGGGTATGAACTTTTTATTTTATGATCATGAACTCATGCTCTTATGTTTATCTTATGTTTTCATATGATCATTGATTGATATCTCCCATGTTTACCCTTACTGAGCATATGTGCTCACTATTTCTTATTTTTATGTTCCTTGGATTATAAAGAATGTTTTTAAGTAGGTTATTTCTAATAAGAGTAAAATATAGAAAGATGTTTGTGGGAGATTTTGAATATATTTCATGAAACAAAAAAAACTGTGTATCTAGTCTTCATATAAACAAAAAATTTATAGTTTTGTATTAGATCATAATATTAATTAATGAATATTAATCTAAGAAGATTTAATATTTATATATGAAAATAGTGGATTACTATAGTTGATATCATTACAAGGTTTAGTTAATATTTGTATATTAGTGTTAGAGAACTTTGGTGAAAACCCTAGGGATAAGTATGAGTATAGGATAATATCCTACAGTTTTGGTAAAGTAGAGATTGTGTGGTTTTCCTAGAAAATAAATCCATGTATGATATTAGATACTGGAAACTGGATGTGGCTATAGAACAAATGCACCTAGGGGTAATGACTCTAAAAGGATAGGATGTGGTATCAACTTTATCATCACCCATTCACAATGAGTGGGCCTAATATTGAAGACCTAGCTTGACAATCCTAGGGGATATGATTGGATTACCTCACATTTTCATTATGAATCATTAAAAAGGATTTTAATAGATAATGACCATCGATAACCACTTTAAACCTAAGTTTCCATATTTTGAAAAGAATGTTTCATGATTTAAACATACTATGAATGATATTTCATGATTATATAACATCCCATTCTGGTTATTATAGATTGATGTTTATGATTTTATTTTTGATTTTACTCAGTGTTTGGAACAAGAAAACATCAGGTTAACAATTAATGTGATGGAAAGTGCAGTGATTTTCCTCTTGGGAAACAGAATGAAATGGGATCTATAAAGAAAAACCTTTGGTTAATCCTAATTAAGTATCACAATATATGATCAAAAATATAAACTTTAGTAAGTTTCTATATATAAAAAATAAAAGAAAGGTGTAATTTTATGGAAGTTCATGTGGTAATGACCATAGAGGAAAGAAAGTTTAATTTTATTCATGTCATTAATGTGGGAAGAAGCACCCAAGATAATGTTTCAATGTAATATGAAGATGTAAATTGTGTGTAAATGAAGGATATAGAGCAATGAATTTCTAAGGAATTTGATGACTTGTATTTTGGTAACTTGGGAATTATCAGATTCAATTCACTAATCCAAGAGCAAACTCCTCGAACAAGGATGGTCTTATGTTATGTTGATCTTTGAAGTGGAATAATTAATGTTTTTATGTTTTAGGATTCAAGAATTATGTTATAGAAGTTTTTTATCAATGATATTCTAATTAAAATAATCATATACATTTAGGGATTATTCTCTAAAAGTTTTTCATTAAGGATTTTTGAGCATATGTTGAATGGTACTGATAACCTCAAAAATTGTTTTAATGGTATGGTGATATTTTATAGAAAACAAATGATTTAGGTAAAGATAACCTTTAATATGTGTCTGATGTTGAGATAATAATGTTTAGTTAGGATAAAGAGATGTTTGATATAGATAAAGTAAATGGGATAGTATTGGTAACCTTGGAGCTGATTAGTGATTTGATGACAAAGTATTTTATGTTATCATTGATGGAGTTTAATATATTTTTTTATTTATGGAATATATTTTATAATTTGTGATTTTATTTAATGTATAAGGTAAGGGTTAATTTTTGAAATCATGTATGTTTTCATTAAGTTTTTATTGTGATTTAGGTTATTACCATGTTTTAGGAGAATATATGATCAAGGTATTCACAGATTTAGTATTTGACATTAAGAGATACTTTATGTCATTGATGGGAATAATGTTATGTTTATTTTGGAATTTTTGTGACCTTATTTCTAAGTTTTTTTATTTTAAATTTGGTCATATATATTTTGGATGGGTTTTAAGGTTATCTAATTATATAATGGTTTAACTTGAAATTTGGGTGTTATTGTTGAGATTTTAGAGATTAATGTATTGTATTTATCTATATTGGATAAATTATGAAAACTATTTTGGTTTTGGTAAATATTTAGAGGCAAAATGAATGAATTATAGATCTTATGATTTATTAAAAGTTAATTTTAGTTCTTTAGGAATGACAAGTTTCTATTGAATATCCATTTCTTGGATTAAGAAATGAGATAGAAGTTGAATTGATCAAAGTGAAACCAAAGTATGTAATTGTGATTATGAACTAGAAAAAAATCAAGTAAGTATATTTTCTAATGTACTCTATCTTGATAGTAAAAGAATACCTCAACTTTAGAAAAATTATCTTGAAATAAAAAAAATCATTTTACCTTCATTTCAAATTAATTGATTTTCTTTTCACCCCTCACTCATTTATGGTTTTTTGGTCATTAACTTTATTATGAACATGTTATATATCACTCTCTATTAGTCCTTAGATGTTAGTATTATCCTCTATATCTATATTTTAACTTCCCACCAATGTTCTCTTTATCTGAGAACTATATTATGTATTATTTTGGGTAACCTTTACATTTCCCACTTCCTATTTTCAAAGGGTGCTTTCTTATAACTTTATACGATGTGGGTTTTCAAAAAAAGGTATTTAAAATTTTTAACCTTTGTTTACCAGTATAAAAATTAGGAGGGGAAACCTATTTAAGGTGTCATGAACCAACCCAGGAACCCTGGTAACCCGATAACCGAGCCGACCTTGACATAGCCCGAAGGGTGTTCCCGATCCCCACAGGTCGACAAATAGCACCCGGCATCACACAACATTCAAGTGGGAACAATTTTTCCACCAACAATGTAGAATAAAAGAAACAAGACTGTATACATAACAAAAAGAAACTCCATTAGGAGTAATGTACCATAATGCCAAGAGGCATAAAAGACAAAGTACTAAAACCCACGTACTAAAATGGGAAAAACAACCCCAAGGTCCCTAATGACACAACTCACCAAGACTAAGGGTCAATAGCTGGATCCACCCCCAAGTGATTCTTCCCCCTTGCTCGAACCTAGAAGAAGGAAGTCTACAAACACCCGAAGGAAAAAGTGGGGTGTGAGCTAAAAATCCCAGTAGGGCCTCACCACAGATTCCATAACAATTTCCAATAATTAATTAACCAAAGGAATTATTTCAATATTAAAGATAAACAAGTTTTAAATTTAAAAAAATAATTAAACAAATCATATTATATAGTTCAAATGATGGAAAAATAATTTAAGCAAAAACTTTACAAAATTATGGAATATTTCTAAAACAATGGTAAAATAAAACATTTATATAAAATAGTTTATATAAATTCAACAGTCATGTAAAGTATTTCCAAAGCATTGGAATGCATTTATATATCAAATATAAATAAACAAGTGAGAAACATGGTCATCTTCCAAAACGTATGACAGTATTAACAATCTATAGGATTCCACACTCTCTATGTGAACTCATAAAAATATGTATACACACATCCCTATGACACTAGCCAAACCAAACCGTCGGGGATGTGACCCGCCGTAAGTATGTTTTAGAATGTTGTCATAGCATAGAGTGTATCTAAATAACTCACTAACTACCTAAGGATTGCATGCACTCTTACATGATGGGTGAACTATTTTAAGAATGCTTAAAAATTCAATAAATCTCATTCTTCCATTTCAAAAGTTCAAATTTCCTTCCATTTAAAACCATAATAGGTTTTATTCAAAAACATTCTATTTTTACAAGATAAAATCACTAGGTTTTTATCAAATCATTTTAAGCCATTTTCCACAGTTTAAAGTCCATTAAAGACAAATTCCATTATTTCAAAATTCATTTACACAATTAAATTTAAAATTTTAATTGAAAACATTTCCATAAAATTCAAAATTTAAATTCAAAAAAACTAAATCGGCCAATTTCCATAAACACACCCCAATTCAATGGAATTGGGGGCTTTCCAAATCTCATGAAAAAACCATTTCAAATATATCAATTCACTGGAATCAGATTTTATTACATAAATTGAAAGAGATTTTGAGAAACTAAATTTAAATCAACTATTGAAATAAATCAAGCAATTCAAGGTTAATCAATTTGGCTAATCAGGATGGAACCACCTACCTCATAGGTCATCGATGTCAGTGGTAAGATAAACCACTAAATGTGGTTAAATACACCTCCTCACAACCTTATTATCGTAAGCATCAACACACCAATGCTCGACGTTCATCACGGGTTCATAGAACCAAAAACATATATTTTATTTCAAAATAAAATAAAGTATCAGATGCGATAATAGTTTCTCTCTCCTGAATAATTTTCAAATTATCGATTAAAAATATTACATGAAGTAATATTTTATCACTCTTAGATAATTTTCAAACTATCGATTAAAAATATTACATGTGATAACATTTTATCTCTCCTAGATAATATCTAGATTGTTGTTTTAAATTATCAAATGTGATGATAATTTATCTCACCAGGATAAGTTTAAAAAACATATATATTGTCACATGTGATAATATTTATCTTTCATGGAACATTATTCTGTTTATCCTTAGATCAACGCAAGTGCTCGCATTTATCCAAAAGAATATTTATCTTTGATAAACTCACAATTATAATTTTAATAATATTAATAATTAACCTTTGATAAATCTCTAAATTATCATTCAATAATGATATTAATTATCCTTTGATAATATATTTAAAAAAAATTATCTTTGATATTTCATGCAATTACATGTTGATAATTTATATTTAATAAAATTATCCTTAACTTCCAAAGTAATTGACAACAATATATATCTAACTATATATATATATATATCTTTTAATAATAAAAATAATTAACATTAGATAATTTTAACAAATTATCTCATGTGTGTTTATCGATATATATATATATATATATATATATATATATATATTGATAATTCATTATCTTTTGACAATGTAAATAATTATCATTTGATAATTTTAAACAATTATCCATTCAATAATTTGCGCAAAATTATCTTCAATAATTTTATCCAATTATCATTTAATAAAACATTGCATTTATCTAGTGATAAATTCTTCAATAACAATCATTTGATAATTTCAAGAAATTATCATTTGATAATATTAATAATTATCATTTCTTAATCCACATAATTATAGTATGATAAATTTGATTAACTACCTTATGGCCTAATTGTCGTAAATAATTTTTGCGTATCTAACTCTTGATAATTTACTTTAAGATTATCTTTGATAAATCAATGTTTATCGTTTTATGACTCATACAAACATCTTTTGATAATTTGAAGAAATTTTTGTTTTATAAAACATGATAATTATCATTCAATAATTTGACACAATTGTTCTTTGTTAATTAATTTATTTTCAAAGATCCATTAAAATGTGAAAAATTGGATCGAGGAATACCTTTCTAAATTCAAAACAAAAAATATTATTTTCATTCTTCTTGTCGAGACGAATTCAATGGCACAAACGGTGCACAATTCCGATCAATAATGAAATAGTTATAGAAGAGAGAGGATTTGAAGAATAAAAGAAAATAAAATAAAATAAAATAAAATAAAAAACAATTAAAAATACCTGGGAAGAACAAACCCTCCCGCACTGTAGGGAAGAAGGAGATCTTGAATCAAAATCAGATCAACTAAAGTCTACTAATCAAGTGTGAGAGAGATCCGGGATCACTCAGACTCGACTGAATGAATGAAGGAAGAGAAAAAAATAGGTTGGGTATTTGATACGGTGTTCATTTGGGTTGCATAAAACTTAGAATTTGAAACATCGTATTTAATCCACCTTTCCACCAAAACTTGATGAAGGACACATTAATTTCACCCAACAATGCATTATAGATATTTAAACCATTCAAAACCGTATTATTTCCAAGATTCCAGATCGATCGACGTGAAGAATGGTGGTTTTTGACACATGTTGAAGACAATGAATAGTGAAATTCATTTTTTTATAATTAATATTTTAATTATTTAACATAAAAATTAAATGACACCAAACATCCATTGGGAATTAAATTTATACCTCGTCTAAGGTAAACACCTCATTTTGGACCCAACGATGGTGTCAGATTTCTCATAGGATGCGTCGTTTGAGAGATATTAATGATTTATTAATTAAAAATCAGAATAATTAATTAATTAAAATAAAAATGGATATTTTTACGAGTGATTCATACAAACACCTGATGCGAACAAACGTTATACCTCGTCAAGGGTAAACCCCTCATGCTGGACCCATAGGTGGTCTCGGATTTTCCATATGATGCACCGTTTGAGAGATATTTAATTATTTTAATAAATAATATATTAAATATTATTTAATAATTTTATCTCATGAGCGAGACATCCAAATTTCCAGCACCTTTGAATGTTATACCCTTCATAGGGTAAACACCATGTTTTGGACATAATAGTGGTCTCAAATTTTTCAAACAACGCATCGTTTTGAAGTTATTCAAATATTTTGAATAAAAAGTGTGTACTTAACATATTATGTTTAATAATTTCATTCCTTCTTTGATGAGCTTTTGTGGGCCTCAAAAACTCATACATACTCAGTTTTTAACTCAAAAAATATTTAATTGAATATTCCAGAGTATTAATTGAGCGTTTTACTATTCCACGATGTGTTTAACAAAAACAAAAATTTTCATTGATAAACTATTTTTTTCCATTTTACGTAATAATAATCTAACATAAGAAGGTTTAGGAATACCTGAAACAGAAATAGGATGTTACATAAGGGGTATAATGTTACAACTTGAGATTTTAGAATATATTTCTCTTTAAAAAAATTATAAGTGTACGATAACTTTCTTGGTATGCAACACTGAGCTTAAAACAAATCGTGATATATTATAACATAATCATTAAATTGACGGGTATGAATATGATTAACCCAATTATAAAATATATATATATATAAATTTTTTATTAAATTAAATTTTATTTTTTAATTCATAATATTTAATTACTCAATTTTTTGTAAATTCATTTTATGTTTCAAAAATAAGTTTTCTTCAAAAATGGTTTGTATTGAATTTTATATGAAAATATTATAATTAATTTCAACCAATTTTATAAATTTTATTTGAAAAAATGGATATCATTATTATAATTTGTACATAAAATTAACTTAGGTTTAATTTTTGGGATTTTTCTAAAATAGTTGATTTATGGGTGAATAATAAAAAAATAACAAGTTTTTTAAAACTGCCATTTATTTTCATTAAATCAAGTAATGTAAAAATCCAATTGTGTTTAAAATTTTATATTTAAGTAAAATAAAATAATTTAATTATATATAATCTAATTAATTACATTGGAATCAACACTATACTTTATTTTGGTATAAGTTCAAATTTGGGCTTAAAAACACATTTTTCTAAAAACTGTTTTTATTTGTGCAATGTGTTTTTTCATAATTAATTAAATTAATAAATATTAGTTAATTATTTTAATGAAATTTATATAATATATATTCATTAAAAAACATTAATCTAATGGTTTTTTCTAGGCATGGGATAAGAATAAATTGAGTTTCATGATTAAAAACTTTTTTTCTAAAAACAGTTTGTGTTGTGTTTTATATGCTTATTTTAAAATGAATTTATGCCTATTATAAAAATTGAATATTTAAAAATGGGTTCTACATTTTTAATAAGTAGGATATTTTTTTTAAATATGACCCTTTTAGTTTTGGTCTTTATAAATAGTAACCTCGGTAAATATTTGTCACCTTGGTAAGGGTAGAACAGGTAAAATATGGTTAAAATTTTTGGATAAGGCTTTAGAAATTGTCTAAAACTTTCCATTATCCTATTTTATGAGTTTATTTCATACATTATCATCAAAAAAATTAAAAAATATATCAACTTTTTTCTATTTTTCTTTAATTATAAACTTTATGTTATTTTAAGAAAAAAATAAATACAAAATATCACTCTCTTGACTTTAATATCGCTAATTGTTTTTAATAAGGATAAAGATAGGATAAGTTTGGTTATAAATGTTTATTTTAAATATGAATTAATTTTTTTATCATGTTAATTTATTTTTAATTTTTAGTGATGGGATAATTACATTAAATGCTTATGCAGCGCCGACATAGTATTTTTTCAAGTAATAGAAAAATAAAATAAATGATTTTTAAAATATTAAAAGCAATACATTTTGGATGAATTATTGTGTTCTAAAAAAATTATATAAACATAACGTAATAGTGATTTTTTAAAATTTTAAATGTTAATTCTATTTCAATCATGTTTCCTTTAAAGTCAAACTTTGTGAATAGTCCCAAAAATGACTTTAATGGTATCTTATATTAAATAATATTTTGTTAAATAAATTTAAATTCATAAAAACTTTTATTTGGAAAATCTAATGGGATATTATATATTTTATCAATCATTATCCACTTATGGGTCACTTAGGTTGAAATGGATCCCTAGATCTTGTTTATTTAGTTATGTTTTGATAATTACAAAATATCATATTATGATTAATTATAATTTTTTACAACTTTAATATGTGTTGTATTTAGTTCTTTATTATATGTATTAATTAAAATTATGATTCATTACTTTTATAACTTTTTATTCCTTAAAAAATCTTGATATTTCATTTTTTAATTGTTTATAACTTTTTCTAGAAGTTTCATGAAAAGATCTTAAGATAATTATGTCATTTAGACCCTTAAATATCATTTACACGTGTTTTTATAGTGCTTTGTAATGGTAAAACTGTTTTTATATAGGTTATTTAGTGTTAAGTTCTATTTTATAGTGTTGTGTAAAATAAACCTTAGGTTTTAATGGGTTACGTAAAAGTAGAAGTGATTTATATGTACTCACATAAAGGTAACATTGAGTTTACAAGGGTTGTGTAAAGGTAATCATAAGTTTCCATGTGTTTTATAAAGGTAAGTTTTTTTTATATAAGTTGTTTAAAGGTAAAAATTGGTTTCTATTAGTTATGTAAGGGTAACTAACATATTACCATAGTTTTGTAAAGGTAACTTTCAAATTATATTACTTATGTAAAGGTAGTTCAATACTTGCATAAAGGTACTTCAGAATTTATATAAAGGTTCTTTAGTATTTGTGTAATGGTAACTCACTTATTATAAGCATTATGTAAAGGTAACTCACTTATTCAAAGAATTGTGTATAGGTAACTGAATCTACATAAGGGTACTCTTAGTCTCTCATGAAGGTAACCTGAACGTGCATAAGGGAACTACCTATCTCACATAATGGTAACCAAGATTAAATAAAGGTAATTGAATCTCATGTAAAGGTAAAATAATTTTGGATTTAATTTCATAATGTTACCAATATACTTGCGTAAGGGAAGTATCACTTCTTAAATAATCATGTAAGTGTAACTAAAGGCTTGTGTATGGTTATCAATGGACTTGTATAAGGGTACTAGTGCATTTCTATTAGTCACGTAGGGGTAGCCTTGGTCTCTTGAAAGGGTAATCTAGTTTCTCTGATACTTTCATAAGTGTAGAAGGAAATGTAAGGGTAAAATTAAGTCACCCATATGTAGAGGGTGTGTTTTATGTAAGGGTAGATAAAAAACTATCATAATTTCTATATAATGTTTAAAACTTGAAAATATGCTCTTTTTCATATTACTTCATATTTACACTTACTACAAGTTTATTATGTATATAATTATTGTTTTATTTGTTCCAAAATTATTTATTAGTTATTTAGAACACATATGAACATGTTTAATATTTTTTTATGATAAATTATATAATATCTTCATGAGATTTACATATATTGATATTCATACTGATATTTTTATAAAATTTGATATTAAAAATTAAACCTTGTAAAATATGGTGAAGTTTATCTTCTATATTTTCATGGATTTTTTCATGGATATTAATATTAATTATTATATATTTTATTAATTATTCTAAACATTTTTCTCTCTATACAACATGTGTTTTACAGAATTTCGAAAAAGAGAGGGAACTCAAAAATTACAAAGTTTAAATTAAAATTGTTTTAGAATATGAAGATTTAGTCTCACATGAACTATGAGTGTATTCCAAATAATTAATTATCAACTTTTATGGATTTATTCACTTCTATATTATTTTTTTATTTATGCTTCAAATGAATTTTTTTGTACAACAAGTTTTTTATTTTTTACAATATATTGACTCTTATTAAGAAATACTTCCCTATAAATAGTTTATGGTTGGAATTTATGAAGGATAATTAGGGTTTTTAAATTGGAGAAAATAGTTTTTTCTATTTTATGTATAAAAATAATGAGTCATGTAGTGAAGAGATTATGTTTGATCTTATTTAACTCTTTTGTATTGCATAGTTTATAACCGAATCTCAATGATTCATCATTCAATTTCTTACTGAAGTAAATTTATGGATTCCAAATATTCATTGTTTTAATATCCTAAAGGGCCTAATCACTACTTAATATAAATTCCATCATCTTCTTCGACAATATTTTACTGGGTTAAATTGTTTTATTCTTTCATTGTGTTTTTTTCTGTGTTGTATCGTCACACTTAGTGCGTCTTGCATGGGGTTATAATATCCTAACAAAAAATATTTTTGTGTTTATTATTTCCACTTAGAAGACCAGGTTCCACTTAATCCATAAAATAGTAAAGGAAATAACAACTCCTGTAAGATTCAAGGTTTATTCTATACTCTTATAAGATCGAGTTCCTGTTGACCCATAACATATAATAGGTTATGACTTTGCATTAAAAAGTCTAAGTTGGGTCCACACTTATAAAATATTGGGTTAGGTTTTCCCTTGTAAAAGACTAGGTTCTATATAAACCCAAAAAATTCAAGAGGTTAGGATTAAAATTGTAAAATTATAGCTTTATTCTTCTCCTATAAAAGGTTGGGTTTTTTCTAAACCTATAAAAGATGAGGGGATTGGGTTACGCCTCTGGGTGTGAAAAATATAGATGTAATGAGTTTTCACTCTCCATCAATAGTGATATACCATAGTTGGTTCCATACACCAAGTTGGTGTATAAATATTGGAGTATGATCATTTAGATCCAAGCCACTATACAATTATTATGTTCATCTTTTACTTTCTTTCATTTTCTTCTCTATTTTTTCTTATATTAGTGTGGTTTAATTGTTTAATATTTGGACTGATCACTTTCCACTCTTAAAGTTTAAATTCTAAATAATTTTGTAAAGAAATAAAATTAACCCTCCCCCCCCATTTTCCATTTTCATCACCCCTCAAGTATGTAACAACTTTTCCTTTTATGGTATCATTATTTACCCATAAAGAGTAAAAATATTTGATATTAGGGTAATTTTCAAAAGGGTTAAAGGGGGGTTAAAACTAAGATATAAGGGTTAAAAAATCAATTAAACATGTATAAATGTTATTATATAGGATGATTTCAACTTATTCACATACTATTTCTAAAATAAATCAATTTATATCCACATGAATCCAGAAAATAATTTATATTAATTTAATACTTCAAGTAATTCCAAGGGTTCCCCTCCCCTCACTTATAAAAGAGAACCTCCTCTAATTCATTATTAACAAAGTTAGAGCCTTTTATATTGAAAAATAACTAACCTAATATCATCTTTTATTCTATAACTATGTCTTAGAACTTCTTGTATTTCCAAAATACCATCCTTTCAACGCTTAAGGTGTAAGAAAAAGGAGGTTTCTCAATGAAGAAATGTAACTCTTAACTGAGTACTTTAAATTTTATTTCTTATTTTTACTCTTACAAATCCATGGAATCAATTCCAAAATAAAGAATTTATTATATTAAATATACGGAATTGTTATTAAGATGATGTAAAACTATTATTTACTTCTTTTCCATGAAATGGGAAATGAAAGTATCACTCGTGTGTACATGTGGACTACCACCTCCATGAAGCGATGTGTTTCGTTTTTCATCATCACATTACTTAGATGGTTATAATTATTGATTTAATGAATACATATTTTATTTATGATATTATTATTGTTTTGTAAAGTTGAATTATTATTTACCTTCCTTTCATTCCATCTTCCAAAAAGTGGAAACATCACTCGTTTGTACATACATATTACTGTCTCCATGAAGTGATGTAATTCGTTTTTCATAAATACTTTATATGAATAGTTAAAAAGTGTATATAATGATTAAATATGATATTAATTACATTATTAACATTATGGATATGATGTGACCATAATTAAAGTATAAGGATCAAGAATTTTAAACATAAACATATAAGAAAAATGAAGTCATTATCACCTAGAATAGTGTGATTTAATTAATAAATTGTTAATAAATGGGTGGTAAGATGTTATGATTAAATCATATATGGTATAATATATTTGTTTATGGTTATACAATACATGTATAAAAAATCTATTTTTATTATACAATAGGTTTGAATGCATATGAAGAAAGGTGATACTTGATGTAAGGAATTTATCTTTCAATCCCATTTTAATTAGGATTGTTTATACTTGAATTTACATTGAGAAAATTATATGATCCTTATAAAATAAATCCCCTTTTATTTTTTTTATTTTTTATTCATGTAATTTTATACTAATAATACCATTTTCTTCTCTTTGTTACTTAAAACGATTGGAAAATTTTCATTAAGAAAAATAGAATTTATTTCCTCTTTGGTCGGGAATCTTTTTCTTTCCATGTCCATGTTTTCTTTAAAATATTTTTAAGAATGTTTTACTATTATCTTATGATTTTTTAAATTCACTTTTACCCATTTTTTACTTTTATAAAAATGTTTCAAAGTAATCTTTTTTTCGTTTTCCAAATGAGGTACTTTTGACTTTTATTGAAAATGTGAAATGAATATTTGTCGTAAAGTAATTGGTATCAATGGAATTTTCTACCATCATGACCACTCAATATTTTAAATATTCCTTTAAAAATTTACATGGATATTTTCAAATAAATTTTTTTTCATAATATTTTGGAAATGTTCAGATTTTAAATAAGTTATTTCAAAATGAAAAAGAGTGTTTTTCTTAAGAAATATTCCAATGATCTTTTAAAGAAAGTTCTCATCTATGATAACATACTTTTATATTAATTATGCATTACTAGGGAAATGATCTAATGATACCATCATTATTAATTATTTGGATGTTTTATTATTATGATGATGTGATGTATATGAAACTTATTCTTTTCCATGGGTTATTCTTTGATGAAATGATTAAATGTTTATGAAAATCATTTCCTTTCCATGGGTTATTATATAATGATAAGTTGGATTTTTTACGATATTTTGACACATATATGTATAGCTTTAATTATGTGGAATGTGGGTCATGAATGATATATCCCTCAGATACATTGGGTAAATCCTTATATCTCAGGATATAATTATAGAAAACGTGTTAATGTGATCGATCCACTATGGGAAACATGTACAGATGTCTGATTCACTATGAGAATTAGATGGTGATGCTTAATCTGTTATGATATGGTAAATAGTTGTTGATACGTAATCCACTATGATTTTATGGTCATGGTAGTTAACACTAAAATATGAAATGGTTTTTATTCCTCTGATGGTGCCATGATTTTATGATAAGTTTCTATCCTTACGATTTGAACTTATGGTTCATGATTGATTTATGAATAATTATCACTCTTATGATTCATTTATTTTGAAAATAAAAAAAAATTATACCATGAATGATGATTATGATCCATGATATATTGGGTATGTAATTTGTAAATTATGATTGTGAAATCATACCCATATGGTTATCTTATTCTTGCATATGATCATTGATCGATATCTCTCATGTTTACCCTTATTAAGCATCTAATCTCACCCTTTCTTATGTTTTCTTTCCCTATATTATAAAGAAAAGTTTTAAGTAAGGTGTGTCTAAGAAGAGTACTATGTGGGATGATCTTTTTGGAAGATGTTGAATATCATTCATGAAATACGAAGATTGTGTATCTAGTCTTCAAAGACACTAAACCTTTATGGTTTTGGATTGGATCATAATGTTATGTAATGAATATTCACATAAAAAGATATAATATTTATGTTTGAAAAGTGTGGGTTTCTATAATTACATTATAGTGTTCCATGACAAATGAGTTGTGAAATAATTCCACAACCTCTCGAATTATTTATGAATTCATGGATTAAGTATTCACCACCCTAAACTAATTAGAAAATTTTAATACTCTTTCCTAGCTAATTTTGTGATTTTTTTTGAAACTCATTGAACTTGTGAAAGGTTTCATACTTTTTTTCATCAGAAACACATATCCAAACTGACTAAAGTCATTGGTTAAATTAATTAAGTACCTATAACCACTAATTTCTTGAATACACATTGGTATACATATATCACTATTTATGAGATCCAATAGTTTTCTAAACCTTTCACCTTTTCTCCCAAAAAACATATTTTTAATTTAATATATCATGATTAATGATTGTATTTATCTTCAATAAGGATAGCCACCTTAGTTAAAAACATTATGTCAATATTTATAGAAGAAGATAAATGGTTAATGAATAATACATGTGTTAATTGTACTTGGAATTGGAACATTTTATATAACATACTTTATGAGGATGCTTATCTAAGGAGATTGATTATTGATCATAAATAAATAAATAACTTAGATGACTCAATTTTTTTATTAAAAGATAATTTTGATGATAAAATGAAGAATTATTCATTTAATGGAGAAAAAACATTTTAATGAAGAAGGGGTTTTTATGGAATTAAATTCTTACACTCTGTAATTTTGCTAAATGTTTGGGTATTGAGTATATAAAAAATAAGGCCAAGTCTAAGACTAATTGGCCGAATCCAAAGCCATCTTAAAAACAAGACATGGAGGCACATGGGTGAAGTAGAACACACATGGCGTGCATATGTATAGGTAGAAATGTGGATCAGCATGTATATGCATTGGTTGTTTTCCTTATTAGGAACGGCAATTTTTAGGCACCATCAGGCCCGAATGGATTTTATTGAGCTGTTAATACCATGTTTCCATATATTAAGAATTTCCAATATGAAAAACTAATTGATTTGGGACTCACTCTTATATATGTACTGCACATTTTAATATGTGGAATGTTTTCATTTTAAATGATGTAGTGTCGAACTAGAAGGGTCAATATGTGTTGTCTTCTACCTTTATCCATCTCAGGTTCTGCATCCATCAAGAATTTCATATAAACACTACTAAGATCAAGACTAGTTATCCACATAGTTGAGAATAAACATGTGAGAAGATCAAGAATATAAGTCTAATATGGTAGAAGTATTTTTCTTTGAAAATAAGTTGAAGTCAAATATATATAGTGAGTATTTTTTTTCAAGAGACCATGAATTATTGAAACAATAGTGTATTATATCGACCACAAGGTGTACATACAAAATATTGAATGTGATATTCTCATGGTAGGGAAATCGACCGCGAGGTTGGATAAACTACTATATGAAATAATTTGTATTACCCATGAGTAATGAAATCAACTGTGAGATGTAACCAACTATATAAAGGTTCAGAAGCTTCCATGAGGTCTGCATCATCCATATGAAGTGAGGAAATTAACCATGAGCTTATCATGGTAGGAGAATCAATTGTATAATCATGTTGGATCTACTATGAGGTATGAGTGACTGGATGATGTTTCCATCCTACCACAAGAACCTATTGAAAGGAATATCAAACATATATTGGTTGTGGATGTGTTATACCATAGAAATACCAAAGATATTAGTAAGGTGAGTTTGATATAACAATGGTGAGTTCAAGATATTGATGCATGCATGCGGTTTTACATGCATTAATGTAACTCAAGGGATAAAAGTAAAGTTATGACTTCTAGGTTCGTGTTGATCTTGAATATGTAAAGAGATCCTCCAAGTAAGATGAGTACTTATAACATGTGTGACATTCATTAAACTTTATGGAATATATTATGGAGATTGAGTCATATCTGGAATTAACATGCATGAAATATGCATTTCACGTACTGTTTTTATGTTGTGAAAAATAATGAGGAGTTATAACGTAAAATAGAGTATTCATGTCATTCATGATTCTGAGGAAATCAAAGATTTCATGTCATTCATTATGTTATCATACCAAAATAATGATAATTATATGATCTATCATATGAGATCATGAATCTATATATCATGTCACAAAGAAGAAAATCATGAAGGATTCAAGAGTTTCAAACCATATAGAGTTATGCCATGTCATGATATTATACCCCTAGTATCATGCATGTTTTTCATGTATGCATATTTATATACAATATTAAATACATGAAAGCATAGAAGTGTCACAAGATTAATAACATAGATAAAGTCACATATAAGGAACTCAATGATGAGTTGTAAGATATGTTAATGAAGATTTAAATTAGCAGAATCATTAGAGAAGATTGAAAAATGTGATATTCAAATATCGCATGGGAGTTATTATCTGAGTCTTCAAGAGATATTATATTATATAAAATATCAGTTTTAAATGTTTTTAAATGACTAGATTGTGTGGATAATTTAAAGTGAACAAATCATGGAAACATTCATGTGGAAACATGAATATGTATTTTCAAGAAATGAGTTCAAATATGAGGATCATATATCAATATTTCAGGAGAATTGAACGTTCAAATATTATGAAAATAATATTCACTTGATATTCATAATATTAATCTATGAATATATATATATACATTCAGGAGACAAAAATGAGTGTGAATTGATAATTAAGAAACCCTTTGGTGTTGAATCAATTCTAAAGATATCCCATCCAAGAAGAAAAAATCAATACATCAACCACATTAATCTTTATTGGGAATCAAAGAAAGATAAGACCAATGCATTCAGGAGGTCACAGATAGTGTAAAGGATAAGAGAGGTATAGAATGATTTTGTTGTAGTGCTTCATCCTATGCATCGAGACTTATAAAAGAAAAAAGATATATTTTGATTCTAAATCATAGTGATATCAAATGAAGAACAAGGCTAATGTGTATGAATTTTTTTGATCATATCTTAGCAGTTGAAGATGTGTTTAATGTTTTGATGAAGGATCATTGAATTTGGTGGTTCTAGTATAAACACCACCACATTTCAATCCAGATGACTAAGTTATGTGAGAAAAAAAAGGGGAAGTGGACGATACCTACCCGGCCATTAGTTTCCTCTTACTAGGATCTTCTAATCACTTGAAATGTAAGTGATAATAAAATGCATGACTCGATAAGATCCAAGAATGGAAAGTAGTGGGTTTTCGAGTATGGTGTTGAACCTTTTAAAAAGCCTCTTTCATTGATATTTTTGTATATTCCAATATTTAATATTGAGTTATGGGTTTAGAGTGCATTAAATATCCATATATCTTAAGTGGTACATAGGTTTAAGTTAAATTGTGAAGATAATTTTAAGAGAATACAAAACTTGGAAAAATTGGTTGGTAAGTGATTCACCACCCCCCCCCCCCTCAATGACCCTAAATGATCCACTAGGCACTACAAGTGGCATTAGAGAAAATTCAGGTTCACCTCTAGTTAGATCTAAACAATTATGAGTTTTTTTACAAAGTTTACTATGTAGTATGGATTTGAAGAAAATCTATAAGTTCCTCAAATGGATAGCTCATATTCTATACCTATTAAATCTTAATTTTAGGTTTCTATCAAAACATTAAATAATATGAAGAAGAAATAGGAAAAGTGATTAAGAAAAATATTAAATAAGGAAAATAAGGATCAATCACCAATTTAATTTGATCAAGTGATAACTTTTCATTTGAAAAAATATGTTATAAGTGATCCTCTGGAAAAAAAGCTCAAGATATAGAGAATATGAAGATGGTGGTTCTATAAAAACCATTAAATACTTATACTCTAAAATTTAAATGTATGTGAAGAATTTTCCTATTAAAGTTATCACATATATACTTGGGTTTATCAAGGAAATACAAGATGAAAAAACACATCTTGAAAAGGAAGTTAAAAAATGGAGTGCGCACTATGAAATAAATTCAAAAGGTGCAATTCTCTCATAGAACTTATTTAATTAAAAGAAGAATATGTGGATATTTAAAATGAAATTATTTTCTTTATTGAAGAAAAATTGAAAATAAGTGATTGTGAGAAAGATGTAACATAAATTTTAATTGATGAAGTGATTCATGCTTTAGATAAGCTATGCAAGATCTCCATAAATATAAAATATAGTCAGATGGAGATCAATGAAAAAAAATTAAAGATCTTGACATATCATTACAATAGGTAAGAAAATAACATGAGAATCAAATAGGAAATTTTAATAGAGATTGTAAAGGTGGGATGAGATAATCGGAGGATGAAAATTTTATCCTCAATATGAAGTACCTTGATATAGAAGTTAAATTGAGAAATTTGGAAGCTATGTTGGTTGAAAGTTCCCATTATATTAAAAATAAGAGAGATACTGAAACAAAAACTTCATAAATAAGTCTTGAATCAAATAAGACACATAGTTTTATAAATAAGACCTTAAAATCATCTAGATAAACATTCACTTCCAGATCATATAAAAAGGTAACTCACTGTTTTATCAATCTATTTTAAATAAATTTTCTTTGACTGGTTATACATATTTTAAATAAAAAACTATACAAATATGGATGGATAAAAATGAAAATAAATCATCTAAATCATCAAGTATGGAGGTTGAAATATCCAAGAAACATTTACCCTTAAATATATCCTAAAAATTTAGCTTTTCCACCAAAATACAACAAGCATATAAATCGGGATAGACCGTGTGTGAAAGAAAAATAAAGAGATTTATTGGAAGGTGATGGTTTTATTGGAAGTTTTAGTATAGGTATATTTATTGTTGAAACAACATGTCGATATGTAAAAATCATAGAATCCTTATAGAAATTGGGAGAAAAGATATTGATATAAATAAAACTACTGGATTCAAGAATAACCCACATAATAATGGGAATTTATCCATTGGGAATATATTTGTATCTCTTGATAATTTCTATGAATATAGTAATGTAATTGACCACTATTATGAGGAGTTTTGTTATTTACCAATCCATCATAACCCTCATATTGATGTAAATAAAATTTCATAATATTTGAAGAAGTAGGTAATGAAAAATGAGAAGTCAACCTCTAGGAGAAAAATAAATAAGAAGACACATGAAACTCCCAAGAAGACAAATATGAAGAATTGTTAATATGTCACACTAGATAAAACAATACAATTATATTATAGTAACATAGGTCACATTATGTAATATTTCAAAATGAACATAAAAGTTAATGTTAATGGTAGTGGTCTAGAAAACAATTTTAAATATGAGAGAGAGATAGTTGGATTGCCATGGTTATTGAATCTCTTAGTGAAGAGTTTGAAAATTTTCCCAAGAAGGGTAACTCAAAGAATGATGATGAGGTGTGTGGAAGGTGCAATAATTCAGGAAACATAGCTACCAAATTCATTACATGTATTCCTAATCAATAGAAGCACATAAAGTATGAAGGTAAAACATCAATGGATTTAAATATGACAACTTTTTTAAATAAGGAATCCCTACCCAAGAGCTTTGAAGTGAATTCACCTCAATATATATTAGTTATATGGGCATACCAGTTGTAGGAGGCTAAGAGGATAGAGAAAAATTAATAGAATCAAACTGATCTTATTTCTTAAGTTGAGAATCCTATTACATCCAAAAATAAATATGAAATAAATAATAATTCCATGCTTCCTTTTGAAATTCAGAAGTGAAAGACCAAATTTTCTAGCATGAATAATGAATATAATGGAGAAACTTGGTTGATAAAATTGTCTCTACCATGTTGTTTACATTGTGTAGCAAGGATTTTCACCTTATTACCTTAATATTTTTTATTGTACTTCTGTGATTTTAATGTAAATAATTTAAAGTGAAGCAAGGAACTGAGTAAGCTATCATGACTTGACAATAATATGGAAAGAAGAAAACTAGAATCATTATTCCAAATTTGGAGAAATTTTAACTATTTCATTCTAGTAGATATTCAATTCAGAGTATATTGGAGACTATTTGAGGAAGAAACCTACCATGATGAATAATAATTGAGTGCATCCCTTGAGGGAGAAAACATGAAGAAGGTTCTTCTAAAAAATAACAATGAAAATTTGAAATTTTTAGACAATTCCTTTTTAAAATAAAGTTGAGGTAAGATAATTACACCTTTCTACCCTTATAATGAATATGTTAAATCTGTGTTAATGTAGGGGTGATGGTTGATGAGAAAAGTAAGTTCAAGGGGGAGTTATATATCATGTACTTGAGTTTCTAATGTATTTATTGAATTTTTTACATGGTATATATATTTTTATTGAAAAATATGATTTTCTAGCTTCTTAAATAAATAATTGAGAATGGTTTCACATGTATGATGACAGAGGGACTGCTTCGAATTCTTTGGTTATTCACTCTTTATTTCTATACCAGTTTAGACCATATAGACTTATATTTTTCTAACTAAAGGTTCATCACTAAGAAAACATGTGATATCAATCCTCCTTCTAATTAATTCATGTTGAAGTAGAAATCATAAGTTATTGGAGAATACGATTCAAGAAAAGTGAGTTTCTACCCCTTATTTAATATTTATTATCAATAAGGGGGAGATGAAAAAGTTTAGTATGTGCACATATTGAATTATAATAATTTAAGGGTATTGGAAACAAAAAAGGGGAGATTGAAGAGTCTATGATCAATTGTTGTATTTTTTGTCAATAAGTATGACCACCTTGGTGAGAAAATGATGTCAATATGTGTGGAAGAAGATAATTTCTTAATGACTAAGACATGTGATAATTATACTTGGAAATATAACATTGCCTACAACATTCTATATAAAGATTTTTGGGTAAGGAGATTTATTAGTGATTAATTAGTGAGTAAAAATAAATAAATGACTTGGATGAGTCAAGTTTTTTATTAAAAGATAATTATGAGGTTGAAATGAAGAATTATCAGTTTGATAAAGTAAGAACATTATAGAGAAGAATTATTTCTTATGAAATTACATTCTTACCCTTAATAATTTTACTAAGTGTTTGGGTATTGAGTATGTAAAAAATAACACCAAGTCCAAGATTGGATGACCCACATCAAATCCATATCGAAATTTTTATGGAGGAGAATGGGTGGAGCAGATCATGTATGTAAGTACGTTTAAATGTATAGAATGCACATGTATAAGCAGGAACACATTCCAATATGTAGATGCATTAGTGGTTAGCCTCACCAAGTGCGGTAACCATAGGGAACCACCAGGTCCAAAAAGCTTTTATTGAGTTGTTAATGTTGTGTTACCATATATTAATCATCTCCAAGCTAAACAACTAATCAATGTGGGACTCACTCTTATGCATGTAATATACATTTTAATATGTAAAATCATACATTTATATGATTTTTCACCAAACTGGAAGGGTCCATGTGTGTTGTATTATACCTTCAGTCATCCATGGTTCTACATCCATCAGGTTTTCATACATATGCTACTAAGATCAAGTCGGTCTCACCATATAGTTTAGAATCAACATGTGATAATCTTGAGAATTCTACTATGATATAGAAAAATTATTCTTCTATGAAATTGATTTTAATACAAGTATATACAATAAATAGTTTTTGAAAGTGATTGTGCAGTGTTGAATCAACTTTATATTGTATCATCAGCAAGGTGTGCATCCAACGAATTGACCATGAGCTTCACATGCCAGGGTGATTGACTATGTGGTAGGCTAACCTAGTGTATGAAATAAGTTTCATCAACCATGATTAATGAAATAAACCATGATATGTAACCAACCACATAAAGAATAATGAGCTATTGTGAGGTCTTCATTGATCGTATAAAGAGATACAATAAACCTTGTGCTTTTCATGGTAGGACAATAAACCATATGACCTACTATGAGTATTCTAATCAACCATGAGTAATGGATATTTCATGAGTATGAAAATAGACTATAAGCGAGGGGAAGACTACATTATGGAATGTTGGGATTGATTGTGCAATGCATTGGATCTACCATGAGGTATGACCGACTGCATGATGTTTCCATCCAACCATAAGGACCTATCGAAAGTAGGATCATCAGTACATTGGTAGTGGATGTGTTCTTCTATGGAAATATCTAATATATTAGCAAGGTAAGTTTAAGATATTGATGTTCAGTTCGAGATATTAATCCATGCATGCAGTTTCACATGCATGCATGTAAAATGATGGCTAAAAGGAAAGTTGTGACTTTCTGGTTTGTGTCAATCATGAATTGGTCAAGATATTCTCCATGTAAGATGAGTTCATAACATGTGTAGAATTCATGAAATTTAATTTCATGTATCATGGAACTCAAGTCACATTCGAAATTATCTTTCATGAAAAATTCATATTACATATTGGTTTGATGATATAGAAAATAATGAGGAGTTATACTGTAAAACAATGGAGTCATATCATGCATGATTTTGAAGAACTAATATATTTAATGAAATGTATTTTTTGATCATACCAAACTTGTGAAAATGGTATAATAAATCATGTGATATTGTGAAGCTATGTCTCATGTCACAAAGAATAAAATTCATGAAGGATTTAGGAGATTCACATCGTAGAGATATATGCCATGTCATAGTATTATACCCTAGTTATTATTCATGTTTTTCATGCATGCATATTTATATATAGTATTAAATACATGCAGATGTGGAAGTATCACAAAATTCATATATGAGATAAGGTCGTGGGTATTTTTATACCAAGTGAGGAATTAAATTTTAGGTTCCATGATATGTGGATGAATATTAAAATCCTTGTAATCAGTAGAGAAGATTGAGAAATGCAATGTTCAAATGTCATATGGGAGTTATTATCCATGTATTCAGGAGATGTTATATTAAATATAATATCAGTTTTAATTTTTTTTAAATGGTCATATATGCAATAGAATTTAAAGTTCACAAATCATGGAAATATTTATGTGTAAATGTTAATATATATTTGTAGGAAATTAGTTCAAATATGAGGATCATTTACCAATATTTTTGGAGAATAAAATGTTCGAATATTATGAAAATAATGTTCTTTTTATATTCATAATATTTCTCTATGAATATATATTCATACATTTGAAAAAATGAGTGTGAGTTGATAATTGATAAACCCTTTGATGTCTAATCAATTCTAAAGATATCCCATCAAAGAAAAAGAACATGATATTTTCACCACCTAAATATTTATTTGGTATCAAAGAAAGAGAGGACCACTACATTTAGGAGTTCCTATGCAGTGAAAAGGAGAAGATAGGTAGAGACCGATGTTGTTTCAAATTTGAATCTAATATATCAAAAATCACATAAGATTGAAGATCCAATGTGATTTCAAATCATAGTGATACCGAGTGTAGAATAAGTCCAATGTGCATGAAGTTTTATTAATCAGATCCTAGAAGTTTAAGACATGTTTTATGGTTCGAGGAAAGATCACTGATATTGGTGGTTCTAGTATAAACAATGCCACCATCTAGGTTGGAGGACTAAGATATGTGAGATAGTAAAATAGAAGTGGATGATACATGATTGACCATTGTGTTTCACTTACTATGAACTTGAAATTAATTCAAATCCAAGTGATAATAAAATTCATGACTTAATAAGATTTGATCAAAACTAGTAGTAGGTTTTATGGGATGGTGCTGAACCTTGTAAAAAAACATCTTGTGTAGATGTTTGTGTTTATTCATGTATTGTATATTAAGGATTACATTAAATATTCACATATCTTAACTAGGATAGAGGTTCATGTTAAATAGGGCAGATAATTTGAAGAGAAAGTGAAACTTAGTAATATTATATTTTCACTTATTCATCCCCCCCCCCCCCTCAGTGACCCTGCAAGATTCACCAAGCACTAAAATCAATTTTTCCAATAAATAGGATTCACATATATCAAATTTTTCATAATTGAATGAGTCAAAAAATCCATATATATGTATTCTTTGAACACATTTCTCATTTATATGTCTAAGGAAACAATGTCAAAGGTGGGTGGGAATAAAATTAACTCTAACCTTCTTATTCCGGATTTTATTTATAGGATTATCCATGTATATACTATATAAAACATTCATTAAATTTCCAATTCTATATAAAATTTTATTTTTATATATAGACCAACTATTTTTATTAATAATTAATGTAAATCCCTTTTTATGAAAACAATATACCTAAAACAAATTTATTTTTATGGTAGAAACATGATACCAATTTTCTAATTCTAGGATTAATCCACTTGGTAAAACAAGATAATAGATGAAAAATTATAATGCATCGACTCTTTCCCAATTTTTGACATGAATATCTACTTCACCCTTTTTAATTTTCCTTTTTATTTCTGGGTATATGTTTTTTAGCACAAATGTATAACGCACACTCAGTATCTAATACCCATGAGTCAGAGTTAGTGAAATTTAATTCTATAACATTAATATTTAGGAGTTTTGAATGATTATACTTGAGAACACTTCTCATCCTTATATTAGTAATTTAAAATTATTTTATTGGTCATACCTATGAATGATATCAGTATGATTTCTATAAAGAATTATATAATATATAACAAGGTCATATTAGTGGGTGAGTATAATTATTTATATCTTTTCATCAAGGACTTTTAATGAAAGTGATCCCACTAAAAATGACAACTCAATACATCATATCCATTTAGTGATCCAATATTCATATTTTACTATGTTTTGGGTTGCTTTATCATTTCTCCCATCACATAGCTATTTAAGTAGGGAATCATCTCAATCATAAAAGTTATGACTCTTCAATAGCTGAGTGAATATATCTTTATAAAAATCCATCATATGGATTCACTCAACTCTATTACTCTAGTAACCTAATCTTTTTAGGGTCTCCTAGGTAGTGTAACCCAAATAAAACACCAAAAGAAAGCTAACAAAGGAAAATATAGGGGCACCCGTCATTATAAATACCTGCCTAACAATACAATATAGAGTTACTTATTACTTTCTTACCTTGCATAAGATAATATAGGGGTAATCAAACTTATCATGACCTTCCTGGTTGGATGATCAAGGTCTTTATAGGAGCTTCTTTGGAATAAATCTCACACTCGATAATCAAGAGACTTTCATTTTAAAGTCTCACCCATTTAATACACATCATATGCAAATTAAATTAATAACAATTACATCTTATGAAATCATTATCTTCTCATGTTTTATTTCCTTTTGTGTATGTATGATTTTAATGATTTAGATTTTAAAATCCTAATTCAAACCACCAAATTAACGTATTCATGGCACATTGTATTTAACTCTTTATACAACCCACAGTTTGTGTTGATCACCAAAAAATAAAAGCCAAGTACATTTATACATATCCAAATTAACCATATAGATGAGGTATATGAACATTTCATGTAAAGTTTTAGAGTTATATGAGTTTCATAATCTCTACATGAGTAATCTTGGAGTGACAAATAGAGAACCCTATTCACTATCCAAGACAAAGCATAAGCTGCCAGGCCAGTGGGTGGTCTGACCCCAAGTCCCTCTCCCTAGGGATACTTTACTCAATTGAGATTTCAATTCATGATTTTTTTAATACCAAATATGCACAAACTATATTCAACAACTATTCTTAAGTACATAAAACTAAAAATAAAATGAGGTCAAGTTATATTAAAACTAAATTTCATAGAGTCATACTTAGCATGTAATAAAAGGATTTAACTCCTAGAAGGAGTTTAACAATTAAACTAAATTATACACAATATTCACATTTCATAAAAAATTACTAAATATGACTATATAAGGAATAAATGTTAAATAAATGTAAAATTCAAATATTTAAACAATAGATAATCATTTATGAACTATTTATAAATAAATTTATTCATAAACCCTTTTATAAATTAGTAAAAATTATAGAAATTCTATAATTTTGATTATAAACACTTTTATAATATATCCAATAAGAACTCTTTCATGTTATATGACATTTAAATTTATTATTCAAAATTGTTATCAAAATAATTTTTTGATATGGTGTAAATAATATATTTAAATAAGGTCCTATTATAATTTAAAGAATTTAAAATTAACAAATTATAAATAATTAATAATTATAAATATAAAAACTTTTATATTTTCTCCTTATTTCATAATTTATAACCTTTTATAAATTATATCTTATGATTTCTAAATAAAAATTTTATTTCTAGATCATAAAATATTCCATATAATTTAGAAAAAATGTATTTTAAATATTATCATTTAATATTAAAGAATATTTAAATGTTTCATAAACATTTATTCAATTAATTACAAACACTTTATAATTAATAAATATCCCATTTTTAAATTTCTAGAAAATATAATTTATAAACATTTTATAAACTATAATTCAAATCTATCAAACTAAATTTTTAAATCATTTAAGGACCGCCACTGCTTAGACTATATTATTTCCATGAACTACCCCGGGTCAAACCAAAGTTGGTCACCTGAGCCAGTCTGTGGTATGGCCTGAATGATGTTCCCGATCCCCAGGGGCTGACAACTAGTGTCGGGCATCAAGATTAAACAGATGTGAATGATTTGTCCCATAAATGAAAGAAAAATAGAAAAAATAAAAACTGAACAATGAAAACGAAAACTGGTAGCAGCGAGAAAATAAAACTTTACATACCTCCATGTGACCCTATGGGTCACCATCGACCTCAATCCAACGTCGCACTATGATGACCGAATCTAAGCAAGAAGCATCACCCAAAGCTAAAAAATATATAAACTATAGGTGTGAGTATTAAAACTCAGTAGGAATGCCCAAACAATCTATTCCCAAGTGACTTTATTTTCAATAAAAGATTCATCAATTTCAAGTTTGAAATAAAATGTATAAAACTAGGTTTTCACACACTTTCTTATTAAAACAAATCATGGTCCATTTCCATATTTCAATTAAAAACCAGATTCCCTTTTTATGAAGAAGACATTGGCATTTTAAAGGAGGTGATGTTTACACTAAAAAGGGAGGGAGTGTAAAACATTTTCAAAACCTTTTTCCATAGACACTGGAACCCATTTTATCAATTTTAACAAAAATATTCACTATAAAAGTAAACAATATCAACAAACATACAACAAAGACATCGGAAAAAAACCAAACAAGAGTAACCAACCAACACATGCATCTCAATCATCTTTCGTAGATAACTAAGTACCAAACAACATGGGAGAACCTAGGAGCTCATGAATAATCTAGAACATACTATACATGTGACTCGTCTTGAAGGCATTCCCTACTTGATGACCTCATAACGCCCAAATGCCCGATCATCTCCCTACCTGGCCTGACCGAGGGGCCCAATCCCATAGTAATGATAACAAAATAACCTCTTGCTATGGGCCACCAGCTAGGGCAGTAACCTAGACTAGTGCAGCAATTGTTCACCAAAAATTCACTCTCTATTCTAGGTTCCCATGTTTATACTAAAAAGGTGGTGATCTAACAATGTCAAACAAGTATCTAGTCACAAACACATTCATCACACACAACCAACACACACAATGAAGTCGCCACCAAGTCACCTTAAGGAACAATTCCTTTTCCTTTCAAAAATTTTATCTCAACAGATTTTTACACGGTGGACCTCCCACAACATAAAATAAAACCAATGCAAGTGGACCATACAAGGAGAGTTTTCAAGATAACCACTTTTACAAAAATGTCAACCTAGCCTTGCACAACCATCACATGCTAAACCATTTCTTAAAGAACCACATGCACGCCACTTTGAAAACCATAAACACACTTGGAAATCTGTTTAAGAAACCCAAACCACCATTTTAAATCTAAAACACAGTTACAAAGGCCAAAGTGGAATTTCATCAATCACTTGATGTGAAAAACTCAATCAAGTCATCTATTGAAATACATTACATGAGAAAAACCAATCCAATTTAAGACATAAAATTTTACTAACAATTATATATCAATAATTAAAAACTAGATGTGAAATTCATAAAATAAATGATTCTTAAATTTAAAGGTTGATGCATAGATATCCTACCTCACGGTGGAACCAAACTGAACATTCGGCCATTTTCACTTTCTAACTAAGAGGTGATGCTCCCCCATTGAGCATATGCATCTTCACATACATATAAGGACACGTATCCCCTATTTGTGCACTTGCATGGCCATAAACGTGTGGAAGAGGATCCTTACATATATGATTATATGCATATACTTGTCTCTACTCACCTACATATGAATTTCTATATATATTCATAGGCACACCTAGCCTCATATATATATGTATATTCACTACCATGGATGAATATACATATAATGGGGGAACCTTCATATATATATATATATACCTATGCATATGTAGAAAAGTCTCCTTAGATCTGGAAAATTGAAACCAAAAATTAGTGACCAATGCAACTTAATTAAATAAAACAAGAATCCATAAACATCATAATACCCTAAAATAAAATTAATCCAAAATAAAGGAACCAATATTATTTATAAATAAACAGACCATTCAAGAAATCAAGGTCTAAGGAATCACCATTTTAAAGTGATCAGTGAAAAAAGGGCCTTTAAGTTTTTCACACCCCAAATACATTTACCAAAAACACTTCAAATTCCATTTCTAATAATGTGAAATCCCATTTTCATTAAGCATTTTCCAAATGGACCTTACCTTTTTTAACCACTTACCAAAACCTATTTCAAGTCCAACCAGGCTAAACATCAAGGAACACACTCAGAATCATTTTTAAAACACTAAAAGCATCACTTATTTGATTTTTAGAAAAATATGTAACCATTTTAGGGAAAGTTGAAAAAAGAGAGAAGTGGATTTCTTGGAGAATTTGTTCTAGAGTTCCCTTTTCATTTGATTTTCACGCCCATGTCTGTACATGGTTCACCTATGGGTGTTCCATCATCCAATGACACCCTCTAAATTCCATGAAAAGATCCAAATCATTTTTAAAACTATCACTTGCTTTCCAAACCCAACTCATCAATTCCAACTCATTCCAAAAGTAAAAATGAACATTTTAGAAACCAATAAAGCTTTCTCAAACAACTTACAAATCACACCACAAAATCACTATGCTTCACATAAAATCATGAATTGCAACCCAACCATTTTAACACAATAATTATAAGGGAAAACAATACAAAAATCATCCAACTTCACTATTAAAGTCAAATTAACATTTAACCACGCACATTTGGCATACACAAACATAGGCATAATTAAAGGTTCACCTTGAAATCTATTTTTAACAATTCATTTCACCAAGGAAACACAAAAAAAATGTAACCAAGAGTATTAGGGTGGTGATAATAATGTTAAAAAAATTAACTAATAACACACAATCATCATATGGATTGAATTGGAAAGAAAAGGCATGGAAACAGCTACTGGTTTAGTGTGAATGCAACTGCACTTCAACGGAAGGGAGAGTAAGACCTCACGGACCCTTCGCACACCCTAAAATCCAATAAAATCGAGTTACAAACAACCCCAAACATATATGGTTTGGATAAAGTAATAAAACCCCAAATCAAGGGAAAAATGCAATAGAGAGTGGTCGCACTGGAGAGGGAGACGCGACCGAAGAGGGTTGTGTCAGAGGTAGGGTTGCGTTCCAGGAGGTCTGCTGGAGGAGGGTCGTGCACCAGGAAGGGAGGCTAAAGGAGGGACACATGTCAGTAAGGGATTCCAAAGGAGGTACTTCCAGTGAAGTAAGCGTGTCTAGAGTAGAGGTAAACTGAAGGTAGGGGCGGTCGAAGCAAGGGGTTGCTGGTGAAAGGTGGCGCAAGGGGGAGGTGGTCCAACCGAAGAGGGGAGCGTGCAGGTGGTCGCGCAGGTAGGGGAAACAAGGTGGGGGTCATGAAAGGGGTAGGGTAAGGAGAGGCAATTAGGGTTTTAAAAATAATAATACTTTAATACTAATAATAGTTTAAATAATAATAATAATAACAATCATAATCATAATTTTTCTTAATAATAATAATAATAAGAATAATATAATTGTTATTATTATTAATCAATCTATTAATTTTGATATTTTTTTATTTTTTAACTAATTTTATTATTTTTAGACATTGAACAGACCGGATGGTTTGGCCGCACGGTCTGCCAAACCGTGCGCCAACCATGCACAAGCCAAAAACTCACCTGGTAGTTTTAAAATCTAAAAAAAAACTACCCAGGACTCAAACCAAACCTAAACCAAAAAAATTCCAGACCAAGAAAAATATTGAATAAACGAGTGTCTAGGGTTGTGGTGTGACAATTCTCCCCACCACAGATACTTTCCTCCACCAGAAAGTCACCAAGCCCAGAGATAGCCAAAACTCGATTCCATGCCCAGACAAAACCAAGGAAAACCATAAATCCTGGGACGACCTTACTCTCCATAGGTCACACTCGACCGATTCAAGAGGAAACCAGAGCCCAATATTGTAGGGAGAACACAAGGTGGTTCTCCCCACCATAAGAACTCAACTAGCTCGGGAACTTTAAAACCAAAACTACATCGCCAAGACTTAAACAAGAAACACACTACGAGGGAACCCATAAAACTGGGACACCAGAACAAGAGAACCAACACAACCCTTTCTCCACATTAACCAAAAAAACCCAACAAGGCTGGGAACTCCAGACATGAACTTAATATAGCTCCCTTAGCATGAGAGTAACCATATCACCACCATAGTCAGATTCCCAACACCAAGGAAAACCCACAAAAATAAATTTGAACCAAACAAAATACCCGAACACACCTTCAAACATTGATCTTCCCAAACACTTACATCTACAAATGAGCATAACTAGAACCCAAAATGAAATAAACCCATGCAAGGACCAAACATCCTCTAAGAAAAACAAATGACTCCAAAATCCAAATTCAAACAGTTAGGACTGCTTAGATAAAAATAGAACAAATCCATTATAACTTTACAATGACTTGATGAAATTACAATGGTAAGGGAAAAAGAATAAAGAAACATTAAGTTTCTTTTTTCCAATATGAAAGACAAATAATCAGGATAAGGTATAACATACCCCTGACAACCCTGGCTGTAAGAAAGCTTCTCCCTAAGACCTAAGGTTGGGGCCTCTAATGGATAAAGCATCTCCTAACTCACAATCAGGAACGATCATCCCTCAGTCACAAATCCTTCTTCAATCAACTCTTCCTATAAGACTTCTCCCGACGACCTGAACAACCACATAGAGTGAAGGACTTAAGAGGGGCGTGACAAGACATATTCGAATTCTCAAACCCACCCCACCGATGGCGCACCAAGAAGAGTTCTGAAAAACTAGATGCTAGAACTAATGAAGAAGACTCCTTAGGAACAGGTTCCTTTAGCCTACACTTCTTTCCAAATAGGGAACCCTTATGAACAAAAATAGGTGCCAGGTTTCCAAAAACTACTAACTACACCCTAGGAACCATCTCTTTAAAGTGGTTAACATAAACATTTACCAACCTCTAACCCTACCAATAATTCTATAACGTGGCCACCTTCCTCAACTTCACCTCCTCAGGTATGAACCCTAAGATAAAGGTGGCCTCATACATTTTCCATGTCACCCAAACTTACAATGAAGATGGGACAACCACCTTCCACTAGTCCAAAAATGGACTCTCTAACAACTCCAAAACAACACAAACCTTGATAGCCTTGGGAGTTCCAAACACCCTGAAGACACGATCTACCTCTTAAATCCATATACCTGCCACTAACAGACCTCTAACACCACGAAATATAGGCAACATCCAATAAAACTCAATAATTGGGCAAGACTCATTAGAACTTTGAGGGATTTTTCTGGGTGGCACATTCCGAAAAACACAAAGAACACAAACCAAAACCAATATCAAACCAAAGCATGACTAAAAGCAACACCTCAAGCCAAATCAATAGGATTGTAGACCGAAACCATGCCAACAATACCAAAATTCATGTCTTTTAAAAAATTCCATTTCCATCAATGCGTGACAACACACACATTCCACACACACCCCCACATGTTCAAACATTCATGAGGAGTATCTAAGGTTTCACCCAAACCATTTCTTTACCAATTCAAATCTGATACCAAAGTTTCAAACTAGAAATTTTTCCATTAAACCCCACTTCACAAATTTAATTCCATTTTAAAGAAAAAAAATTTGTTTCAAAATCCCTTTTCATTTTCAAAAACACACTTACACTAACCAAAACCACAACAAATCATAACTTACACCAAACCAGCAGAATGAGGAAATAGTAGTCACGCTTAACCTAGTGACATGGTAGTGATCCATGCCCCAAGAAAGCATCAAAAACTATAAGGTACTTGAACTGTGCACTCTAACTCCACATAGGTCACTACTCAATGTACGATCGTGACATGACACCAACTTGACTCCATTGTCATACCTTAATCTAAAACAAGGACAAAAGACTCAATTCCCAGAATACCCCTGGTAACTCAAGTCTTTTCATGAGTGGTGGTGATTAGGAACCAACCCATAACCTACCTCCTAAGCCCTGACAGTCCTAATCTCCAACTACTAGACACCCCAAATAACAAGGGCATACTCTGATACTATTTTTTTCATGAACCATTCCAGGTCGACCCTGAGTCGATCACCCAAGCCGGTCTTCGGCATGGCCCAAAGGGCGTTCCCAATCCCCACGGGCTGGAAACCAGTGTTAGGAAACAAAATTAAACAGGTGGGAACAATTTAGCCAATAAATGAAAGAAAAATAAAAAAAATGAACAATGAAATCAAAAACTAGTAGAGGTGATAAAATAAACTATACATGCCTCCATGAGACCCTAAGGGACACAACTGACCTCAATCCAACATCATACTATGGTGACCAAATTCGAGCAAGAAGCAGCACTTGAAGCTAAAAACAAAGATAAACTATAGGCATGAGTATTAAAACTCAGTTGGTATGCCCAAACAATCTACTCCCATTTCATTTCCTTTCAATAAAATATTCATCAATTTCAAGTTTGAAATACAATGTATAAAACTAGGTTTTCACAAATTTTCTTCTTAAAAAAATCACGGTTTATTGCCCTCTTTCAATTAAAACCCATATTCCCTTTTTAAGAAGAAAACAATGGCATTTTAAAGGAGGTTATATTTACACTAAAAAGGGAGGAAAGAAGTGTAAAAAATTTTCAAAACCTTTTTCCATAAACACTTGAAACCATTTTATCACTTTTATCAAGATGATGCACTACACAAGGAAACAAGATCAATAAACATACAACACGAGCAATAGAAAAACACCACAAAAGATTAACTGACCAGAACATGCATCTCAATCATATACTACAGATAACTAAGTACTATAAAATATGGGGGAACCTAGGATCTCATGAATAATCTAGAAAATTCTATACATGTGAATCATTCTCTACTCGATGATGTCATAACACCCAAATTCTTGATCGTCGCCCTACCTGACCTAACCGAGGGGCCCAATACCATAACAATGATTAGAAAATAACCCCTGTTATGGGCCACTAGCTAGTTCAATAACCTAGAATAGTGAAGAAATAATTCACCGATAATTCTCTCACTATGTTAGGTTCTCATGTTCAGACTAAAAAGGGGGTGATCCAACAATGCCAAACAAGTATCCAGTCACATGCATATTCATCACACACAATGAAGTCACCCCTGAGTCACCTCAAGGAACAAGTCTCTTGCCTTTCAACTATTTGATCTTCCAATGTAGTGGACCTCTCATAACATACAACAAAATCAAGGCAAGTGGACCATCCAAGGATAGTTTTCAAGATAACCAATTTTTCAAAAATGTCAACCGAGCCTCGCAAAATCATCACATGCTAAACCATTTCTTAAAGAACCACACGCACACCACTTTGAAAACCATAAAAACACTTGGAACCCCATTTAATAAAACCAAACTACCATTTTAAATCCAAAACACATTTATAAAGGAAAAAGGGGAATTTCATTAAGCACTTGATGTGAAAAATGAAATCGGGTCATTTATTATAATACATTACATTAGAAAACCCAGTCCAATTTAAGACATATAATTTTACTAAAAATTCTATATCAATAATTAATTTAAAAACTAGATGTTAAATGCACGAAATAAATGATTCTTAAATTTAAAGGTTAATACATAGAGATCCTACCTTAAGGTGGAATCAAACTGAACATTCGGTCTTTAGCACTTTCTAACTAAAAGGTGATGCTCCCCCCACTGAGCATATGCATCTTTACATGCATATAAGGACACCTAGCCCATATTCACACACCCATATGTCCATGAACATGTTCAGGGGGATCCTTACATCTATGCTTATATGCACATACCTGTCTCCACTCACCTACATATGCATTTCCATATATACGCATAGGAACACCTAGCCCCATACATGTATATTCACTATCATGGATGGATATACACATAATGGGGGAACCTACATATATATATATACTTACCTATGCATATGCAATCCAGTTTCCTTAGGCCCGGTGACTCGAAACCACAAAGAAGTGTCTAATGTACCTAAATTAAAAAAACAGGAATCCATAAACATCATAATACCCTAAAATAAAATTAATCCAAAATAAAGGAACCAACATTATTTAGAAACCAAGAGAACGTTCAAGAAATCAAGGTCCAAGGAAACACCATTTTAAAGTGAGTAGTGCCAAATGGGCCTTTAAGTTTTACACACCCCAAATACATTTACCAAAAATAATTCAAAATTCATTTCCAATAATGTGAAATCCCATTTTCATTAAGCATTTTCCAAACAAGCCTTACCTTTTTTAACCACTTACCAAAACCTGTTTCGAGGCCAACTGGGCCAAACATCAAAGAACACACTCAGAATCATTTCTAAAACACTAGAAGCACTACTTCTCTGATTTTTATAAAAACATGGAACCATTTTAGTGAAAGTTGAAAAAGGGGAGAAGTGGAGTTCTTGAAGGATAATTTTTTCTATAGTGCCCTTTTCATTTGATTGCACACCCATGCGTGCACTTGGTTCACCCATGGGTGTGCCATAATCCAATGACACCCTCTAAATTCCATGAAAATATCCAAACCATTGTAAAAACTATCAATTGATTTTCAAACCCAACTCATCAATTCCAACTCATTCCAAAAGTTTAAATGAACATTTTAGAAACCAATAAAGCTTTCTCAAAAAACTTACAAATCACACCATAAAATCGCTATGCTTCACATAAAATCCCTAATTACAACCCAACCATTTTAACAAAATAATTATATGGGAAAATGACACAAAAATCATCTAACTTCACTATTAAATACCAATTAACATTTAACCACGCATATTTGGAATACGCAAACATAGGCATAATTAAAGGTTCACTTCGAAAGCTATTTTTAATAATTCATTTCACTAAGGAAACACCATAATAATTTAACCAAGAGTATTAGGGTGGTGTGAATCATGTCAAAAAAATTAATTAATAACACAAAAGCATCATATGGATTAAATTGGAATGAAAAGGCATGGAAACACCTACTGGTTGAGTGAGAATGCAATCGTGCTTCAACGGAAGGGAGAGTGAGACCTCACGAACCCTTTGCACACCCTAAAATCCAATAAAATAAAGTTCCAAACAACCCATAACATCTAGGGTTTGGATAAAGAAAGTAAATCCCAAATTAAGGGAAAAATGCACCGGAGAGTGGACACACCAGAGATGGAGATGTGGCTGAAGAGGGTTGTGCCGGAGGTAGGACCACATGCTAGGAGGTTGGATGGAGGAGGGTCACACACTGATAAGGGAGGTCAAAGGAGGAACTATCAGAGAGGGAGGTGCAACCAAAGAGGAGGGCGACTGGAGGTAGGGGCGGAAAGAGCAGGGGGTCACTGGTGAAAGGTGGTCTATCCGGAGAGGGGAGCACATAGGAGGTCACACAGGGCAGGGAGAAACGAGGTGGGGGTTCCATTATAGGGTTATGGGGAAGGAGAGGCAATTAGGGATTTTAAAAAAATATTTTTTTTAATAATAATAATAATAACAACAAAAATAATAATAATAATAACAATCATAATAATAATTTTTCTTAATAATAATAATAATAATAATAACAACAACAATAGTATTATTGTTGTTGTTGTTGTTGTTATTAATCACTATTTTAATTTTTTCAAATAATTTTATTATTTTTAGACACTGAGCAGGATGCACGGTTTGGCCGAAAAGTTTTCCAAACTTTGCGCCAACCATGCGCATGCCAAAAACTCACCCGACATTTTTAAAATCCAAAAAAAAATTACCCATGACTCAAACCAAACCTCAATCGGAAAAATTCTAGACCAAGAAAAATATTTAATAATGGAGTGTCCAGGGTTGGGGTGTGATCATTATAGTCCTTAAATGGTGGTTGTTTTGAACAGAACCGCTTTATGTAAAGGTAATAGAGATAACCACAACTAATGAAATTTCATGGTGCTCTATTATATAGTCATTTGGAAAGACCATGAGGACTTATACATTGTGGATCTGGTCATGGTTCCTAGATAATCCTAGTAAAGAACCACTATGACTAGTTCTACACTATGGTGATAGTGATGTTTTCCAAAAACATGGATTAAACATGTTTAATCCTTAAAGAAAATTTCTTTGATATCACTAATGTGTTTTGTTGGATCATTGTATGAACCTGGAAATAAAAGAAAAACCAAACACATTTATAATCTATCTCTAAGGATCAAACACATAAATGCATCTTAAAAACAGAGCATACAAAAACATACCTCAAACTCTAGAATATCATCAGCTTCCATATTATTGTTTTATATAGTACACTTGATAATGGTCACAAGGAGAAAGAAATGTATGCTTCTTTCCTTCTAATGGGGGACACTGACTATTGTATCTACGAACATTTTGTGAGGACTCCCGAATGATTCAAGGGGTGTTAGTGCCTTCATAAAATAATGAACGAGATTCAGGAAGGGAGGGAGCTTTGTCTAGTTTGCATGCAATTAATTATAAGTGTCTATCACAAAATGGGAGACGATCACATCCTCTTATATATCAATCCATAATTCTCTTCATTTAATGAAGGGTGTTGTCTATATCATAACATGTCGGGTGTTATCTCATGGAACCCGAACGTTATAGTCTATTGATGTTCATTCATTTAAAACATCAATGAATGTGATGGGCTAGCCCAAAATGATCTATATATGGATCATAAATAAAGAGAATTTTTTTGGAAGGAACTTGAAAACCGCATGAATCATATGCATGGAAAAAGTGATTTCAGCCATAGACCACAACATCATATGGTGTAGTGACTCCCATTTAAGTGAACATACAACACCTTGCCCATACCATAGATATAAGGGAAGGTATTCCAAGGGAATATTTTTATCCCCCTTAATCTTTTGAATCAAATAACCATCTTCTCTCATTATTTCTTCCACTTTCCATGGTTTTCTCCTTTCTTGAGAGATTCTATACATTCCTTTTAAGAGAAGGATGTCACCACATGTTTATTAGTAAAGAGACTTAATTAAGTTAAATTTGATCCTACATGGGCTAACCAATTATAAAAAACAAGAGTGATTATACAGAATCTTCAAGGCTATCCATTCACATTTATCAATATAGAACTGGCTTATAATTCAACTCTTTATGGATTTACAAACAAATTTTCAAAAAAATTTAAGAACCTATACTTATCTCAACAAACACATCAGAACATTCAAGTGAAAGTTATTTAACTTCTCTATTTTGTCATATAATCACTCCCACTTGATGATTATAAAAATCTTAACCATAACATGGATGGGGGAGTGAGAATCATACCACAAACATTAGCTTTTTTAGGGTTATCTAGTGTTCTAAAATTTAAAGGAAATACCAAATTTATGGAAGAATGCTCTTCTAGATATCTCCCCCTCAAGGGATTAATTTTATACTACATTACTTTAAATTCTAATCATTTAATCACAATTAGACTGACATGGTAAAGGTTGGATCATCCAATGCTTATCAGTTGTAGCATTGGGCCTGATACTTCTTCCTCAACTCAGTGACATTTTTCCTTGAAGTTTTTAAATGTATATAATTATTCATTATTTCATCCTCTTTAGGTTTACATATTTGTGCTTTATTGGAAAACATGAATTTTTTTCAATCTCAGTTTTCTTCTTAACTAGAGTAGTTTTCTTTTCTTAAGATATAAAATCCACTTTCACCTTTTTTGTTTTCTCCAACTTCATTACCTCTTACAAATGGGTTGTCTATACAACCAAACACTTATTTTTAACTTTCTAAGAAATATTCTTTTGTGTTTAATTATTCTTTTCAACATCATATTTATAATTAGAAACCATTGGTTCTATACCTTTATCACTTTCAATATATTTTTAACCAGGCATCCATGTCATGCATTTTTTTGAAATATGGTATGCCTTTTTTTACCTTCTATACACACCTTCATCAAATTATGGGTTACCATTATTATGAACCCATTAAACCTCTTAATTATGAATGTATACAACCATACCAATCTAGTTATCACTTTCCTAAATTGATTCCCTTTTGGTTTTCAGATCGATCCCTTCATTCTTGAGTTTCATGGATATCTTGCAATGATCGAGGATTTGGCCTCACATTACATAGTAGAATCATTTCTTCCTAATAGGTTGAACATCTTGGTAAACTTTATTCATCAGTTTATTGGGAGCATTTAATTCAAAAACTTTCTTCCTAGATCTATCTCCCAAACCATACTTCCATTATGTACTCATCTTCTTTATAGTATATGGTTTCTCTCTCTTATATTCAGTATATTAATGATACATGGAGTTTTTTTACTGGAATTAATCAAATTAGTTACCACCAATGTTTCACAATTTATAAAAAATTTCAAAAATATAAAATATGTTCCCTATGGAAAGATTATTTATTTTTTGTGAGGTCTACTTCACTCTGGATGGTTTCATTCTTTATTTTGATTCTCTCCCACTTATTTTATGGATTATTTTACTTTTATATACTAAAATATTATTTTATAAATCAATAGGCATGTGCCCAAATATCTAATAGCACCAATTCCTCCCAATGAATCTTATTCTTTTGCATGTGCATGCAGTCTATTTAGATCAACATGCTTGTTTCATTTAGTTTAGAACCCTAAATTTTTGTCATTATTTTAGGGGTATTTTTTTGGGATATTCTCAAATTTTCCATTGATGATGTGGTGGGTGTTTTGGTATTTTTATCCTTCCACATTTTTATAGAAATTAACTTTTTTATTGTATTTCTAGGAAGATAACTTCAATATTAATTAATTTTAACTAAAAAAGGGGTTAACAATTTCAATGAAATTGAGTTGTAATATTATCCACAAGATATAAAAATCCGTGTTTCACCAATAGGAGTCTTATTTGAAGTATGAATTACTATAGATGTTAGTGTGATAGGAGTTATCTTCTCAAGTTTTTGGAAGGTCTGTCTTGGATTAATTATAAATTCTTCAATTATTCTCCATGCTCTAAGAACTTCATGTTGAGGGGATATTTCAAAGCCTAAATCGATTTAAATATCTCTTACAAATATCACTTTAACTTCTAATTTTGTCTTTTATTATTTTTGGTAACCTCGTGCAGTAAACTGTCAATCTCTTTTACTCTTTTGGATTTCACATCAAGGTGTGGATCTTTGACATTCACTGTAAATTTATAAAGATTATCTTAGGCATGGATTACTTTAGTAACAACAGTTTTGAACACATAATTCTCATAAAATGATCTTTACAAGTCTTCAATATCTTGAACATAACTTTCATTGCAAAGTGAGACTATTCATCCTCTGATCTCACTAGTTTTGTGAGGGTATTGAATATTCCAACCTTTATAGCTAATGCCTCTTCCATAGAATCAACATATTTTATTAGATGTCTTTTCTCATTAATATGTCTCGTGATATAGAAAAATATTTATGTAAATACTTAAAGATGATTTGTTTTTTATGATCTTTGACTTTAAAATATAAATTTCTAAATACTTCATGAGATTCATCTTCATCACAGCTTGTACTGGATTTATTAGAGGAATTACAAACTCCAATAGTTTTAGAGGTATTCTCATGACCCATCCTCAGGGCCCATGTCGTGACTACCCCAAGCCCGCCTACCATAGGCCAGAGGCTGGCGACTAGCACCAAAGGAGAATCCCTGTTAAAAAATGAAGGCATTGCCTTTTAACCTGTAACACACACACAGTCTAAACACAAGTAGTAGAGGCAACAAGAACTAAAAGTATAAAAGTAAGGTGTGCTAAAAGTAAGTGGGCCAGTATACAAACCCAGTTGAATAACAAGTACAAGTACAAGTAAAAATGGAAAACAGCTCCTGGATCGTCCACCCGGGAATCCTACCTGAAGGGTAGGTATAGAACTCGAAAAACTCGTCCCTGCGGTACATCCTGTCTAGTCCAACTCTGAGTAGTCTCCCATACGTCACCCTCAGCCTCGATCACTGTCGTTCTTCATCTGCACAAAACACAACAAGGTGTGGGTGAAGCCCGTGTAGGGGTGAGTATAACAATACTCAGTAGGGGACCTCGAGACCCCCAAAGGTCTCCCAGAATCCACAAAGAATAAACCAAAGAAGAAAGATACAAACACGAAGTAACAAGAAACCCTACTTAGGTATATCCCCATACATATACCTAAGTTACCAGTCACAGTCCGTCTCCAACTCTCGATTCCAAACACAACCCAGCCCACAAAGGAAGTAAAGTCAACCACATCGATGAAAATGATTGAAAGAAAAGACTCAAATCACACAGGTACACATCTTCTGTGGAGTGATAAAGATGATCACATGTAGTCACTGATTCATCTAAGCTGTCAGAACCACACAGGATACAGGACCAGCTAAGCTGTCGGACCCACACAGGATACAGGACCAGCTATTCTTCCTCTAAGCTATCAGACCCACACAGGATACAGGACCAGCTAACCTATAGGACCCATATAGGATACAGGATCAGCTATTCTGTCAGACCCACAGAGGATTTTGGTACAGTAATCATCGCAGTCGAACCCATGAATGATTCTGGTACAGTAGTCGTCGCAGTCGAACCCACAGAGAATTCTGTAATCTCAGTCGCAGCTATCCCTAGGGTTCCCGCACACAGCACGCTCGATTCCGAGAGGGTCTACTCCTCGATCCAAGTTTTGATACATCAATGAAGTTCTAGGTTGATGTATCACGTAGTTCCGTATCATCGTAAAAAACTCAACGCGACTAACGACGCGTCAATTGGACGCCTGGTCTGAGAGTTATTGGCATTTTTGTTCTAGGGGCTTGGTTGGATTTACGCTCATTCTAAACCCTTCCGTTTTCCAAAGTTGTCCAAAACTTACTTAGAGTATCACAAAAGGACCGCCTCATCGTGAGAGTCCCAATGCCACATACGGCACGTCTATCAGACGTGCGGTCTAAGAGATATTTGTATTTAAGTGAAGAAGGGTCTGGCTCGTCAAACCCAGTGGGCTGGTGAGTCGGCCCGACCCGGCTCAGCGGGTCCGACCCGGCTGGGGGGTCGGCCAGACCCGGTTTGGCAGGTCCGACCTAGCTGGGGGGTCGGTCCGGCCCAGTGGGGTGTGGCCCACCTGCGGACCTGGCCCGTGCTGCGGGCCGGTCCGATTCACCAGGCGGCACCGCCTCTCCCCTGCCTGGCCAGCCATAGCCGGATGGTTCTGCCCGACGTGCGCGGCCCACCCAGCGGGCCGTGGTCCTTCCCAAATGGCTCCTGTGGGCGATGTGGTTTTCCAGCCCGGCCGACAGGAGACCGGCCGGTTCGCCCAGCAGAGCAGCCCACAGAAGCGGGCCGCGGTCTTCTCCGCGCGGCGCCTGTGGGCGCCGCGGTCCTCTAGCCCAGCCAGCTATAGCCAGCCGGTTCTTCCATCTCGGCTGACATGAGGCTGGCCGGTTCTTCTCCGGTCGAGCAGCCTGCGGATGCGGTCCGTGGTCTCCCTCCACGCAGCGCCTTCATGCACCATGGCTCCTGCTCACGAACCGGCCGGATCGCTCGGCCGATTGTCCTGTGGTCCGGGCGGCCCGAGCGGCTATCGGTCTCCCTCCATGCAGCCGGCGTGCTTTCACCGCTACCACCACCGCCTCTGGTCGCCGATGTCACCACCTCCTTCATCCCGTGATTCTTCTCCGGCGCGGTTCAACGACACCGCACCCTTTCGACTTCGCCTCCGATGTCAATCAACAATAACCAACGGAGGGATGTCGGTCCATGTTGGTTCATCTCGCGCCCTTCGTATTAGATGATATCATTTGGCCAATGAAGAACCAAGGCATTCATCGAATAATGAGGGTATAATTTTATTCATTTAAAATTAATCAAATCCTTCTACCCTGATTCGTAGTACGTTGTCAAAGGCGCGGAAAAAGAATTCAAAGATGTCGTTGAATGTTGATCCCGTCACACGCCGTCGATTCCGGGCTCAAGCTTCGTCCTCTTTCTTCGTCGGTGACGGTGCATTCTTCGTTGGAGAGAATGGGCGTTCTTCATGTTCTTCATGTTCCTCGTTGGAAAAAGGTTCGCCCTTCCAGGATTTCTCCCAAGCTCCCAAAGAATAATCGCCAAGCCAAAGTAAAACAATATCCTCCCTATTATTTTAATGTTCCCAACCACTTAAAATGAATTCAAACACTCAAATTAATTAATGAAGACATTAATTAATTGTGTTGGCGTAATTAAGAGGGAGGAAGGTGGAGAGTTCACTCAAATAAAATGAAGAGTGGTGGCTTTAATAAATTCAAGGGGAGTTAAAGAGTTAAAGGGGGGTTTCAAGGGGAGTTGAGGGATTTGAACTCTTGTGGGCCCCACCACAAAATATTCTCCCATGGGAGGTTATGTGGGGGTGGCCCCACCTCCAAATTCCCTTTGGAGAAAATAACCACCACCCAAAGACTCTAACCATCTAAATAAAAATAATCCATCACTTATTTTTATTTTACTTTTTTTAAAGAAACCCAGAAAACTAACTTCCAAACACACAAAGAACGCAACTGCGGTAAAGGTCCCCTTAAGAGAATACTAGAGATGTGAGTTTAGTGGTGTTCTCGGATTTCAATTCTGAGCACCAGTTTAAAAGATAAGAAATCTCGCACGTACATTTACTGAACGTACCCGAACAAAACTTCAGAAATTGATTCCGGGCACACTGGGCCTCGGAATCAAGTGCCGTCAAAAACTGCAGAATCGTAAAATTCCCATGTATCTAAGAAAAAAAAGTTTCCACAGGATTTCCGAGTCTTTAAATTCTCCCCACCTCAAGGCTTTACATCCCTGTAAGCTACAACACATACTAAGGGAACAAATGGGGGTACTGAGCACGCATCTGAGCCTCCCACTCTCATGTGCTCTACTGGAGGTTCTCGTGCTGCCAGCGAATGTGCACCAGAGGAATTGACCATCCTCATAGGACCCACTCCTATCGATCCTCAATCTCCACCGAAACCTCCATGAATGTCGCCCCATCATTGACGTCCAACTCCCCATGGTCGATGATGTGGGATAGGTCGTGCATGTATCTCCTCAGCTGAGATATGTGGAAGACGTCGTGCACTCAGTGCAACTGAGGTGGAAGAGCCAGGCGGTAAGCCACCTCGCCTACTCTACTAAGGACCTGGAATGGTCCGATGAATCGCGAAGATAATTTTCCGCCTCGTCCGAATCTTCGTAGACCTCGTCGAGGTGAGACCCGTAGGAAGACATGGTCACCATCCTCAAACTCCAATGGTCTCCGTATTCTATCATAATAGGACTTCTTCCAACTTTGTGCAGTCTTCATCCACTCCTATATGATCTGCACCTTCTCTATTGTAGCCTACACCATCTCTAGTCCAACAAGTGTTGACTCCCCTAGGTCAGTCCAGTACAGAGGTGATCTGCATGGTCGGTCATACAGTGCCTCGTAAGGTGCCATCCCGATGGTAGAGTGGTAGTTGTTGTTATATGAAAACTCTACCGAGGGCAAGTGATCCTCCCAACTGCGACCAAAGTCGAGGACTCATGCACGGATCATATCCTTAAGAGTCTGAATGGTCTTCTTAGTCTGTCCATCCGTCTGTGGGTGGAAGGCAGTGCTCAAGCGAAGATGCATCCTGAAAGCCTTATGTAACCCCTTCCATAGCTGGGAAGTGAAACGGGAATCCCGATCGGAGACGATCGTCGATGGCACATCATGAATCAGTACGATCTCCTGTACATAGAGGCCTCCCAAGCTCTCTATCAAGCCCTGCTCTCTAATCGATAGGAAGTGGGCCGACATGGTGAGTCGGTCGACAATCACCCAGATAGAGTCATGTCTTCTAGATGTACGTGGAAGTCCTGTCATGAAATACATAGATATCTCGTCCCACTTCCACTCTGAGACCTCTAAGAGATAAACCAAACCTACTGGAACTTGGTGCTCTGCCTTCACTTGCTGACAAGTGAGGCATCGTGAGACAAACTCGGCCACCGCCTTCTTCATACCCGACCACCCGTATTTTCGTCTGAGGTCCTGATACCTCTTCACCAATCCTAAATGTACCGCTAGAGGGGAAGTATGAAACTCCCTCAACACCTCCTCCTATAGTGAAACTGGTACCATGGTACATCCTCTAAAGAGGATGACGTGCTCCCCACCTTCAGAAAACTCATCAGGTGCCTGCCCTAAGGATATATGAGCACGTTGCGTCTCACAGTTAACATCCCCACATTGTGCCTCTCTGACTCACTAAAGAAGTGGAGGAGTGATTGTGAGAGACTTCAGAAAGGTTTCTCCATCTCTATCCACAAAGGATATCTACAACGCGGCCAGCTGCTCTGTCGCCTCTCCTAGCAGCTGAATGTCTGATCTCCTACTGAGAGCATCTACTACAACGTTCCCCTTCCCAGGAGTATAGACTATCTCAAAGTCATAGTCCTGGAGGAACTCGATCCATCGTCACTATCTCGGGTTAAGTTCCTTCTACAAGAAGATGTTCTTAAGACTCTAGTGGTTAGAGTAGACTGTAAAACGCTCACTCATCAGATAGTGTCACCACATCTTCAAGGCGAAGACCACTGCTGCTAACTCCAAGTCATGGGTAGCGTAGTTATGCTCGTGGTGCCTCAAATGTCGTAAACCATATGCGATCATTGCTCACTCCTGCATTAGGACACACTAAAGTCTGGTCCCTGATGTGTCGCAGTAAACTATGTAGCCTACACCCACCTCCGGTAGCCTCAAGATGGGCACACTGGTTAACCTTTTCCTCATCTCCTGAAAGCTCTGTTGGCATCTATCTGACCACATGAAGGGTTTCCCCTTATTCGTCAATGCTGAAAGTGGTGCTGCAACTCTGGAGAAGTCTGGCACAAATCTCCGATAGTACTCAACCACTCCCAGGAAACTCCTCGCCTCTGTCACACTCCTAGGTGGCTCCAAAGCAAGTATTGCCTCGATCTTCGTTGGATCCACTACAACTCTAGCCTCCGATATGATGTTTCCCAAGAAGTGAACCTATCGAATCCAGAATTGGCACTTCAAGAGCTTACCATAAAGCTGGTGCTCTCAGAGTGTATCCAGTACTACCCGCAAATGGTAGGCGTGCTCCTCCTCAGTAGTCGAGTAAATCAGTATGTCGTCGATTAAGACTACGACAAAGCGATTGAGGTAAGGCTTAAAGATCCTGTTCATGATAATCATGAACACTGGTGGAGCATTGGTTATGCCAAAGTTCATAACCAAGAAATCATAGTGGCCATACCGACACCTGAAGGTCATCTTCTACACATCCTCATCTTGAACTCTGAGCTGGTAATAGCCTGACCTGAGGTCTATCTTTGAGAACCATCGTGCTCCCTTGAGCTGATCAAAGAGGTCATAAATCCTCAGAAGTGGGTACTTGTTCTTCATGGTCACCTGATTCAGGTGACGGTAGTCAACACACAGTCGCAAGCTCCCATCCTCCTTCTTGGCGAACAAAATCGGAGATTCCCAGGGTGAAACACTGGGCCAGATAAATCCCTTCCCTTGCAAGTCCTCCAGCTGTACCCACATCTCACAAAGCTCAGCGGGATCCATCCAATATGTTGGAGTAGATATCGATGTTGTCCCGAAGTACAGGTCAATGTAGAAGTCTACCTCTCTGTGAGGAGGTAGTCCTGGAACGTCATCAGGGAAAACATTCGCGTACTGATCTACCACAACAGAAAAACTCGGACTCCGCACATCAACCGCTCCAAGGATGAGACTAGCCAACTGATGTGTGATCGGATTCCCCCTCCTCTGCGTAAGTCCATCATGTGCTGCATAGGCTCCCTTCTCAACAGTGAAGGTGAACATGGTCCCATCTGTGTGGATACACCGCACTTTGCACCTAATACAGTCAATTTAAGCATGAACTGTGGATAACCAGTCCAAACCCAAAATGACGTCGTAAGGCCTTGACGCCACTACAAGAAGATCCCAGCTAAAGATCTCACCTCCTAGAGTAAGCTCACACTACCAGAACCAGTGTGTAATCGTCAATTCTGCTCCTGTAGGAGTCTCTAGCCATAAGGATCGAGCCAACAGCTCCATCATAATCTCGGAGCTCCGAACGAGGGCAGTGGATATAAAATAATGACTTGCACCTGTGTCTATAAGTACTACAGCAAGGGTGGAGTAGACACAGATAGTACCTCAAATCATCTCAGGTGCATCGTGGTTGTAGGCCTCGACTTCCTGAAGCTGAGCCCACCTCTGTCTGCCTGCTCCCTGTGGTCGGGGTGGACCTCCTGGTGGTGGTGGTGGTAGAGCCTCAAAACGTCGTCCACCACCCACTAGGGGTGTCCGTGGGTCGGGTTGGGTCGGGTTGAGGGATATTTTGGACCTGACCCAATAAAAAATGATTGGGTCAGGTCAGTCAAAAAAAATATCAGTGCACTTTTAGGATTCCTCCACGCAGGTTACAGAAAAAAAACACCCGCGGGTTATAGCAAAAAAAATCAATCCTCCATTTTTAGGATCCTGCGGGTTGATCAGGTTACAGAAAAAAAAACATTGACACCTGCTTCATCTTCTTAACTATGCCCTCCATGGAACACCCAGAGTCGCCGCCCTGCAATGAATCGACCCAAGAAAAAAGGACAGTCGGTGACTCATTAGTGCGATGTGATCAACTTGCCTGTAGGTAGTTGTCAATGTTTGGTGAGGTTGAAGGTGAGGCTATAAGGGTGATAAAGATGGGCTAGTGCCTAATCCCAACAGATCTAGGGCCGCACGCAGTCGCGGTGGGGAGACGAAGGCGGTGGCAGATACAGAGGGGTAGATGTAGTTGTAGGTGCGGTGTGGTGGAGACAGTGGACCGGAGACTCAGCGAGGGTGATGGCATTGTGGAATGGTCGTTTCTTAGTTGATCCTCCATCATCTCAAATCGATAAAATTGGCCTCCCTTAGGTTTGTTTCTTGTTCTTTAGCTTCCATAGAAAAATCAAATGAAATTCTTTAATTATCTTGATTCGCTGTTTGTTGATCTGGTTGGCATCGTTTTTCACTGATTTAAAATGTCTCGATTCTTCTTAATTTGTATTATTCTTGTCTAAGAAAAACCTTGGATGATTCAATCATCTACACGATTAAATTTTGTTTGTGGCAGAGCTATTGAACCTTCCCGTAAAAGCAACAGTGTGGGAGAGGGTGAGTCCATTAGGTTGTGCGGGAGAGCTATTGAACCTTCCAAATATGCTCCCTACTTCAAGATTGGGTGTTAAAAATTATTGGGGGAACAACGTGGGAGAGGGTGAGGCCATTGGGTCGAGAGGAGGGAGGGAGAGTGGGCAGCGGTGTAGTATGAAGAGGCGACTCCCATCATTTAGGTTGGTTGGGTTGGGTTGGGTCAATTTTTTCCCAACCCATGACCCAACCCAACCCAACCATGATATGACGTAACCCGACCCAACCTGTGGTATAAATATTTTAACCCGACCCGACCCGACCCGACCTGACCCGACCCGGTCGGGTCGGGCCTGGACACCCCTACCAGCCGCTGCTCGACCAGCTCCTCTACCGCATCTACCTTCTCCTAGCAGACCACCACGTTCAAACCTCTACCTCTACCTGGGAGGTCCCTCTACTATCTGCTACTCATCTGCATAGTGGGTCTGGCAGTCACGAGCCATGTGGCCCTACCCACTGCATGCATAGCATTGCCTGCTCCTCATATAGTTGGCTCTGTCTCATGTGCCCTCCACAACTGAACCTGTATCTTGGGGTCGCTCACCTGATGGCCTGGTCCGCTTGGACCTCTGCGTTATCTGTCTATAGCTGGCTGTAGAAGACTCTGCTACATGTCGCCATGTGGTGGGTCTCGCCGCTGGTGACTGTTCAGCGAGAAAACTCTCCAATAGAAGGGCTCGTTCCAGCACCCCCGCCTGCGTCGGAATGTTGAGGGGAATCATCAAAGCCCTGATCCCATGCCTAAGTCCCTTCTCAAAGGTCTGAGCCCTGAAGAAAGGGTCCCATACCATATCTGTGGAGTAGCGTGAGAGGTTGGTGAACCTCATTGAGTACCGAGCTACCATCATGCTGCCCTGCTGTAGATGAAGTAACTCCTGAATCCGCACCGCACGAAGGGTGGCTGGAACAAACTCTGAGCAAAAGAGATTCTCGAAGTCTGTCCAGAGTAATGATGCCTCAACATGCACCTAGAGCATCAGGATCCACCATCTGCCTACTGCTGCATGTAGGAGACTCGCAGAAAGGATCACCATGAGGTCGGCTGGTGTCCCTACCAATCTGAAAACTCTCACGATAGCCTCCAGCCAATCATCAGTTTCCTATGGGTCAGTCTCTCCCCGAAACCTGGGCGGCCTCTGGCACTGGAACTCATGTAACACACTCAGGAGGCATGCACTCTCTGATATTTGATCTGTTGGTATCGGTGGACCAGCGGGTAGTGGTATTGCTGGTACCTCCGTTGTGATGGGGCCCTACACCGAGGCCTCATCGCTCGGTGGGATACCATCTTGAACGAAACTCAGAACCCTAGCTAGATACCTTCGTGGGGATATCCTGAAAAGAAACAGGTGCGCCACAGTTAAAACAGTATACCTGGTGAGCTGACACAAAGTAATCACAAAGAAAACTTTTTCAAGGAAACACATACACAATCAGTGTTTTCATGCACTGAGTCGGAGATCAGAAGTCAGAGTCCTAGTGTATGGATACATCGGTCGCCGCACAAACACTGGTTTCCTTAAACTGATAACCACACCCAAAACACTTAACATTATTTCCATTAAAAGAATCAGAGTCTAAGTTCTACGGTAGAACCGACTCCTTTGATACCAATTTGTCATGACCCATTCTCGGGGCCCATGTCGTGACTACCCCAAGCCCACCTTCCATAGGCCAGGGGCTGGCGACTAGCACCAAAGGTGAATCCTTGTTAAAAAGGGAAGGCATTGCCTTTTAACCTGTAACACACACACAGTATGAACACAAGCACTGGAGGCAACAAGTACTAAAAGTAGAAAAGTTAGGTGTGCTGAAAGTAAGTGGGACAATATACAAACCCAACTGAACAAAAAGTACAAGTACAAGTAAAAAGGGAAAATATCTCCTGAATCATCCGCCTAGGAATCCTACCTGAAGGGTTGGTACAGAACTCGAACAACTCGTCCCTGCAGTATGTCCCGTCTAGTCCAGCTTCGAGTAGTCTCCCATCTATCACCCTCATCCTCGATCACTGTCGTCCGTCATATGCACAAAACACAACAAGGTGTAGGTGAAGCCCATGTAGGGGTGAGTATAACAATACTCATTAGGGGACCCCGAGACCCCCGAATGTCTCCCAGAATCCACAAAGGATAAACCATAGAAGAAAGATACAAACAAGAAGTAAAAACCAACCCTACTTAGGTATATGTCCATACATATACCTAAGTTACCAGTCACAGTTTGGCTCTAACTCTCGAGTCCAAACACAACGCAGTCCACAAAGGAAGTAAACTCAATCACATCGATGAAAATGATTGAAAGACAAGACTCAGCTCACACAAGTATACAACTTCAGTAGAGTGATAAAGATGATCAGATGTAGTCACTGATTCATCTAAGTTGTCAGACCCACACAGGATACAGGACCAGCTATTCTATCGGACCCATGGAGGATTCTGGTATAGTAGTCATCTCAATCGAACCCACAAAGGATTCTGGTACAGTAGTCGTCGCAGTCGAACCCACGGAGGATTCTGTCATCTCAGTCGCAGCCAGCCATAGGATTCCCGCACACAGCATGCTCGATTCCGGGAGGGTTTGCTCCTCGATCCAAGATTTGATACATCAAAAAATTCTTGAGTTTATGTATCCTGTAGTTCGGTCTCATCTTAAGAGACACAACGCGACTGACGGCGCGTCAATCGGACGCCTGGTCTAAGAGTTATTGGCATTTTCGTTCCAGGGGCCCGGTTGGATTTACACTCATTATAATTCTAGCCATCTCCCAAAGTTTTCCAAAACTCACTTAGAGTATCTCAAAAGGACCGCCTCGTCACAAGGGTCCCAGTTCCACAAACAGCGCGTCGATCGGACGCGCGGTCTAGAAGATATTTGTATTTAAGTGAAGTCAGGCTCGGCCCGTCAAACCCAGTGGGTTGGCGGGTCGGCCTGGCCCGGCTCGGTGGGTCCGACCCAGCTGGGGGGTCGGCCCGGCCCGGTGGGGCGCGGCCCACCTGCGAACCCATCCTGTGTTGTGGGCCGGTCTGGTTCGTCTGGCGGTGCCAAGCGGCGCCGCCTCTCCCCTGCCCGGCCGGCCATAGTCGGCCAGTTCTGCCCAGCCCGTGCGGCCCGCACAGTAGGCCGCGATCCTTCCCACACGGTGCCTGTGGGTGCCGTGGTTTTCCAGCACGGCCGGCAAGCAGTCGGCAAGTTCACCCATCAGAGCGGCCCACAGAAGCGGGCCGCAGTCTTCTTCGCGCAGCACCTGCAGGCGCCGCGGTCCTCCAGCCCGACCGGCATGAGGTCGTCCGGTTCTTCTCCGGATGAGCAGCCTGCGGATGCGGGCTGCGGTCTCCCTCCACACGGCGCCTTTGTACGCTGTAACTCCTGCCCATGTACCGGTCGGATCGGTCGGCCGGTTGTCCCGCGGTCCGGGCGGCCCAAGCGGCCGCTGATCTCCCTCCATGTAGCCAGCGCGCGGCCGCCACTGTCGCCGCCACCTCCGGTCGCCGACGTCGCCGCCTCTTTCGTCCCATGATTCTTCTCCAGTGTGGTTCGATGGCACCGTGCCCTTTCGACTTCACCTCCAATGTCAATCAACAATAACCAATGGAGGGACATCGGGCCGTGTTGGTTTGGCTCGCACCCTCCGTATTAAATGATATCATTTGGCCAATGATGAACCAAGGCATTCATCGAAGAATGAGGGTATAGTTTTATTCATTTAAAATTAATCAAATCCCCCTTCCTTGATTCGTAGTACGTTGTTGAAGGCGCGAAAAAAGAATTCGAAGATGTCGTCACATGTTGCACCCGTCACACGCCACCGATTCCGGGCGCAAGCGTCATCCTTGTTCTTCGTCGGTGATGGTGCGTTCTTCATTGGATAGAATGGGCATTCTTCGTGTTTTTCATGTTCCTCTTTGGAAAAAGGGTTTTCCTTCCAATAGTTCTCCCAAGCTCCCAAAGAATAATCGCCAAGCCAAAGTAAAACAATAGGCTCCCTATTTTTTTAATTTTTCTAAACACTTAAAATGAATTCAAACACTCAAATTAATTAATGAAGACATTAATTAATTGTGTTGGCACAATTAAGAGTGAGGTAGGTGGAGAGTTCACCCAAATTAAATGAAGAGTGGTGGCTTTAATAAATTCAAGGGGAGTTAAAGAGTTAAAGGGGGGTTTCAAGGGGAGTTGAGGGGTTTGAACTCATGTGGGACCCACCACAAAATATCCTCCCATGGGAGGTTATGTCAGGGTGGCCCCACCTCCGACTTACCTTTGGAGAAAATAACCACCACCCAAAGACTCTAACCATCTAAATAAAAATAATCCATCACTTATTTTTATTTTACTTTTTTTTAAAGAAACCCAGAAAACTAACTTCCAAACACGCTAAAACGCAATTGCGGTAAAGGTCCCCTTAAGAGAATACTGGCGTTGCGAGTTCAACGGTGTTCTTGGATTTCAATTCTGAGCACCGGTTCAAATGATACAAAATCCCTCATGTACGTTTACTGAACGTACCCGAACAAAACTTCAGAAATTGATTCCGGGCACACCGGGTCTCGGAATCAAGTGCCGTCAGAAACTGCAGACTCGTAAAATTCCCATGTATTTAATAAAAAAAAGTTTCCACAGGATTTCCGGTGTCTTTATAGGTATTATTACCCTTCTAAATACCTTTAGGTAATGGTTTATCCTCTTATCTCTTTGATGTTTTCCTCTACATCATTCCCTTTTTCTTTCTCAAGTCTACCATAGTCTTGGAAAATACTTCCACATGTGTGATAAAAAAGAATATAAACTAAATTTTCTATCTAGGTATATTCTTAAAATAATTCTTGAAATTTGAACTTCATTATCTCAGATAAAAGTATGTGTGAAAATAAACTTAGATCCAACTATAGGGGGACATCGATCATATACCAGTTGAAATTCCCTTTAGAATTAGTCCAGATACCTGAGAGATGGGGGTGAATCAAGAGTTCAATAATTTTTACCAATTATAAAGCATTCTCTGAATTTTTAACATCCTTTGGTAATGAAAATTTGTTTATGTTTAATAAAATTTAATCTATTTTATTTTAACCAAGAAATAAATACCACATGCAATGCAAGAAAGAAAATAAAAGATACATGCAGTATTTTTACAAGGTTCGACCCAAAGGCCTACTCCTTACCATAATTGGTTATTAACCCTAATCATGGTTTCTCCATTATAATAAATCACTGAATATAATATATTTTTGCTTCTAACACCCACACAGAGTCTCGCAGTGTATACACTTTCCTACTTCTCACAGGACTTCCTTCAAATGCTTCTCACTATACTCATAGCTTCAAATTGTGTTGTCCTTGTGTAACCTGAGTCACATTGGTTCCATGGAGTACCACCGTGTATATTAAAGTGTTGTATAGTCTACTAATATTGAATTAGATTGCCAGGTTTTCATATTATTCTTAAACATAAATAGGTTTGATCTTCTTCCACTCAGACAGAGTCTTTGAATGCCATAAGATCTTTAAGAATATCAACCTGCAACTATGTCTATGCTTCTCAGCTCATCTTAACAAATCTTAAACATATACTTATCACCTAGCTATCTCTCATCACTATATTTTAGATTCTCAATTCCTAATTATGATGAAATTGCGTATAAAATTAGTATTTCCTCAACTTATTCTCCTTCTCGCTAATTTAGCTCACTCAATATGATCCCAAGAATGATAGTCAGATCCTTTTACTTCATTCAGCTTTGATAACTATTGGTCTTCAACTCTAGACCAGTATCAAATCCTATTTATTGTTCTTCCTTGATAGTTTTTCAGTTCTTCTCCATACATATCCTATTGGTTCTCTTCCACTTTCTTACTATAACATACAATGGGAACTTATTATTTTGCTTTATCTTTCACCTCGATGTTCTCATCTAATCACAAGCATGGGTGACTACATTTAAGAACATTGATTCACTCTCATCATAATCAATATCATCAAATAGAATGCCAATATAAAAACATAACATCGATAAAATACCATGATAAAATACTCACTTTTGTGTTCTACATTATTTTAAGCACTGTTTCTTCAACTTAAGGTATATTACAGAAATACCCTTAATGAATGCACCTATCATGGACAAATTAATTATTTCTATTATTCATAAAAGTATCAACTTCATATTCCTCAATATATCTATACAATATCCACACTTAACTTTCCATGGCTATATAAAAATATACAACATGTCATCTTGTGATATGGAACTCAGCTTGCTACATGAAGTAGTAGATTTCGACATAGAAACTTATTCATATGGTGCAACACATATAAAAACATGTCTCTTTTATTTATATATTATTCTTCATAAACTTTCTTCAAAAATTACTTATTCTCTAAATAAAAAGTCAAGATTTAGTGTATATATATATAATATTCTTGAAATCCCAATAAAATCAATTTAGCACATTTGAATATGCATACATTTCTTCATGATTCGATCTTCTTATCCCTCAGTTTGAAAATCATAAAATCAGGTTTGGATCATAGATTTACAAAGATTCATGATGTTTTGTACATGATTGAATGACTATTGCATTATCCCATTTATTTCCTTTAGAACTAAGAAATTTTGTAAACTCAAACTACCTTTATGCATCCTCTATTTTTTTAGTGTTACCCTTGCGTAGGTTTAGATGACCTTTAAAAAGTTCTTAGAAACTAGGGAATTACCTTTATTCAAGTTAATATAACCTTTATATAGATGAATATTACCTTTATATAGGTCTAGAACATCATCAATGCCCATATAAAGGTCATGTAATTTACATCTGACCCTTACATAGACTTTATATTTTTTTTATTCTTACGTAACTCTCTAGTTATCGTTACGTAGCTACTCATCTCCATTTATAATCATGATTTTATCTTCCCTTTCCATAGTTTAAGATAAGATCATATTAATTTTCCCACGCTTGGATAACACACCTTTCTTGGTGAGAGTGATTTTTATATCATGGTAGAATAGTTTTTACATCATCCCAAAATGATTTTGATCTTCATTGTATTTGAATCTGGAAACATGAGTTTTCACACTATAGAAACTCTGAATTTTTTTAAGTGTAACATGACACAAATGCACGTCATGGATGACACATACACTGACTGAGATCACACATACAAATAGATAGATGACACATACACTAAGTCATATGACACTTATGCTTATCATAAAACACACGTACACTAAGAATCCATTACCAAATTTCCTAGTCTGATGAACATTATGTAGGTTTCGGGCATAGTGGAAGCGGAGGATGGGGTATGAAAAACTCTAATTTTTTTTATGATCGATGATTGATCCAAGATTTACATGACAATAAATTCCATGATCAAGGGAATTGAATCAAATAATATATACAATAGATGAAAAATGGAACCAAACCACAAGATCATCACATATTATTTATGATTAATTTAAACAATTAAATAATTACCTTGAGAGAAATTATTTTTTCATTGATGGATTTGACAACATCTCTACATTGCACTATCGTTTCATTGTTGGAATCAAGAAATATATTCCCTACATTTTTTATCCACACATGTTCCACAAACCTTCAAACATCGCCATAGGAATCTCTAGGTGCTAGGACAGTAGATCTTAATGCTTGCATCATTTATCTTTGATCGCCCTGAGAACCACTTAAAGGAAGGGTTCTATTTGATCTCTCTAGACTTGATAGTGGTGATGGAAGGGGATTTCTCTTCGTTCTTGAGAGCTTTCTTGGAGAGTGATATCTCTAGGGGTTTGAGAGGATTCTATCTAGATCTCATTGTGCACAAAAAAATGAATTGACTCTCTTAAGAAAATAATATAATTGGGTTTATATACAGCTAGTGTTAGGAAATAATAATTTCACATGTTCCCTTATTATTTCCATAATCCCTGCAGAACCATGTTTCTATAATAATAATATTATTATTATTTCTTGAATTTTTTTGAGCTTGTGAATTAAATTAAATATTATTTATTCAAATAATATTAAATATATATCATTTCTCATTGAACCATTAAAATTGGTCTGTTATTCCTCAACAATATTTATCAGGTCATAAATAATGACTATTTATTTGATAAATAAATATCACTAGATTATTCTACAATGAATACATAAATATTATATTCATTAAATAGTAAATAAATATTTATTAAATATTCTGATCACATAATATTCTCTCAAATAACTTGTGACAGAATATATGTGATCAAGAAAACATGAATAATTATTGAACCATGTGCAAGAATAATATTTATTCAACTTTTTAAATAATAAATAATAATATATTATTTAACTAAGATTCTAGATACACTTAGTGTGTGACCCTCGAGGTATATTTCTTAGAGGCATTAGGCAAAGCATCTTAAAGTCCAATGTCAGTGTCTTGCAACACACCAAGGCAGCCATAGAGAAAGAAGTTAATGTTGCAATGACATAATGCCTCATACATACACTTACTATGTAATATAATCTCTTTATTGTGATATCTCTAATAAAGTATATTTCATGTTGGTTCCATCAACCTATGCGCTCAATGTATCTTTCATTGAATTTTCAAAAATCAAACTTGTCTATAGAACACCATGACCATAGATTTATTTAGGCAATATCATTTCAATCAAATGTTATGAGATATTACCTTACTTGTTACTAATAATATTAAAGTCTAAGGATAAATATACATGTCCACAAATAGGAACATAAAATGACACATATAAATATGGATTTCCTACTAGAGGGTCTCATTCACATAATATCATACACTAGATATTACCAAGGGCATACACTATGATAAGGTGCCTAAAATTCCTATGAGTCTCCACCCCTGATAGTCTGTATCGTTTGTGTCCCTCAAATGATTTCATTAAGATATAGAACATATATTTAAGAATACTATCATGGAACTTATGGGTTATCATCATAGTAGGGAAATGGTATGAATTTTCTATGAAACAACTACTCTTAGAACATTATCACATACTATTTTACATATAAGAACAATCATGATGTGATAAGGGGTTTATTAATATTAAAAATAATAAATACATATTATCATAAAGTATATAGAATTTGGTTCTAGGGCTCCAACTCCAAAAGACTCCAACTTACGCTAGAGTAGTATGCTAATAACCTTCAGTCCGTTGGATCTCACGTGATACTCATCCTTCTATTGAGTTTCGCCTTTAGTCAAGGGGTTCACCATGTTTTCTTATGTGGGAAATCTGCTTACTATAACTTCACCCCTATGAGAAAAATACCTCAATATGTGATACTTCTATAGTATGGGATTTTTTCATTGGTATGACCTTAACTCTTTTGCAAGATCCACCATTGAATTATTATCACAATACAATGTGATAGGGTCTTTACTACTAGGTATCGCATCAAGTTCTTAGACAAAGTTTCAAATTGAAATGAACTGCTTATCTACATAATAATCCATTATATACTCATACTCCACAATATAATCAATGATAATTGGTTACATTTATCTCTTCTAGCTCACAGATCTTCTGTTGAGATAGAAAACCTATCCTGATTGTATCTTTAGATCATTCTGATCTATTTGAAAACTAGTAGTAGTATAACCCCTAATGACTAGCTCCGCATCTCCTCCACACACCAGTAACATATCCTTAACTCTTCTTAGATACTTAAATATAGACTTAATATTAGACCAATTCTTTTCACCTGGATCAGCTTGATATTTGTCTACCATGATCAATGCATAGGCAACATCAAGTATATTACATAAAATGTCATACATGATTGATCCCATCACTGGAGATTATGGGATATTACTCATTATCTCTTTCTCATATTATGTATGAGGACACATTTTCATAAAAAGATGTTTATCATGTGACACTGGAACTAATCCCCTCTTGGATTTCTCCATACTAAATATCTTTAGTATCTAGTAAATGTATGTACTTTGACTTAGTTCAAGTAGCCTCTTATATATATCACAAATGATCTTGGTCCCTAGAATATAGGTTTTTTTACCTAAGTCCTTCATGAAGAAACACTTTTTAACCATTCCTTAATAGAATATAAGACTGGTATTTCATTTCCAATAAGTAACATGTCATCAAAATATACTACTATGATAATAACCTCATTCCCACTAAACCTCTTATAAACACATTTCTCGCATTAATTATTAATGAAATGAAATTCTTCTAGGCTTCATCGAATCAATGATCCATGAATTGGATGCTTGCATAAATCTATAAATGTATCTCTACAACTTGAAAATATTTTTAGCATCATCTAGCAACACAAACCCTTCTGGTTGTGTCATGAATATATCTTATTGAAGGTTCCCATTAAGAAAAATTTCTTTGACATCCATCTTCCAAATTTAATTTTCATGGTAATCTACTATATCCAATAAAATTATGATGGATTTAGACATGGAAACTAGTGAAAAGGTTTCATCATAGTCAATTCATTGATTTTGTTTAAAACCTTTATCCACTAGCCTTGCTTTGTAGGTATTTACTTTACCTTCCATGTCCATATTTCTCTTGAATACCCATTTTCACTCTATGAGATTTACATCAACTGGCACATCAACCAGATCCCAAACATGGTTATGATATATGGAATCAATTTAAGAAATCATGGCTTCTTTACATATTGTAACTTATGATATCTCCACCACCTCTTTGTATGATATATGTTCATCATTGTCAAAAAATAATGAGTCACCATATTCAGTGACTAGAAAACCATATCTCTTTGGTTCTCTTACCTCTCTAATTTTCTTATACATTACTTGTGTTTTGGGAACTACTTCTTCTATGGGAACCTATGGAATTTTTTCCTATACCAACTCTTTAGTATCTTGAGAATGAACTTCATCAAAGTCAATATTTCTCCCATTATCCTTTTTGAGGATGAGTTCCCTCTCATAAAATATTATTTGTCTAGTGATAGTCACTTTCTTGTCTGAGGGGTTGTATATGAATTATTCCTTTGTTTCCTAAGGATTTCCTATAAAGATACACTTTATGCCTTGAGGTTTTATTTTGTTTCTTAAGAAGGCCTTAACAAATGGCTCACAACCCTATACACATGTATGCAGCAGAACAAGTTTCTTTCCACTTCATAACTTGAAGGGAATTTTGTTTTCCGCTTTAGTTAGTACTCAGTTTAATGTGTATGTCACCGTTTGTAATGAATACCCCCAAAATAATAATGGAAGATCTGAATGACTTTTCATCGACCTTACCATGTCTAATAAGGTACGGTTCCTCCTTTCACTAACACCATTCCACTGTGGTGTGTAAGGTAGAGTATTTTATATAGAATCTTAAAAATTCCTTTTAAAGTCCATAAACTCTTGGTTAATATATTCACCACCTCAATCTGACTGAAGCTTATTTATCTTCTTTCCAAGATGATTCTATACTTCATTTTTGAATTCTTTGAATTTCTCAAATGACTTAGACTTATACCTCATCAAGTATACATAACCATATCTACTCAATTCATCAGTAAAAGTTATGAAGTAATAATACCCACCTCTATCTTCTACTAGAAATGGTTCACACACATCAATGTGTACCAATCCTAGAAGATATGCCTCCATTTCACCATGTCCACCGAATTGTGGTTTGGTCCTTTTTTCTTGTAAATAAATATGAGATATTTCAAGTGGTTTTATCTCAAAAGATTCTAAATAATCATCTTGATAGATCTTTGTAAAATGATTCTTGTTTACATTACCAATACAATGATGTCATAACTGGGTGTTATATGAGTTGTGTGAACATGATTCGTTTTATATTTTCAATACTTGGTTTTTGTAATTTAATATGTAAAGAACATTATTTAAATATTTCATACCATAAAATATGTTGTCTTTATAAAAGAAACAACTTTTATTTACAAATTTGAAAATAAAACCATCTGTATCTTGGAATGATACAAAAATTATGCTCATGGTAACATTTGGTACATAATAAAAATCTCCTAAAACCAATATCATTCATGTTGGAAATGAAAGGTGGTTGTCTCCAATGGATAGAGAAGTCATCCTCACACCATTAGAGGCTCTCTCCTCTAGAAATTACTCAAAATACACTTGGTTCCAACATTTTGATACAAATTTAAGCACCGTAGGCTGTATCCAATACCCAATGTTTAGATATTGAAATATTTCACTTGATAACGAACACACCTTTAGCTTCCCCTTGATTTTGGATGTGTTTCTTCTTCCAGTGGTCTTGTTTTCCATGTGAAAAACATACTACTTTCTTTTCCTTAACTTGCCTCTGGATATTCATCTTCTTGGATGGAGGGTGATTAGGAGAATTAGACTTTTATGAGTATTTCCCCCCTTCAACTTGTTCTTCCTTTTCTTATTCACCATAAGGATTGCGTGTTTTTTGTACCCCATGTCCTTGTCCACTTAGAGAGTCAAAGTAAGAAGTTATAAAATACTCTTTCATTATTGATCATGTTATAATTAACAATAAAAAAAGAAAAGGACTTGGGTATTTAGGAAAGTATGAGATCTATGTGTAACTAATATAATAATTTAATCTCTAAGACGTCTAAGCATTCAATATATCTAATAAGATTGACTAAATGGAGCCCAACTATCGACGAATCTCCAAGATTAGTTATAAACAGAGCATTTGAGATATCATATCTCTCTTGTCTTTCCTTCTCTGTAATGACCTAAACTTTTAAATAATATTTGTTTCCTAAATTTGTGTGTTATTTTATTTTATACTCAACAAAAATATATCCTTTTATTAATGAAGTGAGTATAATTAAAATGAGATTGTTGGTTTTTTACTGTTATATGATCATTGATCAATATGATCATTGTAAAATATACTCTTAACATTATGATTATGGTTTATAAATACAAATGGTCATGGTTAATTAATACAGAAAGAATAGTCGATAGCCTCATCCAGTAGACTCGGTCTATACAAAACCCATATGTCGGAGCTTGGGAAGGAGGTAGCATCACTGGGCTTTGCTCTGGACCAAGCCCAAGATGAGATTCAATATATTAATCTTGAATGTAATCTCCTTCGGGGGAAGTTCAAGCTGATATAAATCACCACTCGGGAAATGTTGTTCGAGCCGCCGCAAGATTCTATCACCACTACACACCTTACTCTTAGGTCTTATGTAGGTGTTATAAGGGGCTATGTAACGAGGTCTTAGTTATTTGTGTAATCCTTCTGTATAAATAAAATTGTTATTTATTATTATGGTAAAATTTGTGAATTTCAAATGTCAAAATAAATATAGGATAAATTTATAGAAGTTTCATATTATTAATGAATATTGTAAAAAAGGTATTTTAAAATATTTTTTATAATTTAAATAATTAATAATGTGAAATGATTTTTAAAAAATGGTCTTCTACTGTTGTGATCAGTAAGAAATTTAGATTCTTATAAGATCAACTTAATTTTTGGTGAATAGTAAATTATGAATAGTAATATTACCCTTATGAATAGTAATGTGACCAATGGAATAGTAACCTCACTTGAGAAAGTGTAAATATAATTTAGGCATCTTGATTGGTAATGTGATATAATAGCATAAGTAAATAAATGTTTCAGAAATTATTAGTTAAGTATTAGAATTTTTTTTGGGTAAATAGTGTTTTTACTTTAAAATTAAATATCTAATAATTATAAAATTATTTTCATAAAATATAGTTCATTTTTGAATCCAGAGCATCGATATTAGGTTAGGTTGAATTTATGATATTTTTATAAAATGTTTTTTCAGTGAATAGTAAAATTGCACTTTTGAGTTTTGGTGTGGTTAATGAAATCATTAATGATGTAACAATTCTGGTTGACTTTTTTACAGTAAAATATGTTATGAGATGTTCCAAGGGGCCAATAACATGGTAAAATACCATGGGCAATCCTTTAGTTTTTCAAATACCACTAATGAGGTGTCCCTTAGAAATTAATAAAATATTCTCTCACTTTTTCTATAAATACCAACCCATTCCTTCATTACTTTCATTCCAAATTCCACCTCAACAAAGAACTTGTATTTTTCCTCCCATGGATTCCTCCCAAGGTTCCCTCAATCCCCCCAAGTTCCCAACCTTCAAGTTTTTGAAGTTACTCTTCTGGGTAAGGGAACATTTCACCCTCCTTTTTAGTCAACACTTCTTTTATGTTATGTATTTTAATTTCCATTTTAATATGTTGGGGTATGATATTATTTATCCCTAGTACTGTCCTTTTGATTTGAAAATGATGAGATACCCTTTTTTCTCTCATCAATTCATTTTCTGAATTTTTATGTGACACCATTAGGCAACCGAATTTTCGTAAAATAAATTACATCTTCTCTTTTCTCTCTAGTTTCCTTTTCATGCGGTATATAATACAAATATCCATACCATTATATTATTTCTATTTTATTATATACCTATACAGTAAAATGAGTCATTTATTTATGGGAGACCCTTTTCCCCTCTCTTTTTAATGTTTTCTAAAACTATGTTGCGTAGTTGTTATGCTGCAGAAATTTTATCTCGAAATCTATCCTTTTTAATCAAGAAATTATTTTATTTTCCTTATATGAATACCCAAAACACTTTCATTTCCAAGGGTATTTATCAGGTAATAAAAATGAAATATTTGATTCTGGAATTTTACATACATAAAACCCTCACCTCCTTTCTGTGGGTTATGAATGACATAATTATCATGTTTTTAATTACTTTTTAAAACATCACAATTTTGATATGAAACCCACTTATTTTATTCTATTTGGGTTATTTATGAAATATTTGATTATTATCTATGTGTCTCACATAAAAATAATGACATATTAATGGTGAACCCTGATAATGCTCCAATGCATTGGGTAAAGAAATTAATCTCTAGATATGACAAGTTTTATGATACCTTGATGAATAACCTTGGTAATTTTTATAACACCTTAAGGATAGACCTTAGTGATATGCTTATACATGTATAAATTAAATTTTTTAGCCACATTTTCATGTTATGTTTCAAGTTATTATTATTATGATATTTCTCTGTATCCCCATGTTCTTGTTGATATCGCTCAAGTTCGCATGTAAACTGTTTCACTTTTCTTCCTTACTGGGACTTCTGTTCACCATTTTCTTTGATGTATGTCTCAAGGTTATGAGACGAAGTAATTATACATTAGATAAAATTTTCAAGAATATTTTCAAGGGGATTAAAATAAGTTTTATGTTTTCATGTATTATGTACCTTTTTTCCAAGACACTAGATTTTAAAGATCCTCTGTTTGTAAAATGTAATGAAAAGTTATGTAATAAAAAGGTAGGATGCCATAGTTGGTATCAAATTATAGTTTAGTTATTTGTGGAAATTAGGATATTAAAATTTTAGGAATAACCCTATATAAAATTTTAAATATAGTAAAACTTACTGGTATTTTGGTGAAATATTAATTATGTGGTTTCTGAACAAATAAATTCATGTCTAGATATGAATAAGTGGATGTGACTCTATCACAGATGTACCTAGGAGAGGAAACTCCAACAAGGAGTTTTAGGCTTGACCTTGGGTATCCTAGTACACGACAACGGGTCTTGATGCACTTCTTTTTTGACACTCTCGGGGGATATGATTGGTTAATCACAATATTTTTATGAATCATTATGAAGGATTTATAGAGAAATGTAATTATTATTAAAGAATAATATGTTTAAGCATAAAGTTTTAAGACATAAAAATCCTTTATAGTTAAAAGATTCATAAATGAAATAATCTTCTAAATAAGTTTTTATTCTTTTAGAAAATGGCGGGAAATAGGAGGAACCATGAAAATGGCGACCGCAATGGATCATGCACTGACGACCCACTGATGGAAGCCAGAATGGAAACTTTCTTGAGAATGATGAACCAACTGACTCAAGTTTTGTGAAATAACTTGAATCAACCTAAGATACCAATCTCACTGCGAAGGGAACAACATTTTATTAAGTCCTTTATGCGTCAACAACCACCAACCTTTAGTTGATATACCAATCCATTGATTGTTGAATAGTGGATCAGATCTATCAAGAATATCTTTTTTTGTGCTCTGCTATTCAGAGCAAGAGAAGGTCACCATAGATATTTACCACTTAGAGGGATAAACTGATCAGTGGTGGGAACTAATTAAAAACATGAGTCTAAGAGTGGAGGTTAAATCTATGGAGTGGAAGAGTTCATATGGATCTTCTTAAATAATTATTTCCCTCATTCTATGAGAACAAAAATGGAGAAAGAGTTTCTCGATCTGAAGCAGAAGGAAAATGAATCTATTGGAAGCTATGAGATGAAATTCAAAAGACTTTCCCATCACACCTCAAGATTTTTCATGGATCCTAATGGGAAGGTTGATAGATTCTTTTGTGGACTAAGACCTCATCTACAGAAGAATCTAGCTAACCGAGACTATGGTATCTATGAAGAGATCATGTGGAGTGTTATGAAAGTCGAACTAGAGTTCGGTGAGATGCAATGGTCTCAGTAATCCAATGAAAAGAAGATATCGATTGAGCCAATCCCTGGGATGAGCTTTGATTAAGGAAGACGAGGCAAGAAATTAAAATGTCCCATGTGTAATAACTGTGGGAAGAAGCATTCATGGAACTGATTTTTCAAGAGCGGGAAGTGCTATAAGTGTGGAAGAGACTCAGAATTGTCGTATTGAGGTGAATCCTCAACTTCCAAACACTAACGAAAAAGGTAATATAGTGTAGACCATACCTAAAGTCCAATGATTTAAGTGTGAAAAACATGGGAACTTTTCCAATCACTGCCCAAATCTAAGGGCAGTGGAGGGGAATCACCATCATCCTCAGTAAAGGCCAAGGGAACAAGGTCGTGATTGTTCTATCACTACAGCTGAAGTTGAAGTTCCAAATGATGTGGTGGAAGGTACTCTTTTTGTTCTATCAAATATAGCAAGTACTTTGTTTGATTCTATTTCTACACATTCCTTTATTTCCTCTAAGTTTGAAAATAATTTATAATCAACCCCTAAATTTGTAAAAGTATAGTTATAAGTCAAGACTCTTGGTGGGATTATTCAAGCATCGTCAGTGTTTAGAAACTCTAGTATTTACTTTAGTGAGCATAATATTATCACAAATCTAGTAGTCATTCCCATTATGGAATTCTACATTATACTAAGGACAGAATGACTCTCAAATTATAATGCTAAGATCAAATGCAAAAGCAAGGAAATATCAGTAGTCTAGAATGGGAAACCTACAGTTATATTCCAAGGAGAGATATCTCAACCTGATATTTTTCTAGAAGAACCTCTTATATCCTTCTTTATGGAGTTGATCGGTGAATAAAAAGAAGGAAATGAGAGAATAAGGATAGAAAATGTCCCCATAATCTAGGAATACATTGATGTATTTCTTGAGGAGTTACCCGAAACTCCCCCAGAAAGAGAGGTAGAGTTATCCATTGAACTCGTACCTAGATCTCATCTGATATCAAAGACTCCATATAGGATGGAAAATTTGGATCTGGAGGAATTAAAGAAACAACTCCAAGATCTTTTAGAGAAGGGGTTTATTTGACCGAGTGTGTCTCCTTGGGGAGCACATGTTCTCTTTGTGAAGAATAAGGATGGATCAATACACATATGCATTGATTATATAGAACTTAATGGTATGACTGTGAAGAAAAAATACCCTATTCCAAGAATTTATGACTTATTTAACCAACTTCTTGGGGCTCAATTCTTCTCTAAGATTGATCTTCGATCTAGTTATCATCAATTTAGGGTGAATAAATAAGATATTCCAAAAAATCCTTCTGATAAAGATATGGGAAATATGATTTTGTGGTTATACCCTTTGGTTTAACTAATTATCCTTCTATTTTCATAGATTTGATGAATAGATCCTTTAAGGACTACCTTGATAACTTTGTGGTAGTTTTTATTGATGATATTATGATATATTACAAAAGTTGTGAGTATCATGAGGATCATCTAAGGGTTATTTTGCAAACTCTATGGAAGGAGAGGGTTTTTGGAAAGTTCATAAAATGTGAATTTTGGTTACAACAAGTTTCTTTCTTGGGAACATTGTAACCAATGAAGGAATCACAATTGACCCTACAAAGACAAAGGTTGTAGAGGAGTGGCCTCAGCCTACAACAATAACTGATATTTGTAGTTTCCTTGGATTAGTAGGATATTATAGGAGGTTTGTGAAAAACTTTTCATGACTTTATAATATATTAACCAAGTTAACTCAAAAGGGGGTTAAGTTCATCTGAAAAAAGGAGTGTAATGAAAGTTTCCAAGAGCTGAAGAAGATATTGGTTACTACACCCATTTTAACTCTTCCCTCAAGTAGAGAAGGATTATTTATTTTTAGTGATGTATCTATGAAAGGGATTGGGTTCATCCTCATGCAAAATAAAAAGGTGATTTCTTATGTATCTTGACAGTTGAAGACTCGTGAGCAGAACTATCCTACGCATGATCTAGAGTTGGCTGCGGTTGTTTTTTCTCTGAAGATATGGAGGCACTATCTTTATGGGGACAAATGTGATATATACATAGACCATGAAAGTTTGACGTATATTTTAACACAAAAATAATTGAACATGAGACAAAGGAGATGGTTGGAACTTCTTAAAGACTATGATTGTTCAATTCATTATCATATCAAAAGAGAAAACAAAGTCATTGATGTATTGAGTAGGAAATACCCAGTTGTTATGTCCATAATGAGGATTCAAAGAGATCCCTTGATCCAAGACCTAGTGAAAATGGACATGGGAATTATAAGAAAGGGATATCATCAACTCTATCCCAAATGATTTCTCAGCCATTATTATTAGAGAATATCAAGAAGGCTCATAAAGAAGATCATTTGTTACAAAAGAAGTTTGAGGTTGTGAAGGATGGGAAGTTTCCTAAGTTCATTAGTGATCAAGAAGGTGTACTAAAATTTTGTACAAGACTATGTGTTCCATCTATTCCATAAATAAAGAAGTAGCTGATGGATTAAGCTCATAGATCTACTTTCTCTATACATCCTAGAGGCATGAAAATGTATAGGGACCTTTGTGATCATTATTGGTGGGATAATATGAAAAGGGAGATTTCTGACTACACTGTAAGGTGCCTGGTATGTCAGCAAGTTAAGGCAGAGCGATGACTTCCTAAAGGGGTATTACAACCACTACCCATACCATCATGGAAGTGGAACAATATCACTATGAACTTTGTCACTGGTCTCTCGAGATCTTCCAAAGTAAACAATGTGATATGGGTTATAGTGGACCGTCTCACCAAGAATTCTCATTTTATCTCTATTCGGGAAGATTTCTCTCTTGATCAACTTTCCAGGATTTATGTGAAGGAAGTGGTAAGAACACATATAGTTCCAATCTCTACCGTATTTGACCGTGATCCAAGGTTCACATCAAAATTATAGAGAAGTATTCAACATGCTCTGTGTACCGAAATGAATTTCAGTATGCCCTATCACCCCCAAACTGATAGCCAATTTGAAAGGACTATTCAATAACTTGAGGACATGCTGAGAACATGCTCAATGTAATTTAAAGGTGTATGGGATCAACATCTCCCATTAGTTGAGTTCTCTTACAATAATAGTTTCCATTCAAGCATTCAATTGGAACCCTATGAAGATCTATATGGGAAGCGATGTAGAACTCCTACTTTTTGGGATGAAGCTAGTGAGAGAAATCTTCTTGTGCATGATCTTGTGTAAGATATGACAGAAAAGTTTCATGTCATCCAGCAACACATTAAGGCTTTTCAAAGTCAGCAAAAGAGCTATGCTAACAACTGTCAAAGGGACTTGGAGTTTGATGTTGGTGACAAAGTATTTCTTCGAATTTCACCTTGGAAGAGAGTCATGATGTTTGGGGAGAAAGGGAAGCTTATCCCTAAGTGTATTGGCCCCTATGAAATTCACGATCGCATAGGAGTAGTGGCCTATCAGCTTTCACTTCCTCCAAATCTAGAACAAGTTCATGATGTCTTCCACCTATCCCTATTAAGGAAGTACATACTTGACCCTTTACATGTATTAAATCTAGTGGTGGTACAACAAGAACATGACCTCTATTATGAGGAGCATTCGGTGGAGATCATGAATCGTAGAGACAAGGTTCTATGCAACAAGACCACCTGCCTTGTTAAAGTGTTGTGGAGGAACCAAAAATGAGAAGAATCCATGTAGGAACCAGAGGAGTCTATGAAGAAGAAGTACCCACGCCTTTTCTCTTCTAAGGGTACGAGTTGAAATTTTGAGGATGAAATTTTTTAAGGGGGGAAGAATGTAACAACCTAAAATTTTGAATAATATTTGTTTCCTGAATTTGTGTGTCATTTTATTTTATACTCAACAAAAATATATCCTTTTATTAGATCATTGGGTTTCAACTGTTATATGATCATTGGTCAATATGATCATTGAAAATTATACTCTTAACATTATGATTATTGTTTATAAATAAAAATGATTATGGTTAATTAATACAGAAAGAATAGTTGATGACCTCATCCAGTAGACTCAGGCCAGACGAAGCTCATCTGTCGGAGCATGGGAAGGAGGTAGCATCACTGGACATTGCTCTAGACCAAGCCCAAGTCGAGCTTCAACATATTAATCTTGAACATAATCACCTTTAGAATAAGTTCAAGCTGATATAAATCACCAATCAGGCAATGTTTTCTAAGCCTCCCCATGATTTTATCACCATTACACACCTTACTCTTAGGTCATATGAAGGTTTTATAAGAGGCTATGTTACAAGGTCTTAGTTACTCTGTGTAATACTTTTGTATAAATAAAATTGTTGTTTTTTATTATGGTAAAATTTGTGAATTTCAAATGTCAAAATAAATATAGGATGAATTTATAGAAGTTTCATATTATTGATTAATATTGGGAAAATGGTATTTTAAAATATTTTTTATAATTTAAATAATAAATAATGTGAAATGATTTTCAAAAAATGGTATTTTACAGTTGTGATCAGTAAAAAATCTAGATTCTAATAAGATCAACTTAATTTTTGGTGAATAGTAAATTATGAATAGTAATATTACTCTTATGAATAGTAATGTGAACAATGGAATAGTAACCTCACTTAAGAAAATATAAATATAATTTAGGCATCTTGATTGGTAATGTAAGATAATAGCATAAGTAACTTTTTCATAAATTATCAGTTAAATATTTGTATTTTTCAGGTAAATAGTGTTTTTACTTAAAAATTAAATATCTCATAATTAGAAATTTATTTTCATAAAATGGAGTTTATTTTTAAATTCATATTATCTATATTAGTTTAGAGTTAATTTATGAGATTTTTATAAAATATTTTGTTTTTTGGTGAATAATAAAATTATACTTGAGTATCTGTGTGTTTAATGACATCATTAATGATGTAATAATGATGTAATAATTCTGGTTGACTTCTGTATAGTAAAATATGTTATGAGGTGTCCCAAGTGTCCAATACTGTGGGAAAATATCATGGGCAAGCCCATGGTTTTTCAAATACAACTAATGAGGTGTCCCTTGGAAATTAATAAAATATTCCCTCACTTTTTCTGTAAATATCAACCCATTCCTTCATTCCTTTCATTCCAAATTCTTCCTCAACAAATCTCTGGTCTTTTTACCTCCCAATAAGTCTTCCCAAGGTTCCCTCAATCCCCCCAAGGTCCCAACCTTCTATTTTTTTAATTTACTCTTCAAAGTAAAGGAACCTTTCACCCTCTTTTTTAGTCAACACTTCTTTTATGTTATGTATTTGAATTTCCATTTTTATATGTTGGGGTATGATATTCTTTATCCCTCTTACATTCCTTTTTATGTAAAAATGATGAGATACCCTTTTTTATCTTATCAATTCATTTTCTGAATTTTTAAGTGACGTTGTTAGGCTTCCGAATTTTCGTAAAAGAAATCGCATTTTCTCTTTTATCTCATGTTTTCTTTTTCATGTGGTATGTCATTCAAATATCCATACCATGGTCTTATTTACATTTTATTTTGTTCCTATGCTTTATAATTATTAATTTATTTATTTAAGACCCTTGTACCCTCTCTTTTTAATGTTTTCTAAAACCATGTTGCATAGTCGTTATGCTGTAGAAATTTCATCTAAAAATATCTCTCTTTTAATCAAGAAATTTTTTTATTTTCCTTATATGAATACCCAAAACTCTTTAATTTAAAGGGGTATTTATCATGAAATAAAAATTATATATTTTATTTTGTAATTTTACGCACATAAAACCCTCACTTCCTTTATGTGGGTTATGAATTACATAATGATCATGTTTTTAATCACTTTTTAAAACGTCACAATTTTGATATAAAATCCATTTATTTTATTTTATTTGGGTTATTTATGAAATATTTGATTATGATATATGTGGATAACCTTAAAATAATGAAATATTAATGTTTCACAATGATATCACTCCAACGCATTGGGTAAATAAATTAATCTCTAGAGATGACAAGTTTTATAATACCTTGGTGAATAACCTTGGTAATTTGTATGACACCCTAGGGATGGACCTTGGTGATATGCTTATGAATGTCCAAATTAAATGTTGTAGACACATTTTCAAGTTATTTTTCAAATTATTATTATTATTATATTCCTATTTATCCCCATGTTCTTATTGATATCACTCAAGTTCACATGTAAATTGTTTCACTTGTTTTCATTACTGGGCCTTCTGCTCACCCTTTCCTTTGATGTATGTCTCTAGGTTATGAGATGTAGTAATTGTACTTAGGATGAACTTTTCAAGAATATTTTCAAGGGTATTAAAATATTTTTTTTATTTTTTCATGTATTATGTACCTTTTTCCCAAGACACTAGACTTTAAAGATCCTCTGTTTGTATAATGTAATGAAAAGTTATCTAATAAAAAGGCAGGATGCCATATTCTCTTAATAGATATCTCAAAGGTGAGACATCATGTTATACGCATCCATTTCCTCATGATTCTTCATATTCTAATCGATCATGGATGAAATCATGAAACATTGAACATGTGTAGAATCATTCAAATGTTTATCATAGAGAGATAATTCTTTATCACTAGCCTCTTTACCAAGTGCAATAGGAATAGGTTCTTCTAACACATACAATTTCCTTTCATGGCATAGGATAATGTGTAAGCACCTTTGCTTCTCTTGGAAATTTATGTTGGTGAAAATTTTATCCATCTCAAGTATGGATCATAGTGATATTTTTGAATTCATTTTTTATTATTGTTTCTACAAATAAGACGAGTAGTGTTTTAGTACTTTATCTGATAAAATTTAGACAAATAAATAAATATTATATTTATTAATCTCCCACTATTTTATCGAAACCCAATATCCATCACCATTGGTTTTGGAATATCATGTTTCTTGGAAATTCCATTGTCAATGATACATATTCCCCTTCCCATCACCCTAACTTTGTTAGGACAAGAAATTTGAAGGGTTTTACGTAGGCATTACAAATGTCAACCACATTAACTCATAGTTCCTTGATCTTCTGAGTGGACTCCCCAATCCTGAAATCCTAAATTGGATTTCCTCAACTTTTTACTCTTAGTTACACCAGGCCCTGCTTTGGTAGTCAACCCTTGATGTGAAATAAGTTAATTTAACTTAAAACTTCAAGTTATAATTCCTTGATAATTGAAAACACCCCAACTTTGACTGGTCAAGAACTTTGAACTATGGTTCAATTTTAACTGAAGTAGTGGAGGGATATATTGACTTAATATATATAATTGAGGGATTTTATATTTATGAATAAACTAAAAATTATTACCTTTATTACATGCTTTCTAATATTAAGTTGATTTACTTAAGTGATTAACCATATCTTAGATAATTTTTACGCATAAGTCAATTTATTTTAGTTATATCTTGAATGCTTGTTAATTAATTAATTCATGTGATCACAAAAAAACATACATAATGAAATAACAATGAAACATTACATAAATAAAATAATAAAGTGGTATGATCGGAAGATTTTACAAATGGTTAGTTTATCTGGCCGATGATAAACTAATTATCAACTTAGGGGAAAAACACCTTGAACCATTTATAGTTTGTGTTGTAGCTTTCCACCTATCCACCTATGTATCTCCCTTGGATTGGTTTCATCTCAACTCCAAACTTGAACCACCTCCACTACCTTGGGAGCTTCATCCATTACATATTCTTTTACTCGCATGAAGTTGGGGGGAACCAAAGAATTGGTTAAGGGCTCTACATAAAAGAAACAATGGCCACACAAGCCCTTACTTAATGAGAGGAGAGATGAGACGCAGACCAACAATTTAATTTAATGGTAAGTTAAAAGAAACCAAGTGCATACAAAAGTATGAAAATTAATCAATTATTTTTTATCTCAATTCTCATCCAAATTTTCTTGAGATTATCATCCATCATAATTTTAAACATATTAAATAAATTTATTTAAAATTATTTATGTACAAAAATGTACCTTGGAGGCAACACAGTGAGTAATCGTCCAAACTACCAAACATGTATTATACTCGTATACGGTTTACTCTTTTGACATGTGGCATACATGACTTATCACATAATTTCATAGTGTATACTATCAACATAATGACCACATGGAAAACATGGTATTTAAGTAGCATGTTATGCTTCAATGGGTATAGATTAACAACTTTAATACGAAGTATGCATGATATGTAGATCCGAACATTATGAAGAAATTAATTAGATATATATATATATATAACCCATCACATGATGTGTACTATCAACTTAATGACCACACTGAACACGTGTTGATAAGGTTTGAATAGTATAATAAATTAATTTTCAATTCTATGTAATTTGGTAAAAGTACATGGTGTGTACATTGAAGCTACACAATGTGTACTATTCTCGTCGTCTATTTGTGGCATGCTCTTAGGGACACGACATGTAACCATGTCATGGAAAATGTTTAAGTACACAGTGTGTACATGGGCTGCATGACGTGTGGTCTCTATGTTACATGGCCACCAGACATACAGGCCATGTAAGAGGATACATGGTCTATATGTGACTAAATGACTATGCGTCGTGTACTGAAGTTACACAGCATGTACTCCAGCTGAACATGTGCTTGGCTGGCCAAGTTAATACATTGTGTGTAATTAAATTCATCACATGTAATAACTGCACATTGTAATATATCGTTACTATTTTTGGGTATTCCTAAATCCTCTTGTGTTAAATTATTAATTTATTACGTTAAATGGGAAAAAATGTTTTATCAGTGGAAAGCTGCGTTTTTTAGGGTTTTAAATATTAGAACTATAAAATCCTTAGATTGGGTTGTTTCTTTCATTTTTTCACAGCCTTGGAACCCCCTCAAAGTGCAGTTGTGAACTTTATTCACCCTGATTCCTTCAATTCCAGTGTGCAACACCATCTCACGCCCCTCACGCAAGTTTGTTTATTTTTATTTTTGATTTCTTTAATTTCTTTAACTTATTTTCTTCATTTTCTCCCTCCATCACAATTCTAGAAAAAAATATATTTAAACTTGAATTATATCACAATAGTTCATGTGAGATTATCAAAAGATATTTTTTTAAAAATAAATTATCAAAAGATATATATATATATACTCATATATATATATACATATACATACATATATATTAATAATCATATTGCTTGATTAAGGATAATTTATTTAGATAAATTTATTAACGTATAATTTCATGGATTATGAAAGAATAATTTTAATGTAATTACCACATGGCTTGATTATCAAAATTATTGTAGGATAATTATGTTGATTAACAAATGATAATTATTAATATTATCAAATGATGTTTTTTTTTGAAATTATCAAAGGTTGATTATTAATATTATTAAAACGATAATTGTGATTTTATCGAAAATAATTATTATGATGGATAATCGGGATCGCATGCATTGACCTGGTGATAAATTGAAAATTTTTCTTGAAAGATAAAAATTATCGCATGTGATAACATATATGTAATTTAAAACTTATCCTGGTGAGATAAATTATCATCACATGTGATAATTTAAATGATAATCTAAAAAGTATCCAGGAGAGAAAAATGTTTTCACATTTGATATCTTTTTTCCTTGTGAAATAAAATAGATAATTTTGGTTCTAGATACCCTTGACGAACATAGACCATTGGTGTGTCAATGCTTACGATAATAGGGTCGTGTAGAGGTGTATTGAACCACACAGGGTGGTTTATCATTGCCGCTCACATCATCAACCTTGAGGTAGGTGGTTCCGTTCTGATTAGCCAAATTGATTATCCGTGTATTGCTTGATTTACTTCAATTGTTGATTTAAATTCAATTGCTGAAATATTATTTCAATTAAATTGATAAAAACTCGATTTGAGTGAATCGTGGTATTTGAAATGGTTTTGGCATGGAAATTTGGAAAACCCCCAATTCCATTGAATTGTTTGTGTTTATGGAAATTTTCTGATTTAACTTATTTAATTTAAATTTTGGATTTGATGTAAATGATTTCAATTAAATTGTTGAATTTAATTTTGGAAATAAATTGTGGATTTGATGAAAATGATTTGAATTAAATTGTTGAATTTAATTGTGGAAATAAATTGTGTGATGATGGAATTGGTTTTGTTTAGATTTCAAACTAGTGAAAATGGCTTAAAATGATTTGATAAAAAACCCATTGGTTTTATCTTATGAAAAGGCATGTTTTTTAATAAAACCTATTTTGGTTTTTTAAATGGAAAGAAATTGGCACTTTTGAAATGGAATAATGGGATTGATCGTATTTTTAAGCAGACTTAAAATAGTTCACCCATCATGTAAGAGTGCATGCAAGCCTTAGGTAGTTATTGAGTTATTTGGATACACTCTATGCTATGACAAAGTTCTAAAACATATTTTTGGTGGGTCACATCCCCGACGGGTTGGTGATAAGTCTCCTTTGGCCAGTGTCATAGGGAAATGTGTATACACATTTTGATGAGCTCACATAGAGAGTGTGGAATCCTATAGCTGGTAAATACTATCGTACCTTTTGGAAGATGACCATGTTGCTCACTTGTTTATTTATATTTGAGATATAAATGCATGTCAATGTTTGTTTGAACTACTTACATTCCTGCTGAATCTATATAAACTATTTTATATAAATGTTTTACATAAGCCATTGTTTTAGAAATATTCCATCATTTGTAAAATCATTGCTTAAAATATTTATTTCCATCATTTAAAAATGTATATCATGGTTTGTTTAAATATTATTTTGATTTTCCAAACCCATTTATTTGAAAATTGAAAGATTTTATTTGGATAATCTTTATTGGGAATCTATTATGGAATATTTGGTGGTATCCTACTAGTCTTACGATCACACCCTACTTTTGGTGATGAGTCTTCTTTGGCCAGTGTCATAGGGACGTGTGTATACACATTTTTCTAAGTTTATATAGAGAGTGTGGAATAATATAGTTGGTACATACTATCATACCTTTTGGAAGATGACCATGTTTCTCTCTTTTTTATTTATATTTGAGATATAAATGTATGTCAATGTTTATTTGAACCACTTACATGCCTACTGAATTTATATAAATTATTTTATATAATTTTTTTACATAATCCATTGTTTTAGAAATATTCCATAATTTGTAAAATCATTGCTTAAAATATTTATTTCCATCATTTGAAAATGTATAACATGTTTTTTAAAATATTCTTTTGATTTGAAAAACCTATTTATTTGAAAATTGAATGATTTTATTTAGATAATCTATATTTGGAATCTGTTATGGAATCTTTGGTGGTATCCTACTGGGATTAGGCCCACATCCTACTTTTTCCTTCAGGTGTTTGTAGACTTTATTCTTTCAGGTTCAAGCAAAGGGAAGGGATCTCTTGGAGTTGGATACAGCTGTTGAGCTTTAGTCTTGGTGAGATGTGTCCTTAGGGACCTTGGGGTTGTTTTCCCATTTTAATACTCTGGCTTTTATGCCTTTTTGTATTTTGGTACATTACTCCCAGTAGAGTTTCTTTTCTTATGAATATTGTCTTGTTTTTTTTCTTCTACATTGTTGGTGGAAAAATCATTCCTACTTGCATGTTGTGTGATGCCAGGTGCTAGTCACCGACCCGTGGGGATCGGGAATGCCCTTCGGGGTATGTTAAGGTTGGCTCGGTTATAGGGTTACCAGGGTACCCGAGTTGTTTGTGACAAAGTAGTATCCAAGGCAGGTTAATAATCTTGCCTTCAAGTCGATACGCATTTGTGAAATATTGTTCGGACTTAAGAGGTAGTTACGATTGAGTGTCTCGCCAGGTCTCACCACAATGAACCTTAAGTCACGAGGGGTGGTTAGGGAAAGATGACTTGTGGATTAGTTCTAGTATTTTCCCTATTTTTATTTGGATATAGTGGAATCCAAATCTTTTGTATCCCTTCTATTAAGGATAGTTTTCCTTGTTACTCAGTTTGAGTGTAAATCTAATGTTTTTTTATTTGATGATGTTGTGTTGCATCATGCCTCTGAGAAGACGCGGGAATTGGATCCAGAAAGAGGTTGCTGCTAAATCTTAGCAAGAAATTATTGTTGTGGATCTAAGTCTGGTTGAGGTGATTGTTCGCACAGTCCAAGCTCTAGTACAGGAACTACCTCCAGTTCTCATTCAGGCTCCAGATATAGATCCTCATAGGGATATTCTCCAAAATTGTTCTCAAGAGTTCCTATGATAGAATCCACTAGTTTTCAAAGGATCCCCTGACCCTCAACATGTTGAGGAATGGTTGAGAAAGATTTAACATTTGTTTGGGTTCTTGGAGACACATGATGGGATCAATGTGAAGTGTGTTACCTTCATACTGGAGGGACAGAGTAGGAGATAGTGGGACACAATGGTGACGGCTGGGAAACATAAGGGTTTAGAGTGGAAAGACTTCAAGGTTCTTTTCAATAACTAGTTCTATCTAGAATCAATGGTTTTGGATAAGGATGTGGAGTTTTTCAAGCTTGATCAGGCCAAAAAAACCATGATTGAGTACTCAAATCACTTTGCTGAGTTGGTTCAGTTTGCTCCTGAGATTTTATCTAATGAGAAGATGAAGGCTCGACGATTCAAGTTGGTACTTCGATCAGATATCCATCCTTAGCTTTTCTTAATAAATTTTCCCACTTATTTTGATGTTTTGGATAGGGAGATGATGGTTCAGATGGACCTGGATGGAATGTCAGGGTTGAAGGGAGTTCCTTTTCCTCCCAGTGGGAGCATTGGTTACTTTAAAGGAAAACAGAAGCGTGGTGATTCTCATGGTAGTTCTCGAAAACATAGTCATTCCAGACCTCATGTAGCACCATGAGGGAGTTCTTTAACTTGCTATCAGTGTGGAAATCCAGGACATTCTAAGAGGGTTTGCGCTGAGGCACCCAAGAACTGTAGCTCCTATAGATGTTTAGGGAACCTATAGAGATTCTTCCATCACTTCTCTACTCCATGTAGTGGAACAAGATCATCAGCAACTCCAAAAACTATGTGGAAATCAAATGTTTCATGTACAAAAGGCTTCTAGCCATAGGCATCCAGAACAAAGCTTCTTCATGCAGTGGAAGAGTCACTAGAGGAAGCAGACACAATCCCAACAACTGTGAGAGGTACCATTACTATAGCTTCATCTTTAGTAACTACTTTATTTGATACTGGTGAATCTCACTCATTTATTTCAACCCATATTGTTTATCTTCTTAATCTAATTATGGAGATTTTATCATTTACAATGGATATTACTACACCCCTTGGTACAAAGAGAGATCAGGGTCTCTGTAATCCTGCTTGTGTCTTCTCTCTATCAGATGTCGAGCTTGCTTGGAGTTTTTTGGTTATCGACATGAAATCTCTTGACGTCATATTTGGGATGGATTGAGTCGTTTTAATAAATCCTGGATCAATTGTTATCTTCAAAGGGTCTACCTTACTACACCTAGTGGTGTGCCTCTTGCCTTTCAAGGAGAATGAGACCTAAGTTCAAGCAGAATCAGACCTTTTTATCTGGAATTGGGGAAAGTGATATCAATGTTTACTTTTGATCTTGAGCGAGATTCTTTGGCTGGTGATCTCCCTCCAGTTGTCGTCAAGTTTCCCATCATGTTTCCTTATGATTTTTCTAATTTACCACTGGTAACAGAGATTGAGTTTTCCATTGACTTGATGCTCGTACTCAACCAGTTTCTTTTCCTTCTTACAAAATGGCTCCAACTGAACTGAAAGAACTAATGTTTTAGTTTGAAGATCTTCTTGATAAATCCTTTATTCACCCAAGTGTGTCACCTTGGGTGGCATTGGTTCTATATTCCATTAAAGCTGATGGTTTTATAAAATCTTCTCTTCTAGTGATGATTATTTAGGAATGGAAGGTTATTGATGAATTTTGTAAGCATTAGAGACTCTATGGTGGGGAGACTAATGCCTATTGGTTTTTTTTCGAAGAGGGTGTCTGGTGTTATCCAAATCGTTATGTTGCACCGTTAGCGACAAGGAAGGCTATAATGGGGTATTTGCATAATTTCCAATGGTTTGTGCACCCAGGAAGCACTAAGAAATTCTATGACTTGAAGCATCAGTTTTGGTGAACATGTATTCTTGAAGGTTTCACCCCGGTTGGGTCATCGGCGGATTGGGAGGTAAGGGAAGCTCACTCCTTGTTTTGTGGGATCTTTTGAGGTTGTTGATTAGGTGGGGAAAGTTGTTTACCATTTAGAACTACCACCACAATTGATGTTGATACATAATGTGTTTCATTTATCTTAGTTTGGGAAGAATTTATCTGACTCATATCATGTTCTGAGTTGGCGTGATCTTGAAGTAGAACTTGAATTATCTATGACTAAACGACCAGTTAGAGTTATCGATTCTGAGACCAAGGTACTTCATGGGATGATTATATCTCTAGTCTAAATACTATGGCAGCATGGTTTTGATTCTCAAGAGATGTGGGAGAGATAGGAACTCATTAGAGAGAAGTGGCCTCATCTTTTTGACGCAGAGGCTTCTTTGTAGGCTTTCTGGGGACAGAATGTTCCTATGGTGGGGAGGTTGTAACATCTCGTTACTATTTTTGGGTATTCCTAAATCTTCTTGTGTTAAATAATTAATTTATTACATTAAATTGAAAAAATGGTTTATCAGTGAAAAGTTGCTTTTTTTAGGGTTTTAAATATTATAACCGTAAAATCTTTATATTGGGTTGTTTCCTTCATTTTTTCACAGCCTTAGAACCCCTCAATGTGCAGCTATAAACTTTGTTCACATGGAGTCCTTCTATTCCAGTGTGTGACACCTTCTCATTCCCCTCACGTGGGTTTGTTTATTTTTCTTTTTGATTTCTTTAATTTCTTTAAATTATTTTCTTCATTTTCTCCCTCCATCACAATTTCGGAAAAAAAAATATATTTAAACCTAAATTATATCACAATAATTCATATGATATTATCAAAAGATATTTTTTTAAAAATAAATTATCAAAAGATATATATATATATATATACATACATATATATTGATAATCATATCGCGTTCTTAGAGATAATTTATTTAGATAAATTTATTAATGTATAATTTCATGGATTATGAAATAATAATTTTAATGTAATTATCACATGGATTGATTGTCAAAATTATCATAGGATAATTATGTTGATTAACAAATTATAATTATTAATATTATCAAATGATAGTTTTTTGAAATTATTAAAGATTGATTATTAATATTATTAAAATGATAATTGTGAGCTTGTCAAAGATAATTATTCTGATGGATAATCGCGAGCGCATGAGTTGACCTAACGATAAACTAAAAATTTTCCTTGAAAGATAAATATTATCGCATGTGATAATATATATTTAATTTGAAACTTATCCTGGTGATATAAATTATCATCGCATGTGATAATTTAAATGATAATCTAAAAATTATCCAAGAGAGAGAAAATGTTTTCACATTTTATATCTTATTTCCTTGTGAAATAAAATAGACAATTTTGGTTCTAGTAACCCTTTATGAACATCAACCATTGATGTGTCAATGATTATGATAATAGGGTTGTGTATAGGTGTATTGAACCACACGGGGTGGTTTATCATTGTTGTTGACATCGTCAACCTTGAGGTAGGTGGTTCTATTCTGATTAGCCAAATTTATTATCCTCGTATTGTTTGATTTACTTCAATTGTTGATTTAAATTCAATTGCTCAAATATTATTTCAATTAAATTGATAAAGACTCGATTCAAGTGAATCGTGATATTTGAAATGTTTTTGGCATGAAAATTTGGAAAACCCCCAATTCCATTGAATTGGGTGTGTTTATGAAAATTTACTGATTTAAATTGTTTAATTTAAATTATGGATTTGAGGGAAATGATTTCAATTAAATTGTTGAATTTAATTATGGAAAAAAATTGTGAATTTGATGGAAATGATTTCAATAAAATTGTTGAATTTAATTGTGGAAATAAATTATGTGATGATGGAATTGGTTTTGTTTAGATTTCAACCTGGTGAAAATGGATTAAAATGATTTGATAGAAACTCATTGGTTTTATCTTGTGAAAAAAGGCATGTTTTTTAATAAAACCTGTTTTGGTTTTTTAAAATGGAATGAAATTGGCACTTTTGAAATGGAAGAATGGGATTGATCGTATTTTTAAGCAGTCCTAAAATAGTTCACCCATCATATAAGAGTGCTTGCAAGATTTAGGTAGTTAGTGAGTTATTTGGATACACTCTACACTACAAAAATGTTCTAAAACATACTTTCAGTGGGTCACATCCCCAACGGGTTAGTGACGAGTCTCCTTTGGCCAGTGTCATAGGGACATGTGTATACACATCTTTCTAAGTTCACATAGTAAGTGTAGAATCCTATAGCTAGTAAATACTATCGTACCTTTTGTCAGATGACCATGTTGCTCGCTTTTTATTTATATTTGAGATATAAATGTATGCCAATGTTTGTTTGAACTACTTGCATACCTTTTTAATTTATATAAACTGTTTTATATAAATTTTTTACATAAGCCATTGTTTTAGAAATATTCCATCATTTTTAAAATCATTGCTTAAAATATTAATTCCATCATTTGAAAATGTATAGCATGTTTTGTTTAAATTTTCTTTTGATTTTCCAAACCCTTTTATTTGAAAATTGAAAGCTTTTCTTTGGATAATCTATATTTTGCATCTATTATGGAATCTTTGGTGGTATCCTACTAGGTTTAGGTTCACATCCTACTTTTGTTGATGAGTCTCCTTTGACTAGTTTCATAGGGGCATGAGTATACACATTTTCTGAGTTCACATAGAGAGTGTGGAATCCTATAGATGGTAAATACTATTGTACCTTTTGGCAGATGACCATGTTGCTCGCTTGTTTATTTGTATTTGAGATATAAATTTATGTAAATATTTGTTTGAACTACTTACATTCTTGCTTAATTTATATAAAATGTTTTATATAAATGTTTTACATAATCCATTGTTTTAGAAATACTCCATAATTTGTAAAATCATTGCTTAAAATATTTATTTCAATCATTTGAAAATGTATATCATGTTTTGTTTAAATATGATTTTGATTCTACAAACCTGTTTTTTTGAAAATTGAAATCTTTTCTTTGGATAATCTATATTTGGCATCTGTTATGGAATATTTGGTGGTATCCTACTAGGCTTAGGCCCACACCCTACTTTTTCCTTCAGGTGTTTGTAGACTTTCTTCTTCCAGGTTCGAGAAAAGGGAAGGGATCTCTTGGAGGTGGATCCAGTTGTTGAGCTTTAATCTTGGTGATTCGTGTCCTTAAGGACCTTGTGGTTGTTTTCCCATTTTAGTACTTTGGATTTTATGCCTTTTTTTATTCTGGTACATTACTCCCATTGGAGTTTCTTTTGTTATGCATACTGTCTTGTTTTGTTTTTGCATTGTTGGTGGTAAAATCATTCCCACTTGCATGTTGTGTGATGTCAGGTGCTAGTCGCCGACCCGTGGGGATTGGGAATTCCCTTCGGGCTATGTTAGGGTCGGCTTGGTTATAGGGTTACTAGGGTACACGGGATGTTCATGACAAAGTGGTATCAGAGTCAGGTTAAGAATCTTGCGTTGAAGTCGGTATGAATTTGTTAAATCTTATTGGGACATAGGAGGTAGTTGTGATTGAGTTCCTAGCCAGCTCTTACCAAAATGAACATAAGTCACCAAGGGTGGTTATGGAAAGATTACTTGTGGATTAGTTCTAGTATTTTCCCTATTTTGATTTGGATAGAGTGGAATCCAAATCTTGTTTATCCCTTCTATTAAGGATATTTTTCCTTGTTACTTAGTTTGAGTGTTAATCTAATGTTTTTTTTATTTGATGATGTTGTGTAGAATCTTGCCTCTGAGAAGACGTAGGAATTGGATCCAGAAAGAGGTTGCTTATGAATCTCAGCAAGAAATTCCTCTTGTGGATCTGAGTCTGGTTGAGGTGATTGTTCTCACAGTCCAAGATCTGGGACATGCACCACCTCCAGTTCTCATTTAGGCTCCAACTATGGATCCTCATAGGGATGTTCTCCGAAATCATTCTCAAGAGTTCCTATGCTAGAAGCCACCAATTTTCAAAGGATCCACCGACCCTCAATATGATGAGTAATTGTTGAGAAATATTGAACATCTATTTGGGTTCTTGGAGACACCTGATGCGATCAAGGTGAAGTGTTCCACCTTCATACTAGAGGGACTGAGCAGGAGATTGTGGGAAACAATAGTGACGGCTGGGAAACATGAGGGTTTAGAGTAGAAAGACTTCAAGGTTCTTTTCACTAACCATTTCTATCTATAATCAATGGTGTTGGCTAAGTCTATAAAGTTTTTCAAGCTTGAGCATGCCAACAAAACTATGACTGAGTACTCAAATCATTTTTCTGAGTTGGAGCAGTTTTCTCCTGAGATTGTATCTAATGAGAAGATGAAGGCTCTAAGATTAGAGTTGGGACTTAGATCATATATTTGTTCTTAGGTTTTATTACTAAAGTTTCCCACTTATGCCGATGTGTTGGATAGGGCGATGATGGTTGAGATGGACCTGACTGGAATGTCAGGGTTGAAGGGAGTTCATTTTTCTCCCATTAGAAGCATTGGTTACTTCAAAGGAAAACAGAATTGTGGTGATTATCATGGTAGTTCTCGACAACAGATTCATTCAGGGCCTCCTATAGCACCAGAAAGGAGTTCGTTAACTTGTTATCAGTGTGGAAATTCATGACATTCTAAGAGGGTTTGCACTGAGGAACCCAAGAACTGTATCTCCTGTGAACGTTTAGGGAACTTACAAAGATTCTTCCATAACTTATCTACTCTATATAGTGGAACAGGATCATCACCACCTCCAAAAACTGTGGGGAAATCAAATACTTCATGTACAAAAGGGTTCCAACCATAGATATCCGGAACGAAGCTTCTTCATGTAGTGGAAGAGTTGCCAGAGGAAGCAAACACAGGTCTTGCAAATGTGAGAGGTACCATTACTATATCTTCATATTTAGTGACCTCTCTATTTGATACTGGTGCATCTCACTTGTTTATTTCAACCCATATTGTTAATCTTCTTAATCTACCTATGGAGATTTTATCTTGTGCAATGGATATTGCTACACCCCTTGGTACAAAGAGAGAGAAGGGTCTTTGTAGTTCTGCTTGTGTCTTCTCTCTATCAAATATCAAGCTTTCTTGGAGTTTTTTGGTTCTCGACATGAAATCTCTTGACGTCATATTCGGGATGGATTGGCTCATTGCCAATAAATCCTGGATCAATTGTTATCTTCGACGGGACTACCTTACTACACCCAGTGGTGTGCCTTTTTTATTTCAAAGAGAATGATACCTAAGGTCAAGTAGAGTCAAACCTATTTATCTATAGTTTGGGAAAGTGATATCAGCGTTTACTTTTAATCTCGATTAAGATTCTTTGGGTGGTGATATCCCTCCAGTTGTTGTCGAGTTTCCCATCGTGTTTCCTTCTGATTTTTCTGGTTTACCACCGGTAAGAGAGGTTGAGTTTTCCATTGATGTGATGTCGGTACTCAACCAATTTCTTTTCCTTCTTACAAAATGGCTCCAACTGAACTGAAATAACTAATGTTCTAATTGGAAGATCTTCTTGAGAAAGCCTTTATTCACCCAAGTGTGTCACCTTGGGTGGCACCAGTTCTATCCGCCATTAAAGCTGATGGTTCTCTAAAATCTTCTCTTCTAAGATGATTCTTCAGGAACAGAAGGTTGTTGACAAATTCCATAAGCATTAGATACTCTCTTTATAGTGGGGAGACTGATGCCTAGTGGTTGTTCTTTAAATAGGGTGTTCGGTGTTATCAGAACCATTATGTTTCACCATTAGCGACAAGAAAGGCTACAATGGGGTATTTCCATAATTTCCAAGGGGTTGTACACCCAGGAAGCACTAAGAAATTCTACGACTTGAAGTAGAAGTTTTGGTGACCATGTATTCTTGAAGGTTTCACCCCGATTGGGTCATCAACGGATTGGGAGGAAAGGGAAGCTTGCTCCTTGTTTTGTGGGATCTTTTGAGGTTGTTGATTAGGTGGGTAAAGTTTTTTACCATTTAGAACTACCAACACAATTGATGTCGATACATAATTTGTTTCATGTATCTCAGCTTTGAAAGCATTTATCTGACTCATCTCATGTTCTGAGTTGGCGTGATCTTGAAGTAGAACCTGATTTATCTATGACTGAACGACCAATCAGAGTTATTGATTCTGAGACCAAGGTACTTTTTGGGGTGATTATATCTCTGTTCTATGTGATATGGCAGCATGGTTTTGATTCTCAAGAGATGTGGGAGAGAGAGGCACTCATTAGAGAGCAGTGGCCTCATCTATTTGATGCGGTGGCTTCTTCGTAGGCTTTTTGGGGACAAAAAGTTCCTATGGTGGGGAGGTTGTAACATCTCATTACTATTTTTGGGTATTCCTAAATCTTCTTATTTTAAATTATTAATTTATTATGTTAAATGAAAAAATGTTTTATCAGTGAAAAAGTTACATTTTTTAGGGTTTTAAATATTAGAACCTAAAAATCCTTAGATTGGGTTGTTTCCTTCGTTGTTTCATGGCCTTAGAACCCCTTAAAGTGCAGTTGTGAACTTTGTTCATCTGGAGTCCTTTGATTCCAGTGTGTGACACCTTCTCACGCCCCCCACATAGGTTTGTTTGTTTATTTTTCTTTTTGATTTCATTAATTTCTTTAACTTATTTTCTTCATTTTCTCCCTCCATCACAATTCCAAAAAAAATATATTTAAACCTGAATTATATCACAATAGTTCATGTGAGATTATCAAAAGATATTTTTTTAAAAATAAATTATCAAAATAGATATTTATATATATATATATATATACTCATATATATATACACATACATATATAGTGATAATCATATCGTGTGCTTAGTGATAATTTATTTAGATAAATTTATTAACGTATAATTTCATTGATTATGAAAGAATAATTTTAATGAAATAATCACATGGCTTGATTATCAAAATTATCATAGGATAATTATGTTTATTAATAAATGATAATTATTAATATTATCAGATGATATTTTTTTGAAATTATCAAAGGTTGATTATTAATATTATTAAAACGATAATTGTGATCTTATCAAAGATAATTATTATGATGGATAATCGTGAGCGCATGCGTTGACCTAACGATAAACTGAAAATTTCCCTTAAAAGATAAATAGTATCGCATGTGATAATATATATGTAATTTGAAACTTATCCTGGTGAGAAAAATTATCATCGCATGTGATAAATTAAATGATAATCTAAAAATTATCCAGCAGAGAAAAATGTTTTCGCATTTGATATCTTATTTCCTTGAGAAATAAAATAGATAATTTTGGTTCTAGGAACCCTTGACGAACATCGACCATTGGTGTGTCGATGCTTACGATAATAGGGCCGTGTAGAGGTGTATTGAACCACATGGGGTGGTTTATCATTGTCGATGACATCTTCGACCTTGAGGTAGATGGTTCCGTTCTGATTAGCCAAATTGATTATCCTTGTATTGCTTGATTTACTTCAATTGTTGATTTAAATTCAATTGATCAAATATTCTTTCAATTAAATTGATAAAAACTCGATTCCAGTGAATCGTGATATTTGAAATGGTTTTGGCATGGAAATTTGGAAAACCCCCCAATTCCATTGAATTGGGTGTGTTTATGGAAATTTTTTGATTTAAATTGTTTAATTTAAATTGTGGATTTGATGAAAATGATTTCTATTAAATTTTTGAATTTAATTGTGGAAATAAATTCTGGATTTGATGGAAATAATTTCAATTAAATTGTTGAATTTAATTGTTCAAATAAATTGTGTGATGATGGAATTGGTTTTGTTTGGATTTCAAACTGGTGAAAATGGATTAAAATTATTTGATAGAAACTCATTGGTTTTATCTTGTGAAAAAAGCATGTTTTTGAATAAAACCTGTTTTGGTTTTTTTTTAATGGAAAGAAATTGGCACTTTTGAAATGGAAGAATGAGATTAATCGTATTTTTAAGAAGTCTTAAAATAGTTCACCCATCATGTAAGAGCTCATTCAATCCTTAGGAAGTTAGTGAGTTATTTGGATACACTCTGTACTACAACAACACTCTAAAAAATACTTGCGGCGGGTCACATCTCTGATGGGTTGGTGATGAGTCTCCTTTGACCAGTGTCATAGGGACGTGTGTATACACATTTTGCTGAGTTCACATAGAGAGTGCAGAATATTATATCTGGTAAATACTATCGTACCTTTTGGAAGATGACCATGTTGCTCGGTTGTTTATTTATATTTAAGATATAAATGCATGTCAATGTTTGTTTGAACTACTTACATGTCTGCTGAGTTTATATAAACTGTTTTATATAAATGTTTTACATAAGCCATTGTTTTAGAAATATTACATCATTTGTAAAATTATTGCTTAAAATATTTATTTCCATCATTTTAAAATGTATAGCATGTTTTGTTTAATTCAAGGTGTATTAAATACTAGTACACGACATGTACCTCTGGGTTACATGGTGTGTACTCTTGTGTTATCCGACCAACCTCTTCGGCACCTCCAGACAAGATCTTCGAATTTATTTCATTCATAAAATTAATCAATTTGATTATATTTACAATAAACGAAGAGGAAGAAAGTAGATATCGCAATTTGGATTAAAGAACGATTAAATTGAAACTGAAAACTAATGAAAAATATGGAAATCAATCAAAAGTCTTTAAATAATTATAAATAATTATGTGACCCCTCTGATACCATTTGTAGGTTCTGGGTGAAACAGAAGCGGGAGATGGGGCATGTCTAACTCTACTTTTTGTCATGATCGATGATTAATCCAAGATTTACACAATGATAAATGTCATGATAAATGAAAATGAAACAATGAATATAGACAGTAGATTAATTTCATAACCAAAACATAGAATCATCACATATTATTTATAATTAATTTAAGCAATTAAAGAATTATCTTGTGAGAAATTATTTCTTCGTTGATGGATCTGACAAATTCTCTACGTCGTAATGTTGTTGCGTTGTACGAATCAAGAATAGATTCCCTCTAGTAGCAATCCACACGTGTTCTATGAACCTCTGAATGTCGCTATAAGAATATTCAAGTGATGGTACGGTATATCCTAATGTTTGTGTCATTCACCTTTGATCGCCCTGAGAACCACTTCAAGGAAGGTTTCTCTTCGATCTCTCTAGACTTGAGAGTGGTGGAGGAGGATCATTCTTCGTTCTTGAGAGAGTTCTTGGAGAGGGATCTCTATAGGGCTTTGAGAGCATTATCTTTTGATCTCATTGTGCACAACAAATGAATTGACTCTCTTAAGAAAATAATATAATTGGGTTTATATACCGCTAGAGTTAGAAAATAATAATTTCACATGCACCCTTATTATTTCCAAAATCTCTGGAACCTCATGTCTATAACAATAATATTATTATTATTTTTTTGACATGAACTAAAATCATGAATTAAATTAAATATTATTTATTCAAATAATATTCAATATTTATTATTTCTCACTAAACCATTAGACCCAGTTCGTCATTCCTCCAAAATATTTATCAGGTCTTGAATAATGACTCTTTATTTAACAAATAAATACCACTGTATTATTTACCAATAAATAAATAAACACTATATTCACTAAATAGAAAAATATATATTTATTAAATATTTTTCTCACATAATATTGTCTCGAATGACCGGTGAAAGAATATATGTGATCAAGAAAACATGAATAATTATTAAATAATGAGTGAAAATAATATTTATTCAGCTTGTTAAATAGTAAATAATAATATATTTATTTGACTATGATTCTGGATACAATTAGTGTGTTACCCTCTAGACCTCTTTCTTAGTGCCATTAGGAAAAACATCCTAAAGTCTAAGGTTAGCGTCTAATAACACGTCAAGACACCCATAGAGAAAGAATTTAATGTCATAATGACATAACACCTCGTATGGATGCTTACTGTATAATATAATCTCTTTACCGTGATATCTCTAATCACTCAGGTTTCATGTTTGTGTCGTCATCCTATGTGCTCGACGTCTCTTTCTTTGACTTTTCAGAAATCGAACTTATCTATGGAACACCATGGTCATGGATTTATTTAGGCTATATCATTTTCATTAAAGGATTAGAAAATATTAACCTCCGTTAAATAATAGAAGGGATAAATCATTTCTCGTGTTATTCATTAATGAAATATTACTCGTGACGCAACCAACGTATCCTACCTCACTGCAAACATATGTTGTCACGGTTTTTGTCAATACATCAATGTACGTGACTAATAATACTCATTAATAATAATTTTAAAATCTAAGGACCAATACACATATCCGCAGATAGGAACATCTAATGAAACATATAAATGTGGAATCCCTATCAGTGGGTCTTGTTCTCATAATACCCTACACTGGATATTTCCAAGGGAATACACCATATGAAGATGTCTCAAAGTCCTATGAGTCTCCACCCCTGATTGCATGTATTATTTGTATCTCTCAAATGATTTTTACCAGCTATAGAACATAAATTTAAGAATACCATCGTGGTACTTTAAAGTTATCATCATAGCGGGAAAATGTTATTACCTTTTAGTGAAAAAGCTACTCTTAAGACATTATCACATATTATGTTATGTAGAATAGAAATCATGATGTGATCAAGAGTTTACTAATATTCAAAACAATGAATATAGGTTATCATAAAGTGCACATAAGTTGGTTTTAGAGCACCAACTCCAACACATTACACATACTCTGACACTTACTCACATGTACATTGGTCTGTGTCACACCCACATTGCAAAGGATGACACCTACATTGGAGCCTGATGAGACATACATTGGCCTGGATAACATGTACGTTGGATTTGAGACATAGCCATTTTTTCTGATTTTTGTATTGAAATTCCAAAATACTTAGATTTGAATTTGAGGCACATCCAATCCATCTCAGGCTATCTCCAACTTTCGTCCATAAGTTTATATGCATTAAATACAACAACCAAAATGCAATGTACTTCAAGATGGGTTCTCCACCTATAGGTTAGCTTCTCCTCATATTTGAATCGGATTCTGATAATGTAAATAAAAAATCCACAAGCCATCCAATAGAAGGTTCAAAAACCAACTTTTCTTAGTTGTTTAACTTCGGAAATGATTGTTGTAGACAATGCTTCTCCAAGATTTATCACTAGTCATTAAAATGGTGATCAATTCAACAATTGTGTATTTTTTAGACAGCTACTTAAATCTATCCATCCAGACATTTAAGTAGAAACAACTCCAATTCCATTACCCAAAGTGTATGAGACACACATTTCTTCATGTATTTTGTGGAAACTCCAATCTATCACCTATGACTCCAATATTATACATTGAATGTCGTCATTGACAAGAAATACAATCAGACACACCAAAGGGAACTTCACTAACTATTCCATGTGGCAGCGGGTGTTGGACTTTGACATGACATCTTGAACAAAAAAGTAGGGCGACAGAAATGAAAATGTTATGATAGACAAGTGGACATACTAAGACGAATAAGTTTAAAAATGAATGTGTTTAGGATAAAATTGGAGTCACTCTGATCAGCGGAACGATGATCGAGACTAGATTAAGATGGTTTGAACATGTTAAAAGAATACTCATGGATGCACCTATTGATATCATAAAGTTAATGATAAATTCATTTATTAAAAGAGGTTGTGGTAGACCTAAAATAACTCTTAAACAAACCCCACTTCTTCAAGCCCCTCCTTCCTGGTTTCCTCCATGATTTCGTACCCTCCCTCCTTCCCTCTTTCCCTCCATCCTCCGCTCGACCAGATTTAATCACTCATCTACGTATCTAGCTGCAGTTGATTCTGATTACTTTCTTCACGAAATACTTGGGGGGCGACCCCGATCGCCAGGATCAATGCAAGATCGGAGTGCTACGAAGCTCCTCCAGGAAATCTTTTCAAGTGGCCATAAACGGGCGGCGCCTAGAGGCAGGACCGGCCCAGACAATCTTGTTTCTCGAGAAAAATTATAAAAATGTTTCCCTTTAAATTTTCATGTTTAAAGGATTAGACCGGAGTGAACCAGGTCAGAGCACACACTTTGTAGTCCTAAAATTAGAAATCCAACTAAACTCGCATTACAACGAACTTTAAAAAATAATTTCATTCCACATGTGGACCAATTCATATATTGACATGCATAGTATTAAAATGTAAAAAATAACAAGACAAAAATATGTGTTTAAAACTACACACGTATTGCTTGAAAAACTACTAAAAAAGAATCTCAAACAGGGCTTCAAATCATATAACTTCTAACATGTGTTAAACAAATGAAAGAAATAAAATATTATCTAAAACCAAATGCATTTTAGTTTTCTTTTTATTTTAAAAGTATATTATTTTCATTTTCATTTTCTAGTTTTTTTTAGATCTATACAATCTAATATATTTTATAATAGATGGTTGAAATACAATTTGACATAATATGAGAATTGTATGGATGATTAAGAAGATAAAAGTGTTTAAATCAAAATTGATTATTCATAAAACTAATAAACCAATCAAGTAATGCGATCTTCAAATTAATTAATTATAAAATAAATGAAATATAAATGTGAAACTAATCAACTATCAACAAATTGAAAATTACAAATGAAATAGACAAAACAATGAATCTACAAATTTATATAATTTATAAAAATTAAATAGAACAATTAATAAAAATAAATAAAATAAAAATGATAATTAAAAAATTACTAAAAAAATACCAATTAACTATGAAAAAAATCACAAATTGCAATTGAGATGAGAAAATTATAGTTGAGATGGAAAATACGACAACGAATCCACAATTCAAATAACGTCTGAAAATTAAACAAATCAATTAATAAAAAAATGATAACTAAAAATGATTATAAAAAACACTAATTACCTAGAGACAAAACACAAATTGCAATTGAAATAGCCAAATTATAATTGAGAGGATAAAGACAACGACAAATTTGTAATTCAGATAATTTATGAAAATCAAACAAAATAATTAATACAAATTAAAAATAAAAATGATAATTAAAAATTGATCATAAAAAACTTTAATTACCTATGAACTAAAAATATCAAATTGAAATTGAGAGGGACAAATTGAAAATAAAAAAGATGAAATAGGGGTGAATCCGCAATTCATTCATGCAATTCTTAAAATTTAAACAAAACAATTAATAAAATTAAAAAATAGAAATGATGAAACAATTAAAAAAATCCATAGAGGGATGGACGGTGTGGATTGAAGAAACAAGATTCAGCAGGAGTGCGGGTTGATTTGGATTGAAGAAACAGGATGCACCGTGAGTGCGGGCGGGGGCGTCGGGCAAGGGCAGAGGAGATCGCAGATTCACAGGAGCTAGGAGTGCAGGCGGGGGCATCAGGGTGAGACCATATTAGATCGCCGATTCAGAGGAGCGTGCGGGAGAAGACGATTCAGTGGCGAGTCCACCCACCAACAGGAGCGTACGGGAGAGCAACAGTATAAGAGGATATTAGGGTTAGGGAAGAACAGTTTAGGGTAGCGTTGTTGGAGAAGGAGTCTGTGAGGCAAGTGCATGAGATTGCGTGGGCAGGAGATTTAGGTGGCGTGGTCGGAGATCGCGCGTGCGAAGCTGGTGTCAGAGGGGTGCTTGTGGAAGTAGATCAAGCGAAAGAGACACAAAAGCGAGGTGTGGGAGGAGGCAGGGTGGGGAGGTGCGGTGGGATGAGGCACTGCAAGAAGTCATCACCGCGTGTGGGTTTCCAGCAAGAGTGAAGAGGTGCGGCTGGTTTCCCCCGGGCCTCTGGTTACCCTAGCCCAAGTAGCGCCCTCAACATCTGAATCATCTTCCACCACAATCGGATGAGATTGACGCGCCGCTTCTTCCCCGGGATTGCCAGATCGCGGATACACATGCTCGAAGGCACTAAGGTCATACACACTAACATCGAATACCAGACACCCTTCGATGTCAGGTTGTATAGTCTTAGTGTCTACGAGCATGTGTATCTGCAACCTGACGATCTTAGAGAAGAAGCAACACGTATTGTGGTGGAAGATGATTCAGATGTCGAGTTCAAGGCACTGCGGATTTTTCTGGTAAACTATGTCATGCCTCCCTTGCCTGCATTCCTTTATTTTGCATACTGTTTGTGTTAATAGTTTTGTTTCATGTTATCCCATTTTATATCTTATGATGTTGCATTGTATTTATTTTTACTGAGATTTCTGTATCTGTTGTTTTTCCCTTGAAGAGTCTAGAAGTGTTGTGAAGGGGGAGAATCTTGCAATTGTTCAGCCAAAAACATAAGACATTTATCTCATCCCAAGTATGATGAGACATAGGTTTAAGGTTTTTTAAATGAAAATAGTAGAACAATTAATTCTTAAAATTTTCAGTTCATGAATGTTTTAAGTGCAGTGAGTATGGGATAGTTCCATTTTTCATTTTTCTATGCAAGGCATATTCTTAGGTTCCATGCTTTATATCTCAGTAATAATTCTTGTCACAATAATATCCTGAATCCCTATGATCCCCTAAATAACAAAACATGGTAGAAATAACTCAAACTCTGCCAACTGTGCTATTTATTTAAACACATTTTATAAAATACTTGTTTTTTACAGAAAAATCACAACATTGAAAGAAATGACTGACCACACACTCTAGATGCAATGAAAAATCTTTTTCCAGATTTTCTGAACAAGCAGAATGCCCAAGATTTAAATTTTCATGCTCATTATACTTTATTTTTCCTATTGAAGTGTCTTAGAAAACAATGAAGAAGCATTAATGCATTATTCACATCAAAGAAGCAGCTACATCTTTCCCAAGCCATCCCAATCATCCTAGTTTTGTGCGCATTTTGACTCATGTTGATATCGAGAAATCAAAATTTGTAAGTAAATGTTTTGAAATACTGCATCTTCATGCAGTGCATGAGCTGCTGTGATGACTTTTTTGAAAATTTATTTGTTCCTTCAGTATCTGCCACCTCAATTTTCATTAAATAATGGCATATGTAAAAGGTTATGTGAGAAGGTTCTTAGAGACGAGAAGGAGAGAACATGGGGTGTAATACTATGAAACCACAAGGACAAGAGTAGTGCTCACATTGGACGAGGTTGGCAGAAATTGGTCATTGCCAATGACCTGAAAATCGTTGATCATTTGAGACTTGAGCTTGTTAAGAATAGGGCAAAGCCTATTGCCAATATTTATGGTGAGATTTTGTTTAAAATTCACGACTCTTTGAAATATAATTGTGTTTTTTACTAATGAAATTCTTTATCCAAGACTCATATTTGATGATTTAAACTAAAATCTTATTTTATCTTGTTTATATTCACACATACAGTTGTTGAAAAAATTTCAAAATCACATGGTGATTATCAGTTGAAACATGACATACATTTACTTACATCTCAGAAGAGTGAAAAAAATGCAAAGAATAGTGAAAGGATATGGCGACTCTTTAAGTTGGCAAGATATTTGCAACTTATAAAAAAGATGAGTTCTAATGAAAGCTCTTTGAACAAGTTTTCTAAACTAACAGAATGTCGAATATTTAGATATTGATACTTCTCATATGTTCTTTCAAAGTGTTTGAAAGGGGAGCTAAGGTGCAGGAAGATAGTATTTGGCAACAAGCGGCAGCTGCATCTTTTCCAAGCCAACCCAAACATCCTTGTTTTGAACACATTTTGAATACTAAAAACGTTATGAAATCAAAATTTGTAAGTATATGATTGGAAATTGTTGGATCTTTATGATACTTCTTTGTTTGTTGCTTCAGTTTCTACCACTTAAATTTGCAAGGGAGAATGGTCTATCCAAAAGCTCATGTGAGATGATTCTCAGAGATGGTGAGAGAAGAATATAGCCCGTGAAAATGATATAATGTCTCGGACAATTGATCTTTAAGTTTTAATTTTTTTTCAAGTATTGGACTACATTTGTATTATGGTCTCGTAGATATGATATTGTAGTTAAAGGTAATTATAACATATTTTTTATCTAGTTTTTCATATTAAAAAATTTGATGAATGTAAAGTTGTTGCGTATGTTCTTCAAAATAATGAATCTTGAAAACCTTGATTTTAAGAATTCTTAAAGTCGCATTTCAATTCTTTAATCACGTGTATCTTTCTAATTGGATTACTCTGGTTGAAAAATATTTTCATTGTCATTAAATGACTCAAAGTGGACATCATTGTGATCCATTTTGTATTGTGGTGAGTTAGTGCATACTGAAATACATGTCATGAGAGAGGTTGAGGAAGGCACAGTCAGTTCGAAGCATATCTGGGTCAAAACAGCTCAAAAATATGTTTAAGCATTTGTGTTCACGAATGTTAAAACCTTCACAAACAGTGGCACCTCGCAAGGCTCATTGGTCGTGCGAACCTTGAGGCGATAACCTCCGTGCAACGTATTCCTGTTTGTGGAAGTCACCCGGCTGCAAAGGTTGTGGTGGTAACCTTTCGCAAAACGTATGTTAGTTCACAGAATGCTCCTCCCATCTCGAAAGTCATAATATTTCTTGAAAGTTGTTATCTTTCGTGAAACTGATGTCCTCAGCTCCATTGGGCCTATAAATACCTCCCCATGTTTGACTTTTCAGGAGACACAACCATTAGAATTCTAGAAAAAGCTCTGAATTTGCTGACTTCTAAACTTTTTTAAGCCAGAGGAGATTGATTTTCCAAGTTAGACATCTTTCGTGAGCCGCCTCCCATGAGTTCCTGAGTACTTCAGACCATGGAAGAGATGTCTTTCGCGAAGCCTGTTAGTCTTAGTGAAATAAGAAAGCTCTTTCCCATTTTTTGACATCTTCTCCTGGCCATCTTAGACATCCTCGACTGGGAGAAACACATCATACATCTCCCCTTGGATGAGAATCTTCACAATGTGGTAGAAATCCCAAAAACCGATGTCGACCTCTCCATGATGTAGGTGGAACGTGTTGGTTTCTGATGACCAAATGCTCAGAAACTATGACATGATGTCCTGGTGACGGTAGACATGAAACTGTGAGATCCATGATGCCTCATAAAGCCTGACCCTCTTTAGGTCCACCTCAAATTTGTAACATGATTGATATACTCCGTATGTCCAGGTCTACTCATCTATAAAGTCGCCACCCTGACGCAAGTCCCATTCATCATTCCAGCCTTTGAGATTGTCCGTCAAGTTCGCCTTGAGAATTCTCTCATATTGTGGAGGGGGTGCTTCTTTACCCAATTCCTCCTTGTTGATGTTCTTCAGTGGGTTCCACAATGAATGAGAAGTGAGCGATGTGTGGTCCTTCATAATGTAACCCCCAAAAACTTTGTGCCACTGGTACTGTCGAGATGTGTTCCTGAATCAATAAACGGTTTCATCCTAGTCATCATTGGGGATGAACACATCATCCCTCAGCCCAAAACCATATAATGGAAGCCTCTTGCACAATGAGAATTCTTGTTATTCCTTCGTCAATAATTTAGTAAGAGTGTTGTGATTCAACACCACTCAGATGCTCTCCCTGATCATAAGGTTGTCAGTCATTTCCCTTCGTCGATCAACAAAATCCTCAACACCCTCGACAACTATCTTTTAAAACATAAAAATTCCTTAGGATATGGTTCGTGATGACCGTATCGCGAAAATTGTCCACCAACTTCCTGAAAGCATGGTCGCGATGCACTTTGTTCACAAATGATTAAAAGTTTCACGAGCGATAAGGACGTAGGTCGCAAAACGCTCATGAAGGTCAAGAGTTTCACAAAAAGTGAGCATTGTCCTATCTTTAATGAAAAGCTCATGGTCACCCAGGGGCCCCCACCTCTATTTATAGGCATAGGGTTAGGTCGAGTTTCATGAATGGGGCTTGCATATCACCGGTTTACGATGGTTTTCCCTCATAATGTGACCCTCCCCTCCCTCGTCGAATCAAATTCGAAGGGGGAATTTGTTGATGCCAAAATACACGTCACGATAAAGGTCGAGAAGGCACGATCGGTTCGAAGCACATTCGGGTCAAAACATCTCAAAAATCCATTTAAGGGTCTGTGTTTGCAAAGGTTTTAACCTATGAGAATGGTGGCTCCTCGCAAGGGTCACTGGCCGCGCGGAACTTGAGGTAGTAACCTTCACGCAGCATATGCATGTTCGTGAAAGTCACCCGACTGTGGAGGTTGAGGCGGTAACCTCCGCACAACGTATGTATGTTCGTGGAACACCCCTCCCATCATGAAAGTCATAATCTTTTCTCGAAGCCATTATCTTTCATGAAACTGATTCCCTCACCTCCGATGGGCCTATAAATATTGTCCCATGTCCAACTTTTCAAGGGACACAACCTTTGGAATTTCAACCAAAGCTTTGAATTCGTGGAACTCTAACCTTTATGAGCCCAAGAGGAGATAAATTTCCTAAGGTAGGCATTTTTCGTGAGCTAGCCTCCCATGGGTTTCTGAGTACTTCAAACCATGGTAGAGATGCCTTTCACGAAGCCATCGGCCTTCACGAAAGAAGAAATCCCTTTGTGGCTCTTGGGGTTTCAAGATATAATTATCCTTCGCGAAACCACCCCTATGAGAACTAAGACTTTACTTTGAGGCAGGGTCACCTTGTTTCACGAAAGATGCACCTTTGCGAGACACTTTTCCTTCGTGAGGCCTCCAACCTTTGCAAACCCCCAAGATTTGCAAAACTCATCCACCAGGCCTTTCCATGGTGCCTCCATTCAGCCAACACCCTTTCATGAAAGTTGAGTGCCCTAGGACCATATACCCATCTAGAACTGGTTCATCTGCACCCCAAATTCCCATGCGATCAGTATCATCAACCCTCATGTCCACCCCTTTGCTTCAAGCATAGCCTGAACCACAACCCTACCTTTTGCTCATAAGCATTGACACTCTAATGCCTATTGCTCTTAAGCATTGACACCCTAATGTCGGGACCCCTATTTTCCACTCCTCCATGACAGTGTTTATGTCATGCTCTATTCAGAGGTGCATGAGCAGTAGACACGTAAGCCCCGAAGGTGGCATCATCAAGGGAAACTGTCAATTTTTCCCGATAGAGGGGCCATATGCCAAATCTTTCTCTCCTACTCAGAAATCATCTCTCCGGGTGTAGATCCCAATGACGTTCGAGCTGCAAGATGTAAAACTGTCTAGCCCAACGTCTTAGTCGTACGACGTTAGACTGCACGATAACGTCATCAACACATGACGTAAAACTATAGCATTATCCTATGCAGTGAACACAGGATGCCCCGTGTATGACTGACATGAGACAATTTGACACCTCTTACCCTGTGTGATGAACACATTATGCCTCATATACCATCATCATGAGATACCATCTCCTCCACCACCAAGGGATGAAGAACCTTCCACGGGCAGCTACCATGCGTAAGCCCTACACCATCTTCCACCACCATGGGATGAAACTTTGCGCCTGGGATGAAACTTCACTCCTGGCATAGGACCCCCAAACATTCGGTCACCCCATATGTGAAGCCCCACACAATCATTCATTAACGCTCTTTCTGAGACACAAGCGTCCTTACCACATGACGTTAAATTGCATGGATCAGTTTTGTCACACGACCTTAAACCGCGACATCGAATTACATGAGTTTTGATCCATGTCTCCTAAACAGGGTATGTATGACACCTCCTTGTGGTTCAATTCCGATATCCCAATACACATGGGGTATCTCCATGAGGTTCAATCCCATCACCCCCAACATTACTATTAAACCCCTAGACATTAAATCTGTGACCCAACATCACCAAACTGTCTCTACAACACGTTAAATCTATGAACCAATCTAGAATCTTTACTCCATACAATAAACATGAGATGTCTGAGGTAAAAATCCTCAGATGCCTTATGCCCTTGGCGTCAACTACCCCGTGGTTGACACGAGATTCCTTGGATTCCATGCCCAAGATTCCTCATATGAGAGATGCCTCCGACCTCAAACGAGGAAAACTTTATAGATGTCCAACATGCCCAACATCCAGAAGTATCCAGATATGCCCAACATTATTATCTACTCTAACTGAAATTTGCTGCCCTGTCGAGACAGAAGCAACATAATTAACCGATGTCCAACTCGAGATGGCACCGCGAACGAGTTTTGTGAACATGAATCAAATCTATGAGGGATATCCAGACTAGACAACGAACTCCAAAGGGGAATCCATGGAAGGAGGAATCGACATCCCATCATCTCGTTTCAATCAAAGAGCCAACGCCATTGATTACGGTGATAAAAGCTGCCCTACTTTGTAAAGAGGGAATGTGGGGCCAAAAACATGCACGACGCACGATCCCAACCGAAAGCATTTGAAATTAAAATGGTGAACCCATCGTGAATCTCTTCTCATACAATTGTGGGTACTAGTAACGTTGGGGCACCGCCAGATTTTCATGTCACTAGATCCAGATATTCGACGTCGGGTCCAACCAAACAAGTGGTGGGCCTAGCATGAAACTCTCCCACAACTTGGGGTAGATAACACTGGACATCCTCGGTATGCGACATCAACAACACATATATTTTCTCTGCCTCAGAAAGAATGGATGACATTGGGGCATTAGAAATTTCTTTCACCAAATCTGTACTGACGATTGATTCCATGTGCCTTACATGACTCAATCTATAGGAGATCGATAACCTAATTCCAATAGGCATGGGGAAGGAGGAATGTTGGTGCGGTAGCCCCGCATGATTATGTCCCTACTGCGACAACCACCACGTCTTCAACCATTGGGTGCCCACACCCTATCTCACCCTCCGAGATCATCAAGAGGAGGGTAATTAACGTCTGTGTTTTCCGTTATGAACAAGAAGGGGTCATTCCCACCAGGGATATGACCCGCCATGATCTTGAAGCATCGACACCTTGCCGACACCAGCACCCCCGAGGGCCGCGCAGGGGGCATCCGCCCCTTGTTTCAACGAAAAACCACTTTGGGAGTCTTTGCCTGAAGCATTCTAACAACTCACTCCCTTCAGCCAAGGAGGTAGGGGATGCTCGAGAAATACCCACCACAACCACTGTTGAGGAGCCGCTTAAGAGGGCTCCCACTCGGTTGCATCAGCGCCAACATCGACCGATCTCGCTGGTCAACGAGTGGATTGATCATATTCCCATTCTGCCAACCCTGATCCAAAACACCTGGCGTTGATTCCGGGGGCAGGCCACCAACCCTAACTAACAGGAGGCCTCTTCTTCAGATCAAGTGGCCCCATACACCATCAGCACATCCTATCCTGCCCTCGCGATCACTTTGCGAGGCCCCGTCTTCGCCCACTTGGGATCGAGAGCCCAACCGCCTCCTTGGCAGGTCGAGTTGATTTTCTCAGTCATCAGCACCACTGACAACCATTACAAGCCATCCTGTGATGAATAATTCCTATGTGGAGGTCCTCCTCGCACTACCATCAACCAACACAGAGGTTCTCCCCATGCTGAAGATATGACCTGCTCTGAAGATTCGTCCCGAGGTAGGAGGGCGAACAACTGCTATGGGGGCTATGGTCGCGGTGCAGGTTGCAACACGCATCGAGGGAACCCAAGAAACTCTCAACAACTTATGCTTGGATAAATCCCGCGTCGTTAGAGTCAGGACCCTACGAAGCATCGTGTCAGCGTTGATTGTTGGATTGATGTATCATGTTCCTCTTTGGATGTTGTTGGGCCGAATGCTTGCGTCCCATACCGCGCACCAAGTCGCAACTCTGCGGGTTGAGCTTCGCGGTGAGCTTGTTTGGGGTTACAGGGGGCAACACGCCCCTGCTCTGGGGGTCGAAGGTCTCAACCCAATTTTTTGTGGCACTGCAGTAGCTCTGACCAATTGTAGTAGAGATGTCTGGACGACACCGACATGACACTGTAGCAGTGAAGATTTTGTCAAGGCTACTGGGGCTGACCGACAACACCAAAAGGGAACTGTAGCTTCGTGGACTTCTAGTTGCTGGCCATTGTAGCAGCTTGGACTTGGGTGACCACGACACGGTAGCGATGCAGACTTCTAACCACCTTTTTTTGTAGCACAACAAACTTTCTGTGCGGTTGGTGGAATAGTGTTTTATCCTCTTTATTAGCCCATTTTGAGCTAGGGTTTCTGTGTGCTTGAAACTCTGAAATTCTCCCTATAATTGTGATCCCGAATCATAGTGAAATTTTTGCCTCTTTGTGGACGTAGAGATCATTTCCCAAACCACGTAAATCTATGTGTTGGTGCTCTTCTTTTGTTTTTGACTTTTCTTCATCCGTAAACTTGTTCTGTCACTGCGACTCCAGATGTTTCCGCAACTCCAGACGTTTCTGCAACATCGACCTCTCAAACTTCGAGATGAACGATGACTCAATGAAGGATCCTTCACCTCCACTACCAAAGCTGGGGGCAGAATCCCATCATCTGCAACTAACAATACTCGAAGGAGAGGTTCACAAAACCCCAAAATCCCTCTACTGGTACCTATATGTGGAGGATGTTTTGGCTCCTTTCTGAGACTCATAGTGCAATCGTCTCTACATCCATCTTTTTCCCTCTTCTCCACCTTCACATAGGAAGTGAGATAATCGATATGGTCTGGATTGACGCCCTTAGACGATGGTGAGCACTCTGTTGAGCCCCAAAGAGAGGATGTCGCTCTCTCTCATGAGGAAGTTGTGAACACTCCATCCTACATGGATATGATCTTTAAGTTGACCCTGTCTTCGAAAGACATTCCAATGTTTAGGGGACAATTGGCCCGCACAACACCCCACCTGCCAGAAAATTAAAATCAAAGTCAGTCTGCATCAGTTCCACCGTCAGTTTACCATCCAACACCAGTTGGGGTTTATGCCGATCAGGAGCAGGATGATCCTTCGGTTAATGAGAAAGAGGACTTGTGGGGAATCCTAGTCACTGATCAACTATCTGTCGTGTTTTGGCCAGAACACGACAATGCAAGAGGGTTGGCATCGCAATGCTCCCAATATCTCAACACCCTAAATCGCATGGTTACCATCAGACTCTCTAGCGAAACTACGTCAAGAGACTCACCGTGCTCCTACGAGTCATGGCAGAGTCAGCTCAATAAGTTTAGATTTAGAGGTTGAGGGCAGTATGCTACCCTCGATTTTAGTCTGATCCCACTGCAACAATGCGATCATCAATCTGGACTGCCCACCGATAGTGAAAGTTCTCCTCTGTCCACTGCCATAGTGACTGCGGTCACTATTGACCCTCCTGAGGATCAGAGAAACCAGATTGCTGACACAAGGCATGATAGAGAGAATTCGCCCCAAGGGGCGACACAATACCAAGTGAATCCTCTGACAGGTGCTCGCACTCGTAAACAGAGATTGACGTTGGGCCTTGAGATTCCCCCCCAATGAAACATTTCCACCCACCCGTCGATATATCAAAAAGGTAAAGGGGACCACTGAGCTTACCGGTCCCTCCGAGATTGCTTCGGAAACTAAGTCAGATGTCAGGATGACTGCTTTGGTCCATGAGCTAGAGGCCTATAAGAGGCTTAATGTCAAGCTTATTTCTAAGTTGCGCCCATGCCGTGACAATGACAAAAGGATCCTGTCTCATTCAGTTGGGCACCCAGTCCTTGGCTAGGCACCCAAATTCGAACCAGGTGGCCCCGTGTATCCGATCAGGGTAGAAGTTTGGGGCTATGACAAACGATAGAGATATGAGTCACCCACTTTGTCATGGCATCACACATATCTATCCTGAGATCAAGGTTGCTTCGCCTCCCAGACCGATGAACCAGTCAGGGCACTAGTGACCAAAAATACTCACCAGGATGACGTGATAGCTGCTCTCACCGTCCGCCTCGAGGCTCTGGAAACATTACAAGTGTCTATCCCGCCTAAAGGAAAGTCGTATCTGCCATGGGTAGACCAGATGCGTCCACCATCAGAATTCAACAATCAAAGCTTCACCTCATTCAACGGTATGGGTGATCTGTTACAGTATCTGGACCACTTCGCCTCGTAGTGTGACCCATTGTTGGGGACTCTGAAACAATAGGAAACTGCCAAGCTTCGATGTTTTTCTCGGACCCTGAAAGGACCTGCATTCGTGTGGTACAACCAGTTATTTTTGGGATCCATCACAGGCTGGGGGGATCTCCGTAGATAGTTCCTCTACCAGTTTAGCTCCACCTCACGCAAGACCAGCCTCACCGACCTCTCCCAATGCAAACAAAGGCCCGATGAGAGAGTGAATAACTTCATTGCTTGAAGGAAATAGCTCACATACTTTCTCAAAATGTCATTGTTTTAGGAATAGTTTCTTACGATGTGTGTGGAGAATGTCAAAGATGTTCCAGTTCCCACCCTCATATCCCTAAATTATTCGGGCAGATTTTGAGAGTTCTCTGAAAAATCCCAAAGTTTGGAAGAAGTCTTACAGTGAACCAAGCAACGGTCACACCCATTGCCTCTGCCATATCCTGTGCGAAGGCCTATGGAAGAATAGACAACTGTTGTTGTACATGCAAAGGCTCCCGAGTCGGTTCACGCACTGACCCCTCCGGATGAACCCCGCCCAACGCAGCCCAATGCAACCTCACTGAGAGAACGTTCCGTCGACCCCTCGCTAGGGCCGAACACCCAGGGTTACTTTCATCAAAATAATGGACACGAACTACTCCTTCAAGGATGCACATGTCCTGAGGTACTTTATCTGTGCCCTATAAATAGATTCTAAAATTGTCAGAATGCAAGAGACCCCAAGATGTTGATCTCGCCGACCACACCGATCACGAATTGTACCATAGGATCTCGGGACACATCATCTAAGAATGCTTTGTCTTCAAATATTAGATCCAAGACTAGAAGGATTGTGGCCTAGTCAAATTGGGTAATGTCTTGGCATAGGCAGCACATGTCTCTGCTAACCTCGATAGTGACAATTAAGGCTCTGGTGAGTGGCAGCAAACTTCCGACCAAGGAACACATAAGTATAACGACTGGTTGGCTTTGAAGACAACCACTCGTGCACACAATATCATGTGTGCTTGTTTGACCAGACCGAAACCTCCCACAGTTACCGTGTATCCTCCGACCGTCGTATCCGCATCTGCATCACAGCCTTCCAAATCTTGAAAAGGCAGGCATCGACAACGCAAGAGGAATCGAAATCCACCTTCGGTGCCAAAACTAGCCTGCACCCTTGGCGTTTTCATGCCTCCTAAATTGGGAGATGCATCCAAAGTTCATCTGGCCCTGGGATATTCCATCAATGAAGAGAAAGAGTACACCTCAGTGATCTTTGTTGAATTGGTGGATCGTTATACGACGCTCAATGATGAGGAACACCATGAAAACCCCATAGGCTCCTCTAGCCAATGTTGACGAAGGAGAGGCAGGAGACATGCAAGTCGATAGAATATCCAGGTTAACATTCCAAACTAGGATTTTCATGCCATTGAGACTAGGAAACAAGACTCACATAGGGCTCAACAAGCACAACCCTCCCAATTTTCTATGTCAGGTACACCTCCGCAGCTGACTATATTGGTTGACTACGCGACTCAATAGCAACCGTGTTGTGATCAACCACACCTAGCTAGGTCCCAACCTCATCCATCCGGTGCCCAACTGTCAGATGTTCAAAGCAATCAAACTAACTAACATTAGAGTAAAACCAGCACTAGAAAGGCCCCAACGCCTCATGCTACAACGCTTGCTACACTCCCTGCGAAAGAACAACCCTCTGCAGTTAAAAACATGTCTATCACACAGAAGTATGATGTGTTGAAGCACCTTGTCGGCATATCAGTGAGACTCTCGATCATTAAGGTGCTCTGCCTGTCAAAGGAGACACGTGAGACCCTTGTCTAAGCCTTGAAAAGACCCTTTAGTTCGAGACTGAGGTAGTGAAACGCACGGACGATTGTCGCCTATCGACCGGTCAAAGTTCCGGTGCTCTGCTAATGTGTATAGTAGCACTCGGGTCGAATCTTCGGTGATGGTACTTCGTAATAGTCGATTGTTTTTAGTTGATTGTATTCTGATTGGGGGGGTTGTTTGCAGAGCTTATGAAATAATTTATGGATGATGTTTGATTTAACAAATTGATGAAGATTGGGGTGAGTTCATCATTAGGTTAGTTAAGCTTGTGATATCCTCGATCTTTGCTTTATATTGCATTTAAATTAACACCCATGTCACAAGATGATGTTGATTAGAATTCTTAAGTGTTAAGGCTTTAAACCAAGACTTAACTTAACTTAAGGTTATAATCTCAATCAGATCTTATTTATGGTTGTGTATTTATGGTTCCAATAATCCATGGAAACCACATGTTAAACAAAACAAGTCATTAATCCATGACATGTTAAGTCCAACATACACAATGTTAATTCAAAGAATATTCATCGAGCAGAAGATCTCAATCACTTAACATACCTAAATTATAACTCACCCCAATGAGAGATTTACTCAGCCATTTGGGTGATTAATAATCTGTTTATAATGATTATGATTATAAATTAATAAGTGAAGGAAAAGAAAGGGATAAGAAAAGAGTGGTACGTCGACACACACACACGAACAATGATGATAATTAAAAACGAACTTTCGATTGAATGAGGAAGCTAAAGAAGGGAAGGGTATTGAACTGAATTTAAACTATTTTAAGAACATTAATATTAAAATATAGAAGGTGGAAGAGAATAAGAGATATTGAAGAAGTAACTTGCATTAAAACAGAATTACAAAGAAAGAGAATTATAAGATTACAAAAACGAAGAACACGAAAGTAAGTGAAAACAAAGAGAGGATGAAAGGTCTCTCAAGTGAAAACTTGAGTATGGAAGGTCCTCCCAAGCCTTTTTCAAGGCTTTGGTCGTGCCAATATTATATCCTATCTTCTGAAATGCCAACCCCTCTCAAGGAGAGAAGAGGAGAGTATTTATAGCCCAAGGAGTGGACTGTTTGCATTCCCAATCTGTCCCTCCACTTTCATCGCCAATTTGGCTATTCAGAAAGCCGAATCTTCAAATATCTCCTTCTTCAAAGTTGTATAAAATAATGTTGGACGACTACTGTCAAAATATGGAGGCATTTGGACAAGTGGAGCCAAAATTATGGCGGTTTTATTAAACAAAGGTAAACTGTCCATTTCTATCCATGCTTTTTCGATGGCCAAAATGTGAATGGATTTTTGAACAGGAAGATGCCTTCAAATCCGAATGACTTCTTCAACAAAGTCGGCCGCCTATATCTCCTCTTTCACACTGAAAAATTTCAGCTCGATTTGATGCTTACATCAGGAGATATTTCATGCATACTATACTGATTTTAATTATAGGCCAGAATGGTGGGCTGGACTTCAAAGATTTATTTGGGCCCCTTGTACTTGGATTTGGGCCTTGAAAGTTTTATAAAAGATGACATGTAGTGTCCCCCGAATTATGGTGGAGAGTTAATGTTTTTGGACTTCTGGATTGAGCCCAGTAAATCAATCTTCAAGGGTGGTCCAGTTTGTTCACAGATTCTTTGGTCTTGTTTGTGAGGACCATATGACCCTTCAAATGGAAGAATTGGATCATGGTTACTTCTAATGAAATGTTGTATATTGAAAGGTGAATCCTACAAAACAAGAACCACACAATTTGGATCAGTATAGTGACAGTTATTATTAAAACATTAAACTGACTCAATTGGACTACTTCTAAAAATGCTCAAATATTATATTTAATATTAAAACATTAATATTTCACACAAATTATGCACATTTCATATAAAATCAGTAAAGGGGGAATATAATAAGTCATGAAAATATTAATAACATCAACTCCCCCACACTTAGTTTTGTGCATGTCCTCATGTGCAACAAATATAAAAACATCACAAAATCATTTTCACTCACCAAAAAATATTAAAATTTTGTTTTCTCCAATAAGGGAAGGTTTAGACTATTTCACTCATCCATATTGAATTCCATCACAAATTTGGTTCACAATAATGCATCAGAAACAATTTATTTTTTCATGTTCAAGGTTTGAATTGGAAAATGTAGGCACTCAAAACTTACTCCTCTCAAGATGATAAAAATGTATTTTAGGAGGTTCACTCATTCACCAACAAAAAGTGAAAATCAAGAGTTTGTAAGAGCTCTCAGATTCCATTCCCAAATCTAATGTGTACAAGAATCAAGAGGTCTTTTAAGGGGTTTTTCAGTGGCTATGGGACGGTAGGTATATAATGTCCAAAGGAAAAGAGGGTTTAAAACACCAACATGGAAAAATCAATGCACATTTTTTTTTTGAAATTTGATTTGAAAGGAAATAGAAACACATATTTACAAGGGCATGAATGTGTGATGAATGAAAAGTGAGGGAGATAGAAAATGGAATAGGGTGAGATGATGGAATATGTACAACATGGAAGACTTCCAATAATGACACAATACAAGATGATTCAAGTGTTCTTTTTTTCTCTTTTTTCTCTTTTTTTTCGAAAGTTGTGCTTGAAACAAGTCTCACAGTCATCTCCCAACCCATGCTTGATCTTCTCATGGAACTAATTTTAGTAGTTATAACACGATCAAAGGTTGATGATGAATGATTTTTGACCCACCCAAGACACAACCCATTCCTTTTTTTCATTTTTTTTAATATAATTTTTTTTCATTTTTTTGAACACTTTTCAATGACTTTTGTACAAATGAAAATTACACATATACACCCCAAAGCTCACAGAATTACAACCTCTCCCCACACTTGAATGGATGCTTGCCCTCAAGCATATGATGACACATTGGAAATCAATGAAAGTACGCCCAAAAATGAAGTCCATTCCCCCCACACTTAAATTTCAATAAATTGTACAATGAAAATCCATGAAGATGTTGGGTGGGACAAGGTATTAGGCTTTTAATGTGGCTATCAAAAGAAAGGTTTTCATAGGCTCAAAGGGGCTTTCAAAAGTAGGATCAATGTAAGGGTAACGGGAGGCTATTTGGCTATTCTGATTCTCATGTGGCTTAGAAAATGCCTCTATCATATTAATGCACACAAAAGATGGAAATTCAGCTCGAAGGTCCACAAACTCAAGACTCACAATCAGTGGTGAAGTCACACAATGAAAAAGATGGCCATAGATGACCTTAGCATGAAGGATAATGTTATTCCTCACGGTAGCGGAGAATCATTTTCCACCAAAAATTGTTCATTCAAAATGTTTGTTATTGACACAAAATTGTTTACCCAAGTTTGAGATAAAAATTCAATATATTTGAGTTTAAAACAAGCCTTTTGACTCCCCAAAATGGTTGGACAGAATTTCAATATTGGATGATGAGTAATTATGACACCCCTTTTTTTTGTTAATTTTCATTTTTTTTAATTAATTTTTTTTAAAAAAAAAATTTATTTTTAATGACACATCCACACAAAAGAGAAAATAGAAAAAAGGTTGTGGAAGAATGTTGTAAAAAAAATGAGAGGGAGAGAGGAAGAAGAAGAAATATAGAGAAGAAGAGAGGGAAGAGAGATTGAGGAGAGAGAGAGTTAAAGGGAAAGAGGTGCCCCCTGGTTTGGATTTGGTGGGTTGCCATCTCCATCTAGTGGTGGGTCGGCTAGAGAATTTGGGGATTCGGTGGAAGTCGAGGTGGTTCCAGGACAGTGGGAAGTTACCTGAAAAATAAAATTCATTATTCATCTAATGAAAATCTAAAAAGAAATTGAAATTTCATAAAAGTAAAAGAAAACATGGGTTGCCTCCCAAGAAGCGCTGCATTTATTTTTCTACAGCGAGACAATTGCAGTGGACTACCCATAGTCTAACGGTGGCCATCATATTTTCTCAACTCTAGTGTGCTTCCATAAAAACTTTTTCTTTGGTAGGCCTGATGATTCATTGGATAATTTCTTCCTATCCTTGTTGGTGTGCTTGCAATTCAATGGGGTTGGAAAGAGAATATTTCTATCCTCACTTTGGTCTTCAACCTGAGGAATGATTTTATCCACAAAGTGATGGTTTTCTATTCTTGGAAATTTAGGAAGATGGCTTAATTCTGATGGTTCATTTATGTAAGGATCAGATAACACAGAACTACAGTATGAGATCCCAATTGTTTTTGACTCATTTATTTCATCACTTACCGATGTAGAGTAATGAGGATCAGTGGAGTCATAAGACTGAATAAAATTTTCAATATCCTTTATTTCAATGTTGTTCGCCAAAGAATGGTAAATTTCAACCTCACCAGTGATCACTTTATTAATTAGGGTACAAATATCACAAACATCACTACCATCAGGACAATATAAACACATTGGTTCAAGGTTCACTTCATATATAACAGAATTTTCAGAATCATGGATAGGAAAGGATGAATGTGGGATAATCTGATCTGAATCAACAAATGAGCATTCTAGTTCATTTTCCTCATTACCATCCATGTTGGAGCATTGGAGGTCAGAGGTGAGATGAGATTCCAAAGAGTTTTCAAGATTCTTTAGATCAATAGAGTTTTCATTTGTAATGTCAAGATCAATTTCACCATTAATCACTTGGTTAATGAGGATACAATATTCACAAACTCCTCTATTAGTAGAACAGGAAGAACATGATGGATTAGGATTCAACACACTCTCAGAGGGAGTTTCAGAAACATGGATTGAGAATGCAGAGTGATCCTCAGATGGGTATCGCATGGCTTGGAAAATGTTGAACTTGACCAGTTGGTCTCCAAATTCCATGGATAAGATGCCAGCATGGACATCAATTTTGGTTTTAGATGTCATAAGGAATGGTCTTCCTAGAATTAGGGGAGATCGAGAAGAGTTCGTCTCACCTTCCATGTTAAGGACATAGAAATCAGCAGGGAAGATAAGATCATTGACTCGGACAAGGACATCCTCAATTATTCCCTCAGGACTGGTTGTGCTTCGATTGGCTAACTGAATGACAACACCCGTTGGGTGCAAGGGACCTAGACCAAGGTTGGATAAAATGGATTTGGGCATGACATTTATTGAGGCTCCAATGTCTATGAGTGCATCATCAAAGTTGGAACTCCCTATTTGACATGGAACCGTGAAGGTCCCTGGATCTTTGCACTTCATGGGAATGGACTGTTGGGTTGAAATATTTTCAATGTTCCTAAGTTGCCTCCTATGGGTGCACAATTCCTTAAGAAATTTGGCATACTTAGGGATTTGTTTGATGGCATCTAAGAGGGGGATGTTCACTTCAACACGTCTAAACATGTCAACCATTTCAGGATCAGGTTCAAAGGACTTCTTAGGCCTGGAGATGGCTTGAGGAAAAGGAATTGGGTTCCTTAGAGGAATGGAAGGAGGTGAAGGAGTGGATTCAAGTTCCTTTTCCAGATTTTTGTTCTTTTCATTTTCTAGATCAACATCGAAAGGGGAGGTAGAGCAATCAGCATGGGGCATAACAATTTTCTTTCCCGATCTAAGTGCAATTGCACTTACATTACCCTTAGGGTTTGGTAATGGTTGAGCTGGGAGTTGGGATGAATAGGATGGTTGTTGCTGGCTAAGGTGGGATGCAAGTTGACCTATTTGGGTTTCAATGTTCTTGAGGCTAGAACGGGTGAAGGAAGCAAGATCCTCTACAGCACTTTCCCATGGTTGTTTAGAAGAAGAGGCTTGTCCCAAATTGGGTTGGCCTTGATTTTGGTTCTTGGGAAAGCGGTTGTATTGGGTGGGGAATTGGGAAGGCTCGTTAGGATAGTGGAATCCAGGAGGAGGATTGTTCCTTTGGGGTTGAGGAACAAAAGGATAAGGTTGATGGATGTTACCACCACTTTGACCATATTGGAACTGGTTTGGATTTTGATGAGGGAACTGAGGAGGATGAGAAATGGGATTACCATACCTCAGAGGTGGGTTAAAGGTAGAAGAGAAGGGCTCAGAGTGGGGTTGGTTGAAGTTTCTAACAAACTGACCTGATTGTTGAGGGTTGAATTTTCGCTGAGCATATGCCGCATTGAGCTCCATTGGACTAGATGAATCAGATGCATCATCTTGAAGTTGTGGACATGTGTCAGTCGGATGAGATGGAGAGTTGCAGATTCCACAATTCTTGATAGGTCCAGGGAATAGTGACTGTGGAGAAGATGAGGTTGGGGCTTTGGTAGCCACCGCTAGTTGACGCACAAGACCTGTAAGTTCACTCATCCACTCATTCATCTTGTTGGGCTCTATGGATTGATTCTCTTGGGATTGTTTTACTTGAGAATGTGCTCGAGTATGGAATTGTTGCGTGTTTGCAGCCATGTTGCTTATGAGTTCTCGTGCAGCTGCAGGAGTTTTTTCAACAAGAGCACCGCCACTTGTGGCATCAATGAGAGTTCGCTCCATAGCCAATAACCCCTCATAGAAGTATTGGATCGGGAGTTGGTCAGGGATTTGATGGTGTGGACAAGTTGCCACAAGCTTTTTGAACCTCTCCCAATACTCATGGAGTGATTCATTAGGGAATTGACGGATGCCGCTTATTTCCTTTCGGATAGAAGCTGTTCGGGAAGCGGGAAAGAACTTCTCAAGGAAAATTCTCTTCATGTCAACCCATGAGTTTATAGAACCAGGTGGGAGGTAGTAGAGCCAAGACTTGGCAGAATCCGCTAGGGAAAAGGGGAAAGCTCTAAGCTTGATTTGTTCTTCAGAAACCCCTTGAGGCTTCATGGTAGAGCATACTACTTGTAACTCTTTAAGGTGAAGATGTGGATCCTCACCGGCTAGCCCGTGAAAATAAGGGAGAAGATGAATCAAACCCGATTTGAGTTCGAAGTCAGCTTCAATGTTTGGATATTGAATACCAAGAGGTTGGAAATTCATATCAGGGGCAGCAAGTTCTTTTAGGGTTTGTTCCCTAGGATTGGCCATATCTAATTCAATTGGTAGGGCAATGATTGGTTCTTGGGTGATTTGGTTATCCCTAATGGTCCTCCTAAGTCGATGAAGAGTTCTATCAATTTCAGGGTCAAACAAATCTGAGGGATTGTTTGGAAGGCTACGGGGCATTCAGATAGATTTTGGAAGAAAGAGGAAGACGGGTTTTTCCTTGTATTTTTTCAGTTTATGATTTTTATGAGAAGACGGGTTTTTCTTTGTGATTTTTTTTCAATTTTTTTTAAAATTTTTTATTTTTTTTGGGATTTTTTTTACAATAACCAGAAATGAATGACTACTTAAAGCACCATCCCCGGAAACGGCGCCATTTGAAACGCACGGCCGATTGTCGCCTATCGACCGGTCAAAGTTCCGGTGCTCTGCTAATGTGTATATCAGCACTCGGGTCGAATCCTCGGCAATGGTACTTCGTAATAGTCGATTGTTTTTAGTTGATTGTATTCTAATTGGGGGGCTTGTTTGCAGAGCTTATGAAATAATTTATGGATGATGTTTGATTTAACAAATTGATGAAGATTGGGGTGAGTTCATCATTAGGTTAGTTAAGCTTGTGATATCCTCGAGCTTTGCTTTATATTGCATTTAAATTAACACACATGTCACAAGATGATGTTGATTAGAATTCTTAAATGTTAAGGCTTTAAACCAAGACTTAACTTAACTTAAGGTTATAATCTCAATCAGATCTTATTTATGGTTGTGTATTTATGGTTCCAATAATCCATGGAAACCACATGTTAAACAAAACAAGTAATTAATCCATGACATGTTAAGTCTAACATGCACAATGTTAATTCAAAGAATATTCATCGAGCAGAAGCTCTCAATCACTTAACATACCTAAATTATAACTCACCCCAATGAGAGATTTACTCAGCCATTTGGGTGATTAATAATCTGGTTATAATGATTATGATTATAAATTAATAAGAGAAGGAAAAGAAAGGGATAAGAAAAGAGTGGTACGTCGACACACACACACGAACAATGATGATAATTAAAAACGAACTTTCGATTGAATGAGGAAGCTAAAGAAGGGAAGGGGGTTGAACTGAATTTAAACTATTTTAAGAACATTAATATTAAAATATAGAAGGTGGAAGAGAATAAGAGATATTGAAGAAGTAACTTGCATTAAAACAGAATTACAAAGAAACAGAATTATAAGATTACAAAAACGAAGAACACGAAAGTAAGTGAAAACAAAGAGAGGATGAAAGGTCTCTCAAGTGAAAACTTGAGTATGGCAGGTCCTCCCAAGCCTTTGGCAAGGCTTTGGTCGTGCCAATATGATATCCTCTCTTCTGAAATGCCAACCCCTCTCAAGGAGAGAAGGGGAGAGTATTTATAGCCCAAGGAGTGGACTGTTTGCATTCTCAATCTATCCCTCCACTTGCATCGCCAATTTGGCTATTTAGAAAGCCGAATCTTCAAATATCTCCTTCTTCAAAGTTGTAGACAATAATGTTGGCCGACTACTGTCAAAATATGGAGGAATTTGGACAAGTGGAGCCAAATTTATGGCGGTTTTATTAAACAAATGTAAACTGTCCATTTCTATCCATGCTTTTTCGATGGCCAAAATGTGAATGGATTTTTGAATAGGAAGATGCCTTCAAATCCGAATGACTTATTCAACAAAGTCGGCCGCCTATATCTCCTCTTTCACACTGCAAAACTCAGCTCGATTTGATGCTTACATCAGGAGATATGTCATGCATACTATACTGATTTTAATTCTAGGCCAGAATGGTGGGCTGGACTTCAAAGATTTATTTGGGCCCCTTGTACTTGGATTTGGGCCTTGAAAGTTTTATACAAGATGACATGTAGTGTCCCCCGAATTATGGTGGAGAGTTAATGTTTTTGGACTTCTGGATTGAGCCCAGTAAATCAATCTTCAAGGCTGGTCCAGTTTGTTCACAGATTCTTTGGTCTTGTTTGTGAGGACCATATGAACCTTCAAATGGCAGAATTGGATCATGGTTACTTCTAATGAAATGTTGTATATTGAAAGGAGAATCCTACAAAACAAGAACCACACAATTTGGATCAGTATAGTGACAGTTATTATTAAAACATTAAACTGACTCAATTGGACTACTTCTAAAAATGCTCAAATATTATATTTAATATTAAAACATTAATATTTCACACAAATTATGAACATTTCATATAAAATCAGTAAAGGGGGAATATAATAAGTCATAAAAATATTAATAACATCAGGTATCTCTCATTGAGGCCAATTACGTAGAAGAAGCCGAATGGGAGGAGTGTCGTGCCATCATTTCTTTTTCTGAAGAAGATAAGGGTGATACCATTCAGGGGCACATATGCCTGCTGTATATCACTGGCCAATTCAACGACATGGAAATCTAATGCTACTGTAACGACTCAAATTTTTTGAATGATAATTGTTTCCTGAAAATATGTGTTATATTATTGTAAAGACCCGTAAAATTCAAGAAAATTTTTTTTCTTAATTTTCTTTGGAATTTTACAAGAACGCAGTTTCTGACGGCACCTGATTCCGAGGCCCGGTGTGCCCAGAATCTTTTTTCCGAAGTTTAGCTCGAGTACGTTCAGTGAACGAACGAGCGGGGTTTTCTAACTTTTGAACCGGTGCTCGGAATCAAACTCTGAGGGCACCGATGGAATCGCAGCGCCGGTATTTGCTTAGAAACGCCTTTTCCGAAGTTGCATTTGCTCGGGTGTGGTTTTTAATTTTTGGGGTTAAGTTAAGAAATAAAATAAAAGTGGTGCAACACTTTATTTTATTTCACTTAAAGCCACTTAAAGCCACTTAAGCTAAGTTAAGTGGATAGGGTGGAACCCAAAAATATCCTACCCACTTGATAGGATATTTGTGAGGTGGGGGCCGCATGAGCCCCACCGTTTCTTCCCTCCTAAGTAACGCACCCACAACCTCCTCTTTAATGAAAGTCAACCGTGCGTTTTTCTGGTTAAGAAACGCCCCATTAAATTGGGCAGTTAAATTGTTACAATTAATTCTTCGAATTAATTGTTCGTTACTTACCTTTGATTTTCAAATTTTTGGCATGGAAATAAAATAAGACCAACACTTGTCTTATTGAGGGGTGGCTTGTTGAGAGGATTTGGAGAAAACTCTAAGGCCTGAAGATCTTCATCCTCCTTCGCGAAGAACGCGGAGAACGCGAATAACGCGAAGAACGTGAAGAACGCCGGCCTTCTACGAAGGGCGACGAAGAACGCCGAACCCTCGGAGATCGACGATGTGACGCCGTGTACCACGACGCCGACGATCCTCCTTCCGCGACGTTTCTTCCGTGACGTTACTTACCCGCGACAATCTTCGATCAACAACCGATTGAGGTAGGGGATTGAGGTTCTTTTAATTCTTGTGAATTATATCCTCAACATGGGTTTAATTAGTGCAATTAAATCTGTGTGATTTTTAATCCTCGGAGTTTGTTTACGCAACGCCGTGTACCGTGACGACAGTGATGCCCCTTCCGCGACGCGACGATCCTCTGCTTCCGTGACGGTAAATTCCGCGACGAACTCACGTTCGACGACAACATTGAGGTAGGGTTTTTGTTCTTTTTAATCTATGTGATTATATCTGCGGTTTGTTTAAAAGATTGTTGTGAGACTTTTAAAACAGCTAACGCGGTGGGTGCAGACCAACGAACAAGTCTGAACCCACCGCCCTTTTCGTTCTTGGTGTGCGGAACGGCGGACGACGTCAAAACAAGACGCACAGGCGATTGAGGTCCTCGCAGTGAAGGACGGGCCCCGGGAGGGCCATTGGCGAAGACGGTACGCATTTCCGACCACCGGAACTCGTCCGGTGGTCCGCGGAGCAGCCCGCCGGCGCGCCTCGCCGGCACGGCGGCGCCGCCGGGAGGAACCGTCGCGGCTGAAGCCGTGGCGGCAAGGTGCGGTCCTGCGACCGCAAAGGACCGGAGGGGGACGGGACGCGGCAGCCTGCCGCGTCCGCTAGCAAGGGCGGCCCCACGCGGGGTCGCGACTCCTTCACGCGGGGGGCAGCGCGTCCCCCACCCGCGTCGCTCGGCCGTAACGGTCGAGCCGACCCGCTGGCCACCCGGCCAGCGCCAGCCGGGTCGCACCCAGGCCGGGTCGGGCCGCACCGGCTGGGCCGGGTCGCGCCCAGCTGGGTCGGACCCGGACCCGGGTCGGGTCGACCCGGTTCGGGCCGACCCAGGGGGGTTGGGCCGGGTCGGTCCGGGCCCATACCCCCTGTTTTCGGACCCCTTTCGGTCTTTTGCCCATATCTTGGGCTACGGACCTCCGATTGACGCACCGTCAGCGCCGATGCGATCCTTGGATCGAGACGGTCGTTTCGGTTTATCGCACTCAAGGTTTCGGAGTACCTTGGGTTCGGCCGGGTTGGTTCGTACACGAAACCAACCGGGCCCTCGGAGCGGAAACGCTCATAACTTGAGCTTCGGACGTCCGATTGACATACCATCGACTTTGATGGATTCCTCTAATTGAGATGGATCTTTTGTCTTACTCCGCCCGAGGTTTGGACAGAGGTGGAGAACGGTCGGGTTGGTTTTGACTTAAAAACCAACCGGACCCCTGGGACGAAAAAGCCAATAACTCTCAGACCGGGCGTCCGATTGACACGTCGTCTTTGGCGTTGAGTTCCTGCTGATGATACGAAACTTTTGGATACATCAACTCTGGACTATGTGTCAGTTGATGTATCAGTTTCTCGGCCCGTGGAGCGGACCCTCCCGAACGAGCTTGTTGTGTGCGGGAACCCTAGAGCTGGCTGCGACTGCGACGACGACGACGACTGTGCATAGATCCTCAGTGGATTTGACGGCGACAACTACAGCACTCAGCGATCCTACGTGGATCAGTGCTACAAATCTTGTGTGGGTCTGATCCTGTGTGAGTCAGCGCTCAGCGGTCCTGTGTGGGCCAGCGCCTACAGATCCTGTGTGGGTCCGATCTTGTGTGGGTCATTGCGGGGGTTAGTTACCTATCGATCCTGTGTGGGTCAGATCCTTTGTGGGTCATTGCGGGGGTTAGTTACCTATCGATCATGTGTGGGTCAGATCCTTTGTGGGTCATTGCGGGGGTTAGTTACCTATCGATCCTGTGCAGGTCAGATCCTTTGTGGGTCATTGCGGGGGTTAGTACCTATCGATCCTTTGTGGGTCCGACGACTTAGATGAATCAGTGGATATATCCGATCATCTCTATCATCATTCGAAGAAGTATACATGTGTGAGCAGAATCCTGTTTTGCTTTCCTATGTGGATTGTGTTGTGCTATCTTGTGTGGATTTACGTCTTGCTTCCTGTGTGGACTAGGTTGTACTTGGGCTCAGATGTTGGAGTCGAACGAGAATTGATGACTTAGGTATATGTATGGGCATATACCTAAGCAGTGTCGAATGTTACTTCGTGATTGTATCTTTCCTTTTTGGATTCTGGGAGACCTTCGGGGGTCTCGGGGTCCCTACTGAGTAGTTTATACTCACCCCTGCACGGGCTATACCCACACTACGTTGTGTTGGTTGCAGACGACGGACAGCGCTGATCGTGGTTGAGGCTTGCGGAGGAGGACGGTACCTGGAGGTGGACCACTGGGCGAGACGTACTCGGAGCGGACGGCTGGACCCGAGGAGCTGTGGAGACTATCTGTACTCACCCTTCAGGTGGGACTTCCAGGGGACGGCTCGACGTTGCGGCTTTACTTTTCAGTTGCTGTTTTCCCTTTCCAGTTGTACTTTACTTTCAGTTTGGGTTTGTATTCTGGCCCACTTACTTTTCTGCACTTACTGTTGTATTCAGTTTTTACTTAGTGTTTACTTCTACTGCTTGTCTGCTCTGTGGTGTTTGTTTACTTTACAAAGGCAATGTCTTCCCTTTTTACTGGGATTTACACCTTGGTGCTAGTCGCCAGCCTCTGGCCTATGGAAGACGGACTTGGGGTAGTCACGACACGGGCCCCGAGGACGGGTCGTGACAAATTGGTATCAGAGGAGTTCGGTTCTACCGCAGAACTCAGGACTCTGATCTTTTCTATGTGAAGCAATAGTGTTAAGATCATTGAGTGTGGTTATCAGTCCAGGGAGTCCAGTGTTGGTGCAGCGGCCGAGGTATCCGTACACCAGGACTCTGACTTCTGACTTCTGACTTAATGCACGAAAACATTGATTGCATGTGTGTTTCAAGTTTTCTTTGTGATTACTTTGTGTCAGCTCACCAGGTATACTGTTTGACCGTGGCGCACCTGTTTCTTTTCAGGATGGCCCCACGACGGCAGCCAGCTAGGGTTCCGAGAGTTGTGCGTGATGAAAGCCCGCCGAGCGACGAGGCCTCGGTACAGGGCCCTTTGACAGCTGAGGCACCAGCGGTACCTTTACCCGCCGAGCCACCGATGCTTCCAGCCCCAGCCGCTGACGATGCACGTCGCCTTAGTGCACTGCACGAGTTCCAGCGCCAGCGACCGCCCAGGTTCCGCGGGGAGACGGACCCCTAGGAAACCGAGGACTGGCTGGAGGCAGTGGTGAGAGTTTTTAGGTTAGTGAGGACACCAGCAGACCTCATGGTGATCCTCACAGCGAGCCTACTACACGCAGCAGCGGTCCGATGGTGGAGCTTGATGCTCTAAGTGCACGATGAGGCATCTCTTCTCTGGACGGACTTTGAGAGCCTCTTTTGCTTAGAGTTCTTCCCAGCCACCCTCCGTGCGGTGCGCATCCAGGAGCTTCTTCAGCTGCGGCAGAGCAGCTTGACAAACGCCCAGTACTCGGCGAGATTTACCGATCTCTCGCGCTACTCGACAGACATGGTACGAGACCCATTCTTCCAGGCCCGGACCTTTAGCAGGGATTGAGGCATGAGATCAGGGCATCGCTGATCTCTCTCAGCATTCCGACTCAGGCAGGAGTACTGGAGTGAGCCCTTTTGATCGAGAGCTTCCTTGCTGAGCGTTCTTCAGCAGCGAGACCTATCGCGGGGCGGCACGTAGCAGAGTCTTCTGCAGCAGGTAGCTGACGGATGACTCATGGGTCCAGGAAGACCAGACCCTCAGGCAGAGGACCTCAGGACACTGGCTCAGCAGTGCGGGGCACACAGCGCGGAGCCAGTCTTTCGAGAGGCAGGCAGTGCTACGCATGCGGCGGGCAGGGCCACATGGCTCCTGACTGCCCGACCCGCCGTGCCGAGGAGCAGAAGACGGTTGAGGGGCCACCCAGGAAGAGGCAGAGGGTCGACCGTGGCGGTCCGCAGGGAGCAGGCGGACGAGGCAGAGGAGCTGGCCGAGTAGTAGGTGGTCGGTGACGTTTTGAGGCTCTACCACCACCACCACCAGGAGGTCCACCCCGGACACAGGGAGCTGGCGGGCAGAGACAGGCACAGCTCCAGGCAGCGGAGGCCTACGACCACGGCGCGCCCGAGATGATTCGAGGTACTATCTGTGTCTATTCCACCCTTACTGCAGTTCTTATAGACACAGGAGCGAGTCATTCTTTCATAGTGGCTGCCCTTGTTCAGAGCTCGGAGATTCCGACAGAGTCGTTGGCTCGATCCTTACGGCTAGAGATTCCTACGGGAGAAGACTCGACGATTACGCACTGGTGCCGGCAGTGTGAGCTTACTCTAGGAGGCGAGAGCTTCGGCTGGGATCTTCTTGTAGCGGCGTCGAGGCCTTACGACGTCATTTTGGGCATGGATTGGTTATCTACAGTCCATGCTCAGATCGACTATATTAGGCGCAAGGTGCGATGTGTATGCACCGACGGGAGCAGGTTCACCTTCACCGGTGAGAAGCGAGCCTTCGCAGCACAGGATGGACTTCCGCAGAGGAGAGGACAGCTCATCACTCATCAGTTGGCTAGCCTCATCCTAGGAGCAGTTGACGTGCAGAGTCATAGTTTTCCTGCAGTGGTGGATCAGTATGCGGACGTCTTTCCCGAAGACGTTCCAGGACTACCTCCTCGCAGAGTGGTAGACTTTTATATTGATCTGTACCCCGGGACAGCCCCGATATCCACTCCAGCATATCGGATGGCTCCCGCCGAGCTTCGAGAGCTACGGGTACAGTTGGAGGACTTGCAGGGCAAGGGATTTATCCGACCCAGTGTTTCACCCTGGGCTTCCCCGATATTGTTCGCCAAGAAGGCGGACGGGAGCTTACAACTTTGTGTCGACTATCGTCGCCTGAACCAGGTGATAGTGAGGAACAAGTATCTGCTACCGAGGATTGATGACCTCTTCGATCAGCTCAAAGGAGCACGGTGGTTCTCGAAGATAGACCTCAAGTCAGGCTATCATCATCTCAAAGTTTGGGATGAGGATGTGCAGAAGACGGCCTTCAGATGTCGGTATGGCCACTATGAGTTCTTGGTTATGCCCTTTGGCGTAACCAATGCTCCAGCGGTGTTCATGGGCCTCATGAACAGGATCTTTCAGCCATACCTCGATCGATTTGTCGTAGTCTTCATCGATGACATTTTGATATACTCGACCACTGAGGAGGAGCACGCCTATCACTTGCGGGTTGTACTAGACACACTCCGAGAGCACCAGCTTTATGGAAAGCTCTCGAAGTGTCAGTTCTGGTTATGTGAGGTCCACCTCTTGGGGCACGTCATCTCTGAGGCGGGAGTTGCGGTGGATCCTGTAAAGATCGAGGCAGTGCTAGCTTGGGAGCCACCCAGGAGCGTGACAGAGGTGCGGAGTTTCTTGGGACTAGCTGGATACTATCAGAGATTTTTTCCAGACTTCTCTAGAGTCGCGACACCGCTCTCAGATCTTACGAAGAAGGGGAAACCCTTTGTGTGGTCGGACAGATGTCAGCAGAGCTTCCAGGAGCTGAGACAGAGATTGACCAGCGCACCTATCTTGAGGTTGCCGGAGGAGGGAGTAGGGTATGTAGTCTACTGCGATGCATCAGGGACCGGACTCGGATGTGTCCTGATGCAGGAGCGGGCAGTGATCGCCTATGGATCACATCAATTGAGGTCGCACGAGCAGAAATACGCCACTAATGACCTGGAATTAGCAGCAGTGGTCTTCGTTCTGAAGACATGGCGACACTATCTGATGGGCGAGCGATTTACAGTCTTTTCTGACCATCAGAGTTTCAGGTATATCTTATCTTAGAAGGACCTGAACCTGAGACAGCGATGATGGATCGAGTTCCTCCAGGACTATGACTTTGAGATAGTCTATACTCCTGGGAAGGGGAACGTAGTAGCCGATGCTCTCAGCAGGAGGACGGGCATTCAGCTACTTGAGGATGTGACAGATCAGCTAGCCGCTTTGCACATATCCTTCGTGGATAGAGATGGAGCAGTCTTCCTCCAGTCTCTCACAGTCACTCCTCCACTACTGCAGCGGGTCAGAGAGGCACAGCGTAGGGACGCCGACTGTGAGACGCGGCATGCGCAGATATCCTCAGGACAGGCACCTGATGGTTTCTCCTTTGGAGCAGAGCACGACATCCTTTTCAGAGGACGTATGTAACGCCCCGACCCCAGCTACCCAGAGTCGGTGCATTAATTACATAACATTGGCATGATCACAAGAAAGATCAAATCTCGAAAGACCGATTGGTTTAGTAGCCTTGGAAACACTAGATATATTCATAAGTTTTACATTACATCATAAAATGAAAAACTACTACAATAACATAATGTCTCCATAATCCACACTCATATCCCCACATAATATCCCTGCAGGTCATTCATAACCTACTTCTTCACTTCCTGGGAAAAATAAAACATTGAAAAGGGGTGAGCTCAAATGCCCAGTAAGGATAACAATAAAGTGGAAACTTTCATAAATAAGAATAAACATTTAAGGCAATGTATAACTAAAACAAAAGCCTTTTAAATACGAACTTTCAACATGGTATGGCATAAATAAAATGAAATAATGCCATTTACTTATTCACATGGATATTCTACTAAATGAATAATCACATGCAAAAATCAATAACCACTTTCATAATGTTGGAATGCATAATGCCAGACTATCATAACCACATAGCCAAGGCCTCGTGCCAAGTCTACAAATAAGATTTTGTCAAGGCCTTGTGCCAAGACACTAGTTTGTCTCATGAGACCTACCGATGCATCGAGGAGCTATAGCGGGCTCCACCCGTCACTTATTAAGTCCAATGCATTCCCATATGAAAAGGTTTAAACATAACATAAACATTCGTATTAAAACTAGCATACGAAATGTCAATAATTTCACCATAAACTATGAATGGTATAAAAATAGCACATCCACAGTCAAACATATCACAAAACCTTCAATACAATATAGAAGTTTTGTATCATAATAAATCAACTTCAAATAATCTTAAAATCTATCAAAGGATGTTGACATAGATGAAATCAAAATTCTTTTTAAAGAAGTATCTCCTTTTATTTTGAAATCATTTAAGATCCATATAAAATAAAACATTTTCTTTGAAAATATTCTTATAAGCTTGTATGGAAAACTTCGACGATTTTATAACGGCGGAAAATAACCGCACCCGCCGTATAAGTTAAAAAAAACATTCTTACCTCAATTCTGTCGAAAAGGTTAAAAAGGACCTTGTTTTGAAAACGACGGAAAGATTCCTTTATAAACCTCTTATAAAAAGTCAAACAAGGGTATAAATGACTTTAACCCATATTCTTGTAAATAGTAAAAATGTTTTGAAATACATTTTGAAGAAACATGGATGTGGATGATAACGAGATCCCAGTAGATTATTATGTATAAACAACCTCGGATAAAGAAGAGATTGTGAAATAACCCTTACCTTGTACTTTTCCTTGGTTGGGGTAGGTTAACCTCCTGTATAATGGTGAAATAATTGTTATTAAATTATAAAAGAATCATATATATTAATATGATATCATATATGATCTTTTAACATTGATTTATTAATAATATCTTAGAATTATCATCGTTTCGGGTGTTAACTTACTCATTTTCTTTTATATGTTTTGTTACATAAGCCATGTTTGTTGTATCTTATTCATATCCAGAATGATATCAAGTCCTTAAACATCATTTTTAAATCATAAAATGATAATTATACTTGAATGGATACGATGGAGAATGAATCTCATCGCGTTCGTGGAGACGGTAGTCCGTACGTACGCACGAGCGATAATATCATTCTTTTGATATTAAAATAATATATAAATGAATGGTATATCATATATACAGAATCATTAACATGTTATATTTATTATTTACATGAGTTACACATCATTATTATACCCATCCAAATAATATTATATTGAATAACAATTACACCACGACGTGGAGACGGTAAGCCGTACGTACGCACGTATGGTGACATGTTATTCAAATGGTGGATAGAATACTGAATATGGTTGTAACATACTTATAATAACATCACAGTATATGTGAGATACTGGAGTTATTATTTTAGAATGGTAAGAACAAAGGAAGAAGAAGTGGAAGAAGAAATGAACTTAGAAAAGGGTGGTGAAATCATTACCTCTTCTTCGGGTTCTTCCTTTTGATTTGATCAAAAGGGCTCCTTAGGTTGGCTTTCTGATCAAACTAAGGCCTCTAGGTTGTAGTGAGGGATGTTGGGAGAGTATTTGGGCAGAGTTTGGCCGAACCAAAAGGCTTTGAAGGTGTGAAGAAATGAGAAGGAGGAGTGCCCTTTTATAAGAGGGGTGAGGGGCACCTTTGGAAAAGCTAGAAATATTAATTTATAATAAATTCATATTCGGTTTCTAATGGCTCCAAAGTTGATTATTCAAAGGTTAAGGTGGGGATAGGTCGAAAACCACTCAACCAATAGAATTTAGACAGGTTTGGGTACTTATATTAACCTTATCTTTAAGTATTAACTCTAAGTTAATTAGTTTCACTTTTACAATGTCTCTTTGTATTTTTATATAATATGGTTAATAAACTTACTATATACATCCAAGCGACCCCCAAGTGGTCCATTAATGATTAACCTATCATAATATAAGTCTCTTGGCCGAACCTTAGATTTTTAGGAATTTAATATCAATTAATAATATAATATTTGTTTTAAGAACTCTTTTATGTCAATTTTGACACTATTCAATAGTTGATTTTTGTGAAACTCATAACAGATTGATTACTTCGAACAAAGTCCATTAAATCAATCCTAATATATCATATTAGCCTAGAAAATTAGTTTAATTCATTAAAAGTTTCATATTATATTTATTTGGGTATTTATAATATCAATTATTTTAATTTTTCACTATTTTAGTAATTACTGCATCATCATTGTGTCATAAATAAAATAAATTATTTAATGTCTAAAAATTATAAATAAAATATCATTATGTAGGAAATATTTTTAGCTTTCTAATGAATATTTATAATCTAAAATCCAACATGTATAACCCTATGTAAAAATTGTTCTTCTAAAAAATATATGCTTGTGTCATTTTTGTATTCATTTTAACTTAATTAAAATAAAGTGTCATTATCACTTACAAGTGGATCCATGGGGTCCCAAAATAGACCCAAAGATTCCCATGGTCGACCATGTATCAACCAATAGGGTTAAGACACGTTTTAGGGTAATTTAGTATTATTATAATATTATTTGTTTTAACCCTTATTTACCGGATTTACCCTTAACCATGGTAAATAAAATATTTACCGCAGTAATTATTCAAAATGTCTAAAAATAAAAGTTACCTATTTACACAATTTGAACATCCTGATTCCAAATATGGAATCCATTTTCCTAAATTCAAAACACAGAAGTGGCAGAAATTAATTTAAAATTAATTCCCGCTGTCAAAACAAAAAGCGTGTTTTTAAGAGATAATAACTATCAAAAGATTGACACTTGTTTATGTTCGGTTTAATTGTAAAATTATGTCCAATGACCAAAATTATATTAAATGGTAAAAATATATTCTAAATATACTTTAAAACCACTCAAATTCATAATTTATCACTATTAATTATTTTGATTAAAAAAGTTGTTTTTAATTAAAATTTAGTAATTTTCACTATTCATCAAAATATGAAAGTTATCCGAAAAGTACCAAAATTTCACCTTAGGCTAAATTAGATATTCCGAGTCCAAAAATGAAGTCCATTTTCAAATATAAAATATATATAATTTCAAAAATTAGGTATTACTATTCACAACGGCTAGTTTAATTAGTTGTGGTGTGTGTTAGAACTCGAGGTTGCGTACAACACACGCTATCGCATTATTCAAAGGGAAACGTACCGTAGAAGCTTGGGGTGTTACATTCTCCCCTCCTTCAAATAATTGCGTCCTCGCAATTTCTAGGGTATTACTGCATAAAAAGACTTGGGTGGTTCTTCATCATAAGTTCCTCGGGTTCCCACGTTGCCTCTTCCATCTTATGATTCCTCCACAAAACTTTTACCAGACGCGTCGTCCGGTTTCTCAGCACTTGTTCTCTCGTATCAAGAATCTTGATGGGCTCTTCGCAATAAGACAGATCGGGTTCCAGTTCTAAATCTTCATAGGTGAATACATGCGTTGGGTCAGGCATGTATTTCCTCAACAGAGATACGTGGAACACATCGTGAACTTTGGAGAGACTTGGCGGCATTGCCAATCGGTAAGCTACAGCCCCAATTCGTTCTAGAATTTCGAAAGGTCCGATGTACCTGGGACTCAATTTACCTTTCTTACCAAAACGTATGACTCCCTTCCACGGAGATACCTTCAGGAAAACATGATCACCGACTTGAAATTCCAAATCCTTCCTTCGATTATCGGCATAGCTCTTCTGCCTACTTTGAGCTGCTTTAATGTGATTTTGGATTACCTTCACCTTTTCCACCGTTTCCTCCACCAGTTCTGGGCCTACAAGTTTTCTTTCACCAACGTCATCCCAACAGGTTGGTGTACGACATCTCTTTCTGTATAACGCTTCATATGGTGCCATCTGAATACTCGAATGGAAGCTATTGTTATAGGAAAATTCTACTAGTGGTAAATATTGATCCCACATACCCTGAAAATCAAGTGAGCAAGATCTCAACATGTCTTCTAAGGTCTGAATAGTCCGTTCTGATTGTCCGTCTGTCTGAGGGTGGTAAGCAGTGCTCAAATGAAGTTCAGTATCCAGGGATTTCTGAAGACTTTTCCAAAATCTTGAAGTAAAACGGGGATCACGATCAGAAACAATCGATAGGGGTACTCCATGAAGTCTCACAACTTCATTAATGTATAGTCTTGCTAGACGTTCCAGGGGTAGATCTTCTCTTATAGCAAGAAAATGTGCTGACTTGGTAAGACGATTAACAATAACCCATATTGCATCGTTCCTTCTAGGAGTCTTTGGTAGCCCCATGACAAAGTCCATTGTAATATTGTCCCATTTCCACTCCGGTATGGGAAGAGGTTTCATGACTCCTCCAGGCTGTTGCCTTCCAGCTTTCACTTGTTGACAAACCATACATCTTGACACAAAATCAGCAATCTCCCTCTTCATGTTGTCACACCAAAAATGTTCCTTCAAATCTCTATACATTTTGGTGCTCCCAGGGTGTATAGAGAAATTGGAACTATGAGCATCATCCAGCAATTCCCTTTTTAGATCAGGTATATTGGGAACACAAAGTCTCTTCCCGAATTTCAAAATTCCACCTTCATACGCAAAGTCTCTCAATCTCCCATCATTCACAGCTTTAATCTTATTTTGGAATTCTTCATCATCAGTCTGAGAACTCTTAATCCTTTCTAGTAAAGATGGTTTGGCAACCATTTGAAAAAGCATTGATGTTTCACCTTCCCTGGTTATTCCCATGTCCATCTTCACTAGCTCCATGAAAATTGGACCCCTTTCAATTCTCATATTGTTCAAAACTCCATGGTCTTTTCTACTCAAAGCATCTGCCACCTTGTTTGCCTTCCCTGGGTGGTAGTGTATCGTACAATCATAATCCTTGAGTAATTCAAGCCATCTCCTTTGCCTCATGTTGAGTTCTTTTTGTGAGAAAATATACTTCAAACTCTTGTGATCAGTATAAATCTCACATTTTTCACCATAGAGGTAGTGCCTCCATATCTTCAAAGCAAAGATCACAGCTGCTAACTCAAGATCATGAGTAGGATAGTTTTGTTCATGAATTTTCAACTGTCGTGATGCATAGGCAATAACTCTATCATTCTGCATAAGGACACAGCCAAGTCCTTTCTTTGATGCATCACTATAAATAACGAACTCGTCATTCCCCGATGGTAGAGTCAATATAGGAGCATTGACTAATCTTCTTTTCAGTTCTTCGAAACATTCTTCACACTCTTTTGTCCAAACAAATTTAACCCCTTTACGTGTGAGCTTCGTTAATGGGTTAGCCAATCGGGCAAAATTCTGGACGAAACGTCGATAATAACCTGCCAAACCAATAAAACTACGTACCTCAGTTATACTCATAGGTGCTGGCCATTCTTGGATTGCCTTGGTCTTAGAAGGATCAACAGAGATTCCATCTTTAGAGACAATATGGCCAAGAAAAGAAATCTCCTGAAGCCAGAATTCACACTTGCTAAACTTTCCATATAATTCATGCCTCCTCAGAGTTTTCAAGATAATGCGCAAGTGATTTTCATGATCTTTGTAGGTTTTGGAGTATACCAAGATATCATCAATAAATACCACCACAAATTCATCGAGATACTCCTTGAAAACTCTATTCATCAGATCCATGAATACAGATGGTGCATTAGTCAATCCAAACGGCATTACAGTAAACTCGTAATGCCCATACCTGGTTCGAAATGCTGTTTTCGGAATGTCTTCCTTCTTCACACACAACTGATGGTATCCAGATCGAAGGTCAATCTTTGAAAAGTATTGAGCTCCATGCAGTTGGTCAAATAAATCATCAATATGAGGTAGGGGATACTTGTTCTTTATTGTTATAGCATTGATCTCCCTGTAGTCGATACATAACCTCATAGATCCATCTTTCTTTTTAACAAAAAGAACAGGGGCTCCCCATGGAGAAACACTAGGGCGAATAAATCCCTTATTACTCAATTCCTCTAGTTGTTTCTTTAGTTCGACTAACTCTACAGTGGCCATTCTATAAGGGGTCTTCGATATAGGCCTTGATCCAGGAATCAAATCAATAGAAAACTCAACTTCTCGTTCTGGAGGATGTCCAGGTAAATCTTCCGGAAATACATCTACAAATTCTTTCACAATAGGTACATCCTCTATTTGAACATTCCTTTCCTCACCGACAGTTATTTCATTCTCTTCCTCCCCGATAATTGAATTAAGTTGAGCTACTGGGGGTGGATCTAAATAAGAATTAGGTGGTGACGATTCTGCTCTAAAAATAAGGTGTTCCTTATCATTATCATCAAGAATCGTAACCTCTTTCTTCTTACAATAAATCTTCGCATCATAGTCCGAAAGCCAGTCCATACCGAGGATTATATCAAACTCAATCATAGGTATGACGATGAGATCAGCAGATAAAGAAAATTTATGTGCTCTAATGGGGACTGATTCACAAAACTTTGTTGCAACGATACTTCCCTTAGGAGTTTTAACTGACAACTCCCATATTAAATCAAATTGGAAATATCTAATTTTCTTAGCAAACTGGGAAGATATGAAACAATGCGATGATCCAGAATCAAATAATGCATTTGCTAAACTTGAGGAAACCATTAAATTACCTGCCACCACGTCTTTCGGAGTTTCTACCTCAGCAGTAGTGATAGCATAAGCCTGGCCTTGATCCCTTGGCCTTTTCTGAGGTAAGTTCTCCTGACGCTTAGGACATGCATTTGCATAATGCCCCATCTCCCTGCAATTGTAGCACTGAACGTTGGTAGCTTCCTTCTTCCCCTTGCAATCATGAGCTTGGTGGCCTTTTTCACCACACTTGTAACAGACTCTCATTCCCTTCAGGCAAGCACCGGGGTGTTTCTTCCCGCACTTACCACAAGATGGATATTCAACCTTTCCCGTCTTCCCCTTATTTCCATTCCCAGATTGATCAACAGGTCTCTTCTTCTCTTGCTTCGCTTTAAAGTCATAAGACTTAGAGAATTCTTTTTCGGTCTTGATAGCACATGAGACAATGTCTTCGTACGACGAAAAGGATTGTGAGACTAATGCTCGACGAAGAAATGGTTTTAACCCATCAAAGAAACGATCAATCTTACTTCTTGGGTTGCGAATATAATCTCCAGCATACCTCGCTAACCTTGTAAAGTTAGCCTCATACTTTGTGACATTCTCATCCTCCTTTTGTCTCAGACTCAGAAATTGCCTTTCCATATCTGCTCGATGGTCGCGAGGGAAGTATTTTTCTAAAAACAGATCTTTGAACTCCCTCCATTCCATATTTGATACTTCATCATCTTCCTTCGTATTTTGAATCAATGACCACCATTGATCAGCATCTCCAGTGAGGCGGTAAACTGCCATGATAACTTTTTCCCTTTCACTGCTCCCCAAAGCCTGAAATATTTTCTCTAGGGAAAATATCCATTGCTCAGCTACTACGGGATTTGTATTCCCATTGAACGTTGATGGTTGTTGCCTCATGAATCGATCTAACATTGATCCTCCACGCTGCGAATCAGGGTGCTCCATACGGGTAAGGTTATTATTCATAACCTGAGTAAGTTGTCCCAGTACGGTGATTAGCTGATCAGCACCAGTTGCATCACCAGCCCCACTATAATTATCTTGAGCAGGAGGGCAATCCCTACATGGAGTGCGTGCATTGATACGGTTTCCATTTCTTCCACTAGGCGCCATTTCTAAAAAATGGCATAAACTAGATCAGTTTATGCATCAAAATACATAATCCCATACTTATAAAACACTAAACATAAATTGAACTATCTATGGATATAATCCATAATCATAAATATGTTTTCTTTGAGAAAGTATATACTCATAAACCCTTCATAATGATTTGTAAAGAAAGTGAGAGTTATCCTAAGCATATCCCCCGGGAGTGTCGTAACCAAGAGTGCAGCAAGGCCCGTTGTCGTGCACCAGTTCCCGTTCGAGTCTAGCTCAAAGCGGTGTTTTCGGGTTTTACCCCTAGGTACATCTGTGCCAGAGCCGCCTCTACCTGCTCGTATCCAGACAGGGATGTATTGCTCGGAAAACTCACAAAGTCTCTACAATACCAAAATTCTAGGAAGTTCTTCTATACTAATCCTCAAATTTCATCTTAGGTCTATGTGCTCTAATCAGAGTTTATCTAAATCTAGCTTCCAAGGTTTGTACTAAACTTCCTCTGATACCAACTGTAACGCCCCGACCCCAGCTACCCAGAGTCGGTGCATTAATTACATAACATTGGCATGATCACAAGAAAGATCAAATCTCGAAAGACCGATTGGTTTAGTAGCCTTGGAAACACTAGATATATTCATAAGTTTTACATTACATCATAAAATGAAAAACTACTACAATAACATAATGTCTCCATAATCCACACTCATATCCCCACATAATATCCCTGCAGGTCATTCATAACCTACTTCTTCACTTCCTGGGAAAAATAAAACATTGAAAAGGGGTGAGCTCAAATGCCTAGTAAGGATAACAATAAAGTGGAAACTTTCATAAATAAGAATAAACATTTAAGGCAATGTATAACTAAAACAAAAGCCTTTTAAATACGAACTTTCAACATGGTATGACATAAATAAAATGAAATAATGCCATTTACTTATTCACATGGATATTCTACTAAATGAATAATCACATGCAAAAATCAATAACCACTTTCATAATGTTGGAATGCATAATGCCAGACTATCATAACCACATAGCCAAGGCCTCGTGCCAAGTCTACAAATAAGATTTTGTCAAGGCCTTGTTCCAAGACACTAGTTTGTCTCATGAGACCTACCGATGCATCGAGGAGCTATAGCGGGCTCCACCCGTCACTTATTAAGTCCAATGCATTCCCATATGAAAAGGTTTAAACATAACATAAACATTCGTATTAAAACTAGCATACGAAATGTCAATAATTTCACCATAAACTATGAATGGTATAAAAATAGCACATCCACAGTCAAACATATCACAAAACCTTCAATACAATATAGAAGTTTTGTATCATAATAAATCAACTTCAAATAATCTTAAAATCCATCAAAGGATGTTGACATAGATGAAATCAAAATTCTTTTTAAAGAAGTATCTCCTTTTATTTTGAAATCATTTAAGATCCATATAAAATAAAACATTTTCTTTGAAAATATTCTTATAAGCTTGTATGGAAAACTTCGACGATTTTATAACGGCGGAAAATAACTGCACCCGCCGTATAAGTTAAAAAAAACATTCTTACCTCAATTCTGTCGAAAAGGTTAAAAAGGACCTTGTTTTGAAAACGACGGAAAGATTCCTTTATAAACCTCTTATAAAAAGTCAAACAAGGGTATAAATGACTTTAACCCATATTCTTGTAAATAGTAAAAATGTTTTGAAATACATTTTGAAGAAACATGGATGTGGATGATAACGAGATCCCAGTAGATTATTACGTATAAACAACCTCGGATAAAGAAGAGATTGTGAAATAACCCTTACCTTGTACTTTTCCTTGGTTGGGGTAGGTTAACCTCCTGTATAATGGTGAAATAATTGTTATTAAATTATACAAGAATCATATATATTAATATGATATCATATATGATCTTTTAACATTGATTTATTAATAATATCTTAGAATTATCATCGTTTCGGGTGTTAACTTACTCATTTTCTTTTATATGTTTTGTTACATAAGCCATGTTTGTTGTATCTTATTCATATCCAGAATGATATCAAGTCCTTAAACATCATTTTTAAATCATAAAATGATAATTATACTTGAATGGATACGATGGAGAATGAATCTCATCGCGTTCGTGGAGACGGTAGTCCGTACGTACGCACGAGCGATAATATCATTCTTTTGATATTAAAATAATATATAAATGAATGGTATATCATATATACAGAATCATTAACATGTTATATTTATTATTTACATGAGTTACACATCATTATTATACCCATCCAAATAATATTATATTAAATAACAATTACACCACGACGTGGAGACGGTAAGCCGTACGTACGCACGTATGGTGACATGTTATTCAAAGGGTGGATAGAATACTGAATATGGTTGTAACATACTTATAATAACATCACAGTATATGTGAGATACTGGAGTTATTATTTTAGAATGGTAAGAACAAAGGAAGAAGAAGTGGAAGAAGAAATGAACTTAGAAAAGGGTGGTGAAATCATTACCTCTTCTTCGGGTTCTTCCTTTTGATTTGATCAAAAGGGCTCCTTAGGTTGGCTTTCTGATCAAACTAAGGCCTCTAGGTTGTAGTGAGGGATGTTGGGAGAGTATTTGGGCAGAGTTTGGCCGAACCAAAAGGCTTTGAAGGTGTGAAGAAATGAGAAGGAGGAGTGCCCTTTTATAAGAGGGGTGAGGGGAACCTTTGGAAAAGCTAGAAATATTAATTTATAATAAATTCATATTCGGTTTCTAATGGCTCCAAAGTTGATTATTCAAAGGTTAAGGTGGGGATAGGTCGAAAACCACTCAACCAATAGAATTTAGACAGGTTTGGGTACTTATATTAACCTTATCTTTAAGTATTAACTCTAATTTAATTAGTTTCACTTTTACAATGTCTCTTTGTATTTTTATATAATATGGTTAATAAACTTACTATATACATCCAAGCGACCCCCAAGTGGTCCATTAATGATTAACCTATCATAATATAAGTCTCTTGGCCGAACCTTAGATTTTTAGGAATTTAATATCAATTAATAATATAATATTTGTTTTAAGAACTCTTTTATGTCAATTTTGACACTATTCAATAGTTGATTTTTGTGAAACTCATAACAGATTGATTACTTCGAACAAAGTCCATTAAATCAATCCTAATATATCATATTAGCCTAGAAAATTAGTTTAATTCATTAAAAGTTTCATATTATATTTATTTGGGTATTTATAATATCAATTATTTTAATTTTTCACTATTTTAGTAATTACTGCATCATCATTGTGTCATAAATAAAATAAATTATTTAATGTCTAAAAATTATAAATAAAATATCATTATGTAGGAAATCTTTTTAGCTTTCTAATGAATATTTATAATCGAAAATCCAACATGTATAACCCTATGTAAAAATTGTTCTTCTAAAAAATATATGCTTGTGTCATTTTTGTATTCATTTTAACTTAATTAAAATAAAGTGTCATTATCACTTACAAGTGGATCCATGGGGTCCCAAAATAGACCCAAAGATTCCCATGGTCGACCATGTATCAACCAATAGGGTTAAGACACGTTTTAGGGTAATTTAGTATTATTATAATATTATTTGTTTTAACCCTTATTTACCGGATTTACCCTTAACCATGGTAAATAAAATATTTACCGCAGTAATTATTCAAAATGTCTAAAAATAAAAGTTACCTATTTACACAATTTGAACATCCTGATTCCAAATATGGAATCCATTTTCCTAAATTCAAAACACAGAAGTGACAGAAATTAATTTAAAATTAATTCCCGCTGTCAAAACAAAAAGCGTGTTTTTAAGAGATAATAACTATCAAAAGATTGACACTTGTTTATGTTCGGTTTAATTGTAAAATTATGTCCAATGACCAAAATTATATTAAATGGTAAAAATATATTCTAAATATACTTTAAAACCACTCAAATTCATAATTTATCACTATTAATTATTTTGATTAAAAAAGTTGTTTTTAATTAAAATTTAGTAATTTTCACTATTCATCAAAATATGAAAGTTATCCGAAAAGTACCAAAATTTCACCTTAGGCTAAATTCGATATTCCGAGTCCAAAAATGAAGTCCATTTTCAAATATAAAATATATATAATTTCAAAAATTAGGTATTACTATTCACAACGGCTAGTTTAATTAGTTGTGGTGTGTGTTAGAACTCGAGGTTGCGTACAACACACGCTATCGCATTATTCAAAGGGAAACGTACCGTAGAAGCTTGGGGTGTTACAACGTACCTTGGTACCAGTTGCATTACGGGAGGAGGTGTTGAGAGAGTTTCACACTTCTCCCTTGGCGGTACATCCTGGAGTGGCGAAGATGTACCAGGACCTCAGACGACAGCACTGGTGGTCAGGCATGAAGAAGGTTGTGGCAGAGTTCGTTTCTCGATGCCTCACCTGCCAGCAGGTGAAGGCAGAGCATCAGGTACCAACAGGCTTGGTACAGCCCTTGGATGTCCCGGAGTGGAAGTGGGACGGCATATCTATGGACTTCGTGGCTGGACTTCCACGCACTTCCAGATTTCACGACTCCAGTTGGGTGATTGTCGACCGACTCACCAAGTCGGCTCACTTCTACCCATCAGAGAGCAGGGCTCAGTGGAGATCTTGGGGCATCTCTATGTTCAGGAGATTGTACGGCTTCACGGTGTGCCATCATCTATCGTCTCCGTTCGAGATGCTCGCTTTACTTCCCGGCTTTGGAAGGGGTTGCAGGAGGCGTTCGGGACGCAGCTACGTCTGAGCACCGCCTTTCACCCTCAGATAGATGGTCAGACAGAGAGGACCATACAGACTCTCGAGGACATGCTCCACACATGTGTCCTCGACTTTGGTCGCAGTTGGGAGGACCACCTACCCTTGGTGGAGTTCGTGTACAACAACAGCTACCACTCCACCATCGGGATGGCACCATACGAGGCGTTGTACAACCGACCTTGCATATCTCCTTTGTGCTGGACAGACCCTGGGGAGTCAGCACTTGTGGGACCGGAGATGGTCCAGGCCACGGCAGAGAAGGTCCAGATCATCCAGGAGCGGATGAGGACAGCTCAGAGCCGGAAGAAGTCCTATGTTGACAAGAGGCGGAGGCCACTAGAGTTTGAGGATGGCGACCACGTCTTCTTGCGTGTCTCACCTCGACGTGGATTACAGAGATTTGGCCGAGGCGGCAATTGTCTCCATGCTTTATCAGACCATTCCAGGTCCTCAGTAGGATTGGCGAGGTGGCTTATCGCCTGGCTCTACCACCTCAGTTGCACCGGGTGCACGACGTCTTCCACGTATCTCAGCTGAGCAAATACGTGCATGACCTGACGCATATCATTGACCATGGAGAGCTGGACATTGATGATGGGGCGACGTTTGCGGAGGTCCCGGTGGAGATCGAGGATCGACAGGAGCGGGTCCTACTTGGACGATCGATTCCTCTAGTGTGCATCAGATGACAGCACGGGAACCTCCAGAAGAGCACTTGGGAGCGGGAGGCTCAGATGCGTGCTCAGTACCCACATTTGTTTCCCTAGTTTATAATGTATCTTTACGGGGACGTAAAGCCCTGAGGTGGGAGTGATGTAAAGACCCGTAAAATTCAAGAAAAAATTTTTTCTTAATTTTCTTTGGAATTTTACAAGAACGCAGTTTCTGACGGCACATGATTCTGAGGCCCAGTGTGCCCGAAATCATTTTTCCGAAGTTTAGCTCGGGTACGTTCAGTGAACGAACGAGCAGGGTTTTCTAACTTTTGAACCGGTTCTCAGAATCGAACTCCGAGGGCACCGATGGAATCGCAACGCCGGTATTTTCTTAGAAACGTCTTTTCCGGAGTTGCGTTTTCTCGGGTGTGGTTTTTAATTTTTGGGGTTAAGTTAAGAAATAAAATAAAAGTGGTGCAACACTTTATTTTATTTCACTTAAAGCCACTTAAAGACACTTAAGCTAAGTTAAGCGGATAGGGTGGAACCCAAAAATATCCTACCCACTTGGTAGGATATTTGTGAGGTGGAGCCCGCACGAGCCCCACCGTTTCTTCCCTCCTAAGTAACGCACCCGCAACCCCCTCTTTAATGAAAGTCAACCGTGCGCTTTTCTGGTTAAGAAACACCCCATTAAATTGGGCAGTTAAATTGTTACAATTAATTCTTCGAATTAATTGTTCGTTACTTACCTTTGATTTTCAAATTGTTGACATGGAAATAAAATAAGACCAACACTTGTCTTATTGAGGGGTGGTTTGTTGATAGGATTTGGAGAAAACTCTAAGGCCTGAAGATCTTCATCCTCCTTCGCGAAGAACGCCATCCTTCAACGAAAGCGACGAAGAACGCTGAACCCTCAGAGATCGACGACGCGACGCCGTGTACCGCGACGCGACGATCCTCTTCTTCCGTGACTGTCAATTCCGCAATGAACTCACGTTAGACGACAACGTTGGGGTAGGGGTTTTGTTCTTTTTAATCTATGTGATTATATCCGCGTTTTGTTTAAATGATTGTTGTGAGACTTTTAAAACCACTAACGCGGTGGGTGCGGACCAACGAACAAGCCTGAACTCACCTCCCTTTTCGTTCTTGGTGTGCGGAACGGCGGACGACGTCAAAACAAGCCGCACGGGCGATGTGAGGTCCTCGCAGTGAAGGACGGGCCCCGGGAGGGCCATTGGCGAAGACGGCACGCATTTCCGACCACCGGAACTCGTCCGGTGGTCCGCGGAGCAGCCCGCCGGCGCGCCGCCGGGAGGAGCCGCCGCTGCTGAAGTCGCGGCGGCAGTGTGCGGTCCCGCGACTGCGCGGGACCGGAGGGGGACGGGACGCGGCAGCCGGCCACGTCCGCTGGCAAGGGCGGCCCCACGCGGGGTCGCGGCTCTTTCACGCGGGGGCAGTGCGCCCCCCGCCCGCATCGCTCGGCCGTAACGGCTGAGCCGACCCGCTGGCCACCCGGCCAGCGCCAGCCGGGTCGCGCCCAACTGGGTCGGACCCGGACCCGGGGCGGGTCGTCCCGGTTCGGACCGACCCAGGGGGGTTGGGTCGGGTCGGTCCAGGCCCAGACCCCCTGTTTTCGGACCCCTTTCGGTCTTTTGCCCATATCTTGGGCTACGGACCTCCGATTGACGCACCGTCAGCGCCGATGCGATCCTTGGATCGAAACGTTCGTTTCGGTTTATGGCACTCAAGGTTTCAGAGTACCTTAGGTTCAGCCGAGTTGGTTCGTACACAAAACCAACCGGGCCCTCGGAGCGGAAACGCTCATAACTTGAGCTCCGGACGTCCGATTGACGTACCGTCGACTTTGATGGATTCCTCTAAGTGAGATGGATCTTTTGGCTTACTCCGCCCGAGGTTTGGACGCAGGTGGAGTACGGTCGGGTTGGTTTTGACTTAAAAACCAACCGGACCCCTGGGACGAAAAAGCCAATAACTCTCAGACCGGGCGTCTGATTGACGCGTTGTCTTTGGCGTTGAGTTCCTGCTGATGATACGGAACTTTTGGATACATCAACTCTGGACTATGTGTCAGTTGATGTATCAGCCTCTCGGCTCGTGGAGCAGACCCTCTCGAACGAGCTTGCTGTGTGCGGGAACCCTAGAACTGGCTGCGACTGCGACGACGATGACGACTGTGCATAGATCCTCAGTGGATTCGACGGCGACGACTACAGCACTCAGCGATCCTACGTGGATCAGTGCTACAAATCTTGTGTGGGTCTGATCCTGTGTGGGTCAGCGCTCAGCGGTCCTGTGTGGGCCAGCGCCTACAGATCCTGTGTGGGTCTGATCTTGTGTGGGTCATTGCAGGGGTTAGTTACCTATCGATCATGTGTGGGTCAGATCCTTTGTGGGTCATTGGGGGGGTTTGTTACCTATCGATCCTGTGTGGGTCAGATCCTTTGTGGGTCATTGCGGGGGTTAGTTACCTATCGATCTTGTGCGGGTCAGATCCTTTGTGGGTCATTGCGGGGGTTAGTACCTATCGATCCTTTGTGGGTCCGACAACTTAGATGAATCAGTGGCTATATCTGATCATCTCTATCGTCATTCGAAGAAGTATACATGTGTGAGCAGAATCCTGTTTTGCTTTCCTATGTGGATTGTGTTGTGCTATCCTGTGTGGATTTACGTCTTGCTTCCTGTGTGGACTAGGTTGTACTTGGGCTCAGATGTTGGAGCCGAACGAGAATTGATGACTTAGGTATATGTATGAGCATATACCTAAGCAGTGTCGAATGTTACTTCGTGATTGTATCTTTCCTTTTTGGATTCTGGGAGACCTTCGGGGGTCTCGGGGTCCCTACTGAGTAGCTTATACTCACCCCTGCACGGGCTATGCCCACACTACGTTGTGTTGGTTGCAGACGACGGACAGCGCTGATCGTGGTTGAGGCTTGCGGAGCAGGACGGTACCTGGAGGTGGACAAATGGGCAAGACGTACTCGGAGCGGACGGCAAGACCCGAGGAGCTGTGGAGACTATCTGTACTCACCCTTCATGTGGGACTTCCAGTGGACGGCTCGACGCTGCGGCTTTACTTTTCAGTTGTTGTTTTCCCATTCCAGTTGTACTTTACTTTCAGTTTGGGTTTGTATTCTGGCCCACTTACTTTTCCGCACTTACAGTTGTATTCAGTTTTTACTTAGTGTTTACTTCTACTGCTTGCTTGATCTGTGGTGTTTGTTTACTTTACAAAGGCAATGCCTTCCCTTTTTACCGGGATTTACCCCTTGGTGCTAGTCGTCAGCCCCTGGCCTATGGAAGGCGGGTTTGGGGTAGTCACGGCACGGGCCTTGAGGACGGGTCGTGACAATTATTTTGTACTCAACAAAACTATATCTCTTTAATAATTATGAGAGTATAATTTGAAATGTGACCATCAAGTTTCGACCATTATATGACTGTTGGTCAATTATGACCGTTGGTCAATTATGACCATTGGTCAATTATGACCGTTGGTCTATATGACTATTGGTCAATATGACCGTTGGAAACTCTACTCTTAATAATAATTTTAATTTTATAATTCATGTTTATAAGTAGAAATGAAAAAGGAAAATTAATGCAGAAAGAAGAAACAATTGTCTCATCCAGTAGAGTCGTATCGTATGAAGCCCATTTACCGGAGCTTGGGAGGGAAGTAACGTCATTGGGCTTCACTCTTGACCAAGCTCAAGCCGAGCTTCAACATGTTAAGTTTGAACAAAATCTCCTATGGTAGAATTTCAAGTGGAAATTACCACTCGAACAATGTTATCCAAGTCACCTTAGGAATCTATCACCATCGCACACCTTACCCTTAGGTCGTATACGGGTGTTATAAGGGGTTATGTGTCAATGCCTTTGTCACGTAATGTACAATCCCTTTGTATTAATAAAATTTTTGTTTCGTCATTTCCGTTTTAAGAATAGTTTTTCTTAATAAAATTGAGATTGAATTGAATAAAATGATTTTTCAGATATAAATTTTACTTATTGGAAAGATATAAATGTTTATAATAAACTAACATATTATTAATAATATTTATTTTAATGAAATATTGTTATAAAAACACTCTTCTTTAAATATAAATGATATTTTTTTTCAAGTGTCATAAATTTCACTATTCATTTCCTATCCGCTATTATTTTTAATAAATAAGGTTTTTTTATTTAAAAGTTAAAATTATCAAATGTAGAGAATTCATATAATAAAATAAATATCATTTTTGAAATCATCACGTCAAAATTAGGTTATGGTAAATTTATGAGAATTTTCTAAAATATTTTGTTTTTCCAGTGAATAGTAAAAATATAGTTGTGAGTTTTTGATATTTTTAATGACGTCATAATTATGTTATAATGATTTAATAAGTAATATAAAATGTTGGTCGACTCTTGTGGATTAAAATATCATAATAGGTGTCTCAAGTGGCAAATACCATTGACAAATACCATAGACAATCCCATGATTTTTCATATACCACTACCTAGGTGTCCAAGGAAATTAATAAACAAATCCCCCTCTTTTTCTATAAATATTCACCAATTTCTCCTTCTCTTATCACTCAAAATTCATCCTTTATAAAGTTATGGTAGTTTTACCCCCTAAGGAGTCCTCTCAAGGTGTCCTCAAGCCCCCAAGGTCCCAACATCATGTTTTAGGAGCCACTTTTCAAGGTAAGGGAAATCTTAACTTCTCTTTTTTCTTTCAAGTTTCCTTTTTTATGCGGCATGTCTTTCGAATTTCCAAACTATGTTCTTCTTTCCATTTTATTCTATCCCTTTACTGTATTAAGAGACTTTTATGAATGAGAGACCCTTGTCCCCTCTCTTTTTACCATTTTCTAAAACCACGTTTCATATTTGTTGTGCTGTCGAATTTTCTTCTCAAAATTTATCTCCTTTTCTCAAAAAATTCTCTTATTTTTATTTGTGAATACTCAAACCTCTTTCTTTTACAAGGGTTTTCACCTAGATGTCAAAATGATCTATTTTATTTCGGAATTAACAAACATGAAACTCACCTTCCTTTCTTGTGGGTTAATAATGACATAAAGATCTTGTCTTTAAACACTTTTGTTTAAACGCCATGATTTTGATATGAAACTCATTTCTTTTATTCTCCATGGGTTATTTATGAAATATTTTATTATGATATATGTGGCTCACATGAATTAAGACATATGAAGGGTGCACCCTGATAGTGATTTAATGCACTGAGTAAAGAATTTAATCTCTATAGATGACATGTTTTACGATACCTTGATGAATAACCTTGGTAATTTTTATGACACCTCAGTGATAAACCTTGGTGATATTTTTATGAATGTATCATTTAAATTTTCTAGCCACATTTACAAGTTATGATATATGTTCTTTTTATTATGTTATGCCTCATGTTCTCTTTATCATGCCCTTATGATAGTCCTTAAGTTCTTATTTATATTTCTTAAATTCACATGTAAACTGTTTCCTTTTCTTTTCCTTACTAGGCCTTATGCTCATTCTTTCCTTTAATGTATGTTCTCAGGTTATGAGATGCAATAAATGTACTTAGGATGAACCTTTGAAGAAGACATTAAAGTGTATTAGAAGAATGTTTTAAGTTTTCAAGTATTATGTACCTTTATTTTCCAAGAAACTAAACTTTAAAAGATCCTCTATTTTGTACAATGTAATGAAAAGTTATTTAATAAAAAGCGGGATGTCATAGTTGGTATCAGAGGACGGTTTAGTTATTTATGGAAATTAGGATTTGAAAACATTAGGAAGAACCTTATAGAAATGTTTAAACATAGTAAAACATCTTGTAATTTTGGTGAAATATTAAGTGATTTTTGAGCAAATAAATCCCTGTCTGGATACGAACAAGTGGATGTGGTTATAGAACATATATACCTAGGGGTAACAACTCTAACAAGGTGCATCAGACCTGACTCGACATAATCTGGTACATGACAATGAGCCTTATTGCACACCTGGTTTGACACTTCCGAGGGATATGTTTGGTTAATCAAAAGGTTTTTATGAACCATTATGAAGGATATTTAGAAAGTGTAATTGTTGTTAACGAATAACGTATTTAAGCATGATTTTTTAAGTCATAAAATTCTTTTAGAACTATATGATTATTAAAAGAAACATGTTTCTCACTAAGGATTTTCTTATTTTAGAAAATGGCGGGAAATATGAGGAATGACGTAAATGATGAGTGCAAGAAACCAAGCACTAATGACCCTCTGATGAAAGACGAAATGAAAGAATTTATGAGAATGATGAATCAACTGACTTGAGTTATGAACAATACCTTGAATCAAGTCGAGAGATTTGATTCACCTTGAAGGGAATAACTTTCTGTTGAGTCTTTTATGCATCAACGACCACCTTTTTTCAGTGGATCTACCAACCTAATGATTGCTGAACAGTGGATAAGCTCTATAGAAAAGATCTTTCCTGTACTTCATTGTTTGAAATAGAAGAAAGTCACCTTGGCTGTGTACCGCTTAAAGGGAGAAGTTGATCAGTGTTGGACACTGATTAAAAACATGAAGCCAAAGGGGAGATTGATGCTATGGAGTGAGAAAAGATCAAGGAAACCTTTTTCAAAAAATATGTCCCTTATTCGATGTGAACGAAAATGGAGAAGGAATTCCTCGAGCTGAAACATAAGGAAAACAAATATGTGGGAATCTATGAGATGAACTTTACAAGTCTTTCTCGTTACACCTCTCTCTTTGTCGCGGATCCTAATGGAAAGGTTGATAGATTATTCGGTGGACTAAGACCCCATCTACGGAAGAATCTAGTCAACCGAGACTATGATAGCTATGAGGAGATCGTGCGAAGTGCTATGAAGGTTGAATTGGATTTCAAAGAGACAGAGTGGTCCCATCAATTGAATGAAAAGAATAGGTCAATGGAGCCAAGCTTAGGGAGAAACTTTGATCATGGAAGATAAGGAAATCAAGTGAAACTTCCCACATGCAACAAATGTGAGAAGAAGAATTCAGAGCACTGCTTTCTTGGGAGTGAGAAATTTTACAAGTGTGGAAAAGATAGCCATATTTCTTGGAACTTTCATAGTGAGGTGAAGCCTCGACTTCTCAACACTAACGGCCAATGGAAGATGGTTCAGGAAAATCCTGAAGTCCAACGCTTCAAGTGTGAACAACTTGGTCACTTTTCCAATCATTTTCCAAATCAGAAGATAATGGAAGGGAATCACCACCAACCTCAGCATAGGCCAAGGGAGCAAGGTTGTTCTTTTTCTATCACTATGGTTGAAGTAGATGCTCCAAATGATGTGGTGGCAGGTACTCGTTGTTCTTTCAAATCTAGAAAGTACTTTGTTTGATTCTAGTTCTACGCATTCCTTTATTTCCTTGAACTTTTTAAAGAATATAGAATCAATCCTTTAACTTCTAGAAGTAGAAATATCAATCAAAACATATAGAGGGATTATCCAAGCATCAATAGTGTACAAAATCTCTAGTATTTACTTTGATGATCACAATCTTATCGCAAATCTAGTAGTCATTCTCATGTTGGAATTTGACATTATATTAGGGATTGACGGAATCTCAAAGTATAATACTAAGATCAACTATAGAAACAAGGAAATATCAGTTGTCTTGAATGAAAAACCTATAGTTTTTTTTCAAAGGAGAGATATCTTGACCCAAGCTCAGTCAAGAAGCACCTCCCCTAGCCTTCTTTATGGAGTTGATCGGTGGAGATGAAGAACAAAATGAAAGTATATGAATAGAAAATGTCCCCATCATTCAGGAATACATTGAAGTGTTTTCTGAGGAGTTATCTGGACCTCCCCTGGAAAGAGAGGTAAAGTTCTCCATTGAACTCATACTTAGATTCAAGACGATATCAAAGACCCCATATAGAATGAAAAATATGGAGTTGGAGGAATTAAAGAAACAACTGCAAGATCTTTTGGAGAAGGGGTTTATCTGACCAAGTGTGTCTCCTTGGGGAGCACCTGTTCTCTTTGTGAAGAAGAAGGATGGATCAATGCAGCTATGCATTGATTATAGAGAACTTAACGGGATCATAGTGAAGAACAAATACCCTCTTCCAAGGATTGATGATTTATTTGACTAGCTTCGTGGGGCTCAATTCTTCTCCAAGATTGATCTTTGATCTAGTTATCATCAATTGAGGGTGAAGAAAGAAGATATTTCAAAGACTGTCTTATGATCAAGATATACACATTATGAGTTTGTTGTTATTCCATTAGACTAGAATAATGTTCATTATATTTTTATAGATTTCATGAATAGAGTCTTTACGGACTACCTTGATAACTTTGTGCTAGTTTTTATTGATGATATTCTGATATATTCCAAAATTCATGAGGAGTAACTGAGATTCGTAGTTTCCTTGGTTTAACAGGATATTATAAGAGGTTTGTGAAAAACCTTTCATGACATTCTAGTCCACTAACCAAGTTAACTCGAAAAGGGGTTAAGTTTATCTCAACAAAGGAGTGTAAGGAAAGTTTCCAAGAGCTGAAGAAGAGATTGGTTACTGCACGTGTGTTAACTATACCTTCTATCAGAGAAGGATTCACTATTTTTAGTGATGCATCTCTAAAAGAGTTTGGGTCCATCCTCATGAAAAAATGATAAGGTGATTGCTTATGCATCTCTACAGTTAAAGCCTCGTGAGAAAAATTTTCCTACACATGATCTCGATCTAGCTGTGGTTTTTTTACTATGAATATATGATGACACTATCTTTATGGGGAGAAATGTGATATATACACATTCCACCAAAGTTTGAAGTATATTTTCACACAAAAGGAATTGAAAATGAAGTAGAGGAGATTGTTAAAACTTCTTAAAGACTATGATTGTTCAATTCATTATCATCTTGGAAGAACAGACAAATTCGTTGATGCATTAAGCAGGAAAGACCATGTTGTCCTTGCAATGATGAGTATTCAAGGAGACCTTTTGATCAAAGACCTAGTAAAACTGGACTTGAGAATTGTAAGGGAAGAGACATCATCAACTTTATCCCAAATGATTTCTCAACCATCATTACTAAAGAAGATCAAGGAATCTCAATAAGATGATCATTTGTTGCAAAAGAAGATAGAGGCTGTGAAGAATGTGAAGTTTCTAGAGTTCAATATTGATCAAGAAGTTGTATTGAAATTTGATAGAAGGCTATATGTTCTATCTATTCCAGAAATAAAGTAGCTGGTGGATGAAGTCCATTGCTCTACATTCTCTATACATCAATAAAATGTATCGGGACCTTCGTGATCATTATTGGTGGGATAACATGAAAAAAGAGATTGTCGGATACACTACAATGTGTATGGTGTTTCAACAAGTGAATGTAGAGCAAAAACTTCATAAAGGGGTATTACAACCACTACGCACACCAACATGGAAGTGGAACAATATCACTATGGACTTTGTCACATGTATCTCGAAAACATCCAAAGAAAACTATGTGATATGGGTTATAGTGGACCGTCTCACCAAGACTGTCCATTTTATCTATATCCGGGAAGACTTATCCCTTGACTAACTTTCCAAGATTTATGTAAAGGAAGCGGTGAGGTTGCATAGAGTGCCACTTTTCATCGTATTTGATTATGATCTAAGGTTTACATAAAAATTCTGGAAAACTCTTTAACATGCCCTGAGTACTTAATTGAATTTCAGTACGACCAATCACCCCCAAATTGATGGCCAATCTGAAAGGACTATTCAAACACTTGAGGACATACTAAGAACATGCTTGATAAAATTTAAAGGTGGATGGGATCAACACATTCAATTAGTTGAGTTCTCATACAACAACTTCTATTCGAGTATTCAAATGACCCCCTATGAATCTTTTTATGGAAAATGATGTAGAACTCCTACTTGTTGGAATGAAGTCGGTGAGAGAAAGCTTCTTAGGCTTGATCTTGTGCAAGAGATGACATAAAAGGTTCATGCTATCCAACAACACATAAAATCTACTCAGAGTCAGTAAAAGATCTATGCTGACAACCGTGGAAGGGACTTAGAGTTTGACGTTGATGAAAAACTCTTCCTTCAAATTTCATCATGGAAGAGAGTCATGCAGTTTGAGATGAAAGGGAAGGTTATCCCCGGGTACATTGACCCCAATGAAATCCTTGATTGCATAGGAGTAGTGACCCACCAGCTAGAATTTCCACCAAATCTAGCTCAAATACATGAAGTATTTCACATATCACTATTGAGGAAGTACATATCTGACCCTTCACATGTATTGAATCCAGAATTTGTACAATTGGAACATGACCTATTTTATGAGGAGCAGTTGGTGGAGATCTTGGACCGTAGACAAAAAGTTATACGCAACAAGACTACTCACCTCATCAAAGTGTTGTAGATGAACCGTAAATATGAAGAAGCGATGTGTGAAATAGAAGAAACAATGAAGAATAAGTACTCACACCTTTTCTTTACTGAGAATATGATTAGAAATTTCAAGGCTGAAATTTCTTAAGGGGGGAAGAATATAACGACCAAAAAATTTTGAATGATAATTGTTTCTTGAAAATATGTGTTATATTATTTTGTACTCAACAAAACTATCTCTAATAATTATGAGACTATAATTTGAAATGAGACTATCGGGTTTCGACCGCTATATGACTGTTGGTCAATATGATTGTTGGAAACTATACTCTTAATAATAATTTTAATATTATAATTAGTGTTTATAAGTAGAAATGAAGAAGGAAAATTAATGTAGAAAGAAGAAATAATGGTCTCATCTAGTAGAGTCATGTCATATGAATCTCATTTGTTGGAGCTTGGGAGGGAAGTAGCATCGCTGGTCATCGCTCTTGACCAATCTCAAGCCGAGTTTCAACATCTTAATCTTGAGCGAAATTGCCTACAAGAGCAGTTCAAATTAGTGCAAATTACCACTTGGATAATGTTATCTAAACTGCCTCAGGAATTTATCACCATCACACACCTAACCCTTAGGTTGTATGCAGATGTTATAAGGGGTTATGTGTCAAGGCCTTAGTTACATAATATATAATCTCTTTATATTAATAAAATTGTTGTTCCATCATTTCTATTTTGAGAATAGTTTTTCGTAATAAAATTGAGATGGAATTGAATAAAATGATTTTTCAAACATGAATTTTACTTATCATAAAAGATATAAATGTTTATAATAAACTAAGATATTATTAATAATTTCTATTTTAATGAAATAGTATTATAAAAACACTCTTTAAATGTAAATGATAAAATATATTTTTTTCAAATGTCTAAAATTTCACTATACATTTTCTATCTGCTCTTATTTTTAATAAATAAGGATTTTGATATTTAAAAATTAAAATTCTCATATTTATAGAATTAATATGATAAAATAAATATCATTTTTGAAATCATCACGTCGAAATTAGGTTAGGGTGAATTTACGAGAATTTTCTAAAACATTTTGTTTTTTGATGAATAGTAAAAATACAGTTTTGAGTTTTCGATAAGTTTAATAACATCATAATTATGTCATAATGATGTAATAAGTAAAATAAAATGCTGGTTGACTCTTGTGTATTAAAATATCATAATATCTATCTCAAGTGGGAAATATCAGTAAAAAATACCATGGACAAGACCATAATTTTTCGCATACCATTATCTAGGTGTCTAAGGAAATTAATAAACAAATCCTACTTTTTTGCTATAAATACTCACTTATTCCTCCTTCTCCTCTCACTCAAAATCCATCCTATATAAATCTCAGGTAGTTTTAACTCTCAAGGAGTCATCCCAAGGTGTCCTCAATCACTTAAGGTCTCAATCCTCAAGTTTTAGGAGTCACTCTTCAAGGTAAAGGAAATCTCAACTTCTCTTTTCCTTTCAAGTCCCCTTTTTATGTGGTATGTCTTTCGAACTTCCTAACTTTGTTCTTCTATCTATTTTATTATATCCATTTATTGTATTAAGATTCTATTATGAATGAGATACCCTTTCCCCCCTCTTTTTACCGTTTTCTAAAATCATGTTTCATACCCATTGTACTATCGAATTTTCTTCTCAAAATTTCTCTCTTTTTCTCAAGAAATTATCTTATTTTCTTTTGTGAATACCCAAACCTCTTTATTTTCTAGTGGTATTCACCTAGATGTCAAAATGACCTATTTTATTTTAGGATTAACAAACATGAAACCCACCTTCCTTTTTTGTGGGTTAATAATGACATAAAGATATTGTATTTAAGCATTTTTTTTAAATGTCATGATTTTGATATAAAACCCATTTCTTTTATTCTCCATGAGTTATTTATAAAATGTTTTATTATGATATATGTGGTTCACATTAATTAATACATATGAAGGGTGCGCTCTGATAGCGCTCCAATGCATTGGGTAAAGAATTTAGTATTTAGAGATGACAAGTTTTACGATTCCTTGGTGAATAACCTTGATAATTTTTATGACACCTCGGTGATAAACCATGGTGTTATGCTTATGAATGTATTATTTAAATATTGTAGCCACATTTCCAAGTTATGATATAATTTATTTTATTATTTTATTCCTCATGTTCTCTTTCTCACGCCCTTATGATATTCCTTAAGTTCTTATTGATATTTCTCAAGTTCACATGTAAACTGTTTTATTTTATTTCCCTTACTAGGCCTTATGCTCACACTTTCCTTTGATGTATGTTCCCGGGTTATGAGATGCCAAAAATGTATTTAGGAAAAATATTTTAATAATTCCTTCAAGTTTATTAGAAGAATATTTTAAGTTTTCAAGTATTATGTACCCTTTTTCCAAGAAATTAAACTTTAAAAGATCCTCTATTTTGTACAAAGTAATGAAAAGTTATGAAATAAAAAAGGCAGGATGTCATATCTTCCTTATGGATACTAGACTTGGGATCAATCTTATCATGACCCAAACACTCCACAAGCTAGGGCTCACGGAAGAGGATATAATCCCCTCTAAATATACCAATTTAGGGGTATGACAAGAGTGAGTAGAAGCCACATGATAATATTCGGATGAAGAACCAATTTGATGGCTTGGTAGCAAGCACTGAATTTATGGTGGTCTCACATGATACAACCTACAATGCTTTTTTAGGAATACCTTGACTTCATTTGCGTGAAGCGGTCTCCTATTCATACCATCAGTTATTCAAATACTCTCTTGATGGTCAAGTAAGGGTACTCTAGGGAGTTTCTTCTCCCTTCGACTCTTGTGAATCCCATTATTTGGATGTCAAATACTACAAAAGGGAAGAAAAAAATCCAGATTGATGGGGTTGAGTGCATCAACGCTCCCAATGATCCGACAACCACTACAACATATACTTGTCCAGACTTGAAAGAAAACTTCATCCTCCCAATCCATCGGTTGGAACCCACCACATTGGACCTTAAAAGTTATTTCATAGTCCCCAAGGAGTGCTCACAGATTACCCCGTACTCTTACATTGGGTAGGCTCGACCAATACCAGAAGACCCTACCCCTATAAAGTACAGAGAATTTTTTCCCATGACCACCGATCCACAACATTCTCACATGTTCCACAAAGCGGGGTTGACTCGACAGAAGTTGACCCTCCATCATTGCTTCGATGTCAGGATTAGACCCCATGGTCAATAATCAAGTGGGATTGAATCATCAACCTTTAATGTTGTAGTCTCCGTAGAGTGACATTCCCTTATTGAAGACTCTTCCCCCATCATATCAGGTTTTGATGTTGTCCTTGGATTTGCAGTTTTGGGAGAGTTGCTTCCTCTCTCTAAACCTCATATATCGGATGACGATGGGGATATGGAGGATGCCCCTCCTTCATTTAAAGAGGGTGTCTCCACCATTATTGATGAGTTGACTCAGGTAAACATTGACATTGAGGAAGATCTGAGGATGACATTGATCAACACAACCATGTCGACAGAATAACAACATCAGTATGAGGATTTCCTAAATCAACACCACGATGTGTTCTCTTGGAGCTATAGAGAGATTCCAGACCTTGATCCCCATATTTCCTTTCATTGCCTTGGCCTCATAGTGGGTCACTATGGATTCAAACATCCTCCTAGAAAAATGAACCCCTCCCACGATGCCATGTTTGAGGTCGATGTTGACAATATTTTCAAGGCCAACTTTGTCAGAGAGGTCCAGTACACCAGATGGTTGGACGACATTGTCCCACTGAGGAAGAAGAACAACCAAATTAGTGTCTACATCAACTTCTGGGACCTCAACCATCATTGTTCGAAAGATGAATTTTCTTTTTCGGTGACAGAGTTGTTGATTGATACTATGAATAGATTCCACACCCTCTCTTTCATAGAGGAATACTCTGGGTATAATCAGATCTAGATGGCCCCCGAGATGAGAAATCCACTTCCTTCAGGGCACACCAGGGGACTTTATACTATCGGGTGATGCCTTTAGTTTTTAATAATGTTGAAGCCACTTACCAGCAGGTGATGTAGCATATCTTCAAACAACTCCTCAAAACATTGATGGAGTGTTACATGGATGACTTGGTGGTTAAATCTTGCCAGTTCTAGGACTATATCAAATATATTGAGAATGTGTTTGACTTCCTCTATTCCTACCACTTGAAAATGAACCCTTTGAAGTGTGTATTTGGGGTTACCTCTAGAAATTTTCTTGGTTTCATCGTTAGATACAAAGATATTGAGATTAATCCCAAGAAAATCAAGGACATCAGCCAAATGTCTCCTTCACACAACCTATGGGACTTACGAGGCCTCCAAGAAAACTTAGTCTATATTCGTTGATTTATTACAAATATGGTCAGAAAGTGTTAGTCCTTATTGAGGATCATGGAGAAAGACATCACTTTCCAGTGGGGTGAGGACTTCTAGAATGCCTTTGTGGATATTAAGCAGTATCTGTTACAACCTTCAGTTCTGATGTCACCCATCTCGGGAAATCCTCTGGTCCTTTACGTGATCTCCCTAGAACAGTCCCTGGACACCCTTCTATCTCTAAAAAATGAGAGCAGGGAAAACAACCTATATTATCTCAGCGACATGCTCCTCAACACGGAGATCAGATACTCCTCTATCGAGAAGAGTTGTCTTTCATTGGACTTCATGGTATAGAAGTTGCGACATTACCTGCAACACAATGAGATGAAGTTGGTGTCCCGTGTTGACCCACTGAAGTGCATCCTCTACTAACCCATGCTGACAGAACGATTGGCACGATGGACAGTAATCTTCCAGTTGTTTGACATCAGGTTTGTCCAACAGAAAGTTGTTAAGAGACAGGCTCTGGAAGATTTCTTGGCTATGTATCTGACCCCTGAGGGACTTCCTTTGGATATTGATTTTGTAAATGAATCCATTCTCTTAGTAGATCTGGTTGCGCCGTGTTAGAAGATGCATTTTGATGGCGCCTCCTAGATTCTAATCGATAGAAGGCTCTACGACCTTAAACTAGCGGTCGCCCCTTCGGTCCAAGCTCCATGGCCTTAAAATGGAAACAACTTTAATCCGAGCAGTTTGACTATAAACTAAAAATCCAAACATCCTCAGCACATGATGTTAAACTGTAGTCTTACTATATTTGATGAACATAGGATGCCTCACATGATAAATGTGAGATGATCAAAACCAACATCCTCAGCACATGACATTAAACTGTATCCTTACCTTGTGTGATGGACATAGGATGCCTCACATGATAAATGTGAGATGATCAAAGCCAATGTCCTCAACAAACGATATTAAACTATAGCATTACCCCATGTAACAAACATGAGAGGAATCATATAGTAAATATGAGATGAACAAAAACAAACATCCTTAGCACAATATGTTAAATTGTAGCCTTATCCTATGTGATGAACATAGGATGCCTTATATGAAAAATATGGGATGACCAAAACCAACGTCCACCACACATGACGTTAAACTATAGCCTTACCCTATGATTAACATAGGATGCCTAATATAAAAAATATGAGATGATTCAATGTCCTTTCCAAAGAGGACGTCACCCTTACGATGTTGGTCTTCAACCACATCATGTCCCAGAACTACGTATGACTTGATTTCCATGTCTGACGGGATACATAGGGATGCCTGGATCCAACATCTTGGTCCCATCCTCAACACCAACCCATTTTGGGGCCTCCCCCGGTCTAAGCCTCATGGCCTTAAAATGTGTGCAATTGTTTTTTAGGATTTCTTTGTTTAGTGAGGGGCCTCCTTGGCTCCTTCACATCGGGTTTAACTCCTTTTCCCTACCCGAACATCCTCAAAGTGCCTACACCCCTTCATCCCTAAGAATTATGACCTTAAAATATGTGCATCTGACCCCTATTGACCCTTATTTGTATAGTTTGCTCCATCCCTGGTGTTTCAGCAAACCAATGACCCCTTCTCCTTTTCATCACATCCTCACTCGAGAGGACACCACTCTACCGACGTCGATCTCCTACCACGTCTTATTCCAGAATTACGTATGGCTTGATTCTCATTCCCATGAGATACGCCAAGACACCCAAATCTAATATCCTGGGTCCATACATTTTGGGGACTTCCCATGAAGCTTTACCCTCCTCTCGAGGCCGCTTCCTAGGAATCCTCTGACCTATTACCGCTCCTCGCTCTAGAGCCTCATCCAGTGCATGACCGGGAATTGAAGCCGCAACTACTATGGTAAGACCCTGGGATTTTGTGAAATATTGGTTTTTTTTCATATGAATTTAATCTTTTAAATATCTTGTGTCACATGAAACACCGAGTTTAGCTTGTGTTACACACAATACCCAATTTACCTTGAGTTACATACAACACTAAGTGTAGCTTGAGTTACACGCAACATTGGGTTTAAATGAAACATGAAATACTATTAAAATATTATTTAATAGTTATGACATAGCCGTTGGAATAATGAGAATGAATATGATTAACTAAATTATGAAAATATATGGTCCACACATGTATATATAATGAAATCTTTGATTACCAATTTATTAGAAATGAAAATAAAAATCATTTTAAAACAAATGAAATATTTTTTTAAAAAAACTATTTTTATGTGTACAAACACATTTTACCTTAAAAAATTAAGAAAACCATTATTGGTGAATGATTTTAATGAAATTTATTTATTAAATATTCAATATATTAATTAAAATTCACCGTATGAGTTTTTTAGACAAGAAATAAGAATAATTCCAATTTCATGCTTAAAAACTGTATTTTTCTAAAACGCAGTTTTGTCGCATTTTGTGCACTTATTTTAAAATAATTTTTTGAATATTTTTGGAAATTTATTTGACCAAATTAAATTCATTTTTAAAATCAGCACGTCAAAATTATCTTGGAGTGTTTTTTTGAGAATTTTCTGAAAAAAATAATTTTTTAGAGAATAGTGAAAGTATTGGGTTCTTTTAAAAAACTGTCTTTTTCATTCAAAGAATTTACAAGATAATTTTTATTTTAATGTGGTTTTAAAAGTAAAATTAGTTTAATTGTATATTAATAAATCCAAATTATGTTATTGGAATCAATTTTATATTGAATTTTGATATAAAACTTTTTCAACTTTTGAAAGTTTCACTTTTGGAAAACTGTTTTTTCGACATGTCTATGGGTCTAATTTTAAATTAAAACCTTCCACTTATATAAGTTGAATTTTAGAAAAATGGATTCCATATTTGAAATCATAATAATTTATATTATCTAATAAATTCAACTTAATTATTGACCATAATGAATAGTGAAAATAGTAAAAATTATTTACGCCAATTAAAGTAAAAACGGGTTTATCGGGGGTTAAACTAAAAAGATAATGGTTAAAAATAACTCAAAATTGTCTAATTTCTATTGGTCATTCATATTTCGACTTTATCTCTTCTATGGTTCGAAAATGGTCCATTTTGAAGCCTTATGTGAAAAATTTTGGCACATCATTTTCTTTTCAAAAAATTTAAGTGTGTCACTCACCTCACTTATAAAAGGTCACCCCTCCTCTCCTTTTTACACTTTAAAACCCCATTGGTTCGCCCAAGAACTTTCCAAATCACTTCCTTACATCCTTTCCCCCATCCTAGAAGCTTTTTTTGGTCAAAAATCTAACATATGAAGACTTTTGGTGTAAACCAAAAGAAGTTTTCTGAAGAAGAGGTAATGTCCTAAACCGAGCGTTTAATTTTATTCCTTCCTCCAAATACTTTAAATTTTATTAATCCATGATGATATAATAAACTCAGTATCATCCATATATTGAGATGTTTTTATGTAAAGGTCATGACCTACAATCATCTCATGATCCCTCAAATGAGGAACGAAACCATTGATCGTGTGTACGATGGACTATCGCCTCGCGAACCAATATAATTCATTTTTCATCACCGCTTTTCATGGTAAGATATAATGATGAATTTAATGTGTATATATTATATTTATGATATAATTATACATCTGTAATTATAATATCACATATATCTTCTTACTTTTCATTATGTGGAGAATATGATAATGTCGTTCATGTGTATGACGGATAATTGGATTGTGAAGCAATGTGAATCATTTTCACTAACACTTTATATGGAAGGTAATAAAAGATAAATTTAATAAATATGTGTGATATATATTCCATGATATTGATTCTAAAAAATTAATATACAATCTAGTTCTTTACCATTTCACCCGTTAAGGAAATGGTAACGTCGTTCGTGTATACGTATGACTTACCATCTCCACAAAACAATGTGATTCATTCCCCATGTTAAAAATTCAATAATGATTATAAATATGTATCTAATGAAAAAAAATGATATTTATAACATTAATATCATTATTTATATGATAGATCTATATCCTATGTTCATGATCCGAAACTTTCATGACAAAACATGCATTAGAAAACAAGACAATTAACACCCGAAACAATAGTGATAATGAAAAATTATTAATGAACAAGTAGTAACATATTATAAAAGGATCAAATATGATATTATAAATAATAATATGATTTTGGTATAAGTTAATAACATGTTTATAACCACTATAAAGGAGGTTAAAAATCTCTAAACTAAAGAGAAGCATGAGGTAAGAGGTTTTTTTAACTCAACTTCCATTCATTGGGTTATATTACTACCTCATTGATTATATCATTCCAAAATTATGTGTGAAATAAATTTTGATTTCTTTATGTTGTATTTCCATTTTTCTTTGTGTGGATATACATTTGTTACACATAATCACCCCATTGATTAACTCTCACCTCAATGATATGAACTTTGTAACAGTTTCTTCTCAAACTTCCTTATTTGAGACACATGTTCTTTTATGCATCTACTTTCTTTTGAATGGTGTATATAATACCCATTTACATACTATATCATGATTCCTTTATATATCATGAGAATTTAAGTTACAATTCATTTACTTCATTCATAGGTAGTTATGATTCAAAAGTTACCAAAACTGTAAGAGATTGTGTTTCAATCTCATTTTAATCAGGATTGTGTATGCTTGAATTAAAATTGAAGGAAATTATTCTATCATTGTCTAATAAGTTCCTTTCATTTTCTTCTCCTCTTATTCATTAAGTTTTTCAAGTGATAATTTCATTTTCCACCTTTTGGAATTTAAAATGATTGAGAAAATTTTTTAAGAAAATTTGAATTCATTTCTCTCTTTGGTTGAAAATCATTTTTCTTCCAAATCCATTTTTCTATTTTTTTCAAAAATGTTTTAATATTATTATTTAAATTCATTTTTAACATTAATTAGTTTTTTAAAAATGTTTTAAAATGAATATTCCCATCGTTTTCCAAAAAAGGTGCTTTTTGACTTTTCTTATCAAAATGTTAAAAGGAATATCTTACATAATGATTAGTCAATTTTTTAAAGCTTCCTTTTTAAGTTTCAAATATTATTTTCAAAAATATGTTTTCTTTAATGTTTGATAATGTTTTAGATTTTAAATAAGTGTTTTCAAAATGGAAAGAATGTTTTCCTTAAGAAATATTAAAAGTGATCTTTCAAAACAACTTTTCATCTAATATTACATCCTTACATGTTACTCAAAGTGAAAATGTTATTTTTCTCAATAATATTTTAAATCTTTTTAAAAATATTTTCATCAATGAAAATAACCTTTGATGTTATGAATTGCTTCAAAATTACGTGTGTATGTATATCTCATATATATATACTTAGTTTATTGTTCCTTCCTTTATGAGGTAATACATGCCTTATGATCATTTCTCAAATTCCTTCATAATAAAATTTCCTTTGAATATGATATGAAGCAAGATTATGCAACCCATTTTATTTCAATGAGTAATTCTTATGTTATGCCTTATGATGGAATTTATTTATGCAACATACATAGATCAAGAACATGTTATGATGAGTGTGTCTAGATAACGCTCTATTGCATTGGGTAAATCTATAGTCTCATGAGGTGTCATGACCCCCTCCCCACAAAGTGTACCCCTCATGGGCCGATAATGTGAGAAGAGAGATAATGTCTCCCGAGTCCCACCTCCAGTAGGTCCCAGGTTGACGACTAGCACTGAGGGTATAGTCACAAATGGGAGACATTAGACTCTAAGTGAATACATGTGAAAGAGAGATACAAGACATACACCAACCAACTCCTACTCATACTACAATATAAAAGAAACTCAAGTACACATATGCAATTTCATGCAAAAACTACTACAACTGAAATAGAAAACTGTAAGTACCCAAAGAAAGTAAAACAACAGTAACCATGAAGCCCGAAAAACTCCTATAAACTCCAAGCTAGTAGTAACCAGCCTGATCTCTAACCTACTCCAAGTCACCTGAAAAGTAGTTTATATAAATGTAGGGTGAGTATAAAAGTATACTCGGTAGGATCCAACATGGATCCTCTCATTCAAAAGTAAATAAAGTATGCTAAAACACAGTGATCAACAGGTGAAACTAACCCGTAACCTAAATAGGTATACTATGTTCCCAGCATCACCATGACTACTCTCACCAAGTATCACATACAAGAGTATATAATATAATAAAGAATCTCAAGGGTACCTCACTAACACTTCCCCATTGGTTTTCTTCTTTTCCCCAACATCGTATGTCCTGAGAATCTCTCTCCAAAAGGCTATCCCAAAGACACCTGGGCATAACACCACCACATGCACTTCGTGCAACACAAAGTCTTGCCCGCAGACACCTGGGCGAAAGCACCACACCATCCACACAACCAAAAGTAACTAGGCAGTTTCCGGGAGGTACCACAACCCGCATAACATGTATCATACTTTGGGTATTATACCTCAAGCCATTACAGCCCATACACCAAATAAGGATCCTCAATCCATCACAACCTATACACATCATACCTATAGTTGAACTTGGTAAACTATATCCAGAATATATGTGTGAGAAATCACCACAATCCATTACAACCCTCTACACACATATATGGGGAAAACTAACCGTCGTGCATACCAGCACAAGTAACTACCAAGAGAAGAGAGAGGAGCCAATGGGGGAAGTCAACCATCCATCCTCCCACCAGGATGTTGGAAAAAACACCCCCAAGGCTTAGAATCCTCGGAGTGTCGGTGGTCTTAACCGACAGGGTTGGGTAGTGTATAGAAACACAAAAAATACATGATATATTATATCTCACAACCACACTAAGGGAAAAACCTAGTCTTAGACTCAACTATAGCTGACGTATCTCGGACTCCCGACTGCCACTGCTAATACTAGATATCCTATAATCACACAACCATTTTAAGAGCTACATTAATTTACTTATCCCTTTTAATTAGTTTCAATTTATGTTAATTAATTCCTTAACCATTAATTAACTACTATAATTTCCACATTACATTTCTTTATCACTACTACAAAGTTCCATGCCCTCTAGGAATAACCAAACCAAGTCCACAGTTCCTTAGATGTATAACCTCAACATTTCCTCCCGGCAAGCTCCAGCCCCATTGGTTCAACATCATTTATTTAATTCTTTATTAACATCATTATCACTTTCCCATGATCTTAGGAATTCTAGGAAAGCATTCTAAGCTACCAAACACAAGGGGTTCAACACGGTGAGTAGGTGAACTGTCCGTCAAGTCTTTTCCACCAATAGAAATAGTGTAGACACATCCATCCTTGTGAAACTAAACACAGAAAGCATGTGCCATGCACTATGCGTCTTCGCCTATTTTAGAATGAGGGTAAGAAAAACCATTTGTCTCAAACAGTGAGGAAAGTAAAGGAGTTAAACAAACAACATATTAACAATAATTCAACTTTCAAAACTATAGGCAAGCCCAGCTTCAACCCGTTCCATTATCCCTGGTGTCCTCATCAACACCCACATTCATAAACCACTACATCTCGCCACTCCAGGCATCAACTTCTGACACAGCCACTGGACCTCCCTGCCCCCACAGGTCACAACAGTCATCCATGCTCACATCACAACAAAAACAGCAGGAAGAAAACCACATAGCAACTGGCCTCTTGGCCCTAAATAACGCATCCAGCCCTCACACGCAATGAGCACTCATAGCTCCAAAGAATAAAGCACTTGGCCTTTATAAGAAAGCGGGTAACTCGGAACCCAATAAGGCATAACATTTAACACACAACATGTTATTTATTCCCTCTTGAATTAACCGATTCAATTAAACATGCATAACTACATCCATTTGATTATCATCAAATCACAACAACAATAACCAAATTCATTAACATGACTCTTTATCTTTGTCTATTTAATTTACAATTAATACTGACTATACAGTCTTTACCAATTTCCATCAAGAATGACATGTCAAATAATAAGGCATAGATATCACACTATCTTGAAAAAACAAGAGGCAATAACATCACTAAGAAATTGATAACAATTCTTTAATCCAGTTTAAATATTTATCATGTCAATTCTATTGTAATCTAGGGGATACATCATGATAAATCTACTACTGCACTTAAATAGAATAGAGAAGACATGAATCCCCTACCTCAAAGGGTTTTTGATGTTCTTTACATGAGAACAAACCAACACAATGGAGCACAACCACCTCTCCCGTAGCAACTGTATCTACCTGAGGACACTGTGGAACAACTGCTACAACTAACACCCAAGAAGGCCCCATTAGAAACAATGAGATCACATCCCATCATAAGGTAAGGAGAAATGGGAGGAAAAATATCGAGAAACCTAAAAAATAGAGGTAGAACATACCTTGTGTCAAAGACTGATCAACACCTCCTAGTTGCACCAAAATAGGGGGTGCGTATGCAGTAGGAAAAACTCTAGGGAAAACATGATCTGAAGTTACATCACAACACACGACTCCTATAGAAAGAGAGGTATGGGGTGTCTCATATCAAGGAAAACAAGAAGTAATAACAAGGGAGGAAGATATATCAGTACTTCTAAAAATCTAAATGAAGCGGTGGTTTAAGATACATTGGATATTCCATTAAGATCAGATCTATTAAAGATCACTTGTTTTGATATAGTAAAAAGACTAGGACCTTAAGGAAAAAATAAAATAGGCTATGAAATTTGAATCGGCCTTAAATCCTTTAAAATAAGGCCTTGAACATGTTTTACATCAAAAAAAATGTCAAAGGATCGAAATTAAAGGAAGCTGGAAACACTATTCACAAATCCCCACCACTGTTAGAACGAGCTACCATCACTATTGGAAGTGTTACTGTTGCCATTGGGATGAGCTACCATCATCATTGGACGAGTCATCGCCACCGTTGGAACGAGCTACCATCACCATTGGGTGAGTCACCGCCACTGTTGGATGAGTTATCGCCACCGTTGGACGAGTCACCGCCACCATTGGATGAGCTACTGCCACTGTTGGATGAGCTACCACCACTGTTGGATGAGCTACCGCCACCATTGGACTAGATACCGCCACTGTTGGATGATCTACTGCCACCATTGGATGAGCTACCATCCAGGAAATACTGTTCACAAAACTGGAAACACTACTAGAAAACAGGGCATTTGAGCCATGTTACCTATAGCGACCGCCAATGGCGGTCGCTAAGCCTCCTTAAAAAAAATAAGGGGCTTCCCCCCCCCCTCCACTCGATCGTACCTCCCCACCCCCGAACCCTTCCCCCCCGTCGCCCCCCCCCCCCCCCCCCTCTCCACTCGATCGTGCCCCCCCACCCCCGAACCCTTCCCCCCCGTCGCCCCCCCTGCCGCCCCCCCCCCACCGCTGCCGCGCCCCCTCCCCGCCGCCCCGCCGCCGCGCGCCCTTTCCAGCGCCCCGCCCTCCGCCGGCCCGCCATCCGCCGGCCCGCCCTCCGTCGGCCCGCCCTCCGCCGGCCCGCCCTCCGCAGCCCCACCCTCCGCTGGCCCGCCCTCCGGCCGGCCACCCTCCAGCCACCCTCCACCCTCCGGCTGCCCTCCGACCGCCCTCCGCCGGCCCGCCCGCCTCCGGCCGTCCTCCGCCCTCCGGCTCCGTCCGCCCTACGCCCTGCGGCCTCCCGCTGCCCTCGAGCCTCCCGCCTCCGGCATCCCGGAAGCCCTCGGGAGCCCTCGGGAGCCCTCCGGCCTTCGTCCTCCAGCCCCTCCGGCCTCCGACCTCCGCCCTCGGCCCTCCGCCCCCTCGTCCCTCCCCTCAACACCCCGAACACCCCCCCCCCCCCCCCCGCAACTCGCCAACCCCCGTCCCATTCGTCTTCGTCCCCTCCCTCGCCGCACCACCGCCACTCGTCCCCTCCTTCACCGTCCCCTCCCTCGCCGCACCAGCTCCGGCTCTGGCTCCCCACCGCTCCTCTCCCTCAAAGCACCGCCATCGGCTCCCCTCCCTTCCAGGTTTGTAGCGCAATCAGGTATGACATGGGCTTTCACTTACATTATTATTTTATAAATGGTTCACAAACAATTAGTTAGTATTTATTTTAAATATATTTGATATAAAAAATGAAAATGTAATAAGTCTTATGTAAATGTTTGTTATAGGGATCTTATTATGGATAAGAGTTGGATTGATCTTCCAAATCGAACGTCTAGAGAGTATTTCAATGGCATTATGCAGTTTATGGACTTCACGAGAGGATTTGGAAGTGACTATATTAGTTGTCCATGTAGAAAATGTGCTAACAGATATCAATTCACACGAGATACTGTGAGGGAGCACCTTTTCTTTAATGGATTTCTGAAAAATTATAAGTGTTGGACTCGTCATGGAGAAGAATATGTTCGTTGTCAAAATACAGATGCAGCTCAGATGGATGTTGATGCAAGGATGACTGATCCAATGCATGAAATGCTTACTGAAATGGTACGTGGGTTTGATCCTGAAGGCATTGACATCCAGAATCTTGAGACCGGTGAGATAAATCTTCGCTCTGGTGCAGATCGTGATTCGAGGAGGTTTTATGAAACACTTGATGATGCGAAAACAGAATTATATCTTGGATGTACTTCTTACAATAAACTGTCGTTTATCGTGGAGTTGTTGCATTTGAAGACTTTGAATAATTGGTCAGACACATCATTCGACATGCTTTTGGTTTTATTGAAAAAAGTTCTTCCTGTCAACGCTAAGATTCCTGAGTCGTATTACTATGCTCGTAAGTTGACAGAGAACTTAGGTTTTACATATGAGACCATAGATGCATGTGCAAACAACTGTATGTTGTTTAGAAAAGAAACTGCCCATTTGGATATTTGTACGGTTTGTGGTGCTTCCAGGTGGAAAGAGAACAGGGGAAATAATACTCATCAAAGTCAGATTGCGATACAGGGGAAACTGATTGCCATAAAGAAAATGCGTTACTTTCCCCTTAAACCCAGGTTGAAAAGATTTTTTATGTCATCTAAAGTGTCTAATTTAATGAGATGGCATGCAGAAAGAGTTCATGAATGTGATATGTTAACCCACCCGACAGACTCTCATGCATGGAAGGAATTTGATAAGAGACATCCCGACTTTGCTAAAGATGTTCGTAATGTCCGATTGGGATTGGCAGCAGATGGTTTCAATCCATTCAAGTCTATCGTTGGTGCAACTCATAGCACATGGCTCGTGGTGTTGGTTCCATATAATCTTCCTCTGTGGCTTTGTATGAAACAACAATTTATATTACTTTCCACTCTTATTGATTGACCTAAAAGTCCGGGGGATAAGATTGATGTTTATCTTCAGCCATTGATTGATGAGTTGAATGAATTTTGGGGCGATGGTGTGATGACTTATGACTGCGAAACGAATGAAATGTTCAAACTGCATGCTGCTTTATTGTGGACAATCAATGACTTCCCAGCTTATGCAAATTTATCAGGCTGGAGTACGAAAGGGGAATTTGTTTGCCCTTGTTGCAATAAAAGTAAAAAATCTGTATGGCTTAAACATTCCAAAAAATGGGCATACATGGGTCACAGGCGTTTTCTCCCTCCTCAGCACAGATTCAGAAAGGACATAGTGACATTTGATGGTTCTAGAGAGTTCAGCACAGCACCAAAAGATCATGACAGGAGTCGAAATGTTATCACAGATTGAGGAAGAAAACATCCGCACGGTATATGAAATTCAGGATTTGGTGGCTCCTCCAATACGTAATATTCGTGTTGCGGGTAGGCAGCGTAGTCACAATTGAAAAAAGAAAAGTATTTTTATAGTCTTCCGTATTGGAAAACTAACATGTTGATGCATAATTTGGATGTTATGCACATTGAAAAAAATGTTTGTGATAACATAATGTGGACCATTTTAGGTGTCAGTGGAAAATCAAAGGACCATGTTAATGCACGCTTTGATTTGATTTGGAAGGAATGGGTTTAAGGAAACAGTTGCATTTACAGTTAGCTGAAGGAAACAAGGCATATATGCCTACTGCACAGTATACGATGACTACAGAGGAGAAAGAAACATTTCTTTCCATTTTGAAGATGGTCAAGGTGCTTGATGGTTATTCTTCTAATATTTCAAAGTGTGTGAATCTGACGAGCAAGACATTGCAAGGGTTGAAAAGTCATGACAATCACATATTACTTCAGCAGTTGATTCCAATCGCAATTTGTGATTGTTTATCCCCCAATGTTGTTCAGCCCTTGATTGAGATGAGTAATTTTTTTAGACAGCTTTGTTTAAGAAATCAACGAATGAGTGATTTAAAAAGTTTGCAGGACCGAATTGTACTTACGCTTTGTCACTTTGAGAAACTTTTCCCCCCCTCTTTTTTCGATGTCATGGTCCACTTGACAGTGCACCTAACTGATGAAGTAATGGTTGCCGGTCCAGTGCAATTCAGGTGGATGTATCCTATTAAACGGTATTTGAGTACATTGAAAAGATTTGTACGCAACAGAGCTCGTCCAGAGGCATCAATAGCCAATGGTTATTTGATGGATGAGTGTACTACCTTTTGTGCAGAATATTTTACGGATGTTGAAACAAAATTAGATAAGCCCTCTCGGATTCATGATGGTCCAGTTGGAGAAGGAACCACATTTGATATGGACAACATCGAGTGGATACAAGCACATCGATATATCTTGTTCAATACTCCATCAGTTGCACCATTAATGCAGTAAGTATCTTATCAATGTGCTTGTATAACTTTTACATGTTTCGTTTGCATAAGATGATCTTTTAAACATCGCGTTATCATTTGAAGGATACACATTAATGAGATAAAAGAAGCGATGCATCGTGCGACTGAGTTGCAAATTCAACAATCTCATTATGCGTCATTTCATGATTGGTTCAAGGATTATGTATGTATAAATTGATTTTCATTATGAGTGACATATTATACTAATTCTTTCTGCATATATCAGTATTGATTTTTATAAATTATGTAGGTTCATAAGCTGAGGGAGTTAGGGGACCCCACGCTACCTGAAGTATTTATCCAACTGGCTGAGGGTCCATCTATAACGGCTCGTCGTTATAAAGCTATTGATGCTAATGGTTTTCGATTTTGCATTAAAGATGTTGACGACAAACGAGCAACACAAAACAGTGGCATCGGTTGTCCCTTTGTCGATTCTGGTTATTACTATGGTCAATTGATAGACATCATTGAAGTTGTATACACACACGGTTTGAAGTACATATTGTTAAAATGTAATTGGGTTGATCCAGTGCGTGGATGTAAAGTCGATCAATATCAGTTTTCATTGGTGAATTTTAACTATATGTAATACAGAAATAATGAACGAGTTGAGAATGAACCTTTCATTTTGACATCATAAGCGGAACAAGTATTCTTCGTTACTTTGCCTTCAGATCCAAGTTGGCAAGTTGTTGTCAAAATGTCTCGGCGAGGAGTGTTTTTATTTGAAGAAGATGAACCCGAGACTGTTCCGTTTGTTTACCAACAACTTGATCAACATACCGTAGTTCAACGTGAAGAAGATATTTATTGGGTCAGAGCGACTGTTGAAGGAGAAACGGTCGATTTGCATGCTTAATGAAAGGTATAATTGTTTTCACGCTATTCAGTAGAATGTCCTAGGATATCATAAATTATCTAATCATTTTATAAATCTTTATAAGTTTTAATCCTCACTTTTGTAAGTTTTAATTCAATCATAAATATTTAGGTTGTTTTTACTCTTGATTTATTAATGTTATGGTCGGTGTATCATCCTTTTGAGGTATTCTTCATCTGATTCATGTGCTGCTTGAATTTTTATTAGTTCTATCTGAAATTTGGCTATGCATTGACTGGTTTTGTACATAATTTGTATATCTGTTTTGTTAACTTTCTGATTTTTTAAAATTCATTCACAACTAATTATTCAATCCATTTTTTGTTCGATTAACAGTTGTACAAGTTTGATTTTTTAAGAACAATCCAATTTATCTTTTAAACACTTTGGACTCATTACTGATGTTTTCTATAACTGCAGACATGTCAGGGGAAGAGGCAGAAGATCCACATCATCTATCTGAGGCATCTACGTCTCAGGGTCGAGGTATGTTTGAATGTCATTGTCTATATTTTTTATGTAATTGACATACATACATATATATATATATATATAACATTTGTCAATTTATATATAAAATTGTTTTCAACAGGATCAGACTCAGCTGTTTCTTCCTCTCGCAGGAGAGGCCCTGGTCGTGGCATATTATCATGGAATTCCGACATGACGATAGATGTTTCATTTGATGAGGTTTTTTATCCTGTGGGACCGAATGCCCCAACATTTATTCGTCAGCTGGGTTATATCATACGTGACCCACATCGATTTCCATTGACCACGCGTGACTGGGCTTCTATCCCTCAGGACACATTAGATCGTCTATGGAGGGAGGTTCAGGTAAGAAAATCATTTTACTTTATTTTCTATGTATAAAGAATACTAATATGTTTGATTATTTTCTTTATAACAAAATTTGAAAGTATGCCCTGAAGAGTTTCGGCCCGTGTGTATGAGCAAATGTCGTAAGATGTGGAAAGATTATAAAGGCAAAGTGAAGAGGGACCACTGGGTACCAAATGTGGGTGCCCTAGACATTTTGGAAAAAGTCCCGAGAGGTGTCCTCCCGGCTCAGTGGCGTGACTTGGTTGCATATTGGTCTACTGAGGGTGTTGCGGTTTGTATAATAATTATTTTGGTGTATATATATTTTCAAGAATATGTGATTTGTTTGAAATTTGAATGAATTGAATGTAGGAGGTGTCAACACGCCATTCTGAGAATCGAGCGTTGCAGGGACCACCTCACAGGCTCGGGACTCGTCACGTGTCTCAGATCCGACATGAGGTATATATTATTCATTTTTTAATTTATTAATTAATATGGTTTTGTGTTTATATTCTTTTAATATACAGTTGCGAGAGCAAGGTGCAACAACTGATAAAATGTCGTTGTGGATGAGGACTCGTGATCGCAATGATCCAGAGGTTGCAGCATTGATAGTAAGTGTATGTACTTACCAATAATTACATAAATCTATATATTAACATAATATATTTATATATATTTAAATATTTCACAGGCTCAATTTGAAGCTGAGTTAGAACATCTGTCAGAGGACCAGCGACAGCTTCCCATGCGACGGGATGAGATCTTTCATCGCATTATCGGTCGAGACGGGCATGGATAAGTTTGACCTATGGAGCAGGGATTCCTCGTTCTGTAGTGTCACGCGCTGCGGTTGTCGGTCCTGTTGTTGCTCATATGACACAGCAGATGTCAGATTTTGAGGCACGGCTGCGCGCTTCCGAGGAGGCAAATGCGCAATTGACAGCTGAGGTTAGAGCACTGCGGGAATATGTGCGTCGAGCTGATGGTGCAGGGGATCATACGACACAGGTATATACTGTATTTATTTATTTAATTTAAATTATTTTTGTTATTAAAATATTTATAATGTTTATTTATTGTAGGCCCCTGGCCCACCAGAAGGAGGTAGCATTGATGACAACGCGTGACGCATCATATATTCACGAGATATGTTTTTTGTTTTTACTGGTGGGGTTGACATTGACGTACTGTATGTATTCATTTAATTTAAAGTAAAAGGTTGTGTACTTATAATTTCTTTTTTTTCTTGTTTATTATATGATAGCTAATATTATCTAAGACGTGCATTTAAAAACTCTAAACCCCCGCACCCCCGTACAGCCCCCCCGCACCCCCGAACAGACCCCCGCACAACCGTACAACCTCCCGCACCCCCGGACAGCCCCCCCGCACCCCCGTACAGCCCCCGCACCATCGTACAGCGCCCCGCACCCCCCGGACAGCCCCCCCCCCCCCCCCGTACAGCCCCCCGCACCCCCAGACAGCCCCCCCGCACACCCGTACAGACCCCCGAACAGCCCCCCGCACCCCCGGACAACCACCCCCCCCCCCCCGTACAGCCCCCCCGCACCCCCGTACAGCCCCCCCGCACGACCGAATGCGTCGTTTTCAGCTGGCGCGCGCTGAAATGGCGCGTTGGGGGGTCAAAACCACCCGAACGACCTCCGAATGCTACGAAACCGCATGACAACATCTGTTGCGTGAATTTTGAAATGGTCGGGCAGACGACACGTCAATCGGAGATGCCGTTTAACCGAGGCGGCCAGAAACGCGTTTCCGGAGCCATAAAACACCAAAACGGCGTGCGGCGGCGGTCGAATTCGGAGCAAACGTGCTCCGAACGACCTGAAACCTCACGAGAACGATAGGAATATTATTCCTGAGATGCAGGAGGACGCGGCACGTCCATCGGACGTGCGGTGCGCACGGCACGACCGAATGCGTCGTTTTCAGCAGCTCGGTGCGCGCTGAAATGGCGCGTTGGGGGGTCAAAACCACCCGAACGACCTCTGAATGCCACGAAACCGCACGACAACAGCCGGTGCGTGAATTGTGAAATGTTCGGGCAGACGGCACGTCAATCGGAGGTGCCGTTTGACCGCGGCGGCCGAAAACGCGTTTCCGGCGCCATAAAACATCAAAACGGCGTGCGGCGGTCGAATTCAGAGCAAACGTGCTCCGAACGACCTGAAACCGCACGAGAACGATAGGAATATTATTCCTGAGATGCAGGAGGAGGCGGCACGTCCATCGGACGTGCGGTGCGCGCGGCACGACCGAATGCGTCGTTTTCAGCAGCGCGGCGCGCGCTGAAATGGCGCGTTGGGGGGTCAAAACCACCCGAACAACCTCCGAATGCCACGAAACCGCACAACAACAGCCGGTGAGTGAATTGTGAAATGGTCGGGCAGACGGCACGTTAATCGGAGGTGTCGTTTGACCGCGGCGGCCGGAAACGCGTTTCCGGAGCCATAAAACACCAAAACGGCGTGCGGCAGTCGAATTCGGAGCAAACGTGCTTCGAACGACCTGAAACCGCACGAGAACGATAGGAATATTATTCCTGAGATGCAGGAGGAGGCGGCACGTCCATCGGACGTGCGGTGCGCGCGGCACGACCGAATGCGTCGTTTTCAGCAGCGCGGCGCACGCTGAAATGGCGCGTTGGGGGGTCAAAACCACCCGAACGACCTCCGAATGCCACGAAACCGCACGACAACAATCGGTGCGTGAATTGTGAAATGGTCGGGCAGACGGCACGTCAATCGGAGGTTCCGTTTGACCGCGACGGCCGGAAACGCGTTTCCAGCGCCACAAAACACCAAAACGGCGTGCGGCGGTCGAATTCAGAGCAAACGTGCTCCGAACGACCTGAAACCGCACGAGAACGATAGGAATATTATTCCTGAGATGCAGGAGGAGGCGGCACGTCCATCGAACGTGCAGTGCGCGCGGCACGACCGAATGCGTCGTTTTCAGCAGCGCGGCGCGCGCTGAAATGGCGCGCTGGGGGGTCAAAACCACCCGAACGACCTCCGAATGCCACGAAACCGTACGACAACAGCCGGTGCGTGAATTGTGAAATGGTCGGGCAGACGGCACGTCAATCGGAGGTGCCGTTTGACCGCGGCGGCCGGAAACGCGTTTCCGACGCCATAGAACACCAAAACGACGTGTGGCGGTCGAATTCAGAGCAAACGTGCTCCGAACGACCTGAAACCGCACGAGAACGATAGAAATATTATTCCTGAGATGCAGGAGGAGGAGGCACGTCCATCGGACGTGCGGTGCGCTCGGCACGACCGAATGTGTCGTTTTCAGCAGCGCGGCGCGCGCTGAAATGGCGCGTTGGGGGGTCAAAACCACCCGAACGACCTCTGAATGCCACGAAACCGCACGACAACAGACGGTGCGTGAATTGTGAAATGGTCGGGCAGACGGCACGTCAATCGGAGGTATCGTTTGACCGCGGCGGCCGGAAACGCGTTTCTGGCGCCATAGAACACCAAAACGGCGTGTGGCGGTCGAATTCAGAGAAAACGTGCTCCGAACGACCTGAAACCGCACGAGAACGATAGGAATATTATTCCTGAGATGCAGGAGGAGGCGGCACGTCCATTGGACTTGCGGTGCGCGCGGCACGACCGAATGCGTCGTTTTCAGCAACGCGGCGCGCGCTAAAATGGCGTGTTGGGGGGTCAAAACCACCCGAACGACCTCCGAATGCCACAAAACCGCACGACAACAGCCGGTGCGTGAATTGTGAAATGCTCGGGCAGACGGCACGTCAATCGGAGGTGCCGTTTGACCGCGGCGGCCGGAAACGCGTTTCCGGCGCCATAGAACACCAAAACGGCGTGCGGCGGTCGAATTCAGAGCAAACGTGCTCCGAACGACCTGAAACCGCACGAAAACGATAGGAATATTATTCCTGAGATGCAGGAGGAGGCGGCACGTCCATTAGACATGCGGTGCGCTCGGCACGACCGAATGTGTCGTTTTCAGCAGCGCGGCGCGCGCTGAAATGGCGCGTTGGGGGATCAAAACCACCCGAACGACCTCCGAATGCCACGAAACTGCACGATAACAGCCGGTGCGTGAATTGTGAAATGGTCGGGCAGACGGCACTTCATTTGGAGGTGCTGTTTGACCACGGCGGCCGGAAACGCATTTTCGGCGCCATAGAACACCAAAACGGCGTGCGGCGGTCGAATTCGGAGCAAACATGCTCCGAAAAACCTGAAACCGCACGAGAACGATAGGAATATTATTCCTGAGATGCAGGAGGAGGCGGCACGTCCATCGGACGTGCGGTGCGCTCGGCACGACCGAATGTGTCGTTTTCAGCAGCGCGGCGCGCGCTGAAATGGCGCGTTGGGGGTCAAAACCACCCGAACGACCCCCGAATGTCACGAAACCGCACGACAACAGCAGGTGCGTGAATTGTAAAATGGTCGGGTAGACGGCACGTCATTTGGAGGTGCTGTTTGACCGCGGCGGCCGGAAACGCATTTCCGGCGCCATAGAACACCAAAACGGCGTGCGGCGGTCGAATTCGGAGCAAACATGCTCCGAAAAACCTGAAACCGCACGAGAACGATAGGAATATTATTCCTGAGATGCAGGAGGAGGCGGCACGTCCATCGGACGTGCGGTGCGCTCGGCACGACCGAATGTGTCGTTTTCAGCAGCGCGGCGCGCGCTGAAATGGCGCGTTGGGGGTCAAAACCACCCGAACGACCTCCGAATGTCACGAAACCGCACGACAACAGCAGGTGCGTGAATTGTAAAATGGTCGGGTAGACGGCACGTCATTTGGAGGTGTCATTTAACCGCGGCGGCCAGAAACGCGTTTCCGGCGCCATAGAACACCAAAACGGCGTGCGGCGGTCGAATTCGGAGCAAACGTGCTCCAAAAAACCTGAAACCGCACGAGAATGATAGGAATATTATTCCTGAGATGCAGGAGGAGGCGGCACGTCCATCGGACGTGCGGTGCGCGCGGCACGACCGAATGCGTCGTTTTCAGCAGCTCGGTGCGCGCTGAAATGGCGCGTTGGGGGGTCAAAACCACCCGAACGACCTCCGAATGCCACGAAACTGCACGACAACATCCGTTGCGTGAATTGTGAAATGGTCGAGCAGACGGCACGTCATTTGGAGGTGTCGTTTGACCGCGGCGGCCGGAAACGTGTTTCCGGAGCCATAAAACACCAAAACGGCGTGCGGCGGTCGAATTCGGAGCAAACGTGCTTCGAACGACCTGAAACCGCACGAGATCGATAGAAATATTATTCCTGAGATTCAGGAGGAGGCGGCACGTCCATCGGACGTGCGGTGCGCGCGGCACGACCGAATACGTCGTTTTCAGCACCTCGTGCGCGCTGAAATGGCGCGTTGGGGGGGTCAAAAATACCCGAACGACCTCCGAATGCCACGAAACCGCACGACAACATCCGTTGCGTGAATTGTGAAATGGTCGGGCAGACGACACGTCAATCGGAGGTGTCGTTTGACCGCGGCAGCCGGAAACGCGTTTCCGGAGCCATAAAACACCAAAACGGTGTGCGGCGGTCGAATTCGGAGAAAACGTGCTTCGAACGACCTGAAACCACACGAGATCGATAGAAATATTATTCCTGAGATTCAGGAGGAGGAGGCACGTCCATCGGACGTGCGGTGCGCGCGGCACGACCGAATACGTCGTTTTCAGCAGCTCAGCGCGCGCTGAAATGGCGCGTTGGGGGGTCAAAACCACCCGAACGACCTCCGAATGCCACGAAACCGCACGACAACATCCGTTGCGTGAATTGTGAAATAGTCGGGCAGACGGAACGTCAATCAGAGGTGTCGTTTGACCGAGGCGGCCGGAAACGCGTTTCCGGAGCCATAAAACACCAAAACGGCGTGCGGCGGTCGAATTCGGAGAAAACGTGCACCGAAAGACCTGAAACCGCACGAGATCGATAGAAATATTATTCCTGAGATTCAGGAGGAGGCGGCACGTCCATCGGACGTGCGGTGCGCGCGGGACGACCGAATACGTCGTTTTCAGCAGCTCGGCGCGCGCTGAAATGGCGCGTTGGGGGGTCAAAACCACTCGAACGATCTCCGAATGCCACGAAACCGCACGACAACATCCGTTGCGTGAATTGTGAAATGGTCGGACAAACGGCACGTCAATCGGAGGTGTCGTTTGATCGCGGAGGCCGGAAACACGTTTCCGGAGTCATAAAACACCAAAACGGCGTGCGGCGGTCGAATTCGGAGCAAACGTGCTCCGAAAGACTTGAAACCGCACGAGAACGATAGGAATATTATTCCTGAGATGCAGGAGGAAGCGGCACGTCCATCGGACGTGCGGTGCTCACGGCACGACCGAATGCGTCGTTTTCAGCAGCTCGGCGCGCGCTGAAATGGCGCATTGGGGGGTCAAAACGGGCCGAACGAGGTCCGAATGGCCTGAAATCAGACGACATCAAAGGGTGAGTGAATTGTGACGTGTTCGAGAAGACGGCAAATCAATCGGATGTGTCGTTTGACCGTGGTGACCAGAAACGCGTTTCCAGTGTCATAAATAGCCAAAACGGGCGTCTGACAGTAAAGGTCATAGCGGACGACATCGGATTGACTTGAAATCACAGGGAAACAATCTAATTATTATTCGTGACGTGTACGCGCAGACGGCACGTCAATCAGACGTGCGGTTTGCGCGGCAGGGCTCATTATGCGTTCTTTAAGTGTTGCGCGCGCTTGATAAACGCGCGTGGGGGGTCCAAACGGGCCGAACGAGGTCCGAATGACCTGAAATCAGACGACATCAAAGGGTGAGTAAATTGTGACGTGGTCGAGCAGACGGCACGTCAATCGGCCGCACCGTGTGCCCGCGGTGTCCGAGAACGCCGTTCCGGTGTCATAAACGGCCAAAACGGGCGTCTCACGCTCAAAATCATAGCGGACCACATCGGATTGACCTGAAATCACAGGGAAACAATCTAATTATTATTCGTGACGTGTACGCGCAGACGGCACGCCAATCGGACGTGCGGTCTGCGCGGTATGGCTCATTATGCGTTCTTTAAGTGTTGCGCACGCTTAATTGTTTTCCATTTTTTATGATTGTTACCTTTATTTTATGTCTGCTTTTCCACCGTGAAGAAAAAAAAAACACAATTTGTACATTTTATTTAAAAAATGAAAAATATTTTATTTAATATTATATATATAAATATTTTCATTAATATATATATATATATATTATTTAATAAATAAATATACATACTTTATTTAATATTATATATATCAATATTTTCATTATTTTTTATATATAAATATTTGATTTAATAAATATATATTTATTTATTTATTTATTATGGTATGAATTTTTTTTTTAAAAAAAATTCAAATTTAGCGACCGCCAATGGCGGTCGCTAATGGTGCTCGCGAGTCAGCCTACAGCAACCGCCAGGCGGTCGCTTACGGCGGCATTTGGGCCACCTATAGCGGCCGCCATTGGCGGTCGCTAAAGACCTACAGCGAGGGCGCAAAAGCGACCGCCAATGGCGGCCGCTAATGGCCTTTTTTTTAGTAGTTAAAATTTGGAAAAGTGTTGGAAGAAGCCACCTTGACCTCCTAGAACACCCCAAACACTAGATTTAGCAAAGGATTGGACCAGAGAGGTCTGGTCCATTACATTATATACCTCTCAAAACATTTTCATCCTCAAGAATTCAAAACCAACCCATAAAGAAAACATAAAAAGGGGTCCGAACAACCAACCTTTGAGATACCTCTCAAGGCTCTCGCTAGTAAAAGAGTTCAACCACTTCATCAAAGGAACGACACGAAACCACATGAAAACTACAACCGGCTCTTAAACACTCTCCTAGTGGAGATACCTCTCAAAAGAGAGAAAGCCACAACGAGCAAGAAAAGAAAGACATCTCATAAAATAAAAGGTTTACAACCACTAAATGAATGATGTTATAAGAAAATATCTAAACATCAAACAACTCAAGGTACTGAGCATGTATCTGCAACTCAAGTTACCATGTACTTTCCTCCTCACCATCGTGCCACCACAAGACATGAACCAAGGGGATATAATGCCCGCATAACACCTTCTCCTTGTGCTCTTAGATCTTTACAGACTTCTCCTTGAAAGTCACATTATCATCAACATTGATCTCTCCCCAATCGATGACGTGAGATTCGTCACGAAGATAACGATAGAGTTGCAACGCGTCAAAAACATCGTGTATCCGAACCATCTGTAGGGTAAGTGCTACTCGATACACCATGAATCCAACATGAGCCAACACCTCTAAAGGCCCAACAAGCTGGGGAGAGAGCTTACTCCCTTGACCAAACCTTCGCTTCCCATGATGGGAAGTCACCTTCAGAAACAGATGACTCCCAACATCAAACTCCAGAGGTCTCCTCCTATGATTGACATAGGACTTCTTACAATCTTTTGATGCCTTCATCCATGCATGAATCACCTGAACCATCGTTGTAGTATTCTTTACTAGTTCTATCCTGAGAATTGCTGACTCTCCAACCCCAGTCTAACACAATGGAGAATGGAAAGGTTGGCCATACAAGGCTTCAAACGGTGCTATACCGATGGTGGAGTGGAAACTATTGTTGTAAGTGAACTCCACCAAGGTTAAGTGCATCATCCATGAACCTCCAAAATCTAGGACATAAGAGCGCAACATGACTTCAAGATTTTGGATGGTATGCTCTATCTGATCATCCATCTGTAGATGAAAAGTAGTGATAAGGCATAATTGAAAACCAAAAACATGCTGGAGACCTCTCCACACCCTAGAGTTAAAACGTGGATCTCGATAAGAAATGATCATTCTTGGGACTCTATGGAGTCTCACCACCTCCTCCAAATACTGCATCGACAAAGAATCCATTGAGCTAGACTCCTTAATTACAATAAAATGGCTTGATTTCATCAAATGATCCATCACCACCTATATATCATCATAGCCTCCCTGAGCTCAAGGTAAACTGACAACAAATTCCATCAAGATGTCCTCCCACTTCCAATGAGGAACATTTAATGGCTAGAACAAACCACCGGTTTCATGGTGATCAACCTTCACCTTTTGGCAGACCAAGCTTCAAGACACAAACTCTGCAACTGCACGCTTCAACCCAGGACACCAAAACTAACTCTTCAAAGCTCGGTACATTTTTGTTACGCCAGGATGTATCACTAAGGGTGAACTATGGAACTCCCTATGAACCATATCCTAAATCGCCAAAGGAATGAAAATAATTCCCTTAAACAACACTCAATGTTGTTTATCCTCAGACCAACCATCGGGGGCCTCCCCACAAATAACTCGATCTCTCCAGACCTCCACTTTAAGATCCACCAACTAGAAATCTTATACCTGTTACACCAGATATGACTGCACCATCATTTGGAAAAGAAAACCTCTACCCACCAACTTCTCTCATATCTAGATGCAATGCTAAAAGTTCTTCCATCACCCTCCAGGAATCACCAAATTCACGCACTACATCACTACGTAACTTCCTGCTCAGCGCATCCGCTACAACATTCCTTTTTCCAGGTGTATAAAAAATTTCAAAGTCGTAATCCTATAAGAACTCCGTCCACCAATGCTGCCATAAGTTCAAGTCATGCTAGGAGAAAACATACCTCAAGCTCTTATGATCAGTGAAGATCGCAAAATGCTCTCTATTGAGGTAATGTCTCCACAACTTCAGAGAAAACACCACTACCACGAACTCAAGATTGTGGGTTGCATATTTACATTCGTGGGGATGCAACTGCCGAGACCCATAAGAAATAACTGATCTCTACTACATTAGAACACAACCTAACCCCAGACACGAAGAATTATGGAAAACCTCAAACTGAACTCCTTCTGCTGGCAGACGAAGAACAAGAGCACTGACCAACTTATCCTTCAGATACTCAAAAGATTCCTAACACTGATCAATTCACATGAACACCTGATCCTTACTGGTCAACACTGTCAGAGGAGTTACAACGTGAGAGAAATCAATTACAAACCTCCTGTAATAGTCTGCAAGAACAAGGAATCTTTGCACCTCTGCCACTGTATTGGAGGTTACCTAAGACAAAACTGCTTCTATCTTCGACAGATTCACAACTACTCCCTGTTGGGATACTACATGCCCCAAGAACCGGACTTCTCGAGACCATAACTCACACTTTGAAAACTCCCCAAATAGCTGTTGTTGATGAAGAACTCCCAAAATAGCATGCAGATTGTCACGACCCGTCCCCCAGGGCCCGTGTCGTTACTACCCGAAGCATGCCTCTCATAGGACAGGAGCTGACGACTAGCACCGAGTAGGCATATCCCACAAGTGGGAGACATTTTCCCTAGTACCTGTATGCACACACCCACCTTGAATCAAAAGATAAAACTAAAAACACTAAGTAAACATAGATGAAACCCACTACGAAAACCCACTCAGATTAAGGTACAAAACTGACACAAGAAGGGTCCAGAATACAAGCCCAACTGAAATGGAAAAGTATAAGTTCCTGGATCACATCTTCAGAAAACCCTACCTGAAGGGTAGGTACAGTAAGTGGTCTGAATGTTGCTGAAGTGTACCATGTCTGTCAGGTCACCCTGAAGCACCCCTATCTTTGGCTCACCAAGGACTCCATCAAACATGTCAATCATCTTCCTAAGACATCACATGTGCAGGTGAAGCCCGTGAAGGGGTGAGTAAAACAATACTCAGTAGGGACCCAAAAAACACAAAGGTAACACCACTAAGAAAATAAATGAAGTACACCATAAAGGAAACACACTAAGTACACCACATAATAAACACACGAAGTATACCACAATGGAAGTACTAAGAAATACACCAAGTAGACTACCAAATAGGCTTACAAAGTGTAGCCTCTAAGAGGTGTAGTCAAGAGAGTCACTAGAGTCATCTCACACCATGTATAGGTCTATGGTACGTAAACAAGATTGTTGTAAGAATCCACAATACCCTTAAGTAGTAACACGCGGAGCATTGGTAACACACAGAGTGTCAGTAACACACAGAGTGTAGGTAACACACGGAGTGCAGATAACACACGAAGTATTGGTAACACATGCAGTATTGTCAAAGACTAGGGGACTCACACCTTGGTGGGACATGGGAGTACCAACTCAGTTTTTGTAAGATACAAAGTATAGATAATACACATAGTTTAGGTAAGACACATAGTCTAGGTAATCACATAGCTTCTAGGTCGCAGTCAGCCATAGGATTTCGTCCTTAGCACGCTCATTCCGGGAGCACCTACTATTCGAGCCAAAATAACTTACACCAAATTCCATGGAAACTCACTTAGATTATCTACAAAGGACCGCCTCATCATGAGGGTCCCAATGCCGCAAATATCTCATCAGACAGACACACAATTTGATATTGAAATGAACTACTTAGATACATCATAAGGAACTATATACTCATACTTCACTATAGAATTAGTGATAATTGGTTACTTTGAACTCTTCTAGCTCACAGATCTTCCATTGAGATAAAAAACCTATCATGGTTGTATCTTTAGATCATTCTGATCTATTTGAAAACTAGTAGTAGTATAACCCCTAATGACTAGATTATCATTGCCTCCACACACCATTAACATATCCTTAGCTCTTCTTAGATACTTAAGGATAGCCTTAATATTATACCAATGTTGTTCACCTACACCAGCTTGATATTTTTGTACCATGATCAATGCGTAGTCAACATTAAGTATAGTACATAACATGGCATACATGATTGATTCCATCACTATAGAGTATGGGATCTTACTCATTCTCTCTTTCTCCTATTGTATATGAGGACACATTTTCATAAAAAGATGTTTATCATGTGACACTGGAACTAATCCCCTCTTGGATTTCTCTATACTAAATATATTTAGTATCTGGTAAATGTATGTACTTTGACTTAGTCCAAGTAGCCTCTTATATATATCACAAATGATCTTGGTCCCTAGAATATGGGATGTTTCACCTAAGTCCTTCATGAAGAAACACTTGTTTAACCAGTCCTTAACAGAATATAAGACTGGTATTTCATTTCCAATAAGTAACATGTCATCAAAATATACTACTAGGATAACGACCTCATTCCCACTAAACCTCTTATAAAAACATTATTCACATTCATTGTTAATGAAATCAAATTCATCTAAGCTTCATCGAATCAAATGATCCATGAATTTGATGCTTGCTTCAATCCATAAATGTATCTCTGCGACTTGAAAATATTTTTGGCATCATCTGGAGTCACAAACTCTTCTGTTTGTGTCATGTATATATCTTACTGAAGGTTCCCATTAAGAAAATTTTCTTTGACATCCATCTTCCAAATTTCATTGTCATAGTGAGGTACTATATCCAATAGAATTATGATGGATTTAGACATGGAAACTAGTGAAAAGTTTTCATCATATTCAATTCATTGATGTTGTTTAAACCCTTTATCCATTAGACTTGCTTTGTAGGTATTTACTTTAACTTCCATATCCATATTTCTCTTGAATACCCATTTTCACACTATGATATTTACATCAAGTGGCACATCGACCAGATCCCAAACTCGGTTATGATATATGGAATCCATTTCAAAATTCATGGCTTCTTTACATATTGTAACTTATGATCTCTCTACCACCTTTTTGTATGAGATATGTTCATCATTATCAATAAATAATGAATCACCATATTCAATGAATAGAAAACTATATCTCTTTTGATCTCTTACCTCTCTAATTCTCCTATACATTACTTGTGTTTTAGGAACTACTTCTTCCATGGGAACCTGTGGAATTTTTTCATATACCAACTCTTGTGTATCTTGAGCATGAACTTCATCAAAGTCAATCTTTCTCCCACTATCCTTTTTTAGGATGAGTTCCCTCTCATGAAAGATGGTTTGTTTAGTGATAGTCACTTTCTTGTCTGAGGGGTTGTATAGGTAGTATTCCTTTGTTTCCTTAGGATTTCCTATAAAGATACTCTTTATGCCCTAAGGTTCTATTTTGTTGCCTGATAAGGCCTTAACAAACGCCTCACAACCATATACACATGTATGCAGCAGAACATGTTTCTTTCCACTTCATAACTTGATGGGAATTTTGTTTTCCGCTTTAGTTAGTACTCAATTTAATGTGTATGTCACAGTTTGTAATGGATACCCACAAAAGAATAATGGAAGATCTTAATGACTCATCATCGACCTTACCATGTCTAATAAGGTATGGTTCCTCCTTTCACTAACACCATTTCACTATGGTGTGTAAGGTGGAGTGAGTTGAGATAGAATCTCAAAGTCTCATTTAAAGTCGATAAACTCTTGGTTAATATATTACCACCTCAATCTGACCGAAATTTCTTTATCTTTTTTCCAAGTTCATTCTCTACTTCATTTTTGAATTCTTTGAATTTCTCAAATGACTCGAACTTATACCTCACCAAGTATACATAACCATATCTACTCAAGTAATCAGTAAAAGTTATGAAGTAAGAATACCCGCCTCTATCTTCTACTAGAAATGGTTCACACACATCAATGTGTACCAATCCTAGAAGATCTTCCTCCCTTTTACCATGTCCATCTAATAGTGTTTTGGTCATTTTTTCTTGTAAATAAGTATGAGATATTTCAAGTGGTTTTAACTCAAAAGAGACTAAATAATCATCTTGATAGAGCTTTTTCAAATGCTTCTCATTTACATGAACAATACAATAATGTTATAGCTGGGTGTTATATGAGTTGTGTGAACATGATTCATTTTATATTGTCAATACATGGTTTTTGTAATTTAATATGTAAAGAACATTATTTAAATGTGTCATACCATAACATATGTTGTATTTATAAAAGAAACAACTTTTATTTCCAAATTTGAAAATAAAACCATATGCATCTAGGCATGATACAAAAATCATGCTCATGGTAACAGTTGGTACATAATAAAAATATGTTAAAACCAATATCATTCATGTTGGTAATGAAAGGTGGTAGTCTCCAATGGCTAGAGCGGTCAGCCTCACACCGTTAGAGGCTCTCTCCTTTATAAATATTTCAAAATCTACTTGGTTCCTGCATTTTGATACAAATTTAAGCACCATAGGCTGTATCTAATACCCAATGTTTATATATTGAAATATTTAACTTGATAAAGAACACACCTTTATATTCCCCTTGATTTTGGATGTGGTTCTTCTTATAGTGGTCTTGTTAGCCACATGAAAAACATACTACTTCATTTTTATTACCTTGCCTATAGATATTCATCTTCTTGGAAGGACGGTGCTTATGAGATTTAGACTTTTATGATTCTTGGGACCCTTCAACTTGTTCTTCCTTTTCTTATTCACCATAAGGATCACGTGTTTTTCGTGCCCCATGTCCTTGTCCACTTGGAGAGTCAGAGCAAGAAGTTCCAAAAGACTCTTTCATTATTATAAAAATAGAAAAGGACTTGGGTATTTAGGAAAGTATGACATATATGTGCAACTAATCTAAGAATTTAATCCCTAAGATGTCTAAGCATTCAATATAGCTAATAAGATCGACTACATGGAGCCCAACTAGTTTTGAATCTCCAAGATTAGTTGTAAACAGAGCATCTGAGATATCATATCTCTCTTGTCTTTTCTTCTCTGTAACGACCCGAACTTTTGAATAATATTTTTTTCCTGAATTTGTGTGTTATTTTATTTTATACTCAACAAAACTATATCCTTTTATTAATGAAGTGACTATAATTAAAATGATATCATTGGTTTTTGACTGTTATATGATCATTGGTCAATATGATCATTTGAAACTATACTCTTAACATTATGATTATTTTTTATAAATACAAATGATCATGGTTAATTAATATAAAAAGAAGAGTCGATGACCTCATCCAGTAGACTCAAGTCATATGAAGCTCATCTGTCAAAGCTTGGGAATGAGCTGGCATCACTGGGCGTTGCTCTGGACCAAGCCCAAGCCGAGATTCAACATATTAATCTTGAACGTAATTGACTTCAAAAGAAGTTCAAGCTGATATAAATCACCACTCGGGCAATTTTTGTCTGAGCCACCCCAAGATTCTATTATCGCTGCACACCTTACTCTTAGGTCCTATGTAGGTGTTATAAGGGGCTATGTAATGAGGCCTTAGTTACTTTGTGTAATCCTTATTTATAAATAAATTTTTTTATTTATTATTATGGTAAAATTTGTGAATTTCAAATGCTAATATAAATATAGGATAAATTTATAGAAATTCCATATTATTGATGAATATTGGAAAAAATGTATTTTAAAATATTTTTTATACTTTAAATAATTAATAATGTGAAATGATTTTCAAAAAATGGTCTTCTACTGTTGTGATCAGTAAAAAATTTAGATTATAATAATATCAACTTATTTTTTGGTGAATAGTAAATTATGAACAGTAATATTAACCTTATGAATAGTAATATGACCAATGGAATAGCAATCTCACTTAAAAAAATATAAATATAATTTAGGCATCTTGATTGGTAATGTGATATAATAGTATAAGTAAATAATTGTTTCAAAAATCCTTAGTTAAGTATTAGTATTTTTTGGGTAAATAATGTTTTTACTTAAAAATTCAATATCTCATAATTATAAAATGATTTTAATAAAATGGAGTTCATTTTTTGAATTAAGAGCATCAATATTAGGTTAGGGTGAATTTATGATATTTTTATAAAATGTTTTATTTTTCAATGAATAGTAAAATTACACTTGAGTTTCGGTGTGTCTAATGACATCATTAATGATGTAATAGTGATGTAATAATTCTAGTCGAATTTTGTACAGTAAAATATGTTATGATATTTCCCAAGTGGCCAATACCATGGGTAGATATCATGGGTAAACCGATGGTTTTGTAAATACCACTAATGAGGTCTCCCTTGGAAATTAATAAAATATTCTCTCACTTTTGCTATAAATACCAACCCATTCCTTCATTCCTTTCATTAAAAATTCCCCCTCAACAAAGATCTTGTATTTTTACCTCCTAAGGAGTCCTCCCAATGTTCCCTCAAGCCCCCCAAGGTCCCAACCTTCGAGTTTTTGAAGTTACTCTTCAAGGTAAGGGAACTTTTCACCCTTCTTTTTAGTCAACACTTATTTTATGTTATGTATTTGAATTTCCATTTTCATATGTTGGGGTATGATATTATTTATCCCTCTTATTGTCCTTTTTATTTCCAAATGATGAGATACCTTTTTTTCTCTCATCAATTCATTTTCTGAATTTTTAAGTGACCTCGTTAGGCTGCTGAATTTTCGTAAAAGAAATCACATCTTCTCTTTTCTCTCAAGTTTTCTTTTCATGTGGTATGTCATTCAAATATCCATAACATTATCTTATTTCCATTTTACTCTATCCATATACTGTAAAATGAGTCATTTATGTATAGGAGACCCTTTTCCCCCTCTTTTTAATGTTTTCTAAAACCATATTGCATAGTCGTTATGCTGCAGAAATTTCATCTCAAAATATCTCGCTTTTAATCAAGAAATTCTTTTATTTTCCGTATATGAATACCCAAAACACTTTCATTTCCAATGGTATTTATCATGACATAAAAATGATATATTTGATTCTGGAATTTAACATACATAAAAGCCTCACTTCCTTTCTATGGGTTATGAATGACATAATTATCATGTTTTTAATCACTTTTTAAAATGTCACAATTTTTATATGAAAACCGTTTATTTTATTCTATTTGGGTTATTTATGAAATGTTTGATTATTATCTATGTGGTTCACATGAAAATAATGACATATTAAGGGTGCTCCCTAATAATGGTGCAATGCATTGGGTAAATAAATTAATCTCTAGAGATGAAAAGTTTTATAATACCTTGGTGAATAACCTTGGTAATTTTTATGACAACTTGGGGATAGACCTTAGGGATATGCTTATGAATGTATAAATTAAATTTTTTAGCCACATTTTCAAGTTATGTTTCAAGTTATTATTAGTATGATATGCCTCTTTATCCCCATGTTCTTATTGATGTCATTCAAGTTTGCATGTAAACTATTTCACTTGTTTTCCTTACTCGGCCTTCTGCTCACCCTTTCCTTTGATGTATGTCTCCAGGTTATGAAAAGCAGTAATTGTACTTAGTATGAACATATTAAGAAGATTTTCAAGGGGATTAAAATAATGTTTTATGTTCTCATGTATTATGTACCTTTTTTCCAAGACACTAGACTTTAAAGATCACCTGTTTGTAAAATGTAATGAAAAGTTATGTAATAAAAAGGAAGGATGTCATAGTTGGTATCAAATGATAGTTTAGTTATTTGTGAAAATTAGGCTATGAAAATTTTAGGAATAAACCTATATAAAAGTTAAATATAGGAAAACTTTCTAATATTTTGGTGAAATATTCATTAAGTGGTTTCCGAATAAATAAATCCTTATCTGGATACGAACAAGTAAATGTGGCTCTGGTACAGATGTACCTAGGAGAGAAAACTCCAACAAGGAGTTCCAGGCTTGACCCGGGGTATCCTAGTATACGACAATGAGTCTTGCTGTACTTCTATTTTGACACTCACGAGGGATATGATTGGTTAATCACAAGCTTTTTATGAATGATTATGAAGGATTTATAGAGAAATGTAATTATTGTTACAGAATAATATGTTTAAGAATAAATTTTTAAGACATAAAAATACTTTATAGTTAAAAGATTCATAAATGAAATAAGTTTCTAACTGATTTTTTATTCTTTTAAAAAATGGAGGGCAATGGGAGGAAATATTCAAATGGTGACCGCAGTGGATCATGCATTGATGGCCCTACGATTGAAGCTAGAATGGAAACTTTCTTGAGAATGATGAACCAACTAACTCAAGTTATGGAAAATAACTTGAATCAAGATGGGAGACCAATATCACTACGAAGGGAACAACATTTTATGAAGTCCTTTATGTGTCAAAAACCACCAACATTTAGTGAATCTACTGATCCATTGATTGTTGAATAATGTATCAACTCTATCAAGAAGATCTTTTCTATGCTCTGTTGTTCAGAGCAAGAGAAGGTCACCCTAGTTGTTTACCGCTTAGAGGGATAAAATGATCAGTGGTGGTAACTGATTAAAAACATAAGGCCAAGAGTGGAGGTTGAAGATATGGAGTTGGAAGAGTTCAGATGGATCTTCTTCAATAAGTACTTCCCTCGTTCTATGAGAACAAAAATGGAGAAAGAGTTTCTCAAGCTAAAGCAGAAGGATAATGAATATGTTGGAAGCTATGAGATGAACTTCACAAGACTTTCCCGTTACACATCAAGCTTTGTCATGGATCCTAATGGGAAGGTTGATAGATTCTTTGGTGGACTAAGACCTCATCTACATAAGAATCTAGACAACCAAGACTATGATAGCTATGAGGAAATCGTGTAGAGTGCTATGAAAGTCGAACTGGAGTTCGGTAAGACGCAATGGTCTCATAAATCCAATGAAAACAAGAGATTGATGTAGCCAAGCTTTGGGATGGGATTTGATCATGGAAGAAGAGGCAAGCAAGTGCAACGTCCCACATGTAATAAGTGTGGGAAGAAGCATTCAGAGAACTACCTTCTCGGGAGCGGGAAAGTTCTATACGTGTGGAATAGATGGTCATATCGCTCGAAATTGTCAGTGAGGTGAAGCCTCAACTTCCAAACACTAAAAACAAAGGGAAGATGGTGCTGGCACTACCTGAAGTCCAATACTATAAGTGTGGACAACTTGGGCACTTTTCCAATCACTATCTAAATCTGAGGGTAGTGGAGGGGAATCATCATCAGCCTCAGCAAAGGCCAAGGGAACAAGGTCATGATTTTGTTATCAGTTCAGCTGAAGTTGAAGCGTCATATGATATGGTGGAAGGTACTCTTTTTGTTCTCTTAAATCTAAAAAGTAATATGTTTGATTCTGGTTCTACGCATTCCTTTATTTCCTCTAAGTTTGCAAAGAATTTAGAATCAACCCCTGAATTTATAAAAGTAGAGTTATGAATCAAGACTTTTGGTGGGATTATCCAAGCATCATTAGTGTTTATAAACTCTAGTATTTACTTTAGTAAGCACAATATTATTACAGATCTAGTAGTCATTCCCATAATGGAATTCGACATTATACTAAGGACGGACTGGCTCTCAAAGTATAATGCTAAGATAAAATGCATAAGCAAGGAAATCTCAGTAGTCTTGAATGGGAAACCTGGAGTTATCTTCCAAGGAGAGATATCTCAACCTGGTCTTTGTCTAGAAGAACCTCCTATATCCTTCTTTATAGAGTTTATCGGTGAATAAAAAGAAGGAAATGGGAGTATAAGGATAGAAAATGTCCCCATCATCCAGGAATACATTGACGTATTTTCTGAGGAGTTACCTGGACCTCCTCTAGAAAGAGAGGTAGAGTCGCCCATTAAACTCGTACATGGATCTCATCTGATATCAGAGACCCCGTATAGGATGAAAAATGCAGATATATAGGAATTAAAGAAACAACTCCAAGATCTTTTGGAGAAGGAGTTTATCTGACTGGGTGTGTCTCCTTGAGGAGCATCTAATCTCTTTGTAAAGAAGAATGATGGATCAATGCGGATATGCATTGATTATAGAGAACTGAATGGGATCACAATGAAAAACAAATACCCTCTTCCAAGAATTGATGACTTATTTGACCAACTTCGTAGGGATCAATTCTTCTCTATGATTGATCTTCGATCTAGTTATCATCAATTGAGGGTAAACAAAGAAGATATTCCAAAAACTGATTTTCGATCAAGATATGGGCATTATGAGTTTTTGGTTATTCTCTTTGGCTTAACTAATGTTCCTGATATTTTTATGGATTTGATGAATAGAGTTACCATGATAACTTTGTGGTAGTTTGTATTGATGATATTCTGATATATTCCAAAAGTTGTGAGGAGCATGAGGATCATCTAAGGGTTATTTTTCAAACTCTACAGAAGGAGAGACATTTTGGAAAGTTCAGAAATTGTGAATTTTGGTTACAACAAGTTGATTTCTTAGGGCACATTGTAACCAATGAAGAAATCACAATTGACCCTACAAAGACAAAGGTTATAGAGGAGTGGCTTCAGCCTACAACGATAACTAAGATTTGTAGTTTCCTTGAATTAGAAGGATATTATAAGAGGTTTGTGAAAAAACTTTTCACGACTTTCTAATCCATTAACCAAGTTAACTCAAAATGGGTTAATTTCATCTGGACAAAGGAGTGTGAGGAAAGTTTCCAAGAGTTGAAGAAGAGATTGGTTACTGCAATCATTTTAACTCATACCTTAAATAGAGAAGGATTCGTTATTTTAGTGATGCATCTCTAAAAGGGCTTGGGTGAGTCCTCATGCAAAACGATAAGGTGATTTCTTATGTATCTCAACAGTTAAAGACTCATGAGAATAACTATCCTACACATGATCTGGATTTGGCTGCGGTTTTTTTTTTTTTTTTTTGCTCTGGAGATATGGAGGCACTATCTTTATGGGGATAAATGTGATATATACATAGACCATCAAAGTTTGAAGTATTTTTTCACACAAAAAGAATTTTACATGATTCAAAAGAGATGGTTGGAACTTCTTAACTACTATGATTGTTCAATTCATTATCATCTCAGAAGAGCAAACAAAGTCATTGATGTATTAAGTAGGAAAGACCTAGTTGTTATGTCCATGATGAGGATTCAAATAAATCCCTTGATCTAAGACCTACTTAAAATGGAAATGGGAATTATAATGGAAGGGACATCATCAACTCTATCCCAAATGATTTCTCAACCATCATTACTAGATAAGATCAAGAAGGATCAGAAAGAATATCCTTTGTTACAGAAGAAGTTTGAGGTTGTGAAGGATGAGAAGTTTCCTGAGTTCAATATTGATCAAGAAGGTGTACTAAAATTTCGTACAAGACTATGTGTTCCATCTATTCCATAAATAAAGAAGGATCTGATGGATTAAGTTCATACCTCTACTTTCTCTATACATCTTGGAAGCATGAAAATGTATAGGGACCTTCATGATCATTAATGGTGGGATAATATGAAAGACGAGATTGCTGACTACACTACAAGGTGCCTGGTATGTCAGAAAGTGAAGACAAAGCGATGACTTCCTAAAGGGGTTTTACAACCACTACGCATACCAGCATGGAAGTGGAACAATATCACTATGGAATTGTCACTAGTCTCCTGAGAACTTCCAAAGGAAATAATGTGATATGTGTTATAGTGGACCGTCTCACCAAGAATTTCCATTTTATCTCTATTCGCGAAGATTTATCTCTTGATCAACTTGCCAAGATTTACGAGAAGAAAGTCTTAAGGCTACATGGAGTTCCAATTTTTACCGTATCTGATTGTGATCCAAGGTTCACATCAAAATTCTGGAGAAGTCTTCAACATGCTATGTGTACCAAATTGAATTTCAGTATGACCTATCACCCCAAAACTGATAGACAATCTGAAAGGACTATTCAAACACTTGAGGACATGTTGAGAACATGATCAATGGAATTTAAAGGTGGATGGGATCAACATCTCTCATTAGTTGAGTTCTTTTACAATAATAGTTTACATTTGAGCATTCAAATGGCACCCTATGAAGATCTATATGGGAAGCAATGTATAACTTCTACTTTTTGGGATGAAGTTAGTGAGAGAAATCTTCTTGGGCCTAATCTTGTATAAGAGATGATAGAAAAGGTTCATGTCATCCAACAACACATTAAGGCTGCTTAGAGTCAGTAAAAGAGTTATGCCAACAATCGTCGAAGGGGCTTGGAGTTTGATGTTGGTGACAAATTCTTTCTTTGAATTTCATCTTGGAAGAGAGTCATGATGTTTGGGAAGAAAGGTAAGCTCAACCCTAGGTACATTGGCCCCTATGAAATCCTTGATCGTATAGGATTAGTGGCTTATCGGCTTACACTTCCTCCAAATCTAGAACAAGTTCATGATGTCTTCCACGTATCCCTATTGAGGAAGTACATACCTGACCCTTCAAATGTACTAAATCTAGAGGTGGTACAAATGGAACATGACCTCTCTTATGATGATCAGTCGGTGGAGATCTTGGATTGTATAGACAAGGTTCTACGCAACAATACCACCCGCCTTGTTAAGGTGTTATGGAGGAACCAAAAATGTGAAGAAGCCATGTGGGAACCAAAGGAGTCTATGAGGTAGAAGTACTCGCACCTTTTATCTTCTGAGGGTACGAGTTGAAATTTTGAGGATGAAATTTCTTAAGGTGGGAAGAATGTAACAACCTAAACTTTTGAATAATATTTGTTTCCTGAATTTGTGTGTTATTTTATTTTATACCCAGCAAAAATATATCCTTTTATTAATGAAGTGAGTATAATTAAATTGACATCGTTAGGTTTTGACTGTTATATGACTGTTGATCAATATAATCGTTGGAAGCTATACTCTTAACATTATGATTATTGTTTAAAAATACAAATGATCATGGTTAATTAATAAAGAACGAAGAGTTGGTGGCCCCATCTAGTAGACTCGGTCCAGAAGAAGCTCATCTGTCAGAGCTAGGGCAATGTTGTCTGAGCCGCCCCAAGATTCTATCACTATTTCACACCTTACTCTTAGGTCCTATACAAGTATTATAAGAGGCTATGTAACAAGACCTTAGTTACTTTGTGTAATACTTTTGTATTAATAAAATTATTATTTCTTATTATGGTAAAATCTGTGAATTTCAAATGTCAAAATAAATATAGGATGAATTTATAAAAGTTCCATATTAATGATGAATATTGGAAAAATGGTATTTTAAAATATTTTTTATACTTTAAATAATTAATAATGTGAAATGATTTTCAAAAATGGTCTTCTATAGTTGTGATTAGTAAGAAATTTAGATTCTAATAAGATCAACTTAATTTTGGTGAATAGTAAATTATGAATAGTAATACTACTCTTATGAATAGTAATGTGACGAATGGAATAGTAACCTCACTTAAGAAATTATAAATATAATTTAGGCATCTTGATTTGTAATGTAATATAATAGCATGAGTAAATAACTGTTACAGAAATTATTAGTTAAATATTAATAATTTTGTAGGTAAATAGTGTTTTTACGTCAAAATTAAATATCTCATAATTAGAAAATTATTTTCATAAAATAGAGTTCATTTTTGAATTCAGAGCATCGATATTAGGTTAGGGTGAATTTATGATATTTTTATAAAATGTTTTTTTTTCAGTGAATAGTAAAATTACACTTGAGTTTTTGTGTGTTTAATGACATCATTAATGATGTAATAATGATGTAATAATTCTGGTCCACTTTTTTACAGTAAAATATGTTATTAGGTGTCCCAAATGGCCAATACCATGGGCAAATACCATGGGAAAGACCATGGTTTTGCAAATACCACTAATGAGGTGTCCCTTGAAAATTAATAAAATATTCCCTCGTTTTTACTATAAATGTCAACTCATTCCTTCATTCCTTTCATTCCAAATTCCTTCTCAATAAAGCTATGGTCTTTTTACCTCCCAATGAGTCCTCCCAAGGTTCTCTCAATCCCCCCTAAGGTCCAAACCTTTGAGTTTTTGAAGTTACTCTTTAAAGTAAGGGAACCTTTCACCCTCTTTTTTAGTCAACACTTCTTTTATGTTATATCTTTGAATTTCCATTTTCATATGTTGGGGTATGATATTATTTATCCCTCTTACTGTCCTTTTTATGTCCAAGTGATGAGATACCTTTTTTTCTCTCATCAATTCATTTTCTAAATTTTTAAGTGATGTCATTAGGGTGCTGAATTTTCATAAAAGAAATCACATTTTCTCTTTTCTCTCAAATTTCCTTTTCATGTGGTATGTCATTAAAATATTCATACCATGATCTTATTTCCATTTTATTCTATCCCTATACTATATAATGATTCATTTATGGATGGGATACTCTTTTCCCCTCTCTTTTTAATATTTTTTAAAACCATGTTGCATAGTCCTTATGCTGCAAAAATTTCATCTCAAAATATCTCTCTTTTAATCAATAATTTTTTCCCGTATATGAATACCCAAAACTCTTTCATTCTCAGGGGTATTTATCATGACATAAAAATGATATATTTTATTCTAGAATTTTACATACATAAAACTCTCACTTCCTTTTCATGGGATATGAATGACATAATGATCATGTTTTTAATCACTTTTTAAAACGTCACGATTTTGATATGAAATCCATTTATTTTATTTTATTTGGGTTATTTATGAAATGTCTGATTATGATCTATGTGGATCACATGAAAATAATGACATATTAAGGGTGCACTCTGATAGCTCTCCAACATATTGGGTAAGGAAATTAATCTCTAGAGATGAAAAGTTTTATGATACCTTGGTAAATAACCTTGATAATTTTTATGACACCCTGGTGATGGACCTTGGTGATATGCTTATGAATGTCTAAATTAAATGTTTTATCCACATTTTCAATTTATTTTTCAAGTTATTATTATTATGATATTCCTCTATCCCCATGTTCTTATTGATATCGCTCAAGTCCACGTGTAAACAGTTTCACTTGTTTTCATTACTGGGACTTATGCTCACCTTTTCCTTTGATGTATGTCTCCAGGTTATGAGATGCAGTAATTGTACTTAGGATAAACTTTTCAAGAATATTTTCAAGGGGGTTAAAATAATGTTTTATGTTTTCAAGTATTATGTTCCTTTTTTTCAAGACATTAGACTTTAAAGATCCTTTGTTTGTGAAAAGTAATAAAAATTTATGTAATAAAAAAATGGGATGTCATATTCTCTTAATAGAGATCTCAAAGGTGAGACATCATGTTATACGCATCCATTTCCTCATGATGCTTCAGAATCTCATTGGTCATGGATGAAAGCATGAAACAATGAACATATGTAGAATCATTCAAATGTTTCTCATAGAGAGATAATTCTTCATCACTATCCTCTTTACCAAGTGCAACATGACTAAGTTCTTCTAACACATACAATTTCATTTCATGGTATAGGATAACGTTAAGTGTCATTTCCACTCTTGGAAATTTATGATGTTCAAAAGGTTATCCTTCTCAAGTATGGATCGTAGTGATATTTTTGAATTCATTTTTTATTATTGTTTCTAATAATAAGATGAGCAGTGTTTTAGTACTTTATTTGATTAAATTTAGACAAATAAGTAAATATTATATTTATTAATCTCCCACTATTTTATCAAAACCCAATATCCATCACCATTGGTTTCAGAATATCATATTTATTGGACATTCAAGTGGCAAATATCCATATTTCCTTTCTCATCACCCTAACTTTGGTTGGACAATCAATTTGAAGGGTTTTGGGTAGGCATTACAAATGTCAACTATATTAACTCACAGTTCCTTGATCTGTTGAGTGGACTCCCCAATCCTGAAATCCTAAATTGGATTTCCTCAACTTTTTACTCTTAGTTACACCAGGTCCTGCTTTGGTAGTCAACCCTTGATGTGAACTAAGTTAAGTCAACCAAAAACTTCAAGTTAGAATTCCTTGATAATTGAAAGCACCTCAACTTTGACTGGTCAAGCACTTTGAACTATGGTTCAATTTTAACTGAAGTAGTGGAAGGATATATCGACTTAATATATATAATTGAGGGATTTTATCTTTACACATAAACTGAAAATTATTATCTTTATTACATGCTTGTTAATATTAAGTTGATTTACTTGAGTGATTAACCATATCTTAAATAATGTTTACACATAAGTCAATTTATTTTAGTTATATCTTGTATGATTGTTAATTCATTAATTCATGTTATCACAACAAAACATATATAATGAAATAACCATGAAACTTTACATAAATAAAATAATAAAGTGGTATGATCGGGAGATTTTACTAATGGTTAGTTTATCTGGCCGATGATAAACTAATTGTCGACTTAGGGGGAAAACACCTTGAACCATTTATAGTTCGTGTTGTAGCCTTCCACCTATCCACCTATGTATCTCCCTTAGATTGGTTTCATCTCAGCTTCAAACTTGAACCACCTCCACTAGCTTGGGAGCTTCATCCATTACATATGTTTTTACTCACACGAAGGTGATGGGAACCAAAGAATTGGTTAAGGGTTCTACATAAAAGAAACAATGGCCACACATGCCCTTATATAATGAGAGGAAAGATGACACGTAGAAAAACAATTTAATTTAATGGTAAGTTAAAAGAAACCAATCACATACAAAAGTACGGTCTAGGCTCATGATCATCCACATGCATGCAATAAATTACATATTTAATAAAATTAGCATTCAATTATAATCATTATTATTTAAGATAAATCATGTTCAATTCAATAAACTATCTTCTTTAATTAATCAATTATTTTTTATCTCAATTCTCATCCAAATTTTCTTGGGAGGCAAAAGGGGTACCGATTCGAAGCTCTCGACACGCTGAGTCGGCGTGCGACAACCGTGAGCTGTGAAATCAACTGAAACTTCGACGGTTTTCACCCAAAGGTAAAGTCGTTTATGTTTCACCATAGATCCCCTTTAAACATTTTGTTTTAAGCCTTTAAAGCTTTATATTATTTTCTTATGGCCTCTTAAGGCCGGATCTATTGTTTCGGGGGCGAAAACTGGTGTTTCGGGCGTTTTGAGGGATTTCTCGTCGAAAAACCCAGAAGACACAGCGTGTGTTCCAGGGGAACAAGTTGTGTGTCCTTCCCATTTGGGGAAGACAAAGTTTTCTGAAGTACACACCGTGTACTTCGAGTACACGTCGTGTAGTGGGTGGCCGTGTAACCAGCCATGTGAAATAGAACACGGAATGGTGGTTTTTAAGGAGTACACGTCGTGTACTATAAGTACACGTTTTGTAGTGGTACATGGGCATGTGTTCGGGTAAAAACACACACGGTGTAACTTTTTGTGAGCAGTACACGTCGTGTACTATTACACAGGCAGACCCAATGGGTCTGGCCATGTGTTCTGGCCATGTACTACTTCAACTTAGTAATTTTGGGATATCTTGGGCCCTAGAAGTCAGAATTGGGCGTGTGAGTAGTCGATTTTGATCTTTTTTCCACATAGATCACAATGGTGGAATAATTTTGACATTTAGAGGTCATATAAATGGGGTTTTGGTGGTTTCTATCTAAATGGAGAGGTTCTTCCTCTAGTTATCGAGTTTAGTTGACACCTAGGAGTGAGACTTGGCGTGGGTGATAGGTTGGGTGTTTGGACCAACTTAGTTGAGACCTTTAACATGAGATGATTTCTGAGCTATATCCAGTAAATGTTCTATAGATGATGTTCCCCTTGTGAGACATTTCCTTCAGGTCTATGAGGTCGTGAGACCGGGCACTTCCAAGGATCCCCTGAGGGATGTCTTTACTTGTGTGCTGACCTGGGGAGTCCCTTGTAGGATCTCTCTTTTTTTCCTTTAATAGTACCCATGTTATGGAATGCCTATGTTTTCCTTCATTTTAGGATCCCGTGTAAGATTCCTCCCTTACTCTTCACTAAGGATCCCGTGTAGGATGTCTTCGCTCGTGTTTACCTGGAGGGTCCCGAGTATGATGCCTCATCAGTTTTTGGCTTGAGGGACCCAGTGGGTGCCTATTGTTTGACCAACCTTGAGTTGTTACGTCAGGTTTGGGTAGAGATGGTGTTCGGGTGTCACCTAGAACACGTGCCAAATCGGTAATCCCTTGGGGCTTTGGATGTATTGTTGGGTTGGGCGTTCGGGCCACCCTCACTCATTTGATTATATCAAACTTGGTTTACTGATGTTGTAGTAGTTACCAGAGGTGCTTCCTGGTTGGTGGCTATTGAGCCTGACACGAGGCGTCTTAATTGATTGTTGGGATGCCTATTATGCCTTGTTTTCCTAAGTAGAGATGGTTTGATTGTGGATAGGGTTATTTGCCTTGTTGTGGATGTGTTTTCCCATGTTGCTTGATATTGATCGTTTGGTCTAGCTTTTCATGTTAGGCTACTTTGTTTTCCATGCCTAGTATTGTTAGGACAGGGTGATTATATCTGACATGCTTGATATATTGTAGATTATTTAGCCAAGTAGTTCTTGAGTTTTACTTTGGCATCTTTGCATTGTCATGCTTGTTTGACTTACACAGGGCCGTGAGAACCTGCTGTAGTAGACCATAGGGAGAATGGATGTAAGGGCTTCTCCAGAGTGTTTGTTTACTGTTACAATGCGAAACCACATGTGGAATCGACGTAAGTTCTTCCTCAGAGTGTCTGTAGTTCCTCGACGCGGATCATAGGGGGAATGTGACGTAAGTGCTTCCCCATAGCGCATTTAACTACTGATACGAGACTATAGGAGGAATTGACGGCGTGTGCTTCCTCTGAGAGTCTATACTTAAGCTGAACCAGAGGGGTCAGACTGAGTGTACTACCCAGAGGGTTGCTTGTGATGCTAGGTAGGTCCAGAGGGGATAGGATGTGAGTAATTCTCATAGGGTTACCTGTTGTGTTATCTGCTTGCTTGTGTTTGATTGGTTGAACCAGAGGAGTTAGGTTGTGAGTACTTCCCAGAGGGTTACTAGTTTTTATTTAGCTTGTTCAGAGACATATTTCCAGCGTTGGCCGAAGCAGGTACATGTCGATGGGATTACGGACCCAGAGATCGACTTAATGATACACGACTTGAGTGGCACGACGTCCAGCTCAATGCCCTTGAATAGGATGTCCAGGAGATCGGGCTTATGGTCCCAAGGATCAACTGCTGATGTTGTTCTTGTTATTTGAATCACTTAATCATGAATATTCATATTTATGTATATTTTTATAGGTATGGGACTATACATGTGTACGTGTATAGATATGGACATACATGGTGGCACTTGCCCAGTTGATAGGGATTACATACCCTAGGTTCGACTGTGGTTGCACGTTTGGTTTACTTCCTTTGTAGTGTTCCAGCTAGGTTGAGCACGTTGTTCATACACATAGCAGCACAATTATAGGTTGCTTGTCAGGGCGCCCCACTGAGATAATTTCTCACCCCTACACGTGCACATCGGTGTACGTGTAGTCCTTATGTCTGCTTCTCAGGTTGAGCACGAGTTGCATGGTAGATGGGGCTGAGGCCCAGTGTTGCATGATCGAGTGGAGCTGCTCGAGTGGTTCTACTGATCGGGCTGATGCAGTTCGACAGTGTCTGGAGATCGGATACGTGAGTTGGCTCGGATTTAGTAGCAGAGCCCTGTACTTTTAGTTTCAATTCCTTTTGTACATGTATCTGTATGGTCGGCTCAGTGGGTGACTAGTGTTGTACTGTCTTACATAGCTGTTTGGGCTTTTACAGCATTTTACTATTAAACCTTATTCTATTTCAGTTGTTTATTACTACCGCGCTTTGTTTACTTTTCGTAGTGTTTGATACTTAGTTACTTCCGTTGTTTTCTTACTCTTGTATGTTCAATGGGCAGAACTGTTCGGGTGTCTGTCCTGGTCGACCAGTGTTTCTAATGTTTCTATTGCGGGTGGCATCATTGGAATCTAAATCGATGAGTAGACGAGTGTGAGCCAAGGACCAATGTTTCAAGACTTTCTATGGACTCAGATCCTGGAAGTTGTGTTGGAATTTCCTTATGTTGTAGAGGTGACATTGTGAAATGTCGGATTTCCATGAAACGGTTGACCCGTGCTTGAATCATGGTCGGGTTTTGGCAGGATGTTAGTGTGTCTTGGAGGGAGATGGACATGCCTTTGGTGAAATCTTAGTGTACTCCTATGAGAGACGATCATGTGCTATCTTGATTCGTCTTGAGTATGTTGAGAGAGCTTCAACCCTACATCGAGCTTCTTTTTCCTTCTTAAAGTTCATCCCTATTGAGGATGGAACCTGTTCTGGTTGTGCTCTCAGAGCGGTGTAAGGAAAGTCATATGGTGGGGAGTGCACCATTGGCCCTTTGAGGGTGGTTTTCTTTGTTTAGGTTAAACTTCGGTGTTTTTCATGAGCTTTTGAGCTCAGAGTTTTCTCTTAAGATGGCGACAAGGGTATTCCTATGGTGGGGAGTACCAGTTTGGTCGTAGTTTATTATCTTATTGGTAGAAGGTGGTTGTTAACACTATAAGGCTGGTCGTTGGATGGTCCATATAGCTTGGTTGTGCAGATGCTCGGGTTGGGAGCATGGTTATTGGTCCTTTCATTGGGCTTCTCAGGGACGAGAAGGTTTATGGTGAGGAGTTTGTAAGAACCCGTGTTTTTCCAGACTGTCGTTTTGAGCAGAAATTTGAATTTTTGCTGTTGGATGCTCGTGAGGGGTAAAATGGTCATTTTCTCCTACCAGCTGATCTCGGATAATTTTTTCTAACAACTCTGTTGGTCTCGGAATAGGGAGTTTACCCTAGGGCAGGAGTTTGGTGGAAATCTGAGCTGTTCGAATTTTGGCGGAATATTTAATATTTAATATTATTAAATTAAATATTAAATTATTCGCATAGGTTCGTTTGTCAATAACTTTTAAACGGAATTTCGGATTGAGATTATGTCTGCGCCGTTGAGTCTGGAATGGAGAGTTTAGCCTAGGGAAGGTATAAACTCATGTCGGGCGTTGGGGCTCGGTCGGGCCCCCTTTTCTTCTTTTCCTTTTCTTTTCCTCCTCTTCTTTCCTCCTCCTTGAGCATGTCTCCTACGCCTCCTCATTGGTCGTGTCCTTTGGGGATAATTGGAGTTTGAGAAAGAGAGAGAGTTGGGAGGCAAGAAGGGTACCGATTTGAAGCTCTCGACACGCTGAGTTGGCGTGCGGCAACCGTGAGCTGTGAAATCAACCGAAGTTTCAGCAGTTTTCACCCAAAGGTAGGGTAGTTTATGTTTTCACCATATATCCCCTTTAAACATGTTGTTTTAAGTCTTTAAAGCTTTATATTTCTTACTTGTGGCCTCTTAAGGCTGGATCTATTGTTTCGGGCGCGAAAACGGGCGTTTCGGGCGTTTTGAGGGATTTCCCATCGAAAAACCCAGAATACACGACGTGTGTTCCAGGGTAACATGTCGTGTGTCCTTCCTATTCAGGGAAGACGAAGTTTTCTTAAGTACACTCCATGTACTTTGAGTACACGCTGTGTAGTGGGTGGCTATGTAACCGGCCGTGTGAAACAGAACATGGAATAGGGGGTTTTAAGGAGTACACGCCGTGTAGTGGTACATGGGCATGTGTTCGGGTGAAAACACACACAGTGTAACTTTTTGTGAGCATTACACGCCATGTACAGTAAAGTACACGTTGTGTACTATTACACAGGCAGACCCCATGGGTCTGGCCATGTGTTCTGACCATATACTACTTCAACTTAGTAATTTTGGGATATCTTGGGCCTTGGAAGTCAGAATTGGGCGTGTGAGTAGTCGATTTTGAGTGTTTTTCCATGTAGATCTAAATGGTGGAATAATTTTGACATTTAGAGGTCATATAAATGGGTTTTGGGGGGTTTATATTTAAATGGAGAGTTTCTTCCTCCAGTTATTGAGTTCAGTTGACACCTGGGAGTGAGACTTGGTGTGGGTGATAGGTTGGGTGTTCGAACCAACTTAGTTGAGACCTTTAACATGAGATGATCTATGAGCTATATCCAGTAACTTTTCTATAGAGGACGTTCCCCTTGTGAGACATTCCCATCAGGTCTATGAGGCCGTGAGACCAGGCACTTCCAAGGATCCCCTCAGGGATGCCTTTACTTGTGTGTGACCTAGTGAGTCCCTTGTAGGATATCTCTCTTGTTTTCCTTTGATAGTACCCATGTTATGGAATGCCAAGGTTGTCCATCATTTGAGGATCCCGTGTATGATTCCTCCCTTACTCTTCTCTAAGTATCCCTTGTAGGATGTCTTTTCTCATGTTTACCTGGAGGGTCCCGAGTATGATGCATCCTCAGTGTTTGACTTGAGGGACCCAGTGGGTGCCTGTTGTTTGACCGACCTTGAGTTGGTATGTTAGGTATGGGTAGAGATGGTGTTCGGGTGTCACCTAGAACCCGTGCCAAATTGGTAATCCCTTGGGGCTTTGGATGTATTGTTGGGTTGGGCATTCGGGCCACCGTCACTTCGTTTGTTTATATCTGACTTGGTTTGTTGATGTTGTAGTAGTTACCAAAGGTGCTTCCTGGTTGGTGGTTGTTGAGCCTGATGTGAGGCAGCTTTCTTGATTGTTGGGATGCCTATTATGCCTTGTGTTCCTAAGTAGAGATGGTTTGATTGTGAATATGGTTATTTACCTTGTTGTGGATGTGTTTTCCCATGTTGCTTGATATTGACCGTTTTGTCTAGCTTTGCCTATTAGGCTGCTTTGTTTACCATGCCAAGTATTTTTAGTATGGAGTGATTATATATGACATGCTTGATATGCTATAGATTGTTTAGCCAAGTAGTTCTTGAGGTTTACTTTGGCTGCTTTGCATTGTCATGCTTGTTTAACTTACACAGGGCCCTGAGAACTTGGTGTAGTGGACCATAGAAACAATGGACGTAAGGGCTTCTCCAGAGTGTCTATTTACTATTACGATGCGAGACCACATGGGGAATTGACGTAAGTGCTTCCTCAGAGTGTCTATAGTTCCTCGACACGGGCCACAGGGGGAATGTGACGTAAGTGCTTCCCCAGAGCGCATTTAGCTACCAATATGATACTATAGGAGGAATTGACGGTGAGAGCTTCCTCAGAAAGTCTATACTTAAGTTGAACCAGAGGGGTCAGACTGAGTGTACTTCCCAGAGGGTTGCATATGTTGCTAGGTAGGACCAGAGGGGATAGGCTGTGAGTACTTCCCAAAGGGTTACATGTTGTGTTATCTTCTTGCTTGTGTTTGATTGGTTAAACCAGAGGGGTTATGCTGTGAGTACTTCCCAAAGGGTTACTTGAGGGGTTATGCTGTGAGTACTTCCCAAAGGGTTACTTTTTTTTGTTTAGCTTGTTCAGAGACATATTTCGAGTGTTAGCTGAAACAGGTACATGTCGATGGGGTTATGGACCTAGAGATCGACTTAATGATACACGGCTTGAGTGGCATGACGTCCAGCTCAATTCCCTTGCACAGGATGTCCAGGAGATCGGGCTTATGGTCCCAAGGATCGACCGTTGATGTTGTTCTTGTTATTTGAATCACTCAATCATGAATATTCATATTTATGTATATTTGTATAGGTATGGGACTATACATGTGTACGTATATAGATATGGACATACATGGTGGCACTTGCCCAGTTGACAGGGATTACATACCCTAGGTACGATTGTGGTTGCACGTTTGGTTTACTTCCTTTGTTGAGTTCCAGCTAGGCTAAGCACGTTGTTGTTGCATACACAAAGCAGCACAGTTATAGGTTGCTTGTCGAGGTACCCTACTGAGATTATTTCTCACCCCTGCACGTGCACCTCGGTGTACATGTAGACCTTATGTCTGCTTTTTAGGTTGAGCACGAGTTGCATGGTGGATGGGGATGAGGCCCAGTGTTGCATGATTGAGCGGAGCTGCTCGAGTGGTTCTATTGATCGGGCTGATGCAGTTCGACAATGTATGGAGATCGGGTATGTGAGTTGGCTCAGAGTTAGTAGTAGAGCCCTATACTTTTACTTTCAGTTCCTTTTGTACTTGTATTTGTATGGTCAGCCTAGTGGGTGACTAGTGTTGTAATGTATTGCATAGTTGTTTGGTCTTTTACAACATTTTACTATTACAACTTGTTCTATTTCATTTGTTTATTACTTCCGCACTTTGTTTACTTTCCACAGTGTTTGATACTTAGTTACTTTCGCTGTTTGTTTACTCTGGTATGAGGGCATAGTCTCCCCACTATCACACCTTAGGCCTTCGTTGTTAGTCGGCAGCCTCTGGCATACGGGGAGGCGCGCTTGAGGCTTTGTGGTGAACCGGCTCGAAGCACTGGTTTAGTGGATTTCGGGTTAGGTCGTTACAATGTGGTATAAGAGGAGTTTCTTTTCTTGGTCTATACTATTTGGGATATGGTAGACAGGAGTATTATGAATGTGTCAGAACCTATGATGGATATCGGACTGGTGCGTCGAGAACACTTGTTCTGGTAAGAAGTCCTAGTTGCCAGGGTTTGGGATTGCGGTTCTGATTTTGTGATGTTACAATTGTATATGATTTTCACCTTTAGCGACTCACATGTTGTGTGGTGTTTTGATTTACTATGGATCTCTGGCTCTTGGCCATTGGTAATATGCCAGGGATTGATTTTGACTCTTGGCCGACAAAGGCAAGAGGCGTCTCATGCATCATACTAGGCACGTAGGATTCACATCATATAGTCATGCTAGTGTGTGTCTTTACTGGTGACTGAGACCTTTTGGTCTACTTACACATAATTTTTACTCTGATAGCAGGTTAAGTGGATCTACATTGAGGCATTTTTGTTGAGGGTGATGACTCGGTCCTCGTGCACAGGTGGTGCAGTGACCCCATTTGGTCTATGTGGCACGTGATGCCTTTTTGTTTAACCCCTTATTGGGGGTTATTTCTCTGTTCTATGGTTATCTAGTCAAATTGCTGAGTATGATGTCGATAGATACCAAGGATTTTCTTATGAATTGGACCTCCTTGTGGTATTTCCGTATACGGATACCCGATGAGTGTCAGTTCAGTTTCTCTTCTACTTGGGTTGTGGACTCCCGGGGGGGTAGTTCTTTCTGAGGATGCTCAGAGAGGATCAGGACCCTTGAAGGTTGTGTTTTGGTTTTGACTTTCTTTGGTCATTGTGATCTTTACCATCTTTTGAGACATTTTGGATCTTTTGGGCTAGGTGGTTAGACCTTGTGACCTAATTGTGAGGCTTTTTCGGTAGGGCTAGGTGGAAGACCTAGAGACCCTTCGTTTAGACTCAGACCCTAGTAGGTCGATGTCTATTACGTTCAAGGGGAACCTGCATGAGAATGGTTTCCCTGTGTTTTCCAATGCCTTTTGGCGGTGCTTGTTTTTCACGACTGGCTTCGATGGGCAGGACTATTCAGGTGCCTGGCCTGGTCGACCAGTCTTTTTGATGTTGCTATTTCGGGTGGCATCATTTGAATCTAAATCGGTGAGTAGCCAGGTGCAAGCCGAGGACCGATGTTTCAAGACTTTCTATGGACTCAAATCCTGGAAGTTGTGTTGGAATTTTCTTATGTTGTAGAGGCGACATTGTGAAATGTCGGATTTCCCTGAAACGATTAACTTGTGCTTGAATCCTAGTCGGGTTTTGGCAGGATGTTAGTGTGGCTCGGCGGGAGATGGACATGCCTTTGGTGAAATCTTAGTGTACTCTTGTGAGAGACGATCATGCGCTATCTTGATTCGTCTTGAGTATGCTGAGGGAGCTTCGACCCTACATCGAACTCCTTTTTTCCCTCTTACAGTTCATCCCTGTTGAGGATGGAACCTGTTCTGGTTGTGCTCTCGGGGCGGTGTAAGGAAATCCATATGGTGGGGAGTGCACCATTGGCCCTTTAAGGGTGGTTTTCCTTGTTTTGGTTAAACTTTGGTGTTTTCCAGGAGATTTTGAGCTCAGAGTTTTCTCTTAAGATGACGACAAGGGTATTCCTATTGTGGGGAGTACCAGTTTGGTCGTACTTGATTATCTTATGTGTAGAAGGTGGTTGTTAACGCTATAAGGTTGGTCATTGGACGGTCCAGATAGCTTGGTTGTGTAGATGCTCGGGTTGGGAGCATGGTTGCTCGTCCTTTCACTGGGCTTCTCGGGAACGAGAAGGTTTATGGTGGGGAGTTTGTAAGAACCCATGTTTTTCCAGACTGTCGTGGTGAGCAGAAATTTAAATTTTTCCTGTTGGATGATCGTGAGGGGTAAAATGGTCATTTTCCCCTACCAGCTAATCTCGGATAATTTTTTCTGACAACTCTGTTGGTCTCAGAATAGAAATTTTACCCTAGGATAGGAGTTTGGTGGAAATCTGAGTTGTTCGAATTTTAGCGGAATATTTAATATTTAATATTATTAAATTAAATATTAAATTATTCACGGAGGTTCTTTTGTCAATAACTTTTAAACGGAACATCAGATTGAGATTCCTTCTACGCCATTGAGTCCGAAATGGGGAGTTTAGCCTAGGGAAGGCATAAACTCATGTCGGGCACCGGGGCCGGCCCGTGCCCCTTTTTCTTCTTTTCCTTTTCTTTTCTTTTATTCCTTCTCTTCTTTCCTCCTCCTTGCGCATGTCTCCTACGCCTCCTCCTTGTCTGTGTCCTTTGGGGAGAATTGGAGTTTGAGAAAGAGAGAGAGTTGAGAGGCAAGAGGGGTACCGATTCGAAGCTCTTGATGCGCTGAGTCTGTAAGAACCTAGTTCTTATTCTTGAGGTATGAATTTCTTCTTTTCCTTTTTCCTTAAGTGTTTTTTAGAAAATAAGGGAAATGTCGGAAAAATACCAAATTTATGGGTACACGCCGTGTAATTTTGTACGCACGCCGTGTACTTTGGCCGTGTGGGATGAGAATACAGGCCATGTAGGCTTGTCAGCGATTAAGGGTGTAAAAACTAACTACATGTCGTGTAATCAGTCGGCCGGTGAATAGTAAAGCAGTGAAACTAGCCGCTAGAGGACGATAGTACACGCTGTGTACTTAGTAATACACGTCGTGTAATCAAGTCGGCAGATGAACAGTGAGGCGGTGGAAAGTAGCCGCCAGAGGAACATTTTAAAAGGAAAGTACACACTGTGTACTTGAGATTACACGCCGTGTAATTATGTTTTTTTCGTTAAAAACATGTAGTAGCCTCCTCATTCAGCAGAGGAGGCAGATAACTCACCAGGAGCTACGAGAGAGGAGGTCGAGACTTGGAGGAGCTTCAGATCGCTCACCGAGACTCCAATTCTTCTGCTGTCAATCTCGTTTGAACCGCACGGGTAAGGTCTTCCCTCTCCTTGAGTCTTTCCTTCCAATTCTTTCCCTAAGGGAAGTTATTTAGGTTTTAATGGTTAATCATTCATCACAGATCTACGTCGTTCTTGGTTGTTTCGGGAGGTGTCTTTCACGTATATCAATCAGAGGAGATCGAGGTAGGTGGTCTTGTGTTTAATTCCAACTGTCGAGTTGATTTTATGTATCATTGTGCCACGCGCCCATGATTGGGGTGTCATATGGCCGAGTCTTTGACTGTTGAGATACCTAGAATTGTATAGGTAATCTAATGAATAAGTATAAACTACTATTTGAGATAGTTTCTTTGATCAAGGGTCACCCCGCGGGTGCATTTCCCTTGTTTAGCCATTTAGCCAGGATACTCGTGGGTATGCCATGATTATAGCATGTTTTGAGTTTTCTTAAGAGGAAACATATATAAATTGCTTGCTTATGTGTTGGGATCGGCCTGGTTACTTTCTTTTCCGATTGAATGTCTGAGGGCAGTGTTCTGTTTAGCTTGAGGGCAAGGTTCTGTTTAGCCTGAGGGCAAGGTTCTGTTTAGCCTGAGGGCAAGGTTCTATTTATCCTGAGGGCAAGGTTCTATTTATCCTGAGGGCAAAGTTCTATTTAGCCTGAGGGAAAGGTTTTGTTTAGCCTGAGGGCACCGTTTCTTATGTCTGAGGGTAGTAGTTTCTGTGCCTGAGGGTGATATCTCGTATGCCTAAGGGCAATATTCGTTATGCCTAAGGGCAGTCACCTGAGGGTTTCATTTCTATTTTCCTGAGGGTAAAGATTTGCATGTCTGATGACAATTTTTACTTGAATATTCACTGTGGTGATTTCTTATGTTGTACCTACCAAGATAAAGCACAGGTTTGGTATTATTATTATCTTTTACTTGTTAGATAGCCTATTGTGGTTTCTGTTGTGGCACTGTATAGGAGATTTTCGGTCAAGGCCGAGTCACGGGAAACTCATAATTCAATTATATTGAATTGTTATATAATTATTAAAATGGTAATGTAACCGGTAGGAATGGTTACTTTTGATTACTTCATAGTTTACTGAATTTCATTATTGCACACTGTTGTTGCACATTTTCACTGAAAGTGGGGCATGGGCCTTTGGTGGTTGCCTACTGGGATTTATTTCTCACACTCTGTTTGGGTCATGTATTGGGCTCAAATAGATTATATTCCTACAGGTGTCGATAAGGGAAAGGGTTCCTACACAGGTACATGATTGTTGTAGAGGAGTAAGAGAGCAATGGACCGAGCTTAGGCTTGCGATGCTGCTGCGTTCCTGTTGCACTGCTTGGGTTTTGTTTTGCAGTACTTTGTACCTTGTGTTGTATTGTAACAGATTGCAGTGTACCATGTTTTGGCCGCTTTCTTAGAATTAGAGACATATTGCATCATCATATATATGATTGTTGGTTATCTTTTACTTCAGTTCCGTTGTCCATTCAGGTCTATATTGTTTACTACTTCTGCTTTTGTATGTTTATATTTTTCCACTACGCTGCACTTTGACAAATGAGGGAATAGTTTTCTCACTATCAGTTATAGGCCCTCACTGCTAGTCGGCAGCCTCTGGTATTTGGGGAAATGCGCTTTAAGTCATGTGACCAACCGGGTTCGGGGCACCCATTGTGTGGCACCCGGATCCGGGACGTTACAAAATGGTATCAAAGGCTTTTCTTTTCTCTGAGTTATTTTATTATTTGGCGACAACGGAAAGAGATAGACTGCTAAGGGATTTGGTAATAAAATGTGCCCGAGAGTAGCTACCCCATGTACAGGTAAAGGATGGATTGCCTTGAATTAAATTGTGATTTCTTGTTTATGATTATTATAGTCGATTTGATTTTCACTATTGGGTGACGCACTTGTGGTGTGTTTATATTTTTATACTTGGGTTCTATTTAGCTGAAACCCGATGAGATGAGGTTATTCCATATCATGCATCATTTAAGCACATGTTAGAATCACATGTCATGCATAGTTTTCAGGCCATATAGGTGCATTTGGAATTTGCATGTTGTTGTGATAGATGTTGTGCTAGAAAATGCATGCTGTTGTGATAGGTACCTTGATAGATACACCTATTGATAGGGTATGGGTACATGTTACGGTTGGGTTTATGGACGCTAAACTTTGGTTCATAAGAATCATGGGCTCTCTTGGACCAGAATTTGGTGAATCATTATCCATCCTTTTGTTGCATTTTGTACTATAATGTAACAGGTCGGGTACTAAACTTTGGTTCACGGGGAGTATGGGCCTCCACGGTTCGGAATTTAGCATACCGACGCTTGAAATTAAAGTAAATCGGGCTCCAGAGTAGTTTTTAAGAATTACTGTCCAAAAAAACCCAGAATACACGCCGTGTAATTTTAACTACACGCTGTGTACTCTTCTGTTCTGGAAGAAATGAAAAATTTATAAGCACACGTTGTGTACCTTATGTACATGATGTGTAGTCTCTAACCGTGTCATAGGTCGTGTGGGCAGAGACACGGGATAGGGAAGTTCTTGTGGGAACACGTCGTGTACCGGTTGTACATGCCGTGTAGGGTTGACCTTGTGTCCGCCCGTGTGACTAACAACACGGACAGAGAAATCTTAGCTTATAAACGCCGTGTTAATTCCGAACACGCCGCGTAGTGTAATCTTGGGATTCGGTTGTGTAGCTAACAACACGGGTCGGTGTTATCTTTTCAAGTACACGTTGTGTCCTTCTGGAACACGCTGTGTAGTGTGAGCCATGTATCTGGCTGTGTCTCGAACAACACGGGTCGGTGAAACTCATCTAGTACATGTCGTGTACCTGTGGGACACGTTGTGTAGTCTTGACCGGTGAGAGACCGTGTGGACTTGGCCGTGTGGCTGGGGAAACAGGGTGGTGTACACGTCGTGTGCGGGTGTAACACACCATGTAACCTTGTTCTAAGGGGAGCTATGTGGCTTAGCCGTGTAGAAGGACTCGGGTAGGGGAAAAAAATTCAAGTACATGCCATGTGTAAGGACAACACGCTGTGTGTGGGGTTTTACACGACCAGTTCTGGCAGAAGTACATTCCCATGTGAAAGACTTAAGGGAACATGTCGTGTAGTTATTATACACGCCGTGTAATCTTGTTTTGTAAAACTTGAATGTTTTCTTTCTTCTGTTCCCTTCTTACTTTTCCAATTCTTAGTCCTTGATGATCTTAATCTAAGGCGTGTGTTTGACCTTGTAGAGTCATTCCGCCGAGACGACCTCGAGTTGCTCTCCAAGAGAGTGGTGACGATTATACTCCATAGATGGTAGGTCATGGGCTATCATCGCAGGGTGAGTTTCACATCACTAGAGGGCAGAGAGTTTCTATACAAGGATGAATGGGATGTCCAGGCGAGTTGAGCTAGACCCGAGCATCGTGGGAGAGGTGAAGTGATAGCCCAAATTGCGAGTTTATATCTGGATGACCAGGAAACTTGTCAGAAGGATTTCCCTCCAGTGGTTAATCGTTTCAGGGACGTCTTCCCGGACGACTTTTTAGGTCTACCTTCGAAGTGAGAGGTGGATTTCTCTATTGAGATTGTGCCAGGAGTGGCACCGGTATCCATTCCTCCTTATAGGATGGCTATACCAGAATTGCAGGAGCTCAAGAGGCAGTTAGAGGAGTTACAAGCAAAGGGTTTCATTCGACCCAGTACTTCTCCTTGGGGTTCGTCTGTCCTATTTGCGAAGAGGGTGGATGGTACCCTCAAACTTTGTGTGAATTATCGGAAACTGAACCAGTTGACGGTCATGAACCAATATCCCTTACCAAGGATTGATGATTTTTTTGATCAACTTCGAGGAGCACGAGTGTTCTCGAAGATTGAATTGAGATCTGGTTATCACCAGTTGCGCGTTAGACCATCGGACATACCGTTTAAAGCCTTTCGGAGCAGATATGGTCTATACGAGTACTTGGTCATGCCGTTCGGACTCCCCAACACGCTAGCAGTTTTCATGGCTCTGATGAATCATGTGTTCCACCAATATCTAGATTCTTTTGTGGTAGTCTTCGTGGACGATATCTTGGGGTACTCTCACACTCGACAAGACCATGTCACACATCTTGATATCATTTTGAGTACACTGAGAGGGCATCAGTTATATGATAAGCTCTCAAAGTGCCACTTTTGGATGGGCCAAATTCACTTCTTGTGTCATATTATCTCAGAGGAAGGAGTTGCGGTAGACCTAGAGAAAGTGAGAGCAGTAGTTTCCTGAGAGCAGTCTAAGAATGTGTTTGAAATACAGAGTTTCTTAGGGCTGACTGGTTACTACAGGAGCTTTATACAGAACTTCTCCCGCTTAGTAGCACCATTGACGGGTTTGACTAAGAAGGGTATGAAGTTCGTTTGGTCAAAAGCTTACGAGACAGCCTTCCGGGAGCTTAAGAGAAGGTTGACATCAGCACCAGTCCTGATACTTCCAAAGAAAGGGAAGATCTATACAGTTTAGTGTGATGCATCAGGTATTGGACTGGGAGCAGTATTGAGGCGGGGCGATCGAGTAGTTGCGTACGAGTCTCGGCAGTTGAGGCCACGTGAGAGGAGTTACCCGATGCATGATCTCGAGTTCGCTGCAGTTGTTCATGAGTTACACTGTTGGAGACATTATCCCATGGGAGAACATTTTGGGGTGTTTACGGACCACAAAAGTCTTAAATACATCTTTACCCAGCATGACTTGAATTTGAGACAGTGAAAGTGGGTTGAATACCTTCAGTCCTTCGACTTTGAGATTGTCTATACACCTGGTAAGGGTAACGCAGTAGCTAATGCACTGAGTATAAGGACTCAGATACAGGCAGTGCAGAAGGCCAGTGGTGAGAGGCAGCTTATGGCTTTGTTCTCTGAGATGCATTTGGAGGTGCACGATAGTCAAGGGCGAACCTATCTTTCATCCTTAGTTGTGACTTACACCCTCCTAGATAGAGTGAGGATGAGACAACTATCGGATTCAGAAGGCCTAGTTTTACGGGAGTCGGTGGCAAGTGAGGACCCTCCTCCTGGTTGGACAATAGGTGATGATGAGGTACTGCATATCCATGGATGAGTGTGGGTTCTAGGGGATATACGCGAGGAGTTGATACGGGAATTTCATGCTTCAACTTGGGCAGTGCATCCTGAAGTTACCAAAATGTATCGTGACTTGAGACGTCAGTATTGGTGGCTGGGTATGAAAAGAGAGGTAGCTGGTTTTGTTACGAGATGTTCCACCTGTCAACTGGCGAAGGCAGAGCATCAGAGGTCAGTTGGACTGTTACAACAATTATCCATTCCAGAGTGAAAATGGGATGATGTTGCGATGGACTTTGTGATCGGGTTGTCAAGGTCACCTCGAGGCAATGATGTCGTATGGATTGTTGTTGACAGACTTACGAAGGTAGCTCACTTTTTGCCGATCAAGGAGGCTTTCGATGTTGACGAGCTCGGGAAGTTGTATATCTGAGAGGTAGTACGTCTTCATGGGGTCCCTTGTTCTATCATTTCAGATAGGGACGGTCATTTTACATCTCGTTTCTGGCAGAGTTTTCAGAGGGCACTAGGTACATAGGTGCTTCAGAGCACAGCTTACCACCCTCAGACCGATGGTCAGTCAAAGCGTACAATACATGTGCTAGAGGACATGTTGCGTGCATGCGTCCTGGACTTTGGGGTCTCTTGGGAGAATCACATTACCTCTGGTCGAGTGTGCCTACAATAATAGTTTTCAGGAAACTATTGAGATAGCACCTTACGAGGCTTTATATGGTAGGTCATGCTGATCACCTTTGTACAGGTTGGAGCCAGGTGAGGCAGCTTTACTAGGACCACATCTCATGCCAGAGACTTCAGAGCAGATCCAGTTGATTCAGAAGCAGATGGCTACTACACAGTCTAGTCAGGAATCTTATGTTGATCGCCGCAGACGACCCTTGGAGTTTATGGTCGGGGATCAGGTTTTCTTGCGTGTTTCACTGAGGTTGGGACACAGGCGAATCTGGAGATAGGGTAAACTTTCACCGAGGTATGTAGGGTCATTTGAGATTCCGGAGAGAGTCGGGTCGGTTGCCTATCGATTGCAGTTACCACAGAGGTATCGGGTCATGCATGACGTCTTTCACGTATCTCAGCTGCGCCATTATCACTCAGACTCATCTCACGTTATTCAGCCTGAGGAGGTTGAACTTCAGGTCGATGCATCCTTTGAGGAGCACCTAATTTATATTATTGATAGGAGCATGAAGGTTCTTCAAGGCCGATCAGTTCCTCACGTACAGGTGTTATGACAGCATGGCTGAGTGCAGGACGAAACCTGGGAGCGGGAGGCCAACGTACGTGCTCAGTGGCCAGAGTTGTTCTCAGCTTTGTCTTCACCACCCTTCGAAGAGAAATTCAGGGACGACTTGCTTTAAGGGGGGAAGTTTGTAAGAACTCGATTCTTATTCTTGAGATACGAGTTTCTTCTTTTCCTTTTTCCTTGAGTGTTTTTGAGAAAACATAGAAAATGTGGGGAAAATCCCAAATTTATGGGTACACACCGTGTACTTTGGTCGTGTGGGATGAGAATGCAGGGTGTGTAGGCTTGTCGGCGATTAAGGGTGTAAAACTAACTACACGCCGTGTACATAGTAATATACACCGTGTAATCAGTCGGTAGGTGAACAGTAAGGCGGTGAAAGTAGCCACCAGAGGATGACAGTACATGTCATGTATTTAGTAATACATGTCGTGTAATCAAGTTAGGAGATGAACAATGAGGCGGTGGAAAGCAGCCACCAGAGGAACAATTTAAAAGGAAAGTACACGTCGTGTACTTGAGAGTACACGCCGTGTAGTTATGTTTTTTCGTTAAAAACAGGCAGTAGCCTCCTCATTCGACAGAGGAGGCAGAGAACTCACCAGGAGCTACGGGAGAGGAGGCCGAGACTTGGAGGAGCTCCCGATCGCTCACCGAGACTCCGATTCTTCCGTCGTCAATCTCGTTTGAACCGCACGGGTAAGGTCTTCCCTCTCGTTGAGTCTTTCCTTCCAATTCTTTCCCTAAGGGAAGTTATTTAGGTTTGAAAGGGTAATTGTTCATCTCAGATCTACGTCGTTCTTGGTCATTTCGGGAGGAGGCGTCTTTCACGTATATCGATCAGAGGAGATCGAGGTAGGTGGTCTTGTGTTTAATTCCAATTGTCGAGTTGATTTTGTGTACTTTTGTGCCATGAACCCATGATTGGGGTGTTGTATGGTTGATGCCTTAACTGTTGAGATACCTAGAATTGCATAGGTAATCTAATGAATAAGTATAAACTACTTTTTGGGATAGTTGCATTGATCTAGGTCCACCCCACGGGTGTGTTTCCCTTGTTTAGTCGTTTGGCCAGGATAACTGTGGGTATGTCGTGATTATAGAATGTTTTGAGTTTTCTTATGAGGAAACATATATAAATTGTTTGCTTATGCGTTGGGCTCGGCCCAGTTACTTGCTTTTCCGATGGAATGTCCAAGGGCAGTGTTCTGTTTAGCCTGAGGGCAAAGTTCTGTTTAGCCTGAGGGCAAGGTTATGTTTAGTCTAAGGGCAAGGTTATGTTTAGCCTGGGGGAAAGGTTCTGTTTAGCCTGAAGGCAAGGTCCTGTTTAGCCTGAGGGAAAGGTTTTGTTTAGCTTAGGGGAAACGTTTCTTATGCCTGAGGGCAGTAGCTTCTGTGTCTGAGGGCGATATCGCGTATGCCTGAGGGCAATATTCATTATGTCCGAGGGCAGTCACCTGAGGGTTTCGTTTCTGTTTTCCTGAGGGTAAGGATTTGCATGTCTGAGAACAATGTTTACTTGAATATTCACTCTGGTGATTTTTTATGTTGTACCTGCCAAGATAAAGCACAGGCTTGGTATTATTATTATCTTTTACTTGTTAGATAGTCTGTTGTGGTTTCTGTTGTGGCACTGTATAAGAGATTGTCGGTCGAGGCAGAGTCGGGAAACTCATAATTCAATTATATTAGATTGTTAAATAATTATTAAAATGATAATGTAACTGGTAGGAATGGTTACTTTTAAGTACTTCCTAGTTTACTGCATTTCATTATTGCACACTGTTGTTGCACATTTTCACTGACAGTGGGGCACGGGCCTTTGGTGGTTGCCTACTGGGATTTATTTCTCACACCATATTTGGGTCATGTCATGGGCTCAAACAGATTATATTGCTCCAGGTGTCGATAAGGGAAAGGGTCCCTACACAGGTACATGATTGTTGCAGAGTAGGAGAGCATGTGACCAATCTTAGGCTTGCGATGCTCCTGCGTTCCTGTTGCACCGCTTTGGTTTTGTTTTGCTGTACTTTGTACCTTGTGCTGTATTGTATTAGATTGTTGTGTACCCTATTTTGAATGCTTTCTTAGAATAAGAGACATATTACATCATCATATATATGACTATTGATATCTTTTACTTCAGTTCTGTTGTCCATTCAGGTCTATATTGTTTACTGCTTCTGCTTTTGTATGTTTATATTTTTCCGCTGCGCTACACTTTGACAAATGAGGGCATAGTTTCTACACTATCAATCTTGGGCCCTCACTGCTAGTCGGCAGCCTCTGGCATTTGGCAAAATGCGCCTGAGGTCATGTGACCAACCGGGTTTGGGACACCCATTGTGTGGCCCCCGGATCCGAGATGTTATAGAGTCGGTGTGCGGCAACCGTGAGCTGTGAAATTAACCGAAGCTTCGGCGTTTTTTGCCCAAAGGTAGGATCGTTTATGTTTTCACCATAGATCCCCTTTAAACGTGTTGTTTTAAGTCTTTAAAGCTTTATATTTCTTGCTTGTGGCCTCTTAAGGCCAGATCTATTGTTTCGGGGGCGAAAACGGGTGTTTTGGGCATTTTGAGGGATTTTCCGTCGGAAAACCCAGAATACACAGCGTGTGTTCTAGGGGAACACGTCGTGTGTCCTTCCCGTTCGGGGAAGATGAAGTTTTCTTAAGTACACGCCGTGTACTTTGAGTACACGTCGTGTAGTGGGTGGCCGTGTAACCGGTCGTGTGAAATAGAACACGGAATAGTGGTTTTTAAGGAGTACACGCCATGTAGTGGTATATAGGCATGTGTTCGGGTGAAAACACACACGGTGTAAATTTTTTAGAATAGTACACGCCTTGTACAGTAAAGTACATGCCGTGTACTATTACACAGGCAGACCCCATGGGTCTGGCCATGTGTTCTAGCCATGTACTACTTCAACTTAGTAATTTTGGGATATCTTGGGCCCTGGAAGTCAGAATTGGGCGTGTGAGTAGTTGATTCTGACCGTTTTTTCACATAGATCGCAATGGTGGAATCCTTTTGACATTTAGAGGTCACATAAATGGGGTTTTAGGGGTTTATATCTAAATGGAGAGGTTCTTCCTCCAGTTATCGAGTTCAACTGACACCTGGGAGTGAGACTTGGCGTGGGTGATAGGTTGGGTGTTCATACCAACTTAGTACTTTAACATGAGATGATTTGTGAGCTATATCCATTAAATTTTCTATAGAGGACGTTCCCCATGTGAGATGTTCCCTTCAGGTCTATGAGGCCGTGAGACCGGGCACTTCCAAGGATCCCCTAAGGGATGCCTTTACTTGTGTGCTGACTTAGGGAGTCCCTTGTAGGATCTCTCTATTGTTTTTCCTTTGATAGTACCCATGTTATAGAATGCCTATGTTGTCCTTCATTTAAGGATCCAATGTATGATTCCTCCCTTACTCTTCGCTAAGGATCCCGTGTAGGATGTCTTCGCTCGTGTTTACCTGGAGGGTCCCAAGTATGATGTGTCCTCAGTGTTTGACTTGAGGGACCTAGTGGGAGCATGTTGTTTGACCGAACTTGAGTTGTTACATCAGGTTTGGGTAGAGAAGGTGTTCGGATGTCACCTAGAACCTGTGCCAAACTGGTAATCCCTTGGGTCTTTGGATGTATTGTTGGGTTGGGTGTTTGGGTCACCCTCACTTGTTTGTTTATATCGGACTTGGTTTGCTGATGTTGTAGTAGTTACCAGAGGTGCTTCCTAGTTGGTGGTTGTTGAGCCTGACGCGAGGCGTCTTTCTTGATTGTTGGGATGCCTATTATGCCTTGTGTTCCTAAGTAGAAATGGTTTGATTGTAAATAGGGTTATTTACCTTGTTGTGGATGTGTTTTCCCATGTTGTTTGATATTGACAGTTTGGTCTAGATTTGCCTGTTAGGCTACTTTGTTTTTCATTCCTAGTATTGTTAGGATGGAGTGATTGTATCTGACAAGCTTGATATGTTGTAGATTGTTTAGCCAAGTAATTCTTGATGTTTACTTTGGCCGCTTTGCATTGTCATGCTTGTTTGACTTACACAGGGCCGTGAGAACCTGGTGTAGTAGACCATAGGGACAATGGACGTAAGGGCTTCTCCAGAGTGTATGTTTACTATTACGATGCGAGACCACAGGGAGAATTGAGGTAAGTGCTTCCTCAGAGTGTCTATAGTTCCTCGACGCGGGCCACAGGGGGAATGTGATGTAAGTGCTTCCCTAGAGCGCCTTTAGCTACCGATATGAGACTATAGGAGGAATTGACGGCAAGTGTTTTCTCAAAGAGTCTATACTTAAGTTGAACCAGAGGGTCAGACTGAGTGTACTGGCCAGAGGGTTGCTTGTGTTGCTAGGTATGACCAGAGGGGATAGGCTGTGAGTACTTCCCAGAGGGTTACCTGTTGTGTTATCTGCTTGCTTGTGTTCGATTGGTTGAACCAGAGAGGTTAGGATTGAGTACTTCCCAGAGAGTTACTTGTTTTTGTTTAGCTTATTCAGAGACATATTTCTGGCGTTGGCCGAAGCAGGTACATGTCGATGGGATTACGGACCCAGAGATCGACTTAATGATACACGACTTGAGTGGCACAACGTCCAACTCAATGCCCTTGCATAGGATGTCCAGGAGATCGGGCTTATGGTCCCAAGGGTCGACTGCTGATGTTGTTCCTGTTATTTGAATCACTTAATCATGAATTTTCATATTTATGTATATTTGTATTGGTATGGGACTATACATGTGTACGTATATAGATATGGACATACATGGTGGCACTTGCCCAGTTGACAGGGATTACATACCCTGGGTTCGACTATGGTTGCATGTTTGGTTTACTTCCTTTGTAGTGTTCCAACTAGGCTGAGCACGTTGTTGCGTACACATAGCAGCACAATTATAGGTTGCTTGTCGGGTGGGGATGCACTTGGCGGGGTTCATCCAAAGGGGTTAGTACGTGAACCGACTCGGGAGCCTTTACATGTACAACAGCAATTGTCTATGCTTTCACAGGCCTTCGCACAGGAGATGGCAGAGGCAATGGGCGTGACCGTTGCTTGGTTCAATGTAAGACTTCTTCCAAACGATGGGATTTTTCAGAGAACTCTCGAAATCTGCCCGAATAATTTAGGGATATAAGGGTGGGAACTAGAACATATTTGACATTCTCCACACACATCGTAAGCAACTATTCCTGAAACAATGGCATGTTGAGCAAGTATGTGAGTCATTTCCATCAAGCAATGAAGTCTGTCACTCTCTCATCGGGCCTTTGTTTGCATTTGGAGAGGTCGGTGATGCTGGTCTTGTGCGAGGTGGAGCTAAACTGGTAGAGGAACTATCTACAGAGATCCCCCCAACCTATGATGGATCCCAAGACCAACTGGTTGTATCACACGAATGCGGGTCCTTTAAGGGTTCGGTAAAACCAGCGGAGCTTGGCAGTTTCCTACTGTTTCAGAGTCCCCAACATTAGGTCACACTACGAGGCGAAGTGGTCCAGATACTATAACGGATCACCCATATCGTTGAACGAGGTGAAGCTTTGATTGTTGAATTCTGATGGTGGATGCATCTAGTCTACACATGGAAGATACGACTTTCCTTTAGGTGGGATACACTTGTAATGTTTCCAGAGCCTCGAGGCGGACGGTGAGAGCAGCTATCACGTCATCCTGGTGAGTATTTGTGGTCACTAGTGCCCTGACTGGTTCATCGGTCCGAGAGGTGAAGCAACCTTGATCTCAGGATAGATATGTGTGATGCTAAGACAAAGTGGGTGACTCATATCTCGATCGTTTGTCATAGCCCCAAACTTCTACCCTAATTGGATACACGGGGCCACCTGGTTCGAATTTGGGTGCCTAGCCAAGGACTGGGTGCCCAACTGAATGAGAGACACGATCCTTTTGACATTGTCACGGCATGGGCGCAACTTAGAAATAAGCTCGACATTAAGCCTCTTATAGCCCTCTAGCTCATGGACCAAAGAAGTCATCCTGGCATCTGACTTAGTTTCTGGAGTGATCTCGGATGGACCAGTAAGCTCAGTGGTCCCCTTTCCCTTTTTGATATATCGACGGGTGGGTGGAAATGTTTCATTGGGGGGGAATCTCAAGGCCCAACGTCAATCTCTGTTGACGAGTGCGAGCGCCCGTCAGAGGAATCGCTTGGTATTGTGTCGCCCCTTGGGGCGGATTCTCTCTATCGTGCCTTGTGTCAGCAATCTGGTTTCTCTGATCCTCAGGAGGGTCAATAGTGACCACATTCACTATGGTTGTGGCCAGAGGAGAACTTTCACTATCGGTGGGCGGGCCAGATTGATGATCGCGTTGTTGCAGTGGGATCAGACTAAAATGGAGGGTAGCATACTGCCCTCGGCCTTTGATCTACACTTGTTGAGCTGACTCTTCCATGACTCGTAGGAGCACGGTGAGTCTCTTGACGTAGTTTCGCTGGAGAGTCTGACGGTAACCATGCGATTCAGGGTGTTGAGCTATTGGGAGCGTTGCGATGCCAACCCTCTTGCACTGTCGTGTTCTGGCCAAAACATGACAGATAGCTGATCAGCGACTAGGATTCCCCACAAGTCCTCTTTCTCATTAACCGAAGGATCATCCTACTCCTGATCAGCACAAACCCCAACTGGTGTTGGATGGTAAACTGACGGTGGAACTGATGCAGACCGACTTTGATGTTAATTTTCTGGCATGTGGGGTGTTGTGCGGGCCAATCATCCCCTAAACATTGGAATGTCTTTCAAAGATAGGGTCAACTTCAAGATCATATCCATGTAGGATGGAGTGTTCACAACTTCCTCGTGAGAGAGAGCGACAGCATCTCTTTGGGGCTCAGCAAATTGCTCACCATCATCTAAGGGCGTCAATCCAGACCCTATCGATTCTCTCACTTCCTATGTGAAGGTGGAGAAGAGGGAAGAAGATGGAGGCAGAGACAATTGCACTGTGAGTCCCAGAAAGGAGCCAAAACATCCTCCACCTATAGGTACCAGCAGAGGGATTTTGGGGTTTTGTGAACCTCTCCTTCAGGTATTGTTAGTCGCAGATGACGAGCTTCTGCCCCCAGCTTTGGCAGCGGAGGTGAAGGATCCTTCATTGAGTCATCCTTCATCTCGAAGTTTGAGAGGTCGAAGTTGTGAAAACGTCTGGAGTTGCGGAAACGTCTGGAGTCATAGTGACAAAACAGGTTTGCAGATGAAGAAAAGTCGAAAACAAAAGAACAACAACACAGAGATTTACGGGGTTTGGGAAATGATCTCTACGTCCACAGAGGCAAAAATTTCACTATGATTCAGGATCACAATTACAGGGAGCATTTTAGAGTTTCAAGCACACGGAAACCCTAGCTCGAAATGGGCTAATAAGGAGGACGAAGCACTATTCCACCAACCGCACAAAAAGTCTGTTGTGCTACAACAAAAGGTGGTTAGAAGTCTGCATCGCTACCGTGTCGCGGTCACCCAAGTCCAAGCTGCTACAATGGCCGGCGACTAGAAGTCCACGGAGCTACAGTGCCCTTTCGGTGTCGCCGGTCAGCCCCAGTAGCCTTGACAAAATCTGCATTGCGACAGTGTCATGTCGGTGTCGTCCAGTCATCTCTGCTACAGTCGGTCAGAGCTACTACAGTGCCACAAAAAATTGGGTTGAGACCTTCGACCCCCGGAGCAGGGGCGTGTTGCCCCCTGCAACCCCAAACAAACTCACCGCGGAGCTCGACCCGTGGAGTTGCGACTTGGTGCACGGTATGGGACGCAAGCATTCGGCCCAACAACAACCAAAGAGGGACATGCTACATCAATCCAACAATCAACGGTGACACGACGCTTCGCAGGGTCCTGCCTCTGACGACGTGGGATTTCTCCAAGCATAAGTTGTTGAGAGTCGCTTGGGTTCCCTCGATGCGTGTTGCAACCTGCGCCGCGACCATGGCCCATGCAGCAGTTGCTCGCCCTCCTACCTCGGGACGAATCTTCAGAGCAGGGCATATCTTCAGCATGGGGAGAACCTCTGTGTTGGTTGATGGTAGTGCGAGGAGGACCTCCGCACAAGAATTCTTCATCACAGGATGGCTTGTAATGGTTGTCGGTGGCGCTAACGACTGAGAGAGTCAACTCAACCTACCTAGGAGGCGGTTGGGGTCTCGATCTCAAGTGGGCGAAGACGGGGCCTCGCAAAGTGATCGCAGGGGCAGGATAGGATGTGCTGATGGTGTATGGGGTCACTGGATCCGAAGAAGAGGCCTCCTGTTAGGTAGGATTAGTGGCATGCCCCCTGAATCAGCGCCAGGTGTTTTGGATCAGGGTCGACATAGTGGGAATATGATCAATCCACTCGTTGACCAGCGAGATCGATCGATGTTGGCACTGACGCAACCGAGTGGGAGCCCTCCTGAGTGGCTCCTCATCAGTGGTTGTGGTGGGTATGGCTCGAGCATCCCCTACCTCCTCGGCTGAAGGGAGTGAGTTGTCAGAATGCTTCAGGCAAAGACTCCCAAAGTAGTTTTTCGTTGAAACAAGGGGCGGTTTCCCCCTGCGCGGCCCTCAGGGGCGGCGGTGTCGGTAAGGTGTCGATGCTTCAAGATCATGGAGGGTCATATCCCTGGTGGGAATGACCCCTTCTTGTTCATAACAACAAACAAGGACGTTAATTACCCTCCTCTGGATGATCTCGAAGGGTGAGATAGGGTGTGGGCACCCAATGGTTGAAGACGTGGTGGTTGTCGCAGTAGAGACATAATCGTGCGGAGCTACCGCACCAACATTCCTCCTTCCCCACGCCTATTGGCATTAAGTCATCGATCGCCTGTAGCTTGAGTAATGTAAGGCACATGGAATCAGTCGTCAGTACAGATTTGGAAGAAGCAATTTCTAATGCCCCAATGTCATCCATTCTTTCTAAGGCAGAGAAAATATATGTGTTGATGATGTTGCAAACCGAGGATGTCCAGTGTTATCTGCCCCAAGTTGTGGGAGAGTTTCATGCTAGGCCCACCACTTGTTTGGTTGGACCTGACGTCAAATATCTGGATCTAGTGACATGCAAATCTGGTGGTGCCCCAACATTACTAGTCCCCACAGTTGAAAGAGAAGAGATTCACGATGGGTTCACCATTTTTATTTCCAATGCTTTCGGTTGGAATCGTGCGTCGTGCATGTTTTTGGCCCCGCATACCCGCTTTACAAAGTCAGGCAGCTTTTATCACCGTAATCAGTGACGTTGGCTCTTTGATCGAAACGAGATTATGGGATGTCGATTCCTCCTTCCATGGATTCCCCTTTGGAGTCTGTTGTCTAGTCTGGATATCCCTCATAGATTTGATTCCTGTTCGTGAAACTCGTTCTCGGTGCCAACTCGAGTTAGATGTCGGTTAATTATGTTGTTTCAGTCTCGACAGGGCAACAAATTTTAGTTAGAGTACATAATAATGTTGGGCATATCTGAATACTTATGGATGTTGGGCGTGTTGGACATCTGTAAAGTTTTCCCCGTTTGAGGTCGGAGGCATCTCTCATATAAGGAATCTTGGGCGCGGAACCCAAGGAATCTCGTTTCAACCACGGGGTAGTTGACGCCAGGGGCGTAAGGCATCTGAGGCTTTTTACCTCAGACATCTCATGTTTATTGTATGGAGTAAAGATTCTAGATTGGGTCACAGATTTAACATGTTGTAGAGACAGGTTTGTGATGTTGGGTCATAGATTTAATGTCTAGGGGTTTAATAGTAATGTTGGGGGTGACGGGATTAAACCTCATGGAGATACCCCATGTGTATTGGGATATCGGAATTGAACCACAAGGAGGTGTCATACATACCCTGTTTAGGAGACATGGATCAAAACTCACGTAATTCGATGTCGCAGTTTAAGGTCGTGTGACAAAACAGATCCATGCAATTTAACGTAATGTGGTAAGGACGATTGTGTCGCGGAAATAGCGTTAACGAATGATTGTGTGGGGCTTACACATATGGGGTGCCCGAATGTTTGGGGGTCCTATGCCAGGAGTGAAGTTTCATCCTAGGCGTGGAGTTTCATCCCATGGTGGTGGAAGATGGTGTAGGGCTTACGCATGGTAGATGCCCGTGGCAGGTTCTTCATCCCTCGGTGGTGGAGGAGATGGCATCTCATGATGATGGTATATGAGGCATCATGTGTTCATCACACAGGGTAAGAGGTGTCAATTTATCTCATGTCAGTCATACACGGGGCATCCTGTGTTCACCGCACAGGATAATGCTATAGTTTTACGTCATGTGTTGATGACGTTATCGTGCAGTCTAACGTCGTACGACTAAGACGTTGGGCTAGGCAGTTTTACGTCTTGCAGCTCGAACGTCATTGGGATCTGCACCCGGGGAGACGATTTCCAAGTAGGAGATAAATATTTGGCATATGGCCTCTCTATCGGGAAAAATTGACAGTTTCCCTTGATGATGCCACCTTCGGGGCTTACGTGTCTACTGCTCATGCACCTCTGGATGGAGCATGGCATAAACACTGTCGTGGAGGAGTGGAAAATAGGGGTCTCGACGTTAGGGTGTCAATGCTTAAGAGCAATAGGCATTAGGGTATCAATGCTTATGAGCAAAAGGTAGGGTTGTGGTTCAGGCTATGCTTGAAGCAAAAGGGGTGGACACACGGGTTGATGATATTGATCGCATGGGAATTTGGGGTGCAGATGAACCGGTTCTAGATGGGTATAGGGTCCTAGGGCACTCAACTTTCATGAAAGGGTGTTGGCCGAATGGAGGCACCATGGAAAGGACTGGTGGATGGGTTTTGCAAAGCTTAGGGGTTCGCAAAGGTTGGAGGCCTCGCGAAGGACAGGTGTCTCGCAAAGGTGCATCTTTCACGAAACAAGGTGACCCTGCCTCAAAGTAAAGTCTTAGTTCTCATAGGGGTGGTTTCGCGAAGGATAATTATCTCTTGAAACTCCAAGAGCCACAAAGGGTTTTCTTCTTTCGTGAAGGCTGAGGGGCTTCGTGAAAGGCATCTCTACCATGGTTTGAAGTACTCAGAAACCCATGGGAGGCTAGCTCACGAAAAATGGCTACCTTAGGAAATTCATCTCCTTTTGGGCTCACAAAGGTTAGAGTTCCACGAATTCAAAGCTTTGGTTGAAATTCCAAAGGTTGTGTCCCCTGAAAAGTTGGACATGGGATAGTATTTATAGGCCCAGTGGAGGCGAGGGCATCGGTTTCGTGAAAGATAATGGCTTCAACAAAAGATTATGACTTTCACGATGGGAGGGGTGTTCCATGAACATACATACGTTGCACGGAGGTTACCGCCTCAACCTCCACAGTCGGGTGACTTTCACGAACAGGCATATGCTGCGTGAAGGTAACTACCTCAAGTTCCGCGCGGCCAGTGAGCCTTGTGAGGCACCACCGTTCTCGAAGGTTAAAACCTTCACAAACACAGACCCTTAAATGGATTTTTGAGATGTCTTGACCTGGATGTGCTTCGAACCGATTGTGCCTTCCTCAACCTTTCTCATGACGTGTATTTTCGCATCAACAAATGCCCCCTTCGAATTTGATTCGACGAGGGAGGGGAGGGTCGCATTATGAGGGAAAACCATTGTAAACCGGTGATATGCGAGCCCTATTCATGAAACTCGACCTAACCCTGTGCCTATAAATAGAGGTGGGGCCCTGGGTGACCACGAGCTTTTCACGAAAGATAGGATGTTGTGGAAACAGGTTCGATTAACAAGTTTTCAAACGAACAAAACAGAACAGAAATAAGACGTTTCGGTTTACAAAGCCGAAAGAATAGAAAATGACTTGCAGGAAAGTAAATTGAACAGAGAGATTTACGTGGTTCAGACCACTTGGTCCTACTCCACGGCAAGAACACCACCACAATCTTTTATTATTATGCAAAACGAAACAGAAACAAAGCATACAATCAGAGAAGCAGCAAAGACAGACCACGCACGCGGACCACAGAAGCTATCCGAGAACGAAGACCTCCGCACCCCAAGAGCCAGTGGTGAATTCTGGTCAGAGTTAGTGCAGTACTCTTTCGAACTGGACAGACTCACGCAGGCAACCCCGACTCAAGAACAAGATCGACAAAGGAAAACAGAACATAAAACGCAAAGATTGCAAGAAAAATAAACGGGCTCACAACAAAGAAGCATCGAAAGCTATGAATCTCCGCCAGGGTTGAGGTTCTTATCTCCAGGATCATCTCCAAAGAACTCGCAAAAGAGTTCTCCAATGGGGATCACCGAAACAGCGTCGAGATGGCGGCATACAGGCGGCGGGTCACAGAACCAGCAGAGGTTCACCTCCTCTAGAACTCTCCCAGGGACGAAGAACCAAGCACTCGCACGGTAACCAGACGGTCGAATGAATTAAAGGCGAACAGAACCGAGGCGACGCCCTGACAGGCGCAAAAGACGAGGGTCACACGGCGCACAACGGACGGGCGGAAGAATCTCGAAGCAGGCAACGGTTCAACAAATCCCGAACAACCAACACACGTGGACGACAACGATCAAGCGGTCGGCGCGGATAGGATCACCAAAGAAACACAGACGGCAGAACTAGGGTCGTTAGATCGGCACTCATCAACGGTCAGAAAAGAGGTGTAACAACAGGATCGCCACGGTGGATGGGAGGCCGAACAACAAGCGGGCCAGAGCACAGAATCAGCCCAACAAACAAGCCCAGCAAACAAAACAGGCCACGGAACAAAAACAATATGCATAATAATAATAAAGAAAATAAAACCAATTTTGCATAGCAAAACCGAAAACAACATTTTAATATTTGAAAACCCATTTTCACAAATCTCCACCTTTTCAAAAATTAAAACCAAAAACAGATGGTGTTCTTGCAAATATCAAACCACTGATACAACCTATTACTAGTGCGAGCATATTCTCTATAACAGAAAAACCTAAGTCTACAAATGTTCACCCAGAATGAACATCACTTAGTATTTGTCGGTAGTGGCACATGTTCTACCCACACTACATTTCTACTATTAAACGGATTAAACATGCTCAGGAATATAAACTAAGCAACCAAAAAAATCAACAACCTTACCCAGCATTTACCATTGATTCAACCCAAACAGTTGATATGATATGCACCAACAACCTGAAATTCAAACAGCCTTTCCCGGGGGTAAAATACAATGGAAAAACATGAAATCGAATCAAAGCTTAAAAGAAAAAAAAACAATGCATCATTAATCAAAACAGTAGAAAACTAAACACAGTAATCACAGAACAGAAAACTGACAGGAGAATATCCTCTCCACCTAAGCCTGAACAGCTTAGACCAGCCCACACAGACCTTGTTTCTTAACCGCGATTCCTCCACAAAAACAAGTGGAGCCAGCCCTAAGAACGCAAGAAAAAAACTACAAGGAACCTATGTCTAGTTCTAACGAAGGGGCTGCTAGAAAACTAAAGGACTTCTGCAGTGTCAAAATCGGGACATACCACATTTGTCTGGGTCATACTATCCTTATTCTGTAAATTAGGACAGTAACGTTTAATGTGGCCGATATTACCACACTCAAACCACCGAAATCCTTTAAACCGGTTATTATCTTTCTTACCTTTGTTTTGCATCGGACCCTTAATGTACAACAGTTGGGGTTCACTCTTAACAGAACTAGACTCTTCTTTCAAACCATGCGTCTGAAGGTCACGGGATAAGACAGCTGACTTAACCTCCTCTAAGGTAATAGAATCCCGACCATACATCATAGAATCTCCTAATGAATTAAAAGAATCATCAAAAGAGGTTAACAAAATCAAAGTTTGATCCTCGTCTTTAACTTCAATATCAATATTTGTTAAGTCTAACAGAATTTTATTAAACTCATCTATATGAACATGCACAGAAGTACCGGGCGACACTTTAAAATTGTATAAACGCATTTTTTTTATACAGACGCCCCAACAGAGACTTCGTCATGTACAAATGTTCAAGTTTAACCCATATCGACTTAGCAGTGGTTTTATGTGCAACTTCACGCAAAACCTTATCACCTAGGGTTAACAAGAGCGTGCAGTGAGCCTTTTCCAACACAGTAAGGTCAACATCTACATAGGCAGTGGTGGACTGACCGTCAGCATCAACAGTTACAACAGGTTTTTTATTACCGTATAAAGCATCAGTCAAACCATTATGAACAAGCAAAGCACGTATTTTAACTCTCCACAAACTAAAGTCATTTTCTCCGTTAAACTTATCAACTTCAAATTTAACAGACATTGTAAAAAAAAGAAACGAATAGCACCCTCTGATACCACTTGTTGTGGGAACAGGTTCGATTAACAGGATTTCAAACGAACAAAACAGAACAGAAATAAGACGTTTTGGTTTACAAAGCTGGAAGAATAGAAAATGACTTGCAGGAAAGTAAATTGAACAGAGAGATTTATGTGGTTCGGACCACTTGGTCCTACTCCACGGTAAGAACACCATCACAATCTTTTATTATTATTCAAAACAAAACTGAAACAGAGCATACAATCAGAGAAGCAGCAAAGACAGACCACACACGTGGACCACAGAAGCTATCTGAGAACGAAGACCTCTGCACCCCAAGAGCCAGTGGTGAATTCTGGCTCGGAGTTAGTGCAGTACTCTTCCGAACTGGACGAACTCACGCACGCAACCCCGACTCAAGAACAAGATCAACAAAGGAAAACAGAACATACAACGCAAAGATTGCAAGAAAAAGAAACGGGCTCACAACAAAGAAGCACTGAAAGCTATGAATCTCCACCAGGGTTGAGGTTCTAATCTCCAGGATCGTCTCCACAGAACTCGCAAAAGAGTTCTCCACCGAGGATCACCGGAACGACGTCGAGATGGCGGCGTACAGGCGACGGGTCACAGAACCAGCAGAGGTTCACCTCCTCTAGAGCTCTCCCAGGGACGAAGAACCAATCACTCGCACGGTAACCAGACGGCCAAATGAATTAAAGGCGAACAGAACCGAGGCAACGCCCTGACAGGCACAACAGACGAGGGCCACGCGGCGCACAACGGACGGGCGGAAGAATCTCGAAGCAGGCAGCGGCTCAACAAATCCCGAACAACCAACACACGTGGATGGCAACGATCAAGCGGCCGGCGCGGATAGGATCACCGAAGAAACACAAACGGCAAAACTAGGGTCGTTAGATCGGCACTCATCAACGGTCAGAAAAGAGGCGTAACAACAGGATCGCCACAGTGGATGGGAGGCCGAACAACAAGCGGGCCAGAGCACAGAATCAGCCCAGCAAACAAAACAGGCCACGGAACAAAAACAATATGCATAATAATAATAAAGAAAATAAAACCAATTTTGCATGGCAAAACCGAAAACAACATTTTAATATTTGAAAACCCATTTTCACATAGGACAATTCTCTCTTTTCATGAAAATCTTGACCTTCGTGAGCGTTTTGCGACCTACGTCCTTATCGCTCGTGAAACTTCTAATCTTTTGTGAACAAAGTGCATCGCGACCATGCTTTCACGAAGCTGGTGGACAATTTTCGCGATACATTCATCACGAACCAGATCCTAAGGACTATTTTTTTTTAAATAGAACCCTTTTTTTAAAGGTTGTGGCTGAAGCATCAATTTATTATTTGAAAGCAAAGACCTCTTTAGACTGGGTAGAGGGAGACTCATTACATAGCCCGAAGGCCCAAGGCCAAGTGGCCTGAATACAAAACTTGAAAGCCCATTTTTTTGGCCCAAATGACCCCTCGGTGAACAGTACTGCTACAGTACTCGCGCTGCTACAGTACATCCACCGCTACAGTACCTGCTACAGTGTTGCCACTGCTACAGTTTCGTCGCTGCGACAGTGTCCTGCTACAGTAACCCGGAAATTTGCCCCTGCCCGGATTTGATCCTGGGTCTTTTGGATGCCAAGCAGGAGCCTGTACCACTAGGGTACAGGCTCGTTGGCCCCTAAGGACTTTTTATGTTTTAAAAGATAGTCGTCGAGGGTGCTGAGGATTTTGTTGATCGACGAAGGGAGATGGGTGACAACCTTATGATCAGGGAGAGCATTAGAGTGGTGTTGAATCACGACACTCTTACTGAATTATTGACAGAGGCGTAGCAACAATACTCATTGTGCAAGAGGCTGCCATTATATGGTTTGGGGCTGAGGGACGATGTGTTCATCCCCAATGATGACTAAAACAAACCCGTTTATTAGTTCAGGAGCACATCTCGACAGTACCAGTGGCACGGAGTTTTTGGGGGTTACATTATGAAGGACCACGCATCGCTCACTGCTCATTCATTGTGGAACCCACTGAAGAACATCAACAGGGAGGCATTGGGTGAAGAAACATCCCCTCCACAATATGAGACAATTCTCAAGGCGAACTTGACGGACAATCTCAAAGGCTGGAATGATGAATGGGACTTGCGTCAAGGCGGCGACTTTACATATGTAGACCTGGACATACTGAGTATATCAATCATGTCACGAATTTGAGGTGGAGCTGAAGCGGGTCGGGCTTTATGAGGCAGCATGGATCTCACAATTTCATGTCTACCATCACCAGGACATCATGTCATAGTTGTTGAGCATTTGGTCACTGGGAACCAACACATTCCACCTACATCATGGAGAGGTCGACATTGGTTTTGGGGATTTCTACCACATTGTGAAGATTCTCATCCAAGGGGAGATGTATGATGTGTTTCTCTCAGTCGAGGATGTCTAAGATGGCCAGGAACAGATGTCGACAACCAGGAAAGAGCTTTCTTCTTTCACTAAGACTGACAGGCTTCACGAATGGAATCGCTGCCATGGTCTGAAGTACTTAGGAACTCATGGGAGGCGGCTCACGAAAGATGGCTAACTTGGAAAATCCATCTCCTATGGCTTACGAAGGTTAGAATTCACCAAATTCAGAGCTTTTGCTGGAATTCTAAAGGTTGTGTCCCCTGAAAAGTCAAACATGGGGAGGTATTTATAGGCCCAATGGAGCCGAGGACATCAGTTTCACGAAAGATAACAAATTTCACGAAAGATTATGACTTTCGAGATGGGAGGAGCGTTCTGTAAACAGACATACGTTGCGCGAAAGGTTACCACCACAACCTTCGCAGCCGGGTGACTTCCACGAACAGGCATACGTTGCGTGGAGGTTATCGCCTCCAGGTTCGCACGACCAATGAGCCTTGCGAGGCGCCACCGTTTGTGAGGGTTTTAACCTTCGTGAACACAAATGCTTAAGCAGATTTTTGAGTTGTTTTGATCCAGATATGCTTCGAACTGACCGTGCCTTCCTCAGCCTCTCATGACATGTATTTCGGTATGCACTAACTCACCACAATACAAAATGGATCACAATGATGTCCACTTTGAGTCATTTGATGACAATGAAAATATTTTTCAACCAGGGTAATCCAGTTAGAAAGATACACGTGATTAAAAAATTGAAATGCGACTTAAGAATTCTTAAAATCAAGGTTTTTAAGATTCATTATTTGGAAGAACATACTCAACAACTTGACATTCATCAAATTTTGTAATATGCAAAACTAGATAAAAAAGGATGTTATAATCACCTTTAACTACAATATCATATCAACAAGACCATAATACAAATGTAGTCCAATACTTGAAAAAAAACGTAAAGATCAATTTTACCAAGACATTATATCATTTTCACAGGCTATGCTCTTCTCTCATCGTCTCTAAGAATCGTCTCACATAACCTTTTGGATAGACCATTCTCCCTTGCAAATTTAAGTGGTAGAAACTGAAGCAACAAACAAAGCAGTATCATAAAGATGCAACAATTTCCAATCATATACTTACAAATTTTGATTTCATAACATTTTTAGTATTCAAAATGTTTTTAAAACATGGATGTTTGGGTTGGGTTGGAAAAGATGCAGTTGTCGCTTAGCGTTGAATACTATCTTCCTGCTCCTTAGCTCCCCTTTCAAACACTTCGAAAGAGCATATGAGGAGTATCAAAATCTAAATATTCTACATTCTGTTAGTTTAGAACACTTGTTCCAAGAGCTTTCATTAGAACTCATCTTTTTTATAAGTTGCAAATATCTTGCCAACTTAAAGAGTCGCCATATCCTTTCACTATTCTTTGCACGTTGTTCACTCTTCTGATATATAAGTTGATGTATGTCATGTTTCTACTGATAATCATCATGTGATTTTGAAATTTTTTCAGCAACTGTATGTGTATGAGTCTTGGATAAAGAATTTCATTGGTAAACAGCACAATTATATTTCAAAGAGTCGTAAATTTTAAACAAAATCTGACCATAAATATTGGAAATAGGTTTTGCCCCGTTCTTAACAAGCTCAAGTCTCAAATGGTCAACGATTTTCAGGTCATCGGCAAGGACCAATTTCTGCCAACCTCATCCAATGTGAACACTACTATTGTCCTTGTGGTTTTGTAGTATTACAGCCCATGTTCTCCCCTTCTCGTCTTTGAGAACTATCTCACATAACCTTTTACATAGGTCATTATTTCTTGAAAATTGAGGTGGTAGATACTAAAGGAACAAATAAATTTTCAAAAAAGTCATCACAGCAACTCATGCACTGCATGAAGATGCAGTATTTCGAAGCATTTACTTACAAATCTTGATTTCTCGATATCAACATGAGTCAAAATGCGCACAAAACTAGGATGATTGAGATGGATTGGAAAGTATAATGAGCATGAAAATTTAAATCTTGGGCATTCTACTTGTTCAGAAAATCTGGCAAAAGATTTTTCATTGCATCTAGAGTGTGTGGTCAGTCATTTCTTTCTATGTTGTGATTTTTCTGTAAAAAACAAGTATTTTATAAAATGTGTTTAAATAAATAGCACAGTTGACAGAGTTTGAGTTATTTCTACTATGTTTTGTTATTTAGGGGATCATAGGGATTCAGGATATTATTGTGACAAGAATGATTACTGAGATATAAAGCATGGAATCTCAGAATATGTCTTGCATAGAAAAATGAAAAATGGCATCATCTCATACTCACTGCACTTAAAACATTCATGAACTGAAAATTTTAAGAATTAATTGTTCTACTGTTTTCATTTAAAAAACCTTAAACCTATGTCTCATCAGACTTAGGATGAGATAAATGTCCTATGTTTTTTGTTGAACAATTGCATGATTCTCCCCCTTCACAGCACTTCCAGACTCTTCAAGGGAAAAACATCAGATACAGAAATCTCAGTAAAAATAAATACAATGCAACATCAGAAGATATAAAATGGGACAACATGAAACAAAGCAATTAACACAAACAGTATGCAGAATAAAGGAATGCAGGCAAGGGAGGCATGACGTGGTTTACCAGAAAAAATCTGCAGCGCCTTGAACTCGACATCTGAATCATCTTCCACCACAATACGTGTTGCTTCTTCCCTAAGATCGTCAAATTGCGGATACACATGCTCGTAGACATTAAGACCATACACCCTGACATCGAAGGGTGTCTAGTATTCGATGTCAGTGTGTATGAACTTAGTGCATGCGAGCGTGTGTATCTGTGATCTGGAAATCCCGGGGAAAAGCGGCGCGTCAATCTCATCCGATTGTGGTGGAAGATGATTCGGATGTTGAGGGCGTTGCTTGGGCTAGGGCAACCAGAGGCCAGGGGGGCAACCAACCGCACCTCTTTACTCTTGCTGGCAACCCACACGCGGTGATGGCTTCTTGCAGTGCTTCATCCCACCGCACCTCCCCACCCTGCCTCCTCCTACACCTCGCTTTTGTCTCTTTCGCCTGATCTACTTCCACAAGCACCCCTCTGACACCCGCTTCGCACGCGCAATCTCCAGCCACGCCACCTAAATCTCTTGCCCGCGCAATCTCATGCACTTACCTAACATACACCTTCTCCTCCAACGCTACCCTAAACTGTTCCGCCCTAACCCTAATATCCAATTCCATCGTTGCTCTCCCGCACGCTCCTGTTGGTGGGTGGACTCGCCACTGAATCGTCTTCTCTCGCACGCTCCTGTGAATCGGCGATCTCACCCTGACGCCCCCTCCCGCACTCCTAGTTCCCGTGAATCCGCGATCTCCTCTGCTCTTGCCCGACGCCCCCGCCCGCAGTCCCAGTGCATCCTGTTTCTTCAATCCAAATCGACTGATTTTGGTGCTTGGTTAATTTTTATTCTGTTTTTTAATTATTTCATCATTTCTATTTTTTATTTTTATTAATTGTTTTGTTTAATTGTTAAGAATGGTATGAATGAATTGCAAATTTACCCCTATTTCATTTGTATTATTTTCAATTTGATATTTGTTTTTCATAGATAATTAGAGTTTTTTTTGTGATCAATTTTTAAATTATCTGAATTGCAAATTTATCTTTGTCTTTAACCTCTCAATTGCAATTTTTCTATTTCAATTGTAATTTATGTTTTGTCTCTTGGTAATTAGTATTTTTTATAATCATTTTTAATTATCATTTTTTATTAATTGTTTTGTTTATTTTTCAGACATTATCTAAATTGCAGATTAGTGGGCGTCTTGCGCGCCTCAACTGTAATTTTCTCATATCAATTGCAATTTGCGATTTTTCCATAGTTAATTAGTATTGTTTTATAATCATTTTTAATTATCATTTTTATTTTATTTATTTTTATTAATTGTTCTGTTTAATTTTTATAAATTATATAAAATTGTAGATTCATTGTTTTGTCCTTCTCATTTGTAATTTTCAATTTGTTGATAGTTGATTAGTTTCACATTTATATTTCATTTATTTTATGATTAATTAATTTGAAGATCGCATTACTTGATTGGTTTATCAGTTTTATGAATAATCAATTTTGATTTACACACTTATCTTCATAATCATCCATACAATTTTCATATTATGTCAAACCGTATTTCAACCATCTATTATAAAATATATTAGATTATAAAGATTTCAAAAAAAAATAGAAAATGAAAATACAAATAGCACACTTTTAAAATAAAAAGAAAACTAAAATGCATTTCGTTTTAGATAATATTTTTTTCTTTCATTTTTTAACACATGTTAGAAGTTATATGATTTAAAGCCTTGTTTGACATTCTTTTTTAGTAGTTTTTCAAGCAATACGAGTGTAGTTTTAAACATATATTTTTGTCTTGTTTTTTTTTTTACATTTCAATACTATGCAGGCCAACATATGAATTTTTCCGCATGTAGAATGAAATCATTTTTTAAAGTCCATTGTAATGCGAGTTTAGATGGATTTCTAATTTTAGGACTGCGAAGTATGTGCTCTGATTTGGTTCACTCCAGTGTAATCCTTTAAACATACAAATTTAAAGGACAACATTTTTATAATTTGTCTTGGGCAGCAAGATTGTCTGGGTCAGTCCTACCTCCAGGCGTCGCCCGTTTATGGCCACTTGAAAAGGTTTCCCGGAGGAGCTTCGCAGCACTCTGGTCTTGCATTGATCCTGGCGATCGAGGTCGCCCCCAAGTATTTCGTGAAGAAAGCAATCAGAATCAACTACAACCAGATATGTAGATGAGTGATTAAATCTAGTCGAGCAAAGGATGGAGGGAAAGAGGGTAGGAGGGAGGGTTACGAAATCATGGAGGAAACTTGGAAGGAGGGGCTTGAAGAAGTGATGCTTGTTTAAGAGTCCTTTTAGGTCTACCTCAATCTCTTTTAATAAATGAATTTATCATTAACCTTACGATATCAATAAGTGCATCCATGAGTCTTCTTTTAACATGTCCAAACCATCTTAATCTAGTCTCGATCATCGTTTCGCTTATCAGAGTCACTCCAATTTTATCCTGAACACATTCATTTCTAAACTTATTTGTCTTAGTATGTCCACTTGTCACCCAAATGGCCCGAAGACTTTCATTTTTATTGATTTTTGATAACCTCTCTTTCAATGGATGAGGGGGAACCCTTACATGGCTCGTAAGCTTAGAGATTACATGGTTCGTAGGCTTAAGAGATTACATGACCCGAAGGTCTTAGGGAATTTAACCAGACTAAAACTACAAGGAACCGCCCTCCCCAACATCTGCATCGTGATGGTAGCTCTCCACCTTCGCGTGGTCGTCTGGCTAGGCTTCTCGTGCAAGCACGGGCTAGTCCTGATGGTGCAGCTATACTCTCTCATTCTTCCAACACCCGTTACCGCATGGAATAGTTTGTGAAGTGCCCTTTGGTGTGTTCTTGTCAACGAAAAAATTCAATGTATAATCTTGGAGACATAGGTGATGGATTGGAGTTTCCACAAAATACATGAAGAAAGGTGTTGCTCATACACTTAGGGTAATGGAATTGGAGTTGTTGATACTTAAATACCTGGCTGGACATATTTAAGTAGCTGTCTAAAAATTACACAATTGTTGAATTTATCATCATGTTAATGACTAGTGCCAAAGCTTGGAAGCGGTGTCTACAATAATCACTTCCGAAGTTAAACAACTAAGAAAAGTGGGTTGTTGAACCTTATATTGGACGACTTTTAGAGCTGTTATTTAAATGATCAAAATCTGATTCAAAGTTGAGGAGAAGCTAACCTACATGCGAAGAACCCATCTTGAAGTACATTTCATTTTGGTTGTTGTATTTGATGCATATAAACTCTTGGACGAAGGTTGGAGATAGCCTGAGATGAATTGGATGTGCCTCAAATTCAAATCCAAGTATTTTGGAATTTCAATACAAAAATCAGAAAGAATGGCTATGTCTTGAATCCAACATACGTGTTATCCAGGCCAACGTATGTCTCATCAGGCTCCAATGTAGGTGTCATCCTTTTAGTGTGGTTGTGACACAGACCAATGTGCATGTGACTAAGTGTCAACGTATGTGTAATGCGTTGGAGTTGGTGCTCTAAAACCAACTTATGTGCACTTTATGGTAACTTTTATTCATTGTTTTGAATATTAATAAACTCTTGATCACATCGTGATTGTTCTTCTGCGTAACATAATATGTGATAACGTCTTAAGAGTAGCTTTTTCACTAAAAGGTCATAACATTTTTCCGCTATGATGAGAACCTAAAAGTACCACGATGGTATTCTTAAATTTATGTTCTATAGCTGGATAAAATCATTTGAGAGATACAAATGATACATGCAATCAGGGGTAGAGACTCATAGGACTTTTAGACACCTTCTCATGGTGTATGCCCTTGGAAATATCCAATGTAGGGAATTATGAGAACGGGACCCGCAGATAGGGAATCCACATTTATATGTGTTGGATGTTCCAATATGCAGATGTGTGTATTGATCCTTAAGACTTTAAAATTATTATTAATGGGTATTATTAGTTGCTTACCTTGATGTATTGACAAAAACTGTGGCAACATATGTTCGCGGTGAGGTGGGATACGTTGGGTGCATCATGAGTAATATTTCATTAATGAATAATGCGAGAAATGATTTATCCCTTATTTAACGGAAGTTAATATTTTATGACCCTTTGATGAAAATGATATAGTCTAAATAAATCCATGACCATGGTGTTCTATAAACAAGTTTGATTTCTGGAAAGTCAAAGAAAGAGACGTTGAGCACATAGGATGACGACACCAGCATGAAACCTGCTTGATTAGAGATATCACGGTAAATAGATTATATTATATAGTAAGCATCCATATGAGGTGTTGTGTCATTGCGGCATTAAATTCTTTCTCTATGGGTGTCTTGACGTGTTATTAAATGTTAACCTTGGACTTTATGTTGTTTTGCCTAATGCCACTGAGAAAGGGGCCTAGAGGGTCACACACTAAGTGTATCCAGAATCATAGTCAAATAAATATATTATTATTTACTATTTAACAAGTTGAATAAATATTATTTTCACTCATGGTTTAATAATTATTCATGTTTTATTGATCACATATATTCTGTCACCAGTCATTCGAGACAATATTATGTGAGCAGAATATTTAATAAATATTTATTTTTCTATTTAATGAATATAATATTTATTTATTTATTGGAGAATAATGCAGTGGTATTTATTTGTTAAATAAAGAGTCGTTATTCAAGACCTGATAAATATTATGGAGGAATGACGAATTGGGTCTAATGGTTCAGTAGGAAATAATAAATATTGAATATTATTTGAATAAATAATATTTAATTTAATTCATGAGTTTAGTGCATGTCAAGAAATAATAACAATATTGTTGTTGTTATAGACAGGAGGTTCCAAATATTATGGAAATAATAAGGGTGCATGTTAAATTATTATTTTCTAACCCTAGCGGTATATAAACCCAATTATATTATTTTCTTAAGAGAGTCAATTCATTTGTTGTGCACAACGAGATCAAGAGAGAATCCTCTCAAAGCCCTATAGAGATCCCTCTCCAAGAACTCTCTCAAGAACCAAGAATGATCCTCCTCCACCACTCTCAAGTCTAGAGAGATCGAAGAGAACCCTTCCTTGAAGCGGTTCTCAGTGCAATCAAAGGCGAATGACGCAAGCATTAGGATCTACCGTACTATCACTTGAAGATTCTAATCACTCATCTACATATCTGACTGTAGTTGATTTCAATTGATTTCTTCACGAAATACTTGGGGGCGACCCCGATCGCCAGGATCAATGCAAGACCAGAGTGCTGCGAAGCTCCCCCGGAAAACCTTTTCAAGTGGCCATAAACGAGCGACGCCTGGAGGTAGTATTGACCCATACAATCTTGCTGCCCGAGACAAATTATAAAAATGTTGTCCTTTAAATTTGTATGTTTAAAGGATTACACTGGAGTGAACCAAATCAGAGCACAGACTTCGCAGTCCTAAAAATAGAAATCCATCTAAACTCACATTACAACGGACTTTAAAAAATAATTTCATTCCACATGCGGACAAATTCATATGTTGGCCTGCATAGTATTAAAATGTAAAAAAAAACAAGACAAAAATATATGTTTAAAACTACACTTGTATTGCTTAAAAAACTACTAAAAAAAAGGTCAAACAAGTCTTTAAATCGTATAACTTCTAACATGTGTTAAAAAAATGAAAGAAAAAAATATTATCTAAAACCAAATGCATTTTAGTTTTCTTTTTATTTTAAAAGTGTGTTATTTATATTTTCATTTTCTAATTTTTTTGAAATCTATATAATCTAATATATTTTATAATAAATGGTTGAAATACGGTTTGACATAATATGAAAATTGTATGGATGATTATAAAGATAAGTGTGTAAATCAAAATTGATTATTCATAAAACTGATAAACCAATCAAGTAATGCGATCTTCAAATTAATTAATCATAAAATAAATGAAATATAAATGTGAAACTAATCAACTATCGACAAATTGAAAATTACAAATGAGAAGGAAAAAACAATGAATTTACAGTTTTATATAATTTATAAAAATTAAACAGAACAATTAATAAAAATAATAAAATAAAAATGATAACTAAAAATGATTATAAAACAATACTAATTAACTATGGAAAAATCGCAAATTGCAATTGATATGAGAACAGTTGAGACGAGCAAGACGTCAACTAATCCACAATTTAGATAATGTCTGAAAAATAAACAAAACAATTAATAAAAAATGATAATTAAAAATGATTATAAAAAATACTAATTACCTAGAGACAAAACAAAAATTACAATTGAAATAGAAAAATTGCAATTGAGAGGTTAAAGACAAAGATAAATTTGCAATTCAGATAATTTCTGAAAATCAAAAAAAATGATAATTAAAAATTGATCATAAAAAAACTCTAATTACCTATGAAAAACAAATATCAAATTGAAAATAATACATATGAAATAGAGGCAAATTTGCAATTCATTCATACCATTCTTAACAATTAAACAAAACAATTAATAAAAATAAAAAATAGAAATGATGAAATAATTAAAAAACAGAATAAAAATTAACCAAGCACCAAAATCAGTCGATTTGGATTGAAGAAACAGGATGCACCGGGAGTGCGGGCGGGGGCGTTGGGATGAGACCAGAGGAGATCGTCGATTCACAGGAGCGTGCGGGAGAAGACGATTCAGTGGCGAGTCCACCCACCAACAGGAGCGTGCGGGAGAGCAACGGTAGAATTGGATATTAGGGTTAGGGCGAAACAGTTTAGGGTAGCGTTGGCGGAGAAGGCGTATGTGAGGCAAGTGCATGAGATTGCGCGGGCAGGAGATTTAGGTGGCGTGGCCGGAGATCGCGCGTGCGAAGCAGGTGTCAGAGGGGTGCTTGTGGAAGTAGATCAGGCGAAAGAGACACAAAAGCGAGGTGTAGGAGGAGGCAGGGTGGCGAGGTGCGGTGGGATGAGGCACTGCAAGAAGCCATCACCGCGTGTGGGTTGCCAACAAGAGTGAAGAGGTGCGGCTGGTTGCCCCCTGGCCTCTGGTTGCCCTAGCCCAAGCAGCTCCCTCAACATCTGAATCATCTTCCACCACAATCGGATGAGATTGACGCGCCGCTTCTTCCCCGGGATTGCCAGATCGCGGATACACACGCTCACAGGCACTAAGGTCATACACACTGACATCGAATACCAGACACCCTTCGATGTCAGGGTATATGGTCTTAGTGTCTACGAGCATGTGTATCCGCAATCTGACGATCTTAGGGAAGAAGCAACACGTATTGTGGTGGAAGATGATTGAGATGTCGAGTTCAAAGCACTACAGATTTTTCTGGTAAACTACGTCATGTCTCCCTTGCCTGCATTCCTTTATTCTGCATATTGTTTGTGTTAATTGCTTTGTTTCATGTTGTCTCATTTTATATCTTCTGATGTTGCATTGTATTTATTTTTACTGGGATTTCTGTATCTCTTGTTTTTCCCTTAAAGAGTCTGGAAGTGTTGTGAAGGGGGAGAATCTTGCAATTGTTCAGCCAAAAACTTAAGACATTTATCTCATCTCAAGTCTGATGAGACACAGGTTTAAGATTTTTTAAATGAAAACAGTAGAACAATTAATTCTTAAAATTTTCAGTTCATGAATGTTTTAAGTGCAGTGAGTATGGGATAATGTCATTTTTCATTTTTCTATGCAAGGCATATTCTTAGGTTTCATGCTTTATATCTCAGTAATCATTCTTGTCGCAATAATATCCTGAATCCCTATGATCCCCGAAATAACAAAACATGGTAGAAATAACTCAAATTCGGCCAACTGTGCTATTTATTTAAACACATTTTATAAAATACTTGTTTTTTACATAAAAATCACAACATAGAAAGAAATGACTGACCACACACTCTAGATGCAATGAAAAATCTTTTGCCAGATTTTCTGAACAAGCAGAATGCCCAAGATTTAAATTTTCATGCTCATTATACTTTCTTTTTCTTGTTAAAGTGTCTGAGCAAACAATGAAGAAGCATGAATGCATTATTCATATCAAAGCAATAGCTACCTCTTTCCCAAGCCATCTCAATCATCCTAGTTTTGTGCGCATTTTGACTCATGTTGATATCGAGAAATCAAGATTTGTAAGTAAATGCTTTGAAATATTGCATCTTCATGCAGTGCATGAGTTGTTATGGTGACTTTTTTGAAAATTTATTTGTTCCTTCAGTATCTACCACATCAATTTTCAAGAAATAATGGCCTATGTAAAAGGTTATTTGAGATAGTTCTCAAATACGAGGAGGGAACATGGGGTGTAATACTACAAAACCACAAGGACAATAGTAGTGTTCACATTGGATGAGGTTGGCAGAAATTGGTCCTTGTCGATGACCTGAAAATCATTGATCATTTGATACTTGAGCTTGTTAAGAACGGGGCAAAGCCTATTTCCAATATTTATGGTGAGATTTTGTTTAAAATTCACGACTCTTTGAAATATAATTGTGCGGTTTACCAATGAAATTCTTTATCCAAGACTCATACACATACAGTTGCTGAAAAAATTTCAAAATCACATGGTGATTATCAGTAGAAACATGGCATACATCTACTTATATCTCAGAAGAGTGAAAAACATGCAAAGAATAGTGAAAGGATATGGCGACTCTTTAAGTTGGCAAGATATTTGCAACTTATAAAAATGATGAGTTCTAATGAAAGCTCTTGGAACAAGTGTTCTAAACTAACAGAATGTAGAATATTTAGATTTTGATACTCCTCATATGTTCTTTCGAAGTGTTTGAAAGGGGAGCTAAGGAGCAGGAAGATAGTATTCAGCAACAAGCGGCAGCTGCATCTTTTCCAAGCCAACCAAAACATCCATGTTTTAAACACATTTTGAATACTAAAAATGTTATGAAATCAAAATTTGTAAGTATATAATTGGAAATTGTTGCATCTTTATGATATTGCTTTGTTTGTTGCTTCAGTTTCTACCACTTAAATTTGCAAGGGAGAATGGTCTATCCAAAAGGTCATGTGAGACGATTCTTAGAGACGATGAGAGAAGAACATAGCTTGTGAAAATGATATAATGTCTTGGTAAAATTGATCTTTAAGTTTTTTTTTTCAAGTATTGGACTACATTTGTATTATGGTCTCATTGATATGATATTGTAGTTAAAGGTGATTATAACATCCTTTTTTATCTAGTTTTGCATATTACAAAATTTGATGAATGTCAAGTTGTTGAGTATGTTCTTCCAAATAATGAATCTTGAAAACCTTGATTTTAAGAATTCTTAAGTCGCATTTCAATTCTTTAATCACGTGTATCTTTCTAATTGGATTACTCTGGTTGAAAAATATTTTCATTGGCATCAAATGACTCAAAGTGGACATCATTGTGATCCATTTTGTATTGTGGTGAGTTAGTGCATACCGAAATACATGTCATGAGAGGCTGAGGAAGGCACGGTCAGTTCAAAGCATATCTGGATCAAAACAGCTCAAAAATATGCTTAAGCATTTGCGTTCACGAAGGTTAAAACCTTCATAAATGATGGCGCCTCGCAAGGCTCATTGGTTGTGCGAACCTGGAGGTGATAACCTCCACGCAACGTATGCTTGTTCGTCACCCGGCTGCGAAGGTTGTGGTGGTAACCTTTCGCGCAACGTATGTCTGTTTACAGAAGGCTCCTCCCATCTCGAAAGTCATAATCTTTCGTGAAAGTTGTTGTCTTTCGTGAAACTTATGTCCTCAGCTCCATTAGGCCTATAAATACCTCCCCATGTTTGACTTTTCAGGGGACACAACCTTTAGAATTCCCGCAAAAGCTCTGAATTTGCTGAATTCTAACCTTCGTAAGCCATGGGAGATGGATTTTCCAAGTTAGTCATCTTTCGTGAGCCGCCTCCCATGAGTTCCTGAGTACTTCAGACCATGGCAAAGATGTCATTCGCGAAGCCTGACAGTCTTAGTGAAAGAAGAAAACTCTTTCCCGGTTGTCGACATCTGCTCCTGGCCATCTTAGACATCCTCAGCTGGGAGAAACACATCATACATCTCCCCTTGTATGAGAATCTTCACAATGTGGTAGAAATCCCAAAAACCAATGTCGACCTCTTCATGATGTAGGTGGAATGTGTTTGTTCCTAGTGACCAAATGCTCAGCAACTATGACATGATGTCCTGGTGACGGTAGACATGAGACTCTAATACCATTTTGTCACGAACCAGGCCAGGTCGCCACCCGACCCGGCGTCCGACCCGGTCCGCGACATGGCCCGAAGGGCGTTCCCGATCCCCACGGGCTGGCACAAGTGTCTGGGTATCAAAAATAAAACATGGGAACGATTTACCCAAATTAAACATCTTGAAATGAACAACAAAAACTAAAAATTCAGATCGAATAAATTCAATCAAACATACCCTTAACAACTTTCAAATTTAATGATTTACAATGTTACACAAAACCACAAAATACTACGACAGAGGAGTAACAAAACTCTATAACAAACCCTCCACGCTACAAGAGAGGTGCAACATCCACAAGCTACGACTAAGGACCTGCATGGGAAGGCCACTAACAACTCGAACCACCATCGCTGAGCACGATGTCACAACTTGGAATACACAAGAAACAAGGTCTACATACACCCGAAGGTGTATGCAGGGTGTGAGCGAAAGGCCCAGTAGGATGTCACCCAATGAAAAGATTTCATGCCACAACATCCAAGAGACAATTTAATGTGCTTATTCAAAATTATACTTTCAAAACGCTTTTAAAATAAAACATTTACAAACTAAATGCTAAAAGAAAACACTAAGAGAAACCATTTCACGAACACTACTTTAAAGAGGAAGAGAAAAAAATTCATTAAGCACACACACACATACTGACACACGCACACACAAGTGATCCTCCATATGCCGACATAAGGCACCACGTCATGGATGGTAGAGCAATATGGGTAAATCCTCCAAGGTTCTTCTAACTCGAGTGGGACCCCTAGAACCTCGTGTCTCTGTGAAACGTGGCTTAAAAACCACAACCCTCAGCAAACGTGGCTTAAAAGACCACGACCCTCAGAAAACATGGCTTAGAATACCACGACCCTCAGTAGTTCACATGTTTAGTTAGTGTTGCAATCGTCAATCCAACTAAGTGAAACAGGGACGATACCACTCCGGATCACTAGCGCACTAGTTCTAGTCCTCCCACCTAGATACTCGGGGTTTTTTCTTGTGCTCAATCAAGTTCCACATTCACATAGTACATTTTTTTCTCATATCACAGACCAAACAAGATATTGCAAACAAAAGTCACCATTTGCATACCCAAACAACATTTCAAAAACTCACGCACGCCAAAATATCTTTCCAAAAATATATATGTCGTTACGTAATCATTTCACAAATCCCCATTTGGCAACACTCAAAGAACATAAACAATTCGCACAACTTAGAAAGCATTATTTAAATAACGCAACAAGGTCTGACACAAATAAACACACCCAATTGCAAACAAGAGAGTCGTTCAAACCACTCGCTTAATAAATTGTCCTTAAAACTAGTTTCACACCAACTACACAATTATCTGAACTGCACCTCTAATAAAACACCACCAAGCGACGTAAAAAGGGTTTTTCACTAAAAACATGACTCATTTTACATAAAAAAATACTACTTTAAAAACGAATGTTTATTCAACTGATTAAAAAAATACCACTTTCACACCATCTAAATAAGTCAACAAATCATTTGAGCTATCTCTGAAATCGTTTCAAGAAAACCCAAGAAGACTCCACACCAAAAACCGCTTTGAAGAAGCCACCATTATTTACAAGACACCATTTTTTTCACAAAAACAAACCAAGCCAACACGCTTAAAATGATTCGCTACACATTAAAAATCCACATTTAGACATACACAACTCAATTACCCTTAAAAACTAAGTTCGCACCAACCAAACATCACCTAGAACCCAACTTGAAAACATTGTACCAAAACAACACAGATGTTTACGTGCAAAGACCATTTTAAAATCAATTTCACACTCAACTATCTAAAACATCAATTGCACCATATGAACAATTGAGTAAACAATTTTAGGGTTTAACTCAATAAGGTCGAAATGAAAAACATATCATTTCTAAAGAAAGTGAAATTTTCATAATGCGTGCATGTCAAATAATTTTTTTTTAAACGCGTTTCGCACAACCTATAAAGCACGACCAACCATTTATACAACAAAAAAAACATATAAACAACAAGACCATACTATTTCGGAAATTCGATTTCATCAAACGAGCATGTCAAACCATTTTAAACATAGATCGCATCACTCAATTAAATCATAAAACATATTAAACTAACTAAACAACCAAATTAAATTATCTAAAGGATGTAAGGCATGGAACCACCTACCTCGGGTGTCGAAGACCCCAACACTCGGCGCGAAACTTCAATCGCTTGTCGTTTGCACCACATAGAACCTAATGTGAACCCGCAAACATGAATCCGAATCCGAACCGAAAACTTCAAGTCAAAACCCCCAAAATCAGAACATAAACCCGCTGGAAAAAAAAACAACAAAACTCAAAAGAAAGAAGGAGAAAAGCAGCAAGGAGAAAGACATAACCCAGGGTAGGGGCCGACGCCGGTGACCACCGGACAGCAGCATGCCGGAGGAGGAAACCAGCGGTGTGCGCAAGTGGAGGCTGGCGGGTTCGTTCCGACAGAGGATCAGGGGCGGGTTCGAGCAGGCGGACCGGGAGGGTGACGTTGTGGCGGCTGGCTGGGTGGAGCTGGGAGGGGTGCGCTGGGTAGAGGGTGGGGTGCAGCGCGCAGGGTGGATCCGGGAGGAGGCAACACTGGATGGAGGTGCGGCGCGGCGGGCTGGTGGCCGAACGGCAGGGGCGGCGCGGCGGGCTGATGGCCGAACGGCAGGGGCGGCGCAGCAGGGTTCCAAGGGGCCCGGCGCAAAGTGGAGGAGGGGTATGGGAGTTCGGCGGCCAGCCGTGGAGGGGGCGACGGCGCGACGGGGAGGGCCGGACAGGGAGGTGCGGTCCAGGTGAGTCCAGGGGAGAGGAGTTTCAGTGCAACGGGAAATGGGGGAGGAGGATCGGCAGCTCGAAGAGGAGCAGGGCGCCGTGCCCGCTGGTCGGCCGGGAGGGTGGCGCGCACCAAGGCCAGGGACGGTGTGCGACGGCGGATGGTCCAGGGAGTAAGGGAGGGGAGTGCGGCGCAAAAGAGATGTAGGGTTTGGAGGGTTGGGGCGCGACGGGTTGGAGAGAAAGGGGCAAGGGGGAAGAGAAAAAAGAAAAGGAAAGTAAATAAGATAAAGAAAGGAGGGAAAAAATAATAAAATAAAGACCCTAAAAAAATCAACATAAATATATTAACCATGCCAATTTGTAATGATAATAAAAAAAATAGTGATAATTATAATAATAATAATGATAAATAAATTGACAAGAATAATGATAATATTAATAATCATAATCATAATAATAATTGTAATAACCTTAACTTGATGTTAACGAACATAATAAACTTGACAAAATTTAATAAAAAGTTAATAATAATAGTCCTATTAGTAAACACAGCGAACATAATAATAATAACAATAAGATAATAACAAACTTAATAAACAAAATAATAAACTATACAATAATCAACTTAATAAAATGATGTTTATAAAAATAATACTCTCAATTAAGTTACTATCCAAGGTAGTAATAATAACATTCTCAAGTGACATTATTATTATTATTATTATTATTATTATTATTATTATTATTATTATTATTATTATTATTATTATTATTATTATTATTATTATTATTATTAAATACATGCTTAATTAATTCTATTTCATTAATTGACTATCGGGCAGGGCATGCGGTGAATCGGGGGAGGTCGCACGGCAATCCAAGCGAGGTCGCGCGGCTTCGACCGTGGTGCGCTAGACACAGTCAAGGATAAAACACGCGTTTTAAAATAAGAACTTCAAAATTTTAAAATCGGGCTTCAACCCGGACTACCCGATGCCCAGAGAAAGAAAAAAAATTAAAATAACTTATTTAAAGATGACGGGTGTGACATACATGCTGCCTCATAAAGCCAGACCCCGCTTCAGATCCACCTCAAATTCGTGACCTGATTGATATACTTAGTATGTCCGGGTCTACTCATCTGTAAAATCGCCGCTCTGATGCAAGTCCCATTCATCATTCCAGCCTTTGAGATTGTCCGTCAAGTTCGCCTTGAGAATTGTCTCATATTGTGGAGGGGATGCTTCTTCACCCAATGCCTCCCTGTTGATGTTCTTCAGTGGGTTCCACAATGAATGAGCAGTGAGCGATGTGTGGTCCTTCATAATGTAACCCCCAAAAACTCTGTGCCACTGGTACTGTCGATATGTGCTCCTGAACTAATAAACGGGTTTGTTCTAGTCATCATTGGGGATGAACACATCGTCCCTCAACCCAAAACCATATAATGGCAGCCTCTTGCACAATGAGTATTCTTGCTACGCCTCTGTCAGTAATTCAGTAAGAGTGTCGTGATTCAACATCACTCTGATGCTCTCCCCGATCATAGGGTTGTCAGCCATCTCCCTTCGTCGATCAACAAAACCCTCAGCACCCTCGACGACTATCTTTTAAAACATAAAAAGTCCTTAGGATCTGGTTTGTGATGACAGTATCGCGAAAATTGTCCACCAGCTTCATGAAAGCATGGTCGTGATGCACTTTGTTCACAAAAGATTAGAAGTTTCACGAGCGATAAGGACGTAGGTCGCAAAACGCTCACGAAGGTCAAGAGTTTCACGAAAAGAGAGCATTGTCTTATCTTTCGTGAAAAGCTCGTGGTCACCCAGGGCCCCCACCTCTATTTATAGGCACAGGGTTAGGTCGAGTTTCGTGAATAGGGATTGCATATCACCGGTTTACGATGGTTTTCCCTCATAATGCAACCCTCCCCTCCCTCGTCGAATCAAATTCAAAGGGGGCATTTGTTAATGCCAAAATACACGTCACGAGAAAGGTTAAGGAAGGCACGATCGGTTCGAAGAACATCTAGGTCAAAACATCTCAAAAATCCATTTAAGGGTCTGTGTTTGTGAAGGTTTTAACCTTCGAGAATGGTGGTGCCTCGCAAGGCTCACTGGCCGTGTGGAACTTGAGGTAGTAACCTTCACGCAGCATATGCATGTTCGTGAAAGTCACCTGACTGTGGAGGTTGAGGTGGTAACCTCCGCGCACTGTATGTATGTTCGTGGAACACCCCTCCCATCATGAAAGTCATAATAATTTGTCGAAGCCATTATCTTTCACGAAACTGATGCCCTCGCCTCCGTTGAGCCTATAAATATTGTCCCATGTCCAACTTTTTAGGGGACACAACCTTTGGAATTTCAACCAAAGCTTTGAATTCGTGGAACTCTAACCTTTGTGATCCCAAAAGGAGATGAATTTCTTAAGGTAGCCATTTTTTGTGAGCTAGCCTTCCATGGGTTTCTGAGTACTTCCAACCACGGTAGATATGCCTTTCACGAAGCCCCTCAGCCTTCACGAAAGAAGAAATCCCTTTGTGGCTCTTGGAGTTTCAAGTGATAATTATCCTTCGCGAAACCACCCCTATGAGAACTAAGACTTTACTTTAAGGCAGGGTCACCTTGTTTCGTGAAAGATGCACCTTTGCGAGACACCTGTCCTTCGCGAGGCTTCCAACCTTTGCGAACCCCTAATCTTTGTAAAACACATCCAACTGGCCTTTCCATGGAGCCTCCATTCGGCCAACACCCTTTCATGAAAGTTGAGTGCCCTAGGACCCTATACCCATCTAGAACTGGTTCATCTGCACCCCAAATTCCCATGCGATCAGTATCATCAACCCGTGTGTCCACCTTTTGCTTCAAGCATAGCCTAAACCACAACCCTACCTTTTGCTCATAAGCGTTGACACCCTAATGCATATTGCTCTTGAGCATTGACACCCTAACGTCGGGACCCCTATTTTCCACTCCTCCACGACAATGTTTATGCCATGCTCCATCCAGAGGTGCATGAGCAGTAGACACGTAAGCCCCAAAGGTGGCATCATCAAGTGAAACTGTAAATTTTTCTTGATAGAGAGTCCATATGCCAAATCTTTCTCTCCTACTTGGAAATCGTCTCCCCGGGTGAAGATCCCAATGATGTTCGAGCCGCAAGACGTAAAACTGCCTAGCTCAATGTCTTAGTCGTATGACGTTAGATTGAACGATAACGTCATCAACACATGACGTAAAACTATAACATTATCATGTGCAGTGAACACAGGGTGCCCCGTGTAAGACTGACATGAGATAAATCGACACCTCTTAACATGTGTGATGAACACATGATGCCTCATATACCATCATCATGAGATGTCGTCTCCTCCACCACAAAGGGATGAAGAACATGCCACGGGCAACTACCATGCGTAAGCCCTACACCATCTTCCACCACCATGGGCTGAAACTCCACGCCTAGGATGAAACTTCACTCCTGGCATAGGACCCCCAAACATTCGGGCACCCCATTTGTGTAATCCCCACATAATCATTCGTTAACGCTCTTTCCGCAACACAATCATCCTTACCACATGACGTTAAATTGCATGGATCAGTTTTGTCACATGACCTTAAACTGTGACATCGAATTACGTGAGTTTTGATCCATGTCTCCTAAACAGAGTATGTATGACACCTCCTTGTGGTTCAATTCTGATATCCCAATACACATGGGGTATCTCCATGAGGTTCAATCCTGTCACCCACAACATTACTATTAAACCCCTAGACATTATATCTATGACCCAACATCACCAACCTGTCTCTAAAACATGTTAAATCTGTGACCCAATCTAGAATCTTTACTCCATACAATAAACATGAGATGTTTGAGGTAAAAAGCCTCAAATTCCTTACGCCCTTGACGTCAACTACCCCGTGGTTGACATGAGATTCCTTGGGTTCCACGCCCAAGATTCCTCATATGAGAGATGCCTCTGACCTCGAACGGGGAAAACTTTACAGATGTCCAACACGCCCAACATCGAGAAGTATCCAGTTATTCCCAACATTATTATATACTCTAACTAAAATTTGATGCCCTGTCGAGACTAAAGCAACATAATTAACTAACGTCCAACTCGAGATGGCACCGAGAACGAGTTTCACGAACATGAATCAAATCTATGAGGGATATCCAGACTAGACAACGAACTCCAAAGGGGAATCCATGGAAGGAGGAATCGACATCCCCTCATCTCGTTTCGACCAAAGAGCCAACATCATTGATTACGGTGATAAAAGCTTCCCGACTTTGTAAAGCGGGTATGTGGGGCCAAAAACATGAATGACGCCCGATCCCAACCAAAATCATTGGAAATAAAAATGGTGAACCCATCGTGAATCTCTTCTCTTTCAACTGTGGGGACTAGTAACATTAGGGAACCACCAGATTTGCATGTCACTAGATCTAGATATTTGATGCCAGGTCAAACCAAACAAGTGGTAGGCCTAGCATGAAACTCTCCCACAACTTGGGGCAGATAAAACTGGAAATCCTAGGTTTGCGAGCTCATCAACACATATATTTTCTCTGCCTTAGAAAGAATGGATGACATTGGGACATTAGAAACTGCTTCCACCAAATCTGTACTGACGACTAATTCCATGTGCCTTACATTACTCAAGCTACAAGAGATCGATGACCTAATGCCAATAGGTGTGGAAAAGGAGGAATGTTGGTGTGGTAGCCTCGCACGATTATGTCTCTACTGCAACAACCACCACGTCTTCAACCATTGGGTTCCCACACCCTATCCCACCCTCCGAGATCATCTAGAGGAGGGTAATTAACGTCCTTGTTTGTTGTTATGAACAACAAGGGGTCATTCCCACTAGGGATATGACCCGCCATGATCTTGAAGCATCGACACCTTACCGACACCACCGCCCTTGAGGGCTGCGCAGGGGGAAACCACCCCTTGTTTCAACAAAAAACCGCTTTGGGAGTCTTTTCCTGAAGCATTCTGACAGATCACTCCCTTCAGCCAAGGAGGTAGGGGATGCTCGAGCTATACCCACCACAACCACTATTGAGGAGCCACTCAGGAGGTCTCCCACTCGGTTGCATCAGTGACAACATCGACCGATCTCGCTGGTCAATGATTGGATTGATCATATTCCCACTCTGTCGACCCTAATCTAAAACACCTGGCACTGATCCAGGGGGAAGGCCACCAATCCTACCTAACAGGAGGCCTCTTTTTTGGATCCAGTGGCCCCATACACCATCAGCGCATACTATCCTTCCCTCGTGATCACTTTGCGAGGCCCCGTCTTCGCCCACTTGGGATTGAGACCCCAACCGCCTCCTAGGTAGGTTGAGTTGACTCTCTCAGTCGTTAGTGCCACCGACAACCATTACAAGCCATCCTGTGATGAAAAATTCAGGTGTGGAGGTCCTTCTCGCACTACCATCAACCAACACAGAGGTTCTCCCCATGCCAAATATATGCCTTGCTCTAAAGATTCGTCCCGAGGTAGGAGGGCGAACAACTGCTGTAGGGGCCATGGTCGTGGCGCAAGTTGCAACATGAATCGAGGGAACCCAAGCGACTCTCAGCAACTTATGCTTGGAGAAATCCCATGTCATCAGAGGCAAGACCCTGCAAAGCATCGTGTCATCATTGATTGTTGGATTGATGTATCCTGTCCCTATTTGGATGTTGTTGGGCCGAATGATTGCATCCCATACCATGCACCAAGTCGCAAATCCATGGGTCGAGCTCTTCGGTGAGCTTGTTTGGGGTTGCAGGGGGCAACACGCCCCCTGCTCCGGGGGTCGAAGGACTCAACCCAATTTTTTGTGGCACTGTAGTAGCTCTGATCGACTGTAGTAGAGATGACTGGACAACACAGACATGACACTGTAATCGTGCATATTTTTTCAAGGTTACTAGGGTTGACCGACGACACCAAAAGGGAACTGTAGCTCCGTGGACTTCTAGTCGTCGGCCATTGTAGCAGCTTGGACTTGGGTGACCGCAACACAGTAGCGATGCAAAATTATAACCACCTTTTTTTGTAGCACAACAAACTTTTTGTGCGGTTGGTGTAATAGTGATTCATCCTTATTATTAGCCCATTTCGAGCTAGGGTTTCAGTGTGCTTGAAACTCTGAAATTCTCCCTGTAATTATGATCCTGAATCATAGTGAAATTTCTGCTTCTCTTTGGACGTAGAGATCATTTCTTAAACCACGTAAATCTATGTGTTGGTGTTCTTTTGTTTTCGACTTTTCTTTATTCGCAAACCTGTTCTTTCACCAGGACTCCAGACATTTCCGCAACTCCAGACATTTTCACAACTTCGACCTCTCAAACTTCGAGATGAAGGGTGACTCAATGAAGGATTCTTCACCTCCGCTGCCAAAGCTGGGGGCAGAAGCCCGTCATCTGGGACTAACAATACCTGAAGGAGAGGTTCACAAAACCCCAAAATCCCTCTATTGGTACCTGTAGGTGGAGGATGTTTTGGTTCCTTTCTGGGGCTCACATTGCAATTGTCTCTACCTCCATCATCTTACCTCTTCTACACCTTCACATAGGAAGTAAGAGAATTGATAGGGTCTGGATTGACGCCCATAGATGACAGTGAGCACTTTGATGAGCCCCATAGAGATGCTATCACTCTCTCTCATGAGGAAGTTGTGAACACTCCATCCTACATGGATATGATATTGAATTTGACCCTATATTTGAAAGACATTCCAATGTTGAGGGGATGATTGGCCCGCACAACACCCGACATGCCAGAAAATTAACAGTAAAGTCAGTCTGCATCAGTTCTACCGTCAGTTTACCATCCAACACCAATTGGGGTTTGTGCTAATCAGGAGTAGGATGATCCTTCGGTTAATGAGAAAGAGGACTTGTGGGGAATCCTAGTCGCTGGTCTGCAATCTGTCATGTTTTGTCCAGAACACGACAGTGCAAGAGGGTTGGCATCGCAACACTCCCAATAGCTCAACACCCTGAATTGCATGGTTACCGTTAGACTCTCCAGTGAAACTACATCAAGAGACTCACCGTGCTCCTATGATTCATGGCAGATTCAACTCAACAAGTGTAGATCAGAGGCCGAGGGCATTATGCTACCCTCCATTTTAGTCTGATCCCACTGCAACAATGCGATCATCAATCTGGCCCGCCCACCAATAGTGAAAGTTCTCCTCTAGCCACTGCCATAGTGAATGTGGTCACTATTGACCCTCCTGAGGATCAGAGAAACCAGATTACTGATACAAGGCATGATAGAGAGAATCCTCCCCAAGGGGCGACACAATACCAAGCGATTCCTCTGACGGGTGCTTGCACTCGTCAACAGAGATTGTCATTGGGCCTTGAGATTCCCCCCAATGAAACATTTCCACCCACCCGTCGATATATCAAAAAGGGAAAGGGGACCACTGAGCTTACTGGTCCATCCGAGATCACTCCGGAAACTAAGTCAGATGCGAGGATGACTGCTTTGGTCCATGAGATAGAGGGCTATAAGAGGCTTAATGTCGAGATTATTTCTAAGTTGCACCCATGTCGTGACAATGTCAAAAGGATTGTGTCTCTCATTCAGTTGGGCACCCATCCCTTGACTAGGCACCCAAATTTGAACCAGGTGGCCTCGTGAATCTGATTAGGGTAGAAGTCTGGGGATATGAAAAACGATCAAGATATAAGTCACCCACTTTGTCTTAGCATCACACATATCTATCCTAAGATCAAGGTTGATTTGCCTCCTGGACCAATGAACCAGTCAGGGCACTAGTGACCACAAATACTCACGAGGATGACGTAATAACTGCTCTCACCGTCTTCCTCAAGGCTCTGGAAACATTACAAGTGTCTATCCTGCCTAAAGGAAAGTAGTATCTGCCATGGGTAGACTAGATGCATCCACCATTAGAATTCAACAATCAAATATTCACCTCATTCAACGGTATGGGTGATCCGTTATAGTATCTGGACCACTTCGCCTCGTAGTGTGACCCAATGTTGGGGACTCTGAAACAGTAGGAAACTGCCAAGCTTCGATGTTTTTCCCAAACCCTTAAAGGACCCGCATTCGTGTGGTACAACCAGTTGGTCTTGGGATCCATCTTAGGCTGGGTGGATCTCTATAGATAGTTCCTCTACCAGTTTAGCTCCACCTCGCACAAGACCATCATCGCCAACCTCTCCAAATGCAAACAAAGGCCCGATGAGAGAGTGACAAACTTCATTGCTTTATGGAAATGGATCACATACTTGCTCAACATACCATTGTTTCAGGACTAGTTTCTTATGATGTGTGTGGAGAATGTCAAAGATGTTCCAGTTTGCACCCTCATTTCCCTAAATTATTCGGGCAGATTTCGAGAGTTCTATGAAAAATCCCAGCATTTGGAAGAAGTCTTACAGTGAACCAAGAAACGATCACGCCCATTGCCTCTGCCATCTCCTGTGTGAAGGCCTGTGAAAGAATAGACAATTGTTGTTATACATGAAAAGGTTTTCGAGTCGGTTCACGTACTGACCCCTCTAGATGAACCCTTCCAAGTGCATCCCCACCTGACGCAGCCCAGTGTAGCCTCACTGAGAGAACGTTGCGCCGACCCCTCACTAGGGCCGAACACCCAGGGTTCCTTTTGTCAAAATAATGGACAAGACATACTCCTTCAAGGATGCACATGTCCTGAGGTACTTCATCTGTTCCCTAGAAATATATTATAAAATTGTCGGAATGCAAGAGGCCCCAAGATGTCGATCTCACCGACCACACCGATCACGACTTGTACCATAGGATCTCAAGACACATCATCTAAGAAAGATTTGTCTTCAAAGATTGGCTCCAAGACCATATGGACTATGGCCTAGTCAAATTGGGTAATGTCTTGGCATAGGTAGCACATATCTCCTCTAACCTCAATAGGGACAATGAGGACTCTGGTGAGTGGAAGAAGACTTCTGACCAAGGAACACATAAGTATAATGACTGGTTGGCTTTGAAGATAGCCACTCGTGCACACAGTATCATTTGTGCCTATTTGAGCAGACCGAAACCTCCCACAATTACCGCTTCTCCTCCGACCGTCGTATCCACATTTGCATCAAAACCTTCCAAATCTTGAAAAACCAGGCATCAACAATGCAAGAGGAATCAAAATCTACATTCGGTGCCAAAACCAGCCCGCACCCTTGGCATTTTCATGCTTCCTAAATTGGGAGATGTGTCCAGAGTTTGTCTAGCCCTGGGATATTCCACCAATGAATAGAAAGAGTACACCTCTCTAATCATTGTTGAATTGGTGGATCATTATACGACACTCAATGATGAGGAGCACCATGAAAACCCCTTAGGATCCTCTGGCCAATGTTGACGAAAGAGAGGCAGGAGACATGCAAGCTGATAAAATATGCAGGTTAACATTCCAAACTAGGCTTTTCATGCCATTGATACCAGGAAACAAGACTCACATAGGTCTCAACAAGCACAACACTCCTAATTTTATATGTCAGGTACACCTCTGCAGCTAACTATATTGGTTGACTGTACGACTCAATCGTGACTGTGCTGTGATCAACCACACCTAGCTAGGGCCCGACCTCATCCATCTGGTGCCCAACTGTCATATGTTCAAAGCAATCCAACTAACTAACATCAGATTACAACCAACACTAGTAAGGCCCCAATGCCTCAGCCTACAATGCTTGCTACACTCCCTGCTAAAGAACAACCCTCTATAGGTAAAAACATGTCCATCACATAGATGTATGGTGCGTTGAAGCACCTTGTCGGTATACCAATGAGACTCTCGATCCTTGAGGTACTCTGCCTGTCAAAGGAGACGCGTGAGACCCTTGTCTAAGCCTTGAAAAGACCCTTTAGTTTGAGACTGAGGTAGCTCTCACTGAGGCCAATTACGTAGAAGAATCTGAATGGGAGGAGTGTCGTGCCATCATTTCTTTTTCTGAAGAAGATGAGGGTGCTACCATTCAGGGGCACATAAGCCTGTTGTATATCACTGGTCAATTCAACGACATGGAAATCTACTGCTACTGTAACGGCTCAAATTTTTTGAATGATAATTGTTTCCTGAAAATATGGGTTATATTATTTTGTACTCAACAAAACTATATCTCTTTCATAATTATGAGAGTATAATTTGAAATGTGACCATCGAGTTTCGACCATTATATGATTGTTGGTCAATTATGACCGTTGGTCAATTATGACCATTGGTCAATTATAACCGTTGGTCCATATGACCGTTGGTCAATATGAATGTTGGAAACTATACTATTAATAATAATTTTAATGTTATAATTAGTGTTTATAAGTAGAAATGAAAATGGAAAATTAATGCAGAAAGAAGAAACAATGGTCTCATCCAGTAGAGTCGTGTCGTATGAAACCCATTTATCGGAGTTTGGGAGGGAAGTAACACCACTGGGCTTCGCTCTTGACCAAGCTCAAGCCAATCTTCAATATGTTAAGTTTGAACAAAATCTCCTATGGTAGAAGTTCAAGTAGAAATTACCACTCGAACAATGTTATCCGAGTCATCTCAAGAATCTATCACCATCGCACACCTTACCCTTAGGTCGTATATGGGTGTTATAAGGGGTTATGTGTCAATGCCTTTGTCACATAATTTATAATCCCTTTGTATTAATAAAATTGTTGTTTCATCATTTCCATTTTCAGAATAGTTTTTCATAATAAAATTGAGATTGAATTGAATAAAATGATTTTTTAGATAGAAATTTTACTTATCAGAAGGATATAAATGTTTATAATAAACTAAGATATTGTTAATAATATTTATTTTAATGAAATAGTGTTATAAAAACACTCTTCTTTAAATATAAATGATAAAAAAATTTCAAGTGTCATAAATTTCACTATTCATTTCCTATCCTCTATTATTTTTAATAAATAAGGTTTTTTTTATTTAAAAGTTAAAATTATCAAATGTAGAGAATTCTTATAATAAAATAAATATCATTTTTGAAATCATCACGTCAAAATTAGGTTATGGTTAATTTATGATAATTTTCTAAAATATTTTGTTTTTCCAGTGTATAGTAAAATTATAGTTGTGAGTTTTCGATATTTTTAATGACATCATAATTATATTATAATGATGTAATAACTAATATAAAATGTTGGTCGACTCTTGTGGATTAAAATATCATAATAGGTGTCTCAAGTGGCAAATACCATGGACAAATACCATAGGCAATCCCATGATTTTTCATATACCACTACCTAGGTGTTCAAGGAAATTAATAAACAAATCCCCCTATTTTTCTATAAATATCCACCAATTTCTCCTTCTCTTCTTATTAAAAATTCATCCTCTATAAATTTATGGTATTTTTACCTCCTAAGTAGTCCTCCTAAGTGTCCTCAAGCCCCCAAGGTCCCAATCATCATGTTTTAGGAGTCACTTTTCAAGGTAAGTGAAATCTTAACTTCTCTTTTTTCTTTCAAGTTTCCTTTTTTATGCGGAATGTCTTTCGAATTTCCAAACTATGTTCTTTTGTCCATTTTATTCTATCCCTTTACTGTATTAAGATAATTTTATGAATGAGATACCCTTGTCCCCTCCCTTTTTACCATATTCTAAAACCATGTTTCATATTTGTTGTGCTATCGAATTTTCTTCTCAAAATTTATCTTTTTTTCTCAAGAAATTCTCTTATTTTTTTTTGTGAATACCCAAACCTCTTTATTTTACAAGGGTATTCACCTAGATTTCAAAATGATCTATTTTATTTCGGGATTAATAAACATGAAACTCACCTTCCTTTTTTGTGGGTTAATAATGACATAAAGATCTTGTCTTTAAACACTTTTTTTAAATGCCATGATTTTGATATGAAACCCATTTCTTTTATTCTCCATGGGTTATTTATGAAATGTTTTATTATGATATATGTGGATCACATTAATTAAGACATATTAAGGGTGCACCCTGATAGTGATATAATGCACTGAGTAAAGAATTTAATCTCTATAGATGACATGTTTTATGATACCTTGGTGAATAACCTTGGTAATTTTTATGACACCTCGATGATAATCCTTGGTGATATTCTTATGAATGTCTCATTTAAATGTTGTAGACACATTTCCAAGTTATAATATATGATCTTTTTATTATGTTATGCCTCATGTTCTCTTTCTCATGCCCTTATGATAGTCCTTAAGTTCTTATTTATACTTCTTAAGTTCACATGTAAATTATTTCCTTTTCTTTTCCTTACCGGGACTTATGTTGACTCTTTCCTTTGATGTATGTTCTTAGATTTTTAGATGCAATAAATTTACTTAGGAAGAACCTTTTAATAAGTCCTTAAAGTGTATTAGAATAATGTTTTAAGTTTTCAAGTATTATGTACCTTTATTTTCCAAGAAACTAAACTTTAAAAGATCCTCTATTTTTTACAATGTAATGAAAAGTTATGTAATAAAAAGAAGGATTTCATAGTTGGTATCAGAGGATAGTTTTGTTATTTATGGAAATTAGGATTTTAAAACATTAGGAAGAACCTTATATAAATGTTTAAATATAGTAAAACATCTTGTCATTTTGGTGAAATATTAAGTGATTTCTGAGAAAATAAATCCCTGTCTGGATACAAACAAGTGGATGTGGTTCTAGAACAGATGTACCTAGGGTTAACAACTCTGACAATGTGCTTTAGGCCTGACTCGACATAATCTGGTACATGACAATGAGCCTTATTGAACACCTGTTCTGACACTTCTGAGGGATATGTTTGGTTAATCAAAAGGTTTTTATGAACCATTATGAAGGATATTTAGAAAGTGTAATTGTTGTTAATGAATAACGTATTTAAGCATGATTTTTTATGTCATAAAATTCTTTTAGAACTATAGGATTATTAAAAGAAACACGTTTCTCACTAAGGATTTTCTACTTTTGGAAAATGGCGGGAAATATGAGGAATGATGTAAATGATGAGTGCAACAAACCAAGCACTGATGACCCTCTGATGAAAGATGAAATGAAAGAATTTATGAGAATGATGAATCAACTGACTCTAGTTATAAACAATAACTTGAATCAAGTCAAGAGATTAGATTCACCTTGAAGGGAATAAATTTTCGTTGAGTCCTTTATGCATCAACGCCCACCTTTTTTCATTGGATCTACCAACCTAATGATTGCTGAACAATGGATAAGCTCTATAGAAAATATCTTTTCTGTACTTCATTTTTTGGAATAGAAGAAAGTCGCCTTGGCTGTGTACCGCTTAAAGGGAGAAGTTGATCAGTGTTGGACACTGATTAAAAACATGAATCCAAAGGGGAGATTGATACTATGGAGTGAAAAAAGATCAAGGAAACATTTTTCAAAAAATATGTCCCCTATTCAGTGTGAACAGAAATGGAGAAGGAATTCTTCAAGCTGAAACAGAAGGAAAACAAATATGTGGGAATCTATGAGATAAACTTTACAAGTATTTCTTGTTACACCTCTATCTTTATCGTGGATCCTAATGGGAAGGTTGATAGATTATTCGGTGGACTAAGACCCCATCTACGGAAGAATTTAGCCAACTGAGACTATGACAGTTATGAGGAGATCGTGCGGAGTTCTATGAAGGTTGAATTGGAGTTCAGAGAGACACAGTGGTCCCATCAATTGAATGAAAATAAGAGGATCAATAGAGCCAATCTTAGGGAGAAACTTTGATCATGGAAGAGAAGGAAATCAAGTGCAACTTCCCATATGCAACAAATGTGAGAAGAAGAATTCAGAGAACTGCTTGCTTGGGAGAGAGATATATTACAAGTGTGGAAAAGATAGCCATATTTCTCAGAACTTTCATAGTGAGGTGAAGCCTCAATTTCTCAACACTAACGACCAAGGGAAGATGGTGCAGGAAAATCCCAAAGTCCAATGCTTAAAGTGTGAACATCTTGGTCACTTTTCCAATCATTGTCCAAATCAAACGATAATGGAAGGGAATCACCATCAACCTCAGCATAGGCCAAGGGATCAAGGTTGTGATTTTTCTATCACGATGGTTGAAGTAGATGCTCCAAATGATGTGGTGGCAGGTACTCGTTGTTCTTTCAAAGCTAGAAAGTACTTTTTTTGATTCTAGTTCTACGCATTCCTTTATTTCCTCGAACTTTTCAAAGAATATAGAATCAAACCTTTAACTTCTAGAAGTAGAAATATCAATAAAAACTCCTAAAGGAATTATCCAAGCATCAATAGTGTATATAAGATCTAGTATTTACTTTGAAGATCACAATCTTATCGCAAATATAGTAGTCATTCTCATGCTGAAATTTGACATTATACTAGGGATTGAATGACTCTCAAAGTATAATACTAAGATCAACTATAGAAATGAGTAAATATCAGTAGTCTTGAATGGAAAACCTATAGTTGTTTTCAAAGGATAGATATCCTGACCTGAGCTCTGTCAATAAGCACCTCCCCTAGCCTTCTTTATGGAGTTGATCAGTGGAGATAAAGAAGAAAATGAAAGTATATGAATAGAAAATGTCCCCATCATTCAGTAATACATTGATGTATTTTCTGAGGAGTTATCTGGAGATCCCCTAGAAAGAGAGTTAAAGTTCTCCATTGAACTCATACTTAGATTCAAGCTGATATCAAAGACCCCGTATAGAATGAAAAATATGGAGTTGGAGGAATTAAAGAAACAACTGCAAGATCTTTTGGAGAAGGGGTTTATCTGACCAAGTGTGCCTCCTTGGGGAGCACCTGTTCTCTTTGTGAAGAATAAGGATGGATCAATGTGGCTATGCATTGATTATAGAGAACTTAACGGGATCATAACGAAGAACAAATACCCTCTTCCAAGGATTGATGATTTATTTGACCAGATTTGTGGGGATCAATTCTTCTCCAAAATTGATCTTCGATCTAGTTATCATAAATTGAGGGTGAAGAGAGAAGATATTTCAAAGACTGCCTTATGATCAAGATATAAGCATTATGAGTTTGTTGTTATGCCCTTTGACTAGACTAATGCTCATGCTATTTTTATAGATTTGATGAATAGAGTATTTACGGACTACCTTGATAACTTTGTGCTAGTTTTTATTCATAATATTATGATATATTCCAAAAGTCATGAGGAGTAACTGAGATTCGTAGTTTCCTTGGTTTAACAATATATTATAAGAGGTTTGTGAAAAACTTTTCACAACTTTCTAGTCCACTAAACAAGTTAACTCGAAAATGGGTTAAGTTTATCTCAACAAAGGAGTGTGAGGAAAGTTTCCAAGAGCTGAAGAAGAGATTGGTTACTGCACCTGTGTTAACTCTACCTTCTATCAGAGAAGGATTATCTATTTTTAGCGATGTATCTCTGAAAGAGTTTGGGTGCATCCTCATGAAAAATGATATGGTGTTTACTTATGCATCTTGATAGTTAAAGCCTTATGAGGAAAATCATCCTACGCATGATCTCGAGCTAGCTGCGGTTGTTTTTGGTATGAAGATATGGAGACACTATCTTTATTGGGAGAAATGTGATATATACACATACCACCAAATTTTGAAGTATATCTTCACACAAAAGGAATTGAAAATTAGACCGAGGAGATTGTTAAAACTTCTTAAAGACTATGATTGTTCAATTCATTATCATCCTGGAAGAGCAGACAAAGTCGTTGATGCATTAAGTAGGAAAGACCCTGTTGTCCTTGCAACAATGAGTATTCAAGGAGACCTTTTGATCAAAGACCTAGTAAAACTGGACTTGAGAATTGTAAGGGAAGAGACATCATCAACTTTATCCCAAATTATTTCTCAACCATTATTACTAAATAATATCAAGGAATATCAATAATATGATCCTTTGTTGCAAAAGAAGATAGAGGCTGTGAAGAATGTGAAGTTTCCCGAGTTCAATATTGATCAAGAAGTTATATTGAAATTTTATAGAAGGCTATGTGTTCTATCTATTCCAGAAATAAACTAGCTGGAGGATGAATCTCATTGCTCTATATTCTCTATACATCACTAAAATGTATCGGGACCTTCATGATCATTATTGGTGGGATAACATGAAAAAATATATTGTTTTCTACACTAAAATGTGTATGATGTTTTAACAAGTGAATACAGAGCAAAAACTTCGTAAAGGGGTATTACAACCACTACCCATACCAACATGGAAGTGGGACAATATCACTATGGACTTTGTCACATGTATCTTGAAAAAATCCAAAGAAAACTATGTGATATGGGTTACAGTGGACCGTCTCACCAAGACTGTCCATTTTATCTATATTTGAGAAAACTTATCTCTTGACTAAATTTCCAATATTTATGTAAAGGAAGTGGTGAGGTTGCATAGAGTGCCACTTTTCATCATCTCTGATTATGATCTAAGGTTTACATAAAAATTCTGGAAAACTCTTTAACATGCCCTGAGTACTGAATTGAATTTTAGAATGACCAATCACCCCCAAACTGATGGCTTATCTGAAAAGACTATTCAAACACTCTAGGAAATACTAAGAACATGCTTGATAAAATTTAAAGGTGGATGGGATCAACACATTCAATTAGTTGAGTTCTCATACAACAACTTCTATTAGAGTATTCAAATGACCCCCTATGAAGCTTTTTATGGAAAATGATGTAGAACTCCTACTTGTTGGAATGAATCCAGTGAGATAAAGCTTCTTAGGCTTGTTCTTGTGCAAGATATGACAGAAAAGGTTCATGCTATGCAACAACACATAAAAGCTACTCAGAGTCGGTAAAAGAGCTATGCAGACAACCGTAGAAGGGACATAGAGTTTGACGTTGACAAAAAAATCTTCCTTCAAATTTCATCATGGAAGAGATTCATGCGGTTTGAGAAGAAAGGGAAGGTTAGCCCCAAGTACATTGACCCCAATGAAATCCTTGATTGCATAGGAGTAGTGACCCACCAGCTATAACTTCCAGCAAATCTAGCTCAAATACATGACTTATTTCACGTATCTTTGTTGAGGAAGTACATACCTGACCCTTCACAAGTATTGAATCCAGAATTTGTACAACTAAAACATGATCTATCTTATGAGGAGCAGTCGGTGGAGATCTTGGATCGTAGACAAAAATTTATACGCAACAAGAATACCCATCTCATCAAAGTGTTGTGGAGGAACCGTAAATATGAAGAAGCGATGTGGGAAATAGAGGAAATAATGAAGAATAAGTACTCACACCTTTTCTTAACTAAGATTATGAGTTGAAATTTCAAGGCTGAAATTTCTTAAGGGGGAAGAATATAACGACCCAAACGTTTTGAATGATAATTGTTTCTTGAAAATATGTGTCATATTATTTTGTACTCAACAAAACAATCTCTAATAATTATGAGAGTATAATTTGAAATGAGACCATTAGGTTTCGACCGTTATATGACCGTTGGTCAATATGACTGTTGGAAACTATACTCTTAATATTAATTTTAATGTTATAATTAGTGTTTATAAGTAGAAATGAAGAAGGAAAATTAATGAAGAAAGAAGAAAAAATGGTCTCATCTAGTAGAGTCCTGTCATATGAATCCCATTTGTTGGAGCTTGGTAGGGAAGTAGCATCACTAGGCTTCGCTCTTGACCAATCTCAAGTTGAGTTTCAACATGTTAAGCTTGAACAAAATTTCTTACAAGAGCAGTTCAAATTAGTGGAAATTACCACTCGGGTAATGTTATCTGAACTGCCTCAGGAATTTATCACCATCACACACCTTACCCTTAGGTTGTATGAAGATATTATAAGGGATTATGTTTCAATGCCTTGGTTACATAATGTATAATCCCTTTATATTAATAAAAAAATTTTTCCATCAATTCTGTTTTGAGAATAGTTTTTCTTAATAAAATTGAGATGGAATTGAATAAAATGATTTTTCGAACATGAATTTTACTTATCAGAATAGATATAAATGTTTATAATAAACTATGATATTATTAATAATGTCTATTTTAATGAAATAGTATTATAAAAACACTATTTAAATATAAATGATAATTTTTTTTTCAAATGTCTAAAATTTCACTATGCATTTTCTATCTGCTATTATTTTTAATAAATAAGGTTTTTTATATTTAAAAATTAAAATTATCATATTTATAGAATTAATATGATAAAATAAATATAATTTTTGAAATCATCACATCAAAATTAGGTTAGGGTGAATTTATGAGAATTTTCTAAAACATTTTGTTTTTTGATGAATAGTCTAAATACAGTTTTGAGTTTTTGATAAGTTTAATAACATCATAATTATGTCATAATGATGTAATAAGTAAAATAAAATGCTGGTAGACTATTTTGGATTAAAATATCATAATATCTATCTCAAGTGGGCAATATAATTAAAAAATACCATGTACAAGCCCATAATTTTTCACATACCATTATCTAGGTGTCCAAGGAAATTAATAAACAAATCCAACTTTTTTGCTACAAATACCCACTTATTCCTCCTTCTCCTCTCACAAAAAATCCATCCTCCATGAATCTCAGGTATTTTTACCTCTCAAGGAGTCATCCCAAGGTTTCCTCAAGCCCTTAAGTTCCCAATCCTCAAGTTTTAGGAGTCACTCTTCAAGGTAAGGGAAATCTCAACTTCTCTTTTCCTTTCAAGTCCCCTTTTTATGTGGCATATCTTTTGAACTTCCTAACTTTGTTCTTGTATATATTTTATTATATCAATTTATTGTATTAAGAGTCTCTTATGAATGAGATACCCTTTCCCCCCTCTTTTTACCGTTATCTAAAATCATGTTTAATACCCATTGTACTACTGAATTTTCTTCTCAAAATTTCTCTCTTTTTCTCAAGAAATTATCTTATTTTATTTTGTGAATACCCAAACCTATTTATTTTCTAGGGGTATTAAACTAGATGTCAAAATTATCTATTTTATTTTGGGATTAACATGCATGAAACCCACCTTCCTTTTTTGTGGGTTAATAATGACATAAAGATATTGTATTTAAGCATTTTTTTATATGCCATGATTTTGATATAAAACCCATTTCTTTTATTCTCCATGAGTTATTTATAAAATGTTTTATTATGATATATGTGGCTCACATTAATTAATACATATGAAGGGTGTGACTCGATATCTCTCCAATACATTGGGTAAAGAATTTAGTATCTAGAGATGACAAGTTTTACGATTTCTTGGTGAATAACCTTGATAATTTTTATGACACCTCGGTGATAAACCATGGTGTTATGCTTATGAATGTATCATTTAAATGTTTTAGCCACATTTCCATGTTATGATATATGTTATTTTGTTATTTTATTCATCATGTTCTCTTTCTCACGCCCTTATGATATTCCTAAAGTTCTTATTGATATTTCTCAAGTTCACATGTAAACTGTTTTATTTTATTTCCCTTACTAGGCCTTATGCTCAACCTTTCCTTTGATGTATGTTCCCAGGTTATGATATGCAAAAAATTTATTTATGAAAAATCTTTTAATAAGTCCTTCAAGTTTATTAGAATAATGTTTTAAGTTTTCAAGTATTATGTACCTTTTTTCCAAGAAATTAAACTTTAAAAGAACCTCTATTTTGTAAAAAGTAATGAAAAATTATGCAATAAAAAGGCAGGATATCATATCTACATTATGGATACTAGACTTGGGATCAATCTTATCCTAACCCAAATGCTCCATAATCTAGGTCTCACAGAAGAGGATATAGTCCCCTCTAAATTACCAATTTAGGGGTATGACAAGAGTGAGCAGAAGCCACATGATAATATTTGGATGAAGAACCAATTTGATGGATTGGTAGCATGAACTGAATTTATAGTGGTCTCACATGATACAACCTAGAATTCTTTGTTGGGAATACCTTGACTTCATTTTCATGAAGTGGTCTCCTTTTCATACCATCAGTTCTTCAAATACTCTCTTGATGGTCAAGTAAGGGTACTCTAGAGAGTTACTTCTCCCTTCGACTCTTGTGAATCCCATTATTTTGATGTGAGATACTATAAAAGGGAAGAAAAAAATCCATATTGATGGGGTTGAGTTCATCAATGCTCCCAATGATCCGACAACCACTACAACATATACTTGTCCAGACTTGAAAGAAAACTTCATCCTCCCAATCCATCAGTTGGAACCCACCACATTGGACCTTAAAAGTTATTTCATAGTCCCCAAGGAGTGCTCACAGATTACCCCGTACTATTACATTGGGTAGGATCGACCAATACCAGAAAACCCTACCCCTATAAAGTACCAGTAATTTTTCCCCATGACCACCGATCCACAACATTCTCACATGTTCCACAAAGCGGGGTTGACTCGATAGAAGTTGACTCGTCATCATTGTTGCGATGTCAAGAGTGGATCCCATGGTTAGTAATTGAGTGTTATTGAATCCTAAACCTTTAATATTGTAGTCTCCATAGAGAGAGAGTCCCTTATTGAAGACTCTTCCCCCATCATATCAGGTTTTGATGCTGTCCTTGGATTTTCAGTTTTGGTAGAGTTGCTTCCTCTCTCTAAACCTCACATATCGGATGACGATAGGGATCTGGAGGATGCCCCTCCTACATTTAAAGAGGGTGTATCTACCATTATTGATGAGTTGACTCAAGTAAATATTGACATTGAGGATGATCTGAGGATGAAACTGATCAACACAACCATGTCGATAGAAGAACAACATCAGTATGTGGATTTCCTAAATCAACACCACGATGTGTTATCTTAGAGTTATAGAGAGATTCTAAACCTCGATCCCCATATTTCCTTTCATTGCCTTAGACTCTTAGTGGGTCACTATGGATTCAAACAGCCTCCTAGAAAAATGAACCCCTCCCACGATGCCATGTTTGAGGTTGATGTTGAAAAGATTTTCAAGGCCAACTTCATCAGAGAGGTCCAGTACCCCATATGGTTGGAATAAATTGTCCCACTGAGGAAGAAGAACAACCAAAATAGAGTCTGCATCAACTTCTGGGACCTCAACCGTCATTGTTCGAAGGATGAATTTTCTTTTCCGGTGACATAGTTTTTTATTGATGCTATGAATAGATTCCACAACCTCTCCTTCGTAGAGGAATAATATGGGTATAATCAGATCCAGATGGCCCCTGAGATAAGAAATCCACTTCCTTCAGGGCACTCCAGGGGACTTCATGCTACTGGGTGATGCCTTTCATTTTTAATAATTTTGAAGCCACTTACCAGCAGGTGATGCACCATATCTTCAAACCACTCCTCAAAACATTTATGGAGTGTTACATGGATAACTTTGTGGTTAAATCTCGCCAATGCCAGGACCATATCAAATATATTGAGATTTTTTTTTGAATTCCTATATTCTTACCAATTGAAAATGAACCCTTTGAAGTGTGCATTTGGGGTTAACTCTAGAAATTTTCTTGGTTTCATCATAAGATACAGAGATATTGAGATTAATCCCAAGAAAATCAAGGACATCAGCCAAATGCCTCCTCTACAAAACCTATGAGACTTGCGAGGCCTCCAAGGAAAATTAGTATATATTCATTTATTTATTACAAATATGTTCGAAAAGTGTTAGTCCTTATTTATTCTCATGGATAAATACATCACTTTCCAGTGGGGTGAGGAATTCTAGAATGCCTTTGGGGATATTAAGTAGTATCTGTTACAACCTTCAGTTCTGATGTCACCCATCTTGGGAAATCCTCTGGTCCATTATGTGATCGCCCTAAAATAGTCCCTGGACACCCTTATATCTCTAAAAAATGAGAGTAGGGAAAACAACCTATATTATCTCAAAGACATGCTCCTCGACACGAAGATCAGATACTCCTCTATTGAGAAGAGTTGTCTTTCATTGGTCTTCATGGTACAGAAGTTGCGACATTACCTACAACATAATGAGATGTAGTTGGTGTCCCATGTTGACCCACTGAAGCACATCATCTACTAAACCATGCTGACAGAATGATTAGCACAATGAAAAATAATCTTCCATCTATTAGACATCAGGTTTGTCCCACAAAAAGTTGTTAAGAAATAGGCTCTGGAATATTTATTGGCTATGTATCCAACCCCTGAGGGACTGCCTTTGGATATTTATTTTTCAAATGAATCCATTCTATTAGTAGATCTGGTTTTTCCATGTTAGAATATGTATTTTGATGGATCCTCCTAGATTATAATCGATAGAAGGCTCTATGACCTTAAACTACCAGTCACCCCTTCGATCCAAGCTCCATGACCTTAAAATGGAAACAACTTTAATCCGAGCAGTTTGAATATAAACTAAAAATCCAAATATCCTCATCACATGATGTTAAACTATAGACTTACTATATGTGATGAACATAGGATGCCTCACATGATAAATGTGATATGATCAAAACCAACATCCTCAACACTTGAAATTAAACTGTATCCTTACCCTATGCGATTAACATAGGATGCCTCACATATGTGAGACGATAAAAGCCAATGTCCTCAACAAACAATATTAAACTGTAGAATTACCCCCATCTAACAAACATGAGCTGAATCATATAGTAAATATGAGAAGAACATAAACAAACATCCTTAGCACATGATGTTAAATTGTAGCCTTATCCTATGTGATGAACATAGGATGCCTTATATGAAAAATATGGGATGTCAAAAACCAACATCCTCCACACATGACATTAAACTATAACCTTACCCTATGATGAACATAGGATGCATAATATAAAAAATATGATATGATTCACTGTCCTTCTAGAGATGACGTCACCCTTACGATGTTGGTATTCAACCACATCATGTCCCAGAACTACGTATGACTTGATTTCCATGTTTGACGGGATATGTAGGGACGATTGGATCCAACATCTTGGGCCCATCTTCAACACCAAACCATTTCGGGACCTCCCCCGGTCCAAGACTCATGGACTTAAAATACGTGCAATTGGTTTTTAGGATTGCTTTGTTTAGTGAGGGGCCTCCTTGGCTCCTTCACACTGGGTTTAACTCTTTTTCCCTACCTGAACATCCTCAAAGTACCTACACCCGTTCATCCCCAAGAATTAGGACCTTAAAATATGTGCATCTGACCCCTATGGACCCTTATTTGCACATTTTTCTCCATCCTTGGTGTTTCAGCAAACCAATGACCCATTCTCCTTTTCATTGTATCCTCACTCGAGAGGACACCACTCTACCGACGTCGGTCTCCTACCACGTCATATTCCAGAATTACATATGGCTTAGTTCTCATTCCCATGAGATATTCCAAGACACCCAAATCTCATATCCTGGGTCTATCCCCCATCCTCAACATGTTTTGGGGTCTTTCCCCACTTAGTATTATGAATTTAACCTGTGTATAGTTTGTCTTGGAAGCTTGCGTGGAAACAGGTCTCCTTGGCCCTCCATTCACAACGGGTTATCAATATTTCTTTCCATACAATCCTCTTCAAGACACCCACACCCTCTGGTCCGAACTCCATGACCTTAAAATAGTATAATCCTTAGTCCGAGTTTCACAACTCTAAACTACAAAGCTCAATGTCCTCTGCAATGATGTTAAACTGTAGCCTTACCCTATTTGATGAACATATGATACCTCATATAAAAAATATGAGATGAAAAAGATGAAAGTCCTCATCACATGATGTTAAACTGTAGTCTTACCCTATGTGATGAACATAAAATGCCTCATATGAAAAATATGGGATGACCAAAACCAACGTGCTCAACACACGATGTTAAACTGTAGCCTTATCCTATTTGATGAATATAAGATGCCTCATATGACACATATGAGATGAACAAAACCAACATCCTAAGAACACGATGTTAAACAATAGCCTTACCTTGTGTGATAAACATGAGATGACTCATGATAATCATGGGATGACTTAACGTCCTTGCTAGAGAGGATTCCATCCTTCCGGCATTGGTCACCTACCAAGTCATGTCCTATAACAACGTACAGTTTGATTTTCATTCCCATGGGATACATAATGACACCCAAATATCATGTCCTAGGTCTAGCCTCATCACTAAAAAACCATCCCAGAGTCTTCTCCCTCAAGTTCATGCTTGATCCGTGCCTATCGACATGTTTATCTAGCGCGTTTGAGCACGTGGCAGGATAGATCCCAAGACACTCAACATCACCCCAGATATTCCCCACCTCCATTTTCACACTTCAGGCTTCCTTCGATTTGGATCCTTATCATCCCATCAATCTGAACAGACCCCCTAACAACAATGGTGCCTAGCCACGTTGGTCCACCTACCATCCTAGGTGCGCACTTTGAAAGATCCCTGGTAACAGATAATGGTTCCTGTGTTTTGAACATGATCAATAGTCAATACTACATTTTCACCCCATCTTTGACTAGTGAGAGTGTGGAATCTATGTTTTAAACACGACTAGAAGTTATTCCCCATCCATCGATCATCCCCTTTTTACTATCCATGTCTCAGAAGCCACGATTTACCTTTCTTTTCACTTTCCTTTGCTCTGGATGGAATTTCAACACCATGTGCATCATTTCCCCATACACACACATATGGTGACTAAATAAGTCGACACCTTTTGGGGACTTCCTCAAGTCGGTCACTTTTTCCCCGCATTGCATTCTCCCTTGCAAATAATGAGAAATTCATACCGCTCATTGTTTCTCACATCAAATATGGCTCACATAGGCTTAGGAGTCAGGGAGGAATTTCAATAAGAAAGGTTTAAACACACAAGAATCCCTTAAACATAGTATCTCATCTTTGGTCTGAACTCTATGACTTTAAACTAGGAGATCTGGTCCAAGCATCATGATCGTAAGTTGTGTGCACATTGTCTCAGAGACGTTCCATGTGGCATCAAGTATTCTTGGCCCTCAATTCATGTCAGGTTACCTTTCCTATATGCCACACACACACTCCTTTGAGACATTACCTCCTATAGTCCAAGCTTTATGATCTTAAACTATTTGAAACCCTACGATTAAAACATTATGCACCTAAACTATTTGAAACCTCATAGTCCAAACATTATGACCTTATACTATTTTAAACCCCATGGTCTAAGAATTATGACCTTAAACTATTTTAAAATCTTGTCCCAATTTATATAACCTCAAACTAACAACTCTGATCTAACTGACACGACCTTAAACTGCCATAGGAAAGAGGCGCATATATATGTCTAGTCAAAAACCCTAGGGGAAACCTAATAAAAAGTCAGAATCTCACCCGCCAAGTTGCTCTTGCAAGTTGAGAAAAAATTAGGGCATAAATAAAAGGCACAAAGTTAGTGGGACCCACCATGAACCTCGACAAAAACCAGGATATGCTCATTGAACCTCATTGGTCCAAGAAAAAGTTAGAGCCAAATCATAGCTCTTTTTGCTGCATGAGTTCCTCTATGAGGTTCCACCCGTTGTGTTTCCTACTCATGCATCCACCACCTTGATCAGGTGAGATTTATTCACACCAGTTCATATGTTCTAGTCATGAGATGCTAAAATGTTCCATGAATGTCCTAATCACATGATGTTAAACTGTATGATGCATCGTTCTCAACGTAAGACTCTAAACTACGTGTTAAACATCCTTGTTGCGAGATGTTAAACTCTACACCCTTCGTTCTCCTGGCATGATGTAAAACTATGAAGCATATCAGACCCTCGTCTGAGAAACCCTTTCCTCCCTTAGGTACCGATCACCTACCACACCATTCAAGTTCTTTGACCGTTTCTTGATATCCAAGATAATGTTCACCATGGAAGACAAGTCTGACATCCATTAAGAATGATACACCTACCAAATGTGCTCAAAGCCTCAATGGAGTAATTCTGAGTGTTTAAATCCATTAAGAAATTCTCTTAATACATCCACACACTTTTCATCCTCCATGATCTAGATCCCCACCATATTTCACGTTTGAATGATCCCCCTAACGACAATGGTGCCTAGCCATACTGGCTCACTTACCATTCTGGGAAGGTGTCACACCATGACCATGGATGCCCATGTTTTTATTCTTTTCTCAGTCTTGTGACTCTAGGTAGAGTTGTGTTTGGGTCCGGGTTTGAATTTTTGAAGCTTTGATGTTTTCAGTGGGTCTCAGGCCAGTGCGAAGTCACCGTACTGCTAGCGGTCACCGCGCATTCGGTCCGGGTGGGTGCGCGGTCACCGCGCATTCAGTCTGATCATGCGTCCGGACCTGGTGAGTGTGCAGTTGCCCACCTGATTATATAAATAATAAAATTAGATGAATAAATCAAATGGACTGAAAAAAAAACAAAGATAAATAAAATTTTATAATGAAAAAACATGGTTAATGTTTAACCCATAATCAAAATAATATTATTGTGCAGATGATAATTTTATTATTATTCAATTTGGTAAGATTTATACTATCATTAAATTGTTATAAATATAATTGTTATTTAAAATTAAATGTAATAAAATTATCAGTTTAATTATCATTTAGTTTTTTTTTAATTTTCTTTCGTTGTTATTAATATTATTATTATATTTTTGCAATTCATATTATTAATATTATTTTTTGTAACATTGATATTATTATTATTATATATATATTTAAGACCCTAAAGCTACCCATTCCCGCAACCCCCATTATAACCCTAGACGTCATCCCTTCTTCTCCCCTCTCTCAGGCAGCTCCCCTCTGCCTTCCGATCTCGCGTCGCACCTCCGCCTTCGTCCGCTCGCCCACCCTTCTACAGCGCCTGCCTCCCGTGAAGCCATCCTCATCCTCCTGTTCGTGGCCAACCCTTTCTCCCGCTCACATGCAGTCCTCCTCCTACGCACCGCCGGCCGCCCGTCCCTCCAGACCTGCACCACGTCGCGCGCCCCTGCCTCATCTTGTAGCGCGCCCACCCTACTGTCCAGGCCCCTCACTAGCCTCGTCCAGCCGTTGCACTCACCCAACCCTACTGTCCGGCACCCCCATGACCGAACCTTCTTCCGTTCGGCTCACCCACACCCTGCTAGCCGACATGCCCCCGCCTCCAGCAGCTCGCATGAACAGGGCACACCCCGACGACACCCATGGACCACCTGCCATCACTGCTTGCCTGACCCTCCTACCATCTTCTACACCCGCCGCGACATCCGGCTTCCCTACCCTGGTCCGACCCTGCCGCACCTCTCCTGCACCCTTCCCTGTTTTGTCCGACCATCAGCCGAGCAGGCCTCCTCCCTCCTTCCCCTTATAGCCGCCATCTTCTGACAAGCCTCCCAAATGTTTCCCCATCTATGTGTCCTCCGACGCTACCCTACACCCAGTCGACTTCCATCGTCCAACTGCTGCTGGCCTTCCGATGTGCCTCCCGCACCTCTCCTACATCAGATGTGCCCCGACAGCCCTTTCCCCAACTTTCGAAGAGTCTTGGGTGCGACTCCACCTTTCGTTGGAGCAATTTTTGGACCTCACACACATCTCTAGCTTGACGCGCCTCTGGCTCGGCCATGCATCCCCCCCGCGAACCTACTGTCTAGCCACATAGCCCCTGCTGGTGCGTGCCGCCCCTTTTCGACAGTCGTGCCACCTCGCTGGTCGAGCACGACTCCGCGTCTTAAGTTGTGCAAATTTAGTCTTCCTTAAAAAAAAAATAAAAGTAATAATGATAATAATTGAGTTTTTTTAATTAGATGGTGCGAATCATGTTTTGAAAACATTTCGAGCTGGTTATTTTACATTGTTTATTCATTAGGATTATTTTTAGGTTCTCATTTGTGTTTTTTAGATGTTTTTCATTGTTGCAGCACATTGGCGAGGCTTTCCGTGATGTTGCGGTCATCAGCAAGTTGCGTGTACTTATGCGCGAGTGTGAGACGTGCATCGTCGTCGTAACCGGGATGCGATTCGAGGTAGGTCCCCCACTACACTCACCTTTAAATTTAGAGTTTACTAATTGCTTGATGTTTTATTAATTTTAATGAATGAGAAATAATATAAGATAATTAATTTTTAAATGATTATTTGGTGTGAAAAGAGCCGTTTATTTTATACCTAACACTTGAAAAATTTTCTTAACGAGCGGACACCCAGTATTGAAAGAATGCCCATTTGGTCTTTAAACATAATTCATATAATTTCAAATGTACTTCTAGTTTTAAAGATAAATGATTTGTTCGGAACAAGTGTTTTGGGTTTTCTTGAGAAATTAGGTTTTTCTGTAAAATTGGTGAAGGCCCGTTTGTCACTTTAATAAAATAAATTGTTTTGGAAAAACCCATTCAGGGGTGATCTTTGGTGTGTGTTGATTGCGTGAGATTTATGTGATATTTTTGCATCGTGACTGATTGATTTAAATTGTGGACGCACCCCTTTTTATTGCTTGTGTTGACATGAGAACCTGGAATAGTGAGTGAATCTTCTGAGAACAATTGCTGCACTAGTTTAGAATACACACTGGCTAGTGGACCTATAACAGGGGAATACTGAGTTATTACTGTTATGGGGATTGGGACCCTCGGTTAGGCCATGCAGGGCTATACCAGGTAGTAGTATGAGTGTTATGACGCCATCGAGTTAGGGCATGCCTTCAGGATGAGTCACATGTATAGTATGTTCTGGATTGTTCATGATCTCCTAGGTTCGACCCATGTTTCTTTTAGTGTTTATTTGTGTGTGGCACACGATTGAGAAGTCTAGTTCGGTTGCTGGCTTGTGTGTGCCATTTTTTTTCCATTGCCCTTGGTGTGTGTTGTGTGTCATGTGTAGTTTTCCTTTTTGGATAATAACTAGAGTTTGGTTTTCTAATTGTTGGAAAAAATGTTTTAAAATGCAATGCACCTGTTCCTTTCAAACATTAAAAATTGTTTTTAAATTATAAAGGGCAATAGACTGATACTTGTTTTAGAAATGAAGGTGTGTGTGTGTGAAAAAAAAAATTTGTATGTTTAGTTCAAACCTAGAATTAATAATGTTCTTTATTTAATGGTAGTGCTTTGAGAATAGTTTGTTGGGAACGCCTACTAATTTTTAATAGTCATTCCTATAGTTATTTTCTATTTTTAGCGTTTTTGCAGGATACAGTTTGGGTGCGTTCGCCTTGGGTGACGTTTGGTCATGGGTTGGAGAGTGACCCGCGAGGTCACACAGAGTTAGTGGTGGTCTCTTTTGGTTAGTTTTATTTTCTTTTTTTCTTGTTTAGTTACTTTGTTTATTTATTTTGCGCTACTCTGTTTTGTTTCTACTGCTTTATTCATTTATTTTAACTGTGCGAAATCGTTCCCACCACCTCTATTGATGCCTTGGCACTTGTCACCAGCCTGGGAGGATCGGGAATGCCTCTCAGGCCATGTCGCGGATTGGCTCAGGTGACCGGTTTAGGGTCGACCCGGGTTGGTTCGTGACAGAAGGTGCTCTAAAAGAATTTGGATGACATTTTGATAGGTCTAGTGTTTCAAACAAAGTCAATGGTTCGACCTCATTTGTTCATTACCATCCCGACAGAACGATAGTGGAATATATGTTTTGAACATGGTCATTTATCGTCCTCTATCGTCCTATCACACCCTTTGTGTTCTAGATCCTGGGCGTCCTGATTTATGCTCTTTATTCTCTTTGTTCAGTATAATTCAATAACCCTGTAACATTGGATCGGTGCAGCCCGATTCGTTTTGGATGATGTTGGTCCAAATGATTGCAGTCCATACTGATAACCAGGCTGCAACTCTCATGGTTCGAGATCCGTGGTGAGCTCATTGGGGGTTGCAGGAGGCAATGCACCCCTACTCTAGGGGTTGAAGTCTCTCGACACAAATTTTGTGGCACTATAGTAACTCTGACCAACTATAGTAGAGCTAATCAGGAGACACCAATAAGACACTTTAGCATATTAGACTTTGACACGACTACTGTAGAAACTCATACTTTGGAGACAATGATATTGTAGCTCCACAGACTTCTTTCCATTGGCAATTGTATCAGCTTGGACTTTGGTGGCCGCAACACTATAGTAGTGCCGATATCTATCCACCTTTGACTGTAGCATAATAGACTTTCTGTGCAGTTGGTGGAATAATGATTCATTCTCTTTAATAGCTCATTTCAAGCTAGGATTTATGTGTTCTTGAAACTCTGATCTCTCTGTAATATTGTGCTCCCAAATTATAGTGATATTTCTTCCTCTCTGTGGGCATAAAGATTATTCCTAAACCATGTAAATCACAGTGTTTGTGTTCTTCTTCTTCTTCTTCTTCTTCTTCTTCTTCTTCTTTTGTTTCTATCTTTTATTCATATGAAAACCTCTATTAGGTGACTCCCGATATTTCCGAAACATGAAGTTACCCCATTTGTTCTCTAGCACACATCAAGAGAGCAACTCAAATGTGTAGAGAACCCTGTTATCCAACTAGAGCTTTCCTGACCAGGATACTCCCAATGGTCAATAAACCATTAAGTCCTTGAGTGTTCAGACCTTGTTTGACACTCATATAAATTAGAAGTCTCTTGTTTGTCTCTTTTTTCCCACACAAAGTATGTCTCACATGGGTTTAGGGATTTATTATTGATTGTATTGTTATTGTGATTGAGATGCAACAAAAAGAACACATTTAATAATACGGGGAATTCAAAGAGAATAACTTCAAACTAAGATAAATTTCTCTAAGGATCAACCCCGAAGATTGAGCATTCTAGTTTAATCAACCTCTCTTGAGTTGCCTCTAGAGTCCGTTGCTGCTCCACCAGATCAACCACTTCCTACTTGGTAGAAGGGGAACTTCATAAACCCTAATTCCTGCTCGGTCCTGCCCGGCTTGGCACTCAACCACCAGAGATGCCTCCTCTGTGACTCTATCCTAAGATGCCACAAACTAAGCCCTCAATTGGCCGATGATATTTTATTAAGCATTGAAGACATTTTCATGCTCTCTCCCTTTCTATTCTAGTCAAGAAATCTCCTCTTCAACCACCTGGAGTGCCTTGGTGCCCTCAAACTTCTTATTCCAAGTAACATCGAACTCCTGCCACTCGACACACACCCGTTTGATGAGAAAATCCCGAGCCAGTGCATGGAGATTTCTAGATTACACATCACCAATCCCCAGGCTAAGTAGCCAATGGCAGAGTGATCCCACCCTGTGTAGAAAATCAGTTAGTGGAGTGCGAGTGATGAAATTACACACACTCCTCCACGCCCTGTGTTAGACGACTTGGTTCTCCTCGACAACATCCGAGGAGGAATCCTAAAAATTCCCAGGCATCACATGCTTATGATGAGGGAAGACCACCAATTCATTAGTGGTGAGATCATCTGAAGGCATATCCTATGGCAGGCTAAGCCCCAAGTCTAGGGGAAACTCTTCCTCGCTAGATCCCTTGCCCGTAGCGAGAGATTATCCAACCTCTAATGGAACCTCTAATGTAGGATTAACCATCATGGCCTCCTCGACTGTCTCTATTGGTGGCATGATCTCAATCACCTACATTGAGGTCTTAACTCTAGCAACCACCTCCTATGGAACCTCTGCGGTAGGCTTGACCATCATAGCCTCCTCGACCATCTCCATTTGTGGCGCAATCTTGACCAACTCTATTGAGGCCTTGGCTCTAGTGTCCACCTCTTGTGGCACCTCTGTGGTTGGCCCAACTTCCACAGCCTCCTCGACCATTCCTGTTGAAGGAACATCCTCAACCATCTCTGTTTGGACCACAACATTGGCCATTGCTACCTTGGCTGCAGTCTCCATTGACTCAAGCATCGACACTGGTAGCTGAGCCCCAAACACAGTTTGAACTACCATTTAAAGTGTAGGTTTAGCTGAGCATAACATATGGGAGGTAGAGCACAAAGAAAAAGTTGAAAAGGGGAGAAGGCTTCCAAGAGTTGTACAGTCGGACCAGCAACTCAGAGAGATTCACCGACAGTCCCCCTAGCAACAACATCACCCTGGTAGTCGATACCCCAACTTTCGAGAGCTTTCCCATAACTACAAGTGCTAGATATCTCCAGAAGAAAACAAACAAGTCAAAACGATTTCAAACACAGATCCTTAGACTCATATCGGAAAAGTGGGGTTACCAGGCGATGCTTGGGACTATTGAGATGTCACCTCAATCGTAGGTTCCACTTCAATATATGGTTGGCCTCCTGTGACCACAATGTTGGGGGGAGACCTCGCACACACCCCTTTAAGTTTTAAGGATGATTTCTCATCCTCTTCTTGAGGTTCATCACGAACCCCCCTTAATCGATTCTTAATTCATGCACTAGTGAAAAAGAAGCTAGAAAACAATCTTTAAAAGATTAGTACTCAGTCAGAGTTTCTAAAACACAGAAGTTTACCTCATCACCAGTCGGATCTTCTCAAATAGGAGATCCCTGATAGGCACAAATTCCCTAAGATTCTTCCTCTAACACATCTTGTCCATCCATGCCCACATTTGATTGATCTAAAAGGAGATCTGGAGGAGAGGGAATGCCCAATATCACCTTCACTCGACAGGTCAAAGGGCGAGCCATGCCACGAGAGTGGATGAGATCTTCCAACTCCTGCATGTGCTGCAATTCCTTGACTCGGGGGTGTGGAAGCTAGCCCTAGCATGGCCCAATCTAGGGATATGGATCCCCTCACACTGAAAGTGTAGCCATATTCCCCAAATAGGGTTGAACTGATGAACTAATTCCCAGTATCCAGGCATTCGGGAAGATGACATCATCTGAAACATCATCGTGTTGCTGCCGCTTCCCTAGAGGTTCAACATACATTCTGGGGACTTCCCATGAATATTTACCCTCATCTTGAGGATGCTTCCTAGGAAGGCTTTGACCTCCTACCGCTCCTCCCTCTAGAGCCTCATCCAGTGCAGGTCTGGGAATTAAAGCCAGAATTACTATGGTAAGACCCTGGGATTTTGTGAAATAATGTTTTTTTTCAAATGAATTTAATATTTTCAATATTTTGTGTCACATGAAACACCGATTTTAGCTTGTGTTACAGACAATACCTAGTTTACCTTATGATACAAAAAACACTGAGTGTAGCTTGAGTTACATGCAATACTGAGTTTAAATGAAACATGTAATAATATTAAAATATTATTTAATAGTTATGAAATAACTGTTGGAATAATGAGAATGAATAAGATTAACTAAATTATGAAAATATATCATCTAAACATGTATATATAATGAAATCCTTTATTACCAATTAATTATAAATGAAAATAAAAATCATTTTAAAACAAATGAAATCTTTTTTTGAAAAACTATTTTTATGTGTACAAACGCATTTTACCTTAACAAATTAAGAAAAACATTATTGGTGAATTATTTTAATGAAATTTATTTATTACATATTCAATATATTATTTAAAATTCATCTTATTGTTTTTTAGACAAGAGATAAGAATAAATCTAATTTCACGCTTAAAAACTATATTTTTTTAAAAAGTAGTTTTGTCGCATTTTGTGCACTTATTTTAAAATAATTTTTTGAATATTTTTGAAAATTTATTTGACCAAATTAAATTCAATTTTAAAATCAGCATGTAAAAATTATCTTAGAGTGTTTTTTTTGAGAATTTTCTAAAAAGATAATTTTTTTAGCGAATAGTGAGAATATTGGGTTCTTTTAAAAACTGTCTTTTTCATTCAAAGAATTTATAAGATACATTTTATTTTAATGTGTTTTTAAAAGTAAAATTAGTTTAATTATATATTAATCAATTCAAATTATGTTAATCAAATCAATTTTATATTTAATTTTGATATAAAACTTTTTCAACTTTTGAAAGTTTCTCTTTTGGAAAACCATTTTTTCGACATGTCTGTGGGTCTAATTTTAAATTAAAACTTTACACTTCTATAAGTTGAGTTTTGGAAAAATGGATTCCATATTTAAAATCATAATAATTTATATTATCTAATAAGGTCAACTTAATTTTTGACCATAATTAATAGTGAAAAATAGTAAAAATTATTTACCCCAATTAAAGTAAAAAAAGGTTTACCCGGGGTTAAACTAAAAAGATAATGGTTAAAAATGACTCAAAAATTGTTTAATTTCTATTGGTCATTCATATTTCAACATTATCTCTTCTATGGATCTAAAATGGTCCATTTTGAAGCCTTGTGTGAAAAAAGTTGGCACATCCTTTTCTTTTCAAACATTTTAAGCGTGCCACTCACCTCACTTATGAAAGGCCAACCTCCTCTCCTTTTTACACCTTCAAATCCCATTGGTTCGCCCAAGACCTTCCCAAATCACTTCCTTACATAATTTACTCCATCCTAGAAGATTTTTTGGTCATAAATCTAAAATAGTAAGACTTTTAGTGTAAACCAAAAGAAGTTGTCTGAAGAAGAGGTAACGTCCTAAACCGAGCATTTAATTTTATTTCTTCCTCCGCATAATTTAAATTTTATTAAGCCATCATGATATAATAAACTCAGTATCATCCATATATTGAGATGTTTTTATGTAAAGAGAATTCCCTAAAATCATCTCATGATCCCTCAAATGAGGAACAAAACCGTTGATCGTGTGTACGACGGACTATCGCCTCATGAACCAACATAATTCATTTTTCATCACCGATTTTCATGGTAAGATATAATGATGAATTTAATGTTTATATATGATATTTATGATATAATTATACATTTGGAATTATAATATCACATATATCTTCTTACTTTTCATTACGTGGAGAATATGATAATGTCGTTCGTGTGTACGACGGATAACCGGATTGTGAAGCAATGTGAATCATTTTCACTAATGATTTATATGGAAGGTAATAAAAGATAAATTTAATGAATATATGTGATATATATTCCATGATATTTATTCTAAAAAATTAATATACAATCTAGTTCTTTACCCTTTCACTCGTTAAGGAAATGGTAACGTCGTTCGTGCGTACGTATGACTTACCATCTCCACAAAGCAATGTGATTCATTCCCCATGTTCAAAATTCAATAATGATTGTAAATATGTATCTAATTAGAAAAAATGATATTTATAACATTAATATAATTATGGATATGATGGATCTATATCCTATGTTCATGATTCGAAACTTTCACAATAAGACATGTATTAGAAAACAAGACAATTAACACCCGAAACAATAGTGATAATGAATAATTATTAACGAACAAGTAGTAATATATAATAAAAGAATCATATATGATATTATAAATAATAATATGATTTTTTATATGTTAATAACATGTTTATAACCACTATAAAGGTAGTTAAAAATCTCTCAACTAAAGGGAAGCATGAGGCAAGAGGTTTTTTAACTCAACTTCCATTCATTGGGTTATATTACTACCTCACTGATTATATCATTCCAAAATTATGTGTGAAATAAATTTTGATTTATTTATTTTGTATTTTTATTTTTATTTGTGTGGATATTAATTTTTTATACATAATCACCCCATTTATTAACTCTCACCTCAATGATATGAACTTTGTAAGAGTTTTATCTCAAACTTCCTTATTTGAGACACATGTTCTTTTATGCATCTACTTTCTTTTGAATGGTGTATATACTACCCATTTACATAGTATATCATTATTCCTTTCTATATCATGAGAATTTAAGTTAAAATTCATTTACTTCATTCATAGGTAATTATGATTCAAAAGTTACCAAAACTATAAGAGATTATGTTTCAATATCATTTTAATCAGGATTGTGTATGCTTGAATTACAATTGAAGGAAATTATTTTATCATTGTCTAATAAGTTCCTTTCATTTTCCTCTCCTCTTATTCATGAAGTTTTTCAAGTGATAATTTCATTTTCCTTTTTTTTGGAATTTAATATTATTGAGAAAATGTTTTAAGAAAATTTGAATTCATTTCTCTCTTTGGTTGAAAATCATTTTTCTATTTTTTTTAAAATGTTTTAATATTATTATTTAAAGTCATTTTTAACATTAATTAGTTTTTTAAAAATGTTTTAAAATGAATATTCCCGTCATTTTCCGAATAAGGTTCTTTTTGAATTTTTTTATCAAAATGTTAAAAGGAATATTTTTTTATTTTAATGTATTCAACATGAACAAAACTCTTCTTACGCAATGATTAGTAAATTTTTTAAAGATTCCTTTTTAAGTTTCAAATATTATTTTCAAAAATATTTTTTCTTTAATGTTTGAGAATGTTTTAGATTTTAAATAAGTGTTTTCAAAATGGAAAGAATGTTTTCCTCAAGAAATATTCAAAGTGATCTTTCAAAACAATTTTTCATCTAAGATTACATCCTTTGATGTTACTCAAAGTGAAAAGGTTATTTTTCTCAATAATGTTTTAAATATTTTTAAAAATATTTTCATCCATGACAAAAAACTTTGATGTTATGAATTGATTCAAAATTATGTATATATATATCTCTCATATATATATACTTAGTTTACTGTTCCTTCCTTTGATGAGGTAATACATGACTTATGATTATTTCTAAAATTCCTTCATAATAAAATTTCCTTTGAATATCATATGAAGCAAGATTATGCAACCCATTTTATTTAAATGAGTAATTCTTATGTTATGCCTTATGATTGAATTTATTTATGCAACATACATAGATTATGAACATGTTATGATGAGTGTGTCTAGATAACGATCTAGTGCATTGGATAAATCTATAGTCTCATGAGGTGTCATGACCCCCTCCCCACAAAGTGTACCCCTCATGGGTTGATAATGTGAGAAGAGAGATAATGACCCCCGAGTCCCACCTCCAGTAGGTCCTGGGTTGACGACCAGCACTGAGGTTATAGTCACAAATGGGAGAAATTATCCTCTAAATGAGTACATGTGAAATAGAGAGACAAGACATACACTAACCAACTTCTACTCATACTAAAATATAAAAGAAACCCAAGTACACATATGAAATTTCCTGCAAAAACTACTACAACTAAAAGAGAAAACTATAAGTACCCAAATAAAGTAAAACAACAGTAACCATGAAGCCCGAACAGCTCCTATAAACCCCAAGATAGTAGTAACAAGCCTGATATTTAACCTACTCCAAGTGACCTGAAAAATAGTTTATATAAATTTAGGGTGAGTATAAAAGTATACTCAGTAGGATCCTACCTGGATCCTCTTATTCAAAAGTAAATAAAGTATACTAAAATACAGTGATCAATAGGTGAAACTGACTCGTAACCTAAATAGGTATACTATGTTCCCAGCATCACCATGAATACTCTCACTAAGTATCACATAAAAGAGTATATAATATAATAAATAATCTCAAGGGCACCTTACGAACACTTCTCCACTGGTTTTCTGCTTTTCCCTAACATCGTACGTCCTGAGAATCTCTCTCCAAAAGGCTAGCCCGAAGACACCTGGGCATAACACCACCACATGCACTTCGTGCAACACAAAGTCTTGCCCACAGACACCTGGGCAAAAGCACCACACTATCCACACAACCAAAAGTAACTAGGTAGTTTTCGGGAGCCACCACAACCCGCATAACATGTATCATACTTTGGGTATTATACCTCAAGCCAGTACAGCCCATACACCGAATAAGGATCCTCAAGCCATCACAACCTATACACATCATACCTATAGTAGAACTTGGTAAACTACATCCAGAATATATGTGTGTGAAATTACCACAATACATTACAACTCTCTACACACATATATTGGGAAAACAAACCGTCGTGCATACCAGCACAAGTAACTACCAAGAGAAGAGAGAGGAGCCAATAGGGGAAGTCATCCATCCATTCTCCCACCAGGATATTGGAACCCCCCCCCCCCAAAGCTTAGAATCATCAGGGTGTCAGTGGCATTAACCGACAGGGTTGGGTAGTTTATAGAAACACAAAAAGTACAGGATATATTATATCTCACAACCACAGTAAGGGAAAAACCTTGTCTTAGACTCAACTACATATAACGTCTCTTGGACTCCCGACTGCCACTGCTAATACTAGATATCCTATAAGAACACAACCATTTTAAGAGCTAAATTAATTTACTTATCCATTTTAATTAGTTTCAATTTATGTTAATTAATTCCTTAACCATTAATTAACCACTATAATTTCCACATTACATTCCATTATCACTACTACAAAGTTCCATGCACTCTAGGAATAACCAAACCAAGTCCACAGTTCCTCAGATGTATAACCTCAATATTTAATCCCAGCAAGATCCAACCCCATTGGTTCAACATCATTTATTTAATTATTTATTAACAGCATTATCACTTTCCCATAATCTTAGGAATTTTAGGAAAGCATTCTAAGCTACCAAACATAGGGGTTCAACACGGTGAGTGGGTGAAATTACCGTCAAGTATTTTCCACCTATAGAAATAGTTTAGACCCATCCATCCTTGTGAAACTAAACATAGAAAGCATGTGGCATGCACTGCGTGTCTTCGCCTATTTTGGAAGGAGGGTAAGCAAAACTATCTACCTCAAACACTGAGGAAAGAAAGCAGATAAACAAACAACAGGTTAACAAGAATTCAACTTTCAAAACTATAGGCAATACCAACTTCAACCCATTCCATCATCCCCGGTGTCCTCATCAACACCCACATTCATAAACCGCTACATCTCACCACTTCAGGAATCAACTTCTGCCATAACCACTGGACCTCCCTGCCCCCACAGGTCATAACAACCATCCATTATTACATCACAACAAAAGAAGCAGGAAGAAAACCACATAGCAACTGGCCTCTTGGCCCTAAATAAGGCATCTAACCCTCACACCTAATGAGCACTCATAGATCAAAAGAATAAAGAACTTGGCATTTATAAGAAAGAGGGTAACTCAGAACCCAATAAGGCATAACATTTAACACACAACATATTATTTATTCCCTCTTGAATTAACTGATTCAATTAAACATACATAACTACATCCATTTGATTATCATAAAATCACAACAACAATAACCAAATTCATCAACATGACTCTTTATCTTTGTCTATTTAATTTACAATTAATCCTGATTGTATAGTCTTTACCAATTTCCATCAAGAACGACATTTCAAACAATAAGGCATAGATATCACACTATCTTGAAAAAGAGAGGAAATAACATCACTAAGAAATTGATACCAATTCTTTAATCCAGTTTAAATATTTATTATGTTAATTCTATTATGATCTAGGGGATACATCATGCTAACTCTACTACCACACTTAAATAGAATAGAGAAGACATGAATCCCCTACCTCAAAAGGTTTTTGATGTTCTTTACATGAGAACAAACCAACACAATGAATCACAACCACCTATCTCGTAGCAACTGTATCTACCTGAGGACATTGTGGAACAACTACTACAACCAACACCCAAGAAGGCCCCATTGGAAACAACGAGATCACATGTCGTCACATGGTAAGGAGAAATGGGAGGAAAAAGATTGAGAAACCCATAAAAATAGAGGTAGAACATACCTTGTGTCAAAGATTGATCAACACCTCCTAGTTGCACCAAAATAGGGGGTACACATGCAGTAGGAAGAACTCTAGGGAAAACATGATATGAAGTTACATCACAACACACGACTCCTATGGAAAGAGAGGTATGGGGTGTCTCGTACCAAGGAAAACAAGAAGTAATAACAAAGGAGGAAGATATATCGATACTTCTAAAAATCTAAATGAAGCAGTGGTTTAAGATACACTAGATATTTCATTAAGACCAGATCTATCAAAGATCACATGTTTTGATAGAGTAAAAACACTAGGACCCTTAGGAAAAAATAAGATAGGATATGAAACTTGAATCGGTCTTAAATCCCTTAAAATAAGGCCTTTAACATGTTTTACATCAAAGAAAATGTCAAAGGAGCGAGATTGGAGGAAGCTGGAAACACTGTTCACGAATCGTCACCACTATTAGAACGAGCTACCATCATCATTGGATGAGTCACCACCACTACTGGAATGAGCTACCATCACCATTGGATGAGTCACCACCACTGTTGGATGAGCTATCACCATCGTTGGATGAGTCACCGCCACCATTGGACAAGCTACTACCACCATTGGATGAGCTACCACCACTATTGGATGAGTTACTGCCACCATTGGACAAGCTACTGCCATTGTTGGATGATCGACTACCACTATTGGACATGCTACCATCCTGGAAATACTGTTCACAAAACTGGAAAATTTGGAAAAGTGTTGGAAGAAGCCACCTTGACCTCCTAGAACACCCCAAACACCAGATTCAACAAAGGATTGGACCAGAGAGGTCCGGTCCATTACATAAAATTCCTATCAAAACATTCTCATCCTCTAAAATTCAAAACTAACCCATAAAGAAAACATAAAAAGGGGTCCGAACAACCACCCTTCGAGATACCTCTCAAGGCTCTCGCTAGTAAAAGAGTTCAACCACTTCATCAAAGGAACAACACAAAACCACATGAAAACTACAACCAGCTCCTAAACACTCTCCTGGGGGAGATACCTAGCAAAAGAGAGAAATCCGCAAAGAGAAATAAAAGAAATCCGTCTCATAAAATAAAAGGTTTACAACCACTAAACGAACAATGTTATAAGAAAATATCTAAACATCAAACAACTCGAGGTACTGAGCATGTATCTGCAACTCACATTCCCATGTACTCTCCTCCTCACCATCATGCCACCACAATACATGAACCATGGGGATAGAATACCCACACAACACCTTCTCCTTGTGGTCTTATATCTTTACAGGCTTCTACTTGAAAGTCACATTATCATCAACATTGATCTCTGCCCAATTGATGACGTGAGATTCGTCATGAAGATAACAATAGAGTTGCAACACGTGAAAAACATCGTGTATCCGGATCATATGTAGGGTAAGTGCTACCCGATACACCATGAATCCAACATGATCCAACACCTCTAAAGGCCCAACAAGCTAAGGAGATAGCTTACTCCCTTGACCAAACCTTCGCTTCCCATGATGGGGAGTCACCTTCAGAAATAGATGACTGCCAACATCAAACTCCAGAGGTCTCCTCCTAAGATTGACATAGGACTTTTTAAAATCTTGTGATGCCATCATCCGTGCGTGAATTACCTGAACCATCGTTGTATTATTATTTACTAGTTCCAGCCTAAGAATTGTTAACTCTCCAACCCCAATCTAACATAATTGAGAATGGAAAGGTTGACCATACAAGGCTTTAAATGGTGTTATACCGATGGTGGAGTGGAAACTATTGTTGTAAGTGAACTCCACCAAGGCTAAGTGCCTCATCCACGAACCTCCAAAATCCAGGACATAAGAGCGCAACATGCCTTCAAGAGTTTGGATGGTCTGCTCTGTCTGACCATCCATCCGCAGATGAAAAGTAGTGATAAAGCATAATTGAAAACCAAAAACATGCTAGAGACCTCTCCAAAACCTGGAGTTAAAACATGGATCTCGATTGGAAATTATCATCCATGGATCTCTGTTGCACCAGAGATGACTGCACCGTCATTTGGAAAAGAAAACCTCTACCCCCAACTTCTCCCATATATAGATGCAATGCTAAAAGTTATTCCATCACCCTCCAGGAATCACCAAATTCACGCACTACATCACTATGTAAATTCCTGTTCAGCGCATAGGATACAACATTCCTTTTTACAGGTGTATAAAAAATTTCAAAGTCATAATCCTATAAGAACCCCATCCACCAATTCCACCATAAGTTCAATTCATGCTAGGAGAAAACATACCTTAGGCTCTTATGATCGATGAAGACCACAAAATGCTCTCTATTGAGGTAATGTCTCCACAAATTTAGAGAAAAAAACACCTGATCCTTATTGGTCAACAATGCCAGAGGAGTTGTAAACCGAGAGAAATTGGTTACAAACCTCCTGTAATAGTCTGCAAGAATAAGGAATCTTTGCACCTCTGCCACTGTATTGGGGGCTACCTAAGACAAAAATACTTTTATCTTTGACGGATTCAAAACTACTCCCTGTTGGGATACTACATGCCCTAAGAACTGGACCTATCGAGACCAAAAATCACACTTTGAAAACTTCCCAAATAGCTATTGTTGACAAAGAACTCCCAAAAATAGCATGAAGATTGTCACGACCCGTCCCCCAGGGCCTGTGCCATTACTACCCCAAGCCTGCCTCTCATAGGCCAGGGGCTAATGACTAGCACCGAGTAGGAATATCCCACAAGTGGGAGACATTTTCCCTAGTACCTATATGCACGCACCTACCTCCAATCAAAAGATAAAAATAAAAACACTAAGTAAACATAGATGAAAACCACTACGAAAACCCACTCAGATTAAGGTACAAAACTGAAAGAAGGGTCCAGAATACAATCCCAACTGAAATGGAAAAGTATAAGTTTCTGGATCACATCTGTAGAAAACCCTACTTGAAGGGTAGGTACAGTAAGTGGTCTGAATGTTTTTGAAGTGTATTATGTCTGTCAGGTCACCCTGAAGCACCCCTGTCTTCGGCCCACTAAGGACTCCATCAAACATGCCGATCATATTCCCAAGACATGACATGTTTAGGTGAATCCCATGAAGGGGTGAGTAAAACAATACTCATTAGGGACCCCAAAACCACAAAGGTAACACCACTAAGAAAATAAATTAAGTACACCACAAAGGAAACACACGAAGTACACCACATAGGAAACACACAAAGTATACCACAAAGGAAAGTACTACGAAATACACCAATTAGACTACCAAATGGGATTAAAAAGTGTATCCTCTGAGAGGTGTAGTCAAGAGAGTCACTAGAGTTATCTCACACCAAGTATAGGTCTATGGTACATAAACAAGATTATTGTAAGAATCCACAGTACCCTCAAGTAGTAACACGCGGAGCATTGGTAACACACAGAGTGTCAGTAACACATGAAGTGTAGGTAACACACGGAGTGTAGATAACAGGAAAAGTATTGGTAACACAAGGAGTGTTGTCAAAGACTAGGGGACCCACACCCTGGTAGGAAATGGGATCACCAACTCAGTTTTTGTAAGATACAAAGTATAGATAATACACATAGTCTAGGTAAGACACACAGTCTATGTAATAACATAGCTTCTAGGTCGCATCCAACCATAGGATTCTATCCTTAGCACGTGTTCCAGGAGCACCTACTATTCGAGCCAAAATAACTTACACCAAATTCCATGGAAAACCACTTAGATTATCTCCAAAGGACCGCCTCATCATGAGTGTCCTAATGCTGCAAACAACTCATCAAGAGGACACACAGTTTGATATTTAAATGAACTACTTAGATACATCATAAGGCACTATATACTCATACTACACTATAGAATTAGTGATAATTGGTTACTTTGAACTCTTCTAGATCATAGATCTTCCATTGAGATAAAAAACCTATCCTAGTTGTATCTTTAGATCATTATGATCTATTTGAAAACTAGTAGTAGTATAACCCCTAATAACTAGCTTCTCATTGACTCCACACACCAGTAACATATCCTTAACTCTTCTTAGATACTTAAGGATAGCCTTAATATTACACCAATGTTGTTCACCTAGATCAGCTTGATATTTGTCTACCATGATCAATGCATAGTCAACATTAAGTATAGTACATAACATGGCATTCATGATTGATTCCATCACTATAGAGTATGATATCTTACTCATTATCTCTTTCTCCTATTATATATAAGGACACATTTTCATAAAAAGATGTTTATCATGTGACACTGGAACTAATCCCCTCTTGGATTTATTCATACTAAATATCTTTAGTATTTGGTAAATGTATGTACTTTGACTTAGTCCAAGTAGCCTCCTAGATATATCAAAAATGATCTTGGTCCCTAGAATATAGGATGTTTCGGATAAGTCCTTCATGAAGAAACACTTGTTTAACCAGTCCTTAACAGAATATAAGACTGATATTTCATTTCCAATAAGTAACCTGTCATAAAAATATACTACTAGGATAATAAACTCATTTCCACTAAACCTCTTATAAAAACATTGCTCACATTCATTGTTAATGAAATCAAATTCTTCTAAGCTTCATCGAATCAAATGATCCATGAATTGGATGCTTTCTTCAATCCATAAATGTATCTCTGCAACTTGAAAATATTTTTGGCATCATCTGGAGTCACAAACCCTTCTAGTTGTGTCATGTATATATCTTATTGAAGGTTCCCATTAAGAAAAATTTCTTTTACATCCATCTTCTAAATTTCATTTTCATGGTAAGGTACTATATTCAATAGAATTATGATGGATTTAGACATGTAAACTAGTGAAAAGTTTTCATCATATTCAATTCATTGATGTTGTTTAAACCCTTTATCCACTAGCCTTGATTTGTAGGTATTTACTTTACCTTCCATGTCCATATTTCTCTTGAATACCCATTTTCACTCTATGATATTTACATCAACTGGCACATCGACCAAATCCCAAACTTGGTTATGATATATGGAATCCATTTCAGAATTCATGGCTTCTTTACATATTGTAACTTCTGATCTCTCTACCACCTCTTTGTATGAGATATGTTCATCATTGTCAATAAATAATGAATCACCATATTCAGTGACTAGAAAACTATATCACTTTGGTTCTCTTACCTCTCTAATTATCTTATACATTACTTGTGTTTTAGGAACTACTTCTTCCATTGGAACCTATGGAATTTTTTCCTATACCGACTCTTGTGTATCTTGAGCATGAACATCATAAAAGTCAATCTTTCTCCCACTATCCTTTTTTAGGATGAGTTCCCTCTCATGAAAGATGGTTTGTCTAGTGATAGTCAATTTCTTGTATGAGGGGTTATATAGGCAGTATTCCTTTGTTTTATTAGGATTTCCTATAAAGATACACTTTATGCCCTAAGGTTCTATTTTGTTGCCTGATAAGGCCTTAACAAATTCCTCACAACCCTATACACATGTATGTGGAAAAACATGTTTCTTTACACTTCATAACTTGATGGAAATTTTGTTGTCCACTTTAGTTAGTAATCAGTTTAATGGGTATGTCACAGTTTGTAATGGATACCTGCAAAAGAATAATGGAAGATCTGAATAACACATCATCGACCTTACTATGTCTAATAAGGTATGGTTCCTCCTTTCACTAACACCATTCCACTGTGGTGTGTAAGGTGGGGTGAGTTGAGATAGAATCTCAAACTCTTGTTTAAAGTCGATAAAATCTTGTTTAATATATTCACCACCTCAATCTAACTGAAGCTTCTTTATCTTCTTTCCAAGTTGATTCTCTACTTCATTTTTGAATTCTTTGAATTTCTCAAATTACTCAAAATTATACCTCATCAAGTATACATAACGATATCTACTCAAGTCATCATTAAAAGTTATGAAGTAAGAATGCCCACCTCTATCTTCTACTAGAAATGGTTTACACACATCAATGTGTACCAATCCTAGAAGATCTTCTTCCCTTTCACCATGTCCATCGAATATTGGTTTGGTCATTTTTTCTTGTAAATAAGTATGAGATATTTCAAGTGGTTTTAGCTCAAAAGATTCTAAATAATCATCTTGATAGAGCTTTTTCAAATTCTTCTCATTTACATGACCAATACAATAATGTCATACCTGGGTGTTATATGAGTTGTGTGAACATGATTCATTTTATATTGTCAATACTAGGTTTTTGTAATTTAATATGTAAAAAAAATTATTTAAATGTGCCATACCATAACATATGTTGTATTTATAAAATAAACAACTTTTATTTCCAAATTTGAAAATAAAACCATATGCATCTAGGCATGATACAAAAATCATGTTCATGGTAACAGTTGGTACATAATAAAAATATCTTAAAATCAATATCATTCATGTTGGTAATGAAAGGTGGTAGTCTCCAATAGCTAGAGCGGTCAGCCTCACATCATTAGAGGCTCTCTCCTTTATAAATATTTCAAAATCTACTTGGTTCCTGCATTTTGATACAAATTTAAGCACCATAGGCTATATCTAATACCAAATGTTTAGATATTGAAACATTTAACTTGATAACGAACACACCTTTATATTCCCCTTGATTTTAGATGTGGTTCTTATTACAGTGGTCTTGTTTTCCACATGAAAAACATACTACTTTCTTTTTATTACCTTGACTATGGATATTCATCTTCTTGGAAGGACGGTGCTTAGGAGCTTTATACATTTATGATCCTTGGTCCCCTTCAACTTGTTCTTCCTTTTCTTATTCAACATAAGGATCATGTGTTTTTCATGCCCCATGTCCTTTTCCACTTGGAGAGTCAGAGCAAGAAGTTCCAAAAGACTCTTTCATTATTGGTCATGTTATAATTAACAATAAAAATAGAAAAGGACTTGGTTATTTAGGAAAGTATGAGATCTATGTGCAACTAATTTGAGAATTTAATCCCTAAGATGTCTAAGCATTCAATATAGCTAATAAGATTGACTACATGGAGCCCAACTAGAGTTGAATCTACAAGATTAGTTGTAAATAGAGTATCTGAGATATCATATCTCTCTTGTCTTTCCTTCTCTGTAATGACCCGAACTTTTGAATAATATTTGTTTCCTGAATTTGTGTGTTATTTTATTTTATACTCAACAAAACTATATCCTTTTATTAATGAAGTGAGTATAATTAAAATGAGATCATTGGGTTTTTACTGTTATATGATCATTGGAAACTATACTCTTAAAGTTATGATTATTGTTTATAAATACAAATGATCATGGTTAGTTAATACAGAAAGAAGAGTCGATGGGCTCATCTAGTAGACCCGGGCCATATAAAGCACATCTTTTAGAGCTTGGGAAGGAGGTGGAATCATTGGGATTTTCTCTCGACCAAGCCCAAGCTAAGCTTCAACATATTAAGCTTGAACATAATCACCTTCAGAAGAAGTTCAAGCTGATATAAATCACCACTTAGGAAATGTTGTCTGAGCTGCCCCAAGATCCTATCATCATTGCACACCTTACTCTTAGGTCCTATGTTGTTGTTATAAGGGGCTATGTAATGATGCCTTAGTTACTTTGTGTAATCCTTTTGTATAAATAATTTTTTTATTTCTTATTATGGTAAAATTTGTAAATTTTAAATGTTAAAATAAATATAGTATAAATTTATAGAAGTTACATATTATTGATGAATATAGGAAAAATTTTATTTTAAAATATTTTTTATACTTTTAATAATTAATAATGTGAAATGATTTTCAAAAAATGGTCTTCTACTGTTGTGATCTGTAAAGAATTTAGATAATAATAAGATCAACTTAATTTTTGGTGAATAGTAAATTATGAATAGTAATATTAACTTTGTGAATAGTAATGTGACCAATGGAATAGCAATCTCACTTAATAAAGTTTAAACATAATTTAGGCATCTTGATTGGTAATGTGATATAATAGCATAAGTAAATAATTGTTTCAGAAATTATTAGTTAAGTATTAGTATTTTTTGGGTAAATAGTGTTTTTACTTAAAAATTCAACATCTCATAATTATAAAATTATTTTCATAAAATGGAGTTCATTTTTGAATTCATAGCATCAATATTAGGTTAGGTTGAATTTATGATATTTTTATAAAATGTTTTATTTTTTAGTGAATAGTAAAATTACACTTTTGAGTTTCGGTGTGTTTAATGACATCATTAATGATGTAATAATGATGTAATAATTCTGGTAGAATTTTGTACAGAAAAATATGTTATGATATGCCCCAATTGGCCAATACCATGGGTAAATACCATGGGTAAACCCATAGTTTTGCAAATACCACTAATGAGGCGTCCCTTGGAAATTAATAAAATATTCTCTCACTTTTGCTATAAATACCAACCCATTCTTTCATTCAATTCATTCAAAATTCCTCCTCAACAAAGCTCTTGTCTTTTTACCTCCCAAGGAGTCCTCCCAAGGTTCCCTCAATCCCCTCAAGGTCCCAACCTTCTAGTTTTGGAAGATACTCTTCAAGGTAAGGGAACCTTTCACCCTTCTTTTTAGTCAACACTTCTTTTATGTAATGTCTTTGAATTTCCATTTTCATATGTTGGGTTATGATATTAATTATCCCAAATATTTTCCTTTTTATTTCCAAATGAATATATACCCTTTTTTCTCTCATCAATTCATTTTCTAAATTTTTAAGTGTCGTCGTTAGGCTGCTGAATTTTCGTAAAAGAAATCACATCTTCTTTTTTCTCTCAAGTTTTCTTTTCATGTAGTTTGTCATTAAAATATCCATTCCATGATCTTATTTACATTTTATTCTATCCCTCTACTATAAATTGAGTCATTTATTTATGGTAGACCCTTTTCCCCTCTCTTTTTAATGTTTTCTGAAACCATGTTGCATAGCCGTTATGCTGCAGAAATTTAATCTCAAAATATCTCTCATTTAATCAAGAAATTCTTTTATTTTCCTTATATGAATACCCAAAACACTTTCATTTACAATGGTATTTATCATGAAATAAAAATGATATATTTGATTCTGGAATTTAACATACATAAAACCCTCACTTCCTTTCTGTGGGTTATGAATGACATAATTATTATGTTTTAAATCACTTTTTAAAATGTCCCAATTTTGATATGAAACCCATTTATTTTATTCTATTTGGGTTATTTATGAAATTTTTGATTATTATATATGTGGTTCACATGAAAATAATGACATATTAAGGGCTTACCTTGATAATTCTTCAATACATTGGGTAAAGAAATTAATCTATATAGATGAAAAGTTTTATGATACCTTGGTGAATAACCTTGGTAATTTTTATGACACCTTGGGGATAGAACTTAGTGATATGATTATGAATGTATAAATTAAATTTTGTATCCACATTTTCAAGTTATGTTTCAAGTTATTATTATTATGATATGCCTCTTTATCCCCATGTTCTTATTGATATCATTCAAGTTTTCATTTAAACTGTTTCACTTGTTTTGCTTACTGGGCATTCTGCTCACCCTTTCCTTTGATGTATGTCTCCAGGTTATGAGATGCAGTAATTATACTTAGTATGAAATTTTAAAGAATATTTTCAAGGGGATTAAAATAATGTTTTATGTTTTCATGTATTATGTTCCTTTTTTCCAAGACACTAGACTTTAAAGATCCTCTGTTTGTAAAATGTAATGAAAAGTTATGTAATAAAAAGGAAAGATTCCATAGTTGGTATCAAATGATAGTTTAGTTATTTGTGGAAATTATTCTATGAAAATTTTAGGAATAACCCTATATAAAACTTTAAATATAGGAAAAATTTCTGTTATTGTGGTGAAATATTCATTAAGTGGTTTTCGAATAAATAAATCCTTGTCTGGATATGAACAAGTGGATGTGGCTCTAGTACAGATGTACCTAGGAGAGAAAACTCCAACAAAGAGTTTCAAGCTTGACCTAGGGTATCCTAGTACACGACAATGGGCCTTGCTGTACTTCTAGTTTGACACTCCTGGGGGATATGATTGGTTAATCACAAGCTTTTTATGAATGATTATGAAGGATTTATAGAGAAATGTAATTGTTGTTAAAGAATAATATGTTTAAGCATAATTTTTTAATACATAAAAATAATTTATAGTTAAAAGATTCATAAATTAAATAATCTTATAATTGATTTTTTATTCTTTTAGAAAATGGTGGGGAATGGGAGGAACTATGTAAATGGTGACCGTAGTGGATCATGCACTGATGACCCTACAATGGAAGCCGGAATGGAAACTTTCTTGAGAATTATGAACCAACTAACTCAAGTTATGGGAAATAACTTGAATCAAGATGAGATACCAATATCATCGTGAAGGGAATAACATTTTATTAAGTCCTTTATGTGTCAATGACCACCAACCTTTAGTGTATCTACTGATCCATTGATTGTTGAACAATGGATCAACTCTATCAAGAAGATCTTTTCTATGATCCGTTGTTCAGAGCACAAGAAGGTCACCCTAGTTATTTACTGCTTAGAGGGATAAAATGATCAGTGGTGGTAACTAATTAAAAACATAAGCCCAAGAGTAGAGGTTGAAGCTATGGAGTGGGAAGAGTTCATATGGATCTTCTTCAATAAGTACTTCCCTCATTCTATGAGAACAAAAATGGAGAAAGAGTTTCTCGAGTTGAATCAGAAGGATAATGAATCTATTGGAATCTATGAGAAGAACTTCACAAGACTTTCACCTTACACCTCAAGCCTTTTCATGGATCCTAATGGGAAGGTTTATAGATTCTTTAGTGGACTAAGACCTCATCTACAGAAGAATCTAGCCAACCAAGACTATGATAGCTATGAGGAGATCGTGTGGAGTGCTATAAAAGTTGAACTGGAGTTCGGTGAGACACAGTAGTCTCATAAATCCAATGAAAATAAGAGATCGATGTAGCCAATATTTGGTAGGGGATTTGATCATGGAAGAGGAGGCAAGAAAGTGAAACATCCCACGCGTAATAATTGTGGGAAGAAGCATTCATAGAATTATCTTCTTGGGAGAGGGAAGTGCTATAAGTGTGGAATAGATGGTCATATCACTCAAAATTGTCATAGTGAGGTGAAGACACAACTCCCAAACACTAAAGAAAAAGGGAAGATGGTGCTAACTACCTGAATTCCAATACTATAAGTTTGGACAACTTGTGCACTTTTCCAATCACTATCCAAATCTGAGGGTAGTGGAGGGGAATCATCATCAACCTCAACAAAGGACAGGGGAATAAGGTTATGATTTTGTTATCACTTTAGCTGAAGTTGAAGCACCATATGATGTGGTGGAAGGTACTCTTTTTTTCCCTCTTAAATCTAGCAAGTACTATGTTTGATTCTGGTTCTACGCATTCCTTTATTTCCCCTAAGTTTGAAAATAATTTAGAATCAACCCCTGAATTTCTAAAAGTAGAGTTATAAATCAAGACTTTTGGTGGGATTATCCAAGTGTCATTAGTGTTTAGAAACTCTAGTATTTAATTTAGTGAGAACAATATTATTACAAATCTATTATTCATTCCCATGATGGAATTCGAAATTATACTACGGATGGACTGGCTCTCAAAGTATAATGCTAAGATCAAATGCAGAAGCAAGGAAATATCAGTAGTCTTGAATGGGAAACCAAGAGTTATTTTCCAAGGAGAGATATCTCAACCTAGTATTTGTCTAGAATAACCTCCTATATCCTTCTTTATGGACTTTATTGGTGAAGAAAAAGAAGGAAATGGGAGTATAAGGATAGAAAATGTCTCCATCATCCAGGAATACATTGACGTATTTACCGAGGAGTTACCTGGACCTCCCCTAGAAAGAGAGGTAGAGTTATACATTGAACTCATACATGGATCTCATCTAATATCAAAGACCCCATATAATATGGAAAATGAAGATCTATAGGAATTAAAGAAACAACTCTAAGATCTTTTTGAGAAGGAGTTTATCTGACCGAGTGTGTCTCCTTGAAGAGCACCTATTCTCTTTATGAAGAAGAATGATGGATAAATGCGGATATGCATTGATTATAGAGAACTGAATGTGATCATAGTGAAGAACAAATACCCTCTTCCAAGAATTGATGACTTATTTGACCAACTTTGTGGGGCTCAATTCTTCCCTATGATTGATCTTTGATCTGGTTATCATCAATTGAGGGAAAAGAAAGAAGATATTCCAAAAACTGATTTCTGATCAAGATATGGGCATTATGAGTTTTTGGTTATACCCTTTGGTTTAACTAATGATCCTTCTATTTTTATGGATTTGATGAATAGAGTCTTTAAGGACTACCATGATAACATTGTGGTAGTTTTTATTGATGATATTATGATATATTTCAAAAGTTATGAGGAGCATGGGGATCATCTGAAGGTTATTTTGCAAACCCTATAGAAGGAGAGTATTTTTGTAAAGTTCGGAAAATGTGAATTTTGGTTACAAAAAGTTTCTTTCTTGGGTCACATTGTAACCAATGAATAAATCACAATTGACCCTGCAAAGACAAAGGTTATAGAGGAGTGGCCTTAACCTACAATGATAACTGGGATTTGTAGTTTCCTTGGATTAGCAGGATATTATAAGAGGTTTGTGAAAAAACTTTTCACGACTTTATAATTCATTAACCAAGTTAACTTGAAAAGGGGTTAAGTTCATCTGGACAAAGGAGTTTGAGGTAAGTTTCCAAGAGATAAAGAATAGATTGGTTATTGCACCCATTTTAACTCTTACCTTAAGTAGATAAGGATTCATTATTTTTAGCGATGCATCTATAAAAGGTCTTGGGTGAGTCCTTATAAAAAATGATAAGGTGATTTCTTATGTATCTTGACATTTAAAGACTCATGAGAATAAATATCCTACACATGATATGGATTTGGCTGCGGTTTTTTTTACTCTAGAGATATGGAGGCACTATCTTTATGGGGATAAATGTGATATATACATATACCACATAGACCATCAAAGTTCGAATTATTTTTTCACAAAATTAGAATTGAACATGATACAAAGGATATGGTTGGAACTTCTTAACTACTATGATTTTTCAATTCATTATCATCTTAGAAGAGCAAACAAAGTCATTCATGTGTTAAGTAGGAAAGACCTAGTTGTTATGTCCATGATGAGGATTCAAACAGATCCCTTGATCTAATATCTACTTAAAATGGACATGGGAATTATAATGGAAGGGAGATCATCAACTCTATACCAAATGATTTCTCAACCATAATTACTAGAGAAGATCAAGAAGGATCAGAAAGAAGATCCTTTGTTACAGAAGAAGTTTGAGGTTGTGAAGGATGTGAAGTTTCCTGAGTTCAATATTGATTAAGAAGGTGTACTGAAATTTCATAAAAGACTATGCGTTCCATCTATTCCATAAATAAAGAAGGATCTGATGGATTAAGCTCATAGATATACTTTCTCTATACATCTTGGAAGCAAGAAAATGTATAGGGACCTTCATGATCATTAATGGTGGGATAATATGAAAAAAGAGATTGCTGACTACACTATAAGGTGCCTGGTATGTCAGCAAGTGAAGATAGAGCGATGACTTCCTAAAGGGGTTTTACAACTACTACCCATACCAGCATGGAAGTGGAACAATATCACTATGGACTTTGTCACTATTCTCTTGAGAGCTTCCAAAGGAAACAATGTGATATGTGTTATAGTGGACCATCTCACCAAGAATTTCCATTTTATCTCTATTTGGGAAGATTTATCTCTTGATCAACTTGCCAAGATTTATGTGAAGGAAGTGGTAAGGCTACATGGAGTTCCAATTTTTACCATATCTGATTATGATCCATGGTTCACATCAAAATTCTGGAGAAGTATTCAACATGATATGTGTACCGAATTGAATTTAAGTATGACCTATAACCCACAAACTGATAGGAAATCTGAAAGGACTATTCAAACACTTGAGGACATGATGAGAACATGATCAATGGAATTTAAAGGTGGATGAGATCAACATCTCTCATTAGTTGAGTTCTCTTACAATAATAGTTTACATTTGAGCATTCAAATGGAACCCTATGAAGATCTATATGGGAAGCGATGTAGAACTTCTACTTTTTGGGATGAAGCTGGTGAGAGAAATATTCTTGGGCTTGATCTTGTATAAGAGATGACAGAAAAGGTTCATGTCATCTAGAAACACATTAAGGCTGCTTAGAGTCGATAAAAGATCTATGATGACAACCGTCGAAGGGACTTAGAGTTTGATGTTGGTGACAAATTATTTATTCAGAATTCACCTTGGAAGAGAGTCATGAGGTTTGGGAAGAAAGGGAAGTTCAGCCCTAGGTACATTGGCCCCTATGAAATCCTTGATCGCATAGGAGTAGTGGCTTATCGACATACACTTCCTCCAAATATAGAACAAGTTCATGATGTCTTCCATGTATCCCTATTGAGGAAGTACATACCTAACCCTTCACAAGTACTAAATCTAGAGGTGGTACAAATGGAACATGACCTCTCTTATGAGGATCAACCGGTGGAGATCTTGGATCGTAGAGACAAAGTTATACGCAACAATACCACCCACCTTGTTAAGGTGTTATGGAGGAACCAAAAATGTGAAGAAGCCATGTGGGAACTAGAGGATTCTATGAGGTAGAAGTACCCACACCTTTTATCTTCTGAGGGTACGAGTTGAAATTTCAAGGATGAAATTTCTTAAGTTGGAAAGAATGTAATGACCTAAACTTTTGAATAATATTTGTTTCCTGAATTTATGTGTTATTTTATTTTATACTCAGCAAAACTACATCCTTTTATTAATGAAGTGAGTATAATTAAAATTAGATCATTGGGTTTCGACTGTTATATGACTGTTGGTCAATATTATCATTGGAAACTATACTCTTAACATTATGATTATTGTTTATAAATACAAATGATCATGGTTAATTAATACATAAAGAAGAGTTGGTAGCCTCATCAAGTAGACTTAGGCCAGAAGAAGCTCACCTTTCGGAGCTTGGGAAGGAGGTAGCCTCACTGGGCTTTGCTCTGGACCAAGCCCAAGCTGAGCTTCAACATATTAATCTTGAACATAATCACATTTGGGAGAAGTTTAAGCTAATAGAAATCACCACTAGGGCAATGTTTTCTGAGCCGCCCCAAGATTCTATCACTATTGTACATCTTACTCTTAGGTCCTATATAGGTGTTATAAGGGGCTATGTAACAAGGCCTTAGTTAATTTGTGTAATACTTTTTTATAAATGAAAATTTTTATTTCTTATTATGGTAAAATTTTTGAATTTCAAATGTCAAAATAAATATAGAATGAATTTATAGAAGTTTCATATTATTGATTAATATTGGAGAAATGGTATTTTAAAATATTTTTTATACTTTAAATAATTAATAATGTGAAATGATTTTCAAAAAATGGTCTTCTATTTTTGTGATTAGTAAGAAATTTAGATTCTAATAAGATCAACTTAATATTTTGTGAATAGTAAATTATGAATAGTAATGTGACCATTGGAATAGTAACCTCACTTAAGAAAGTATAAAAATAATTTAGGCATCTTGATTGGTAATGTAATATAATAGCATAAGTAAATAAGTGTTTCAGAAATTATTAGTTAAATATTAATATTTTTTTTAGGTAAATAGTTTTTTTACGTAAAAATTAAATATGTCATAATTAGAAAATTATTTTCATAAAATGGAGTTCATTTTTGAATTTAGAGCATCGATATTAGGTTAGGGTGAATTTATGAGATTTTTATAAAATGTTTTTTTTCAGTGAATAGTAAAATTACACTTGAGTTTATGTGTGTTTAATGAAATCATTAATGATGTAATAGTGATGTAATAATTATGGTTGACTTTTTTACAGTAAAATATGATATTATGTGTCCCAAGTGGCCAATACAGTGGGAAAATATAATGGGCAAGCCCATGGTTTTGCAAATACCACTAATGAGGTGTCCCTTGAAAATTAATAAAATATTCCCTCACTTTTACTCTAAATATCAACCCATTCCTTCATTCCTTTCATTCCAAATTCCTCATCAATGAAGATCTGGTATTTTTACCTCTAAAGGAGTCCTCACAAGGTTCTCTCAATCCCCCCAAGGTCCCAACCTTTGAGTTTTTGAAGTTACTCTTTAAGGTAAGGGAACCTTTCACCCTCCTTTTTAGTCAACACTTCTTTTATGTTATGTATTTGAATTTCCATTTTCATATGTTGGGGTATGATAATATTTATCCCTCTCACTGTACTTTTGATGTCCAAATGATGAGATACCGTTTTCTCTCTCATCAATTCATTTTCTAAATTTTTAAGTGATGTCATTAGGCTGTTGAATATTCATAAAAGAAATCACATCTTCTCTTTTCTCTCAAGTTTCCTTTTCATGTGGTATGTTATTAAAATATCCATACCATGATCTTATTTCCATTTTATTCTATCCCTATACTATATAATGAGTCATTTATGGATGTGATACCCTTTTCCCCTCTCATTTTAATATTTTCTAAAACCATGTTGCATAGTCGTTATGCTGCAAAAATTTCATCTCAAAATCTCTCTCTTTTAATCAATAATTTTTTTCCTTATATGAATACCCAAAACTCTTTCATTTCTTGGGGTATTTATCATGAAATAAAAATGATATATTTTATTTTGGAATTTTACATACATAAAACCCTCACTTCCTTTTCATGGGTTATGAATGATATAATTATCATGTTTTTAATCACTTTTTTAAAACGTCGCAATTTGGATATGAAACTCATTTATTTTATTTTATTTGGGTTATTTATGAAATTTATTATTATGATCTATGTGGATCACATGAAAATAATGACATATTAAGGGTGCACCTGTATAGCTCTCCAACACATTGGATAAAGAAATTAATCTCCAGAGATGACAAGTTTTATGATACCTTGGTGAATAACCTTGGTAATTTTTATGACAACCTGGGGATGGACCTTGGTGATATGGTCATGAATGTATAAATTAAATATTTTATCCACATTTTCAAGTTATTTTTCAAGTTATTATTATTATTATATTCCTTTTTATCCCCATGTTCTTATTTATATCGCTCAAGTTCACATGTAAACTGTTTCACTTGTTTTACTTACTGGGCCTTCTGCTCACCCTTTCCATTGATGTATGTCTCCAGGTTATTAGATGCAGTAATTATACATAGGATAAACTTTTCAAGAATATTTTCAAGGGGATTAAAGGAATGTTTTATATTTTCAGGTATTATGTTCCTTTTTTCTAAGACATTAGACTTTAAAGATCTTTTTTTTTTGTAAAAAGTAATGAAAAGTTATGTAATAAAAAGTTGGGATTCCATATTCTCTTAATAAAGATCTCAAAGGTGAGGCATCATGTTATATGCATCCATGTGCTCATGATGCTTCAGAATCTCATCGGTCATGGATGAAAGCATGAAACATTGAACATATGTAGAATCATTCAAATGTTTCTCATAGAGAGATAATTCTTCATCACTAGCCTCTTTACCAAGTGCAACATGAATAAGTTCTTCTAACACATACAATTTCCTTTCATGGCATAGGATAACGTTTAAGAGCCTTTTCCACTCTTGGAAATTTATGCTGTTCAAAAGGCAATCCTTATCAAGTATGGATCATAGTGATATTTTTGAATTCATTTTTTATTATTGTTTCTAATAATAAGATTAACTGTTTTTTAGTACTTTATCTGATTGAATTTAGACAAATAAATAAATATTATATTTATTAATCTCCCACTATTTTATCAAAACCCAATATCCATCACCATTGTTTTTGGAATATCATATTTCTTGGACATTCTAGTGGAAAAGATCCATATTCCCCTTCCCATCACCCTAACTTTGGTCGGACAAGCAATTTGAAGGGTTTTGGGTAGGCATTACAAATGTCAACTACATTAACTCAGAGTTCTTTGATCTTTTGAGTGGACTCCCCAATCCTGAAATCCTAAATTTGATTTCCAAAACTTTTTACTCCTAGTTACACCAGGCCCTACTTTGGTAGTCAACCCTTTACGTGAACTAATTTAAGTCAACCTAAATCTTCAAGTTAGAATTCCTTAATAATTGAAAGCACCCCAACTTTTACTGGTCAAGCACTTTGAACTATGGTTCAATTTTAACTGAAGTAGTGAAAGGATATATCAACTTAATATATATAATTGATGGATTTTATCTTTACGCATAAACTGAAAATTATTATCTTTATTACATTCTTGTTAATATTAATTTGATTTACTTAAGTGATTAACCATATCTTAGATAATGTTTACACATAAGTCAATTTATTTTAGTTATATTTTGTATGCTTATTAATTCATTAATTCATGTGATCACAACAAATCATATATAATGAAATAACCATGAAACTTTACATAAATAAAATAATAAAGTGGTATGATCGGGAAATTTTACTAATGGTTAGTTTATCTGGCCGATGATAAACTAATTGTCGACTTAGGGGAAAACACATTGAATCATTTATAGTTCATGTTGTATCCTTCCACCTATCCACCTATGTATCTCCCTTGAATTGGTTTCATCTCAACTTCAAACTTGAACCACCTCCACTAGCTTGGGAGCTTCATCCATTACATATGCTTTTACTCACATGGAGGTGAGGGGAACCAAATAATTGGTTAAGGGTTCTACATAAAATAAGAAATGGCCACACATGCCCTTATATAATGAGAGGAAAGATGACACGTAGAAAAACAATTTAATTTAATGGTATGTTAAAAGAAACCAGTCACATAAAAAAGTAGGGTCTAGGCTCATGATCAACCACATGCATGCAATAAATTACATATTTAAAAAAATTAGCATTCAATTATAATCATTATTATTTAAGATAAATCATGTTCAATTCAATAAACTATCTTCTTTAATTAATCAATTATTTTTTATCTCAATTCTCATCCAAATTTTCTTGATTTTATCATCCATTATAATTTTAAAAAAATTAAATAAATTTATTTAAAATTATCTATGTACAAAAATGTACCTTAGAGGCAATACAATGAGTAATAATTTAAACTACCCAATGTAAGAACCCGTGTTTTTCTGGACTGTTGTTTTGAGCAGAAATTTGAATTTTTGCTGTTGGATGCTCATGAGAAGTAAAATGGTCATTTTCCCCTACCATCTGATCGTGGATAATTTTTTCTAACAACTCAGTTGGTCTCAGAATAGGGAGTTTACCTTAGGATAGGAGTTAGGTGGAAATCTAAGCTGTTCGAATTTTTACGGAATATTTATTATTTAATATTATTAAATTAAATATTAAATTATTTCCCTAGGTTCATTTGTCAATAAATTTTAAACAGAACTTTGGATTGAGATTCCGTCTGCGTCATCGAGTCTGGAATGGGAATTTTATCTTAGGGAAGGCATAAATTCATGTCAGGCACTGGGACCGGGCTGGGCCCCCTTTTCTCCTTTTCCTTTCCTTTTCTTTTCTTCCTTCTCTTATTTCATCCTCCTCCTTGAGAAAGTCTTCTACGCCTACTTTTTGGCTGTGTCCTTTGTGGATAATTGTAGTTTGAGAAAGAGATAGAGTTGGGAGGCAAGAGGGGTACCGATATGAAGCTCTCAACGTGCTGAGTCGGCGTGCGATAACCGTGAGACGTGAAATCAACCGAAGCTTCAGCGGTTTTCACCCAAAGGTAGGGTCATTTATGTTTTCACCATAGACCCCCTTTAAAAATTATGTTTTAATTCTTTAAAGCTTTATATTATTTTCTTGTGTCCTCTTAAGGCCAGATCTATTGTTTCGGGGGAAAAAACGGGTGTTTCGGGCATTTTGAGGGATTTCCCGTTGGAAAACCCAGAATACACAGCGTGTGTTCCAAGGGAACATGCCATGTGTCCTTCCCATTTGGGGAAGATGACGTTTTTTTAAGTACACACCATGTACTTTGAGTACACTCCGTGTAGTGGATGTCCGTGTAACCGGCCGTGTGAAATAGAACACAGAATAGTGGTTTTTAAGGAGTACACGATGTGTACTATAAGTAAACGCCATGTAGTGGTACATGGGAATGTGTTCGGGTGAAAACACACATGGTGTAACTTTTTGTGAATAGTACATGCCGTGTACTATTACACAGGCAGACCCCATGGGTCTGGCCATGTGTTCTGGCCATGTACTACTTCAACTTAGTAATTTTGGGATATCTTGGGCCCTAGAAGTCAGAATTGGGCATGTGAGTAGTCGATTCTGATCATTTTTCCACATAGATCGCAATGGTGGAATCATTTTTACATTTATAGGTAATATAAATGGAGTTTTTGGGGTTTATATCTAAATGGAGAGGTTCTTTATCCAGTTATCGAGTTCAGTTGACACCTGGGAGTGAGACTTGGTGTGGGTGATAGGTTGGGTGTTTGGACCAAATTAGTTGAGACCTTCAACATGAGATGATTTGTGAGATATATCCAGTAACTTTTCTATAGAGTATGTTCCCCTTGTGAGATGTTTCCTTCAGGTTTATGAGGTCGTGAGACCGGGTACTTCCAAGGATCCCCTGAGGGATGCCTTTACTTGTGTACTGACCTAGGGAGTCCCTTGTAGGATCTCTCTCTTGTTTTTCCTTTGATAGTACCCATGTTATGGAATGGATATGTTTTTCTTCATTTGAGCATCCCGTGTATGATTCCTACCTTACTCTTCGCTATGGATCCCGTGTAGGATGCCTTCGCTCATGTTTACCTGGAGGGTCCCGAGTATGATGCCTCCTTAGTGTTTGACTTGAAAGACCTAGTGGGTGCCTGTTGTTTGACTGACCTTGAGTTGTTACGTCAGTTTTGGGTAGATATGGTGTTCGGGTGTCACCTAGAACTCGTTCCAAACTGGTAATCCCTTGGGGATTTGGATGTATTGTTGGGTGGGGCGTTCGGGGCACCCTCACTCGTTTGTTTATATCTGACTTGGTTTGTTGATGCTGTAGTAGTTACCAGAGGTTCTTCCTTGTTGGTGGCTATTGAACCTAACGCGGGGCATCTTTCTTGATTTTTGGGATTCCTATTATGCCTTATGTTTCTAAGTAGAGATGGTTTGATTGTGAATAGGGTTATTTACCTTGTTTTGGATGTGTTTTCCCATGTTTCTTAATATTTACTGTTTGGTCTAGCTTTACCTGTTAGGCTTCTTTGTTTTCCATGCCTAGTATTATTAAGATGGAGTGATTGTATCTGACATGCTTGATATGATGTAGATTGTTTAGCCAAGTAGTTCTTGAGGTTTACTTTGGCCGCTTTGCATTTCCATGCTTGTTTGACTTACACAGGGCCGTGAGAACCTGGTGTAGTAGACCATAGGGAGAATGGACATAAGGGATTCTCCAGAGTGTCTGTTTACTGTTATGATGCGAGACCACAGGTGGAATTGACGTAAGTGCTTCCTCAGAGTGTCTGTAGTTCCTCGACGCGGGCCACATGGGGTATGTGACGTAAGTGCTTCCCCATAGCACCTTTAGCTACCGATACGAGACTATAAAAGGAATTGACGGCTAGTGATTCCTCAGAGAGTCTATACTTAAGCTGAACTAGAGGGGTCAGACTAATTTTACTACCCAGAGGGTTTCTTGTGATGCGAAGTAGGGCTAGAGGGGATAGGCTGTGAGTACTTCCCATAGGGTTACCTGTTGTGTTATTTGCTTGATTGTGTTCATTTGGTTGAACTAGAGGGGTTAGGCTATGAGTAATTCCCATATGGTTACTTGTTTTTTTTAGAATGTTCAGAGACATATTTATAGTGTTGGCCGAAGCAGGTATATGTCGATGGGATTACAGACCCATAGATCGACTTAATGATAGACGACTTGAGTGGTAGGATGTCCAACTCAATGCCCTTGCATAAGATGTCCATAAGATCGGACTTATGGTCCCAAGGATCGACTAATGATGTTGTTATTGTTATTTAAATCACTTAATCATGAATATTCATATTTATGTATATTTGTATAGGTATGGGACTATACATGTGTACGTATATAGATATGGACATACATGGTGGCACTTTCCCAGTTGATAGGGATTACATACCCTAGGTTCGACTGTGGTTGCAGGTTTGGTTTACTTCCTTTGTTGTATTCCAGCTAGGTTGAGCACATTGCTATTACATACACATAGTAGCACAGTTATAGGTTGCTTGTCAGGGTACCCTACTGAGATTATTTCTCACCCCTATACGTGCACCTCAGTGTACGTGTAGACCTTATGTCTGCTTTTTAGGTTGAGCACGAGTTGCATGGTGGATGGGGCTGAGGCCTAGTGTTTCATGATCGAGCGGATCTGCTCGAGTGGTTCTACTGATCGGGATGATGCAGTTCGACAGTGTCTGGAGATCGGGTACGTGAGTTGGATCAGAGTTAGTAGTAGAGCCCTGTACTTTTACTTTCAATTCCTTTTGTACTTGTATGTAACACCCAAGACTTTTATGTTATATAAATCATCAAAGGAATATTTCACTACACACAACACTTGCTTGGCTTTATTTACATGCAATCGCAACCTTCCTCGATAGCTTGTGTCGTACGCAATACCGAGTTTCACTAAACAACGATATGCTATTAAAATATTATTAAAACTAACTGTTATGAATAGTAATAATCACTTTTTGAAAATTTTTAAATTTTATTTTTCAAAATTTACTTCATTTTTGGATTCAGAATATCAAAATTAGCCTAGGGTAAAATTTTGGTATTTTTCTGAAAACTTTCAATTTTTGATGAATAGTGAAACCACTAAGTGGCTGTAAAAAAAATCCGAATTTTTCATAAAACTTAATTTTACCGCTTATGTGAGTGGAATTTAAAAAATACGAGAGACACGGTTGATGTCAGTAAGTAAAATGTGGTTCAATGAGATGAAAATAATTTTTGGTGAATACTAACTTTTTACTTTTATTTACCACGGTTAAAAGTAAATAGGGTAATTAAGGGTAAAAATGATATTATTATTATCCTAACACATGTCCTAATTCTATTGGAAAAGTTTAATTCGACCAAAAAAAACCTTAGGAATAAAATATGACCATTTAGGCTCACTTGGATTAGATTAGGACATTTATTATTAATTTATTTAAAGAAGGGTTAAAATAGTTAAAATCAAAGTTTAATAAGTATATCATTTTTAATATAGGGTTATACTTAAGATAAATTCTACTATAAATATTCATTAGAAATATAAAAATATTTACTATATAATTTTATTTTATTTGTAATTTTTAGACATTAAATAAGTTAATTTATTTATGACAGAAAGATGATGCAGTTATTATCTTATTAATGAAATATTGACATAATTGATGTTATAAATATCCAAATAAATGTAATTTGAGACTTTTTATGAATTCCACTAATTTTATAGGTTAATATGTCATGTTATTATTTATTTAATTAAATTTTTTCGAACTAATAATTCTGTTATTATTTTCACAAAAATCAATTACTAAATAGTGTCAAAATTGACATAAAATAGTTTTTAAAACAAATATTATATTATTAATTGTTATTTTATTCATAAAAATATAAGGTTAGGCCAAATGACTTAGATAAGGTTATATATATTAATAATAAACAACTTCGGGTTTTTTTGGCTGCTTATAGTAAGTTTATTAACATTATAGTATAAGAACACAAGAAGACACGGTAAAAGTAAAATTATTTAACTTAATGTTAAATCTAAATGATAAGGTTAAAATAGGAACCTAAACTTGTCTAAATTATATTTTATGAGAGTATTTCTACCCATACCCACCTTAGATTCAAAATAAATCAATTTATAGCTATTTAAAACCGAATTTGTCTTTATAATAAAATAATATTTTTAGTTTTTCCAAAGGAGCCCCTCTCCTCCCTTATAAAAGGGCACCTCCTCCCCCTCTTCCTCACACCAATTTGAGCCTTCAAGCTCAGAAAACCCCTGCCAATTTCTCCTCTACACTTCCCTAGAAACATCCTAGAGGTCCTGGTCTTCTTCAAAGACCAATTTTAGTGCCCTAAAAGGAGATATCAAAGAGGCGCTTCAAAGAAGAGGTAATGTCCGTTACCAATTCTTTCAACTTTATTTCTTCTTCCAATTATTCTTATTTAGTTGTTTAATTATTAAGTAATAACATAAGTATCACTCATATAATGATATGTTATTATAAGTATTAAAAAACCCTATTTCACCATCTATCCATCCTACAGAAAACGAAATCACCGCGCGTGCGTACGTACGGAATACCGTCTTCACGCCGTGGTGTAATCTATTTTCTACCACCACCTTACTTGGATGGGTATAATGGTGTAAATAATGAATATATATTATTATTTTAAAGTGATATTGATTCTTAAATAGTATACATACACTCTAATACAATTACACGATCATGGGAACGATATCATTGCTCGTGCGTACGTACGGAATACCGTCACCACGATGTGATGTGATTTGTTCTACATGATCTTCATTGCATAATGATTATATAAATGAATTGAATGAATAAATATGATATATAGTACACTAATACCATTCTAGAAATTAGGTATCTATAACCTAAAAATAAGGATAAGAATTTATTCGACAAAACACGCATAAAAACAAAAAGTAATAAACACCCGAATAAACAAGTAGTAATGAAATATTACTAATAAGAAGCTAAGAATATGACCATATATGATATCATAAAAATAATTATGATTCTAGAATAAGTCAATAACATTATTTAAATCATTATACAGGAGGTTCGGACACTTACGAAGCAAATCGGACCTAAGGTAAGGGAAAATCTCACAAACTCATTTTTATCCGAGATTGTTTATACTTCAGAATTTACTGGGGAATATTTATCATCCACATCCATGTTTCTTCAATATGTAATATTATTTCTATCCTCCTACAATTCTTTAAATCCAAATTTACCCTTCAGTGTGTTTTTAGTAAAAGATATGAAAGGAATCTTTTGTCATTTTTTGTACGAGGTACTTTTTGACTTTTCCAGCCAAAGTACGAGAAGAATTTTTTTTAACTTATACGACATGAATGGATTTTTAAAACCTTATTTCCAAGAATATTCCTTTACAAGTTTTCAATAACTTATTTTAGTTTAGAATTGTATGACATGTTAAGAAATGAAAAGTGTTTTTGAAGTAGAAAGGATATTTTCCTGAAGAATGGAGTTCAAGTGTTTTATCAAAATTATTTTCCATCTAAGATAATAAAGGGTTATGTTTATATCCCTATTATTACATTGATTTGATTATGTTGTGATGGAATTATTTTTATTAATTCCATTCTCTTATATGATTTTTTTTATGATGTTTAAGAATCCCATTTTTATTACATGGGTTATGCTATGATGTATAGTTTATGATTTTTTGGAACACATAAGAATGGTATCATTATGAGATGGGTGGGACCTATATCTCCCTCCAATGCATTGGGTAAAGATTTTATATCTCATGAGATAGACATGGCTGGAACGGCAGGTTAAACCAGTTCAGTGAAATATGACTGAAACAAGGTGTGAACTCGGTTCAGAAATGGACTTTGTCCACTAAGATAGTCTTGGAAATGAGTATTGACTAATAAGAAATGATTCTCTATGATTATGTGTGTCTGACACAAAGTTTCATGTTTTAAGTTATGATTATTGGGATTACATTTCACTACTATGATTTATCCCATGTTATGAAATTATGATTTCTTTTGCAGGTTAAGATTTCCAAAAGTTATTTTCTTATGTATATTATGTGATTTATATTTCTTTTGTTTACCCTTAATGAGAATTTGAGCTCACCCTTTTGTATGTTTTATTTCCCCAGGTCAGGAAGAAGGTTATTAAGTAGGATATTCCAAAAAGGGACTCTAGATATGATGAAATAAATGGGAGGCAAAGTAGATGCTTTATGAACCAGTTGTTTATGTTTCCCAATTTCTAAAGACTCTATACCTATACGGTCCTTTATCGGTTTTGTTATATGTTGTAATAAGTGTGCTTCAATTCTGAAGTAATAACAATGTATGTAAAGTATGGGTCGCTATAGTTGGTATCAGAGGAAAGGTATAGTCAACCTTTGGAAACTAGGATGTAACAGCCTTAGTAAGAACCCTAAGGATAAGTCTAAGAATAGAACACAATATTAGAAATGGCCATGAATAACCTAGGATAAGGCCTTAAGTGTGAAATTTTATTCTTGATTATGTGGTTTTTCTATTATAATTAGTGTTGCTCACACTATTCTTCTTGGTTTTAGTCAATGGATGGAACCTGAAGGAACCGTGTTAATGCGGAATGTGACGGTCAATGCAATGATTGTCCCCCTGAGCAACCAAATGTTATGGGAGATGGAATGAAAAATCTTGTAGCCATGATCACACAACTTTCTCAAGCTATGAATCATGCAGGACTTCCAAACGAGCAAAGGAAGGAGAAACATTCTGTTGAATCCTTCATGAGGCAGCGTCCACCTTCATTCAGCGGGTCTATTGATCCATTAGTTGCTGAACAATGGATTAGTACTACTGAAAAGATATTTTTAGTTCTTCAATGTTCTAAACATGATAAAGTCGTCTTAGCAGTGTATCGTTTGGAAGGTGATGCTGATCAATGGTGGAATCTTATCAAGAATACGAGGCAAAGAGATGAAATTGAGTCCATGGAATGGGATGAGTTCAAGAACTTATTTTTCAATAAGTACTTCCCTCGTATTCTCCAAACAAAGATGGAGAAGTAGTTTCTTGAACTAAAGCAAAAGGATGATGAATCTGTTGGTACCTATGAAGCAAATTTTACAAGACTTGCAAGGTACGCTTCTGGTATTATTATCCAACCTGAGAGTAAGATCGATCGATTCTTTAGTGGTTTAAAACCAAGTCTTCGAAGGGCGTTAGCCATAAGGGACTTCAATAGCTATGAGGAAATCGTTCGATGTGCTCTCAAAGTCAAGATGGAGATTGGAGTAACCCATTAGTCATATGGGTTTGATAAGAAGAGGAAAATGGAATTCAAAGGAAAATCTAAAGAGCACACTGAAAATAAGATGAGTTTTACCTTATGCTCAAAGTGTGGAAAGAAACATGGAGGGATTTTTCTTAAAGGGACAAGTAAATGTTTTAAATGTGGAAAGGAAGGTCATCGGTCATTTGAATGCCGCAATGATGGGAAGAAGATGTATAATGATGCAAACAAAGGAAGGGATACACAGAATGAACCTACTACACTTCAATGTTTCAAGTGCAAGGAGATGGGGCATTATTCCAATCAATGCCCAAATCCAAGGGTTGATTATGATGGTCGACGTCAACAAACTCTTAAGGCTAAAGACAAAGGAAAGTCACATGCAATTTCTATCAGTGATGTGGAGTACGATAACGATGTGGTGAAAGGTACACTTACCATCCACTCTAAAGTAGCAAATGTTTTATTTGATTCTGGATCCACCCACTCCTTTATTTCTGAAGAATTTTCTAAGGATATCACCGTATTACCTCAACAATTAGATGTTGAGTTAGCTGTGACAACCCCTAATGGCACAACAGTCGCATCAAAAGTTTATAATTCTTCTCCGATTGAAGTTTGTGGGAAAGTGCTTCCTGCAAATCTTGTGATCCTTCCTATAGTGGAATTTGATGTGATTCTCGGCATGGATTGGATTTCTCTACATGGAGCTCATATCAATTGCCAAAGAAGGGAAGTCAAATTTCATATTCCAGATCAATCTATGATCGTCTATCGATGTAAGGATGAACATAACCTTCCAGTGGAAATTTCTTCCATCTTATGGGTCTTGATTCCACTAAATGAAGGTTATTTATCTCAAATGGTTGGTGAGAAACTCATGATTAAGAATATGCCCATTGTACGGGAGTTTGACGATGTATTTCCGGAGGAATTGCCGGGTCTTCCACCAAATCATGAAGTTGAGTTTTCAATAGAACTCGTACCGGGTGCTTTGCCTATTTCAAAGACACCTTATAGAATGGCCCCAATTGAGTTGCAGGAATTAAAGAAGCAACTCCAAGAAAATATTGATAAGGGATTCATACGCCCTAGTGCGTCACCTTGGGGAGCACCTGTTCTGTTTGTTAAGAAGAAAGATGGATCAATGAGACTCTGCATTGATTATCAAGAACTTAACAAGATCACTATCAAGAACAAATATCCTCTCCCACACATTGATGACTTATTTGACCAACTACGCGGAGCTCAATACTTTTCCAAGATTGATATTCGTTCAGGGTATCATCAATTAAGGTTCAAAAGGGAGGATATACCAAAGACGGATTTCCATATGAGGTATGGACACTATGTATTTATAGTGATGCCATTTGGTCTTACTAATGCCCCTGTTATCTTCATGGATCTGATGAATAGAGTCTTTAGAGACTATGTTGACCAGTTTGTGGTAGTCTTTATAGACGATATTCTTGTCTATTCAAAGAGCAAGGAAGAACATGAAGATCACTTGAGAATTATATTGAAGACCCTGAGAAAAGATAAGCTTTATGCAAAATTTACCAAGTGTGAATTTTGGCTTCAAAAAGTTTCATTTTTGGGTCACATAATCTCAAAAGAGGGGATATCTGTGGATCCAACAAAAACAGAGGTTATCGAAAGATGGTTGAGACCAACAACAGTAACTGAGATCCGAAGTTTTCTTGGTTTGGATGGATATTATCAAAATTTTGTGAAATATTTCTCACGATTATCTAATCCACTCACCAAGTTGAATCGAAAAGGAGTTAAGTTCGTGTGGATGGAGGAATGTGAAGAGAATTTCAAGGAGTTGAAAAGAAGGTTATCCAGTGCACCTGTACTCACACTTCCTTGTAGTGGAGAAAGGTTTTTGATCTACAGTGATGCTTCCAAGAAGGGATTGGGGTGTGTTCTTATGCAAAATGATATGTTGATAGCTTATGCCTCACGACAGTTGAAAATACATGAGCGAAATTACCCAACTCATGATTTGGAGTTAGCTGCGGTAATCTTTGCATTAAATATTTGGAGGCATTATATTTATGGAGAAAGGTGTGACATTTATACTGATCATAAAAGTTTAAAGTATGTTTTCACACAAAATGAGCTGAATATGCGCCAAAGAAGATGGTTGGAGCTGATTAAGGATTACGACTTCTCAATCCATTACCACCCTGGGAAAGCAAACAAGGTGGCAGATGCATTAAGTCGACAAGACCATGCTAGTTTATCCATGATGAGGATCACAAAAGATCCAATATTTATGGATTTACAAAGGATGGATCTTGGAATTATAATGAAAGGGAAAAAATCGTATCTTTCTCAAATGAATGTTCAACCATCTATACATGTGAAGATTAAAGAGGCACAGAAAGAAGATGTAGAGTTACAAAAGAATGTGAGAAATGTTCCTGAATTCAACCTTGATTATGATGGGATAATAAAGTTCAAGAATCGGGTTTATGTTCCTCCCATCCCCGAATTAAAGGAGCTGCTGGATGAGGCTCATAGTTCTTCATTCTCTATTCATCCTGGAAGCACGAAGATGTATAGGGACCTGAAAGAGTACTTCTGGTGGGATGGCATGAAAAGAGATATTGCTGAATATGTCTCTCGATGCTTGGTTTGTCAGCAAGTTAAAGCTGAGAGACAAAAGTCTAAGGGGATGTTACAACCATTACCCATACCCGAATGGAAATGGGAAAACATCACTATGGACTTTGTCACAGGACTTCCTAAAACATCCAAAGGCAATAATGCTATCTGGGTCATAGTTGATCATCTTGCAAAGTCTGCACACTTCATCACTATTAGAGAGGATTTCTCTCTGGATCAGCTTGCCAGGATATATGTGAAGGAAGTGGTAAGATTGCATGGAGTACCAATTTCTATTATATCTGATCGGGATCCGAGGTTTACCTCAAAGTTCTGGAGAAGTCTTCAGCATACTCTGGATACAGAGTTGAGTTTCATCACTGCTTATCATCCTCAGATAGACGGTCAGTCTGAGAGAACAATTCAAACTCTAGAAGATATGTTGAGAGCTTTCTCTATGGATTTCAAAGGTGGTTGGGATCAACACCTACCTTTGGTGGAATTTTCTTATAATAATAGATTTCACTCCAGTATTCAGATGGCTCCTTATGAAGCTCTCTATGGAAAGAAATGCAGGACTCCAACTTGCTAGGATGAAGTTGGGGAAAGAAAGCTATTAGGACCTGATCTCGTTGATGAAATGGCAGAAAAGGTCAGATCTATTCAACAACACATAAGAGCAGCTCAGAGTCGACAGAAAAGTTATGCCGACAACCGAAGAAAAGACCTAGAGTTTGAAGTGGGTGATAAAGTGTTCTTACGCATATCTCCCTGGAAGAGGGTCATGAGATTTGGAAAGAAGGGAAAGTTGAGCCCTAGATATATCGGTCCTTTCGAAATACTGGATTGTGTTGGGAAGGTAGCTTACCGATTGGAACTTCCACAGAATCTCTCTCAAGTTCACGATGTGTTCCATGTATCTCTCCTGAGAAAGTACATACCTGATCCTTCACATGTACTCAGCTCAGAAGTTATACCGCTGGAGCAAGATCTTTCTTATGAAGAACAGCCGATAGAGATTCTGGATCGTAGCGAAAAAGTCCTATGAAACAAGACCACTCAATTGATGAAAGTTTTATGGAGGAACCACTAATTAGAAGAAGCTACATGGGAGCTTGAGGATATGATGAGGGAGAGGTATCCTCATCTATTTGTTATAAAGTGACGAATTTCGAGGGCGAAATTCATTTTAAGGGGGTAGAATGTAACACCCGAGACTTTTATGTTATATAAATCATCAAAGTAATCTTTCAATACACACAACACTTTCTTGGCTTGCTTTACACGTAATCACGACCTTCCTCGATAGCTTGCGTCGTACGCAATACCGAGTTTCACTAAACAACGATATGCTATTAAAATATTATTAAAAATAGCCGTTATGAATAGTAATAACCACTTTTTGAAATTTTGTAAATTTTATTTTTCAAAATTGACTTCATTTTTGGATTCGGAATATCGAAATTAGCCTAGGGTGAAATTTTGGTATTTTTCTGAAAACTTTCAATTTTTGATGAATAGTGAAACCACTAAGTGGCTGTAAAAAAAACTGAATTTTTCATAAAACTTAATTTTACCGCTTTTGTGAGTGGAATTTCAAAAATCCGAGAGACACGGTTGATGTCAGTAAGTAAAATGTGGTTCAATGAGATGAAAATAATTTTTGGTGAATAGTAACTTTTTACTTTTATTTACCACGGTTAAAAGTAAATAGGGTAATTAAGGGTAAAAATGATATTATTATTACCCTAACACATGTCCTAATTCTATTGGATAAGTGTAATTCGACCAAAAACAACCTTAGGAATAAAATATGACCATTTAGGCCCACTTGGATTAGATTAGGACATTTATTATTAATTTATTTAAAGAAGGGTTAAAATAGTTAAAATCAAAGTTTAATAAGTATATCATTTTTAATATAGGGTTATACGTAAGATAAATTCGACTATAAATATTCATTATAAATCTAAAAAGATTTCATACATAATGGTATTTTATTTGTAATTTTTAGAAATTAAATATGTTAATTTATTTATGACAGAAAGATGATGCAGTAATTATCTTATTAATGAAATATTGACATAATTAATGTTATAAATACCCAAATAAATGTAATTTGAGACTTTTTATGAATTAAACTAATTTTATAGGTTAATATGACATGTTAGTATTGATTTAATTAACTTTTTTTGAACTAATCATTCTGTTATGATTTTCACAAAAATCAATTACTAAATAGTGTCAAAATTGACATAAAATAGTTTTTTAAAAATATATTATATTATTAATTGTTATTTTATTCCTAAAGATCTAAGGTTCAGAAAAATGACTTAGATAAGGTTATATATATTAATAATAAAAAACTTGGGGTTCTTTTGGCTGCTTATATTAAGTTATTAACCTTATAGTATAAGAACACAAGAAGACACGGTAAAAGTAAAATTATTTAACTTAATGTTAAATCTAAATGATAAGGTTAAAATAGTAATCTAAACTTGTATAAATTCTATTGGATGAGAGGATTTCGACCCATACCCACCTTAGCTTTGAAATAAATCAATTTGGAGCTATTTAAAACCGAATTTGGCTTTATAATAAAATAATATTTTTAGTTTTTCCAAAGGAGCCCCTCTCCTCCCTTATAAAAGGGCACCTCCTCCCCCTATTCCTCACACCACTTTGAGCCTTCAATATCATCCAACACCTGCCAATTTCTCCTCTCCACTTCCCTAGAAATATCCTAGAGGTCTTGGTCTTCTTCAAAGACCAATTTTAGTGCCCTAAAAGGAGATCTCAAAGAGGCGCTTCAAAGAAGAGGTAATGTCCGTTACCAATTCTTTCAACTTTATTTCTTCTTCCAATTCTTCTTCTTTAGTTGTTTCATTATGAAGTAATAACATCAGTATCACTCATATACTGATATGTTATTATAAGTATGAAACAACCATATTTCACCATCTATCCATCCTACGGAAAATGAAATCACCGTGCGTGCGTACGTACGGAATACCGTCTCCACGCCGTGGTGTAATCTATTTTCCACCACCACCTTACTTGGATGGATATAATGGTGTAAATAATGACTATATATGATTATTGTAAAGTTATATTGATTATTAAATAGTATACATACACTCCAATACAATTACACGATCATGGGAACGATATCATCGCTCGTGCGTACGTACGGAATACCGTCTCCACGATGTGATGCGATTCGTTCTACATGATCTTCATTGCATAATGATTATATAAATGAATTGAATGAATAAATATGATATATAGTACACTAATACCATTCTAGAAATTAGGTATCTATAACCTAAAAAGAAGGATAAGAATTTATTCGACAAAACACGCATAAGAACAAAAAGTAATAAACACCCGAATAAACAAGTAGTAATGAAATATTACTAATAAGAAGCTAAGAATATGACCATATATGATATCATAAAAATAATTATGATTCTAGAATAAGTCAATAACATTATTTAAATCATTATACAGGAGGTTCGGACACTTACGAAGCAAATCGGACCTAAGGTAAGGGAAAATCTCACAATCTCATTTTTATCCGAGATTGTTTATACTTCAGAATTTACTGGGAAATATTTATCATCCACATCCATGTTTCTTCAATATGTAATATTATTTCTATCCTCCTACATTTCTTTAAATCCAATTTTACCCTTCGGTGTGTTTTTAGTAAAAGATATGAAAGGAATCTTTTGTCGTTTTTCGTACGAGGTACTTTTTGACTTTTCCGGCCAAAGTACGAGAAGAATGTTTTTTAACTTATACGGCATGAATGGATTTTTAAAACATTATTTCCAAGAAGATTACTTTAAAAGTTTTCAATAACTTCTTTTAGTTTAGAATTGTATGACATGTTAAGAAAGGAAAAGTGTTTTTTAAGTAGAAAGGATATTTTACTCAAGAATGGAGTTCAAGTGTTTTATCAAAATTATTTTCCATCTAAGATAATAAAGGGTTCTATTTCTATCCCTATTATTACATTGATATTATGCTGTGATGGAATTATTTTTATGAATTCCATTATCTTATATGAATTGTTTTATGATGTTTAAGAATCCCATTTTTATTACATGGGTTATGCTATGATGTATGGTTTATGATTTTGTGGAACACATAAGAATGGTATCATTATAAGATGGGTGAGACCTATATATCCCTCCAATGCATTGGGTAAAGATTTTATATCTCATGAGATAGACATGGATGGAACGACAGGTTCAACCGGTTCAGTGAAACAGGACTGAAACGAGGAGTGAACTCAGTTCAGAAATGGACTTTGTCCACTAAGATAGTCTTGGCAATGAGTTTTGACTAATAAGAAATGATTCTCTATGATTATGTGTACATGCCACAAAGTTTCATGTTTTAAGTTATGATTATTGGGATTACATCTCACTACTATGATTTATCCCATGTTATGAAATTATGATTTCTTTTGCAGGTTAAGATTTCCAAAAGTTATGTTCTTATGTATATGATGTGATTGATATTTCTTTTGTTTACCCTTACTGAGTATTTGAGCTCACCCTTTTGTATGTTTTATTTCCCCAGGTCTGGAAGAAGGTTATTAAGTAGGATATTCCAAAAAGGGACTCTAGATATGATGAAATAAATGGGAAGCAAAGTAGATGCTTTATGAACCAGTTGTTTATGTTTCCCATTTTCTAAAGACTCTATACCTATACGGTCCTTTCCTGGTTTTGTTATATGTTGTAATAAGTGTGCTTCAATTCTGAAGTAATAACAATGTATGTAAAGTATGGGTCGCTATATTGTATTTGTATGGTCGGCTAAGTGGGTGAATAGTGTTGTATTGTATTTCATAGCTGTTTTGGATTTTATAGCATTTTACTATTACATCTTGTTCTATTTCAGTTGTTTATTTCTTCCGCGCTTTGTTTACTTTCCACAGTGTTTGATACATAGTTACTTCCACTGTTTGTTTACTTTGGTATAAGGGCATAGTCTCTCCACTATCACACCCTAGTCCCTCTCTGCTATTCGGTAGCCTCTGGCATACGGGGAGGCGCACTTGAGTCCTTGTGGCGAATCGGCTCGGAGCACTGGTTTAGTGGCTTCCGGGTCGGGTCGTTACAAAGTGGCATCATAGGAGTTTATTTTATTGGTCTATACTATATGGGATATGGTATACTGGAGTATTAGGAATGTGTCAGAACCTATGATGGATATTAGACTGGTGTGTTGTGAACACTTGTTCCGGTAAGAAGTCCTAGTTGCTATGGTTTGGGATTGCGGTTCTGATTTTGTGATGTTACAATTGTATATGATTTTCCCCTTGAGTGATGCACATGTTGTGTGGTGTTTTGATTTACTATAGATCTCTGGCTCTTAGCCATTGGTTGTATGCTAGGGATTGATTTTGAATCTGGGCCGAAAAAGGCAAGAGGCATCTCATGAATCATACTAGGCACATATGATTCACATCATATAGGCCAAGTAGTGTGTGTTTTTACTGACAACTGAGACCTTTTGGTCCACTTAAACATAATTTTTACTCTGATGGCAGGTTACGTGGATCTACGTTGAGGCGTTTTTGTTGAGGCTGATGACTCAATCCTCGTGCACAGGTGGTGCAGTGACCCCATTTTGTCCATGTGGCACTTGATGCCTTTCTGTTTAACCCCTTATTGGGTGTTTTTTCTTAGGTCTATAGTTATCTAGTCGAATTGATGAGTATGATGTCGGTAGATACCAAGTATTTTATTGTGAACTGGACCTCCTTGTGGTATTTCCGTATACAGATAACCGATGAGTGTCAGTTCAGTTTCTCTTCTGCTTGGGTTATGGACTCCAGGGGGTAGTTCATTCTAAGGATGCTCGGAGAGGATCAGGTGCATTGTAGGTTGTGTTTTGGTTTTGACTTTCTTTGTTCATTGTGATCTTTTCTGTCTTTTGAGAGGTTTTGGATCTTTTGGGATAGGTGGTTAGACCTTGTGACCCATTTGTGAGGCATTTTCGGTAGGGCTAGGTGGAAGACCTAGAGACCCTTTGTTTAGAATTAGACCCTTGTAGGTCGATGTCTGTTCCATTCGAGGGGAACCTACATGAGAATGGTTGCCCCGTGTTTTCCAATGCCTTTTGGCGGTGCTTTTGTTTCATGACTGGATTCGACGAGCAGGACTATTCGGGTGTCTGGCCTGGTCTACCAGTGTTTCTAATGTTTCTATTGCGGGTGGCATCATTGGAATCTAAATCATTGAGTATCTGGGTGCGAGCCAAGGACCGATGTTTCAAGACTTTTTATGGACTTGGATCCTGGAAGTTGTGTTGGTATTTTCTTATGTTGTAGAGGTGACATTGTAAAATGTCGGATTTCCATGAAACAGTTGACCCGTGCTTGAATCCTGGTCGGGTTTTGGCAGGATGTTAGTGTATCTTGGAGGGAGTTGGACATTCCTTTGGTGAAATCTTAGTGTACTCCTGTGAGAGACGATCATGTGCTATCTTGATTCATCTTGAGTATGTTGAGAGAGTTTTGACCCTACATCGTGCTTCTTTTTACTTCTTAAAGTTCATCCCTGTTGAGGATGGAACCTATTCTGGTTGTGCTCTCGGAGCGGTGTTAGGAAATCCATATGGTGGGGAGTGCACCATTGGCCCTTTGAGGGTGGTTTTCTTTGTTTAGGTTAAACTTCAGTGTTTTCCAGGAGATTTTGAGCTCAGAGTTTTCTCTTAAGATGACAACAAGGGTATTCCTTTGGTGGGGAGTACCATTTTGGTTGTAGTTGATTATATTATGTGTAGAAGGTGGTTGTTATTGCTATAAGGATGGTCGTTGGATGGTCCAGATAGCTTGTTTTTGTAGATGCTCAGGTTGGGAGCATGGCTACTGGTCATTTCACTGGGCTTCTCGGGGATGAGAAGGTTTATGGTGGGGAGTTTGTAAGAACCCGTGTTTTTCCAGACTGTCGTTTTGAGAAAAAATTTGAATTTTTGGTGTTGGATGCTTGTGAGGGATAAAATGGTCATTTTCCTATACCAGCTGATCTCGGATAATTTTTTTTGACAACTCTGTTGGTCTCGGAATAGGGAGTTTACCCTAGGACAGGAGTTTGGTGGAAATATGACCTGTTCGAATTTTAGCGGAATATTTAATATTTAATATTATTAAATTAAATATTAAATTATATGCGTAGGTTTGTTTATCAATAACTTTTAAACGGAATGTCAGATTGATATTATGTCTGTGATGTTGAGTCTGGAATAGAGATTTTAGCCTAGGGAAGGCATAAACTCATGTCGGGTGCTGGGGCCGGCCCGAGCCCCCTTTTCTTCTTTTCCTTTTCTTTTCGTTTCTTCCTTCTCTTATTTCCTCCTCCTCCTTGTGCATGTCTCGTACACCTCCTATATGATAATGTACTTTGGGTAGAATTGGAGTTTGAGAAAGAGAGAGAGTTGGGAAGCAATAGGGGTACTGATTCGAAGCTCTCGACGTGCTGAGTCAACGTGCGACAACCGTGAGCCGTGAAATCAACCGAAGCTTCGGCAGTTTTCACCCAAAGGTAGGGTAGTTTATGTTTTTCCCATAGATACCCTTTAAACATGTTTTTTTAAGTCTTTAAATCTTTTTATTTCCTGCTTGTAGCCTCTTAAGGCCGGATCAATTGTTTCGGGGGTGAAAACGGGCGTTTCGGGTGTTTTGAGGGATTCCCCGTCGGAAAACCCAGAATACACGATGTGTGTTCCAGGGTAACACACCACGTGTCCTTTCTGTTTGGGGAAGACAAAGTTTTATTAAGTACATGCCATGTACTTTTAGTACATGCCGTGTAGTGGGTGGCCGTGTAACCGGATGTGTGAAATAGAACACGTAATAGTGGGTTTTAAGGAGTACACGTCGTGTAGTGGTACATGGGCATGTGTTTGGGTGAAAAAACACACGGTGTAAATTTCTGTGAACATTACACGCAATGTACAGTAATGTACATGCCGTGTACTATTACACAGGCAGACCCCATGGGTCTGACCATGTGTTCTGGCCATGTACTAATTCAACTTAGTAATTTTGGGATATCTTGGGCCCTGGAAGTCAGAATTGGGCATGTGAGTAGTCGATTATGAGAATTTTTCCACATAGATCGAAATGGTGGAATAATTTTGACATTTATAGGTCATATAAATAGTGTTTTTGGGGTTTATATATAAATGGAGAGGTTCTTCCTCTAGTTATTGAGTTCAGTTGACACTTGGGAGTGAGACTTGGCGTGGGTGATAGGTTTGGTGTTCAGACCAACTTAGTTGAGAACTTTAACACGAGATGATTTGTGAGTTATATCTAATAACTTTTCTATAGAGGACGTTCCCCTTGTGAGATGTTCCCTTCAGGTCTATGAGTCTGTGAGACCAGGCACTTCCAAGGATCCCCTGAGGGATGCCTTTACTTGTGTTCTGACCTAGGGAGTCCCTTGTAGGATCTCTCTCTTGTTTTTCCTTTGATATTATCCATGTTATGTAATTCCTAGGTTTTCCTTCATTTGAGGATCCCTTTTATGATTCCTCCCTTACTCTTCGCTAAGGATCCCGTGTAGGATACCTTTGCTCGTGTTTACCTGGAGGGTCCCGAGTATGATGCCTCCTCAGTGTTTGACTTGAGGGACCCAGTGGGTGCCTGTAGTTTGACCAACCTTGAGTTGTTATGTTAGGTTTGGGTAGAGATGGTGTTCTGGTGTCACCTATAAACCATTCCAAATTGTTAATCCCTTGGAGCTTTGGATGTATTTTTGGGTTGGGAGTTCGGGACACCCTCACTCGTTTGTTTATATCTGACTTGGTTTGCTGATACTTTAGTAGTTACCAGAGGTGCTTCCTAGTTGGTGGATGTTGAACCTGAAACAAGGTGTATTTCTTGATTTTTGGGATGCCTATTATGCCTTGTGTTCCTAAGTAGAGATGGTTTGAATGTGAATAGGGTTATTTACCTTGTTGTGGATGTGTTTTCCCATGTTGCTTGATATTGACCGTTTGGTCTAGCTTTGCCTGTTAGGATTCTTTGTTTACCATGCCTAGTATTGTTAATATGGAGTGATTTTATATGAAATTCTTGATATGATATAGATTGTTTATCCAAGTAGTTCTTGAGGTTTACTTTGGCCACTTTGCATTGCCATGCTTGTTTGAATTACACAGGGCCATGAGGACCTGGTGTAGTAGACTATAGGGACCATGGACATAAGGGCTTCTCTAGAGTGTCTGTTTACTATTACGATGTGAGAACACATGGGGAATTGACATAAGTGCTTCCTCAGAGTTTTTGTAGTTCCTCGATGTGGGCCACAGGTGGAATGTGTAACATCCGGACCCCTCTAGGATGGAGCCGGTGCATTACTTGTGATATTGTTATGGTTAGAAGGAATGAAAATCCCAAAGAAACGATCAATTTATTAGTCTTGAAGAAACTAGATACATAAATGTTCCTCAAATTACATTGGAAATGTTAAAAAAATACAATACATAACAAAAACTAAAACTGCAAGCACTTGAACTCAATAAATGTCCTTCTCTTCATCACCTGTTGAGGGTAAACAATGAAAGGGGTGAGCTCAAACACTCAGTAAGGGTTACAAATAGTGGAATCATGAGTACAATAATAATTGAATCATAATCAATCTGACGTAATCAATATGGAATAGTGAATAAATGAAAAACTAATTCCATTAATAAACTGAGAATGAAACTACATCCATAGATTTTGTCATAGTGAAAACCTCATGGATAATAATAATAACTGATAATGAATAAAGATAATGCTTATTAATTGGATGTCATGTATCTGGAACATGAAACCATAATACCACTAAATGAAAAATGTTATAAGAAAATATCTAAACATCAAACAACTCGAGGTACTGAGCATGTATCTGAAAATCACGTTCCCATGTACTCTCCTCCTCACCACCATGCCACCACAAGACATGAACCATGGGGATAGAACCCCCGCACAACACCTTCTCTTTGTAGTCTTAGATCTTTACGGGCTTCTCCTTAAAAGTCACATTATCATCAACATTGATCTCTCTCCAATCGATAACATGAGATTCTTCACGAAGATAACGATAGAGTTGCAACATGTGAAAAACATCGTGTATCCGGATCATCTTTAGGGTAAGTGCTACCTGATACACCTTGAATCCAACATGATCCAACACCTCTAAAGGCCCAACAATCCAAGGATAGAGCTTAATCCCTTGACCAAACCTTCGCTTCCCACGATGGGGAGTCAACTTCAGAAACAGATGACTCCCAACATCAAACTCTAGAGGTCTCCTCCTATGATTGACATAGGACTTATTACAATATTTTAATGCCTTCATCTATGCGCAAATCACCTAAACCATCTCTGTAGTATTATTTATTAGTTCCATTCTGAGAATTGATGACTCTCCAACCCCAGTCTAATACAATGGAGAATGTCAAGGTTGACCATACAAGGCTTCAAACAGTGATATACCGATGGTGGAGTGGAAAATATTGTTGTAAGTGAACTCCCCCAAGGTTAAGTGATTTATCCATGAACCTCCAAAATCCAGGACACAAGAGCGAAACATTCCTTCAAGAGTTTGGATGGTCTACTCTGTCTAACCATCCATCCACAGATGAAAAGTAGTGATAAGGAATAATTGAAAACCAAAAACATGCTGGAGAGCTCTCCACACCCTAGAGTTAAAACGTGGATCTCAATTGGAAATGATCATCCTTTGGACTCTACAGAGTCTCACCACCTCTTCCAGATACCGCATCGATAAATAATCCCTTGAGATCGACTCCTTAATTTCTATAAAATGGATTGATTTCATCAAATGATCCACCACCACCTATATAACATCATAGCCTCCCTGAGCTCAAGGTAAACCTGCAACAAATTCCATCAAGATGTCCTCCCACTTCCAATAAGGAACATAGAATGGCTAGAACAAACCACCGGGTACATGGTGATCAACCTTCACCTTATGGAAGACCAAGCTTTGAGACACAAACTCTGCAACTATACGCTTCAACCCAAGACACCAAAACTAACTCTTCAAAGCTCGGTACATTTTTGTCATGCCAGGATGTATCACTAAGGGTGAACTATGGAACTTCCTATGAACCATCTCCTACATCGCAAAAGGAATGAAAATCCTTCCCTAAAAAACACTCAATGTTGTTTATCCTTAGACAACCATCGGGGGCCTTCCCACAAACAACTCGGTCTCTCCAGACCTCCACTTTAAGATCCACCAACTAGGAAGCTTATACCTTTTTCACTAGAGATGAGTGCACCATCATTTGGAAAAGAAAACCTCTACCCCCGAAATTCTCTCATATATAGATGCAATGCTAAAATTTCTTCCATCACCCTCTAGGAATTACAAAATTCATGCAATACATCACTACGTAACTTCCTGCTCAGCACAACGGCTACAACATTCCTTTTTCCTGGTGTATAAAAAATTTAAAAGTCATAATCCTATAAGAACTCCATCCACCAATGCAGCCATAAGTTAAATTCATGCTAGGAGAAAACATACCTTAGGCTCTTATGATCAGTGAAGACCACAAAATTCTCTCTATTGAGGTAATTTCTCTACAACTTTAGAGAAAACACCACTACCAACAAATCAAGATTGTGGGTGGAATAGTTACATTCGTGGGGATGGAACTACTGAGACCCATAAGAAATGACTGATATCTACTACATCAGAACACAACCTAACCCCAGACATAAATAATTATAGAAAATATCAAAGAAGAGAAAGAACAAGAGCACTGACTAACTTCTCCTTGAGATTCTCAAAAGATTCCTAACACTAATCAATCCACATGAACACCTGATCCTTACTGGTCAACACTATCAGAGGAGTTGCAACCCGAGAGAAATCTATTACAAAACTCCTATAATAGTCTGCAAGAATAAGGAATATTTGCACCTCTGCCACTGTATTGGGGGATACCTAAGACAAAACTAATTTTATCTTCGATAGATTCACAACTACTCCCTGTTGGGATACTACATTCCCTAAGAACCGGACTTATCATGACCAAAACTCACACTTTAAAAAATTCCCAAATAGATTTTGTTGATGAAGAACTCCCAAAAAAGCATGCAGATTGTCATGGCCTGTCCCCTAGGTCTCGTGCCTTTACTACCCAAGCCTGCCTCTCATAGGCCAGGGGCTGACGACTAGCACTGAGTAGGCATATCCCACAAGTGGGAGACATTTTCCCTAGTACCTGTACGCACGCACCCGCCTCCAATCAAAATATAAAAATAAAAACACTACGTAAACATAGATGAAAACCACAATGAAAACCCACTCAGATTAAGGTACAAAACTGAAAGAATAAGGGTCCAGAATACAAGCCCAACTGAAATGGAAAAGTATAAGTTTCCGGATCACATCTGTAGAAAACCCTATTTGATGGGTAGGTACATTAAGTGGTCTGAATGTTGCTGAAGTGTACCATGTCCGTCAGGTCACCCTGAAGCACCCTTGTATCCAGCCCACCAAGGACTACATCAAACATGCCGATCATCTTCACAAGACATGACGCGTGCAGGTGAATCCCGTGAAGGAGTGAGTAAAACAATACTCATTAGGGACCCAAAAACCACAAAGGTAACACCAATAAGAAAATAAATGAAGTAAACCACAAAAAAAACACAAAAATTAAAACACATAGGAAATACACAAAGTATACCACAAAGGAAAGTACTAAGAAATACACCAAGTAGACTACCAAATAGGCTTACAAAGTGTAGCCTCTAAGAGGTGCAGTCAAGAGAGTCACTAGAGTCATCTCACACCAAGTATAGGTCTATGGTATGTAAAAAAGATTGTTGTAAGAGTCCATAGTACCCTCAATTAGTAACACATGGAGCATTGGTAACACACAAAGTGTCGATAACACACAGAGTGTAGGTAACACACGGAGTGTAGATAACATAGGGAGTGTTGGTAACACATAGAGTGTTGTCAAAGACTAGGGTACCCACACCCTGGTAGGACATGGGAGTACCAAATCAGTCTTTATAAGATACAAAGTATATATAATACACATATTCTAGGTAAGACACATAGTCTAGGTAATCACATTGCTTCTAGGTCATAGCCATCCATAGGATTCTGTCCTTAGCACACTTGTTCTGAGAGCACCTACTATTAGAGCCAAAATAACTTCCACCAAATTCCATGGAAACTCACTTAGATTATCTACAAAATACCACCTCATCATGAGGGTCCCAACACTGCAAACATCTCATCAAATAGACACACATTTTGAGAGTTATGGCCATTTTCATAAAAATGGGTCGGTTGGGTCCGGGTCTGGTCCAACCCGACCCAAACCGCTGGGTCGGACCCAACCCCCTACACCACCCCACCCCACTGGAGTAGGATAGTTCATCCATCCAGATGCGGTAGATACCACATTCTCTCCCTGTCAACGCGGGACGACCACTGCATTTGACACGGTGGTTTGCCTCGTGACCACCACACAGTCATTGTTGCAGGGTCCTGCTACCGTGGTCCAGTTAGACTGTGACCCCTCAGCCGAATCCACCGAGGCCTCCTGCCATGTATGTTGATGCCTTCTTCTAGATGCCTAATGGCATCCTCTATCTTCCACCCGTGACGGTTGTCACGGGTTTCACCCACCGGGTAGCCGTGCCACCATGCACCACCGCTGCCACCGGTGTGCACCACCTCCGGCAATTCCTATTCCGCGGGTCGAAACCATCACTGTGGTGACCCATTTTTTGAACCAGGATAACCTTCATGATCCTTGGGTCATTGTCTTTACTATCATGGGATTGAGATCATCTTTATATCTTTCCAAGAGTCTAGTCACGTTCAGAACCTCCCGAAAAAGTCTGATGTGACCACAGGGGTCTGTCAGTAAAGAACGTAAGAACAGGGATTTGAAAGGCACCAAGAACACTCTTTAGAACATACCTTGTCCTTTTTTGTTGGAATTGGTCCATTCGTGTCAAAAGGATCACAAAATATCATTCTAAGAATAATCACCAAGATCCATTCCCTTTAATCCCGCAGTTTTAACCATCCCGTAAGAACGATCAAACTGAAAATCAACATGTTCGTGAGTTAGTCCACGTTCATCATTAAAATCAAGAATGGGGAAAGAAATAAAAAAGAAAAATAAACCCCCTACCTCAAGGATTGGATCTATCATTGAAAAAGTGTGAGTCTTGTGTTCGTCATTCTTCAATCCGCCGACATCTATTCTGAATCCAATCGTCGATCCGCCACCGTTTTTCGTTCATCAATGAGGGGATTTTCCAACACATTTACTTTATTTTTTCTAGAGCCTCTTGGGATAGTGAATCTAATCTCGCATCCCTTCCAAGATATTAATTTATGAAACGCATTTCAGTGTCACTGTTTCGCTGAGTTGCAGCATCGCCACACTATTTCTTTTATGAAAGGAAACAACTTCCTTGTCGCTACGTCGTAGCATTCTTGCATCATCATGAAACATTAAAAGAAAAATAAAATTAACTTTTTATGTTTGTTTTTTATTATTATTTATCATGTCTAAAAAATATTTTCCACAGTCGACCCGTGCCGGTCAAAGTTAAGTCTTACCTAAGCAAAACCCACTGCTATAAACAAAATAGTGCCATTATGTTTCAAATCCGAGCACTCATTTAAAAGATACTAAAACCAAGTATGCGTGCTATTTTTAATAAATATAAAAATAGTTCAAAAATTTATTTTGGGCACCCTCAGCCTCAGAATAATGTGCTGCCTCAGTGTCTGGTCTCAAAATAATCCCATATAATGTTCAAAAAAATTTACATGGGAAAATATGTGATATTACATTCTCCCCACCTTAGGGATTTACATCCCCGAATTCCAAAACAAGATATATACAAATAAATGGGGATATTGAGAACAAATTTGAGCCTCCCACTCCCATGTGATATCTTGGATAATCCCATGCTACCACCAAACGCACTCCAAAGGAATCAGCCATCCACAAAGGATCCTATCATGTCAATCCTTGATCTCTACTGGGCACTTCGCGAAAGTCATCCTGTCGTCAACATCTAGCTCACCCCATTCAATGATGTGTGAAGGTTCATTCACGTATCTCTTCAACTGGGATACGTGAAAGATTTCATGCACCTTCTGTAACTATAGAGGTAGAACCAAGCGGTATTCCTCCTCACCCACTTTATGTAGTATTAGAAAAGATCTGATGAACCTTGAAGATAACTTACTGCCCTGACCAAATCTTCATATCTCACATCAAGGAGAGACCCAAAGGAACACAAGGTCTCCCTCCTCAAACACCAAGGGTCTCTGTCACCTATTAACATAGGAATTATGAAATTTCTGTATAGTCTTCATCTGCTCTTGGATGACCTACACCTTCTCTGTAGTTTCCTACACGAACTCTGAGCCCATGAGTGCTGACTCTCCAGGGTCAGTCTAGCAAAGTGGTGACCTATAGGGTCACCCATACAAGGCCTCAAATGGTTCCATACTGATGGTGGAGTGGTATCGATTGTTGCATGAAAACTCCAACAGGGGTAGGTGATCCTCCCAACTACATCCAAAATCAAGGATGCAAGCTTGTAGCATTACCTCTAGGACCTGAATGATCCGCTCTTTCTGGTCATCTGTCTATGGGTGGAAAGTTGTTCTCAAGCAGCTGATCCCAAATGTCTCTTAAAATCCCTTCAACAACAGTGCTGTAAATCATGCATCTGAATCAAATACTATCATAGATGGGAATACATGGAGTTTTACTATCTCCTATACATAGAGGCGTCCCAAGATCTCTACTGAACCCTGTTTTTGAATCACTAGGAAGTGGCCCAACTTAGTGAGTCAGTCAAAGATCAGCCAGATTGTATCGTTCCCCATAGAAGTATGTGGTAAAACTATCACAAAGTCCATCGATATTCTATCCCACTTCCAATTCAGCACCTCAATGGGTTGAGTCAAACCAACCCACTAGAACCTCTTGCTTGTCCTTTACTTGTTGAAAAATGAGGCATCTAGAGAAAAACTTGGCCACTGCCTTCTTCATCCCTGGACAACAAAACTGATGTCAGAGGTCTTGATATATCTTTTCCACACCTAGATGTACTACCAAAAGGGATGTATGGAACTCCCTCAAAACCTCCTCTCGTAACATCACCAGTACTATTGTGAATCCTCTGAAAATAATGACGCAATCCCCATCCTTCGAATAACCACAAGGGGCATGCCCTGTAGACATCTAAGCACGTGTAGTCTCGCAGTTGACATCTCCAAGTTGTGACTCCTACACACATTGTAAGAGTGGAGGGGTAAAAACCATCAACTAGAGATGAGATTATTCATCTCCATCCACGAAGGATAACTGAAGCAAGAACAACTACTCTGAGGCCTCATTTAGTAGTTGTGAACTTGATCTCTGACTGAGAGCATCTTCCACTATGTTCCCCTTCCCAGGAGTATAGACTATTTTGAAGTCATTTTCCTGGAGTAACTCCATCCATCGTCTCTATCTCAAGTTCAAAAATTTCTCAGAGAAGATATACTTGAGACTCTTGTGGTCAGAGTAGACGATAAACCACTCACCCATAAGGTAGTGTCACCACAAATTTAATGCGAAGGCTTCCGCCATCAACTCCAGATCGTGGGCCGCGTAGTTCTGCTCATGTGGTCTCAACTGACATGAACTGTAGGCAGTCACCGCTTTCCCCTGTATCAAGATAAAACCAAGCCTGGTCCTTGATGCATTGAAAAACACCATGTACTCAACACCCTCTTATGGAAATCTCAGGATGGTAGCACTCCTCCAAATCTGTATCAGCTGCTGAAAGCTCTGCGGCACCCTTCTGTCCACAAAAAGGGTTTCTCTTTCTTTGTCAAAGAGGTTATGAGTGCTGCTACTCTGGAGAAGTTGGGTACAAACCTCTGATAGTACCCATCCAACCTAAGGAAACTCCACACCTTGGTAATATTCTTGGGTGACTCCCAAGCAAGCACCGCCTCTATATTTTCTAGATCTATTGCAACTCTAGCCTCTAAAATAACTTTTCCTAGAATGTGGACCTCTTGTATATAGAACTGAAACCTTGAGAGCTTCCCATAAATCTAGTGCTTTCAGAGTAAGTCCAGGACCATCCTTAAGTGTATCACATGATCCTCCTCGGGCGTTGAGTACACCAAGATGTCATCAATAAAGACCACTGCAAACCATTCTATGTAGGGATAGAAGATCCTGTTCATGAGTCCCATGAACATTACTGGGGATTTCTTCATGCCAAACGACATCACTAAGTACTCATAGTGTTTGTAGAAACATCTGAAAGTTTCCTTCAAGATGTCCTCATCCCATACCCGAAGATGATGATAGCTTGATCTGAGGTCTATCTTCGAGAACTATATCGCTCCCTTTAGCTGATCAAAGAGGTAATAAATCCTTGGTAGTGGATAATTATTCTTCATGGTCACCTGAGTCAGGCACCAGAAGTCTACAAAAAACCTCAATCTCCTGTCTTCCATCTTGGAAAACAATACTAGGGATACCCATGGTGAAACATTGGGTCTCACGAAACCCTTCCTCTGCAAATCTTCCAACTATACCCTCAATTCATGAAGCTCCATGGGATTTATCTGATATGGCGGTGTGGATATCGGTGCTATCCTGGGGTATAGGTCAATACAGAATTCTACCTCCCTGTAAGGAGGTAGTCCTGGAACATCTTCTAGAAAGATGTCCTCATACTCGTCCACCACTGCAGGAAACTGAGGGCTTGTCTCTTTCACTGCACTGAGGTTCATGCTAGACAACTTATGTGTGATTGGATACACCCTCCTACGTGAGAGTTCATCATGCACTCCTTGTGTCTCCTTTTTGCTGAGAAAGTAAAACCTTGTCCCATCTCCATAGACACACCACACTGTGTGCCTAAAATAGTCGATCTAAGCATGAACTGTGGATAACCATTCCATACCCAAAATGATGGCGTAAGGCCTTGATGCTACCACCAAGAGATCCCAACCAAAAATATCTCCCCCAAGAGTAAGGGAACACAATCAGAACTAGTGTGTGATCATCAAATATCCTCCCATAGGTGTCTCTAAGCATAGGGATCGAGTCAATAGTTCCACTGGAATTTTCATGTCTCGAACAAGGGTCATGGCGAGAAAATAGTAACTGAAACCCATGTCTATCAAAACCACAACTAGGGTGGAAAAAACATAGATCGTAAATCTAATCATCTTAGGAGTCTTGGGATTATAATCCTCCATTATCTGGAGATGGAATTTCCCCTGTCCACCATCTCCCTGAGCTTGGGGTGGACCACCTAGGGGTGGTGGTGGTAGTGATTCGAACCTCTTTCCACCTCCTTCTGCTCATCCTGATCCTATTCCACATCCGCCGCCTGGTAGACCACCCTGTTCCTTCCCCTACCACTACCTTAGTGGTCCATCGACCATCTCCTAATCCAAAAATCCATAGCGAGATGCCTCTGACCACCACATGAGTGGAACAATCTATCCTTCAGCTGACTCACTCAACCCTGGGAGCCCCACACCAATGATTCCATGTCCTGGGGTTGTCCCTCGGACTGTCTAGTCCTCTTGGACCCCTGAATTAGCTGTACCTACTGCTGAAGACTCAGCTACCTGGCGCCTGGTGGTAGCTCCCACCGTTGGTGCCTTCTCCACAAGAAAGATCTCTTGCATTAGAGCTTGATCCAGTACCCCATCATTTGTAGGTATTCTAAGAGATATCATTGACACCCTAATCTCTTGGAGTAGTACCTTCTTAAAGGTATGTTCCCTGAAGAATGGTTCCTGCACCATGTCGGTAGAGTAGCAAGAAAGATCCTTGAATCTCGCTGAGTACTCTGCTACTGATTGACTGCCCTGTTGCAGGTGTAGTAGCTCCTATATACACATAGAGCGTAACATCACTGAAAAGAAATCCTCCCTGATGAGGTGGTCAAAGTCTGTCCAGGATAACTTCACCTCCTCACGCTTCTGAGTCATCAGGATCTACCATCTCCCTGTTGATCCCTGAATAATGCTCGCGGCTAGGACTGCCATCTAGTCGGGAGGCATCCTTACTAAGCGGAAGACTCGTGTCCCTGCCTCCAACCTGTCCTTAGATATTTGAGGGTCCGTCTCACCCCGAAACTTGGGAGGTCTCTATCTCTAGAACTTGTGAAATACATTAAGCCTGCGTGCATCCTCTACCAGTAATGATGGTAGGAACTGAGCTCTCTGGGTGGTGGTATCACTGGTACACCACTGAGAGGTTCTATATCAGGTAACAATCCCTATATTGATGCCTCATCACTTGGAGGACCATCCTCGTGGTCACGCCTTAGAATCCTAGCCAGATGCCTATGTGGAAGTATCCTAGAACACAACAAGATGTACCATGGTCAATAGAATATACCCGGTGAGCTGACTTTGATTCAAGAAGGACATGAGAACACACTCAATTCCTATATGATGCAAGAAACATTAATTTCCCATACAACTAGCATTTTCATGTACCGAGTCAGAAATTAGAATTCAAGGTCCTGATGTATGGATACATCGGTTGTCGCACCAACACTAGGTTCCTTGGCCTGAAAGCCTAACTCAAAACACTTAACATTGTCACCCCAAAACAATAGTAAAACTGACCACCCTATGATACCACTTTGTCACGACCTGTCCCCTAGGGCCTACTCTGTGACTACCCTAAACCCGCCTCCCATAGGCTAGAGTCTAGAGACTAGTGCCGATTAGGCATATCCCACAAGTAGGAGGCATTTTCCCTAGTATTTGTACGCACACACCCATCTTTAAGAAAAAGATGAAACTGAAAATACTAAGTAAATATGGGTGAAAACCACTAAGAAAAACCACTCAAAGTAAGGTATAAAACTAAAAGAAAAAGGGGCCATAATACATGATCAACTGAAATGGAAAATTACAAGCTCCTGGATCTCATCTATAGAAAACCCTACATGCAGGGTAGGTATAGTAAGCAGTCTAAATGTTGTTGAAGTGTACCACATCCGTTAGGTCATCCTGAAGCACCCCTATCTCCAACCCACCAAGGACTCCATCAAAGCTATCGATCGTCTGCACAAGATGTGACTCGTGCGGGCGAAGCTCGTGTAGGGGTGAGTAAAACAATACCCAGCAGGGACCTCGAAACCACAAAGGCAACACCACTAAGAAAATATATGAAGTACACCACAATGGAAACACACGAAGTACACCACAGAGGATGTAACACCCCAACCCTAGTTACCCAGATTCGGTGCATTATTACATAACATTGGTTTGATCACAAGGGATTAAGTCCTGAAAGACCGATTAGTTTAGTAGTTTTGTAAGTAATAGATACATACATAAGTTTTACATTACATTATGAAATAAAAAAACAACATTGTGTATCTTTTGAACACACTCAAATCCCTTAGCCTATTCCTGCAGGTCAATCATAATATACTTCTTCGCATCTTGGGAAAAATAAAATATAAGAAAGGGGTGATCTAAAATGCTCAGTAAGGATAATAATATAGCAGAAACTATCATAGATAAGCATAAACATTTAAGGAAATTCATAAAACTAAAAAACAAGCCTTTTAAACTTAAACTTCAGCATTATATGGAAAAGATAAATCAAATAATTCCATTTACTTATTCACATGTATATTCTACTAGTCAAATAATCACATGTAATATCAATAGTTAATTTCATAATGATGGAATGTATAATGCTGGACATCATAATCACATAGTCAAGGCCCCGTGCCAAGACTATAAATAATAATTTTGTCAAGGCCTTATGCCAAGACACTAATTTGTCTCATGAGACCTATTGAAACGCACAGCCTATTGTCGCATATCGACCGGTAAAAGTTCTGGTTCTCTACTAATGTGTATAGCATCACTCGGGTCGAATCCTCAGCGATGATACTTTGTAATAGTCGTTTGTTTTTAGTTAATTGTATTCTGATTGGGGGGGGGGGTTGTTTGCAGATCTTATGAAATGATTGATTGACTATAATTGATTTAACAAATTGATAAATATTGGGGTGAGTTCATCATTAGGTAGTTAAGCTTGTGATATCCTTGAGCTTTGCTTTATATTGCATTAAATTAACACCCATGCCACAAGATGACGTTGATTAGAATTCCTAAGTGTTAAGGCATTAATCCAAGCCTTAATGTAACTTAAGGTTCTAATCTCAATCAGAGATTATTGATGGTGGTGTATTTATGGTTCCAATAATCCATGGAAACCACATGTTAAACAAAACAAGTCATTAATCCATGACATGTTAAGTCCAACATACACAATGTTAATTCAAAGAATATTCATCGAGCAAAAGCTATCAATCACTTAACATACAAAAATTATAACTCAAACCAATGAGATATTTACTCATCCATTTGGGTGTTTAATAATCTGGTTATAATGATTATGATTATAATTTAATAAGAGAAGAAAAATAAAGGGATAAGAAAAGAGTGGTGCGTCGAACTCACACACACGGACAATGATGATAATTAAAAACGGATTTTCGATTGAATGGGGAAGAAAAAGAAGGGAAGGGGATTAAACTGTATTTAAACTATTTAAAGAACATTAATATTAAACTACAAAAGGTGTATGAGAATAAGATATATTGAAGAAAAAACTTTCATTTAAAACAGAATTACAAAACACAAACTTACAAGATTACAAACGAAGAACAATACAAAAGTGAAAGGAAACAAAGAGAGGATGAAGGGAATCTCAAGTGAAAACGTGAGTATGGAAGGTCCTCACAAGCCTTTGGAAAGGCTTTGGTCTTTCCAATTTATGTTTTTCTCTTCTGAAATGCCAACCCCTTTAAAGGAGTGGAGGGGGATGTATTTATAGCCCATAGAAGTGGACTGTTTGCATTCCCAATCTGTCCCTCCATTTGGCTCGATGATTTAGACATAATTAAAGCATAATCTAGAGATATATCCTTATTGAAAGTTGAATATAATAATGTTTTCCAACCTCTCTCAAAATGTGAAGTCATTTTGTACATAAGGATCCAAAGTTATGGCTGGTTTATTAAACAAAGTTAAACTGTCCATTTCAATCCATGCCCTTTCAATGGCCAAAATGTGAATGGATTTTTTAATAGTAATATACCTTCAAATCAGAATTATTTATTCAAAAAAGTCGGCCTCCTATATCTTCTATTTCAAACTGAAAAATTTCATCTTGATTTTATGTCTAGATCAGGAGATATTCCATTAATACTATACTAATTTTAATTCCCGGCCAGAATGGTGGGCTGGACTTCAAAGCATTAGTTGAGCCCCTTTTATTTCGATTTGGGCCTTGAAATTTTTTCCAATACTCCTTTAATTATCCTCCTAACTTTGGAGGATAATAAATGAATTTGGACTTCCTAATGGAGCCCAGAAATTAAATCTTCATGGCTGGTCCAGTTTCTTCACAGATTCCATCGGCCTCCTTGTGTGGTCCATATGGGCCTTAAAATGGAAGAATTAGCCCATGATACCTTCTAATTAAATGTTTTATATTAAATTAGGAATCCTAAAAAAAATAACCACACAATTTGGATCAGTAGGTTGAGAGTTATAAATAAAATAGTAAACTGACTCAATTGGACTACTTCTAAAAATGCTCAAAAATTATTCTTAGTATTAAAATATTAATATTTCACACACATTATGCACATTTTATATAAAATAATTAAAGGGAGTATATAATAAGTCATTAAAATATTAATAACATCAAATCCCCCACACTTAGTTTTTTGCATGTCCTCATGTGAAACAAATATAAAAACATGACAAAATCATTTTCACTCACTAACAAAAATTAAAATTTTGTTTTCTCCAATCAGGGGAGGTTTAGACTATTTCACTCATCCATTTTGAATTACACCACAAGTTATTATAGAAACAATGTTCCAAAACTAATTCATTTTTTCATGCTCAAATTTAGAAACAGAAAATGTGGACACTCAAAACTCACACCTCTAAAGATGATAAAATTCATTTGTGGAGGTTCACTCTTTCACCAACCAAAAGTGAAAATCTTATATTTTGAAAGAGATATAAGCTTCCAATACATATCCAAAGTGCACAAGAATCAAGAGGTATTTTTAAGGGGTTTTTCTATGGTTATGAGATAGTAGGAATATAATGTTCAAGAGAGATAAGAAGAGGGGTAAAACACCAACATAGAAAAAGCAATGCACATTTTTTTTGAAATAAAACATGGAAGGAAATGAAAACACATATTTACAAGGGAATTATTGTGTGAAGAAAGACACAATAGAGGAAGAAAATATGAAGGTTATGAGAAGATGGAATATTTACAAAACACAAAACTTCTCCCAATTGACATAAGAATATAATGCAAGTGTTTTTTTTTTCTTTTTTTCCTTTTTTTTGAAAGATGAACTTGGAAAAGATCTCACACTCATATCCCAACCCATGATTGATCTCCTCATGAAACTAATTGTAATTATTATAACAAGATCAAAGGTTGAGTAAGAGTTATTTTTGACCTACCCAAGAAACAACTCAATTTTTTTTTCTCTTTTTTTCTTTTTCTTTTTGATTTTTTTTGATTTTTTTGATTTTTTTGAACACTTGTCAATAACATTTACGAAATTAAATAAATGAAAATACATTACATTATCCAAAACACACTGAATGACAACCTCTCCCCCACACTGAAATGGACTATTTCCCTCAATCATATGATAACATGGTGAAATCAATAATGGGTAACCAAAATGAAATCCATCCCCCCCCACACTTAAATTTCAAAAAAAAAAATTATTCAATGAAAATACATGTTGATATTGGGTGGGAAAAGGTATTGGGTTTGTAATTTGGCTATCAAAGAAAAGGTTTTCATAGGCTAGAAGGGGCTTTCAAAAGGAGGATTAATGTAAGGGAAATGAGAGGCTATTTGGCTATTGTGATTCTCATGTGGTTCAGAAAATACCTCTATCATATTAATTCACACTAAAAGTAGGAAATTCAGCTCAAAGGTCCACAAACTCAAGACTCATAAATGGGGGTAAAAACACACATTTTGAAAAGATGGCCATAGGTAGCCTTGACATGAAATCAAATGTTGGTTCTCACAGTTGGGGAAAATCATTTTCCAAATCAATAACTGAGCATTCCAAATGTATTATTCTTAAAAAAAAAATTATTTATCCAAAAATATGATGAAAAAATAAAATTTTTTAGATGAAACCATGTATTTTGACTCCCAAAAATGGTTGGATAAAATTTAAAAATTGAAGGTGAGTAAGTATGACTCTTTTGGGTTTTTTTACATTTTTATTTTATTTTTTTAGTTTTTTAGTGTTCTTTAAAATATACACCCACATAAAAAAGAAAGAGAAAAAGAAAGGGTTTGATGAAGAAAGTGGTAAAAAAAATGAAAGAAAGAGGAAGAAGAAGAAAGAGGTAGAGAGAGGAATATAGAGAGAGAGAGTTAAAGGGAAAGAGGTGCCCCCTGGTTTGGATTTGGAGGGTCTCCATCTCCATCTAGTGGTAGGTCGACTGGAGAAGTTGGGGATCCAGTAGAAGTTGATGTTGATCCAGGATTGTGTGTCTTCTCATGGTGATTCTTTAACCGATGTCCATTAACCGTGAATGTCCTTTTAAAAGATGGGTCTTGGAATTTCACTACACCAAATGGGTAAACATTAGTAATAACAAAAGGACCTTCCCAACGAGAACTAAGATTACCTGGGTGAAGCCAAAATTAAGAATTTAAGAGAATTACCTTTTCACCTTCCTGAAATACCTTTATAAGGATGTGTTTATCATGGAGTGACTTGGATTTTTTCTTTTTAGAGATTAGAATTTTCATAAGAATCAAGTCGAAGCTCCTCCAGTTCATCCAATTGCAACAATATTTTTTCACCAGATTTTTCAAGATCAAAATTATATGTTTTCACTGCCCAAAATGATTTATGTTGAATTTAAACTAGAAAATGACATGATTTACAAAAAACTATCCTAAAAGGAGACATCCCAATGGGTGTTTTATAGGAAGTTCGATAAGCCCAAAGTGATTCACCAAGTCTTTCAGGCCAGTATTTTTTGGTGGGTTTGACAATTCTCTCTAGAACTCTATTCACTTCTCTATTAGAAAGTTCAGCCATTCCATTTTTTTGGGGGTGATATGCATTTGAAGTTTTATGTACAACCCCATTCTTATTCAAAAGATATTCCATGGTTTTATTACAAAAATGGGTTCCTAAGTCACTTATCAAGGCACAAGGTGTGCCAAATCGGTGGAAGATATGTGTCTTTAGGAACTCACTAATAGTATGTGAATCATACTTTCTAGTGGGTTTGGTCTTGACCCACCTAGAAACATAATCAATCTCAAGAATAATGTATGAGAATCCATTGGAAGGGGGGAATGGTCCCATGAAATCAATTCCCCAGACATCGAAGATCTCACAGAAAATTAATGGTTTTGGGGGTATTTCATTTATCTTTGAAATTGTGCCAAACTTTTGGCATGTGGGACATGATTGATAGAACTCATGTGAGTCCTTGAAGAGTGAAGGCCAGAAGAATCCAGAGTCTAGGACCTTTTGGGAGGTCCTTTGTGGTCCAAAGTGGCCACCTCTAGGAAATGAGTGAAAAAATTCTAAGATGGAGGAATGTTCATCTTCATCAACACATTTCCTAATTACCATGTCTGTCCCAGTTTTCCAAAGTTTATTTTATTCCCAAAAATAGTATTTTGAATCACTTTTCAAATTCATTTTTTTTCTTTTAAAATCTTTTCAAGAAAAACACCAAAAACCAAGTAACTTACAATTGGGTCATACCATGGTAACTTTGGCGTGAGAGATGAAAGGTGCTCAGTGGGGAATTCAGGATCAATGATTTCTGAATAAGAAGAATTAGAAATTCTACTCAAGTGATTAGCCACATGGTTTTTTTCCTGGTCTATATTTTATTTCAAGGTCAAACTATTGGAGAATTAGGATCCATCTTATTAGTCTCGGTTTGGAATCACTTTTCATGAGTAAGAACTTTATAGAAGAATGGTTTGTGAAGATAATGATTTTGGCACCTAAGAGATAGGGCCAGAATTTATCTAAGGCAAAAACCACTGCTAAAAGTTCCTTTTCAGTGACAGTGTAGTGAGATTGAGTTTCATCAAATGTTTTTGAGGCATAATAGATGAAATGAGGAATTTTTTCTCTTCTTTGACCAAGAACACCCCCAACTGCTCTATCAGTAGCATCACACATCAACTCAAAGGGTAAGGACCAATCTGGGGGTTGGATTATTGGGGTGGATGTTAGAGCAGTTTTGAGTTCAACAAAGGTTCTCTTGAAAACCTCATCGAAATAGATAGGGACATCATTTTGGAGCAACCGAGTAAGTGGGAGGGAAATTTTACTAAAGTTATGGATGAATCGCTGATAGAAACCGGCATGACCGAGAAATGAATGGATGTCTTGAACAGATTTGGGTTGAGGAAGTGATTGGATTACTTCAATTTTGGCAAGATCGACTTCATTACCATCTTTTGAAACTATGTGCCCTAGAACAATCCCATGTGCAACCATGAAGTGACATTTTTCAAAATTTAACACAAGGTTACACTTGACACACTTTTGGAGGACTAGAGAGAACGAATTCAGACAATATTCAAATGAGTCAGCATAAATGGTGAAGTCATCCATCAAGACTTTCATGAAGTGTTCAATGAATTCTGAAAAGATACTCATCATACACCTCTGGAATGTTGCAGGAGCATTTCAAAGGCCAAAAGGCATTCTTCTATATGCATATATTCCAAAGGGGTATGTGAAAGTAGTCTTTTCTTGGTCCCGAGGTGCGATTGGGATTCGGAAGTAGCCGGTGTATCCATCAAGAAAGCAACAGTGTAACTTCCCAGTAAATCATTCCAGCATTTGATCAAGGAATAGAAGAGGGTAGTGATCTTTTCTTGTTTCAACATTCAATTTCCTATAATCGAGGCACACACGCCATTTGTTCTTCACCCGAGTTGTGACTACCTCTCCATGATTATTTGTAACAACAGTTATCCCACCCTTCTTAGGTACAACTTGAATTAGACTAACCCATTCACTATCAAAAATTGGGCAGATAATACCAGATTGAAGAAGCTTGGTGATCTCTTCCCTAAATACCTCAAGTATGAGTGGATTGAGTCTTCTTTGTGGTTGTCTAATTAGTTTGGATGACTCCTCAAGATGGATGTGATGCATGAAAAGGGTAGGGTTGATTCTTGGTATGTCATCTAGGGTCCAACCTAGGGCCTTTTTGTTTTCCTCTAACACCTGAACAAGTTTGGAATCTTCGATTTCAGTAAGTAAATAAGAGATAATGACAGGATATGAGTGATCATGGAAAAGGAATGCATATTTCAGGTGTTCAGGAAGAGGTTTCAGATCAGTCTCATCTTTCACTTTTGGGATAGACAACTCAGGAATGGAAGAAGGGACCTCAGTTGCTTCAGATTCATTTTCCTTAATACTGTCCAAGGTGGACCAGTAGAGATCATAATTTATGTGGGATTCAAGAGAGTTTTCAAGTTCCTCTAGATTGATGGAGTCTATGAATGAAAGGTCCACATCAACTTCACCATTTACGACTTTGTTAATCATGGTGCAGATTTTAAAAGATCCTTTGTGATTATAACATGAAGAACATGGTGGATTGGGGTTCGATTGACTCTTAGAATTGTCCTCAGAAGCATGGATTGAGAATGCAGAGTGATCCTCAGATGGGTATCACATGGCTTGGAAAATGTTGAACTTGACCAGTTGGTCACCTAATTCCATGGATAAGATGCCTGAATGGACATCAATCTTGGTTCTTATAGTCATGAGGAATGGTCTTCCTAGAATTAGGGGATATAGAGAAGAGGTTGTCTCACCTTCCATGTCAAGAACATAGAAATCAGCAGGGAAGATAAGATCATTGACTCGGATAAGGACATCCTCAATTATTCCCTCAGGACTGGCTATGCTTCGATTGGCCAATTAAATGACAACACCCATTGGATAGAAGGGACCTAGACCAAGATTGGAGAATATGGATTTGGGCATGACATTAATTGAGGATCCTAGGTCTATGAGTGCATCATCAAAGTTTGAACTTCCAATCTGGCATGGAACCGTAAAGGTCCTTGGATATTTGCACTTTATGGGAATAGACTGCTGGGTGGAAACATTTTCGAAGGTCCTAAGTTTTCTATTGTGGGTACACAAATTCTTGAGAAACTTGTCATACTTAGAAATTTGTTTTATGGTGTCTAAGAGGGGAATGTTGACTTCAACACATCTAAATATGTCGAGCATTTCAGGATCGGGTTCAAAGGACTTCTTTGGCTTAGAGACAACTTGTGGAAAAGGAATTGGATTCCTAAGTGGAATAGAAGGAGGTGAGGGAATGGATTCAGGTTCCTTTTCAAGTTTCTTTTTCTTTTCATTTTCTAGGTCAACATTCAAAGGAGGGTTAGAGGACTTATCTTGAGGCATAGCAATTTTCTTTCCCGATCTAAGTGTAATTGCACTTACATTACCCTTAGGGTTGGGTAATGGTTGAGCTGGAAGTTGGGAAGAATTGGATGGTTGCTACTGACTAAGGTGGTATGCAAGTTGACCAATTTGGTTTTCAATGTTTTTAAGGCTGGAATGGGTGAAAGAGGCAAGATCTTCAACTGCACTTTCCCATGGTTTCTTGGAAGAAGTGGCTTGTCCCGGATTGGGATTTCCTTGAGATTGGTTCTTGGGAAATTGATTTTATTGGTTTGGGAATTGGGAAGGATCACTGGGATAGTGGAATCCAGGAGGAGGATTGTTCCTTTGAGGTTGAGGAATAAAAGGATAAGGTTGTTGGAATTTACCAACACCTTCACCATATGGAAACTGGTTTTGGTTTTGAGGAGGGAATTGTGGGGGATGAGAAATGGGATTCCCATATCTCAAGTTAGGGTTATAGGGAGAAGAGAAGGGCTCAAAGTGGGGTTGGTTGATGTTTCTAACAAACTGACCTGACAGTTGAGGGTTGGTGTTTCACTGAGCATATGCTGCATTGAGCTCCATTGGTCCAGTTGAATCAAATTGATCCTCTTGAAGTTGTGGACATGTGTCAGTTGGATGAGATGGAGAGTTGAAGATTCCACAGTTTTTGATAGGTCTTGGAAACATTGATTGTATAGAAGACGAGGTTGGGGATTTGGATGCCATAGCTAGTTGTCGCACCAGACCTGTAAGTTCACTCATTCACTCAGTCATCTTGTTCGGCTCAATTGATTGATTATCTTGGTCTTGTTTTACTTAAGCATGTGCTCGAGTATGGAATTTTTGTGTGTTTTCAGCCATCTTACTTATGATATCTCTTGCTGCTACAGGAGTTTTATCAACAAGAGCACCACCACTTGCGACATTAATGATAGTTCTCTCCATAGTCAATAACCCCTCATAGAAGTATTGGATCAAGAGTTGGTCAAGAATTTGGTGGTGTGGGCAGGTTGCAACAAGCTTTTTGAACCTCTCCCAGTACTCATGGAGTGATTCAGTTGGGAATTGATGGATACCACTTATTTCCTTTCAGATAGAAGCAGTACGAGAAGCAGGAAAGAATTTATCTAAGAAAAGTCACTTCATGTCATTCCATGTGGTTATGGAACCAGGAGGAAGGTAGTAGAGCCATGAATTAGCAGTGTCAGCTAGGGAGAAAGGGAATGCTTGGAGTTTTATTTATTCCTCAAAAACCCCTTGAGGCTTCATGTTAGAGCACACTACTTGGAACTCTTTAAGGTGGAGATGCGGATCCTCACCGGCTAGCCCATGGGAATGAGGAAGAAGATGAATCAAACCCGATTTGAGTTCAAAGTCAGCCTCTATGTTTGGATATTGAATACCAAGAGGTTGGTAATTCATATAATGGGCATAAAGTTCTTTAAGTGTTTGTTCCCTAAGATTGTCCATATATAATTCAATTGGATGGACAAGGACTGGTTCTTGAATTATTTTATTATCTCTTATGTTCCTCCTAAGTTGGTGAAGTGTTCGCTCAATTTCAGGGTCAAACAAATATGAGGGATTTTTTGGGAGGCTACGACGCATTCAGAAAGATTTAGAAGAAATATGAAGACAATTTTTTTGTCTTTTTTTTTTCAGTTTATGATTTTTATGAGAAAGCGGGTTTTACTTTGTGTTTTTTTTCAATTTTTTTTTCAAATTTTTTTTTTGCTTTTTTTTACAATAACCAAAAACTAATGACTACTTAAAACACCATCCCTGGAAATTACACCATTTGAAATGCACGGCCTATTTTCACCTATCGACTGGTCAAAGTTCCGGTGCTCTGCTAATGTGTATAACAGCACTCAGGTCGAATCCTCATCAATGATACTTTGTAATAGTCATTTGTTTTTAGTTAATTGTATTCTGATTGGGTGGGTTTGTTCGCAGAGCTTATGAAATGATTGATTGACTATAACTGATTTAACATATTGATAAAGATTGGGGTGAGTTCATCATTAGGTAGTTAATCTTGTGATATCCTTGAGCTTTGCTTTATATTGCATTAAATTAACACCCATGTCACAAGATGACGTTGATTAGAATTCCTAAGTGTTAAGGCTTTAATCCAAGCCTTAAATTAACTTAAGGTTCTAATATCAATCATATATTATTGAGGGTGGTGTATTTATGGTTCCAATAATCCATGGAAACCACATGTTAAACAAAAAAAGTCATTAATCCATGACATGTTAAGTCCAACATACACAATGTTAATTCAAAGAATATTCATCGAGCAAAAGCTATCAATCACTTAACATACATAAATTATAACTCAACCCAATGAGATATTTACTCATCCATTTGGGTGTTTAATAATCTGGTTATAATTTTTATGATTATAATTTAAGAAGAGAAGAAAAAGAAAGGGATAAGAAAAGAGTGGTGCGTCGAACACACACACACGAACAATGATGATAATTAAAAACAGATTTTCGATTGAATGAGGAAGAAAAACAAGGGAAGGGTATTCAACTGTATTTAAACTATTTGAAGAAAATTAATATTAAACTACAGAAGGTGGATGAGAATAAGAGATATTGAAGAAGAAAATTTCATTTAAAACAGAATTACAAAACACAAACTTACAAGATTACAAACGAAGAACAACGCAAAAGTGAAAGGAAACAAAGAGAAGAGGAAGGGTATCTCAAGTGAAAACATGATTATGGTAGGTTCTCCCAAGCCTTTGGTCGTGCCAATTTATGATTCTCTCTTCTGAAATTCCAACCCCTTTTAAGGAGTGAAGGGGGATGTATTTATAGCCCATGGAAGTGGACTGTTTGCATTCCCAATTTGTCCCTCCAATTGGCTCAACTATTTGGACATACAGATAGCTGAATCTCGAGATATCTACTTCTTAAAAGTTGAAGATAATAATGTTTTCCTACATATCTCAATATTTTGATTCATTTGGACTTAAGGATCCAATGTTATGGCCAGTTTATTAAACAAAGTTAAAATGTCCATTTCAATCCATGCTTTTTCGATGGCCAAAATGTGAATGGATTTTGGAATAGTAAGATGCCTTCAAATCTGAATTATTTTTTCAAAAAATTCATCTTCCTATATCTCCTATTTCACACTGAAAAATTTCATCTTGATTTGATGACTAGATCAGGAGATATGTCATTAATACTATACTGATTTTAATTCCCGGCCAGAATGGTGGGCTGGACTTAAAAGCATTAGTTGGGCCCCTTGTATTTATATTTGGGCCTTGAAACTTTTATCCAATACTCATTTCATTATCCCCAAAAATTTGGAGGAGAATAAAAAAATTTGGACTTCCTGATTGAGCCCATCAATTAAATCTTCATGGCTGGTCCAGTTTCTTCACAGATTCTATAGGCCTCCTTGTGTGGTCCATATGGTCCTTAAAATGGAAGAATTATCTCATTATCCATTATAATGAAATGTTTTATATTTAATTAGGAATCCTAAAAAACAATAACCACATAATTTGGATCAGTAGGGTGAAAGTTATAAATAAAATAGTAAACTAACCCAATTGGACTACTAAAAATGCTCAAAAATTATACTTAGTATTAAAATATTAATATTTCACACACATTATGCACATTTAATATAAAATCAGTAAAGGGAGTATAAAATAAGTCATGAAAATATTAATAACATCACTTACTGATGCATCGAGGGGCTATAGCAGGCCCCGCCTGTCACTTATTACATCCAATGCACTTCTCATATGAAAAGGTTGAAACATAACATAAATATTCGTATTAAAACTATCATAAAAAATGTTAATACTTTAACCATAAACCATGAATGGTATAAAAATAGAACATACATAGTCAAAAATATCAAAAAAACATCAATAAAATATGGAAGATTGTATCATAATAAATCAACTTCAAACAAGCGTAAAATCCAACAAAGGATGTTGACATAGATTAAATCAATCCAAAAACCATTTGAGTGAAATATCTATTTATACATTGAAATAATTTAAAAGAAAAGAAAACATTTATTTTAAAAATATTCTTATAAATTTTTAAGGGAAGACTATAAGGTGTTGTAATGGTGGAAAATAGCCACATCCGCTGTATAAGTTAAAAAAAACATTCTTTCCTTAATTTGTCGAAAAGGTCATAAAGTACCTTGTTTGGAAAATGATGAAAATATTCCTTTAGTTTTTTTATAAAAAGTAAAAAAAGGGTATAAATAACTTTAACCCATATTATATGAAATAATAAAAATGTTTTGAAATACATTTTTAAGAAACACATATGTGGATGATAAAGAGATCCCAGTAGATACTCACGTATAAACAACCTCAGATAATAAAGAGATTGTAAAATTAACCCTTACCTTGAACTTTTCCTTAGTTTATGGTAGGTTAAACTACTTTATAATGGTTAAATAATCATTATTAAATTATAAAATAACCACATACATAAATATGTCATCATATATGATCCTCTAATATTTCTTTATTAATAATATTTTAGTAGTATCATTGTTTCAGGTGTCAACTGATTTGTTTTCATTTATATGTTTTGTTACGTAAATCATGTTTATTATGGATAGGATGTATTTTATTAATATACATAATGATATTAAGTTCTTAAACATTGTTTTTTAATCATAAAATGAAAATTATTCTTGAATTTTTATGATGAGGAACGAAATATCATCGCGTCATGGAGATGGTAAGCCGTACGCATGCACAAGCGACAATATCATTATATTAGTGGTGAAATAATATGTAATTGGTTGGTATATTATATATAAAGAATAATTAACATGTTATATTTATTATTTACATCAATTATACTCATTATTATACCCATACAAATAATGAATTGTTGAATAACAAACTACATCACGACGTGGAGACGGTAAGCCGTATATACGCACGTATGGTGACATTGTCATTCATAGGATGAATAGAATAATGAATATAGTTGTAAAATATATATAATAACATATAATTATGTATAAGGTATGGTAATTATTATTTTATTATGGAAACAACAATGAAATAGGAAGTGGAATAAGAAAAGAACTTTGAAAGAGGTGATGAAATAATTACCTCTTCTTCGGGTGTTTCCTTTTGATTTAAACAAAAGGGCTCCTTAGGTTGGATTTTTGATAAAATTAATGCCTCTAGGATGATTTGATGTTATTTAGGAGGATATTTAAGCAAGTTTTTGTCGAGGAAAATGACTTTGGAGGTGTGAAATTAAATGAAGGATAAGTACCCATTTATAAGAGATGTGAGGGTCACTTTAGGAAAAGCTTGACATATTATTTCATTATAAAATTATTTTTGGTTTATAAAGGCTCAAAATGGATTTTTTTCGAGACTAAGGTGGGTATGGGTATAAATACGCTCAAAAAATAGGTTTTAGACAATTTTAGGTCACCATATTGACCTTATCTTTTATATTTAACTCTTAGTTAAAGAGTTTAACTTTTACCATGCCTTCTTGTATTTTTATATTACATGGTTAATAAACTTACTATAAAATTCCAAGAAAACTTAAAATTGTTAATTAATGACATATATATCATTATTTATGTCCTTTGGAAAAACCTTATATTTTTAGGAGTATAATATCATTTAATAAAATAGTATTTGTTTGATAAACTCATTTATGTCAATTTTGACACTATTTAGTATTTGGTTTTTTTGAAAGTCATAAAAATATGATTTCTTCAAAAAAAAATACATTGAATAAACCCTAAAATTTTATATTAACCTATAAAATTCTTGGAATTCATAAAAAGTTTCAATTTATATTTATTTTAATATTTATAACATCTATTATTTTAATCTTTCATTAATAAGGTAATTACTGTATCATCATTGTGTCATAAATAAATTTAATTATATAATGTATAAAAATTATTAATAAAATACCATGATTTAGGAAATATTTTTATATTTCAAATTAATATTTATATTATAATTTATCTTATGTATAACCTTATATTAAAAATGGTCTAGTTATTAAACTTTGAATTTAACACTTTTAACTCTTCTTTAAATAAAATATAATAAATGTCCTAATCTAACCTAAATGGAAAAAAGGATCTTATTTTTGTCCTAAGTTTGATTTTGGTCAAAAAACACTTATCCAATAGAATTAAAACACATGTTAGGGTGATTATAATATCATTTTTACCTTTAATTACCCTATTTACATTTAACTATAGAAAATAAAATTAAAAAGTTACTATTCACCAAAAATTATTTTCATCCTATTGAACCAAAATTTACTTAATGATTTAAATTATGTCTATCATATTTTTTAAATTCAATTCAAAGAAGTGGTAAAATTACATTTTATTCAAATTTGCAAATGTGCCTAGAAGGTGGGTAAAAGACGTTAAAAAGTTCAATAAAATGTTATATATCTAATATTATTATAAAATGACTCCAATGAATTAAATTGGACTAATATAAATATTATGTATATATTTTGACTTTAAAATAAATTTAAATAAAATTAGGTTTTAAATAATAACGCTGTGTTTTTCACTATTCATCAAAAATTGAAAGTTTTTAGAAAAATACCAAAAATTCACCATAATATAATTTTGATATTCCGAATCCAAAAATAAAGTCCATTTTTAAAATATAAAATTTATAAAATTTTATAATGTGGGTAATATTATTCATAATTTCTTTTTAAACGACTAGTTTGATTGGTCGTGGTGTTCTAGAACTTGAAGTTGCGTACAGCGCAATCTATTGTATTATTCAAATAGAAGAGTACCGTGGAAGCCTGGGGCGTTACATTATTCCCTCCTTCAAATAATTTCATCCTCAAAATTTCTAGAAAATTACTGCATAAAAAGATTCAGGTGGTTCTTCATCATAAGTTCTTCAGGTTTCCACATCGCCTCTTCCATTTTATGGTTTCTCTAAAGAACTTTTACTAGACAAGTCATCCGGTTTCTCAACACTTGTTCTATAGTATCAAGAATCTTGATAGGCTCTTCACAATAATATATATTGGGTTCCAGTTCTATTTCTTAATAGGTGAGTACATGCGTTGGGTAAGGCATGTATTTTCTCAACAGTGATATGTGGAACACATCATGAACTTTTGAGAGACTTGGTGGCATTGCCAAATGGTAAGCTACAACTCCAATTCATTCTAGAATTTCGAAAGGACCGATGTTCCTAGGACTTAATTTACCCATCTTACCGAATCTTATAACACCTTCACATGGAGATACCTTCAAGAAAACATGATCTCCTACTTGAAATTCCAAATCCTTCCTTCAGTTATTGGCATAGTTCTTTTCCCTACTTTGAGCTACTTTGATGTGGGTTTGGATAATCTTCACCTTTTCTATTGTTTTCTCAACAAGTTCTGGGCCTATGAGTTTTCTTTCACTAACATCATCCCAACAAGTTGGTGTGGGACATCTCTTTCCATATAACCCTTCATATGGTGCCATCTAAATACTCGAATGGAAGCTATTTTTATAGAAAAATTATACCAGAGGTAAATACTGATCCCACATACCTTAAAAGTCAAGTGATAAAGATATCAATATGTCTTATAAGGTTTGAATAGTTTGTTCTAATTTTCCATCAGTTTGAGGGTGGTAGGCAGTGCTCAAACGAAGTTTAGTTTCAGGGATTTCTGAAAACTTTTCCAGAATCTTGATGTAAAACGGGGATCATGATCAGAAACAATCGATAGGGGTACACCATGAAGTCTTATAACTTCATTAATATATAGTCTTGGTAAACATTCAAGTGGTAAATCTTCTCTTATAACAAGAAAATGTACTGACTTGGTAAGATGATCAACAATGGCCCATATTACATCATTCCTTCTAGGAGTATTTGGTAGACCCATGAAAAAGTCCATCTTTATATCATTCCATTTCCACTTAGGTTTGGGAAGAGGTTGCATGACTCCTCCAGGATGTTGTATTCTAGCCTTCACCTATTAAAAAACCATACATATTAACACATAATCAACAATCTCCATCTTCATGTTGTCCCACCAAAAATGTTTCTTCAAATCTCTATACATCTTAGTGCTAGCAGGGTGTATAGAGAAATTAGAGCTATGAGCATCATCAAAAAATTCCCTTTTTAGATCAGGTATATCTGGAACACAAATCCTTTTTCCAAATTTCAAAATTCTATCTTCATATATGAAGTCAATCAATCTACCATCATTCACAACTTTAATTTTCTTTTGAAACTCCTTATCATCAGTCTAAGAACCTTTTATCCTTTTTAGTAAAGATGGTTTGAAAACCATCTAAAAAAGTGTTGATGTTTCACCTTCTATGATTATTCCCATATCCATATTTACTAGATCTATGAATATATGATCCCTTTAAACTCTCATCTTTTTCAAAAATCTATGATCCTTTTTGCTCAAAGCATCTGCCACCTTATTTTCCTTCCCCGGGTGGTAGTATATTGTGCAGTCGTAATCTTTGAGTAGTTCAAGACATCACCTTTTCCTCATGTTGAGTTCTTTCTATGAGAAAATATACTTCAAACTCTTGTGATTAGTATATATCTCACATTTTTCAACATAGTGGTAGTGTCTCCATATCTTCAGAGAAAATATTATAGATGCTAACTCAATATCATGAGTGGAATAATTTTCATCAATTTTTAGCTGTCGTGATGCATAGGTAATAACCCTATAATTATGCATAAGGACACAACCAAGTCCTTTCTTTGAAGCATAACTATAAATAACAAACCCATCATTCCCCGATGGTAGAGTCAAGATAGAAGAATTTACTAATACTCTCTTCAATTACTCAAAACATTCTTCACACTCTTTTTTCCAAAAAAATTTAACCCCTTTACATGTGAGCTGGGTTAATGGGTTAGCTAATCGGGTAAAATTCTGGATGAAATAACGATAATAACCTGCTAAACCAATAAAACTGTATACCTCAGTTATACTTGTAGGTGCTATCCATTCTTGGATTTCCCTTGTCTTTGAAGAATCAACAGAGATTCCATCCCTAGAGACAATATGGCCATGAAAAGAAATCTCCTAAATCCAAAATTAACACTTGCTAAACTTCCCATATAATTCATTTTTCTAAGAGTTTTTAGAATATTGCACACATGATTTTCATGATCTTCATAACTTTTGGAGTATACCAAGATATCATCAATAAGTAATGGTAAAAATTCATCAAGATATTACTTGAAAACTCTATTAATTAGATCCATGAAAATAGAGGGTGTATTAGTCAGTCCAAAAGGCATTACTGTAAACTCGTAATGCCCATACCTAGTAAAAAATGCTGCCTTTGGAATGTATTCCCTCTTCACGCACAATTGATGATATCCATATCAAAGTTTAATCTTTAAAAAATATTGAGTGCCATGAATTTGATCAGATAAATCATTAATGCGAGGTAGGAGATACTTGTTCTTTATTGTTATAGCATTTGTTGGTCGGAGTGGACACTCAAGAGGGGGGTGAATTTAGTTCCAATTAAAATTTCTGTTTAAAAAATATTTCTATTAAAATCCCCAAAATTGAATAAAAAGATAATCTATAGTGAATTTGTATTATGGTAAAGGGTCAGTTAGGTTCTTAAAGATTGATTAGTTCTCAGTTAATCTAATTTGAAGATTAATTAAATTTTGAAGCTAACCTAATACTTTACAAAACATAAAAACACTTGCTATATTAACTATCAAAGTAACTTTAAAATAGTTGTGTATTTCAAAGTAACAGAAGCGGAATATAAATTAGATATTGTATACTTTAAACTTAAAATAAAATGCACATCAGATATAACCAAGAGGTTTAGTATCAAGCTGAGACTTAGTCCTCTCAAACAATTTATATAAATTTGATCCACACCCTGGATCAGGGGTAACAACAGTTCAAAAACTGTCCAGGTCCTAAGACCTCTACCACTGTTCTTCATGGGAAAGCAAATACAACAACACACAGGTTGTCCTGGTCCTACTTGACCTCTACCACTATCCTCAGTGGGACACAAGATGGTGTAGAAAGTTTGGAATAAGGATTTTGTATCCTCCAGTTCAGTACATAAGACAGTGTGTGTAAAATAAATAGGGTACACACACTGCTCGAAAGTAAACCAAATAATCACTAAGAGTATGTATGAATGAGTTTAGAAAAGCTCTAGTGATTAGCAGTGCATCTATGGACTCATTGGATTTAGTAGAAATGCTTCTGAGCCCTTTTCTGTTTTTTCTGTTGAAAAACAGAGTGTCGTGGTTCATCTTGGTGTCTTTCACGAGTGAATATGTTCTCTTGATTCTTTGTGTGTTCTTCATTAGAGTTGGATTTCACACATGAGAGTTATTTGAAGATCTTGAAATGTGTTCGTCAGTTGTGCTCAGGATTTCTCTTTTGTTCAGTATAGTGAACTCGTGTGTTTCTCTTGTCGCGTGTGTGTTCTGTATTTGGGCGTCTATGTGTATATTCTTCTTGGGCACACTCTTCTTTATCTTCAAGTGCATGAGGTTTAGCCGACAGGTTCCCATGTATTACATGCCTCGTACCTCTTACAATTTCTATAAATAACATTAAATATGTCAGTGAATTAAAGGCATACAATATGACCGTTAGAAAGTTAAATAGAAAAACAAAAAAGGTTAAGAAACGGTGTCAAAGTGGTTATGAAAACGATGTCTCCTTCACGGTACATCCATCAGTATGTCTCCTTCACGGTGTCTTCGTGTCATAGTGTGTCCTTCATGGTATGTCCTTCACGGTGTCTCCTTCACAGTGTCTCCGTGTCACGGTGTCTCCGTGTCACGGTGTGTCCTTCATGGTATGTCCTTCACAGTGTCTGAGTCACGGTTTCTCCTTCACGGTGTCTGACTCACAGTTTCTGGCTTCTGGTTCCTTGTTCATAGTGTCTGGATTTACGGTTCCTTGATGACTGTGTCTGGCAGTTCGACAAATACAGTATCTGTTCTTAGTGTCTTGCTTCACGGTGTCAGGCATACTATGTCACGGTGTCTCATGGGTCACGGTGTCTGTGTCTTTCTCAATGTGTCTGTCTGACTACGGAAAGCTTCACGGTGTCTTGTACTTAGGAAAATAACTGTGTTCAAACTTAAAAAGTAATATGCATAAAATGGATTGAGCTTAACCATTATACAGTATAAGATAACTTGAAACATAAATACACATGAGTAATAAGATATGTGAGATTTGTGACCAATGATAAGATTTGTAAATATTATTAAGATTGGTAAATCATAATGAGATTTGTGATCATTAATACATGATTAATACATGAGGATTCCAACAATCTCCCCCTTTTTGGTGATCACAAATCATATAGGTAAAGTTTAAATTAAATGCAACTGCAGAGAAAGTGACATATAGAATAACATGTTCTAGAATAACACATAACTTAGAATACTTTTTCTCCCCCTTTTGGGATTATCAAAAAGTTAAACAAAGAGAGGGAAAAGCAGTGTATATTGCATTAAAAAAAATTTGGAATACACCATACAGTAGAAATACAAACAATAAACAATCAAAGAAATCCCCATCAAAAAGAAAGTAGTTACTGGGCTTCTTCAGGGATTGGCCTTCTATTTTCCTTTATCAATTGTTGATGTAGAAGAAGGCATAGAGGTGGTAGACAAATAAGGTAAAGGTGGAACTTCAAAGATATAGGGAGACAAAGATAGAGCTGTATAAGATTGAGTCCGTGGCTGATCAAGAATGAATGGCCTGATTTGAGTTAGAGCTTGGCTAACTGACATGGCAGTGGAGGCTAAGGAAGGTAGTACAGGTCTAAGAGGGGTAGCCGCTGGAGAAACTATTGCAGTACTTTAGACATGGAGATAGGGATTCAGAAGGTTAATGAAGTTTGTGATAATTTCTCCTCCATATTGCATAGCCTTTTCAAAATAATATTTATTCTCCATGAATTTTTCCAACAATCTGGTGAACTCAGTGAGCTTCTGAACTTGAGTTTTGAAAGCCTGAGTCGCATGAGGTGTCTTCAAATTTTCCACAAGATACTTAAAGTGATTTGACATATCAGATTTTGAGAAAATCTGGATGAGATAGAAATATATATTCTTAGTGATCTCCTGCTGAGCATCACTGGAAATTTTAGCATGAATTCAAATCAGGTCAAGTGATCTATCACTGTTATTTGAAACTTCAAATAAAGGATTCAGATCAAAACTACTAAAGACATGATGAATCTCTTCCCTGATTATAGATCTGAGCAGAGAATGATCCAAAGAAGATATAGAGGTTTGACCAGAGGGAGGAGAAGCCTTGACAACTTCAGTTAGAGCTTTGAGCTATTTCAATACCTTTTTAAGATAACTGGTGTATTCATCTATAAGCTTATTCAAGTTCTCCAATATCTCTCTCATTCGGTGCAACATCTGAGTGTGAATTTCTCCAATCTTTTCATCAAAAGACAGAAGGTATGGATGAACCCGAGATACAATATCTCAAGAAATGTTGGAAACAGTAGGTTCAGGAGAAGTAACAATAGGTGCAGGAGCAGGAGCAGGCTCTAATCTTGAAGATAGTTCTTTCTGCATGTCTTCTATCATACATTTCAAAGTTGCAACATCAGCACTAAACAATTTATTTTCAACTCTTACCTCTTGAATTTCACATATCATCCTAGGTTGAATGTGTAGAATAATGTTTTCCACAAGCAGTGAGGCATCTTCCTGGCTTAGTTGAGTCACAAGATGAGGTTGAGAGGAAAATATCTTCTCCACTACAGCTAAGATTGTCTCTCCAAATATTTTCAAATCATCCTTACTTAAAAAATATTGCTGATCAGGTAAAGGTGCAGGTGAAGCTGGAGGTACAGGTTCTGGTTCAGTTTCAGGGTGAGTGACTGACTTAAATTGAAACAAGGAGGAAAGGTCAAGTCCAGGTGCAGTCACTTGCTGTGATTCACTCACATCATAAAAACTGGGGAATTCATACCGAGTATACACAGAGTATGAATTAGTGGGAGAAGGTATACCAACATATTCAAATTCATCAGACTCAGCTATATTAGGTTCAAGGTTTTGAGGTCCCCCCCCTCAACAGGTGCTTCCATTTCAGGAACTAGAGTCTCAACAGTTTGGTTAAGATCCACAGGATCAGCTCTAATATCTTCAGCCATTTCTTGCCTTGCCAACTGAAAGGAAATTTCCATCCTTTCTTTAGCATAGGGTATGTACTCAGGAACATATTTTTCCTCAGGTAGAGCATCCAGACTTGCTTCATTTTCAGCAGGGAGTTCTTCTTGATTTTCTTCTTCCATTGCAGGGAGTTCTTCTACAACAGGATATGTCACTACAGCCTCTTCCATGGCTTGCTGCTCAGATTCAGAAACAACCAACTCTCTTGAATCTTTAGATTGGGTTTCCTGGTTAACATGGGTAGGAGGTACTTCTTCTTCAAGCAAAACAGAAGGACCAACAGTCCTTTCCTTTTCAACAACAACCTCTTCTCTTGAAAATTCAGTAGGAACAACAGTCCTTTCTCCCTCAACAGGAGTTACTTCCTCATGAGGTGTTTCAGTCTCTTCTTCTTCTTCTTCCTCATGACGTGGTTCAAAACCTGGATTAGTAATGTCCTTTGGACTTGTTGGATAATCCACAGAATTAAACTTTTCATAAACCTTTTCATTATCTTCAACCCACTGCTTCTTCCAGGGGTTCCAGTTTATCTTCATCCTTCTGATGATAGGCTTGGACAAACAGTACTCAAAATCCACAAGCTTTTCTTCATTTGGTCCAACTACTCCCTTGGAAACTAACTTAGCTGAAATCATCCTTGAGTAAAATAGGGAAGTGTATTTGGAAGTGACCTTAATCAATTCACATATGTGGTGAATGACATATTTTCATAGATTTATCTTATGTCCATTCTTTATTAGATGAATCATAAAGACATCCTGATACTTCAAAATAGCAAAGTTTCCTTTCCTTGGGCTAATCAAATTTTGAAGAAACTTAAACAGCAACCTTGTCTCCCCATCCAATTCAACTGCTATGGCCCTTCTCTTGGTGCCATTTCCAGTTAGAATTTCCAAGGCATTCTCTAGGTCAAAGACTTCGGTTGTAGGAGGAGGGTCTCTTTGGTAATCATAAAAAATCCCTTCATGAGAAATCCTTAGGCATGCAGCCTATGTCCTTGAAGAGAAAGCACATTTTTTACCATTGATCCAACTTTTCACCATAAAGATTTCTCCAACATCAAAGGAAAACTTTACATACTGATAAAATGGTGCAACTAACCTCAGGTAAATTGGTTTATCCTTCCTCGAGAACCATTTGATCCATCCTTGTTCATTTAATACTTTCAGGACTAAATACTTGCTAGAAAAAATCCATTCAGGGTAGATTTCCTTCTTAGGAGAAATAATACGACTTACTAGGTTAGGATTTAGGGGTCCTTCGAGAGATATTTTTGGAGCTATCTTCTTCTTCTTTGAGCTGCGCTTCTCAGGGGTAGATGAAGAAGAACGCTTCATCCTTAGCATCCATGAAAGGTTCGGATGAGAGAGAAGAAGAGAAGGTTTTCAAGGTTGAGAAGGTTCAGGAGAGAGCTTGGGTGAGTAATCGAGTGAAACCCTTATGTTTTATCATTTGGGAATGTCAAACATCACAAAAATAAAAATGCGAGAAAGGAAATAGCGGTGAAATAAAAATTACCACGATACGAGTTAAAGTAAATACATAAATAATCTTCATGGTGAGACCGTGAGTATTAGTTATGGTGCGAGGATAAGAGGTCATCACGGTGAGACAGTTAGTGGTCATCACAGTGAGACAGTTAGTGTTCAATTTAGTCATGGTGAGACAGTGATAGACCGTAAACACAAAGTGTTAACTGTGAGACTGTAAACATGAGACAATAACCAAGAAACAGTGAGCATGAAACAGTAAAGTAATTTATAGCAAAATATTAAATAGTAAGACCAGTAACATATCTATTCGTGATTGATCATGCCAAGATCATGTATTATGTAGTCCAATCTCTCAGAATTTAATGGTTTAGTGAATATATCAGCAAATTGATATTCAGTACCAATGAATTCCAAATTGATATCACCTTTTTGATAATGATCCCTTAAAAAGTGATGTCTTACATCAATATGTTTTTTCCTAGAATGTGAAATAGGATTCTTTGAAATGTTAATAGCACTTGTGTTGTCACAATTTATTGGGACATGTCTGAATTGATATCCATAGTCTAGTAAAGTGTGTTTCATCCACAAAATTTGTGCACAACAACTTCCAGTAGCTATGTATTCAAATTCTGCAGTAGATAATGCAACAAATTTTTTTTTCTTACTACACCATGATATTAGTGACTTGACTAAAAGGTGAAATGTTCCAGAGGTGCTTTTTCTATCTAGCTTACATCCAACAAAGTCAGCATCAGAATAACTAACTAGTTCAAATGATTGTCCATTAGGATAGAACAGTCCTAAATTAGGTGTATTCTTGAGGTATTTGAAAATTCTTTTTACCACATTTAAATGTGATTCCTTAAGGTTTTCTTGAAAATGAGCACACATACATACACTAAACATAATGTCAGGATGATTAGTTGTTAATTAGAGTAGACTTCCAATCATTCCTGTATAAGTGGTTTGATCAACAGATTTACCATCTTCATCAAGATCCAACTTACTGGTGGTACTCATGGGAGTGTCACTACTTTTTGTGATATCCAATCCAAAATGTTTTAGAAGATCTCTAGTGTACTTACTTTGAGTCAAAATAATTCCATAATTATTTTTAAAGATTTGAAATCCAAGAAATAATTTTAGTTTAGCCATTAAACTCATTTTAAATTCGTTTTGCATCATTTTAGAAAAATCAACACATAATTAAATTTTTGAAGATCCAAAAATAATATCATCTACATAAATTTGAACAACTAAAACATCTTTATAAATTTGTTTTATAAATAGATTAGGATCAGCTATTCATTTTGTAAAACCTTTAGAGATTATAAAAGTACTTAATCTATCATACCAAGATCTTGGAGCTTTCTTTAAACCATATAAAGCTTTTGATAATTTGAAAATATGATTTGAAAAATGAGGGTTTGTAAATCTTGGGGGTTGTTCAACAAAAACATCCTCAGCTATATACCCATTTAAGAATGCACTCTTGACATCCATTTGATATAATTTGAAATTCAGATGTGCAATATAAGTAAGTATAATTCTAATGGCTTCAAGTCTTACTACTGGAGCAAAAGTCTCCTCATAGTCAATTCCTTCTTCTTGACTATAGCCTCATGCAACTAACCTAGCCTTGTTTCTAACTATGTTTCCAACTTTATCTACTTTATTTCTAAACACCCATTTAGTGCCTATGACAAAAGTTTCCTTGGGTCTTTCTACTAGTTTCCAAACATTATTTCTTTCAAACTGATTAAGTTCTTCTTTTATAGAAATTACCAAACATTCATCATTAATAACATCATCAAATTTTTTAGGTTCAAGCTGTGACAAGAAGGCTTGATGTTCAACCTGATTTCTAAGAGAAGCTCTAGTCTATGTCCCTCTATCTAGATTTCCTACAACAACATCTAAAGGAGGATTCTTTAGAATCCTAGTTGATATAGTAAAGGTAGGACTAGAAATTTCAGGTTCTTCTCTAGGTTCGGGTTCATTAGGAGCATATTCTGAAATATTTTCAGAACTAGTTGTCTTTACAACAGGTTCATTGAATTTATCATTAAGGTTCAGAACAGACAAATCTTCTTCAAGATTTTAAAGAGATGACTTAGGTTCATGTGGATCAGTTTCATCAAATTTGATGTGAACAGATTCTTCCACACATTTGGTTCTCTTATTGAAAACTCTATAGGCTTTGCTAGTTATAGAATATCCTAAAAAGATTCCTTCATCACTCTTAGAAGCAAACTTGTCCAGATTATCCTTGGTATTAGAATAATGACTTTGCAACCAAAGACTCTAAAGTAGATAACTTTAGGTTTCCTATTATTCCACAGTTCATAAGGGGTATTTTTGAGAACAGGTCTGACTAAAACTCTATTGATGATATAATAAGCTGTATTTATAGCTTCAGGCCAAAAGTAAATAGGTAGGTCGCACTCATTAAGCATAGTTATAGCAATTTCTTGAAGGGTTATATTTCTTCTTTCAACTACACAATTCTGCTGAGGTGCCCTAGGGGAAGAGAAATTGTGTGTATATCCATTTTGTGAGCAAAAGGAGTCAAACTCGTGATTTTCAAACTCACGGCCATGATCACTTCTCAGGGTCTTAATATTAATTCCACTAAGGTTTTCTATAGACTTGGAGTATTTAATAAAGTAAGAACAAGATTCAATTTTGTGAGATAAGAAGTATACCCAAGTATATCTAGAAAAGTCATCTACTAAGACATAGACATAGTGCTTCACATTTAAACTAGAAACTCTAGAAGGTCTAAACAAGTCCATGTGAACCAAATCAATAGGTTGAGAAGTTGACACTTATTTCTTTGGTTTGAAAGAGATTTTGTGTTGCTTTCCCTTTTGACAGGGATTACAAACTTTGTCATTTGGAAACTCAAGTTTGGGTAAGTCTCTAACTAAGTTCTTCCTAGTTAGTTTTCGAAGTGAATGTATATTACAGTGTCCTAATATTCTATTCCAAATCCAGGATTCTTTATGAAAAGCATTTAAAAAAGTAATGTTTTCTTTAGCTAAATAATTCAAATCAACTGCATAAACATTTTCATTTCTCAAATTAGAAAATACTAAAACACTCTTAGAATTAAAAACATTACAAGAATCATTTTCAAACTTAACATTAAATCCATAATCACATAACTGAGAAATACTTAATAGATTATATTTAAGTCAATCAAAAAATAAAACTTTAGAAATTAAAACTGAGTTAATGTTACCAATTTAGCCTAGGCCGATGATCTTTCCTTTAGAATTATCACCAAATGTGACATGGCCTCAATCAAACTTTATTAAGCTCTTGAAGAATGAATAATCCCCAGAAATATGCCTTGATCATCAACTGTCCAAGTACCATATCTTCTTATGGGAACTCTTCAAACAGGTTTCCTACAAAACAGTTTTAAACAGAGAATGATTTTGGTACCCAGATTCTCTTGGGTCCAGATAGGTTAGCAAGCAAAGCTTTAGGTACCCAGATTTGTCTTATGGTTCTCATATAATCAATATATTCAACATATTTTAAAAGATAAACTCTATTTGATCTATAAAAATGTGAGTAACTAGTTAAAGAATATGAATTTCCAGAACTAGAATTACCAGAATTTTGTCCAGATTTAGGAATAAATCTAGTTTTAGTGATCTGTCTCTTTCCTGGATGATAGCCTAATCCAGTAGTATAATTTGGTGAAACTTTATTAACTAAAATTTGAGTAAGTGTATCTTTTCCCTTTGTGAATTTTTCTAAATCCTTTCTAAGTTTCTCATTAGACATTTTTAGTTCAGTATTTTCCTTCAACAGTTGAGCATTCTTTTCCTTTTCTATATCAAAGGCAGATTTAACAGTGGCAGTGAGAGCATTCTGTTTCTTCAATGAATTATATTTTTCCTTAAGTTCATTACATGTTTCTTCTATCATGTTAGAGTATTCAAATAGTTCCTCACTAGACATGTTTTCAGATTCAGAATTAGAATTAGTTCCAGAATAATAATCATTCAGCATAGGGGAAACATGTACCTCAGAAGTATTGGTCATGAAACACATGTTGGCACGATTCTTTTCAGAATCATAAACTTCAGATTCACTTGTGTTTTCTTCTAAAGCACTCCAAGTTTCTTTCATTTCTTTCTTGTACTTACTATCCTTGTAGTCATTTTTTTATTGAACTTCAATTTTGGGCAGTCTGCTTTAATGTGACCTTTTCTTTTACATTCATAGCAAACAACCTCATCACTCTTATCAACTTTATTCCAATATTTCTTCTAGTGTCCTTTTTTGTCATATTTACCTTTGTAGTTTGATTTTCTGAAGAATTTATTCTTCCTATAGAATTTATTAAATCTCCTGGACATCTGAGCCATTTCTGCATCACTGTCAGATTCTGAACTTTCACTTGTTGAGCTTTTAGTAGGTATGTGAGTTTTCTCCTTGTCCTTGCTCTTTGAAGCAGTAGACTTAAATGCCACTGAATTCCTTTTAGGTTCATCATCTTCCTCCTTATTCACCTTGAGTTCTTCCTCATATATCATAAGCTTACCAATAAGCTCTTTAACAGGTAGAGCACCAATGTCGCATGATTCTCTGATTGAAACAGAAGTGCCTCTCCATCGGTCCAGTAGACATCTCAATATTCTCATGATTTGTTCCTTTGCTGGAACAACTTTTCCAAGGGATCTCATAATGTTGAAAATCTCATTAAACCTGAGATACATGTCAGAGATAGGTTCATCAGTCTTAATTTTAAAATTATCATATTTAATAGTATAAATGTTTAATCTCATTTCTTTAACATTGGTTTGTTCCTTCATGAGAAACACCCAAGGTATCCCAAATTTCATAGGCAGTTTTACATGCAGATATTCTATTGAATTCCTCATCTCCTAATGCACAATATAAAGCATTCATAGCTTTACAGTTATTATTATAAGAAGTCTTTGTAGGTTCATCCCAAGTTGTTCTTTCAGTTTCTGGAATTTTATATTGAGTCTCTATAGCAGTCCAGATATCAAAACCCATACTTTCCAAATGAATTTTCATTTTAAATTTCCACTGGGCATAATTTGTACCATTAAAGAAAGGTGGCCTATTGGTAGTAGCACCTTCTACTCTATTATCCATAACTAGATTTTAGAAAATAAATTTAAAGAGATAAAATTTAGAATTAATAGAAATTTAAGAACTTTAAATATGAAACTAAAATCACAGTTGAAAAATAGAATATTTTAAAATCCTTTATTAATAAAAACAACCTTTGATACCAAATGTTGGTCGGAGTGGACACTCAAGACGAGAGTGAATTGAGTTCCAATTAAAATTTTTGTTTAAAAAATATTTCTGTTAAAATCCCCCAAATTGAGTAACAAGATAATCTGTAGTGAATTTTTATTATGGTAAAGGGTCATTTAGGATCTCAAAGATTGATTAGTTCTCAGTTAATCTAATCTGAAGATTAATTAACTTTTGATGCTAACCTAATACTTTACAAAACATACAAACACTCTCTAGATTAACTATCAAAGTAACTTTAAAATAGTTGTGTATTTCAAAGTAACAACAGCGTAATATAAATTAGGTATTGTATAATTTAAACTTAAACTAAAATTCATAGCAGATATAACCAATAGATTTAGTCTCAAGACGAGACTTAGTCCTCTCAAACAATTTATATAAATTTGATCCACACCCTGGATCAGGGGTAACAACAGTTCAGAAACTATCCAGGTCACAAGACCTCTACCATTGTTCTTCGTGGGAAAACAAAGACAACAGAACACAGGCTGTCCAGGTCCTACTTTACCTCTACCACTATCCTCAGTGGGACACAAGATGATGTAGAAAGTTTGGAATGAGGATTTAGTATCCTCTAGTTCAGTACAAAAGACAGTGTGTGTGTAGAATAAATAGGGTACACACACTGCTCAAAAGTAAACCAAAGAATCACTAAGAGTAAGTATGAATGAGTTTAGAAAATCTCTAGTGATTGGAAGTGCAGCTCTGGACTCATTGGATTCAGCAGAAATGCTTCTGAGTCCTTTTTTGATTTTTCTGTTGAAAAACAGAGTGTCATGGTTCAGCTTGGTGTCTTTATCGAGTGAAGATTTTCTCTTTATTCTTCGTGTGTTCTTTAATATATTTGGATTGCACGCATGAGAGTTATTTAAAGATCTTGAAATGTGTTCTTCAGTTGTGCTCAGAATTGCTCTTCTGTTCAGTATAGTGTACTCGCATGTTTCTCTTGTCGCGTGTGTGTTCTGTATTTGCGTGTCTGTGTGTATATTATTCTTGGGCACACTCTTCTGTATCTTCGAGTGCATGAGGTTTAGCCGATAGGTTCCCATGTATTACATGCCTCATACCTCTTACAATTTCTATAAATAACATTAAATATGTCAGTGCATTAAAGGCGTCAAATATGACCGTTAAAAAGTTAAATAGAAAAATGAAAAAAAGGTTAAGAAACGTCGTCACAGTGGTTATGCAAACGGTGTCTCCTTCATGGTACGTACTTTACTGTGTCTCCTTCATGGTGTCTCCATGTCACGGTGTGTCCTTCACAGAATGTCCTTCACAGTGTCTCCTTCACGGTGTCTCCGTGTCACGGTGTGTCCTTCACGGTATGTCCTTCACGGTGTTTGAGTCACAGTTTCTCCTTCACGGTGTCTGACTCACGGTTTTTGGCTTCTGGTACTTTGTTCATAGTGTCTAGATTCACGGTGCCTTAATGACTGTGTCTGGAACTTAGACCAATATGGTATCTGTTCTTAGTGTCTTGCTTCACAGTGTCAGGCTTACTGTGTCACGGTGTCTCATGGGTCACAGTGTCTGTCTCTTTCTCAATGTGTCTGTCTGACTGTGGCAAGCTTCACGGTGTCTTGTACTTAGGCAAATAACTGTGTTCAAACATAAACAATAATATGCATAAAATTGATTTAGCTTAACCATTATACAGTATAAGATAACTTGAAACATAAATACACACGAGTAATAAGATATGTGAGATTTTTGACCAATGATAAGATTTGCAATTATTATTAAGATTGGTAAATCATAATGAGATTTGTGATCAATGATAAGATTTGTAATTAGTAATGAGATTTGTGATCATTAAAACATGATTAATACATGAGGATTCCAATAGTATTGATCTCCCTGTAGTCAATGCACAACCTCATAGATCCATCTTTACTCTTAACAAAATGAATAGGGGATCCCCATGGAGAAACACTAGGGTGAATAAATCCTTTATTACTCAATTACTCTAGTTGTTTCTTTAGTTCCACTAATTCTACCGTGGCCAATCTATAAGGGTTCTTTGATATGGGCCTTGAACCAAGAATTAATTCAATGAAAAATTCAATTTATCTTTCTGGGGGATTTCCAGGTAAATCCTCTGGAAACACATCAACATATTCTTAAAAAATAGGTACATACTCTATTTGAACATTCCTTTCCTCACCCATAGTTACTTCACTACCTTCCTCCCCAATAATTGAATTTAGTAGAGCTACTTGAGGTGGATCTAGATGAGAATAAGATGGTGATGTTTCTGCTCTAAGGATAAGATATTCCTTATCATTATAAAAAATTATAACCTTCTTCTTCTTAAAATAAATTTTTTCATCATGGTCCGAAAGCCAATCCATTCCGAGGATTATATAAAATTCAATCATGGGTATGACAATAATATCATCAGATAAATCCTGTTTATATTCCATAATGGTAACTGATTAACAAAAATTTCTTGCAATGATACTTCCCTTAGGAGTTTTGACTAACAACTCCCTTGTTAAGTCAAATTAGAAATATCTAATTTTCTTGGAAAACTAGGAAGATATGAAAGAATTCAATGATCCATAATCAAATAAAGCATTGTCTAATTTTGAGGAAACAATTAAAGTACCTTCCACCACATCATTCAGAACTTCAAGCTCAGCAATTGTGATCACATAATATTGGACTTTATCCCTTGGCCTTTTCTAAGTTAAGTTTCCTTGGTGATTAGAACATTCATTTTCATAATGCCCCATTTCTCTACAATTGTAGCATTTAACCTTGACAACCTATTTCTTTACCTTGTAATCACGATCTTGGTATCCCTTTTCAGCACACTTGTAACAAACTCTCATTCCTTTCAGGCAAGTACAAGGGTGTTTCTTCCCACATTTATTGTAGAATGGAAATTCAACTTTTCCCTTATTCCCCTTATTTCCATTTATAGATTGTTCATCAGATCTCTTCTTCTCTTGATTTTCTTTAAAGTTGTAAGACTTAGAGAATTCATTTTCTTTATTGATAGCACATGAGACTATATCTTTGTAAGACGAGAAGGATTTTGTGACTAATTATCAATGGAGAAATAGTTTTAACCCATCAAAAAATCGATCAATATTACTCCTTGGGTTACATATATAATTTGAATCATGCCTTGCTAACCTTGTAAAGTTATCCTCATACATTGTGACATTCTAATCCTCCTTTTTCTCAGACTCAAAAATTACCTTTTCATGTCTGCTCGATGTTAACGAGAAAATTATTTTTCTATGAAAATATATTTAAAATCCCTCCATTCCATATTTGATACTTCTTCATACTATTTTGTGTTATTAATGAAAATCATTGATATGCATCTCCTATGAGGTGATAAACTTCCATGAAAACTTTTTCCCTTTCACTACTCCCCAAAGCATGAAATATTTTCTCTAAGGAACTTATCCATTGTTCAAATACAAATGGATTTGTAGTCCCATTTAATGTTGGTGTTTGTTTTCTCATGAAGCAGTCTAACATTGATCCTCCACGTTGTGGATCAGGGTGCTCCATATGTGTAAGGTTATTATTCATAACCTGAGTGAGTTGTCCCAATATGGCTATAATCTGTTCAGCACCAGTTGCATCACCAAATCCATTATAATTATCTTGAGTAGGATGGAAATCCATATATGGATTACGTATGTTGATGCGGTTTTCATTCCTTCTACTAGGTGCCATTTCTAAATAATGGCATACACTAGATTAGTTTATGAATCACAATGCATAATTCCAAACTTGTAAAATACCTTACATAAATTGAACAGTTTATGAATATAATCCATAATCATAAAAATGTTTTCTTTGGGGAAGTATTTACTCATAAATCCTTCATAATGGTTTGTAAAGAAAATGTGAGTTATCCTAAGAATATCCCCTAGGGGTGTCAAACCAGGTGCGTAGTAAGACCCGTTGTCGTGTACCGGGATACCCCTGGTCAAGTCCAAAACTCCTTGTCAGAGTTTTCACTACTAGGTATATCTGTTCCAGAACTACATCCACTTTTAGTATCCAAACAGAGATGTATTTCTTGGAAAAACCACATAATATCTATATTACCAATTTTTTTGATGTTATCCTATACTAATCCTCAATGTCTATCTTAGGTTAATGTTCTCTAATCAATGTTTTTATAAATCTAGTTTCCAAGGTTTGTACTAAACTTCCTCTGATACCAACTATAATGCCCCAACCCTAGTTACCCAAAGTCGATGTATTATTACATAACATTGTCATGATCACAAGGGATCAAGTCCCAAAAGACCGATTAGTTTAGTTTCCTTGGAAGTACTAGATACATACATAAGTTTTACATTACATTATGAAATAAAAAACAACATTGTGTCCCCTTTTAACACACTCAAATAAATTAGCATAATCCTGCAAGTCAGTCATAATATACTTTTCAAATCTTGGGAAAAATAAAACATAATAAAGGGGTGAGCTCAGATGCTCAGTAAGGATAACAATACAGTGGAAACTATCATAGATAAGCGTAAACATTTAAGGTAATGTATAAGACTAAAACATAATCCTTATAAACTTAATCTTCAGCATAATATGGAAAAGATAAATCAAATAATTCCATTTACTTATTCACATGGATATTCTACTAGTATAATTATCACATACAATATCAATAGCTAATTTCATAATGATGGAATGCATAATGCTGGACATCATAACCACATAGTCAAGGCCTCATGCCAAGACTAAAAATAATAATTCTGTCAAGGCCTCATGCCAAGACTACAAATAATAATTATGTCAAGGCCTTATTCCAAGATACTAGTTTGTATCATGAGACCTACCAATGCATCGAGGGGATATAGTGGGCCCCGACCATCACTTACTACATCCAATGTATTCCTTATATAAAAAGGTTGAAACATAACATAAAAATTCATATTAAAAATATCATATGAAATGTTAATACTTTAACCATAAACCATGAATGGTATAAAAATAGCACATCCATAGTCAAACATATCACAAAACCTTTAATACAATATGGAAGACTATATCATAATAAATCAACATCAAACAAGTATAAAATTCAACAAAGGATGTTGACATAGATGAAATCAATCCAAAAAACTATTTGAGTGAAATATCTCTTTTTAATTTGAAATCATTTAAAAGTAAAGAAAACATTTATTTTGAAAATATTCTTATAAAATTTAAATGGAATCTTCTAAGGTGTTTTAACAGTGGAAAATATCCACACCAACTGTATAAGTTAAAAAAATATTCTTTCCTTAATTTGTTGAAAAGGTCATAAAGTACCTTGCTTGAAAATGACAGAAAGATTCCTTTAAAAACATTTTATAAAAAGTCAAAAAAGGATATAAATGGATTTAACCCATATTCTAATAAATAGTAAAAATGTTTTGAAATACATTTTTAATAAACATGGATGTGGATGATGAAGAGGTACTAGTAGATACTCACGTATAAACAACCTCTGATAATAATGTGATTGTAAAATTAACCCTTAACTTGAAATTTTCCTTAGTATAGGGTAGGTTAACCTCTTGTATAATGGTTATATCATTGTTATTAAATTATACAAGAACCACATATATAAATATAATATCATATATGATCCTCTAATATTGCTTTGTTAATAAAATTACAGTAGTATCATTGTTTCAGGTGTTAACTGATTCGTTTTCTTTTATATGTTTTGTTATGTAAGTCATGTTTGTTATGGATAGGATGTATTTTATTCATATCTATAATTATATTGAGTTATTAAACATTATTTGTAATCATCAAATAAAAATTATTCTTGAATGGTTATGATGGGGAATGAAATATCATTGCGTCGTGGAGACGGTAATCCGTACGTACGCATGAGCAACAATATAATTGTATTAGTGGTGAAATAATATGTAATTGGATGGTATATTATATATAAAGAATAATTAACATGTTATATTTATTATTTACATCAATTATACTCATTATTATACCCATCCAAATAATTAAGTATTAAATAACAAACTACACTACAATGTGAAGACGGTAAGCTGTACGTACACACGTATGATGACTTTTTCATTAATAGGATGGATAGAATAATGAATATGGTTGTACCATATTTATAATAACATATAATTATGTATAATTTACTGGATTTATTATTTTAGTTTGGAAAAAACAAAGAAAGAGGAAGTTGAAGAAGAAAAAAACTTTGAAGGAGGTGATGAAATAATTACCTCTTCTTCAGGTGTTTCTTTTTGATTTGAAAAAAAGGGCTCCTTAGGTTGAATTTATGATCAAATTAAGGACTCTAGGTTGAAGTGAGGGTAGTTGGGAGGATATTTGAGTAGGGTTTGACTGATCCAAATGGATTTTGAGGTGTAAAATTAAGAGAAGGGGAAGTACCCTTTTATAAGAGAGGTGAGGGTCACTTTAGGAAAATCTTGAAATATTATTTTATTATAAAATAATTTTAGGTTTATAATGGCTCAAAATGAATTTTTTTCGAGGATAATGTGGGTATGGGTCTAAATACTCTCAAAAAATAGGTTTTTGACAAGTTTAGGTCACCATATTAACCTTATCTTTTAGATTTAACTCTTAGTTAAATAGTTTAACTTTTACCATGTCTTCTTGTATTTTTATATTACATGGTTAATAAACTTACTATAAAATGCCAAGAGAACCTCAAGTGGTTCATTAATGAAATATATATCATTATTTAAGTCCTTTGGATGAACCTTATATTTTTATGAATATTATATCATTTAATAAAATAGTATTTGTTTGAAAAACTCATTTATATCAATTTTGTCACTATTTAGTATTTGGTTTTTGTGAAAGTCATAAAAATCTGATTTATTCAAAAAAAATGAATCAACCCTTAAATGTCACATTAACCTATAAAATTAGTGTAATTCATAAAAATTCTCAATTTACATTTATTTTAATATTTATAATATCAATTATTTTAAACTTTCATTAATAAAAAAATTACTGCATCACCATTGTTTCATAAATAAATTTAATTATTTAATGTCTAAAAATTATAAATAAAATATCACGATTTAGTAAATATTTTTATATTTCAAATGAATATTTATAGTTTAATTTATCTTATGTATAACCCTATATTAAAAATGGTTTAGTTATTAAACTTTGAATTTAACACTTTTAACTCTTCTTAAAATAAAATATAATAAATGTCCTAATCTAACCTAAATGGATCAAAAAGGATATTATTTTTGTCCTAAGGTTTATTTTTTTCAAAAAAAACTTATCCAATAGAATTATGACATGTGTTAGGGTAATTATAATATCATTTTTAACTTTAATTTCCCTATTTACTTTTAACTATGGTAAATAAAATTCAAAAGTAACTATTCACCAAAAAATATTTTTATCTTATTGAACCACATTTTACTTAATTATGTCAACCACATCTCTCAATTTTTTGAAATTCAATTCACAGAAGTAGTAAAATTACGTTTTATGAAAATTTTCAAATGTGCCTAGAAGGTGGGAAAAAGACATTAAAAAGTTCTATAAAATTTTATATATCTAATCTTATTATAAAATGACTCCAATGAATTACATTTGACTAATATTGGTATTATGTATCTATGTTGACTGTAAATTAAATTAAAATAAAAAATAATTATTATTTAAATAAAAGTTGGTTTTAAACAATAACGTAGTGTTTTTCACTATTCATCAAAAATTGAAAGTTTTCAGAAAAAAAATCACTCTAAGATAATTTTGATATTCTAAATCAAAAAAAGAATTCCATTTAAAAAAAATAAAATTTATAAAATTTTATAAAGTGGTTATTACTATTCATAACTACTTTTTTTAAATGACTAGTTTGATTGGTCATGGTGTGCTAGAAATCGAAGTTGCGTACAATGCAAGATATTGTATTATTCAAAGAGAATCATACTGTGGAAGTTTCAGTAGTTACAGAAGAAACACACAGAGTATACCACAAAAGAAATCACCAAGAAATACACCAAGTAGACTACCAAAGAGTCACATAAAGTATAGCCTCTAAGAGGTGTAGTTAAGAGAGTCACAATAGTCAGCTCACCCCATGTATTGGTCTATGGTATGTAAACAGGATTGTCCTAAGAATCCACTGTACCCTCAAGTAGTAACACACAGAGCATTGGTAACACACAGAGTGTAAGTAACACACGGAGTGTTGGTAACACACAGAGTGAAGGTAACACATGGAGTGTAAAATAACATACAGAGTGTTGGTAACACACAAAGTGTCGTCAAAGACTAGGGGACCCACACCCTGGTGGGACAAAGGAGTACCGACTCAGTCTTGGTAAGACAAAAAGTTTAGATAAGATAAAAATTCTAGGTAAGTAACATAATCTAGGTAAGACACACAGTCTAGGTAAGACACACAGTCTAGGTAAGACACACAGTCTAGGTAATCACATAACTTCTAGGTTGCAGCCAGCCGGAAGATTTCGTCCTTTGAACACTCGTTCTGGGATCACTTACTCCTTGATCCAAAGGTCTGTATGCTAAATCCCATGGAAACTCATTTGGATTATCTCAAAAGGACTAACTCATTGTGAGGGTACCAACACCGCAAATGGATCGTCAAACAGACACACAGTTTGAGAGTTATAGGCATTTTAGTGAAAAGGGGTCGGTCGGGTCCGTGTCCGATCCGACCTGGTCAGACCGACCTAGCCAGACCCATTCCACTATGCTAGCCTGACCTGGTTCTAGCCCTCCTGGCTTTCCTAGCCCACTGAAGCAGGCTAGTTTGTCCGCCCAGACATAGTGACTACTGCATCTACTACCCGTCAACATGGGGCGGCCACTGCATTTGACGCGATGGCCTTCCGTGTTTGATTCAGTGGTCTACTGCGTGACCACTTCACGACCATGGTGCTGCTGGGCCACAACCCCTCAATCACATGACGTGACCTCCTACTGCGTTTACCAAGGCCCTCTACCAGCCGCCTTCCGACAGCCTCTGTTTGCCGCCTGCGGTGGTTGCTACGGGTTCCGCCTGCCGGGTGGTCGGGCCGCCGCGTGCTGCCGCTGACGGCTTCCCTTTCATGGACCGCCACCATCGTTGTGGGGGACCTTTTTTTAAATTGGTAATACCTTCAAGATCCTTGGGTCTCCTTCTTCACTTTCGTGGGCTCAAGATCTTCTTTCCATCACTCCGGGGTTCCAGTCGCATTCGGAACCGCCCGAAAAATCCCGACGCAACTACGGGGGGTCCGTCGATGAATAATGCAAGAACGAGTATAGGAAAGGCACTGAGAACAACCTTTAGAACATACATTGTCCTTTTTCATTAGTCTTGGTACATTTGTGTCAAAAAGATCAGAAAAAGATCACGAGAAGAATAATCAGCAAGTTCTATTCTCTTCAATCCTGTAGTTTTAACCATCCCACAAGAACAATCGAACTACGAATCAACTTATTCATGGGTTGGTCCCTGTTCATCGTTAAACTCAAGAATGAGGAAAGAAATCACAGATAAAAATAAACCCATACCTCAAGGATTTGATTGATCCCTGATGAAGTATGAGTCATGCGTTCGTTGTTCATCAATCCATCAATGCCTATTCCGAATCCGATCATCGATCCACCACCGTTCATCGTTCGTCGATGAGAGGATTTTCTAAAGTTTTTCCTTTTTTTCTAGAGCCTCCAGAGATCATGAATATGATCTCACATCACTTCCAAGATATTAATTGAAGAAATTCGTTTCAATGTCACTGTTTTGATGAGTTGCAGCGTCGCCACACTATTTCCTTTATAAAAGGAAATTACTGCCTTATCACTACGTCTTCATGAAATGTTAAAATAAAAATAAAATAAACTTTTTAAGTTTATTTTTTAATTATTATTTAAAATTTTTGAAAAATATTTTCCACAGTCGACCCCCGCTGGTTGAAGTTAGGTCCTACCTAAGAAAGACTCGCTTCTCTAAACACAATGGTTCCCTTGAACTAAAAAAAATCTGAGCACTGTTCAAAAGATACTAAAATCAAGCACACACTCTATTTTTTTTATAAACTTGAAGATAGTTCAAACATTTATTTCGGGAACCTTGGGCCTCAGAATTGTTGAAATAGTGGGTGCCCTAGACCCAACTATTCAGTGCTTTTAATTACTATATCGTGTATACAATTATCTATACATGATGTCATCTTAACATTATAGTGCAAATTTTTTTTTCCACTATTGAAATGATAATGTTCATAGATTAATTTTTGTGTCAAGAGGTTATAGAAGATCCCATGCTATAATGAGAACATTGAGATACTATGAAATTAATCTTAAATATATGTTCTATGGTCTATATACATATTACTGATTGGACACAATAGATATTTGACTATCAGGTTTTGGGGGTTCATAAGCATTGAGACTTCTTCTCAGGAAGTTCACACCTGGTGATCTCTAGTAGTGAGATCATGAGGACATACCCGCCAATAGGAACAAAACATGTTTCGGGTTCCATTGGATGTTCCTATATATGATCACGTGTAATGGTCTTTTGACTTGAGATCATTTCCAATGTATGTCATTTGATCACGTACTTTGATGAAAGATGAAAAACATGATGTTGAAATTTTGGTGAGGTAGTTTGTGTTGGGTGCATCATTGATGACATGTCATTGGTTGAATGGTTAAGAAAGGATTTGTCGCTTCTAGTTTAAGGAAGTTATATATCTTAGGCCAAGTTGATCCGGATGGTAATGCCTTCATAAGACCATGGCCATGTCAGTTGAGGGTAATTCTGTCCAGTTAGATCAAAAAATAATAAAACAAGAAAAAAAGGGTGATGACATGTGACTGTGTCCTTCTTTATGAGATATTAATGAAAAAGAGATTATATTACAGAGTACGTGTTCGTAGGTTGGTTGTCGCTATTGTGACAATCCTTATCTCTTTAGGGGCCATGATGGGTTGCTAGATCCCGCTCTTGGTCTATGAATACTATTCACTACCATCGATATAAGGGCCTAGAGGGTCACGCATAATAGCGTTTTCGATAATATTTCCCATTTAGTTGAATAAGAGTTTTTGACATGGTGGGCCCCACCACTGGGGTTTGGGATTTGTCTAAGGATATACGATCACCAATGAGATAAATAAATTCATATTATTCAAGTTAATAATAATGATCATTGAATTTATTTATTAAATGTATTGACAAGTTTTAAGTAAATACATGAAAAATATCAATTGATGAATATTAGTTAAATATATTCAAAGTTCAATTAATATTTAGGGGAACAATATCCGAGCAGGGGCGAATTTCTTAGGTACTGTTGCAGCGGCGGCAACACTATAGCGGTGGAGGGACTATAGCAGATACTGTAGCGGTGGTGGTACTGTAGGAGGTACTGTAGCAGCGAAGGTACTGTAGCAGTATTGTTCACCGAGGGGTCCTTTGGGCCATTCAAATGGGCTTTCAGGCCTTGTATTCAGGCCACTTGGCCTTGGGCCATCGGGCTATGTTATGGGTCTCCCTCTACCCAGTCTAAAGAGGTCTTTGCTTTCAAATAATAAATTGAGGCTTCGGCCCCAACCTTTAAAAAAAAATATTTAGGGGAACAATGAGTCGAGTTAATGAATCATTTATTATCATGAAATATATTTATTATATTATAGAAAAATAATATTAATATTTATGACTCAAATAAGTAGTCAAAATATTATTTATATAGTGTATTAATTATTTGGGGGTCGGGCTGGCGTTACCAAGTATTTTCATAAACACACTATAAATAGAGGGGAAGAGGGATTTTCCAAGAACTATTTTTCATGGCCTCTCACTTTCTACTTCTCTCTCCAACATTCTATAGAGAGAGGCTCTGGATATAAGGAGATCGGATCCCTATCTCTCAGGAATCACTAGCGAAGCGATGTGGTGATCGTCGAAGTGTCAAAGGTGTCATCGAATCTCCACGCTAGCACCCAGAATTCAACGATTGACACTCCCACAGATTTCTTAAAATGCATGTGAATGATCTAGAGGAATTCAGCTTCATATTATTTGATCAATGATCTCTAATGATGAGTAGATGTCATGCATGACTTTGGATATAAACTAGGTATTTTATGGTAATATTTTTGTGCTTAAAACTCTTCACACGCGATCCTCAGCTTAAATCGGACAGTTGTTCGCCGACATCGACAAGATTACGTCGATCATCAGTGAATTTTTTAAAATACCAACTTTTGGGGCTTCTGTTGCCTGCACGATTCCTTCAAGTGGTATCAGAGGTACACATGTTTATTTTAATCCAAAATAAATTTAATTTTCATTAAATCTTAATGGGGGTATCGTTACGATTCCAACATCGCTAACAGAATCAAAATCGTACATTGGATGGCCAGTATGTAGGAATCTGAAGTTTTGAAATTAGATTTAACTCATTTTATGGTTAGTAAAATGAAAAACATGTATATTTATATACATGTTTCAATTTCTTAACTTAGTTGGGGTTTTATTTTCTTTCTGTGAAACAATTTTTTCATTGAAATTAATTGTAATTTTATTATAATAATAAAATTATAAGATTTTTAATATAATAATAATATTAATTTTATTGTAATAATAAGATTTTTATATTATTATTATTATTTTTCCAAATGGCTATTCAATAGCGAAGAGAATTTTTTTTGGGTGTGGACAATTGGGGGTGTGGAAAATTTTTAAAGGGAGTAAAAAAAAAAGAGGGTTGGTTTTGTTTTGTCAAAAGAAAAGTTTTTAAAAAGAAATGCTTTTAGGTGGATGTATTTTTGACAAAAAAAAGCTATAAAAAAATATAGGTCAAGAAATAGAGGGGCGAGCGACCCCCCCTTATTTTTACCTCCTGAATCAGGCAGCGGCACTGGCTGCCCCTCCACCTTGATACGTATCGCCAACACCAGGTCACCGGTCTAGCGCACCCCCCCTGCACTGGTGCCTTGGTACACTGCCCTTCCGAACTCCCCCTTTAGTGGTAAATATCTCCCCTGTACACCGCCTCGAACCGGCGTCTCACGCTGCCCCCTCGCAACCCCCCCCGCAAAGGCTGGTCCGATGCCATCAACCACTTCAACTCCCTCGGATCGGTGCCCCTTCACCGCTTCCGTCCAGCACCCCTGCACCGCTCCGACCGGCCGCCTCGTCCGGCAACCCTAGGCGGCCTTCACCCCACTCCCTCTGGCTACCGCGAGATGGATGGCGCTGCCCACCGAGACAACCTGACCGCGCCTCCCTCCCGTTCAAGTTCACGCCACACCTGAAGAGCTTGCCCGTCAGCTTAATGGGGTGCCTCCCACAACCAAGACCCTGCCAAACCTCCTTCATGTGTGGAAAACCCTACCCACGGTCAAATCCAGTCCCTGCCCGGTATTCCTAGCGAGCAGGTAACCCTTGCTAGTTCATTCCATATATTGACATGCATTGGCAGACCTGTATGTACAGAACACCCTTGAACGGGACGAACTAACCCGAAATGGGCCTACACAGGTTTGGCCTGACCCGCACCCTATGTGGGGTTTATGGGGCATGAGTATTTTAAATTCAATCAAAAATTAATTAATATAATTAATTTAATTTTAGTTGAAAATTAAATTAATTAAATATTAATTTTTGGATTATTTTTTCATGTGGAATAATTAATTTAATTTTATGATTAATTAAATTAATTAATTTAGTTTTTGTTTTAAAATTAAATTAATTAATTGGGACTGAATGACGTTAAAATATTGAATTAAAAATTAGAGTGAAGTTTTTAATTCAATTAAATTCCCTTAATTTATTTAATGCAAGTTTAATTTTTATTCTACATTTAGTTTATATACGAGAGTTAATGTGTATGTTGATCATGAGCTGGAGACCGACCAATGCATGTCTGATGTTTTTTATTTAATTTTTTATTTATTTCAATGTTTTTGTAATAATTATTTTAATTAAAAGGTGTCTACATGTCATCTCAGAGCCCTTATATATATAAGGGCCTGTGCGCCCATTCTCAGAGTTGTATTTTATACCCCAAGACCTCCTCACCTGTGTGCGTGTTATGTTGTATAATGATGAGATGACAAGTGATGCAGTTCGTGCCGAGTGAAGGCGACACACCAGATGGGAGTTGAATGCATTGGATAGGCAGGCATTGCTATTTGAGTTGCCAGCCACTCGACTTAAGGTATTACCCCCAGGGTCTCGATTGATCCATTATTCACTCAACAGATCAACCTTTAGTACCAAATCATGATCAAGTCGTCATTTTATTTTTTCATGGTTTATTATTTTTGTGCCTGTGTAGTTTTTTGCACAAAGACATAGAATAATAATAAATAAGCATGCAAGATAAAATGAACATGTGACGTGATTTTTTTTCTATTTATTGCATGATCAGTTATGAGTGAGATCACATAGTACATGCTAATAAAAATAGAAAATGATTTCTTTCGTAATATAAATAATAATAATAATAAAACCCTCAAAGATATATTAAGTCATAACCGCCTTCCTTCATTAGAATTTGAACAAAACCAGATGTTTGGGGTGCTAGTCAGGCCATAGCCGAGGGTGCCTCTTACTACCGGGGAGTCTATATAGGAATGATGGGTTGACTTAACTAAATTGCTAGTAAGGATATCCAGAGGCAATTGTTGAGTAAAAAAAGTTCTGATTTTAGAAGCTAGGACTTCACTCAACAGATCAAAGAACCACGAGTTCATGCGGTCGACCAACCAAAATCCTACCTTGAACCCTCCAAGTAGTGGCGTAGCCATAGATTGTGGACTATGAGTGGTGTTTTAGAGATCCTTGTCCCTAGAATACTCTACCAATAGAGTATTACGATTCTAGCACAGAGGGTTCCAATAATTTGATAAAAAATAGTGGGAGACATTTAATTCTTTATTTATTTAATTAAAATGTATAACCTGATAATCCAGATAAAAATTACTAATCTACTAGAATTTATTTTTGTAGTAAAATGGAAAATTATACCACAAGTTTAAAATAAAATAAATATTATACAAATTAAATGTCCCCACTAACACAAGTATCCAAAAATAGTATAGGCGCGTGCACATAGTACTATGATATAGGAAACTCAAGGTGCCAGTATCCCCAACACATGTTAAACTAACTCAAGAAGTGAGCGTGAAATTGCTTACATGAGACTGATGCACAAAGTGTATGATGGTTATTTCATTATGCTTTCATCAACATTTGATGTTAGTTGTAGTCGCTACATCAGGACATGGGTGATAAACCATGAAGTCTTATCTCTGAGATGTTTTCAAGGAGAAAGCGAAGCAATGATATGAATAAGGCGATGGTTACACCGGAATGTGTAAATCATGTTATTTAAATGGATCCCTTTATCATATCATTTTAATACCTTTACTCAGGTTTTGTTTTAAGTTATAAAATGAACAAGTATTGAGTAAACGCATCATTACCTATTCTGGTAAGGTTCACCGAGTGAATAAGAATTTTAAAGATAATTTTATCTTTAATTATTATGGTGAATAAATTAAAAAAAGGCCAAAAGGTAAGTAATTCCAATGACATATTCACAACTTTCTTCAATGAATGAGGTATTAACAAAGGTTATTTGCATTAAATATTAAAAAATTAAACAATGGAAGTTTAAAAGAAATAAATTTAATAAAAGAAGCAATTTACCGCTTCTTCTTCAAAAATATTCTTCAATTGTAATGTTTTAGTTTTACTACTTGGGAATTAAATACAATATGCTGGTGACATATATATATTATAATACGGTAACCAAGTAAGTATAGAAACCTTACAGGAAGTCGGATGTATTCTCCAATTGACTGAGAAAGGGTGATATATAGGCCAATGGTGAGAAGTACACGACTTCTTAATTTCTAAGTGAAAAATTCATGTAGAACTATTATTAAGTATAACTAGAACACTAATATCATATGTCTTTGGACACAAGGAGACATTATTCCAGGTTTCAGAATGAATGTTGTTTTTGGTATTTAATACTCAATCATTAGTTTAATGATACACGAATCATAGGAAATGAGTGATGAATATAAAATTTAAGACTTATACCCATGTGGAAAGATAATTCTTTGTCAGGAAAAACTAAAAGTGGATGTCAATAAAAATAACCAGTATGGTATTTAGGCTCGACATAGCTAAATACTATTGGTATTATAGAAGTATTTAGTTTGGAGAAAGAAACCTTAAAAAAAGTTATGTCACAAATCTTTTGGAATAAATTCAGAAAGAGATTGTAAACTTTTCCAAGTATAATCTAGAGGTATATTTACTTCATAAGATTAATTTAAGTAATTAAGGAATAGTAAAGTGAAGTAAGATCATGGTCAGAAGATATTATTTGCTTTGAGATGGCATGATGAATAATATATTGACTATGAAATCATCGATCATGCTAATGCAGTGTGGAGTAATTCCTAAACACACATTACCTTATCTACATCATGACATTGATGTTAATAAGTAGGATTGATTATGAAGACTTACATGTTAGAATTTTTCAATGAAATGTAGCATGGAGTAATTCCTAAACACACATTTTATACATCAGAGCTATGATGTATGAAGCATCAATGTTGAAACTTTCAGAAACTTCCATTATATTTCATGACGTGCTTCGCAAAAAATAGTGTTATCCCATAACTATATGCCAACTATAATGACAAATGAATATCATACAATTCATAGTATAATGTAAAACAATTATGTCATAAGGACATGTGTTTGGATGCAAAGAGTTTATTAGGACATAAAAAAACATGCATCAAGACAAATACATTGTGCATTTAGTGTAATAATCCAAACATTTTCTTAGGATATTACATAAATTCCTAAGATAGAGAAGTTGTAGTCAAGTGATAGACTATAGTTCTATAAAAGGGTGCACTTGTATATTAGAGATAGTGGGGGTAAGATTGAATTGATCTTAGTCAATGATTCATATGTACAAATAGTTGGCATAGGAACTAGTTCCACATGCACATGTGGAACATAGTATGTTCCAGAGACACATACTATGTAGGAAGGATAAAACCATGTTGATGGTTTTTGTATTCTTTGTGGTCAATGATTGGTTATTCATTGTGAATAATATTTTCTATAGGTAAGCAGTATATGACAATTAGCTAAAATTTACAAGACCAACTAAAATTAAATTAATTGATTCTATGTATCAAAGTGTAACAAAGATTATTATTTTGAATACTGTGGGGGGTATTCAAGTGAGTTGAAACATAGATGGTACAATTGTAGTACCAATAAGGCTCGATTGTTTATACCAAGTTGTTATGTCTAAATCCATTATAATTTTACTTTACATAACTAATTTCTATTATCATTATATTAAGAATTTGATGTCATGACCACCCATCATGGATGGTGTCTATATGACACAACCAAAAAGGGATGTTCACGTCACATAATGCTAATAAAGGTTTCAAGTTACTGAAATCCAGTTTAGGATTGAAGCAATCAACATGATCATAGATTATTCATTTGGAATGAATGTTTTCTATGTGTCTACCAGTGGTTAGTGGGAGCGCCAAGGTTTCCCAAGAAAATAATGATCAACAACATATGGAAAATAGACGTTGGTCTTACAGTTAGTTAAGACCAAGATTAAATCTATTCTTCAGTTATTGGCTTAAAGTAGCAACCTAAGTTCTAGGGAACATGATATGTTGTGGTATATATAAAGGTTTCTTAGACCTAGTCAATCATACATATAGTGACATAGTATTGAAAAATACAAGTTTTAATAATTCAAGAGATAAATTTTTGCCTATGTCACAAGGCATAATCTCTCCAAGTTGACATGTCCAAGAAATAAGAGGAGATAAACGTGATGAGTTAAATCCATATGTTGAAGTGATGGATCAATCACATATGCCATGATATGTACAAGAACTGATATTTCCATGGTATATTTTACAGTTGGAAAATATCAGTTATATCCAGGAGCACTGCAAGTGTTGTAGTCAGAACTATTCATTTGTAGTTTAACAAGTACAAAATGATATATACTTTGTAAGTGGAGAAGAAATGATAATATTTTTAAAGGGACAAAAAACTAGTATTCCTTAGATCAATGTGATCTAATATTGTAGTTATTCTAAGGTAATGAGTGAGAGAAGATCATATCAGCCAGTGGTAGCCATACCTACAAAGACCAAGTATGTTGCAGCTTATAAGGAAGCTAAGAAGCAGTTAAATGAAATGATCTGTTCCAGTTCTTGGAAATGAACCTAGTAAGAAAATTATTATCATAATGTAAATTATGATATTATTACTATTCCAATATGTCAAGTTATGATAGTAGAAAAAAAGGGATATACTTGAGGATACCATCTCTTTAGAAGTTTTACTCAAGGAGATGAGGTCGGTATAGTGGGAGTGTTGAAATAGTAGGTTCCCTAGACCCAAATATCCAGTGATTTTGATTACCATATTGCGTATACAATTATCTATACATGATGTAATCTTACCATTATAGTGTAGAATTTTCTGTATCCACTATTGAAATGATAATTTACATAGATTAATTTTCATGTTGAGAGGTTATAGTAGATCCCAGGCTATATTGATAACCTCAAGATACTATGACATTAATCTTAAATATATGTTCTATAGTCTAGATACATCTTATTGATTGGACATAGTAGATATTTGACTATCAGGTGCTGAGGGATCATAAGCATTAAGAATTATTATCACGAATTTCTCACTTGGTGATCTCTAGTAGTGAGATCATGAGGACAAACCCGTCAATAGGAACACCACATGTTTCAGGTGTCATTGGATGTTCCTATCTACAATCACATGTAATGGTATCCTAACTTGAGATCATTACCAATGTATGTCATTTGATTGCATACTTTGATGAAAAATGAAAACCATGATGTTGAAATCATGGCATGGTAGTTTGTATTGGTTGTGTCATTGATGACATGTCATTGTTTGAATGGTTAAGAAAGGATTTTTCGCTTCCAGTTTAAGGAAGTTATATATCTCAGGCCAAGTTGATCAGGATGGTAATGCCTTCATAAGACCATGGACATGGTCGTTGAGGGTAAGTCCCTCCAATTATATCAACAAATAATAAATAAAGAAAAAATGGCGATGAAATGTGAGTACGTCTTGATTTATGAGATATTAATGACAGAGAGATTAAATTACACAATACGTGTTCTTAGGTTGGTTGTCGCTCCAATGACAATCCTTATCTCTTTAGGGCCCATGATGGGTTGCTAGATACCACTCTTGGTCTATGAATACTATTCACTACTATCGAGATAAGGGACTAGAGGGTCACACATAATAACATTTTCAAGAATCTGCCCTATTCAGTTGAATAATAATTTTGGACATGGTGGGACCCACCACTGGGGTCTAGGATTTTTCCAAGGAGATATGATCACCATTGCAATAAATAAATTCATATTATTAAAGTTAATAATAATGAGCATTAAATTTATTAATTAAATAAAATTACAAGTTTTAAGTAAATACATGAAAAATATTAATTGATGAATATTAGTTAAATATATTCAAGGTTCAATTAATATTTATGGAAATGACGAGTCAAGTTAATGAATTATTTATTATCATGAAATATATTTATTATATTATAGGAAAATGATAATAATATTTATGATTCAAATAAGTAGTCAAAATATTATTTATATAGTGTGTTAATTATTCGGGGGCGAGGTTGGAATTACCGGGTATTTTCATAAACACACTATAAATAGAGGAGAAGAGGGATTTTACAAGAACTATTTTTCAAGGATTCTCTCTCTCTAATATCTACCACATTCTTGAGAGTGAGTCTCTGAATCCAAGGAGCTCAGATCTCTCTCTCTCTCAGGCATCGCTAGCGAAGAGATGCAGTGATCGTCGGAGTGTTAAAGGTGTTGTTGGATCTCCACTCTGGCACTCGGAATTCGATGATCGACACTCCTGTATATTTCATGAAGCTAGTGTGGACGATCTAGAGGAATTCGAATTTGGATTATTTGAACAACAATCACCAATGAGGAGCAGATGTTGTGTGTGTCTTCAGATCTAAACTAGGTATTTTATGGTTATATTTTTGTGCATAAAACTCTTCATGTGTGATAATCGGCTTAAACCAGGTAGCTGTTCACTGACATCGACAAGATTACGTTGATCATTGGATAAATTTTTAAAAATCCCACCTTTTGGGGCTTCCGTTTCCTACTCAATTCCTTCAAGAATCACGTGCTGTCTCAATGCGTGCCCTCGAAATAATCCCATATAATTTGCAAAAAAAAGTTACATGTAAAAATCCGGGACATTACACAGATGATCTGCATGGTCCTCCTTAGACATGGAGTACACAAGAATTTCATCGATGAAAAACACCATGAACTTATCCTGGAACACATGGAACGCAACGTTCATCAACCCCATGAACATAGCTAAAGCATTTGTCATGCCTAATGACATCACCAAGAACTCGTAATACCCATGACAACAATGAAAAGAAGTCTTCAGAATATCCCCATCCTTCACTCACATATGATGATATCCTAACCGAAAATTGATCTTTGAGAACCAACTTGCACCCTTTAGTTGATCGAATAAATCATCAATCCATGAAGAGGATAGCGATTCTTCACTGTCACTTATTTTAAGAGATGATAATCAACACATAAACACAAACTGCCATTATCCTTCTTCATAAACAAAACTAGTGAACCCCATGGTGACACACTCGGTGGAAAAAATCACACTGTAACAGACTATCGAGCTGTATATGTAGATCCCGCAACTCAGAAGGTACCATCCTATATGAAGACATCGAGATATAAGACACGCCTGGATGTAGCTTGATCCTGAACTCGATCACTCGTCGAGGGGGTAACACTAAAAACTCTTCTGAAAAGATATCATGGTATTCTTCTACGACCCCGGGAAATACCAATTTCTAAACCTCTGATGAACTCAGCATCAGCTCAGCCATCAAGAATGAAAGGGAAGGAACACGCCTCTGACCCATCCGAGAGTCTCACTCTCCAACAAAAATTACTTGCTCTCCATCAACATTGATGAACACCACCTTCCTCCTAAATCATTCCACGATATCCTACACAAAATACAACTAATCCATGCTACAGATGAAATCATATGGTTATATTCGTAAACATAGGAAATATTCCTAAGGGTGGTGTTACCCCAACACTAGCTCAAAGTCTCTACATACTTCAAACAAGTCAGCTCGACTTCCAACTGGGGTAGTAAACTCCAAGGGAACTGGAAGCCTCTCTAACTCAAGTCCCAAATCCTGGACAAGGGTAGAAGATATGAAGGAGTGTGTCTCTCCAGAATCAAACAAGGCATACACCCAAGTAGAAAACAAGGAAAAGGTACCTCAAATGACATCTGAATTTCTCAATGCTGGAAATGATAAAGCATAAAGATGACCAAGACCTTCTCTATGGCCTCTATTTACTTGATGAAGACCACCACCACAGTCACACTCTACTCTTTGAGGATGGGTAGCATCACAAGGCTATCCTCTACCTACCCCATCTGCTCTCTGCTGATCCAAATCTAGTGCAACCTACTGCTGCTGCCTCAACTATAACTTCCTCAATGGAGGAGCCTAGAGTGGAACACCTGGTGCATATTGACTACTTAGAATGGTCAGACACTCTCTTTGCTGATGACCTCGAACTCCATAAAAAAAAACAATCACCTTATCCCTTGGCATAGGTATAAGAGTTACTTCCCCCGGATAAATGAGATACTGAGGGCTGGAACCTACCCCAGCCGAATAGAAACTCTTCTATCCTGAAAATCGGGAACCCCAGACCATAGCTATACTTCGTGTGGAATCCTAGTGATTCCCCTATCATGAAGATCTGGTTCTGGCTAACATTATTTCAATGACTTCTACTTTCACCAACACCTCAAGATATGTCGTCAGCATAAACAGGGTGACCTGGCGTTGGATATCTGGACACAAAGCCTCCTCAAAATGCCTCGCCCTGACCTCCTCATTTGACAATAGGTCTGAATCATATCGTAGAAGGTTCATAAAACGAATCTTGAACTCCCACACACTAGAACTCTATTTCCAAAGGGTAAGTAGTTTCTAGAGACTGGCCACCTTTGCGGTTGAAGAAAGAAACTCGGATCTAAACTTCTATCAGAACTTCACCCATGAGACTTCCAAATCCTCATGATCCCCAAGGAATAAGAATCACCACTACCTTACTTCCACCACACAACATCATCACAACCAATGACACCCAGTGTTCCTTCCGAGAATGTATTGAACCAAATGCTATCTAAACCTCTTACAACTAGTCTTCTGTGATTGGGTTTGAAACATATCCCTTGTACTTTTGCAGACTCTGGCGCTAAAACTCTCTGAGTTTCTTCTATGTGTCATTGTCGTTGACCTCTACTCTGCGGCAATCCACTGACACAACCGTCTGAACATATTCTATGCGAACCTAATGAGGACGTCGACCTGGATTTGTACCTGCAAAAGGAAAAATAGTTAGAACTCCTATAATAGGAATATGGAAGAATTTAACATTAATTAATTGTTTTCTTTTATTCTTTTTAGGTTAACCTTTCCCAAGGTCTACTCATTCAAACACAGGTGAAATGAAGAGTGATTCATGATCCTTTCCTTGGTATCTACCCTGCAACTAATATCACCTCATTTAGTATCCATTGTAAACTTAAAGGTCTGTGTGTCAGATCATAGGGGCCCTAAATACTCGTGTCTTATCCAGTATCCAGTGTCTACAATGCTCGATAAACTTAGCTAACATCGTTCCCTACCAACCTATTCAGCCTTACATGTTCCTAACTCCAAAATCCATACTATCCCTCAAACTTACCTCTGATACCAATTTGTTATGAACCCCCTCCCCAAAATTTGTACCCCTCATGGGATGTCATTGTGAGAAGAGAGATAATGACCCCGAGTCCCACCTCTAGTAGGCCCTGGGTTGGTGACTAGCACCGAGGTTATAAGAATCACACCGATGGGAGGCATTACCCTCTAAGAGAACACATGTGAAAGAGAGAGATAATATAGAAACCAACCAAATCCATCTCAGACTAAAATATAAAAGATACCCAAGTACACATATGAAATGTCATTAAAAAACTACTACAAATGAAAGGGAAAACTGAAAGTACCAAAAGAAAGTAAAACAACAACAACCATGAAGCCCAACAGCTCCTATAAACCCCAAATACTAGTAACCATATTGATCTACAACCGTCTGCAAGTGGATTTAAAAATAGTTTATATAAATATAGGGTTAGTATAAGAGTATACTCAGTAGGATCCTCCCCAGAGTGTCTCATGCAAAATTAAAGAAAGCATGCTAAAGCATAGTGATCAACATGTGAAACTAACTCATCACCTAAATAGGTATATTATGTTTCCAACCTCACCATGGATACTCTCACCAAGTATCACATACAAGAGTATATAATATAATAAATAATATCAAGTGTACCCCACTACCACTTCCTCACTAGTTTGCTACTTTTACCTAACGTCGCATGTCTTGAACATCTCTCTCCAAAAAGGCTAGCCTGAAGACACCTAGCCATGGAACCACCACATGCACCTCATGCAACACAAAGACTTTACCGGATACATATAGATGAAGCACCACACCATCCAAACAACCAAAAGTAATCAAGTAGTTTATGGGATCCACCACAATCTGTATAACGCGTATCATACTTTGGGTATTATACCTCAAGACATTACATCCCATATGCCAAGTAAGGATCCTCAATCCATCACAACCTATACACGTCATACTTATAGTAGCACTTGGGAAAATATATCCAGAATATATGTGTGTGAAATCACCACAATCCATTAAAACCCTCTACACACATATATGGGGAAAATTAATTGCTGCACATACCAACACAAGTAACTACCAAGAGAAGAGAGTGGGGCCAAAGGGGGAAGTCAACCATCCATCCTCGCACCTAGATGTTGGGGAAAACACCCCCCTGGGCTCAGAATCCTTAGGGTGTCAGTCACCCTAACTGACCGGGTGGGGTAGTGTATAGAAACACAAAAAATACCAGATATATTATAGATCATAATCACACTAAGGGAAAAACATAGTCTTAGAATCAACTGCAGCTAATTTCTTTCAGACTCCCAACTGCCACTACTAAGACTAGATATCCTATAAGCATGCAACCATTTTAAGAGATAAATTAAGTTACTTATCCATTTTAATTAGTTTAAATTTAAATTAATTAATTATTTAACAATCAATTAACCATTATAATTTCCACATTACATTTCATTAGCACTACAACAAAGTTCCATGCCATCTAGGCATAACCAAACCAAGTCCATGGTTCCTCAGAAGTATATCCTCAGCATTGCATCCTAGAAATCTACAACCCCATTGGTTAAACATCATTTATTCAATCCTTTATTAACATCATTATCACTTTACCATAATCCCATGCATTCTAGGAAAGCATTCTAAGCTACCAAACAAAAGGGGCTCAACACGGTGAGTAAGTGAACTAATTGTCAAGTCTTTTCCACCTATATCAAGAGAATAAACCCATCCATCCTCAAGAAGCTAAACATTGAAAGAACCTGGCATACTCGGTGTGTCTTCAACTCTTTTTGAAGGAAGGTAAGAAAGACCATCTACCTCAATTAGTGGGGAAAGTAAAGTAGATAAAAAAATAGATTAACAAGCATTCAAATTTCAAAACTATGGGAAATACCTACAGTAACCCATTCCATCATCCCCACTGTCCTCCCCGACACCCACATGCATAAACCGCTACATCTCACCACTCGAGGTGTCAAATGCTTCCAGAACCACTAGGCCTCTTTGCCCCTACATACCACAAAAACCATCCGGGATCATCCATCCCTAGATTACATCACAAAAAAAAGCAGTAGGAAGAAAACCACATAGAAACTGAGCTCTTGTCCCTAAATAAGGCATCCAACCTTCACACACACGAGAAATCATTGTTCTAAAGCATAAGGAACTTTACCTTTACAAGCAAGTGGGTAACTCAGAACCCAAAAAGGCATAACATTTAACACACAACAGGTTATTTATTTCCTCTTGAATTAAATAATTCAGTTAAAAATGAATAAATGCATCCATTTGATTATCATCAAATCATAACAACAACAACCAGATTCATTAACATGCCTCTTTATCTTTTTCCAATTAATTTACAATTAATTCTGGATATATGTACTTTACCAATTTCCATCAAGAATGAAATTTCAAAAAACAAGGCATAGATATCACACTATCTAGAAAAAATAAGAGGCAATAGCATTGCTAAGAAATTAATACCAATACTTTAATCCAATTAAAATATTTATTATGTAAATTCCATTGTGATCTAGGGGATAAATCATGATAACTCTAATAATGAATGTAAAAATAATAGAGAATCCATGAATCCCTTTCCTTAAAAGGTTTTTAACGTTCTTTACTTGAGAACAGGCCAACAAAACAGATCACGACAACCTCTCTTGTAGAAACTGCATCCACCCGAGGATACTGCAGAACAACCGTAATAACCAACACCCAAGAAGGGACCATTAGAAACATGAAGATCACATTACATCACATGGAAAGGAGAAATAGGAGGAAACAGATCAAGGAACCCAGAAAAATAGAGGTAGAACATACCTTGTTTCAAAGACTGATCGAAACCTCCTGGTTGTACCAAAACAGGGGGTGCACATGTAGAAGAAAGAAATACAGGGAAAACACAATCCGAAGTTACAAACCAATGCATGAATCCTACAAAAATAGAGTTCTGGGGAATCTCATATCAAGGAAAACTAGAAGCAAGAACAAGAGAGGAAGATATATTAGTTCTTTTGAAAATCTAAATGAAACAGCGGTTTACGATACACTGTATTTTCCATTAAGATCGGATCTATCAAAGATAATGAGTTTTGACTGAGTAAAAACACTGGGAACCTTAGGAAAAATTAATATAGGTGTTATGAGATTTGCATCGGCCATAAATCCCTTAAAAAAGGCCTTTAACGTGTTTTATATCAAAGAAAATGTCAAAGGAGAGAAATTGTAGGAAGCTGGACCCACTATTCATGAGTCACCACCACTGTTGGAACGAGCTACCGTCACCATTGGAAAAATCTTCATTACCATTGGGATGAGCTACCATCACCATTGGATGAGTAGTTGCCACCATTGGAAGAAGCTACCATCACTATTGGACGAGTCATCACCACTGTTGGATAAGATACTGCCACCAGTGGATACTTCACCGCCACCATTGGATGAGCTATCAGCACCGTTGGATAAGCTACTGCCACCGTTGAATGAGATACCACCACCATTGGATGAGCTACCATCCTGGAAATACTATTCAAAAAACTGGAAAATTTGGCAAAGTGTTGGACGAATCCACCTTGACCTCCTATAACACCCCAAACACCAGATTCAACAAAGGATTAGACTAGAAGGGTCTGATCCATTACATGAGGAATAATTTATGATATTATGGAGTAAACCTAATACATTATATAACTATTACTATCATGTGATATTGTCTAGCTAGTTAGCCTTGACTCATGTTTATTTCATGTTATATGTTGCTGCCACATTTCCTATACTACCACGATAATATGATATCATGTTCTTTATGATATTATTTCATGAAATTACTTATGTGTTTTCTCTTTTATGATATCATGTTATATATTTTACTCTCATGTTATGCTTCCTTATCATGTTTATTCCCTTTCTAGTATTTTAGCACACCCCTTTATTCTATGTATTCATCAGGATATCCCATACATATTTAGGATCTCAAATGGATCTTAGGATCTCACTATGGAAAATAAAACAAGGATTCCATTTTTTATGTATTAAGAATATATTCTTCCAAATACACTAGGATTTACGATCATTGTGTTGTAATTATTGGATACTTATGTTTAAGAATCATGTAATATTATATGTAAAAGGCTTGTATATTCATATTTGGTATTAGAGGATATGTTTAGTTAACCTTTGAAAAATAGGATGATAAAACATCAATGAGATCCCTAGGGATATTTCTAAGGATATATCTAGGGATATGTCAAAGGATAAGTGTAAGGATGCGTCAAAATATACAAAAATGTCTAGGAATTTTGGTAAAGGACAGAGCAAGTGGTTTCTAAGAAATTATATCCTTTTATGGATACTACAAGTAAATATTAATCTATCATATAGGTAACTAGGGGTAATAACTCTGAAAAGGGCACATTGAGTTGGCCTCAACCATCTCCTTGTGCATGACAATGGGCCTCACTGCACATCAGGTCTGACACTCTTGGATGATATGATTTGGAAATTCTCACTCTTTGCGAACCATAATGAATGATTTAAATAGTGACCATGAATGAATTATGATAATCCTATGAAGTCATAGATTGAAAATAATTTGTCATTATTTTGACATCATATAAGTGATTTTTCCTGATTATGCAGTTTTCCACTTTTGATATTGTTAATCACACTTTTTTTGGTTTATTCAATGGAGTGAACCCGAAGGAAATAGATTAACGTTGACTATTATAAACAATGTATTGTTGAGAAACCCAATGAGATGATAAATGGAGTAAAGGATATTGTGATTATGTCTAATAAGTTATGATGATATATGATTAACAACATGAACCTTAACCAACTCTCAAACTCATCAAAGAAGAGAAGGATATAATTCATTGAGAATTCAAGTGGTGGAAACCATGAATTAAAGAATATTTAGTTTCTTATATGTCAATAATGTGGGATGAAATGCTTCAGGGGATGTCGCAAAGTAACGAGAAGATGTTTTATGTGTGGAGGACACAGAGTAAATGATTATTGAGAAAAAATGAAAAGTTCATTTAATTCAATGGTTGAGAATAATTTTTTCCCTAAGGCATCATCAATAGTTGAATGTTATAAATGTGGAAAGTATGAGCATTATAAAAATCGATGACCTAGGGGGAAATCTTAAGAAGTGGATCAGTAAGGTGGTACAAGTAAATATTTTTTTATTGATGATGAAGAGACTACAAATGGCATATTAAAGGAATGATATATTAATGAATAAGATGATGAAGCCCAGTTAATTATTTAATAATTAAGTAGAATGATTGAAGTGTTTATTTATTGGAATTCATGAATTATGAAATATATAATAATTGTTTAGTATACTTTTTCTTTAAGGATTTGAAAGAATATATTGAATGATGTTTATAACCTAGAAAAGTGATTTAATGGAAAGGCAATATTTTATTAAAAACACATAATTAAAGGAAGACAACCCTTAATATATTCATGATGTTGAGATAATGATGTTGGGATAAAGTGGTGATTGATATGGATAAAGTAAATTGGATAGTATTGATTACCTTGGAACTGATTAATGATTTGATGAAACTGTGGTTTATGTTATCATTGATGGATTTTATAAATTTTTTTGAATTTAAGAAATATATTAAATAATAAGTGTTTTTATTTAAGTAATGAGGAATCATATATGTGTTCATTGAGATTTTATGGTAGTTCTGGTTATTACCACATTTCAAGAGAATATAAGACCGAAGTATTCGGAAAATTTTTATGTGATAATTAAGACCCACATTTTGATATTTAGGGGATTATGTTAAATTGAAATTTAGAAACCTTCTTTATAAATTGATGAATTTTCGATGGGTCTTAAGGTTAACCATTTATGGAATAGTTTAAGATGAAATTTGTATGAGGTTTTAGAGATTAATGTATTATTTTTCCATATAAAGATTTATGTATATTCGATAACCTGTGCTAACCATTTTGGTTATGATGATAACTAGAGATAAAACGAATGACTTATCATTATTTTATGGATCTTATGACCTATTAGTGATTTAGGTATAATTTTTTTTATCTTAACTTCTTAAAAAGAGATATAAAGTGGAAATTGATTGGAGCACAACCAAATCACGAGATTGTACTTATAAAATATAATTAAATCAAGTGAGTATATCTTCATGTAAAAATTTCTCAATTTTAGGAAAAAGATCTTAAAATAAAATGTTATCCTATTACCATCATTTCTTATGATATCAATGACTATTTTTCGCACCTATTTGGTTTATGTTTTTGTGGTTGATTTTCATTTGATCATTCACTTTCTAGTGATCAATGATCTTTGTCACTCTCCATCATTATTTGGACGTTATGCTTTCCTTCCAAGTCTAAATCTTCACATCCCACCTATTTTCTCCAATTTGGAAACCTAATATGTGTTATTCTAAATAACCTTTGCACATTGATTTATATATTTTCAAGAGAATGTTTTATTAACCCTTTTTATGATGTGGGTTTCCCATAAAGGGGTTTTAAAATGTTAAACCCTTGGTTAACAAATGTTTAAATTAAGAGGATGCAATTTATTTAAGGGGATAAAATGTAAAACCCCAAGATTTTTTGAAATATATATTTTTCAAATAAATTTAATCTTTTTAATATTTTATATTACACACAATATTGATTTTATCTTTAATTATACACAACACTAAGTTTACCTTGCGCTACATGCAACACTGGGTTTAAGAAAAAGCAACATAATATTAAAATATTATTTCATAGTTATCACATAGCTATTGGAATGAAGGGTATGAATAGGATTAACTAAAATTTGAAAATATATCATTTGAAAATGTATATATAATGAATTATTTGGTGACCAATTAATTATTAATGAAAATAAAAACTATTTGAAAACAAAAGAAATATTTTTCTAAAAAACCATTTTTATGCACACAAACGCTTTTTACCTAAAAAAAATAAACAAATCAATTTTGGTGAATGATTTTTATAAAATTCATATATAATATATTCAATCAAATGTTTAACATTTATCTTATGTGTATTCTAGACAAGTGATAAGAATAAATCCAATTTTACGCTTAAAAACTGAATTTTTCTAAAAAATAGTTTTGTTGCATTTTATGAACTTAGTTTAAAATCAATCCTTGAAAGTTTTATAAAATTTATTTGAAAAATTAACTTTATTTTTTAAATTATCGTATCAAAATTATCCTGATTTATTTTTTTGAGATTTTTTTGATAATATTATTTTTTTTAGTGAATAACAAATTTTTTTGGTTTTATTAAAAAATGACTTTTCATTAAAAATATTTACAAGATAATTTTTTAATATGGGTTTAAAAGTAAAATTAGGTCAATTATATATCAATTAATCCAAAATATGGAATCAATTTCATATTGAATTCTAATATAAAAACCTTTTCAGCTTTAGAAAGTTTTTCTTTTGGAAAATCATTTTTTCGATAATTTTAATTTAAAATTTCCCACTTATGTGACTTGAATTTGGTAAAATAGATTAAATATTTAGAATAAGAATAATTTATTTTATCTAATAAGATCAATTTAGTTTTTTACTATAATATATTTTGAAAACAGTAAAAACTATTTACCTCGGTTAGGGTAAATGCAAGTTTACTGGGGGTTAAACTAAATAGATAAGGGTTTAAAATGATCCAAAATTTGTCTAATTACTATTGTATTGTCATGTTTCAGCCTTATATATTATAAGGTTTGATTTTTTTTTAATTTTTGACCCTTGAGACATGCAAAAAATTTGTCCACACCTTTTTCTTTTCAAAAATTACAAGTATGTCACTCACCCCTCTTATAAAATACCTCCCCTCTCCATTACTCTTCACACTTTAAAAAACCATTGGATTAGTCAAAACCTACCCAAATAACTTCCTTACATCCTACCTCATCATATTGGAATTGGTTTGGTCAGAACGCCAACCTAGAAATTCTTTTGGTGCAAACCAATAGAAGCTTCCCAAAGAAGATGTAACATCCTTAACCGAGAGTTTAATTTTATTTATTCCTCCAGCTCCTTTAAATATTATTAAAAAATGATGATATAATAATATAAATATATTTCATTTACTAATATTTTATGTAAAGTTCATTACCTATAATCATTTTCTCCCTCCTCAATTGGGAAATGAAACCGTTGATCGAGTATATTACAGACTACTGCCTCGCAAACCAATGCAATTCCTTTTCCATAATTATTTCTCATGAATAAATAAAATGATGTATTTTATGTTTATATATGATATTTATGATATAATTACACCTATATATATATATAATATCACATATACATTCTTACTTTCTATTCTATGGAGAATACAATATCGTCACTTATGTGTACGGTGGACTGCCACCTCTCGAAATGATGAGAATCATTTTCCCATAATGCTTTACATGGAAGGTAATAAACGATAAATTTAATTTATATATGTGATATATATAACATTATATTGATTCTATAAAATAAATATATAATCCACTTTCTTATTTTTTCACCCATTAAGTTAATGATAACGTCGTTCGTACGTACGTATGACCTACCGTCTCCACGAAGTGATGCGATTAATTATATATATTAAAAATTAAATAATGATTATAAAGATTTATATAATGAAAAAATGATATTCATAACATTCATATCATTCTGGTGATGATCTATTATATCTTATGTTCATGATTCTAAACTTTCATGACAAAACATGTATGAGAAAACAAAATAATTAACACCCAAAACAATAGTGAAAATGAAAGATTATTATTTAATAACATGTTTAAAACCAATATACAACCCATTTATATAATATATCATTCATCCTTCCTACATCATGAGATTTTAATTTACAATTCATTTACTTCATTCATGAGAATTTATGATCCAAAATTTATCAAATAGGTAAGGGTTTTTTTCAATCTCATTTTAATCTAGATTGCTTATACTTGAATTAATATTGAAGGAAATTATTTGATCATTATATTAAAAAATCATTTAATTTTATTCTACTCCTATTATTCATGTTGTTTTAAAGTAATAATACCATTTTCCTCTTTTTGATTCTAAAAACTATTGAGTTTTTTTAATAAAATTCGACTTCATTTCCCTTATCTGTCAAAAATTACTTTTCTTACAAATAATTTTTTTTTCTAAAAATGTTTTACTATGATTGTTTAAAGTAATTTTTACCATTAATTGTATTTTTACATTTTTTTTAAAATGAATCTTCATTTATTTTTCCGAACAAGGTACCTTTTAACTTCTCTTATCAAAATGTGAAATGAATATTTCTTCTTTTAACATATTTGGCATGAATGAGACTCTTCCACCGTCATGACCGAAAAATGTTTTAAAACTTTCTTTTTAAGTTTCTAAGGTTATTTAAAAAAATATTTTCTTTAATTTTTGAGAAATTTTTAAATTTTAAATAAGTGATTTCAATATGGAAATTATATTTTCCTCAATAAATGTTCAAAGTAAATTTTCAAAATAATTTTCCATCTAATATGAAATCCTTTGATGTTACTAAAAGTGAAAAAGTTATTTTCATCAAGAATTTTTTAATATTTTTAATAGTATTTTAATTAACGACAACAACCTTTGATGTTATGGATTGATTCTAAATTAGGTATATATGTATCTCACATGTATACTTAATTTATTCTCCCTTTGATGAGGGTAATACATGACTTATGATAATTTATCAAATGTTTTCATTATGAAATTTCTTTTTGAATATGATATGATGCAATATTATGAAACACATTTTATTTCCATGAGTAATTATTATGTTATGCCTTATGATTGAATTTTTTTATGTGGAACACATAGATCATGAACATGTTATGATGGGTGTGCCCGGATAATGCTCTAATGCATTGAGTAAAACTTTAGTCTCAAGAGTCATCATGTGTGGGATTAGGGAGTAAAACTAATCCATTATGGGACTTTGTATACCATGCGATGTTGTCTAGGTAGTTATCCTTGAAATATATTTATGTCATGTTATATATTACTACCACATTTCCTATGATATCGTGATCTTATGATTCCTTGTTCTTTATGATATGATTCCATGAAATTACTCACGTGCCTTATATTTTATGATATCATGTTATACCTTTGAATCAAATTTTATGATACCTCATCATGTTTATTCTCTTACTAGGCTTTCTAGATCACCCCTTTCTTCTATGTACTACTCAGGTTATTCCATGCAGATATAGGTGATTGAATGAAGAGCTCACTATGAAAAATAAAATAACGATGTCATGTTTTATGTATTAAGAACACAATATTCCAAAGACACTAGGACTTTATGATCATTGTGATGTAATTATTAGATAATTATGTTTAAGAATCATGTAATATTATGTGTAAAAGGATTGAGTCTCCATAGTTACATTCCTTACTGGCCCTGCTTTTCCTCTACATCATGACCTTCCCGTCGCTACACGCCCTGAGCCTCGTGGCTACATAGCCCCTTACACAGAGTCCACTCGAGTGACTGGTTGCCTCAACATCTCCCCGAGATATGCACTTTCCCAACTAAGTAAATATTCATGAAAAATCATGTACGCGACATTGGTTGAAGGAAATCATTTGTACCTTTGTCTTCCTCTCAGGAAAACATCTTCTAAATTTTTCAAAGGACTGAGGGATGACATTCGACACATACCCCCATGTACATATTTGTGGTAAGTCTCTAAAGGAACCAGAATTTCCTGGTTAACTGGTATAGAGTGTATGGTTTATAGATTTCCTTGACATCCACTCTAACCACCGGTACCTCATCTCAGAAGGTGAGGAGGTACGACCATTTCTCCACTGTCTCAACACCATCATCTGTGATTTCCCCCATTAGGAGGGGGAACAAATGGAAGATAAAGCAATTCGCTAACCCAACCCTCTCCATCACACCAACCAGATCCAACTTGAGAGGCTGACTCCCAGTGATGTTGAGGATCATAGATTAGAAATTTTTACTGGGAGTAAATATTAGGTTTGAGTATTCATATCCTCCCTGTGCGTGACAACCAAACTATATAGAAAATAGAAGGGCCCACACACACATAAGGGGGTCTTCTATTTACTGATGTGGTGTAACACCTTGTATAGCTTCACTAGCACTGGGAATACTATGTTGATGTACTTATCCATCGACAACATCACCTCCATGATGAGGGTGCTTGGCCACACCCCCATGTGATCATCCCAAATTGGGAGCATCCGACTACAAATCAGCGTGACAATAAATTCAATTGTCCTGACTATGATAGCATCATCCTTCACACTGTATCCCCATAATTTTCAATGAATCAACTACATGATCCTCCAATATGAATGTTCCTTGCCTCTCTAAGACACTTTAGGAAACTGGCACGACCTCCCTGGTAGCTTGTTCACTGGTTCGTTCAAAAAATAACCGAACCACTATTTGAAGGGGATATCCTTCATCCCTAGATTGTGATCACTCATTCCCTGTATCAAGTGCAGTAAAACCCTTGTGATCATTTACATATGCTCATAGTTATCCATGAAAAACTTTTCTATGAGAAACTCATCATACATACCTTCTTATATGAGGATCCCTGCAATGTGGTAGAGATCCCGTAAACCAATGGTGACCTCCCCATTATGTAGGTGAAACATGTTGGTCCCCAATGACCACCTTTTCAAAAACTTTGGCATATTGTACTAGTGATGATAGACATGGAACTACAAGGTCCATGCTACCTTATAATGATATAACCTCTTAAGATCCACCTCAAATTCATGATAGGACTGACATACCTAGTATTTCTAGTCCCACTCATCCATAAAGTTTCTTCTTTGGTTCAAGTTACATTCCTCAGTCCAGCCTTTGAGATTTTCCATCAATCCTACCTTGAGAATAACCTCATATTGAAGAGGGGATTCTTCTTCACCCAATGCGTCCCCATTGATGTTGTCCAGTGAGTTCCATAGCTAATGAGTGGCGTGTGATGTGTAATCCTTCACAATGTGACATATAATAGCTCTGTTCCACTGGTACTACCCTTGCATGATCTTAAACCAATAAGTGGGTTCATCCTGGTCAACAATAGGGATGAACACATCATACCTCATCCCTAAACCATATAATGACAACGTCTTGAACAATGAGTATATTTTTCTACGCCATCGTCAATAATTTGGTAAGAGTGTCATGATCTGACACCACTATGAAGATCTCATTGATCCTAAGGTTTCCATCCATCTCCCTTTGTTGATCATAAAAATCCTCAACACCCTCAACAACCATCTTTCAAAACTTAGTCTTAAGTATCTGGTTTGTGAAGGTTGTTTCATGAAGGATGAGTTTATATAAATTCACCATCTTCACAGAAGCCTATTCACAAAGGACTCTATTCGCATAAGAGTAAAAGTTTCACGAGTGGAAATGATATAGGTCGCAGAACGCTCATGAAGTTCAAGATTTTCATGAAAATAAAGCATTGAAATATATTTTGTGAAAAGATAATGGTTACCCCGGGACCCCACCCCTATTTATAGGCATAGATTTAGGTTGAGTTTCGTGAAAGAGGCTCACATATTTCTAGTTTTTGATAGTTTTCATTCAAAATCAGACCCTCCTCTCCCTTATCGGATCAAATTATAGGGGTGGTTATATTTCTTGATGATAAAATACACATTTAATGAGAGAGGTCTAGGAAGGCATGACTGGTCCAAAGTACATCCAGGTCAAAACAACTCAAAAATAAACTTAAGAGTTTATGTTCATAAAGGTTAAAACCTTCGCGAATGATGGAACCTCATGAATCTCACTATACACACAGAACTTGAGGTGATAACCTCTACACATCATATGCCTATTTACAAAAGTCACCCAGCTATGGAGGTTGAGGTGGTAGCCTTTGTATAATGTATGTCTATTCTAGGAATTCCCCTCCTATCTTTAAAGTCATAGTCTTCCCCAAAAGCTATTATCTTTCATGAAACTGATTCCCTCACCTACTTTGGGCCTATAAATACCTCCCCACTGTCCAACTTCTTAGGGGACGCGACCTTAGGAATTCTAGTCAAATCTCTAAATTTATATAACTCTAACCTTCGCAAGACAAGGAGGAGATATATTTTCCAAGGTAGTGTTCTTTCATGATCTAGCATCCCATGGGTTCTTGAGTACCTTAGACCATGGTATAGATGCCTTTCACAAAGTCCCTCAGTATTCTTGAAAGAAGAATGAACTTTGTGGATCTTGAGGTTTTGTGATATAATTTTCCTTCACGAAAACACCCCTATGATAACCAAGACATTACTTTGAGGTAGGGTCACATTGTTTCACAAAAGATTCAACTTTGTAAAACAAATGTCCTTCATGAGGCCTCTAACCTTTAGAAAACCCCCAAGCTTCATAAACTCATCCACTAGGCTTCTCCATGGCGCCTCCTTTCAGCAAACACCCTTTCACAAAATTTGAGTGCCCACGGACCCTATATCCATCCAGAACCAGTTCATCCACACCTTAAATTATCATGAAACCAGTATCATCAACCCTTGTGTCCACCCCTTTTGATTTAATCATGGTATGTACCACAACCCTAGACTACAACCCTGCCTTTTACTCCTAATAATTATCACCATAATGCCTATTGATCCTAAATGTAAACAGCCTAACGTCAGGACCCTCAATTGAGATTATTTCACAATGGTGTTTATGCCATGTCCCACCCAGAGGTGCATGAGCAGTATAAACTTAAGCTCTAAAGGTGGAATCATCAAGGGATACTACTGAATTTTACCAGTATAGAGGCCTTATGATGGATCTTCCTATCCTACATGGATGTCATCTCCCTGTGTGCAGATCCTGATGACATCTTAATTTAAAGATAGAAAATTTCCTATCCCAATATCCTAGTCATACAATGTTAAAATGCACAATAATTTCCTTAACACATGACATAAAAATTGTAGCCTTACCTTGTGTGGTGAATGAAGGATATATCATGTATGATTGACGTGGGATGACCCCACAAATATTACCTTGTTTCATGAACATAGGATGTATCAGATAAAATCATCATGATATTCCACCTCCTCCCCCACCAAGGTATGAAACACCTACCACATGTAGCTCCCATGTGTAATACCCACACCATCTTCCACCACCATGGGATGAAACTCCATGCCTCTTATGAAAATCTACTCTTTGGATAGGACCCCTAACATTTAGTAAACCCATATGCATAATCCCCACACCATACCTCATTGACGCTGCTACCGTGACATGAGAATCCTTACCATATGATGTTAAACTACATGGATCAGTCCTGGTACATGACATTAAACTATGGAATCAAACTGCACGAGTTTTCATATCTATCTATTAAACATGGTACGCAGTACACCTATTCAAGATTCAATCATGAAATCCCAATACAGATGGAGTATCTCCATGAGTTTCAATCCCAAAACCCCAAACATCACCATTAAATCCCATTGTGAAATATTCCCCCTTGGGGACACACTTAACCAAATACTCAAGTGTGAAATATTTCCACTTGGGACACACTTAACCAAACCCTAAAGCTTGAAATCTACCCCCTGGGGACATACTTAGCCAAACCCTCAAGTATAAAATCTACCCCTTTGGGACATACTTAACCAAACCCTCATGTGTGAAATCTTCCCCCCAGGGACACAATTAACCAAAGCCTCAAGTGTGATCATCTCCTCCCCTAGGGACACACATAACAACCAACCTATCCTCATAAAAAGATAAATATGTGATGAAATCCATAATATTTACCCTATAAAATAAGCATGGTACGACTAGGGTAAAAATCCTTAGATTCTTTATGCCCCTGACGTCAACAACCCCATGGTCGACATAGGATTCCTTGGGTTTTGCACCCAAGATGGCTCATATGATAGATGCCTCCAACCTCAAAAGGGGAAGACTTTATAGATTACCAACATTCCCAATGTCTAAAAATGTCTAGATTATACCAATTTTAATATATAATCTAACTAAAATTTTTCAACCCTATTGAGACAAAAGGAGCGTAATTTACTATTTTCCACCTCGAGATGGTGCTGAGAACAATTTTCATGAACATGACTCAAATCTACGAGGGATACCCAGACTAGGAAACACACTCCAAGGAGGAATCAATGGAAGGAGGAAATGACATCCCATCATCCCATTTTGAATAATGAGACAACGTCACTGATTACGATGATGGAAGCCGACCACATTTAGAAAGCAGGAATGCAGTGCAAAAAACACACGCGACACATGTCCCTGATAGAAAGCGTTAGAAACACCTTGAAAAAAGATTATAAATCCATATGAATTAAGAATCATGTTGAAAATTTGTATAATATCAAAAATAAATTTTAGAAATATTTTATTGAAATTTATGTATGGGTTATTAAAATAAAAATGGATAAATTATTATTTCTGATGATTATTTATACATGTGTAGAAAGGTGTATGAAAATTTCAAGGCTCGAATCCATATGGACGTAGTATAGATTACAGAATAATTTTATGTTTTTTCACTTGGATATGGAAATTTTTTCAATTGATTTTTTACTATTATATATTTTATGATATATTAAATAACTCCACTTGTGTGAGTTTTATATCCCATATTGTTGGTCCCATGATCAGATAAAGGAGGAGGGTTGATTTAGGTGGTCGACACCCAATGTAAAAATTTATTGAATTTTTTCATGACATGGATTAAATGTATCAATATATTAATATTAGGTTCTTCACAAAAATTAATACATTGTATTTCTCGAATGCAGTGTCAAATGAGGTAGATCCGCTACATTGACATCCAAGTTTAGTGTTAAATTGGAAAGGTGTTACGACCACTTCGATATATGCTCAACATCATGGGGTAAATCATTGCTGGAGACTTTTTAAACCAATTATTAATTTTTGTCCCTTTATCTCTTAGACCTTTTAGGATCTTTATTTTCTTGTTCTCTATTTTTTTTGTATACAAGTAGATGAAATCAATTAAAGGTTGACACATGATTTTTTACAAGGTTCACTACTCAATAATAATAACTAGTCCTTTATTTTTATGGTGATGACCCGTATATAGATTCTCCACTATAACGAGGTATAAATTATAGTGGTTTGACTCAAAAAAATTTAAAAACTAAGTGTGGTTCCCTAAAATTTAAGAGGGGGATATAAACCAATCCTAATGACTTGGACATTTGATAGCCTCATCCATATAAAAATTTTATTGGATCTTTATATCACCTATGTAGACAGTCCTCAGATTCTTTACTTACTTCAAAACACCAAGAATGTCCTTTAGTTGAGACCTCTTTTGAATGTCATAATGGTTCCTTGACTTCTTCCTTTTCTCTTACTTTCAAAACAACATGAAAACAACTCTTATTCTTCTTTTACTATATGTAAAGTGGTGCACACAACCTTCATTCTCTTTACAATATAAAATTGCAATGATACTTTTCTTGCATATGTGCAGGACTTATTATTTTCATGTTCTTGTTTTCTTGCACCAGTTGCAAGATCTCTCTATAATCTATGAAACCTGGAATGCATGAATCATTTTTTATTCTTCTTCTTCTTGTTTAGTAGAATTTCACAACACTCTTGTCTTCTCCTATTTTCTTCTATCACTTCTTATCTTATTCTTCTTCATTGTATATGTTCTACATTGGTTCTATTCTCCTTAGATTTGAATCACAACATGTGTATATGAATGATAATAATTGAGTTGAGTCTCCTTATTCTTAACACAAAATATTACCTTTTGATTAATAGTGTTGAACCTCTCTTACAACTTCTTATTCAACCTTTTTTTTGTTTGGAACTACTTTATCCAGATCCTCACTTATTCATTTGGTACTTGTTCATCCAGAAATGCTTCTTATGAAACCTCATTTTCAAAACCTCATGTATAGTTTTCATCAATTTAGAACCCTATGTCCGATTCTTTTCTATTTAGAACTCAGGGTTGGATTTTTTTCTATCTAGAACCCCATGTTCGGTTCTTCTCTGTCTAGAACCTGGTGTCTGATACTTTGATAGAAAACTAATTCTCTTAAGCTTTCTTAGTTTTCACCTCACTTATTCAACAAAAAATTCATAGTGAACCTACTCCCCTTTATATACCCATCATTTATCCAAAAAACAAGGGTGGAGCATGAACACCAAATTTTAATTTCCCACTTTAATTATTATTCTGTTAACCCCTTCAAACCCTTCAACTAAATTGGAGTCAGTAAACTTCATGAAATCTTCCCTCAAATATCAGTGTCAACGATCTTCAAATAATTCTAAAATATTAGCTAGAATGATGTTATTTAATTCATGATTATTAAGGCATTTAATTTCTAGGTAAACATTGTTATAATCTATAACTTTACAAAAACTTTTCGATGATCCTTAACCATTAGTCTATTTCTTCTTCTTAAGAACTTCTATGTCCTGTAATGCTTGGATTGATATTCCTTTGTAAGGATCTTCTTCATTTAGTACATATTTTTTTGGTATCTCACCTTTTGATAACCTTCATATTTTTTATATGGGAATATTTATATGTTTCCTTTGTATAGAGTGTACAAGGTATGGAATCCCGCCTTTTTATTATATAAATTTTAATTACATTGTACACAAAAATTATCTTTTAATGTTTAGTTTCTTGGAAATAAGGTACATAATACATGAAAAATTAAAATATTATTCTAATATACTCTAATGGATTCATAATTGGTTCAAACCAACTATATTTACTACATCTCATAACCTGGGGACATACATCAAAGGAAAGAGTGAACATAAGACCTAGTTAGAGAAAATAAGGGAAATAATTTACATGTGATCTTGAGGAATATTAATAAGAACATGAGTTATAATGATAAGGAATGCGAAAGAGAAATATAATAACAATAATAAAATTAATCATAACATGGAAATGTGGCTGAAAAATTTAATTGAGACATTCATAATCATATAACCAAGGTTTGTCACTGAGGTGTCATAAAAATTACCAAGGTTATTCACCAAGGTATCATAAAACATGTCATATATAAAAATTAAATTCTTTAACCAATTTATTAGAGACCTATCAGGGATAGAACTTCATATGTATTAATTTTCATGTGATCAACATAGATCATAATAAATAATTTTATAAATAACCCATGAAGAATAAAATAAAACTGAATTCATATCAAAATCTTAGTGTTACAAAAGTGCTTAGAAACATGATCGTTATGGTATTTTTAAACCAAAAAAATGGAATAAATATTTTATGTATGTCAATAACATAATAAAATAAATTATTTTTACATATTGGTAATAATCCTAGAAAATAAAGTGGTTTGAGTATTTAAAAAGAAAATACAAGATAATTTCTTGAGGAGAAGAGAGAAATTTTTGAGAAGTAAAATCAGCAACATAACATGTATAAAATGTGGTTTTAGAAAAGAGTAAAAAGAGGTTAAAAAGGTCTCCCATTGATAAAAAATAATTTGGAAGTAAGGTATTGGATAAAAAGAAAATAAGAGAGTGAACATAACATTCAGAAGACATATACAAGAAGAGGTTCTTGAAACAAAGAGAAAAGAAGAATATTTCCATTACTTGGAAGAGTTGTGCCTAAAACTTGAGGATTGAGACCTTATGGGATTGAGGACACCTTGGGAGGACTCCTTGGGGGGTAAAAATACCATATAATCATGGATGATGGATTTTAAGTGAAAGTAAATGGGGAAATGAGTGAGTATTTATAGCAAAATTGGAGGATTTGTTTATTAATTTCCAATATAGGCATTGGAAACCTAGATTGTGGAAAATGAAAAACCATGGGATTTACCATGATATTTTCCCATGGTATTAGTCACTTGTGCCATATTATATGTTATATTAATCCACAAGATTCGAACATCAATTTATATTTCTTTTATTTGCTTCGAAATGTAAAGTTTCCATAAAAATAATGTTTTTAATGATAAAGTTTCCATTTTAGACTTTGGAAAGTAAATTATATGTTTATAAATTTATTAAAATATAGTAAAATACTTAATATTAATAAAATAACATAATTTTAGTCTTGTATTTTGGTTAACTAATTGTTACATCATTATGATATAATTATGAAGTCATTAAACATACTAAAAACCCCAAAATGTATTTTTTACTATTCACCAAAAAAGAAAATATTTTAGAAAATTCTCATAAACTCACCCTAACCTAATATAGATGTGTATATTTCAAAAGTGAAGTTTATTTTATCATAATACTTTTATAAATATGAGGATTTTAACTTTTAAATATAAAAATTATTATTTATTAAAAATAACAGGGGATTAAAAATGCATAGTAAATTTCTAACACTTGAAAAATAAAATAAATTAATTTTATCATTTATATTTAAATAATAGTGTTTATATAATACTATCTCATTAAAATAAGCATTATTTATAATATAATAGTTTATTATAAATATTTATATCTTTTATGAAATGTGAAATTTATTTCTGAAAAATCAATTTATAAAATTTCAACTCCATTTTATTAAAAAAAACAATTCTTAAAATGGAATTGATGGAATAGAAATTTATTTATACAAAGGTATTAAAATTTAAGTAACTAAGGCCTTGATGCATAACCCCTTATAACACCCACTCATGACCTAAGAGTAATGTTCACGATGGTGATAGATTCGTGTGGCAGCTTGGCTAACATTGTTCGAGTGGTAATTTCCACTAATTTGAACTTATTTCATAGGTGATTTCATTTTAAGCCTCAATTTTTAAAGCTCAGCTTATAATTGGTCAAGGGAAAACCCTAGTGACACTAACTCCTTCTAATGTTCTGACAGATGGGATTCATATGACACAACTCTACTGGTTGAATCCATCATTTATTCTTTCTACATTAATTATTATTTATCATTTATACTTATAAACACAAATTATAACATAAAAAAAATATCACCAAGAGTATAGTTTCCAATGGTCATATTGACCAACGAACATATTTTATCATAGACTATATTTGACCAATGGAACATAACGGTCAAAACCCAATGGTCACATTTCTCTTTATACTCACTTCATTATTAAAGATATATGGTTTTGTTGTGTATAATATAATATAAAACACATTTTATCAGGAAACAAATATCATTTTAAAAAAATTCAGGGTCATTACATTATTCCCCCTTAAGAAATTTTATCCTCAAAATTTCAACTTGTGATCTCAGTTGGGAAAAGATATGGGTATTTCTATCTCATTGTTTCCTCTAGATCCCATGTCACTTCTTCATATTTATGGTTCCTCCATAACACTTTGATGAGGTGGATAGTCTTGTTGCATAAAACCTTGTCTCTATAGTCCAAGATCTCCAATGGCTACTCCTCATAAGAGAGGTCATGTTTCAATTGTACTACCTATGGATTCAATACATGTGAAGGGTCGGGTATGTACTTCCTCAAGAGAGATACATGGAATCCATCATGAACTTGAGCTAGATTTGATGGAAGTTATAGCCGATAGGCCACTATTCCTATGAGATAAAAGATTTTATAGGGTCCAATGTACCTTGGGATAAACTTCCCTTTCTTCCCAAACCACATGACTCTCTTACATGGTGATATTAGAAGGAATTTTTTTTTTCAAAATCAATCTCCAAGTTCGTTTGACAGTTTTCAGCATATCCCTTCTGCCAACTTTTAAGCATCATTTATGTGTTGTTGGATGGAATGAACCTTTTCTGTCATCTCTTACACAAGATCAGTCCCAAGAACCATTCTCTCACCAACTTCATCCCAACAAGTATGATTTTTACATCTATTCCCATATAGATCTTCATAAGGTTCCATTTGAATTCTCTAATGGAAGCTATTTTTGTATGAGAACTCAACTAATGGGAGGTTTTGATCCTATCTACCTTTAAATTTCATTGAGCATGTTCTCTTCATGTCCTCAAGTGTTTTAATAGTCCTTTCATATTGACCATCATTTTGGGGGTGATAGGTTGTACTGAAATTCAATTCGGAACTCAAAGCATGTTGAATAATTCTCCAGAATCTTTATGTGATCCTTAGATCATGATAAGAAATAATAGAAAGTGGTACCCCATGCAGCCTCACCAATTCTTTCACATATATCATTAGAAAGTTATTCAAGATAAAAATCTTCTTGAATAATGATAAAATGGAGAGTCTTGGTGAGTCGGTCCACTATAACCCATATCGTATTTTTTTCTTTTAGATTTTTTTTTCAGGAGACCAGTGATAAAGTCAATAATGATATTTTACCACTTCCATGTTGGTATGGATAGTAGTAGTGATACCACTTTTATAATTTGTCACTCTTCATTCCCTTGTTGAAAAACCAAGAACCTTGTAGTGTAGTCCGAAATCTCCCATTTTCATGTTATCCAACCAATAATGATCACAAATGTCCTTATACATTTTAGTTCTTATAGTATTTATAGAGAATGTAGAGTTATGAACTTCATACATCACTTATTTTTTTTATCTCCAAAATAGTTGAAACAAATAACCTTGTATGAAATTTTAGTACACCTTCGTGATCAATATTAAACTCAGGAAACTTCCCATTCTTCACATCTTCTATCTTCTTTTGCAATAAAGGATATTCTCTATGAGATTTATTGATATTCTATAGTAATGATGATTGAATAATATTTGGGATAGGATTGATGATGTACCTTACCTCATGATTTCCATGTCCAACCTTATTAAGTCCTTGATCAATGGATATACTTGAATCCTATTCATTTCTAGAACAAAAAGGCCTTTCCTTCTAAATGCATCAGTAACTTTTTTTGCTCTTCCGGGGTGATAATGAATTGAAAGATAATAGTCTTTAAGATGTTCTAACCATATCCTATGTCACATGTTCAATTCCATTTGTGTGAAAATATAATTCAAACTTTGGTGGTCTGTGTATATATCACATTTCTCCCCATAAAGATAGTGCCTCTATATCTTCAAAGAAAAAATAACCACAACTAGCTCTAGGTTATGCATAGGATAATTCTTCTCATGAGGATTTAACTATAGAGATGTATAATTAATCACCTTATCATTTTTCATGAGGATGCACCCAATCACTTTTAGAGATTCATCACTAAAAATTACAAATCCTTATCCAATATAGGGTAGAGTTAACACAGGTCTAGTAACCAGTCTCTTATTCATCTATCGGAAACTTTATTCACACACCTTTTTCCAGAATAACCTATCCCCTTTTCGAGTTAACTTGGTTAGTGAATTAGAAAGTCATGAAATGTTATTTAAAAACCTCCTATAATATTCTTATAAACTAAGGAAATTATGAATCTTAGTTAATGTTGTAGAATGGGGTAACTCCTCCACACACTTTGTCTTAGAAGAGTCAACTAAGATTCCTTCATTAGTTATGATGTGCTCTAAGAAAGAAACTTATTGTAAACAAAATTCACATTTTCTAAATTTTCCAAATAGCCTATCCTTCTTCATATTTTTCAATATAACCCTCATATGATCCTCATGCCCCTCATGAATTTTTTAATATATAATAATATAATCAATAAAACTACCAAAAAGTTATCAAGGTAGTCCTTAAATACTCTATTCATCAAATCAATAAAAATAAAAGGAGTATTAGTCAAGCCAAAGGGCATAACAATAAACTCACAATGACCATATCTTGATCAGAAGATGATCTTTGGAATATCTTCTTTCTTCACCCTCAATTGATGATAACCAGATATAAGATCAATCTTGGAGAAGAATTTAACCCTATGGATATAGTAAAATATATCATCAATCCTTGGAAGAGGTTAGTTTTTCTTCACTATGACCCCATTATGTTCTCTATAATCAATGCGTACCTACATCGATCCATCATTATTCTTCACAAAGAGAATAGGTTATCCCTAAGAAGACACACTTGATTGGATAAAACCCTTATTCAAAATATCTTAGAGTTGTTTATTTAATTTCTATATCTCCATACTTTTCATTCTATACGAGGTATTTGATATTGGATTGGATCCAGGTTTCAAGTTAAATAGAAAACTCTACCTCTATTTCTGGGGGAGGTTCAAGTAACTCTTCAGGAAATACATCAATGTATTCCTAAACAATGAGAAAATTTTCTATTATTATACTTTCAATTACTTCATCCTCTTCACTGATCATCTCCATAAATAAGGTTAGGGGAGGTGCTTCTTGATAAAGATCGGGTTAGGATATATCTCCTTTGAAAACAACTGTAGGTTTTCTATTCAATACTATTGAGATTTCCTTACTTCTACAGTTGATCATAGCATTATAATTTGTGATCCAGTCCATCCCTAGTATATTGTCAAATTCTAGAATAGGAATGATTACTATATTTCTATTGACATTGTGCTCTCCAAATTCAATACTAGAGTTTTTATACACATTTTATGCTTGGATAACCCCTCCAAAAGTCTTGACTGATAGCTCCATTCCTATTAGTTGAAGGATTGATTCTATATTCTTTGAAAACTTAGAGGAAGTAAAGGAATACATAGAACCAGAATCAAACAAATCACTCGATAGCTTTGAGAGAACAACGAGAGTATGTGCCACCACATCATTCGGAGCCTCTACTTCAGCCTCCATGATATAAAAATCACGATCTTGCTCCCTTGGCCTATTCTATGGTGTATGGTGATTCCCCTCCACTATCTTCATATTTGTCATGTTATTGTAAAAGTTCCCAAACAATCCAAAATTATAGCATTGGACTATAGGCTGGGCCTACACCATCTTCCTGTTTTCATTAGTATTGAGAAGTTGAGCCTCACTATGACAGTTCCAAGATATATGGTCATATATTTCACACTAGTAATATTTTCCGCTCCCAAGAAAGAAATCCCCTGAATGATTTTCCCACATTTTTTGTATGTGGGAAGTTTCACTTGCTTTCCTCTTCTTACACGGTCAAAGTTCTTCCCCAATCTTGGATCCATTGATCTCCTATTTTTCATTTGATATATGGGACCCTGACATCTCTCTGAACTCCAACTCAACCTTCATAGTACTCCTTATTATCTCCTCATAGTTTTCATTTTCTTGATTGGATAGATTCTACCATAGTTGGAGTCTTAATCCATCGAAGAATCTATCAACCTTTCCTTTTGGATTTATAATAAAGCTAGAGGTGTAATGATAAAGTATTATAAATTTCATCTCATAGCTTTCTACTGATTCATTTTCCTTATGCTTAAGTTATAGGAATTCATTCTCCATTTTCATTCTCATTGAATTGGGGAAATATTTATTGAAAAAGATTCCCATGAACTCTTCCCACTCCATAACATCAATCTATATTCTTGGATTTGCGTTTTAATCAGTTTCCACCACCGATAAGCTTCTCCGTATAAGAGGTAAACCTAAAGGGTGACTTTCTCTTGTTCCAAACAATGGATTACATAAAAGATATTTTCTATAGATCTTATCCATTTTCCACAGTCAATGGATCAGTAGATCCATTAAAAAAAGGTAGTCGTTGATGCATAAAGGACTCAAAAGAAAGTTTTTCCCATTCGAGGTGAATCTATTCTCTCATATTGATTCAAGTTATTGTTCATACCTTGATTCAGTTGATTCATAATTCTCATAATGTTTTCCATTCCAACTTCTATCAGAGGTCTGTCAGTGCATGGTCCATTACGCTCCTCATTCACGTGGTTCCTTCTATTTCCCACTATTTCCTAAATGAAAAAAATATAGTGATAAACACATTTCTTTTAAGAACCTTATAATTCTGAAATAATTTTATATCTTGAAACATCATTCTTAAATATTCTATTCATTAACAACAATTACTTTTTCTATATATCCTTCATAATGGTTCAAAGAAAGATTGTGATTAATCAAACATATCCATAGGGAGTGTCAAACCAAGAGTGCTGCAAGTCCCATTATCATGAAACAGTTCCCATTTGAGTCTAGCTCAAAGTAGTGTTTTTGGGTTTTACCCCTAAATACATATATTCCAAATCCACATCCACTTTCTCATATCCAGACATAGATTTATTTAATTGAAAACCACTTACTTAATACTTCACCAAAATACCAGGATATTTAACTATATTTAAAGTTTACTTTAGGGTTATTTTTTTTAAATCTTAATTTCCATAAATAACTAAAATATCATTTGATACCAACTATGAAACCCCACCTTTTTATTATATAACTTTTTATTACATTGTACAAACAGATGATCTTTTAAAGTTTTGTTTCTCGGAAATAAGGTACATAATACATGAAATCCTAAAACATTATTCTATTACACTTAAAAGGATTCATAATTGGTTCAATATAAGTAAATTTATTACATCTCATAACCTGGGGACATAAATCAATGTAAAGGGTGATCAAAAGACTTAGTAAGGGAAAACAAGGGAAACAATTTACACGTGATCTTGAAGAATATAAATACTTACATGAGTCATAACCATAAGGCATGAGAAAGAGACATATAATAATAATAATAACATGAATCATAACATGTAAATGTGGCTAAAATATTTAAATGATACATTCATAAGCATATCACTAAGGTTTGTCACCGAGGTGTTATAAAAATTACCAAGGTTATTCCCCAAGGTATTGTAAAACACGTCATCTATAGAGATTAAATTATTTACCCAATGAATTGGAGAACTATAAGGGAGAAACCTTAATATGTATTAATTTTCATATGATCCACATATATCATAATAAATCATTTAATAAATAATCCATAGAGAATAAATGAAAATGAGTTTCATATCAAAATCATGGCGTTTCAAAAGTGCTTAAAAACATTATCATTATGTCATTTTTAATCCATAGAAATTGAATTTTCTTTTATGTATGTCAATACAAGAATCAAATAAATAATTTTTACATATTGTTAAATATCCTTAGAAAATAAGAGGTTTGGGTATTCATAAAAATAAAATAAAAGGGAATTTCTTGATGAGAAGAGAGACATTTTGAGAAGTTAAATCGACCTCATAACAGGTATAAAACATAGTTTTAGAAAAGGGTAAAAAGTGAGGGGAAATGAGACTCCCATTAAAAAAATATAATTTGAAAGTAAGGTACTGAATAAAAAGAAAATAATATATAGTGAACATTATATTTAGAAGACATATACAAAAAAGGTTATTAAAACGAAGAGAAAAGAATGACATTTCCCTTACCTTGAAAATTTGTTCCTAAAACTTGAGGATTGGGACATTGGGGGATTGAATATACCTTGGTAGGACTAATTAGGAGGTAAAACTAATATATCTTCATGGATGATGGATTTTAAGTGAAATTAAATGGATAAATGGGTGGGTATTTATAGCAAAAGTGGAGAATTTGTTTATTAATTTTCAAATATAGGCCTTAGAAACCTAGGTTATAGAAAATGGAAAACCATAGTCTTGTCCATGATATTGAACACTTGGGTAATATTATATGTTTTTTTATTCCACAATATTCAACCAAAATTTTATATTACTTCTTTTGGTAGGGAAAAGTAAAGTTTCTACCAAAATAATGTTTTTAATGTTAAAGTTTTCAATTTAGATTTTGGAAAGTAAATTATAGGTTTGTAAATTGATTAAAATATACTAAAATACTTTATATTTATAAAATAATATAATTTGAGTCGTTTATTATGGTTAACTAATTGTTACATCATTATGAATTAATTATGAAGTCATTAAATATACCAAAAATCCAAAACTATATTTTTACTATTCATCAAAAAACAAAATATTTTTGAAAATTATCATAAATTCACCCTAACATAATATCGATGTGAAATTTTTAAAAAAGATGTTTATTTTATCATAATAATTCTATAAATATGAGGATTTTAACTTTTAAATATAAAAAATCCTTATTTATTAAAAATAATAGTGGATTGAAAATACATAGGAAAATTTTTAAAACTTGAAAAAAATATATTTTATCATTTATATTTAAATAAGAGTGTTTTTATCATACCATATAATTAAAATAAGTATTATTAATAATATATTAGTTAATTATATATATTTATTTATTTTATGGAAAGTATAATTTAGTTCCAAAAAATCAATTTATCAAATTCCATCTCAATTTTATTAAGAAAAACTATTCTTAAAACAAAATTGATGGAATAAAAATTTTATTTATACAAAGGGATTACAATTTAAGAAACTAAGGACTTATCACATAATACCTTGTAACACCTATGTATGGCATAAGTGTAAGGTTTGTGATGGTGATAGATTCGTGTGGCGACTCAGCTAACATTTCTTGAGTGGTAATTTCCACTAACTTAAACTTCTCCCATAAATAATTTCGTTCATGATTCACTTATTGAATCTTGTCCTGGGATTGGTCAAGGGAGAACCCCAGTGACACTACCTATTTCCATATTTCTGATAGATGGGTTTCTTACAACACATATCTAATGGTTGAAGCCATAATTTATTCTTTATACATTAATTATTCTTTATTATTTATACTTATAAACACAAATTTTAATCTAAAAAAAATTATTACCAAGGGTATAGTTTCCAATGATCATATTGACCAATGGTCACATTATGGTTGAAACCCTATGGTCAAATTTCCCTTTATACTCACTTCATTGTTAAAGATTTATGGTTTTTTTGTGTATGATATAATATAAAACACATTTTCCTAGGAAACATATATCATTAAAAAAATCCTAAGTCATTACACAAGGTTTATATATTAAATGAACTCTCATAACTTCTTCCAAAGAATATATATCTCTAAAGTAATCAAAAGATTAAATTTGTTCTACTTAATTAATTTTCTTCTTCAGATAAACTCAACTTTCAATCCTCATACTGACCTATCCTTATCCTTCTTCTACTTTAATTTCTTCTTCTGGCAGGTTCACAACATTCCTTTGTCTGGAATCACTTCATCTAATGAACTGAAAAATGTTCATCCTAATTTATTTATCCGATGAACCCACAAATGTTTTTCATCCAATCGATTCAATAACTTTTCACTATTCAATAATTTTACAAGGATAATTCATCTGATGGTTTCAAATAATTCCTCTATATGATAGTCTTATAAATTTAGTCTAATTGACAGGCTCATGAATTTATCCTACTTCTTCAGCTTGGCTCATCATTCAACCCCTTAACTAGGATAACTATTGATATTCCATCAAAGTGATATTTCTACCTCAAACAAACAGATCAAACATCATCCATAATTCTTTGTTTGAACATTACAATATGAATATATCAGTCTAATAGATTCATTGTTCTCTATTTGGCAGGTCATCATGTTTTTTTACCAGAAGAATCCATCAGAAAACTTTATATGATGGATTAAAATTCATTATGTTTTTAACAAATGTACTTCTGAAAACATAAAATCACACGTTTTAGACATTAAAATAAGCTCTCTTATCATCATAAGTAATTCAAAATATTTAAATAATATTTCTTCTTCAAGTGATGAATATATTTCAAATCTTTCAAATATAAGGACACCATTTATTTTCTTATAAAACAACAAGACTTGGGAACTTATTATCTTTTTAAACAAGCTTGAATTCATCATCATTCATAATCAGGAATTCATCATCACAATCACCATTCAACATCCAACCTACATATTCTTCATTAACAGACTTGGATACTTCAACCAAACTTCTAAAAAACTTCTTCTTTACAACTTATTCAATATATTAACATCAATGAAATCTTCCTAATTCAATGAAAAAAATTGATAAAAAATACAACACACACAAAGTTACACAAAACAATGATCTTCACACATTTCTAGAAAAATGTGTTGGGTAAGAAGGTTATTCCAAAATTATAAGCTTGAGACAACTATTTGGAATATTGGAACTTAAAAAGTAAATCTATAGAATTGGTAGGTACTATGATTATAATAGATATTAGTGTATTTGGTTTACAAGAGACCAAATGGGTGAGAGAAAAGACAAAATAATTGGATTACTCTAGTTTTAAACTTTGTTACTCTGGTAAAACTAATACTAAAAATTGTATTGGTATTATAGTGGATAAGACTAAAGTGTCTAACATCATAAAACTAGGGGATAAAATCATAGCTATTAAGATAATTGTTGTAAATGAGACTTTCAACTTAATTAGTGTTTATGTACCTTAAGTAGGTCTATATGTACAACAAAAGTTTACTTTTTGGGTTAATTTAGAAACATTAATTCAAATTTTTCCACAACATGAGAAGATCTTTATAGATAGTGACCTAAATGAGCATATAGAAAAGTATTCTAGATATCACATATATTGCCATGAAGAGTTTGGTTTGAATGTAGTAAATGATGATCTACTGTCATATACTTTGTCTATAATTGTGATTTTGTGGTAGCAAATATGCTCTTTAGAAAATGAGAGGGACAACTTATTACTTATAAAAACAGAGTCACAAGATTCCAAATTGATTATTTCTTGGTAAAAAAGGTTAAATAAATACTTTATCAATGATTAAAAGTTTATACCTATTGAAAGTTTAACCACCCAACACTGTTTATTATTTTTAGAACTTTAAGTTAAAAATTATAAGAGTAACATGAAACATTAATGGAATATGAGAATCATATGGTGGTGCCTAAAAAATAACCTTATAATGGAATTTAAGAATAAACTTTTGAAATAAGTGGATTGGGAAGTTCAAGAAACCATCTAAAGTGTTAAAAATATAGATTATTATATTCTAGGAGTATCAGAAGGATTTTTACAAAAATAAAATAATCATGGATGTGTAATGAGAGTGTTAAAATAAAAGTTAAAGAAAAACAAGTGTTTTTAAAGGTTTACACCTTTGCTGTAATGAAGATACTTGAGATCGATACCATGTTGCTCATGGAGAGGCTAAGAAAACACTTAGTGATGCTAAATATCAAATTTTTGTGAAGATATACCATTTATTTCATAATAATAATTCTAAAATAAAACACCATAGTTTTTCTAGAGGCATATAGTTAAAATACAAAGATTTAGTTCAAGTTAGATGCATTAAAGATGAAAGACATACCCTTTTTAAGTATGAGGAAATTGATAAAATATGGGGATGCTATTTGAATAATCTCTTTAATAAAGATAATATGTTTGAATTATACTTAGATAATCTAAGTATTATTATAGAGTAACTCAATTACAACTACTATAAAAATTATCATCCTTTTGAGGTTAAACATCTATTAAAGGGATGGAAAATAGTAAAGAAGTTGAGCTATATACCATTTGCATTGAAATGTATATTTATTCAAGGGAGTTGGTTATTAATTGAATCACTAGGTTATTTAATGAGATTATGAAATCTATGAAAATTACCAATGAATGGAAGAAGAGTTATCTAGTACCCATGTATAAGAATAAAGGATACATTTTATATTGTGATAATTATAGAGGCATTAATCTTTTGGGTTATACCATGAAACTTTGGAAGAGAGTGTTTGGTCAGAGGATTTGAAAGTAAACTAATGTTTTAGATAATAAACTTGGTTTTATGCCTAGAAATTCAACCATAGAAGCTATTTATTTGATTAGAGGCCTGATGTAGTATTATAAATAAAAGATCAAGATTTTTATATGGTTTTGATTGATTTTGAAATAACATACGATAAAGTTACTTGAGGGGTTTTATAGAAATATTTTGAAAGAAAAATGGATGTGGGTGGTTTAGGTTCTGGGTGTAGTGGAAGAATGAGATGGTTCATGTCCAAAATTTATTTTTTTCATGATTTATGATCAATCCAAGATTTACACTATAATAAATTCCATGATCAACAAAATTTAATCATAAAAAACATACAATGAATATAATGCTGGAACCAAGGACAGGATCATCACATATTATTTATAATTAATTTAATAAATTAAAGAATTAACTCATGAGAATTATTCATTTATTAATGGATCTGAAAAAAATTTATATATTGTATCATCATTGCATTGTAGGAATCGAGAGAATATTCCCTCTAATGGTGATCCATAGGTGTTCCACAATTCTCCTAACACTACTATAGGAATCTCAAGGTTCTATCACACCAGATCCTATTGCTTGCATTGTTCACCTGTTATCTCCTTGAGATTCACTTCCAAATAATTCTACTTTTTCACTCTAGACTGAAGAGTGGGAGGTGGAGGAAGATATCTCTCCATTCTTGGGAGCGTTATTGGAGAAGAGATCTCTTTTAGAAAGGATTCTGAAGATTTGATGTGTACAACAAAACACATGAATTATCTCTTATGAAAAATAATATAATTGGGTTTATATATCACTAGGGTTAGAAATAAATATTTACACAAGTGCCCTTTAATATTTATTTAATCCTTGTGGAACCCCATGTCTATAATAATAATAATATTATTATTATTTCTCGACATGCGCTAAAGTCGTGAATAGAAATTAAATATTATTTATTCAAATAATATTGAATATATATTATTTCTCATTGAACCCATAAACTTGGTCTTTCATTCCTGCATAATATTTATCAGCTATTGAATAATGACTACTTATTTAATAAATAAATATCACTGAATTATTCTTTAATAAATAAATAAATATTACCCTCACCATTTTTTTTATATTTTCAAATAAAATCACTTTAAGGTTAAGTGAGAACCTAAAAAAAGAAATACAAACCCAAAAGGGGGCATAAAAGGACCGAAAAAGGAGCTAAGACCAAGACCAGACCCACCCAAAAATCACCTAAGGTAATGCAGAACAAGCATCACCAATCCCATAACCGCCCTGCATGATGCTCAAGTCACCCATCCCATTGCTGGACCTCAAGAAAATAAAACCAACATCCTCAGATGATGCTGAACCAGAAGCCGAAGAAGAGAATGGAAGAGTAAGGACCACGACAGAAGCTGATAATGGGAGCCCAGAAGAACCAACTACACACCGGAAGAAATCCAGACATCGGTGAGGCACCAAAAACTACCGGAACTTCCAATATGTGTCGGCAACACCCAACCACACTAGAAACTCCACAAAGCAGATAAAACACCCCAAGAAAGTAGTATTCACATTAGTTCCATCAATCAATGTGCTTAGTTTCTCTTTCATTGAATTTTAAGGAAATAAAAATTTACTATAGAAGACTAGGACCATGGATTTATTTAGGCTATATAATCTTCATCAAAGTTCTGAGATATCAACTTACATTAAATAACAAAATGAACAAATCCTTTCTCTCATTATTTATTAATGTAATATTACTTGTGTTGCAAACAACATATCCTACCCTATCACGAACATATGTCATCATAGGTTTCATCAATACATAAAATTACATGACTTATTATACTCATTAATAATAATCTTAAAGTATAAGGATCAATAAACACACCCGCAGATAGGAACACCCAATAACACATATAAACATGGATTTCCTACTGGAGGGTCTTGTTCTCATAATATCCTACACTTGATATTACCAAGGGCGTACTCCATGGTAAGGTGCCTTAATTTCCTATGAGTCTCAAACCCTGATAGCCTGTATCATTTTCCCCTCAAATGAAATCATCCTTCTATAGAAAATATATTCAAGAATACTATTATGGAACTTCTGTGTTCTCATCATAGTGGGGAACTAATATGAACTTTTAGTGTGATAACTACTCTTAGAACATTATCACATACTATGTTAAGTTGAAGAATAATCATGATTTGATAATAAGTTTATTAATATTCTAAAGTATGAATAAAAGTTATCATAAAGTAAATAGATGTTGGTTCTAGGGAACTAACTCCAACAAACCCCCACTTTCACTAGAGCTAACTGCTAACAACCTTCAGTCCACTAGCTCTCACATGATACTCATGATTCTGCTAAGATAAGCCTTTAGTCAAGGGGTTTACCACATTTTCTTATGTGGGAACTCTCCTTACTATATCTTTATCCCTTTGATAAAAATACCTCATGAGTTAATACTTCCAGATTATATTATCTGTTCGTTGGTGTGACCTTGGCTCTTTTGAAAGAGACACCGCTACATTATTATCATAATACAACATGATAGGGTCTTTACTGATAGGTGCCACATCAAGCTCCTAGAAAAATATTCATATCCAAACAACTTCCTTGGATGAATTAAAATTCGATTTATACTTGGAATCTACTATATAATCATCTATAACTAGTTTCTTTGAACTCTTCTAGCTCATAGCTCCGTTGAGATAGAAAAAATATTCTGACTATGACTTCAGATCATTCAAATCTATTTAAAAACTAGCATCAGTATAACACCTAATAACCATATCTTTGTCTCCTCCATACACAAAGAATATATCCTTAGTTATTATTAGATACTTTAGGATAGCCTTAATAGTAGAAAAATCCTATTATCCTTGATCTTCTTGATATATTCCTACCATTACCATCACATATGAAACATCAAGTCTGGTACATAACATGACATACATGATTGATCCTATCGCTGAAGTGTATGATATTATAATCATTCCTCATTTCTCATGTTGTGTCTGAGGACACATTTTCTTAGAAATATGTAAACCATGTGACATAGAAACTAATCCCATCTTGGATTGTTTCATACTAAATCTAATTAGTATTTGGTCAATCTATGTACTTTGACTTAGCCCAAGAAGCCTCTTGGATTTATCACGAATGATATTGATCCCTAGAATATATACTGATTCACCTAAGTCCTTTAGGGAGAAACACTTGCTTAACTAATCCTTTATAGACTATAAGACTATTATTTCATTTCCAATAAGTAATATTTCATCAACATATACTATTATTATAATGACTAAATTATCACTAAACCTCTTGTAAACACATGGTGCACATCCATTATTGATGAAACCAAATTATTTTATAGCTTTAATGAATCGAATTTTCCATGAACTAGAAGATTGATTCAATCCATAAATGGATCTATAGAGTTTTCAAGTATTTTTAGCATCACATGGAGTCACAAACCCTTCTGAATGTGTCATATAGACAAATTATTGATAGTTCCCATTAAGGAAATTGGTTTTCAAGTCCATCTAAAAAATTTCATAGTCATGGTAAGGTACTATAGAAAATAGAATTCTGATGGTTTTAAAAATGGAAACTAGTGAAAATGTTTCATCGTAGTCAATTCCTTAATACTATTTAAACTCTTTAGTCACTATCCTTTCTTTACCGGTATTTAATTTACCTCATATGTCCAATTTTCTCTAAAATACCCATTTTCACCCTATAGGTTTTACATCAACTGACACATCAACCTGAACCCAAACTTGGTTATAGCACATGGAATCCATTACATAATTCATAGATTCATTACATCTTGGAACTTTTGATCTCTCTACTTCCTCTTTATAGGAGAAAGGTTCACCATTTTCAAACAATAACTTTCACCATCTTTAGTGACTAGAAAGCCACATTTCTCTAGTCCCCTTACCTCTCTTGTGCACTCAAACAATACTTATGTTTCAGGAACTACTTCTTCAATGGGGACGTATGAAATCTACTTCTATTCCAACTCTTGAGTATCTTGAGTATCAACTTCATTGAAGTAAATATTTCTCCCACTATCATTTTTAAGGATGTGATCCATCTTAAGAAATACAGTTTGTCTAGTGATAATAACTTTCTTTTATGAGGGGTTGTATATTTAACATCCCTTTGTTTACTTAAGATACCCTATAAAGATACACTTTGTGCCCTGAGGTTCTAGTTTTTTCCTAATAAGTGATTAACAAACACCTCACAACCCCATACATGTGTATACGACAAAACATGTCTCTTTCCACTCTATAACTCGAAGGAAATTCCATTTACTAATTTAGTTGCTACTCAGTTTAATGTATATTATACAGTTTTTAATGAATATCCCCAAAAGGAAAATGGAATATCTACATGACTCATCGTTAATATTACCATGTATAATAAGGTAGGTTTCTTCCATTTACTAACACTATACCAAAATGGTGTGTAAGGTGGAGTGAGTTGATATCGAATCCAAAAATCCCATAGAAATTTGATAAAATATTGGTTAAGATATTCACCAACTTGATCCAATCGAAACTTGTTTATCTTAATTCCAAGTCAATTCTCTAATTAATTATTGAATTATTTGAATTTCTCAAACGAATGAGACTTATACCTCATTAATTAGTCATAACCATATCTACTCAATTCATCAGTAAAAGTTATGGTGCAAGAATACCCACCTCTAGATTTTACTAAAAAAGATCCGCACACATTAGTGTGTACCAATCCTAGAATCTCTATGGCCTTTTCAACCTATCCATTGAATGGAGGTTTGATCATTTTACTTTGTAAACAATTATAAAATCTTTCAAATCATTTTAGACTAGAAGAGTCTAAATAACCATATTGATAGAGCTTTTTCAAACACTTATCTTTTACATGACCAAGATGGTGATTCCATAGTTGGGTGTTATGTGAGTTGTGTGAACATGATTCATTATCAATTTCCAATAATTGGTTTTCATAATTTAATACATAAATATTTTTATTTAAATGTGACTACCATAACATATATTTTATTTATAAAAGAAACAACTTTTATTTTCAAACTTGAAAATAAAACCATATGTATCCAGGCATGATGCACAAATTTTGTTCTTGGTAACCGTTGAAACATAATAAAAATCCTTTAAAACCAAAAATCATTTCCTTTAGTGGCCTTGCTTACCACATGAAAAACATACTACCTCATTTTCCTTACCTTGCCTCTAGATCTTCCTCTTCTTGGAAGGATGGTGCTTAGGATCTTTATACTTGTTATGAGTCTTGGGTCCATTTTACTTGTTCTTTTTTTTTTCTTATTCACCATAAGGACCGTGAGTTTATCATAAACCATGCCCTTATCTACTTGGAGAATCAAAGTAAGAAGTTATAAAAGACTCTTTTAATTATTACTCATATTATAATTAACAATAAAACTGGAGAAGGTATTGGGTAGTGATGAAAGTATGAGATTTGTGTGAAACTCCTCTGAGAATTTATTCTCTAATGTGTCAAATCATTCAATGTGGCCAATAAGCTTGGATACAAGAGGCCCAATTAGCATAGACTCTCTAAGCTTAGTTGTTAACAGAGAATTTGAGATATCATATCTCTCTAGTCTAGACTTCTCTTGATATATATATCTTGAAGGTGAGACATCATTCTATACATATCCATGTCCTCATGTTTCTTTAAAATATATTTGGCCATGGATGATAGAATGAAACTAAACATCCATGGAATCATTTAAATGTTTATCATAGATAATTAGCTCTTTATCACTAGCCTCATTACTAGGTGAATCAAGAATAGGTTCTTTCAGCATATAAAATTTCCTTTCATGGTGAAGGATAATGCATAATCACTTTTTTCACTCTCATAAATTTGTGTTGATGAGAGGGTTATCCTTATAAATTATGGATCACAGTGATACGTTTGAAGTCATTTTATTACTATTTCTACAAATAAGATGTGAAGAATTTTATTATTTTTTCGGATAAAATCTAGACAAATAAATAAATATTATATGTATTAATATCCCACTATTTTATCAAAACATGAAAACCCTCACAATTAGCTTCGAAATATCCCGTTTCTTAGATATTCTATTGGAAAAGATCCACATTTCCCTTTTCATTCCCTCGACATTGGTTAGTAAAACAACTTGAATGGTTTTAGGTTGGAATTACAAATTCCTTACAATTCTTTGATCTGTTGAGTGGACTCCCCAATATTGAAATCCTTATATTGGGTTTCCTCAACCCTTACCTCTTAGTTACACCAAGACCTTCTTTGGTATTCAACCCCTGATTTGAACTAAGTCAATTCAACCCAAAATATCATGTTAGAATTCCCCAATAATTGAAGGCACCCCAACATTGTTTAGTCAAACACTTTGAACTATGATTTGATTTCAACTGAAGTAGTGGAGGTCTAAATTGACATAATATATATAATTGAGGGATTTTATCTCTTATGTGTAAATTTTAAATTATTATCTTTATTACATGCTTGTTAATATTAAGTGTATTTACTCAAGTGATTAACCATGTCTAAGATAATATTTATGCATAGGACAATTTATTTTAATTCTATCTTATATGATTGTTAATTCATTAATTCATGTGATTGTGAAAAACATCCATAATAAAATAACCATGCAGCTTGAAAAAAATAAAATAATAAAGTGGTATGATTATCATCTTTTATTAATGGTCAGTTTATCTAGTGGAAGTTAAACTTACCATCAACCTAAGGAAAAACTCCTTGAACTAATTAAGGTTCGTGTTGCATATTTCTACCTATCCAGCTATGTATCTCTCTTGGATTGGTTTTTTCTCGTCTCCAAACTTGAACTACCTCCATTATCTTGGGAGCTCCATCCATTACATATTATTTTATTCACATGAAAGTGATAGGATGGGGTTTACATTAACGAAACCATGGGCACATAGACCCTTACATAATAATATGAGAAATGACACACAAACCAATTATTTAATTTAATAATAAATTAAATGAAACCAATCACATACAAAGGTTTTGGTCTAAGATCATGATCATCCCTTAGCATGCAACAAATTACACATTTAATAAAACTAGTATTCAATTATTAATCATTTTTATTTATGATAAATCACACTCAAATAAATTTATTATATTCTTTAATTAATAAATTCTTTTAATTAATTATCATCCAAATTTTCTTGATATTCTAATCCATAATAATTTTAAAAAAATTAAATAAATTTATTTAAAATTAATTACGTACTTATATGTACCTTAGAGGCAACATGGTGAGTACGTGCCTGGATCTAAAAAACATGTATTATACTCATATACTATTTACTCTTGTGAAATGTGGAATACATGAATTATCACATACTTTCATGATGTGTATTATCAATTTAATTATTATATGGATTACATGATTTTTCTATCATGTGTTATGATTCAATGCATGTAGATTAATAACTATAGAATGAATCAAACATGATATGTAGATCCAAAAATTACACTAATATTAATTAAACACACATATATATATATATATATATATAAACCCATCACATGATGAGTCTAATCAACTTAATGACCACAGGAAAGAACATATTGATAAGGTTTACACAGTATAATAAATTAATTATAATTATGTGCAATTTATTATAAGTACACGTTGTGTACAATAATGCTACACGATGTTTAATTTTTCTCACTGTCTATCCAAGGCACACTCCTAGGGACTTAGTGTGTAAACTGTGCCATACAAATTATTAGAGTACACGACATGTACATGGGCTACATGATGTGTGGTCTCCGAGTTACATGGTCACCTATTAGATAGGCTTTGTAAAACGATATATGGTATGCCTGTTACTAAGGACTACACACCCTGTATAGAAGTTACACAGTGTGTATTTTGGATGGCTGTTCTCCAAGATGGCTTAGTCAACATGCAATGTATAATTAAATTCACTACATGTAATAAATTCACACTCCTTGAATTAATTATGAATTAATTCTTGGTGCATTGAACACTTATACATGACGTGTACCTTCAGGTTACACAACATGTACTCTTGTGTTATCCAGAAAGATTCCTTGGCACCTCTAGATGAGATATTTGATTTTATTTCATGCATAAAATTAATAGATTTTATTTTATTTAAGAGAAACGAAAGAGAAAGAAACAGATCTCACAATTTGGATTAAATAATGATTAAACTTGAATTAAAAAACTAAATAAAAAATTCATAAATCAATCAAAAATCTTTAAATAATTATAAATAATTATGTGACCACTCTGATACCACTTGTAGGTTCCAGGCACAGTAGAAACATGTGAGAGTCATACCCAACTTTTATTTTTTTCATGATTGATGATCAATATGATATTTACATTATGATAAACACTAATCAATAAAATTGAATCAATGAAAACAGACTAGATATATATTTCTGTAACCAAGCATTTTATCATCACATATTATTTATAATTAATTTAATCAATTAACGAATTTTTACTTAATTGATTGATATGAAAATAGATCTACATTGTACCATCATTGCATTATAGGAATCAGGAGAATATTCCCTCTAGCGGTGATCCACACATGTTCCAGAATATCTAAATGTAACTATAGGAATATCTGGGTATTAGCATGAAAAATCATATTTCTTGCATCATTCTCCTTTGACCACCTCGAGAATCGATTCCAAAATGTTCTCTTTTATCTCTCTATTATTGAGAGTGGGATGTGGAGGAATATCACTCTCCATTATTGGGAGAGTTCTAGGAGAAGGGATATCTCTAGGGATTTGAGATGATTCTCTAGATTCCTTGCACATAATAAAACAAATTAGTTTGATTTTATTAAAAATAATATAATTCGGTTTATATATCACTAGGGTTAGAAATAAATATTTTTAAAAGTTCCCTCTAATATTTATTTAATCCCAGTGGAACCCCATGTCTATAATAATAATAATAATAATAATAATAATAAATCTCAAAATGCGCTAAACTCATGAATTAAAATTAAATATTATTTATTTAAATAATATTTAATATATATTAATTCTCACTGAACCTATAAACATGGTCCATCATTCCTCTAAAATATTTATCTGGTCTTGAATAATAACTATTTATAGAATAAATAAATATCACTTCATTATTCTCCAATAAATAAATAAATATTATATTCACTAAATAGAAAATAAATATTTATTAAATATTTGATAAAAAAACATGAATAATTATTAAACCACATAGGAAAAAAATATTTATTATAAATTTTAAATAATAAATAATAATATATTATTTAACTGAGATTCTAGATACACTTAGTGTGTGATCATCTATGCCTCTTTCTAAGTGGCATTAGACAAAGCTAACTAAAGTCCAAGGTTGGAGTCTAAAAACATGCCAAGGAACCCATCGATAAAGAAGTTAATGAAAAAATGAAAAATACCTCATATTAATGTTTACTATGTAATATAATCCATTTATAATGACATCTCTAATCAAGAAGGTTTCATGTTGGTTCCATCAATCTACGTGTTTAATTTATCTTTTTTTTACATTATAAAAATCCAACTTTCCTATAGAACACCATGAAAATGGATTTATTTAGTCTATATAATTTCCATAAAAGGGTTTGAGATATCAAATTTTTATTAAATAATAGAAGAGATAAATCCTTTCTCACATTATTCATTAATGCAATATTACTCATGACACACCCAACACATCCTACCTCACCATGAACATATGTTGTCATGGTTTTCATCAATACATACCGGTACATGAATTATAATACTCATTAATAATAATAAAGTCTGAGGATCAATAAAAAAATCTTCATATAAAAACTCCCAATGACACATATAAATGTGAATTTTCTACTGGTGGGTCTCATTCTCATAATATCCCATACTGGATATTACCAAGGGTATACACCATGAGAAGGTTCATTAAATTTCTATGAGTGTACACCTATGATAGTCTGTATCATTTTTGTCCCTCAAATGATATCATCTAGCTATGTAATAGATATTAAATAATACTATAATGGAACTTTTGGGTTCTCATCTTAGTGGGGACTTTCTATGACCTTTTAGTGTGGCGAATACTCTGAGGAAATTATCATATACTATGTTACATAGAAGAAAAATAATGATGTGATAATAATTTTATTAATGTTGAAAACTATGAGTACATGTTATCATAAATTACACAAAAGTTGGTTCTAGGGCCCCAACTCCAATATGTGGCATATATCAAACTCATCCAAGACATGTATGGGGAGTTGGACTTGAGTTAGAACTCTAGTATGTTACAATACAAACTTTCTCATCTCAAAAGGGATGATTCAAGGTTCAGATTGAAGTCCATAATTTTTTTTTATTTTGTCTTAGATGAAATTTCAAAGATTATTCAAGATGGGATACTTAATTTCATGTTTTTTTTCAGATGATATAGTTCTCATTGAAGAATATAAAGAGACTATCAATTTAAAGTTAGAGCTTTGAAGAGAGACTTTAGAATAGAATAGTTTTCATTTTAATAGGGACAAAAAATTATACAGAGTGTCATTTTAGAAAAATATTGTTTACTAATGATATGGATGCGAGATTGTGAGACCACATTTTTTAAAAATTTGATCATTTTCGATATTTATGCTCATTTTTGGTCTTTGATTGAGATATTAATGAAAATTTTTCCATAGGATTCAAACTAGATGGATCAAATTGAAAAAAATATTATGAGGTGTTTTTTGATCTCAAAATTCTTTTAAAATTGAAGGGTAGATTTTATAGGTCTGTTATTAGACCAACTATTCTATATGGTAGGGAGTGTTGACCTTTGATGGGAAATATTGAATAAAAAACTAGGGTTTCATAAATGAAAATGTGATAAACTAAGATGAATAATATTATAGATGATTTGATTTGAAATAAAATTAGAGTGATTTTGATTGATAATAAAATTATTGAGACTAGATTAAGATGGTCTAGAAATGTTAGAAGAAGACCCAGAGATGAACCTGTTAATATGACAAGCTTAATGAAAAATTTACTTATTAAAAGAGGTATATGTTGACCTAAATAGACCCTTAAATAAATGATTCATTATGATCTTGTTACAACTAGTTTTAATGAAAATATGGCATTCAATATTAATTAATGACATTTGAGCCATATATCCAAACCTATTTAATCAAAATTAAGTCTTGTTTGTTGTTATTATTATTCTATCAAATAATTTTCATGGAATCTTGAAAATTTATGGGAGTTTGTATCATTTTTAATTTATAATATTTAAATTTTTTACATGATTTTTTATGCTACTTTTTATATTTTTGTAGTAATGGTGAATGAATCTAAGTATTTTTTATTTGATAAGTAATTTGTTATGATTTCTCTTTCTTTACCATTACGATGTTGTCATCCTCATCCGTGCATTGATAATACATGTCTTTTTGTTATACCATTATCAATTGATTGGCTACTGTAACAAAATTTTAAATATTTAATTTAAATTATTGATAACATTGAACAAATTTTGACATCAAATCAACTATTTAGTATAATATCATTGATAATATTTGAAAATGCGTGAATAATGTTGGAGTTGTTTTTGATTTTTTTATAAATGGTGTTGGGAATGATCCATCTAATTAGCTATGTTTTTTTTTTCTATTGACAATCTCTTCTTAGGTTTATCTACCTAACATATAACAATAAAAAAAATCCAATATCAATAATTAAAAAATGAGAAAAAAATAAATTAATAAAAAATAAGTAATTTTTAAAGTAACTTAACATTACAATTTGTTAGTGTATATTTGTTTTTTGTGTGTTTTATGGATTTTATTTTTGATAAAAATAATAATATTATTGTTAATATTGAATGAAATTAAATTTATGCTTGTATTTTAGTTGAGTTTTTGTTTTTAACCATAGGATTGTTATTATTTTTTTTGGTAAACTATTTTTTTTGTATTCGGTTTCTTTTTTTGATTATACCCAATTTTATAAATACTATTCATATGTCAATAATTTTTTTGTTTCAAAAATATAAATAATTATGAGTCTATTTTTTATGTCTAATTATTTTGTGTGTGTTTGTGTTCTTATAAAAAAACTTCTTTTATATAAAAAATTTCATGTATTGTTTACAACATTCTAAAATTGTGTTCATGTGGATATAATTTTTCTACCAAAAACAAGGGCCTTGTTAAAAGGATTTTAGTATGGAAATCCAAAACCCAACCCAATTTCTTTTTTGATTATACATATTATTCAATTGGATTGGGGATGATTCCTCACATTCATAAATTAAAACATATGCTATGAGGCCCCCATTTACTCCCCTTAATAAAATACAACTGAGCTTCCTTATCTTAGGAGACTATGGACCAAATTTAAATGGAAATGCTGGTAAGATAATTTTTTTGATTCTTTGTATAACCACACATACTTCAAAGAGTGATTCATGTAAGATGATAGTTACAAATTTTTGATTCTTTATATAAGTATTGTAATAAATTATTTTTTTGACTAAGATATTTTTATATCCTATATCTTCGAGTTTATATCAATGTGAATCAATAAGTGCTCAAATATATTGATATATTTTAAGGATAAGGTGAAGAGAGGGAATTAGGAACCATATGTTGGTGCCCCAGTGATTCTATAATGAGTCTAGATGGGGGTTCTTCTGGCCCAATTGCATGATTTGTTTGTACACTGGTTGAGTGATTCGATGATGGTGATCTTGTATGTTTTAATTATTTCAAATATTATTTAATATTTCACATGTATCATAATTTAATACATCGAATGTAATATGATTATGATAGTCAATAATGTAATGAATTGATATAGGGAACATGACATTGAATTTATACTCAACATGTGTCATAAATTCCAGATGATGTATGTTTAAAATTTATTTTTTATTCATTGGTTAGTGACGACTTCCTTTATTGAGGGATGTCAAAAGTAGAATTTAAAACCCCTTATATACATAAGAAAGCTAACTATGTGTTTTTATTTCAAAGAGAAAAATCCTGAGTACTCATTATTCATGCAATTATGTTTGTTTTTGTGTGTTTTCTATGTTTTTGAAAGTAGAACAGAAATGAGTCGATAAATGAAAATAATAAATAAAAAATGAAAACAAACTCATAATAAAATGCAAGAATGGAAACACCTTTAGATTCAAACTTAAAGATCCTTCATTGTATCACTACTTTGATTCCCTAATCCTATTGTAAGTGGGTGTCCTAGACCTAACTCATATATGAACTTTTATTAACATTACATGTATATAGTTTTATATATACAAGTGTTTAACTTATAATAATAATGTTGATACTTACACATATACTATATTTATGGTAATTTCTTTATATTACATGTAGTGTCAAAAGGATAAAGTACTTCCAAGGTTATAATTAGAACCTAGAGATACCATGACAACAATATTAAACGTATGTCCTATGGTATAGATAAATCATGCCGATAAGGAAAAAATGATGTGAAACCATCAGGCATTGTGGGCTCATAAGCATTGAGACTTCTCATGAAATTTTCACTTGGTGATCTTGAGTAGATGAGATCATGAGGTCTGACCTATCAATTGGAACACCAAATGTTTCAGTTTTAATTGATAGTTACTATCTATAAACATGTGTAATAGTTTGTTGACATGAGATTATTATCATTGCATACTATTTGATTATGTACTTTGATGAAAGACAAAAACTATGAAATTGATATCGTAGTAAGGTATCTTGCGTTGGGTGTGTCATTATTGGTATGACATTAATTGAATAATCAAGATAGAATTTTTTTCTTTCGAAAGGAAGTGATATCTCAGACCTAGTTGATTGGGATGGTAACACCTTCATGAAATCCATGGCCATGGTAGAAGAAGGAAAGTCCGTCCAGTTAGGCCAATGAATAATAAAACAAGAATGGATGATGAAATAATGTGTGCATCCCACTTTATGAGATATCATATGATAAAAATATTATATTTCATGACCTATATTTATATTAAAGGTTATCGTTGCTATGATGTTTCCTTATCTACCTAGGGGTATTGATGGGTTTCTAGTCTCTGCTTTTATTCTATGAATAATATTTAGTGATATCAAGATAAGGGTGTAGAGGGGAACACACTTAGCATATTTAAGAGTCTGCCCTAGTCTAATTAAAAAGACATGGTGGGTCCCACCATGAGGTTCGATACATGTTCTTAAATAAATGATCACCATGGAATAAATAAATTCATTATAATTTGAGAATATAATAATTATATTTGAATTTATTCATTAAAAGTATTCATGAGGTATTAAGTGAATACATGAAAAAATATTATATGAATGAATATTATTTTAATATTCACAGTTTGTTTAATATTAGTGAGAATAATGATTCGAGTTAATGACTCACCATTATCACATAATATATCTTTTACATATTAAAAGTAAGTGATAAAATTATTAATGATGTTTATGAAACTATTAGTTGGTCATAATGTGTAATTTATAACTTATTTAGTGGGTTTTATTAATATGGGGGATGGATAACCATTTTGGCGTGTTTAACCATAATTATATAAGAAAGAGGGAGCTTATTTTCAAGGAACTATTCATCCACTCGAATTTGAGAGCTCATATCTCCTTCTTCCCACATCTTAGTGAGACAAATCCCTATTCCAAGTGTCCGATCATTGATCCCCTTCATGGATTTAAGGAACGAGGTCATGGTGATCATTGAGATATTGTATATTTTTTTGGACCTCTGGGATAACACCCGAATTCTGACAATCAGAATTCTTAATTACTCTTGAAGCATGTGTATATGATCTATAGGGATTCGACCTCGGATCCTTCGAGCAACTTTCACCACTGATGTGCTATTTATGAATATGAAATCAACCCAAAAAAGGTAGTCCTCCATTTTAATTTTGGTGCTAAAATAAATTCACATGACATCCTCAGACCTTTATCATAACTTAGATTGTTAGAGATGAAAAAGTTTCATCAATCCAGTGATAAAAATATCAAATCCCTAACCCATCCACTTCCTTTGTGTGCTTCTATACCAAAAATTGGTATCATATATATCACATGAATATTATAATCTAAGAAAAAAATTAATATTTACTTGAATTTAAGTAAAGGGAATAATTTGGGTCCCAACATAAAAGATCACACATCAATCCAATTTTGGATGGCCAAGTTATGGCCATCTAAAAATTTAATTCGAATCGAAACATGTGTATAAAATTGAAAAAAATATTTTTATATATTGGATAATTTTTACCAATTTATGGTTTTTGGTGGAGTTTTTGGTGACATCTCATTTTCTAGCTAGGACCTGGTTGGATTCTAGTCACTGGAATAGTATCATCCGGTTGACATTAATTCCATATGCCTGTGGAACTATAAAAAAACCTTTATCAAATTGACTCGGTTGGAAACTACTTAAAAAACAACCTTTCTTGTCGGTAGCCCCCCTACCACCTCCATCGGCCCTCGCAGTGTCTGCCACCACCTCCCCTACTAGAATCTCCACTTAGCTGCTTCCCTACCGTGTTTCCTTGACCAAACACTTTCTCAGTCCCCTGCTACCATTGCTACAATCAGCCTCCCCGAAGCCACCTCCCTTCTTAGGTGGAAAACCCCTCTTGCACTGATCCTCCTAGCAAGTCTTGACCTCCCCACCATTTTGGGATCCTATGCACCACCCTCTCCTTAAACTGGCCATGAAAAAACATGACCTCCTACCATCTCAAACACAACGCTTCCGCAGTCTGCCCCCTATGAGGACCCCTTCCGATCTACTAAACGGTGACCTTCTGTCATTCTAGCTACCTATGGCCATGTTGGTTCCTGCCTGAGCCAAAACATTCCTGAGTAGGTTCTTCTCAACCTGCAACGATCTTGGGTAGGTCTATACCGACCCCTAATCATTCAGGGTAAGTTTTCCCAACTCGATCGACCTCCATCTTAGCCTGAGGAAATTTTTAAATATTACAAAATTTAATTTAATTTTACTTAATTAAATAAAATTTAATATTAAAAAATTAATATATATTTTTGGAATAAAATTAAGTTACTTTCACACCAAACAAAATAGAATCACTTGAAATCAATTAATTAAATTAATTAATTTAATTTTCCTAGACTCGAATTTATCTCAAAGTAATTTTATTACACATTTATTTTATCTACCGACTAGTCTTGAACATTAACCAAAAATTATTTCTCTAATTTTATATTTATTTAGTTAATTATTACAAATAATTATGATGATTTTAATATTTAATTTATTGTTGATGGTCTGTGCATCATCTTTCTTCGTTCAATATGTATAAGGGTTTTCACATTCATCAATATTATTCGGTATGTTTTTTGCACTTCCCAAGACCCCATGGCTTGCGTGTGATTATTTATGTATTATGATGATGAAACTATTATACATGGACCATGTTAACATGAGGCGATATCCTAGATAAGATGTGAAAACATTGTACCAGATTTTGAGTTGCGATACGAGTCAAGACCCAAAATAGATATTATACATGTAAGGTCAAGGTTGATCCATTGAGTTTAAATAGGTCAACCAATACCAGATTCTCAAGATCATTCAGGTAGTTTATTTAATTTATGAATTATTTATTATTTTATGAATTTATATGTTTGCATGAAAACATTAAATAATAAAAAAAATAATGAATAAAGAAGCGATGATTTTTTTTCTATTAATGCATTATTCATTTGTGGGAATGATCACATAGTATGAAAATATTTAATAAGAAAACGATTACATTCATTGAGAAATAATAAAAACCCACAAAGTAATATTAAGTCTTAATTCCTTCTGTCACTTAAATTTGAATAACATCAGGTGTACGAGGTGCTTATTAGACCTAGTGGAGGGTGCCTCCTACTATCAGGGAGTTTTGATAAGAGTAATGGATCAAATAAACGTTCTATAGTATCTGATATTTAAAGGAACAATACACTTTACAACAGAGAGGGAAATATGTACCATATGTTGGTGACTAAGTGATTCTACAACGAGTGTTGATGGGGGTTCTTCCTACCCAGTTGCATGATTTGGTTGCACACTGGTTGAGTGATTCTATGATGATGATCTTGTATGTTTTAATTATTTCAACGATTATTTAATATTTCATATTTATAATCAGAAGACTCAGGAGCAAGCAAAGCCCACTCCCAGAAAAATTTTATTAATAAAAAACTAAAGACATCAACAGGAAATAAACATGGAATCAACAAAAATGCATGTACACATCACCACACGCATCAGAAACAACCAAGCCACAACAGAAGGTTAGAGTAACAAAGGATCATAAAGAACAAGAATCCTCAATATCATGCTTGGACAAAGCATCAAAAACTTTATTTGACTCCCTATAAACATGAGTGAAAACCAAACAAACCTTCTCCACAATCTGAAGACAATCATCCCAGGAAGAAAGCATCCTCCAAGGGACATTCCTTGAGTGATTTCTTAGAATGTCAACTGCAAAAAGAGAATCAGACTCCATCCATATATTCATCCATCCATGAAAAGAGGTATATCGAATAGCCTTAATCATAGCCCATAATTTCACCTCAATCGGCAAGCCATTCCCTAAAAATTGGAAGAAACAACCTTTAACAAAGCCCCTGTAAGTGTGAAAAACACCCCCAAAACCTGAAGGCCCTGGTGCACCTGAAGCTACTCCATCTACATTAACTTATAGGCACCAAGAGATCGGAGGAATCCACTGGATATGTTTCAGCATAATCGGTTTCTTACATATACCAGGAACACCCAAAGATCATAAAACAACCAGATCTAAAACATCATTCTGCATGAATCCAATTCGAGCACGCATAACAGAAAACACACCAATATGAAGCTCCCGAATAGCAACAAAAATCGGTGAAACTCGGTTCTCAAAGAAAATAGCATCCCGTTCCCTTCAGATAAAAGAAATCAACATAGAGACTGCAGAGAAAATTAGAGGCTTCACCTGAGAACTGCAATCAGCACAATGGAAAGAATCCATAAGCTGTCCAAAACTCCCCAGATTCAGATGACATCAAAAAATCCCCTGAAAATAATCCCATAAACCAGATGAAGAGCAAAAGGAAATAAATAAGTGATCAACAGTCTCATCAATAGAAAGAAAATGAAAGCAAACAGGTGCAAGAGAAAATCCAGCTTTCTGTATCATCCGCTGTAAAGGAAGTTGACCCTTCAAAATCCTCCACAAAAGAAAATAATGCGCCAGTGGAATAAAAGCAAAATGAAACACCAGTATCCAAGAAGGAAACACCAGGGTAACATCACACATGGATCTATAATCTTCATTAGTGCTAAAAGATCCAGTAAGACTGGGCAACCAAACCAAAGTATCCATCGCAGAATAGTGATAGCGTCCCAACTCCCTTTATAGAGGATCAGAAAGAAACCCCTAATCCATAGTATTTTTCTGAAATTCAGTAATAGATAGGTCCTTCAATGTAGAAGGAATCACAGTATCATCAGCAATGGCACATGATAACCAAACAGTCTTCCAGCAATTCAAAGAGTAACTTCGACAAACCACCCATTTAGAGGATTGTGAAAGACTTCAATAAGCATGCTTAACTTAGGGCCATATCAAAGAAGATACATAAAGAGAGTAACCATTTGATAGCTTGGATCCCACTCTTACTCAGAAATTCCAACGAGAAATCACCAGAAGTCAAAAGGGACCAGGTAAACTTTTTAATGAGAGATTCATTAAAGAGCTTAAGGTCATTGATCCCCATGCCACCCATCTAAACATGCCGAATGTAATCACTCCAAGAAACCGTAACAAGCTTCATTTCATGTATCGAACCAGTCCAGATAAAATTCCACATCTTCCTTTATAAATCCTTAAGAAGAGATCTAGGCCATTTGTATAAAGAAAAAGTATAGACACACATTGAAGTGATTACAGAATTAACAAGACAAACACGCCCTGCCTGAGACATAGATTTACCCTTCGAGGTAGTCATCTGATTAAGCATTTTGGGATAAATATTTTCTAAATGAAATCTTCTCACAGCACCCTAAAAAAGAGGATCCCCAAGATAATTAAAGGGTAGATTTCCCCTCTTGACCCAAAGCTTCCGGGTAACTCTGTTCTACTTTGAAGCAATAACCCCTTCTCCAAAAAACACCGAGGATTTCTCCCAACTAATAACCTGACCAAAAACATCCTCATAATTCTCAAAGTTTTCCTTGATATAACGGATTGTAGACCTATCAGCTTTCCCAAACAAAATAATATCATCCACATAAAAGAGATGCGAAGGAGCAAAAAGACTTCTGCCAACAGTCATTTGCCGATACAATCCAGCCTGAAAAAGATCTGAAAGGAATATACTCAAATAATCCTCAGCAATAGAAAAAAGAAGGACAGATAAAGGATCACCTTATCTCACTCCCCTGGATCATTTAAAGAAGCCTCGAGGAGAGCCATTCATAAGGACAGATAGCATAGAGCTATGAATAATGCAGCTAATCAAAGAAATGAAACCATTGGAAAACCCATACATTCTTAACACTGCAAAAATGAAACTCCATTTAATCATATCAAAGGCCTTTAAAATGTCAACTTTCAGAACCATATTCCTAGAATTCTCCTTTCTCCTCATAACATTAACACATTTAGACACCGTGTATAAACAATTCTAAATGTTCCTTCCAGGCACAAACCCAAATTGATTTGTGGAAATAAAATTCTTAGCAATACTTCCAAATCTATTTACCAAGACATTGATGATAACTTTTGGAATAGTATTCCCAATAGCCACGGGCCTGAAATCCCAAATATCAAGGGAATTTTTATTCTTTGGAATCAATGCAATGAAGCAAGCATTGGAACCAAAAGGAAAATAAGAATGATAAAAGAAATCTCGAACAAAATTCACAAACTCAATGTGGATAATATCCCAATAAGTCATGAAAAACCTATTAGAAAAACCATCTGGACCTAAGACACTATCAGTATTCATAGAGAAAACCGCCTTCCTGATTTTCTCCTCCGAGGGTATACTAGTAAATATATCATTCTGAGAATCCCCAACCGAGGGAGAAATATTCCTGAAAATTTTATGAGTGCTATCATGACCTGAGTCAGTGTAAATCTTTTCAAAATAACTACAAGCAGCAACAAAGATGTTATTTTCAGAACTGAAAAGAACTCCATCAATCATAAGGTAATTCATACTACATTTCCCCTTCTTCTCCCTGTGCATGAAATGAAAGAGTCTGGTATTTCTATCACTCTCCTTCATCCACCTGACATTATATTGGTTATGAGAAAGACTCTCCTTTAAGGCCAAGAGCTCATTAAATTTATAAAGAGAAAGAAATTCATCCCTAGAGATCACATCCTGACCCTCATTAATCCTTTGAAAATGCAAAAGATTATCCTCAACAATTTGAATATCATGATCAAGGCATGAGAATGATTTTTTACTCCACTCCTTGAGCTTTTATTTCATAGACTTTAGCTTCATAACCATAATATAAAAGGGACTTCTAATAATAGTGATTTCCCAAGCTTCAATAACAACATGTCTACAACCTTGAATAGATAGCCAAGAATTATTAAACCTAAAAGGTAGGGGAGAAGATCTAAATATGTGGAGACTTAAATCCAATAAAAGAGGATTGTGATCAGAATTAGCCCTTGGAAGAGTTATACCAGAAAGAGAAAAATCCTGAGTTCCCCCATCCACATGAAAAAAGAAACTGTCAATCTTGCTGGCTTGTAACCCATTTAAAGTGTATCATCTCTATGTAAACTTAACACCCAAAAAAGGAAAATAAATCAGACTACATGCATCAATGCAGACAGAAAACTCACTAGCAGCCAACCTATTGAAATAAGTGCCTGTCTTATCCTCAGGCCGGAGTACCGAATTGAAGTCACCAATAATAACCCAACTTTGCCTCATTTGAAGAGCTATGCTTTCCAATGATGACCACAAGGCACACATCCCAGTATACTGATTAAGAGAATAAACAAAAGAAAAATCCATACCATGACCACTTATGTCAACAGAGAGAGTAATCAATTGCCGATCAGAAAAAGAAGAAATCAAGGAGACACTATCATGTTTAAAAACCCAAAGAGTCTCTGAGGAAGCCTGACCAACATTATGGGAAACTAGAGAGTACCCAAGTGTTGACCACTTAAAGGATTTCCATTTGTATAAAGACATATGAGGATTAGCAATTAAAAAAAGGATAGGTTTATTGGCCATAATGAAATGCCTAAGGGTTGTGACCGTGGGAGAATTCCCAAGCCCCTGGAAATTACAAAAGAAAACCTTCATGAGGAAGAGGACCTAGACCTAGTATTAGGCCTTCCATCCCGAAGCAATTGCATTGACTTCACCTACCTCTGAACCTTGTTCTTCTTCCCTTTACTATCTGAAGAAGAAAAAACTGGAACAACTAATGATCCAGTGATAGTGTTTGAGCCTTCCAAAGGTAGAGGATGCCCCTCACTGGCACTGTCCTCCTTATCATCAGATCAAAAAACACCACTCAAAGGGGTAAATTTATTCAATGAGGTAACTGGTTCCTGACTAGTCTATAACAATGGATTCTTTGCAGTCTTGGACAATGGGACCTTCGAGAAGGATCCAGGTACACTTTTTTTTGCTACTCTTATCACCCTTAGGAACCAAGTCCTTTACAGATTCTGACCCATCAGACCCAGAAAAATGCTGAACCTACCCCTATGAAGTTCCAGTAGGAAGAGCAGCATTATCTTGACTAGATGTAATACCAGATTCCATATCCAGATTCTTCGACATATCCACATTAGGTGATTTAATAGGGTTAACAACATTCAGTGGATCTTACACTGCAATCACAACAAAAGGTTCATATTGCACCTGCAATGAGGACTGAGTATCATTTCCCTGCACTGCAATCTGAACAGAAGGTTTATTCTAAACCTGCAAGGGAGCCTGATGAGCAGTTACCTACACTGTATCAGTAGAAGGTATATTCTGCACCTGCAACTCGTGAGAGACAATACCCTGAATAGAGGCACAAGGGATATCCAAAGGAACTGTAGGAGTGATAACTGGCTGGACCTGCACTACAACCCGAGGCCCAGATGCAGAATCACTAATCTGTGCATCAACCCAAGAGATATCCATATGCCCTGGATCAGTGAGTTTAACCTGAGCCTAAACTCAAGGTGACACTGACTCCGTCTGAACATCAGCCTGGACATTCCCAGTTCCAGACTTGTCTTGTATAGACACTTGTAAAGAACCCTAAGAATTAGACTCAACAATAGGGGAAGGGATCACAATAGGTTCTTGCACTGGGTACTTAAGAACAGAATCAATAACAGGAGTAGAACCCTCTCCATCAACCTGCTCAAAGTTAGGATTACAAGGCACGGCAACATCATGGGACTTCACCTTCACAGTGCCCTTTCTGCAGAAATCATCGGAGTGACCCTTCATCTTGCATAGGCTACAGACCTTATTCCTATTGCCCTCGAAATACATGTGACCAAAGAAGTGACAATTGAGACAGAACCTCATCCGCCTCTCATACTGAATCTCAATATTGAAACTATCATCCATGGTTGTAAGCACAACATCCTCCACCAACATCGAATCCATATCAACTTCCACCAGAACCCTCACAAAGTGCCCAAATTTAGGATCCTCGGTGTGCTCATCCATCTAAATAGGATTTCCAACAGAAGAAGCAATATCCCAAATAATTCTGGGATGCCAATATAACCAATTCAGCTTTCTCATTCGAATCAAGACTTGAGTATGTGTATCCTTGACATTCTCAGGGTCAAAATTTCTATTCCACTCCTGAATGCAAAGAACTCCAGGATTTAAAGTCAAAGATCCAAGACTCCATGCTCGGTGCTTTGCTTCCTCAGATTGAAACAGAACATGATAATAGCCGCAACCCATCGAAATCATCTGCCATTCATCAAACCCCCAGATATGCAAGATGCACTGATAAAGATTGTTAAATTTCCACAGAGACCCTCCCTTCGGAAGAATAACCCGAGCAGTAATCGAGAATTGACAGAGGTTGACTCGCTTCTCAACAGAAACCTGATCTTCAACAACATGAGCAATATGCCCCTTTTTGATGATCCTTCCAGGCGGAGGACAGTCAAATTCAGGAAATTTACCAACTGATTTCAATACATCCAAAAATTTCCTTAAGCCTGTCCCTTTAGAACCAGAATAAACCGCGATCTACTTTGAAGGCACGCGTCGAAACATCTCCGTATGACTAACATAGTCAAACTTCTTGCAAATCGACGAAGAATTAATAGGAAAAGAATCATGTCATGAGGACATAGAGATACCATGAAAGTAATCTTAAAATTATGTCCTATGGTCCAGATACATCATGCTGACAAGAAAAAAATGATGTGCAACCATCAGACACTAAGTGATCATAAGAATTGAGACTTATTCTAATGAAATTTTCACTTGGTGATTTTTTGTAGATAAGATCATGAGGACTTTACTACCAATAGGAACACCACATGGTTTAGGTTTCTTTGATAGTTTTTATTTTCAAACATGTGTAATAGTCTATTGAATAGAGATTATTATATGTTTGTACTATTTGATTATGTAATTTGATGCAAGATGAAAACTATGAGATTGATATCGTAGAGAGGTAGCTTGAGTTGGGCGTCTCATTATTGGTATGATATTAATTTAACAATCAAGATAGAATTTGTTACTTCTGAATGGAAGTGATATATCAGACCTAGTTTATCAGGATGGTATCACATTCATAAAAATCCATGACTATAGTAGATGAAGGTATGTCCTTCTAGTTAGGTTAATGAATAATAAAATAGAAATGGATGATGACATAATGTATACATCCCTCTTTATGAGATATCATATGATAAAAAGATTATATTTCATGGTTTGTGTTCACAAGAAAAGCTATCATTGCTATAAATTTTCCTTATCCACTTAGATGTCTTGATGGGTTGTTAATCTCTGATTTTTTCTGTGAATAGTATTAATTACTATCAAGATAAGGGTGTAAAGGGGAACACACTTAGAATATTCAAGAGTCTAACATATTTTTAGGAATAAGAGTATAGGACATGTTGGTCCCAACCATGGGGTTCTAGACTTGTCTGTGAATAAATGATCACCATAGAATAAATAAATTCATTATTATTAGGGTATAGAATAATTGGAGTTTAATTTTTTCATTAAAATTATTCATAAGGTATTAAGTAAATACATTGAAGAATATTATATGAATAGATATTATTTTAATATTCAAGGTCTGTTTAATATTAGTGAGAATCATGATTTAAGTTAATGAACTGACCTTATCACATAATATATTTGTTACATATTAAAATAATTGATAATATTATAAATGATATTTATGACATAGTTAGTTGGTCATAATGTGTCATTTATGGTTTATTTACTAGGTTTTATTAATAGAGGGTCCAAATAACCCTTTATGGGTGTTTAACCACCACTATAAAAGAAATAGGAACCTTAATTCTAATGAACTATTCATACACTCAAATTTGAGAGCTCCTCTATACCCATTTACACATTTAGTGAGAGAAAGCCCCATTACATGTGTTCAATTTTTGATCTCCTTCATAGATTGGAGGATTATGGTCATGGTAATCATAGGGATGTTGTATATTTTCTTTAAACCTATTTGATAACACTCAAATTCTGAAAATCAGCATTCTTACATGCTCTTGAAGCATGTGTAGATGATCTAAAGGGATTTGACCTTGGATCCTTTGAGCAATGGTCTCCACCGACGTGTTGTTGATGAATATGAAATCAACCCAAACAAGGTAATCCTTCATTTTAATTTTTGTGTTGATAATAAATTCATGCGATATCCTTAGACCTTTATCACGACTTAAATTACTAGAGACGATGAAGTAACATCAATCTGGTGACAAAAAATCATATCCCTGACCCATTCGCTTCTTTTGTGTGCTTCGGTACCAAAAATTGGTATAAGATATATCACATGAATATTATAATCTAAAAAAAAATTAAATTTACCTTAAATTTAAGTATAGGGAATCATTTGGGTCCTAACGTAAAAGATTAAACATCAATTCAATTTCATATAGCCAAGTTATGAACATTCGAAAATTTAATCGAGATCAAAAGATGAGTATAAAATTGAAAAACATATTTTTATGTGTTTGTTAAAATTTACAAAATTATGGTTTTTGGTGGCGATTCCAATGAAATCTCATTCTATAGATAGGATCTGGTTGGATTCTAATCACTAGAACAATATAATCTAGTTGACATTAATTCCATACACTTTTGGAACTATAAAAAAACCTTTTTAAAATTTCCTTAGTTAGAAACTACATAAAAAACCTTTCTTATTGGAAATGCCCCCTGCCGCCACTGCCGACCCTCACCAAAACTTACACCACCTTCCTTAGGGGTGTCTCCTCTAATTCCCTGCCCTCCTATTCCACCCCAACTAACCACTTGCTTGGTCTACCACCGTCACTTCAATAATCAGTCTCCCTGATGCTTCCTCCCTTCATAGGTTGAAAACCTATCTCGCACTGATCCTCCCAATCGATCTCGGCCGCCCCACCATTCTAAGATCTGATGCACTACCATCTCCTTGTGTCAAAAACTCACAACCATAACCTCCCACTATCTCAAACCTAGTTTTCTATGGCCAGTCTCCCCTAAGAGTCTTCCTCCAGATCTGCTGACCCATGACCTTCTGTTGCGCTGGCTACCTGTGGCTATATTGGGTTCTTCATGACCCACAATATGACTGAGAAAGTTCTTATCAATTTGCAACGAGATTGGAAAAGTCCATCCCTACCCCTAATTGTTTGGGGAAAGTTTTTTCCAACTCGCCCGACCTCCTTCCTAGTCCGAGGAAATTTTTAAATATTAAAAAAATTTAATTTTAATTTTTGGAATTAAAAAAAATAATTTTAATATTAAAAAATTAATATAATTTTTGGAATTAAATTAAATTAATTTCAATCCAAATGAAATAAAAATAATTTAATTTAAATAATTTATTTAATTAATTAAATTTCCCTAGAATTGAATTTATCTCAATTTTATTTTATTACACATTTATTTTATTACACATTTATTTTATATTCCGACTGGTCTTGCACATAACCAAAAATTATTTTTCTAAGTTTATATTTATTTAATTAATTATTTCATCTATTTATGATGATTGTAATATTTAATTTATTATTGACGGTATTTTAATTGTCTTTCTTTGTTTAATATGTATAAGGGTATTCACATTCATCGATATTATTCTTTATGTATTTTGCGCTTTCCAAGACCCCCTAACTTGTGTGTGATTATTTATATATTATTATGATGACAATATAAAATGTGTACCATGTCAAGAAGATTCAGTATCCCAAAAGAGATGTGGAAACATTGTATCAGAGTGTGAGTTGCGATACGAGTCAAGGCCTGGCTTAAGTATTATACCCATAAGATCACTATTGATCAATTGAGTTTAAATAGATCAACCAATACTAGATGCTCAAGATTAGTTAGGTAGTTTATTTAATTAATTAATTGTTTATTATTCTATAAATTTTAATGTTTTCATGAAAACATAAAATAATAAAAAAATAATGCATAAAGATGCAATGAATGTTTTATATTAAAACATTGTTTAGTTGGGTGCATGATAACATATTATGAAAATATTTAAAAAGAAAACGATTATATTCATTGAGAAATAATAAAAACCCTCAAAGTAATATTAAGTAATAACTCCTATTTCTTAAATTTGAATAAAATTGGGTGTATGAGGTGCTTGTTAGCCCTAGTTGACGGTTCCTCCTACTATTGGGATGTTCTGATGAGAGTAATGGATCAAGTTAACTAAAGTTGGTAGCAAAGAAGTATCCATAAATATCCTGCTACCTCTTTAGAGGCAAAGTTTTGAGAGAATCAAGGTAATAATTATGTGAATATAGTACTTCACTCAATAATTCAAGGAATTGTGAGTCAATGCCATTGACCAGTCTAGTACCTACCATTAAACTCTCTGAGTAGAATCATTTCCATAGATTGGACTATAAGTATAATTTTTAGAGATCCTTTCCACTAGAATACTCAAGATATTGGGTATTCTTAATCTAGTAGTGATGGATACTAGGGTTTGATTAAATAGTGGGAGGAATTTAATGATTTAATAAATAAAATCTAAAAAGTAATCAAGATATAGTACTAACTGCTAAATTAGTTTTTTGTAGATAAAATGACAATCAACACCACTAGTATATTATCACTATAATCATTTCTGGATAAAGAAAATAACCTTATCAACCATAAAATCTAGGCGAGGTACACATGCTTTTGCATTATACAACACCGGGAGAGGAAAATTAAGGTTCTAGAGACCTCACTTCCTAATGATTCCCCTTAGAGAGCAATCAAGGTTGATAAAGAAAAATATAAAAAGAAATTATATGATTCACTAGATTTACAATGTATCATATTACCATTAATGTCCAACCAACTACAAAAAATTCATGAGGATAAAGATTCCTATAAGATGCTAACTCATCACTAAGAGTTATATCAAGAGAGATCCAGACAAGAAAGGTATGGGATATCAAGTTTACTATATAGGTGTGAGCTTACATAATGAAATCAAGAAGGGCCTCATATACTAAAGATTATTGGGTACATTGAGTGAATTTAATCCCTTAGGTTCAAGTTGAACCAAGAACTAGAAATATATGTCATTCTTTCCTATTTACCACTAATATTTTTGACTTTTATTATCAAATACAACATGAATAACATGAAAAAGTTTCTCCTAGAACTTTTATATTTTTTTCTCCAATATGATAACGATATGAAGAATTCTAATTCTTCAGTCTTTGTGGTGAATAAGATGAGAGATGGAATTACTAAGGGGTATATGTATAAACCTAAATTGAAGACACTGATACACCATCCTTCCAAAAGGAAAAAGATACAGAGGGAGGACAATGAGCATGAGGTTATCTGCTTCTCATGTTGCAAGAAAGTCCACTAGAATAATAATTTAAAGGTTGAGAAAAAGAATCAAGGTGATGCTTCTACCTTAGGTATTTTTGTCATTGAATGAAATCTATATTTATCTACAAGTTGGGAATTGGATATAACATGTGGATCAGAAATTTGTATTCATATACATGAACCAAGTAGATTCTATAATATTGAAAAGGGTGAGGTGGATTCCTAGGCTGAAAATGGTGTGATAATAGTGGCCATGGTAGTGAGAGATTATCATGTAACTTTTACCATTGGTTTGGATATTGTATTAAATAATTTTTATTATGCTCCTTCAGTTGTCATAAACATAATCTCAATGTTGAGTTTGGACACCATGATATTTTATTTCAATATTGTAAATAAATGTTATCTCTTTTATAAGGATAACATATGTTATGGTATGACACATTTTAACAATGGCTCGTATATACTTGATCTCAAAAACCCTGTAACGAAAATCAATGAAAAAAATAGTGAAAATGACTCACATAACACCCACTTATGGAACTTAAATATTGTTCATGTAAATGATAAGCATTTACAAAAATTACATGAAGTAGGATTTTTAGAATCAACTAAGTTAAAACCCCTGGATGTATGTCACACCTTTTTACAAGGTAAAATGACCAAATATTCCTTCACTAGTAAAGGAGTAAGAGACACTAAATTTCTAGAACTGATTCATAATAATTTATTTAGTCCATTTCCAATAGAGGCAATGGGGAGGGGGGGTACTACTTTTACTGATTACTATAGTAGGTATGAGTCTATCTACTTAACGAGGTATAAGTTAGATTCCTTTTAGATGTTTAAGATGTTCTAATATGAAGTAGAAAACCATCTTGGTAAAATTATTAAGGCATTCCACTTAGACTGAGGCATAGAGTATCTTAACCAAGATTTCATTGATCACTTAATGAGCTATGATATAATATCCCAAATCACTCATCATTATAAACCTTTGTGAAATGGTGTTAGTGAAAGATGAAATCAGAACTTACTAGACATGGTCAGATCAATGATGAGCCAAAAAACTCTTCCATTATCCTTTTAGGGATATATGTTATAGACATTGATATATACCCTTAACATAGTTCCAATTAAAGAAACATATAAGATTCCATGTGATTTGTGGTATGGAAAGAAACCCAATCTATCACACATATGTGTATGGGGATGTGGGGATTTTTCCAAGACTATACCTAGTGAAAAATTAGAATCTCACATCATAAAGTGCATATTTATAGGTTATCCTAAAGAAACCAAAATATATTATCTATATAACCCTTCTGGTATACAAGTTATTGAGGAAATACATGCTATATTTCTAAAAAGGGAACACATTTCCAATGGAAATAATAGGAGAAAGATCGAATTCGATGAAGTTGATGCACCAGATGGACAAGAGTTGGTATGAGTATAATTTCTAAAAGAGAAAGTGGGCGATAAAGATGTTTCTGAGACATAAGTACTACATATTCCTACTCTATAGGTTAAATAACCAGAGAAATATATTTTTTTATCACCAAGTTAGGTGAAGCAATAATCTTAGACAATAATAAACCTCTAACTTATAATGAGGTACTATATGGAAAGGATGCTACTAAAAAGAAAGATTCCATGCATTCTGATATGGAGTCTAGTACCAAAACCATGTTTGGATTTTAGTATACCCTTAAGATGATGCAAAACCCATTGGGTGAAAATGAGTATTCAAGAAAAAGTTTGACATGTATGGTAAAGTTAATACCTATAAGGCATGGCTGGTAGAGAGGGTTTTAGGCAACATCAAGGTATAGACTATAAACAGACCTTATTACCATTAGTGATATTGAAGTCTGTCATAATATTCCTTTCAATATAATCCTTCTATGATTATGAGATTTGGAAAATAGATGTCAAAGTTGATTTTATAAATTGGAAGTTGGTTGAAGATATCTCTATGACCCAACACAAAGGGTTTATTAAGTCATAGAGTTCCAATAAAGTATGCAATCTACAAATATCCATTTATGTGTTGAAGTAGACATCATGAAGATCATTGAATAGTAATATTGATGAGTCCATAAGAGAATTTGGTTTAGTCAAGAACAAAAGAAAGAAATGTGTCTATAAGAAGGTAAGTAGGAATGCCATTGTTTTCCTTGTATTATATGTTGATGACATATTAATTATGGAAAATGAAGTAAAAGTATTATAGTTATTTAAGAATTGGTTAAATGAGTGATTATGTAAGAAATCATTAGTTGAAAAAATATACAACCTATTTTTCAAGATCCACCAAGATAGATCTTAGAGGCTTCTTGATCTAAATCAAAGTAATTATTTTGACAAGGTACTAAAAATTAAAATATAAAACAATATAATAGAGGGTTGTTTTTAATGTCACATGGTATCAATCTATCTAATAAAATTTGTCCAAAAACATAGGAGGAGATTGAATGAATGAGTAGAATACCTCATTCTTCAATAGTGGTATCTATCATGTATTCCATATTATATATTAGGTTTGATGTTTACTTTTTCTTTAATCATGGTGGAAAGATATCAAGATAATATTAGAGTGTTTCATTGGGAATTTGTAAAAAATATAATGAAATAATTGAGACATAAGAAGGATATATTCATGGTGTTTGAGGTAGATGAGGAACTCGTAGTGAGGGGATACAGTGATTCTAGTTTCCAAACTGACCACGATGATCTAAAATCGCATTCTAGGTATGTATTTTTCTTGAATGGTGGTGTAGTGAGCTAGAGAATCTCAAAGAAACACATGGTCACCAAATCTATAGTATAATCTGAGTATATCATGGATTTCTATGTAGATAAATAGGTAGTTTGGTTACACATATTTGTCTCAAACATTGGTGTTGTTCCTAGAAGTGCATACCTTGTTCCACTTTATTATGATAATACTATAGTAGTGGTGTTTTCCAAGGATCCTAGGTCACACCAGAGGGTCAAGAATATACTTTGTAAGTTTCATCTCTTGAGGGATTTTACTTAGAGAGGTGAAGTCATATTTAGTTTAGTAACCATAGAGGATAACATGGTAGAACCCATGACTAAATCCATATCTCAGTAGAAGCATGATTCTCATGTGATAGATAGTAGTTTGATACTTATTAGTAGTTGGATCTAGTACAAGTGAGAGTTTTGTAAGTGGATTCCCTAGACTCAAATAATTCATGTACTTTCATTACCATTACAATTATATAGTTTGAAATATAAATTTGCTTACTTTACCAAAATTGTGTTGATACTTCTGTATCCATTGTATTTATGGTTATGTACTTATATTGCACATCCAATCAAAAGGTTATAGTAGTTACCAAGTTATAATGAGAACCTAGTAAAACCATGATAGTAATCTTAAACTTATATCCTATGATCTAGATACATCATGATAACATGACATAGATGATGTACGACTATCAGGTGTTGGGGGATCATAATCATTGAGACTTCTTCTCATGAATTTCATACTTTTTGATCTCAAGTAAATGAGATAATAAGGTCTGAACCACTAATAAGATCATTTCACATTTCATGTGTCATTTTTAGTTCCTATATGTGAAAATGTGTAATGGTATTCTAACTTGATATTATTTTAAGTGTATACTATTTGATTACATACTTTGATAAAATATGAGAATTTTGAAATTGATTCCATAGTGAGGTAGCTTGTGTTCAGTGCATCATTGGTGGTATTTCATTGATTTAATAATCAATAGATAATTTATTACTTCCTAAAGGATGTTATATATTGGGCATAGTTGATCAGGATGGATGTACAATTAGGAAATCCATGGACAATGCAGAAGAAGGTAAGTCCTTCTCATTAGTTCGATGAATATTAAATTAAGAAAAGATGATGACACAAGGTCTGCATACCGATTTATGAGACATCATTTAAAAAATAAATTATATTACATGATGTGTGTTTATAGGAAATTTTGTCATTGCTATGACTTTCCTTATCTCCTTAGGGGCCTTGATGAGTTTCTAGACTCTGCTCTTGGTATGTGAATAGTATTCACTACTATCCAGATAGGGTACTAGAGGGTCACACTCTTAGCGTATTTAAAAGTTTACCATATTTTTATGAATAGGAGTAGAGGACATGGTGGACCCCACCATGGGGTTTAAGAATAAATGATCTCCAAGGAATAAATAAATTCATTACCATCCGAGTATAAAATAATTAAATTTGAATTTATCTATTAAAATTATTCATATTGTATTAAGTGAATGTATAGGAAAATATTATATAAATGAATATTATTTTAATATTCAAGGTCCTTTTAATATTTGCAGGAATCACGAGTCAAGTTAATGACTTGATTTTATCACAAAGTATGTTTATTATATATTAAAACTTAGAGATAAAATTATAAATAATTCTTATGACATAGTTAGTTGGTCATAACTTGTCATTTATAGCTCATTTAATGGGTGATATTAATACGAGGGATTAGGTACCCTTTACCTGTGTTTAACCTCCACTATATAAGCAAGAGGGAACTCATTTTTAAGGCACTATTCATCCACTCGCATTGGAGAGCTCCTCTTTACACCTTCCTGCATCTTAGAGAGAGAAATACCCATTATATGTGTTCAATATTTGATCTCATTCAAATATTGAAGGAATGAGGTCATGATGATCGTCAGGATGTCATAGCCTTCATCGGACCTCCATGCTAGCACCTTTATTTTGAATATCGGTGTTCCTATGGATTCTTGAAGCATGTGTGGAAATTATAGAGGGATTTTACATGGATCCTTTTAGAAAAAATCACAAGTTACTAGATTTTTATGAATGTTAAATCAACCCAAACAAGGTAATCATTCATTTTAATTATTGCGATTAAATAAATTAATGTGAGATCTTTATACCATTACTGGGGTTCAGATCATCAGAGAAAATGAATTTATGTCGATCCAAAAATGAAAAAATTAAGTCCCTAGCCCATATGGTTCTAATGAATGCCCTAGTATAAAAAATCCTACTTTTTATATTCCCAAGTGGTTACAAATATCCTCACTATGTAAATTATGTGAATGGAAATCACACTTAGGTAATATCTTTAGTGATCTTCCCATCACTCACTTAAATTGATCATAACCGTGAGACCAAAAACCACTCAAACCACTGATCCCATCATATAAAATTGATTCAAACAATGGGATATGAAATATATTCTTGAAATGAAAAAATAAAGGGGGGTGGGAGAGTGGAGCTTGAGATACTATATCACCTTTACCCCTAAATCTCATAATTCCCCATAATGAAAAAGACAATATAAGATAGGTGCATGAGATTTGGATTCTTTGGTTTTCCCCCAAGGGAAATACTCAAGTTATTATTTCATCATAGATGAGGTCATTAAATTCACTAGTAAAAAAAATCAAAATATTAAAGAGAAGGAAAGAACACATAAAAAACGTGGACATAACGAGTTTCATTAATTGAAAATTAAGAAAAGACATAAATTCCTAAGGTAAATAAATTCATGGATAAATTCAAGGTCTCATATCCTTTGTACATGAGTAGGAGAGAAATATTTATAAAATTCATGTATCTATTACTCCTAGAATTTCAATGCCACGAGCAGTGGGATTATCCTTCTCCAATAAATTCTATGTATATATATCTAGGGCTGAGATCTCTTGAGGTGGGATTATATTGAATACTCTACTTTCTTTATGTTCTTCCCATGACCACTTTATTCTTACACTTATAGATGAATACTATGTGGAATACTCCAAAATCATTTTATCTATTTGTATGAACCATATAAATGAGTTGAAGTTGAGAATTTTTTACTTTGGGAATTATAGATTTTAATTTCTATGAGGCCCCTGAATCATCAAATTTCTCTAAGTAAATTTTTTTACTCATCACAATAATGGAAACACTTATCATATGTATTGAACCTATTCAGATTTGAAAAAATATAGAATATTATGTATTCACATTTCTTTGAGACAATTATATTATAGAAGCCTCTCCACATGATTTCACAAACTAGAAAAACTCACTTATCACTCTAGCTTTGAAAAAAAATTACACATTAACTTTACTCTATATTTCACAAAGGATAGAATATTATATATAATCGTCTCTCTTTATAAATATTACATATATTTTTCTTTTCTAAAGTTTAAAAACTATAGAATATCACACACTGAATTCATCCTTGAAAATTATATTGAATACCATCATCTAGGCCACAACAATATTTCTTATCCTTAGAACCTCAAATCCCACAAGGTACAGAATATTGTGTATCCTTCTATCTCCTCTAAAAATGTTATATATAATGTTCTTTACCTATTTATAAATATTTATAGATCTATAATATTAATCAAGGACCATAAAAAATATTATACATATTCTAGTGGATAAAAATGTTATACATCATCCATTTTACATTTCTTCTCAATTCCAGAACTCATGAAAAACACAGACTTGGTACATGATTGTTCCAGTGATATGAAAATTAAATTTAAATAATTAGAATCATAATAAAATTACTATTAATCATTTTATGAATATAATTAATGAATAAATGTATGGTTGTTCAATAAATTCAAAAAATTATTAAAACACATAATAACTAAATATTTAATCCATTTAACATTTTAATTCTAGATTTACAAAAGTTATAAAAGGGATATAATTTCCTAGGTTTTATATTAATTTTGGGGTTAATTTATATTGAAAATAAGATCAAAATTTTAAATTTTTTGGCTCTCATAACTCCCCCACACTTACACTATTTCATTCCTTGACAATATAATGAATTCAAATAACAAAAATATTATCCTGTCATGAACCAAACCAGGTTAACCCGGAACCGGTCACCCAAGTCCACTCACGACAAAGACCGAGAGGCATTCTTAACCCCCAGGCAAGAAATTAGTGATGGGATTCAAATATACTCATTTGGGAACAATTTATACCATAAAAAATAGATAACTAAATATTAATTGTAGAATTAATAAAACTGTACTTGCAGTAGAAAAATAAAAAAACAGGACATACCTCAATGTGACTTGGTAGGTCACCATCAACCATTGAACCGGCATTGCTCCATAGTTATAGATTCCAATCTAGAAGCCACACCAAATTCTAAAAAAAAAGATAGAGATATATACATGATTATTAAAACTCAGTAGGCATGATTGAATAAACTATTCCCCAAGCCATACATTTTAAAAAAATCCAAGTCATGCTAGTTTGAAAATAAAATATATAGAAATTAAGGTTTTCAATTCTTTCCAAAACAAGTTTCAATCATCCATTTTTAATTAAAAATGTTTTCTATAACATTTTTTAAATAGTTCCAAAACTTTCTAAAATAGATTTAGTATGATAGATACAAAAAAATAGTAGATCTAATTGATATAATTTTTATTATTTTAGAGAGGGGAATAAACTATGAAAAATATAATTTAAAAATAGTACCATGAAAAATAAATCAACATAGTGAAAGCACCATGGGAAATTACTAAGTAACTTGGGATATCGAGGTCCTAAGGTCCTCATACTCTTGGTGACTAAATCCTAAATGTGAAGGTCAATATCTTGCTTGATCCAACCAATCCCTATCATAAAATTTTATTTATTGTTGCAATGTAATCAAGCTATGGAGATCGGGCCTTGACCCTACCGATTTACCTAGAGTACTAGACCAAGTATACCCACCTAGATACCCAAGATTCCAATGTTCCATGCCCAAATGGAGGTGATTTTTTATCCAGATAACACACACACACACACACATATATATATATATATATCATATTCATTACCTAAAAACCATCCAACATATCAACCCCGATCTCCCTCCTTAAGCGCATTCCCTTTCCATGTCACACACAAATGAAGCATGAGACTCTTTACTAGGAACATAACATAAATCATACAATTATTACACACACCACATTTACAAATCAAGAGGATGAATCCCTTAAGAGGGGTTTTTCCATTTTTATAAAACAATTTAAAGTTCCAACTAGGACTCATCATCTTATGAAAACACATTTCATTTCAAAACAAGTTTAAAAACATATTATTAATATGAAGAACCTATGTGAATGCGTAGGTAAACATTGTAAAAAAATAAAACCATTTCCATGAGTAAAAAATGATTTTACATAGAATATATATATATATATATCAAATAATAATAAAAAATACTTTTAAAACAATCAAGTAGTCAAATAATTCTAATTAAAGGCACAAGCATAGGGAACCAACCTCAAAACACATTGCTTTTGACGATGGTAATCCGAATCCACTCATTTACACTTACACACAGCTAAATTTATATACACACACACAAAAACATAAATACCCCCATATGAAATGTAGATATTCCCCTCTCCATGGGGGAATATTTTCAAAGAGTGTATATATATACACCTTATCCATGTATATGTGTGTAAGTCACCTTCATGAACGATGGTTTGAAGCACCCCAAAACCAATGGAGAACCGACTAACTTTGATGATTGAGGCTAGAACCAGACTTAATGGGACCTAAATACCCAAAGAAGATCACATCGGAAATAAGGAGTGGGAATAATGAACAGAGGTAGATAAAGGGGGAGTCCATGCACATATGGGAGCCCCCTAGACTGTTGGTCGAGTGAGATAGGATGGGGGGAGGGTGTTGTGTGGGTAAGGGGGAGGAAACCCATTTTGGGGTATAAAAAATAATAATAACAACAACAAAAAAACAAAAAAATTAATAATAATAATAATCATTATAACACTAATAATAATAATAACAAAAAAACATTTTGATTTTCATTTTAATATTATTTTTTTAAAGATCTGGAAGGCTACACGGTTTGGCCGCACAATCTACCATAACATGCTCCAACCATGAGTTCACCTCTATCTAAGAAGAAAAAGGCCATAATGGTTTACTTGGAGGTGGGTCACTCACATGTTGTAGTCTATCCAACTTGTAAAAATCCAATATCTAGGCCACACGATTTTCACTAGGCTGGAAAACAGTTTATCCTAACCATACGCCGACTGTGTGCCTCCTCTTGTTCACCTAGAAAGAAATTTTTTTTCTGAAACAAAATATTCAGAGAATCTATAAAACAAAATCATGACAAAATATAAATAAAATAATAGAGAAATATTGGGTTGGGGTTAAGAAATTATCCCCACCATAAAAACATTATACCCCTAAATAGTCAACCTTGTTAAACCGTGGGCAAAACAAGAACTCTTCAACCCAAAAGAGAATCCTCTAAAACAAAAACTTCAAAAATTGAACAAAAACTAAGAGAAAACCAATCGATATGGAAACACACAATGTGACATTTCAACACCAAAAGTCACACCAGACCGAATTTAGAGAAAATAGTTAGGATAAGATCCATGGTGGGTCTTCCAAATATTTAAAACTCAACCAGTATTGACTAAACCCAACACAAGGGGTCCCCAATGAAGGAGACTAAAACTAAAATCCAAGCTAAACCAAGATCGATAATTCTTATAAGACACAAGTATCTCCAAAATAGGCATGTGAAAACAAATAATCCTAAAACACACATAGATATCAAAAAAAAAACAAGTCCACCAAAACCTCTAAAACAAAATGGGGTCTAAAAATAGAAAAATACAATTGTAAAATCAAGTGTATTCCTCTCCAAAATTGGATACAAAATGTTGGATAAACATAATTTTTACTTGGAAATTCCCCGACTGTGTGAAAATCTTCACTCCAGGCCTATGGATAGAGACATGATGTCTTGAAGCATATGTTTACTCACAGTTAAGAGTTAATAGCCTCTGAATAAGGGTTACTATTTTGAAAACACAACCTACAAAACTTCATTAGGTGTCCTAAGAGTCAACACCATCGAAAATCCTTTAGAGTATTATGGAAAATGTCTTAGAGTTCCTGAATTGACCACATTGGAAGAAAATGAGTGGGTGGTATAAAAAATGGGATAGAAGCATTGATGAAGGGGACTTCTCATCACCATGTTTCTCTGGTTCAAAATTATCACAAGATTAGGAACCTTTATGACCACTAAGAGGAACTTTATCACCAACCACCATAATATTTCCGCTAAGAACCAACTCGGATAGAAATGCTACACCCACTAACTTCCTATAAATAACTTCCTTAGATGAAAGAACCTAATATTTAATATTTGGGTAGGGAAACCACATGAAAATATTATATTTTATAAGGTATCTCAACACCAACACTGGAAAAAGGAAACAACCTATTAAATATGGTCAACACAACCCTTAATTATTCATTGACCTAGATTAACACCCGTAAACTCTACTTTCAAACAAATTCTAATGATCCTCAACCAATACAAAAAAGTGATGGATGATAAGAAATCGACTCCACCACTCAATTAGGATTCTATAAAAACCAACAAGCATAAGATAACACAAAGAAACCTTTTCACCTTTTTGGGAGACATACACTAAATAAAATAAAAATGACCAAAAAAATTAGCATTGAACTATAACTCAACCAAATAACATTTAATACCAAAAACCAATATCATAAACCAACACATCCTATAACCATATCAAAAACCAAATCAAATCTTAACCAAAATAAATCCATAACAATACCTAAAAACAATCCAAAACCCTATTTTAAAAACCATCATTTCCAAAACCATCCTCAGCACAAAATCACACTTCAAAATCCAATATCCATTTCAAGTACTCTTGGACTAAAATCATTCTAATACAAAAAAAAGAACCAAACCAATTCCCAAAAAGTATATTGTCACAAAACATATGAAAACATCAAAAATTACTTACTCACTTTTCAAAACATTTAAATCTACTCCCTTTTGAAAACCATTTTCAGAAAACATAACAAGAATTACAAACTAAACATATACCATTGGTATTCCATGAAGTCACACTGTAATGATCTGAACCCAAATAGCCTGAAGCCGATGCATTATTACTTTACATTGGAATTGTTACAAGGAAAAAATCCTAAAGGACCGTTCAGTTTAGCAGTCTTGGAAAGATAGATTACATACATGGAACCCATAATACATTGGGAATTAAAAAATACAATCATGATACATAAAAAAATGAAATAAATTTCAGCCTTGAATTATTATTCAAATATTTATTCCTCATAAGCCGGGAAAAAAACATAATAAGGGTGACCTTAAATTCTTATCAAGGTTAAGTAAATCGGAAGCAATAATGAATAAATATGAATAAATTATCATGGAAAGGTAAATATCTAATAACACATTCCATTAAAATAAATATATAAGGAAATATCATTATGGAATGGTAATAAACTAAAATTTAATCCATCAATAAACCTATAATGAAATGTATGCATAGATATATTGACACAAAATCTCATGGATGAATAATAACTAAAATAAAATTATATATATCCATAGATATGTCGACACAAAATATCATGGATGAATAATAACAGAATATATATGAGGGAAATGATTAATTATTAGATTCCATGTTTCTTAGGTACATGGTAAATTTACAATCAAGACTATACACAATACAATTTACAAAATTTAGGGTAAAAACCCATCTGATTTTCTAAATGATTCATCTCATGAGACTATTGATGCATCGAGGGGCTATAGCGGGCCACACCCATGTTGTACCAGTCCAAAACATTCCTCATATTGAATAATAAATGTGCATTATAAAGTATACATATTTAATAGAGAGTATGTATTTATCAATAATACCTCAAAGGAGGACAAACAACAACAAGGGTTATTGACATTAAAACATTCTTGAGGATAAATAATCTTTAAACATCCCAAAGTGTACCATACCACTTTGAAAAATTTAAATATTAATTCCCCATGAATTAAATGAAACTTATAATATTAATATAATAAGGGGATTCAAGTTATAACATTTCAAGGGTAGTATATACACCGTATATAAGTGAGTTGGTGCATAACAACAAACAAGTCTCAATGGAATGTAAATTGAGACAGAATCCTTACATTAACCTTAATTTTTGTGTGTGCTCTTTATCCTAATTTAGAGTTGTTTAAAATTTGTTAATAGTTAATTCCATAACCATGCTCTTGTTTATAATATCATATATTAACTTCTTACAATATTTTATTACCTGTTTGTAAACACTCTATTATTAATTTCACTATTTCAGGTATTAATTTTCCAGTTTTCTCAGGTTAGTTTTAACTTTTTACTTGTTATTATCATTAATTAGATAATGGTTTAATAATATAAAAAATTTAAACCATGAATTAATTATCAAATATAATCAGTATAAATTTATTTATATTAGGCCATAATATTTGGAGACTAGGAATGAAGTGCACCATTCATGGAGACGATAGGCTGTACGTATGCATGAACGCCAATTTCATTTTTTTGTCATATTAAAAGAATTAAAACTAAATGATACATATGTATATTATAATTCCAGAATCATAAATATTTTATATATGTTACATAGGTTTATTAAAACCATCCTTTATATGTTCCATGTATGGCATGAATGAGTCATATCGCTTTGAGAGGGCAGTAGTCCACACTCCCTCAAAAGAAATTATCATATTTACACAACTTGGAAACCATAAAGGTATGTTTTAAATAAAAATTAAAGAAACATAAATACATTATAAATAACATATATATCATATATAAACAATGTTTCCATGATAATTTACACCATGAGAGGTGGTAGGGAAAAGTTGAACAATCATCGTTTCGTGAGGAAGTAGTTCATCGTACATAGAAAAAATATGTTCGTTACCCATTAGATGAAAGTGTGTGTAATTTTATGTCTAAAAATTAGCATAAAACATACTCGTATGTTTAGGATACTTTTTTTTCTATAAAATAATATAATAATAAAATTTTAGGGAGTGGATAATGGAAATGAAACTAAAAAGCTTGAGGGGAGACATTACCTCTTAATTGGGTAACTTCTTTTGGATTGAACCAAAAGGATTATTTAAATTTCATTATTCCTAAATAGAGGATTATAGGACTATGTTAGGGATGTTTTTAGACTATTTGGTACATTCTTTGTTGAACATAAGTGTTTTTAGAGGTCTAAATAAGTGGGATACTACTTTCTTTTTTATAGTGGAGGGGGAGTCACACTTTTGTAAAGACCAAAAGGTATTCATTAATGGAAGGTATACCTTACCTAAAGTGCCTAAAAAATGGAAAAATCATAGATTAAAGGTGAATAGTGGTATATTAAAACCTCCACCACATAAATATATGTGAATTTTAATGATTTGGTTCCTTAACTTCTAAGATTCTATAATTTTATCATTTTGGTTTTATTAAAGCATCTAGTTTTCTAATCTAATTAATTTAACCATTAAGAATAAAATAAAGTGTGATTTATTATATAATATAGAGAAACTTAATTATTAATATCATATCTAATTTATAAAATTAATTACCATTTTTTGTAAATTAATTTTAAAACAGGCGTGTGTGACGCATGAAAATACTGCTTAAACCCAGACCATATTGACAACATTTTTACAACATATGGGTCAATAGGTTAATTATAAAAGATAAATTGGTCCATTAATAAAATTTATTAAAAATTTATTAACAATTATAAGTAACTTTTTAGAATATAGGATTTTTATTAATTTTAAATAATCTAATAAAATACCAATTATTGTAAAATAATAATAATGTCAATTTTGACAATATTTATTTAATTTAATTTTATAAATATTCTAAAAAATATTGGAAACAAAATATATTAAGTTTAAAGCTGGGTAACATGATATATTCATCTAAAAATAATAATTAATGGCAATAATTCAATCAATACATCCCACATTTAATATTAATAGTATCATTTAATTTAGTTAATTATTTACTAAATAATCACTATGTTGACATTTCTTAGGCATTTTAAGTAAATAAATCATCTCTTAAAATTATTAATAAATTATTATGATAAATTAACACATTTATATTATATAAGGATATGTATAACATAAAATATTATGTTTTGTATATATCTTAATGTTTTATAAATGTTAAAGGTAAGGAATGTTCCCTTTTTTATCTTTTTTCCTTACTTAAACTTTTGTATAGTGAACTTCCATTTAATAATATCCAATTAACACATAATATTTGAAAAAATAGGGAATGTGGTAGAATTATTGGAATCCAATTGATTTTAGACAAGTTTCCAAGTCTTTTTGGTCCTTATGATTAATTTCTAGTCCCTTCGTAAGATTTATTTTACCTTAATCACTATAATTAATTTTAATCACTTTCACTAATTTTTTGGCCAAAAAATTTAGTTGATATTATTTGAAAAAAAAATATTATACTAATTACAACTCTTTATGTTGAATTTTTAAAATTACAATCACCAATGTGGGAAAATTAAGATTAACAGTAATCTCACAGATGAACAAGTTAACTGGTTTTAGTAGAAAAATGTTCAAAAGATTATCATGTTTTTTTATTTCAAAGTAAAATTAATTATAATAAACTAAATTATATTAATACGTGTATAATTGATTTAATATGACTTTATAATAAATTTAAAATATAATTTAACACTAATCATTATTTAAATGTAAAGGTTATTTTTAATTAAATAGGAGTAATTTTTACTATTCATAAAAAAATGAAGTTTCTCAGAAAAATACAAAAAATTCACCCTAAGATAATTTCAACATTCTAAATTAAAAAATGATGTCTATCTTGAAAAATAAAATTTATAAAAGTTTAAAACTTTATTTTTAAAATTGGTTCACTATTAAAATGTGAGAGAACTCAGTTATACGTTTAATACAAGCTAATTCAGTGTTGTGTATAGCATAAGATTAAGTTTGGGTTGTGTATAAAGAGAGGAAATATAATATTTATCATAACATGAAAATAATTTAATTTATTGGAGTGTTACATTCTCCCCACCTTATTTAAATTCCATCCTCACAATTTAAACTTGATCTGAGTAATCAAGGGATTGATATTTGAAAATAAACTATTGTGAAAAAAACCACATTGTAAATAGGGTTAATAACACATCTTATTAATAAGAGAGAAAATTAAGTAAAATGGTCACATAACTATGTTACTTAGTATAAGAATATAGGAATGAAATGTAAATATGGATACAGAGGAAAAATATAACAATCAAGTTCTGATGGAGAGTGATAAAGAATATGTTCAGCTGAAATTTTTAGACCATAAAACCATAAACAATAGGTGCGATCAAAGATCAATAATATCATCAGAAATAATGACAATAACACAATTTTTTTTTCAAAACACCTTTTTTATATTTTAGGAGTTCATTAAATATATAATAAAATAGAAATTTCTATAACATAATCTTTTCCTTTGAGTATTCCTTAAAAAATTTATACTTCATCTCTTAGCACATAATGAATCATATAGTGAAGTAATACATATATCTCTAAAATCTTATCTAATGATCAACCATTTTCAAAATGTTTAACTTTTCCAAAAATATTATGATCCAAGACATTGTAAATAAGGTCACCGAATTTCCAAAATGAATTTATCATTATCCTTTAATCAACATGGGGAAGCTCCAAATTTTTATATTCTAAACATGTGAATAACATCATCATGTATCCTATTGAAATATGGTAATAACTCAAATCACCATAAAAAATTATTAGAAACATGAATTCTTACTTATTCCTTAGGTAAAATTCTTGTTATTGGATACATTCCTTAAATCCAAAAGTGATGTAAACTCCAACTATGATAGAATATACCACTTATCAAAAATTCATTAATTAGTTCCAAGGTATTCAGAACTTATCCAAAGAAATATTTTCTTCACATTATCTCAAAAATAAAGAACATACTAAGTGTTTTCTTTCCCTCAATAATGTGTTTTCATAAAAGTTTAACTTTCCACTGAATAACTTTTATAGGTACTATTCAACATATGATTATCAAATCCTTAACGAAAAAATACTATAGTATAATCCTTATATATTTCAAAATTCTTATAACCAGTACATCGCGGATAAAATATTCAAATGAAATAATTCTTGAACAAGAATATTAATCACTCCTCTTCATCTTTGGTAGTATCATAACTTTATGACTATCCAATAAAATCATCTGGGGTATATTTCTTTGATGATTAGGATATTGATCCACATAGTGTCCCATCTCATTGTAGTTGAAGCATTGTACATTGGAATTTTTTTTCTTAACATTGAAATCATCAAATCAGTATCCTTTTTCTACACACATATAACAAAATCCCATTCTATTCAAGAAAGTAGCTACGTGTTTTTTCTGCAATTATTAAATTTTGGAAATCCATTCTTTCCCTTCATCTTCTTTGATTAATTCCCTTTTTCATGGTTCTCAAAAGGCCTCTTCTTATCTTTGTTTCCTTTGAAGAAATTGGACTTGGAGAATTATTTATTCATATTATTGTCACAATATACTATATCATAATACAATGATAACATTTGGGAGACTATTTGACTTTGAAATATTGGCTTAAGACTATAAAAGATTTTATCCTTCTTACTCTTTAGATCATGTGAAAAGGAGAGGTTCAGATTCCTTCTACCGGGTTCCATTTCTAAACAATGGAATATAATCGATTATATTACAAAGTTATTAAATTTTTATAACTCTAAATACGGTATAACATATAAAATAAATTTATGAATCATAAATCCTATAATCATATACATTGGTTACTTTGGGGAAAACATTTCTTTTAAATCCTTCATAATGGTAGGTAAAGAAAATGTGAGCCATCCAAAGAATATTCCCTAGGAGTATCAAACTAGGTGCATATTAAGTCTCATTGGCATGTACTAGGTTACCCCAATTCAGACCTAGAACACCTTGTCATAGTTTTTACTCCTAGGTACATCAGTTCCATAACTCAGTCTACTTGTAGTATCCAGACATGGATGTATTTCTAGAAGCACCGACATAATCACTACCTTACCAAAATTCTCGGATTTCATTTTGTAATTATCCTCAATTTATATCTTAGGGTTGTTCTACCTAATATATGTTTTATAAATATAGTTTCCAAGGTTGTTGATAAACTTTCTTTGATACCAACTGTAATTCCCCGACCCCTAATAGCATAGAGCCGGTGCATTATTACTTTACATTAGCATTGTTAAAAGGAAAAAAATCCTGAAGGACCATTTTGTTTAACAATATTAGAAATCTAGATTACATAAATAGTACCAATAATTCACTAATAATTAGAAAATAAAATCATGATACATAATAAAATGAAATAAATTGCATCATTGAATGTTTATTCAATGATTTATTCTTCATAACTTGGGGAAAGAAACATAATAAGGGCGAGATCAAATGCTCAGTAAGGGTAAGTAAATAAGAATAAATAATGAATCAATATGATTTTAAGGTAAATACCTGATAACACATTCCATTAAAATAAATATATAAGGAAATATCAACATTTCATGGTAATAAACTGAAACTCATGCCGTCAATAAAATGAGAATGAAATGTATACATTGATATGTCAGTGTAAAATATCACGAATGAATAATAATAAAATCTATGTGAGGAAAATTATTAATTATTGGAAACCATGTTTCCAAGTTACATAGTTCCTTTACCTTCAAGACCTTTAAAATACAATTTACAAAATGTAGGGTAAAAACCCATCCGATTGGCCAACTGATTCGTCTCATGAGACTACTGATTCATTGAGGGGCTATTGCGGGCCCCAAATGTGTCATACCAGTCTAAAAAATTACTCACATTGAATAATCAATGTTCCTTATAAAATATCCATATTGAATAAAAATTATTGATTTATCAATAATACCTCAAATGAGGACAAGTAAAAACAATGGTTGTTGACATTAAGACATTCTTAAGGATAAATAATATTTAAACATCCCAAAGTGTCATATACCACATTAAAACATTTAAAAATTAATTCCACAGGAATTAAAGGAATATTGGAATATTAATATAATAAGTGGATTCAATGTATAACATGTAAAGGGTAGTATATACACCATATAAGAGTGAGTTGGTACATAACAACAAAAAAGTCTCAATGGAATGTAAATTGAGACGAAATTCTTACCTTAACCTTATTTTTTATTGTGTGGTATTTATACTCATGTATAGTGGTTTAAAATTTGTTACTAACAAATACCATTACCATAATAATGTTTATAATATCATATATTAACTTCTTACAATATTTTATTACCCATTTGTAAACACTCTTTAATTAATTTAACTATTTCATATATTAATTGTCCAATTTTCTTGGGTAAGATTTAACTTGTTACTTGTTATTATCATTAATTAGATAATGGTTTAATCATCTATAGAATGTAAAACATGACTTAATTATCAAATATAATCAGTATATATGTATTTATATTAGTCCATAATATTTGTAGATTAGGAATAAAGTGCACTGTTCATAGAGACAGTAGCTTATACGTACGGATGAACGCTAATTTCATTTCTTTGTCGTTATAAAATAATGAAAATTAAATGATAAATATGTATATTATAATTATAGTATTATATATATATTTTATATATGTTACATTTTTTTATTAATACAATCCTTTATACATTTCATGTATGGAATGAACAAGTTATATCGCTTTGAGGGAGCGATAGTCCACACTTCCTCAAACTAAATTACCGTATTTACACAAATTGAAAAGAATAAAGGTATGCTTTAAATAAAAAATATTGAAGCATAAAAAAATTATAAATAACATATATATCATATATAAATATAATTTCCATCCTAATGGCCCCCATGAGAGTTGGTAGGGAAAAATTGAACAATCATTGTTTCGTGATGTAGTAGTTCATCGTATAAAGAAAAAGTATGTTTGTTACCCATTAAATGGACTTACGTGTAAGTGTAGGTCTAAAAATTAACATAAAATAATTATAGTATATTAAGGATACAATTTTTTTAGTAAATAGTATAATAATATAATTTTAGGGAGTGTAGAATGGAAATGTAACTAAAAAGCTTGAGAGGAGACGTTACCTCTTAGTCGGGTAACTTCTTTTGAATTGAACCAAAAGAATTCATCAGATTGAATTATTCTGAAAGGGAGGATTCTAGTAGTAGGTGAAGGATTTTGGGAGTCTATTTGGGCAGGACATGGCTGAACCTATGTTGTGTGAGAGGTGTAAATAAGTGGTATAGTGCTTTCTTTTTTATAGTGGAGGGGGGGTGACACTTTTATAAATACCAAAAGGCATTCATTAATGGGAGGTAAAGCATTCATAAAGTACCTAAAAAATGGAAAAATAATAGATTAAAAGAGAATAATGGCCGATTAAAATCTCCACCACACAAAAATATGTTCATTTTAATAATTTTTTCCTTAACTTCTATGATTCGACAATTTTATCATTTTAGTTTTTATTAAAACATATAGTTTTCTAATCTAGTTAATTTAACCATTAAGAATAAAATAAAGTGTAATTTATTAGATAATATATAGTCACTGAATAATTAATATGATATCTAATTTAAAAAATTAAAATCCCATTTTTTGGAAATTAATTTTAAAATAAGCGCATGTGAAGCGCTAAAAAATTGTTTAAACTGAGACCATGTTAACAACGTTTTTACAACATATGAGTCAATAGGTTAATTATAAAAGATAAACTGGAATATTAATAGAACATATTTAATATTTATTAACACTTATAAATATCTTGGTTGAATATATGATTTTAATAAATTTAAATCATATAATAAAATACCAATTATTATAAAATAATAATAATGTCAATTTTGACATTATTTATTTAATTTAATTTTAAAAATATAAAAAAAATATTAGAAATAAAAAATATTAAATTTAAAGTTGGGTAACATGATATATTCATCTAAAAGTAATAATTAATGGTAATACTTTAATAAATACACCTCACTTTTAATATTAATAGTATCATTTAATTTAGTTAATTATTAACTAAATAATCAATATGTTGACATTTCTTAAGCATTTTAAGTAACTAAATCATATCATAAAATTATTGATAAATTATTATGATATAAATAAACCATTTATCTTCCAAAATGACATTTATAACAAAAAATATGATGTTTTTTACATATCTCAATGTTTTATAAATGTTAAAGGTAAGGAAAGTTCCTTTTATTGTCTTTTTCCTTACCAAACTTTTATATAGAGAAAATCCATTTAATAATATCCCATTAAACCATAATATTTGAACTAATATGGGATATGGTCTAATTATTAGAATCAAATGTATTTTTGAAAAGTATCAAAGTCATTTTGGTCCTTAAGATTAAGGTTTAGTCCAATATTAAGCTTAATTTTACCTTAATTGCCGTAATTAATTTTAATCACTTTCACTAATCTTTTTGGACAAAAAATTAAGTTGATATTCTTAGAACAAAAATATTATAATTATTAAAACTGTGTATGTTATATTTTCAAAATTCCAATCACAGAAGTTGGAAAAATAAGATTAATGGTAATCTTGCAGATGGGTGAGTTAACTTGTTTTAGTAGAAAAATGTTCAAAAGATGGTTAAGTTTTTACATTCAATTTTAAAGTAAAATTGATTATAATAAACCAAATTTTATTAAAACATGTATAATTAATATAATACAACTTTTTAACAAATTTAAATATATATTAACACTAAAAATTATTTAAATGAAAAAGCTATTTTTAACTAAATTGCAGTAATTTTTACTAATCATCAAAAAATGAAGTTTCTCAGAAAAAACCCAAAAATTCACCCTAAGCTAATTTCGACATTATAAATTAAAAAAACATGTTTATTTTGAAAAATAAAATTTATAAAAGTGTAAAAATTTAGTTTTAAAATAGGTTCACCATTAAAAGTTGACAAAACTCGGTTATGCATGTAACCCAAACTAATTCAGTGTTATGCGTTGCTTAAGATTTAATTTGTGTTGAATATAAAGAGATAAAAAATATTATTTATTCTAACATGAAAATATTATAGTTTATTAGGGTCTTAGACACACACACACATATTCTTACCAGCTCAAGCACAATACCACACATACTACGAATTATCCACTTTCCATAGGTGTACATCCAAGTATGTGATCATTAATAGAAATATCAAGGGTCAATTAAAAATGTTTCCCATTTCAAAAATATATTATTAAACCTAAATCCAAATTCCAAACCAATTTAAAGCCACCCATTATTATCCAAAAAAACATTTCCAAAACCCCAATTTCCAAATGACTTATATTCCACTTTTCACAAAGCTTTCTAACAACCCTAAAAACTTTTCAAAAAGATTCCATTTCCAAAAAAATTTACTTTTCTATAATAACATATTTCATTTTCAAATAACCCCAGAATTTCATTGTTGAAATAAAACATTGATAAAACATATTCCATTTTTAGAATCTAAAACGTAACACACTAAAATAAACCCAAACTAATATTAAAAACAAATAAAATCAACCCAATACTAGATAAAAAATCCCAAAACATTATAGGGACAACTGCTACACATAGATTGGACACATGGCTTGAAAAGCCGTGTGCCAAACAAGTGATCACATCATAGGTCATTAGAGGGAGTTTCATGGTTTGTTCAAGGTTTTATAGACTGTGAAAAACAACCATGTACCATTTAAATCCATCCCATAATAACAACTAAAAACTCAAAACTAACTAGAAATGCTAAAAAAACCAAGGATCCTGAAAACACCCAAGATAAAAGCTTGGATTTTAAGACCATACCACCCAGACCTACCTGGGAATTTAAGTTTCCTTTTGAATAGGTGGTGATCAATAACCTAATTGAGACTGAAAACATGAATTCCAATAATCCTACCCCTGAACTATGAGACATCCAAAAATGAAATGGGCTAATTTCTTTGATACCATTTTTTCACGAACCAATTTGGGTCAACCTAGAATCGGTCACCCATGCCAGCCTGTGACAAGGCCCGAGAGGTGTTACCTGTGACGCCCCAGTATTTATGAACTTGTCTGAGTGAACAATGATATTTTTTATAATGATGTTTCTTATTTTACATGGTTTGTTTTTATACCAATAAAGGGATTGAAGCTAAATAGATGGAAAACAAGGGGAATAAAGAGAACTATTATACATTAAAATGTTAAATTACTACAATGACCCAAATTAACCATGAACACCATGTGGAATACTTAACATGGCCACAAAAAGACTACTAAGAATCACAACTTGAGTAATCGGATAGTTGTCATCTTCTAGGTCCATCAGTGTGAAAAATATAATATCCAGAGCCACGACACACGTACTCAGCACCAATGGTATGAGGAGAGCCATCCAACTAGGGTCAAGTGTTTTGATTTTGTGAAAAACCATACACCCCTGTTTTTATAATGGTCCTTTATAAAATTATGACCATTATATATATAACCGTTGGGGTTTTCAAAATAAACTTTGGGTTTTTGTTGATAAAGTTATCTTTATACAAAATCTTGGGTTTTGTAATGCTCTTATAATATTTTGATATTTCTAATATTATAATATGTCTAAGATGTGTTTTTTTCAACAAAATCATAGTTTAAAAAAAAGAATATTCTTGAAAATAAATCTATTTGTTTTTACAAAATCCCGATGGATACCTATATGGTTGAAAACTTAGTATTTTAAAATGTTATGAAAGTTATGTTTAAAGGGTATCCATGATAATTGAAAAATATATCTTATTGGATCTCTAAAACTATGTATTTTAAAACTATTGGTCTTTTAAAAAAAGAATTTTATGAATCAAATAGTAGAGTATATTATAAATTGGTTTTTTTTAGGGTTATTTAAAAAGGTTTGGAATGTTAGTTATGTAATATATATATATCCTCTAAAAGGCTTATATGGAAATGTAAAGTATTATACATAGCCGAGAATGGGATTTTAGATTTGAAAATTTTAAAACTATTTATTTCATTGTATAAAAATTCGTTTTTTTTCTATATTCATATTTCATACTATATTGAAACTAAGTATACTTATTCTATTTTTTTATATCTAAATAACTTTTTAATAAAAAAATTATGTTGGGACTTGGCCAAGATGAGGGCATCCCTTAGGGGAAAGCCCTCAAGGCTGAGACCGAGCCCCTCGGGACCCGAGGTGCCGACCATCGGGATCCCGGAGTGGTGTATAGGTGTCAACCAGGTCTGAGTAGAGCATATCTCCATCCAGTCGCACGCGGGCCCGTGTATAAGGCCCGAGGCGCGCTTTGCATAGGGTTGGTCCGAGGCCCGCATGGGGCCCATGTATAAGGCCCCAGTGTGTGTGTGTTGGTGTTATTTCTCCAAAGGCAGCGCACTCTGTATTATAAACCACGCCTCATCCGCGGTTCGTTTCGTTGTGGGATGCATTCCGCGTGATCAGAACCGTCCGATCAATTTCAGTTTCAATCTCATCCGTCCTACCCTTTTAGCCGCGCGATCGCCCCTGCGTATTTCTGTGACCATCCGATATCTTTGGTTTTAATCCAGGCCATCCGTTCCTTTCCGTGTCGACCTCTTCAGCATCTTCTTCTTCACGTTGGGGTCCCGCACTAGTAGGCCTGCACTCGAGGACGCCTCGGATTCTCCTTTGCACTACTCCTCTTGACCCCCACACACCCCCTCCTAGGCCACTGTTTCCTCTTCTTTCCCACGCCGACCTACCCATTGGTCGAGTCACATGTGCAACGAAGCCCTACAAAACCCCCTCCTACTTCATGATGCCCCGACGACTTCTCCTCCTCCATAACTCCTTCAGAATTCTCCAGTAAAGCCAACGAGCACCCTTTTGATCTGAGCATCCTCCTTAATAACGGTAAGGGTGCTTGCATGCTTTGTTTTCATTTTTAGAGAAACCTACACTATATACACCCAATATATATAGTTTATATAATTATATATATACGTAATAAAAACCCCTCGGTTTGTAATGTTTTCAAAAGAGATTACCATCGTGTTTTCAGTAGGGTACAAGTATGGATGTTTTATGTTTTCCCCTCTTTTTGAAATACTAATCTTATATGTTTTAGTATATACGGTTTATATATTTATAAATAATTATGTATAATGAAAACCATAGAGTTTTAAAATGGTTTCAGAGGGTTTTTTTAAAATTTAATACAAAGGTTACTTGTGAAAGGGGTTATCTTGCTTTGTTTTAAAACCAACCCTTTAAAATATGGTTCATATATATAGAGGTTACCTATATTTTTTTTATATATAGGTTATATATATTTTTTGGACTGACCTATGTTGGAAAGGTCATTTGGGTGTTATGTTTTGATTGTTTCTTTCAGTTTTATTTCATAAAACCTATACATATATAAATATTCGAAATATACAGTTTTTTATATGTATATAAATGTATTTCTAACCCAAACTCAAGCTATTTTCGGATTTCTAAAAAGATCCAGTATGTTATACTAGACATTATATATTAATGAGGATTCTTTGAAACTGTTTTACCATGAAAACCCCTTCCTTGTAAACTTTGTATATATACATCTATGCACTCATATACATATAGACCAATACAAATCAAATTTATGATTTTTAAGGGATGGGTATCAACCTTTAAGTAAAATCTTATTTTTTTGCGAATCATGTTTTATTAAAGAATCTTATTTAACATCACCCATGATGTGTTTTACGATAAAGGATGTATTTTGGCTTGATTAAAATATGTTAGAGGATTTAGGAATTTTGGGACCGTGTTATCATGTTGTGTCCATTTATTATCTTATTATGAAAAGAACCTACTTTGGTGAATGTTATTAGTTAATCAAGCTATAGTTTAATGACCTGTTTATCACCATGACCAATGGAAAGTGTTTTCTTTAAGCATTTCATTTCCATGAAATAATAATTTTTAAAGATCCATCATTTATTATATCATCCTTTTATATGCATTAATAATTAGCTTGTGTGCAATTTGTTTTACTAAACCATGTATGCCTTTGATTAGTTCTTGAAATATTTTACAATGTTAACTGTCATATCATTTATTAGTAAAATGTGCAATGGTTAATTATTTATTTTAATTATTATTGCATGCCTATGACATGTCACGATAATGAACTAAGAAATTGGATTACCCAAAGTGGTATGGGACACCTTGGGTAAAATGAAAATAAATGAGTTATTCAAGGTGGTATGGGACATCTTGAATATACAAACCGTTTAAGTAAAGTATGAACGATGTGGCTCACATGATAATAAAGAAAAATTTAAGGGTGCACCCTGATAGCGCTCCAATGCATTGGGTAAAGATATAACCACTAGAGATTACAATTTTAACGATACCTTGGGGATGAACCTTGGTAATTTTTAATGACACCTTGGGGATGGAACTTGGTGATACTGAAATGATTTTCTGAGTTAAGTGTTGATTCCACATAATTCAAGTTATGTTACAAGTTATTTTCAAGATAAAATGACCATTCTTTCAAGACCTTTGACTTTATGTTTTTATAAAGTTATCTTTTTTTTACTAATATAAGTTTGAAGCATGATTTCTCCTTATCACTTAGTAAGATAGTAACCAGAAAATAAAATTGAAGTTGTTTCCTTTATGCACAGCTCTGATTATGCATTACTCTTAACTGTTTAATTTTATGCTTAAGTAATCACATGTCGTACTTGTTTATGATGACCATTATTACTCTTTTGAGAAATTTCATAAGTATATCATATATTTCTTGAAAATATTGATTGAGAATTTTTATGTTATGTGTTATAGTTCTCCTTAAGAGAATAATTTTAAATGAATGTTTTCAAAAAGTTACACTGTTTTTATTTTTGAAACCCCTTAGTGAGTATTTCAATGCTCACCCTACGTTTTGATTTAAAATTTTCAGGTATCAGCTTTTTAAAAGATGAATCGTTTCAGAAGTTGCTGGTTTCCCAGAACCCGAACCACGCATGATCGTCTGTATGGGACATGATGTGTGTTTTCAATGCATGTTTTTATTTAAAGAAACACATCATGTTCAGAAGGCACCAGATCCTAGGTTTCTAGAGTCGGGGTCTTCACAGTTGGTATCAGAGGTTAGATTTGGATAACTATAGAAAACCAGAACTGAAATAAGGAAAAATATACTTCAGTATTACTAAAAAAATGAGTTTTCTTAATTTTCATATGGAAAACAAAGGTACTAACCTTTTGTCTATCCCCACTGAGGCCCTAGAGACCATTGTGTCTTTAGCTAGCCGCGAGGATTTTCTAAACTATTACCATATCCGCATGACATGAAAACACCTTTATGATGTGTCCAACTCACCACAAGTGCTTCAATTACACCAAGGGTTAGGAGTGGACTACCTTCTTATGATGATGACCTAGTTTCCCTCCTATGTGCGTTGGGGAAGGTACCATGAGGGACTTTTCTGGGTGTTCAAGGTAGGTGAGGACTTTGGTTTTATGACCCTCAACACTTTTCAAGAGGCTGCTACTGCTGGTGACCTCCGAGCAGCCTACCTCTATCAAATATTGAACTTCAGATTCTGGGGCGAGTTGTTGAACTTTGGAATGCTAGAAGATGAATCCACCTGACTGTCTTGTAGATAAAAAGTGTATTCTGACATCTCCCAACTTCATACCCCTCATGCTAAACTCAGGAGACGTCACAAGTGCCCCCATGAGTTTGACCCTGAATGCTCAGCCTGTATTTGGTTTGAGGAGGTAGGGAGTTTTTCCTCTTTGTGCGGAGTGCGTGTAGTAAGTCACTAGGGGAAACTCAAGCACTGAAGTGTTATAATAAACTTATTTTTATTTAAATGTTGACTTTCCCTTTCTTGTCATTGTTTATACCTTTGAATGGTTTTCAAGTGATTGAACTCTCATTGTAAACTTTCATATGGAAGGAAAAACTCACATGCTCTCTCTTCCTATCGAGATATTAGAGATCATTGCGATCAAAACATGTGAAGACAAGTATCATCCCTTCACAAACCTGTGATAAATGTGAAAACAGTTGTTCAAGGTGACAAACGGTCCAGATATTCTCCGCACCTGTGAAGGGAATGCTTCCATCTTCTACCGCATAGGCTCAGCACAATTGGCCGAGCGTGAGAAAAGGGGGATGTACCCCTAAGGGCTTTTTATGTGTTTCACCCTAGGCCGGAACTACACGTCCCGAGTAAAATTTCAAGAAGGTGCCTTAGGGGGAAATGTTTGTGAAACCTATATGTACCAACTCCTCAGCGTTATCCTGCACGACAATTTCTATGATTTAGATATTCTTGAATGGGAAATAATTTAGTGAGTTCTCCGTATGTTGGTTCATAGGGACATTTTCGAACTCTATACTGTTCAAAACTCCCTCTAGAAGCCCAAGTGTTCGGCACATGAGTTCAACCCTTTCTTCCCCAAGTGTATCTGGATCAAATAACTTGAAGAGATAAGCATCAATGTGGGTCTTCCACTGAGATCACCTGATGATTTCTTGCGATGGGGAATATGGTAGAATCAACTTGAAACTTCCTCTTAGTGAGTTGTATGAAAGGAATTGTGAGGACACAATTCTTTTAAGGGGGGATAAGGTGACGCCCCGAGATTTATGAACTTGTCTGAGTGAACAATGATATGTTTTATAATGATGTTTCTTGTCTTACATGGTTTGTTTTGATACCAATAAAGGGGTTGGAACTAAATATATGGAAAAGAAGGGGAATAAAGAGAACTATTATAAATTAAAATGTTACATTTCTATAATGACCCAAATTAACCAAGAACACCATGTGCAAGACTTAACATGGCCACATCAAGACTACTAAGAATCACAACTCGAGTAATCAGATAGTTGTCATCTTCTGGGTCCATTAGTGTGAAAAATATAATAGCCATAGCCATGGCACACTTACTCAGCACCAATGGTATGATGAGAGCCATCCACCTAGGGTCAAGTGTTTTGATTTTGTGAAAAACCCTACACCCCTATTTTTATAATGGTCCTTTAAGAAATTATGACCGTTATATATATAACCATTGGGGTTTTCAAAATAACCTTTAGGTTTCCATTGATAAAGTTATCTTTATACAAAATCTTGGTTTTTGTAATTCTCTTATAATATTTTGATATTTCAAATATTATAATATGTCTAAGATGTTTTTTTTCAAAAAAATCATATTTATAATATAAAAAGAATATTCTTGAAAATAAATCTATTTGTTTTTACAAAATCCCGATGGATACCTATATGGTTGAAAACTTAGTATTTTAAAATGTTATGAAAGTTATGTTTAAAGGGTATCCATGATAATTGAAAAAATATATCTTATTGGATCTCTAAAACTAAGTATTTTAAAACTATTGGTCTTAAAAAAAGAATTTTATGAATCAAATAGTAGAGTATATTATAAATTGGTTTTTTGTTTTTTAGGGTTATTTACAAAGGTTTGTCATGTTAGTTTTGAAATATATATATCCTTTAAAAGGGTTATATGGAAATGTAAAGTATTCTACATAGCCTAGAATGGGATTTTAGATTTCAAAATTTTAAAACTGTTTATTTCATTGTATAAAAATTTGATTTTTTTTTTCAATATTTATATTTCATACTATATTGAAACGAAGTATACTTATTCTATTTATTTTGTATATCTAAATAACTTTTTAATAAAAAAATTATGTTGGGACCCGGCCAAGATGAGGACATCCCTTAGGGACAATCCCTCAAGGCCGAGACTGAGCCCCTCGGGACCCGAGGTACCGGCCATCAGGATCTCAGAGCGGTGTAGAGGTGTCAACCAGGTCCGAGAAGAGCATAGTTTTGTCCAGTCGAACGCGGGCCCATGTATAAGGCTCACAGTGCGCGTTGCATAGGGTTGGGCCAAGGCCTGCATGGGGCCCGTGTATAAGGCCCCAGTGTGTGTGTGTTTATGTTATTGCTCCGAAGGCAGCACACTCTGTATTATAAACCATGCCTCAACCATGGTTCGTTTTGATGTGGGACGCATTCCGCACGCTTAGAACCATCCAATAAATTTATGCTTCAATCTCATACGTCCGACCCTTTTAGCCGTGCGATCGCCCCTGTGTATTTCCGTGACCGTCCGATCTCTCAGGCTTTAATCCCGGCCGTCCGTTCCTTTCCGTGTCGACCTGTTCAGTGTCTTCTTCCTCGCGCCGGGGTCCCGCACCAGTAGGCCTACACCCTAGGATGCCTCGGCTTCTACTTTCCACTTCTCCTCTTGACCCCTGCACACCCCCTCCTAGGCCACTGTTTCCTCATCTTTCCCACACCGACCTACCCATTGGTTGAGTCACTTGTGCACCGAAGCCCTACAACCCCCCCCACTTCATGAAGCCCCGAAAACTTCTTCTCCTCCAGAACTCCTTCCGAACTCTCCAGCAATGCCAGTGAACTCCCTTTTGATCCGAGCATCCTCCTTAATCACATTAAGGGTGCTTTCATGCTTTGTTTTAATTTTTGGAGAAACCTACACTATATACACCCGGTATATACAGTTTATATAAGTATATATATACCTAATACAAACCCCTCTGTTTGTAATGTTTTCAAAAGGGCTTGCCGTCGTGTTTTAAGTAGGGTACAAGTAAGGATGTTTTATGTTTTTACCTCTTTATGAAATACTACTCTTCTATGTTTTAGTATATACCGTTTATATACATATATAATTATGTATAATGAAAACCATCCAGTTTTAAAACGGTTTCATGGGGTTTTCCTAAAATTTAATACAAAGGTTACAAGTGAAAGGGGTTATCTTGCTTTGTTTTAAAACCAACGCTTTAAAATATGGTTCATATATTTACGGGTTACCTATATTTTTTTTATATATAGGTTATATTTTCTTTTTTGGATCAACCTATGTTAGAAAGGATGTTTGGGTGTTAAGTTTTGATTGTTTCTTTCGATTTTATTTCATAAAACCTATACATATATAAATATTCGAAATATACAGTTTTGTATATGTATATAAATGTATTTATAACCCAAACTCAAGCTATTTTCGGATTTCCAACAAGATCTAGTATGTTATACTAGACATTATATATTAATGAGGGTTGTTTGAAACTATTTTACCATGAAAACCCCCTCTTTTTAAACTTTGTATATATATATATATATATCTATGCACTCATATACATGTAGACCAATACAAATAAAATTTATGATTTTTAAGGGATGGGTATCAACCTTTAAGTAAAATCTTATTTTATGCGAATCATGTTTTATTAAAGAAGCTTATTTAACATTGCCCATGATGTGTTTTACGATAAAGGATGTATTTTGGATTGATTAAAATATGTTAGAGGATTTATGAATTTTGGGACCGTGTTATCTTGTTGTGTACATTTATTATCTTATTATGCAAAGAACCTGCTTTGGTGAATGTTATTAGTTAATCAAGCTATGGTTTAATGACCTGTTTATCACCATGACCAATGGAAAGTGTTTTCTTTAAGCATTTCATTTCAATGAAATAATAAATTTTAAAGATCCATCATTTATTATATCATCCTTTTATATGCTTTAATAATTAGCTTGTGTGCAAAGAATATTTACTAAACTATGTATGCCTTTGATTAGTTGTTGACATATTTTACAATGTTAACTGTCATATCATGTATTAGTAAAATGTGTAATGGTTCATTATTTATTTTAATTATTATTGAATGCCTATGAAATTTCAAGATAATGAACTAAGAAATTAGATTCCCCAAAGTGGTATGGGACACCTTGGGTAAAATGAAAATAAACGAGTTATTCAAGGTGGTATGGGACATCTTGAATATAAAAACTGTTTAAGTAAAGTATGAATGATGTGGATCACATGATAATAAAGAAAAATTTAAGTGTGCACCTTGATAGCACTCCAATGCATTGGGTAAATATGTAACCACTAGAGATTTTAATTTTAACGATACCTTGGGGATGTACCTTGGTAATTTTTAATGACATCTTGGGGATGGACCTTGGTGATATGGAAATGATTATCTAAGTTAAGTGTTGATGCCACATAATTAAAGTTATGTTACAAGTTCTTTTCAAGATAAAATGCCCATTCTTTCATGACCATTTCCTTTATGTTTTTACAAAGTTCTCTTTTTTTACTAATATAAGTTTGGAGCATGATTTGTGTTTATCACTTTGTAAGATAGTAACCAGCAAATAAAATTGAAGTTGTTTCCTTTATGAGCAGCTCTGATTATGCATTACTCTTAACTATTTAATTTTATTCTTAAGTAATCACATGTTGTACTTGTTTATGATGACCATTATTACTCCTTTGAGAAATTTCATAAGTGTTTCATATATTTCTTGAAAATATTGATTGAGCATTTTGATGTTATGTGTTACAGTTTTCCTTAAGAGAATAATTTTAAATGAATGTTTTCAAAAAGTTGCACTGTTTTTTATTTTTGAAACCCCTTACTGAGTATTTCAATTCTCACCCTATGTTTTGATTTAAAATTTTCAGGTATCAGCTTTTTAAAAGATGAATTGTTTCAGAAGTTTCTGGTTTCTCAGAACCCGAACCGCACACGATCCTCTGTATGGGACATGATGTGTATTTTCAATGCATGTTTTTATTTAAAGACACACAACTTGTTCAGAAGGCACCGACTCCTGGGTTTTTGGAGTTGGGGTCTTCACATTACCAATTCTCCCATGTTGAAAACTAGTGACATGAATCAACTATACTCAATTGGGAATGTCTAAGTCAATAAAAAATAGACAAATAAATAAATCAGAACAAATAAAACTATACTGGATGTGAAAAATAAATAAAATAGGACATACCTCTATTTGACCTTGTAGGTCACCATCAACTACTAAACCAATGTCAATCCATGGTGATTGAGTCAAATATGGAAGCCACACTAGAAGCTAAAAACAAATATATAACTATAGTAATGAGTTTTAAAACATATTAGGAATTCATGACTATTCCCCATGCCTTAGCTTTAAAAATATATCCAATTCATTCTACTTTTAAAATAAAATACATAGAAAGTAAAGTTTTCCATTCTTTCCAGGACAAGTATCAAGATTTTATTTTTAAGTAAAACCATTTTATATTCCATTTTTGAAATAGTTCTAAAAACATGCTGAAATAGATGTGGTAGGAAAGAAGTAGAATAATAGAGAAAATAAATATACTTTTTACTACTTTAGACAAGGAAAGGATCTAATAAAAATATAATTTTAAAATAGTACCATGAAAAATAGAATAAAAGAGTCGAAGTATCTTGGGAAATTCTTATGTAACTAGGTTTAGTGGGGTCTTAGGATACTAATACTCTTAGTGATAACTTCTTGGATGTGAAGTTCTGTCTCTTACTCAAGTCAACCAATCTTCATCATAAAAGTTTAGTTAGTGTTGCAAAGTAATACCGCTAGGGGGACCAGGCCTCAACCCTGCTGGCTCACCTAGAATACTAGACCTAATCTTCCCACATAGATACATAGGATTACCATGTTCCATGCCCAAATAGAGGTGATATTTTATCAAGCTATCATATATATATATATATATATATCATATTCGTTTCCCAAAACCCATCCAACTTCTCACCCTAGATCTCCCTTTTTAAGTGCATCCCCTTTCCAAGTCACACATAAACTAAGCATGAGCCTCTTCACTAGGAACAAAACTATTACTAATAAGTTATATTTTATTTTTAAAAAAATTTTATGGAAAAAGTGTGAAACCCCCAAGTTCAACCTAGTACACTAGACACTATAGAAGTTAACAAAATTAATGGATGACATTCCTTAATAGGGGTTTTCCATTTTTATAAAACAAGAAGAGGTGAACCCACTCTTTTACACTTACACACACATAAATTTATAAATATATATATATAAATAACCTTAGATTTAATGTAAATATCCCCTTTTCTATGAGGAAATATCTATATAGAGGTTATATATATACTCACACATCACCCACACATATGTGTGTAAGTCGCCTTCAAAAACGGTGGTCCAAAACACACAAAAATGATGGTGTACCCAATTACTTTGATGATTGAGGATAGAACTGACCTCAATGATACCCAAATACCTAGATAGGATCACACTATAAATTGGGAGCAAATACAGTGACTGAAGGGAGTGGGAGGGGGGGGGGGTTGTGTGCATGAGGGACCTCCCTAGGTGGTCGGTAGAGTGAAATAGGAGGGGGGAGGGGGTGGTATGGGTAAGTGGGGAGGAAACTCCTTTTTGGGTATTAAATATAATAATAATATAAATAATAATAAAATAATAATAATAATAATTACATTAATAATAATAATAACATTAATAATAATAATAATAACAACAATAAAATTTATTTATTTATTATTTATTTTTTAAAGACCTGGTAGGCCACACGGTCTTCCAAATAATGCACCAACCATGTGGTGTCCTATGTCTAATAGAAAAAAGGTCCAAATAGTTTAAATTTAGGGAGCGCATGCCCATGCACAAGGCCGTGTGGCCTGGATAAAGACATTGTCTAGGATGCACAATTTTCACTAGGCTAACGTACGAGTTCTCCTAACCATGAACTGACAGTGTGCCTCATACTATTCCCCCATAAACCAGATTCTTTTCTTCGGAAAAACACTCAAGAAATCAATAAAACAAAATAAAGATCAAAAATAAATAAAATAATATAGAAATATTGGGGTAGGGTGTGACATCCTGCCTAATTACTAATATGAAAATCATAAAATAATAAAAGAAAGTATTCATTCATTATTGAAAATATCATTCTTTCTATTTAAGTTCCACCTATTATATATTTAATTTTAATTGTGTTTTCAACCTTTAAATCCTTCCTATGTCATTTCATGACCCACCTCACTTATAAAAGTTCCCTCTTTACTCTTGTTACATATGAAATTAGAGTTTTTATCATTCCAAGAGTTCACATGATCTATCATTTGATTACTGGGGTCATATGTACTCTAAAAATAGAAACTAGTGTATTAATCAAGTATAATTACAAAAGGTTGTTATGAGGTTATAAGATGGTTGGATTTGATGTTTAAAATTCCGAGGTAGAAGAGGAGTTTTTAATTTTGTAATCACATTAAATTTAAAATTTTAGTAAGTGTTTCCAATAAAAGAATCTCACGCATTCCCTAACATTATGTATTACTTGAAACTCACTTTTCCATTTGTCCCTTTTTACTTTACAACCAAACAGTTGATAATAATGGATAAAACATAACCATTTATCCATTTATATAAAAAAAATTATTTTGTTATATTTATATATTTTAAGTGTAAAAATATTTTCATATACATTTTTATTTGGAGATAAATAGGGTAAATGTTTCACAATGGTAGATTATGGCTTGTGAAACCACTGTCCAAAAAAAATGTAAGCACACTTTCATCCAACCTAAAATAGTATACATCTTCCATGAATTCTCATGGAAACACCCACTCCCCCACACTTTCTAAAAATATAACATGTAATGCACATAGATATGGGTAGGCATGGATGAATATGACTTGTAATATAGCTTTCTTAATAGGTATTCCATGTTATCAAAGGCTTAAATGGGGTCAAATGTCAAGGTAAACCAAAATAAAAGTCAATTATAAAAATGGATCTTTAATTGAATGACGCCCTTTATCATAAATATAGAACACTTGAATCTTATGGGTTAAAATAAAATCTATGCAAGATATAGTTTCTCAACATTACCTAAGACTCTCAAGAAAGTGATTATAAGAAATAATATGCAAGAATGTATTAGAATTTCTATCAGGTTGGGGATTACAAATTTCAATAGTCAATTCATGGATTATAGTAATTTAGAGTTTAATAATTGTTGTCTTTTTCCAACACAATCTTATTTTAATGCCCAAAATCATGTTACTTATGTTATTAATTAATTTTATGTTTTATATTAGTCAATTGTTTTTTTATCCAAAATGATAAAAATGGCTAAGTCTTTAAGTGACCATGAAAAACTACCATAAGAAGAAGTGAAGTGACCATGTGAATTAATGAAGTGACCATATGAAGTAAATAAATGACCACTTGAATAAAAGAATTTATTGTATGAATATGCCAATGACCATGCCAAGTGATCGTGATAAGTGACTATGGGAAGTGAATGTGGAAAGTAACTGCGGTAAGTAACCTCAAGATAAAGTGATTATGATTAAGTGGAGACTAATTAACCATGTATAAATTAATTAGAGAGGAATATGAAAATCTATAATGACTATATTATGAATCATTTATTACAAAGTCAGTTAATCTATGGTTTCTTTACTAGCCTAATGAGTATGAGGATTAATTTATGAATATCCTCAAAAAACTAATTAGAGAAGGTTATCTCTTTAAGAAGTATATCCAATCAAGGAACCAAATATATATAATCTTTAGAGACATAATTATACACTAATGACTTACTATGACATTGACTGACACTTTGATTTTCTAACCTCTTAGTGCAACACTTAGTTAAAGATTTTCAAGGACATATTTAAAGATAATTGATCAACTGAATTTTATTAGATTGAGATGATTCAAACATTCACTCTTCCCATTTATTTTCACTCCTTGTTTTAGATTAATTTTGAGATGTGTTTTCTTTAAACTTTATATTTATTAGTGCATGCTACTTCTTTGTATTGAAGAGTACTAGAGAATCTTTATTTCAATATTTAACACCTGTTATTCCATGTATAACTATAAAAGAGCCTGTTTGTATCCTAGACTTCCTATGTGATTTTTTTTAAAAACATGATTCAGGTTGTGGATCAATTTATTTTTTTAATAAAATTTTTGGTAGTGGTTGATTACTAAGTTAAGAGGACTGGGTATCAGTATGAGACAAGACCTCTAATTTTTATTCTTCTCTACATTTTCTTATTTTGTTTAATCTTTTTAAAAAAAAAATAGTTTTTTTCAAAGCTATATACAAAACAGTACTTTTATAGTTATCCTTAATAAGTGTTTTATATATTGTGTTTAAGGTAATTAGATATATTTCAAAAGTTAAAATAATTTTTATTTTTTAATTGAGTTGTGATCAAACTTTTTTGAAATACTTCAAAAAAATTGAATTATATATTTCTAATATTTTAGTTAACTAGGTTGTTTTATAAATTGGGTATTTATTTTTAAACTCTTTTAAATTATAAATTTTAATAAGAAACTCAATTCATATCTCCTGAGTTGTTCACTCCGATCAACATTTGACAACATATGGTTTTATTTTAATTTAACTATATTAAATTTTTTTACCAAAAGATCAAAATTTATGTTTATTCTAAATTTATATATTTATGGATAATAATATAATTAGGGGGAATTTTACTAATATTCCTTCAAACTTTAATGACACCAACAACAATATGTGAATGATTAAGATAAAAATACATATTGTTATCATGAGATTTGATATTTGGACTATAATAGAAAACATATATGAAGAACCTAAAGCTTCTATACCAAATTGGAGTGATGGAACTTTGGACACTTATTATTGTAATTAAAAATATATGAATGAATTATATTGTTCATTAGGATAAAATAAACTCACTATAATTTTTTTATATTCTACTACTTATGAAATTTTGGATACAATTGTTTTATCTCATGAAGGATAATGAAATGTTAAATAAATGTTCATGGATAAATAAACTATTAAATTCAAAACTTTTAAAATGAAACATGGTGAATCAATTTATGAAATGTATCTTAGGTTCAATAAAATTTTTAATATGATGCATGCATTTGGAAGAAAATCATAGACAAATATCAAGTGATGAGACTTCTAAGATGATTACCTGATTGATGGAGAGGAACCTATATCTACATTTCAGAATTATGAAATATAAAAAAGATGCTGATAAAAGAGTTTTTTTGGGAAAATCATGATGTACGTTTAATAATTGAATATAAACAAAGAAGATGACGAAACAAAGAGAAAATCATTTACTTCAAAAACTTCTAAGCTGAAGATGAAAGGGAAAATAAAAGAAGATAATTTAAGTGAGGATGATTGACCCTATTAATTTGATGGTGAGATGGATCATATATACATATTATTTAATAATTTATATAGGAAGAATAAATTCTTCAAGAAATAAAAAAATGAATGAAAGTTTGATAGGAGAGGAAACTAGAAAAAGGATAATCAACCAGGAGAAATAAATTATTATGAATGTATGAGAAAAGAGAATATCAAATATGAATTCCCAAAATTAAAGTGTAATAAAAGGTATGTGTAAAATGAAAAAAATGAAAAAAGCTATTAAAGTAACCTTGATCACCTATACAAACAGTTCTAGTGAGTCTGATTGAATAAGAGAATACAATATTGACATGGTCAATATATTTTTTATGGAAAAACATATGAGGTAATAAATATTATTTCTACATATATTTATTATATTTATTATATCTCAAAAAATGAAAATAATGATGAAAATATGACCAGTGAAGATTTATTTGAATATTGAAATATGATGGAAGAACTTTTAATGAACTTAAAAGATAAGTATAAAAATTTAAATAAATAACATGATTTATCTATATATATTAAATTTTATATTTTATAGAAAAAAATAATGATCAATTTTTAAAATATAATAAAAAACATAAAATATCTAATGAGAAACTTTAAAATGATCTTGAAATGTTTACAAATGGGGGAGAAACATGGACCATGATTCTTGTTAAACAATCCATGCTCAAGTACACAATTAGAATGGGATTCCATCCCAATCAAAGGATAATGTATAAGAATATGTTTATTACAAGCTCAATCTCTTTCAATTCTATAAAAAATTTATATTCTTGTAGCCTTGATAATGTTTTTATTTCTAAAAGTCTTAAGTCTTTATGGTAAAAATATTTAATATCATTGGATTCCAAAAGCTCTTATTTCAAACTTCTCCAAACCCAATAAATTATGGTCACTGAAATCATTTATTTTTTAAATTTATTGTAGGAATTGCTATTAAAGAGAACCAGTAAGAATTTATGGTATCTAGATAGTGGATGTACTAGAAACATAATTAGATACCACTAAATATTTAATATTCTTATAAAGGTAGATAGTGGAAATTTATTTTTTGGTGATAATGCCAAAGGAAAAATAATTAGACTAGGTCAAATCATTAATTATAATACAATTTTAAAATATAAAGTATTAGTTTTTTATAGTTTAAAGAATAATTTACTTATAATTCATAATTATGTGATGATAGTTACCATATCAAGTTTGAAAATAATTATAAAGAAATCTATGAGTCCAATAATTCTTTAGAATTTACTTCTTTAAGTAATGATAATGTGTGTGTAGTTGATTTAAATTCATTATTTTATCAAAGCATTTTTTAATAGGATTTTAGAAACAATCTTGGATATGGAATAAGAGAATAGTCTACTACAAGCTTCACTCTCTTATAAATATAAATACGAATGTATTAGTTAAGGATATTCTTAAACTAGAATTTCTAAAAGATGAAGTCTGTAACCCCTGTAAAAAAGGGAAACAAAATAAGACTTCTTTCAAACCAAAGAAATAGTTTTCAACTTCTTAACCCCTAGAGTCGGTTCACATGGATTTATTTGGATCTTATATAGTTTCTTGATTAAATGGGAAGTATTATGCCTAATTTATTATAGATGAATATTCTATATATACTTGGGTATTATTTTTAAAACACAAGAGTAAATCATGTTCTAATTTTACAAAATATGAAAAAGAGAAGAAAATATTAGTGGACTTGTTATTAATACCTTCAGTGTGATCATGGACTTGAGTTTGAAAATAAAGATTTTGAAACATTATTCTCACAATATGACTCAAATCACAAATTTTATTCTCCTAAGACTCTCTATTAGAAGGGTGTTATCAACATAAGGAATATGGATTTTCAAGATATTGTTCATACTATTCTCAATGAGTATGGGTTACTTGTTTATTTTTGGGTAGAATATATCAATAAAACCTTCTATATTATCTATAGGGTTCTTATCAGAACACTTTTAAAGAAGACTCCATATGAGTTTTGGAATTTGAGGAATATAAAAGATAATTAATTTATATTTTTTGGATACAATGCCTTTAATCTCAACACAAATAAAATTTTAGATAAATCTATACCCAAAAGTGATAAAGGTATCTTCCTTGGTTATTCAACCTTCAGTAAATCATGTATAGTGATATATAAAAAACCCAAACATGTGTAAGAATCTATATATGTAAAATTTTATTAAAAAGATCCAAATATGATTAAAACTTATTTAGAAAACCTTGAGGATGTTATTTCTAACTTCAATATGAATACCTCATCCAAGAATAGTGATTATTCTATATAAACTACTATTAAAAAACCACCCAGTGCCTAGAATTTTTTTGAAATAGACCATGAAGAATAAAATTAAGTATCGAGTACTTTTAACCCTAGAGCTATTAGAATTCATAGAGACTATCCTTTAGATGATGTTTTAAGAGATCTAGATAGAGGTACTTAGACTAGATATTCTTTTAGGAACCAGGTTTAACATTAGTCCTTGTTATCAAAATTTAACCTAAAAAATCACTAAAGCTATATATAATTAATTTTTGACAATGGCTAGGCAAGAAGAGTCAAATAAATTTAAAAGGGAAAAAGTTTGCGAACCAGTGAAAAGAACTAAATACTTTATGACCATTGAAACTAAATTAGTGTTTGGGGATAAAGTTGATGAGTCTAGAATAATAATAATAAATAAATCTAGATTAGTTTCAAAATAATAAATTCAAGAAGAAGGCATTGATTATGAAGAAATATTTATACTAGTAGCAATACTTGAGGCTATTATAATGTTGTTTTCCTATTAAACATATTTTAATTTCAAACTATATAAAATGGATGTCAAGGGTGATCTTATTAAGGGTTATATTATAGAGGATTTTTTGAACAACCCCATGGATTTTGAAATCCACATTTTTCCAATCATGTATTCAAATTAACTAAATATATTTATGGCATAAAATAATTTTATATAGCTTGGTATGGTAGGATTATATCTTTTTTGATTTCTATAGGTTTCTCAAAAGGTATAGATGGTCCAACCATATCTATAAAATTAATTTTAATGTTGTTTTGGTTTTTAATTTTTTTATGATATTAATTTTGGATAATCTAAAAACTCTTTATATATATAATTTTTAAAAATAATGAAAAATTAATTTGAAATGAGTTTAATGGGTGTGTTATAATTCTTCCTTAGTTTTCATACTTTTCAAAATAAGTAAGGAATCATTTTAAATAAAAATATTCACAAAGTATCCTTTAATTTTTTTTTGGTTTGGATAAATCAAAAGGAAGCAATGCTTCAATGAGTACCACTTATAAATTGGATCTTGATGAAATTAGGAAACCCCTTTATCAAACCATCTACAGAGGTATGATTGAGAGTTTAACTAATCGCTATCCGAACTAATATTATGTTTTAAGTGTATATGTGTTAATGTTTTCAAGCCAACCCAAACTAATCCCATTCAAATGATGTCAAATGAATTTTAAAATACCTAAAAATACAAATAACTTTTGATTTTTTTTCTCAAAAAGAAAAAAACATTGAATTTTTTAGTTATTTAGATGCATATTTTTGTTGATATAAGTTATAAAGAAATAGAAACTTATGAACATGTCACTTTTTGAAAAATTATCTATTTTAGTGGTATTGTAAGAAACATGAATTTGTTGCACTATCCACTGCTGAAGTTGAGTGCATATCTATATATAATTTTTTTCACAAATTCTGTAGATGAAGCAAACCTTATCGGTTTATGGTTATCAGTTTACACATGTTCCTATAGTCTATGATAATACAAGTTCTATAAATATTTCTAAAAATCATGTGTCTCATTCAAGGAAAAAATATATTGATATAATACTTTAGTTTTTGAGAGACCATTTTCAAAAAGGGGATATAACACTTGTGTTTATTGGTCCTAAACATCAAATAGATAATTTTTTTCTAAATCCATTAAATATTTAGAGAATGAACTATATCTAATATGAGTTAGGAATGATTAATTATTCATAAATATTATAATTCAATTATGAATCTTATATTTGTCTAAATTATTGTTATAATGATTAACATATGTGTTTATTAGATCTTAATTTAATATTTTTATCTATTACTGTTACTGATCTTGCTATTAAGTATCTAGGAAGTGTTACTCACATAGTTAATAAAATGACCATGAGTCCTGGTTCACATGGTTAGTTAAGTGACCGTGAGTTTTTGTTCACACAACCAGTTAAGTGATAATAATTTTTTATTCATACAGTCAGTTAAGCGACGGTGAAAAATTGGTCATGTAGTCAGTATACCTACCATGGATCTATGATCAGAATACCTACCGTGACTTATCTAAGTTACCTTGAGTTTATAACAATCATACTTACCATGACTGTTTTAATTTTGAACTTTTATTTAAAGTGATTTGGGGGAATTTTACTTATTTTATTATTATTTTATACTAAATTACTGAATAAAATTCAAATTCATATTAAGAATCATCACACATCTCTTTACTATAATAATTTTACTTTTTTAAATCCACCTTATTCTTATTCTCTTAAAACCCTATTTCTTGATCCTCTATCTTAAACTCCAACCTGAAACTTCTGAGATTAAAATTATAGTGTGGATATGGTTAGAGTAATAAAATCTCGCAATGATGAATCTTATACAAGGTCACCTCCTTTAAATAGGTCAAAAAAAGGAAAAAGTTAGAACACGTGCTATAGTAAAGCTTTGCAATAATTATCTTGTAGATCAGACTGTCTATACTGAAAAGGAAGTATATTCTAAGTGAATTATGTCTATAAAAATCATTTGTATGGAAATAGATTCATAAGGAAGGATGGAGTGAATTGTTTAATGATAATATTAATCCATTTTAGACTCAGTTGGTTAAGTACTTTTATTCCCATATGGAATTTATTTTTGTAGATTAATGGGACGCTATTAAAACAATGGTGTATAGAGAAATATTGGTGTTTTCCTCAAAGATTTGAGCTAAATGATTAAGTGTGGTTGACATAGGAGAGTGTAAGGACTATCAAAGCTTATATCCCAAGAGACCCACTACTATGGAATTGACTGGAGAATGCATATTGTTAGTAATTTTTATCCAACATTTAATTAGTAGCAGGAAAGAGGATGCTAGAATATTGAGGCACTAAGATATGTTATTTCTTTATTTGATGATGAATGGGATTAATATCATATTATCAAGGTATGTGATGAGAAATATGGATGAACTCTTTAATACCCATTCAATGTTAAATTCCCTGAAATGAAGTTCATCTCATCCCTCCTATAGTTTAGAGGAATAGTTCTTAAATGGTAGAAAATAGGCATTTCAACTGAAAGAATTTTGCTAAATTATAATATCTACAGGAACATGAAAGTGAATTTGAAACCTTGGAGAGAAGAATGGGTAGCAGACAATAAAAATATTTTTGAAAAGTTTAATCCTATTAAAAATACTATCAGACCAAGAGACCACTCGATCCTTGGTCTAGAGCCTGATAAAATTATTGAATATTCTTTTGATGAAAGTGAAAATATTATAGAAGTTGAAGTTGAATAAATAAAGGTATTATAACTCATGAAAGAAGCTAGGGTATCCTATGCCGATGTCATGGATACCTCTCTTATAATATATTTTGGTTCTTCTGAATCTCCATTACCATTACCTTCTTAAGAAGAAGAGTTTGAAGATGAAGATCATGAACATAATAAAGTATTAGTTAGTTTTTTTTTGATGAAATACAATTGGATGACTCCAGTGAGTCTAAAGAAAGTGATTAAATATCTGAAAAGTATTCCACTCCAAGATTTATCATTGGAGGTATTCCTAGGACAAGACTAAGATATGCATATTCAAAGGGGGATAATTCCCTTGGATCAATATTAATTAACTTGGATTATTACGAATATGATAATGATAACCATGGAGGCAGTTCACTTAAGAATGATGGACCTTCTATCTCTTCTTTCTAGAGAGAGCTTAAAGGATCTCTAATTTCTGAGATTGATTCTCAAGAAAGGCTTGAAGTATTTATCCAAGACCACATTTTCACCAATTTTTTAAAGAAATTTTTGGTTCTACACCTAAAAAATATGTTGGGGAACTATTGGATAATAGTATGATATCCCCTGTTGATTCTATTAATTTAAATTTTTTTGAAGTCAATGATGAAGATAATGTTGATCCTAGAGTTCAGTATTTAAAACCTAATTTAGTATAGTTTAAAGGTGAGTTAGATAGTATGAAACCTTCTTTATAACCATCCAATCCTCTACATTCTTCTACATATTCCACATCATATGTGACTAAATAGTATTTGAATGAGTTCAAATCATATTAAATTGGTTCTATGAAGAAATTTTTTGTGGGTTTTGGAAGAACAATTGATCCAATCAGATAAGAGGACACATCAACAATATTAAATCTCGTCATTTCTCATTTTCAACCAAAACTTCATGTAAAATTGGATATTTTGAGAAATTAAGTTAAAGGTTTAAGATCTCAAGTTGGTGATCTATATTAGTATCTTTAGGATATGATTTTAAAGTTATATTAGATATTTTTGAATTCAGTGTTTTAGGTGCCTACATTAGTCACACCTTCTACATCTTCCACTGCACCTCCTATTCAACCAGATATTATTGAAGAGTGCATCAAATAAATTATTCAAGTTGATTTGAAATTTATCTTGTTTAAATTTCAGAAAACAAACAATTTGATGTTTGAAGGATTTAAAAACCATGAAACAAAGACCTTAGAGCTTTATAAAAAATATTTCAAATAATTAGATAGAGATAGAGACACAATCAGAAGAGCCATTGATTTTTATCTAAGTAGGTTCTCCCCAAAATATGATTTAAAGACCATGTTCTGATACTTGGCTAGTGATCTTAGAATGCCTCATTTGACTCAACCCATCAAATATCAATTGGATAATATAAAATTTACCACAACATTTTTAGAATCCTTTATGGAAAATAAGGAGAATAAATTTAGGGAAATGAAGAATGGTTCAAGTGCTATAAATAATTTCACCAGATTTATTAAACCATACCTTTACATTCAAAACACTACTATCTTGGATCCTTTTACCTCACCTATAACTTCAACCCCTCCTACCATAACTTCTCCTATTAATCTATTTTTATTTTCCACTAGACAAGCCTTGACCACAAAATTAAAAGATCATATACTCCCCAATGAAATCAAAAATGTATTGGATTCTAATTCAGATTCAAGTATCAAACATGTCTCTCTTCTATAATCCTTTTTATATTAATGAAATAATTTGTTCATATTTGTGACATGCCTATTATCACATAATTTTTAGTATTTTAATACTCTTTTTATCTAGTAATTTGGATTTTTTTGATAATTATAAAAGGGAGAGAAAGAATAATGTTTCAATTTATTATATTTACCTTTCATGATTTGTGATAATAAAAAGGGGAGATTTTGGGCTTAGTCCATTAACTAATTATTTTAATACCCACAAATCATGTTTCCTATGTTACTAATGAATTTTATGTTTTATGTTAGTCAACTATTTTTCTAGCCAAAATGATAAAAATGTATAAGTTTGGAAGGGACTGTGACAACCTACCTAAAGAATAATTGAAGTGATCATGTGAAGTATATAAGTGAACACATGAAGCAAATAAGTGACTTCATGTAGAAAATAATTCACCACAGGAATAAACCAAATGATCATGACAAGTTACCATTCTAAGTGACTGTGGAAAGTAACCATAGTAAGTAACCATAATCTAAAGTGATCATTATTATGTGAAGACTAAGTGACCATGTCTAAATTAAGTAGTGAGGCATACACAAATCTATAATGGCTATATTTTGAACCATTTATTTCAGAGCCAATGCATTTAAGGTTTCAAAATTAGCCTAATGAATATGAGAATCAATTTATGAAAATTATATAATGGATAATTAGAGAAGGCTATCTCTTTAAGAGCTAGATCAACTTGTGAAAAAATATATACACGCTTGAGAAACATAATGATACACTGAGGACATACCATAACATTCAACGACCCTCTATTTTTTGGATCACTTAGTGAAACGATCAGTTGATGATTTTCAATGATAGATATAAAGATAAATGATCAACCCATGTTGATTAGATTGAGCTACTTTAGAAATCCAATCATCCCATCTATTTTATCTCTCTATTTTAGCTTACTTTTGGTCTATGTTTTCTTTACTATGTATATTTATTAACATGGGATCCTAATTTGTATTGAATAGTATTTTATACTCTTTATTTCATTATTTTACACCTTTTATCCCATGTATAACTGTGGATGATATTATGTGTATCATGGAATGTATTTTTTATGTTTTTATTTGTAAACAATCAATTTAGATTGTGGATTGGTTTATTAGTTTAATAAAATTCTTGGGAACATGTGATTTACAATTGGAAAGGACTAGGTATTGACTTTAGAAAAAAACTCTTTTTTTATTCTACTACGTGTTTTCATATTTTTCTTAATCCATTTTTAATAAAAATTTGTTTTGGTTTTCAAAATTATATAAAAAAATAGTACATTAATAATTATATTTATTAAGTGTTTTATATACTATGTTTAATGTATTTAGAACTATTTAAAAAGTTAAAGTAATTTTTTAAAATTTTTTAACTGAGTTTTAAACAAGACTTTTAGAAATATTTCCAAAACATTGAATCATATATTTCGACTATTTTAGTTAATTGTGTTGTTTTACAAATTAGGGATTTAGTTTTAGTTTTTTTAAAATATAAATTTTAGTTAGAAAGTAAATTCACCCCCCTCTTGGGCTGTTCACTCTGACCAACACTGACCAAAGTTCAAATCTATGAAAATAGTTGGAAAATTTGCTCAGTAATCATTTGAATTCAACAAATTCAAAAAAAAAAAAAAATAGAATCCTCAAAACTAGAATGACATTTTTTCATTTTCAAGATAAGATTTAGCTCAAATTGTAAATCCTTGGAACACACAAAAAATCTAAAAACAGAAAAAATAGAAGGAAAATATTTAAAATAGAATCCTAAAAATAGTTCCTAATAAATATTCAAAATAGATTGATATCCGCCACTTATCCAACACTTCTCATGCAAATCAACAAAAAAAAAATACAGATGTGTTTAAACAAGTGAAAAATAGAAATGGAACCAATTATTGTGGATGTGAAACCTTCAATTGACTATTTTTGTTTATATATCTACTAACCTCTATGAAAAAACTATAAGAAAAAAAATATAATTTATTTTTTATTAAAAACAAAAAAAATGAGTAAATAAATATAAAAGGGAAGAAATCTTAGTTTGACCCCCTCAAGTGGGTTCTATGTTTTAACTATCCCTAATGGGTCATTTTAGTTTAAACCCAAAAATAGATAGAAGATTTGTTTTGTGTGATTTTAACCACCACATCCCCTTCCCTATAATGTGATTTTATTTTCACTTCATGAGGATATCCCCTTGGATAGAGTGTTTCATGTACATCCCTTGATCAATATAGTAAAACTTTTAAATAGGGGGTGGAAAGGTAATATATATGACCTCTTACACTTCTTTAGTATAAGGATTAGTGTCCAATGGTAGGGATAATTCTACTTTAGGATGAAACTTCTCTTCTGGTTATATTTGGGAAGGATGGCCTTATTTTATGCACAACTCTGTAACACCATACACTTGTATAACTATGGTTTGTGAATCACTATGTTCAATCCTCTCTTCAAACAAAATCCATCTCTCTTATGGAATCCTATTGAAAATTATCCATGTCTTGAAACTAACATTCTAAATCCATAGTATAAAAATAAGGAAAATTTCATTTTAATTTAGTTTCAATAAGATGAAAATAAAATAAGTTTAAGAAAGAAAAATCCCTCTCATTAGAATCAGACTATACTTTATTTTCAATATGAAATGTCACGACCCGTCCTCGGGGCCCGTGCCATGACTACCCCAAGCCCGCCTTCCATAGGCCAGGGGATGGCGACTAGCACCAAAGGAGTAAATCCCGATAACTGGGAAGGCATTTCCTTTATAAAAGTAAACAAAACACCACAGAGTACAAGCGGAAGCAAAACACTAAGTACAAAAGAAAGTGCTGAAAAGTAAATGGGCCAGAATACAAACCCAAATGTAAGTACAACTACAACTGAACAAGTACAACAGAAAAAGACAACAGCTGGAAGAACGAAAGCGGCTTCTGGGTCGTCCTCCTCGGATCCTACCTGAAGGGTAGGTACAGACAGTGCGGCTCCTGGATCGTCCACCATGGATCCTACCTGAAGGGTAGGTACAGATACCGCAGCTCCTCAACGCTCTCGCCCGTAGACCTCATCCGGATACTGAATCGTCGTGTAGTCCACCTCCGGGTACTGACTCGTCATGTAATCCACCTCCGGGTACCGTCTAATCCTCGAACACTCGGCCTCCGTCAGCACTGCCCATCGTCTGTAACCAACACAACGAGGTGCAGGCATAGCCTGTGCAGGGGTGAGTATAATGATACTCAGTAGGGACCCCGAGACCCTCAAGGTCTCACTAAAACCAACATGGATATCCACAAGAAGATCTCAACAGATAACCTCTACTTAGGTATATGCCCATACATATATCTAAGTTATCAAGTAACCTATCTCAATCATGAGGGAAACACATCAACGGATAACCACTCCCCAGGTATATTCCCATACATATACCCAAGTTATCAAGTGACCCATCTCAATCAAGAGGTAAACACAAAGGTCAAAAGTCTCAGCTCAAACCAGGATTTTCATTATCAAAATCGTAACTGTTGAAGAGCTCCGTCTCTGGAGTGTACAGTGGTCCTGTCACGACTCCGAGGTACTACTCACTAACCTAAGACTACTGAGGTACTCCTCCTGTCGAGTACCGCGGGCCTGCCACCTCACATAGTAGTGCTTCCCGCCGGGGTCTGCCACCCAAACACAGTAGTGCTCCCCCCTCAGAGCCTACAGAGGTACTCCACCTGTCGAGTACCGCGGGTCTTCCACCCAAACACAGTAGTGCTCCCCGCTGTGGGTTTTCCACCCAAACACAGTAGTGCTCCCCCCTGGGCTATATAAGTCTCTCCGACTCGAATCAGACAAGCAGTCTTCACGTCCCAGCCAGCTACACGGTCTCCGTACTCCGCACGCTCGTCTCCGGGAGGGTCCGCTCCATGAGCTACAGGTCGATAATCCAAGTATCTCAAAGTCCCACAAAGAATTATCTCAAGGACCGCCTCGTCATAGGGGTCTCAATGCAAAAGACAACGCGTCAATCAGACGCCCGGTCTGTGAGTTATTTGCCTTTTCGTCCCAGGGGCCCGGTTGGTTTCATGAGAGAACCAACCCGGCCGTATCTCAACTGTACCCCAAAATCTCATAGGGTATACTCATAGGGACCGTTTCTCAACGAGATCATCAACTCCGCTGACGGTTTGTCAAACGGACGTCTGGTCTAAAAGATATCAGCTTTTCCGTTCCAGGGGCTCGGTTGGATTTTGGGTGCAATCCAACCCGGCCACTATCCAACTATATCCAAATCTCAAGCAAAGTATGCCAAAAGTTCTGCCTCACTTAGAGGAATCCAACAAAGTCGACGGCACGTCAATCAGACGTCCGGAGCTCAAGATATAAGTGTTTCCGCTCCGAGGGCCCGGTTGGTTTCGTGTACGAACCAACCCGGACGAACCCAAAGTTCTCCAAAACCTTGAGTGTAATATATTGAAACGACCGTCTCGTTCTGAGGATCGCTACGCAACTGACGGTGCATCGATCAGAGGTCCGTATCCCAAGATATGGGCATTTGACTGAAAGTGGTCCGAAAATGGGGGATCTGGGCCCGGACCGACCCGGACCGACCCCCCTGGGTCAGTCCGAACCGGGTCTGACCCGACTGGACCCGGCCTGGCCCGACCGGCGCGGCTCGGTCCGGCCCGACTGGCCAGCCGCGACTCGGCGGGGCCGAGCCGAAGTCGGGGAGCGGGGGGTGCGCGCGGCCCGCCCCTCGCCATTAATTGAGGGCGACGGCGCAACCGCCGCCGCCAATTCTTCCGGCGGCGTGCTCGGGCGCCGCCGTCGCCTGGTGGTCGGACGGCTCCGGCCGCCGCCTCCGGTCGCCGGCGGCGCCGCGCCGGCGACCCGCGCCTCCGGGTGTTTCCGCGGGCCACCGGAGTTGCTCCGGTGGTCCGTTTTCAAAACCGTCTGAGCCGGTGTTCATCTCAGGTCTCATACTTTACTGCGCAAGTTTCATTAATACTTTGCAGCCCCGTTATGTCGTCGCTCGTCAATCCGCACATCAATTAACAAAACGCGTCGTCTTCGTGGTTCTCCGGCGCGACGCATTGGCGCCGCGCCCCTTCGCCGTGGCCTGACTCCGTCCGCGGATGTCTTCGGGTTTCTCCGACGCGGCGCGACGGTGTCGCGCCCTTGTTTTTTTTCACGATGCGGCTCGACGGCGCCGCACATTTCCTTGTCGCATGATTCCGCATGGTGTGACAGCACCACGCCTTCCCATACCAAACCACAATGAAATCCAACATGGAAAAAGGAGGTGGGTCGGCTGTGTTTGTGCGGACCGGCCCCCTCTCGTTAAACGATAGCAGATGGACATATTCACGAAGAATAAAAATCAAGGGAGTAATCTCGAACAAATTAAAGTAAAGACAATCCCCTACAACCTCTTAAATAAAAAGAATCATACAATAATCCCAACCCACAAAATAATCTTCGTGGATCAACTTAATATTTAGTTGAATCGCGTTCTTAGATTTAGAAGGGAGTAAACGAGGGTTCACCAACAATCACAATTTAAATTCCCTACCTTGGTTTCAAGAGCGGAGCTTGTTAGGAGGTTCGTCGAAGAGAAAACGTTGCGGTATAACCGTCGCGGAAAGAGGCGACTTGGAAGGAGGAAGTTGCGTCGCGGGAACGGTGTCGCGGAAAGAGAGACGTTGCGGAAGAACCGTTGTGGAAAGAGACGTCGCGTCGTGGATCGGTGTCGCGGAGTCAGTCTTCGAGGAATCGGCGTTCTTCGACGGAGTTCGATACATTCTTCGTGTTCCTCGTGTTCTTCATCGAAGAGGATGAAGAACTCTAGCTTTCCTTAGCTTTTCTTCTCCAAAGGCTCTCAAGCAACTAAGAAACTAACCCATAAATAAATTAAGCCTCACTTAATTTATTAACACTACAAAACCTTTGAAATTCAAGAGTTTGAATTAACTCACCTCATTAAATTACACAAGTTGTCAAATTAAATGTAAGGGAGTTATTGGGGAGTTGAAGAGTTGAAGAATATGAAGGGGTGGGGTTCGTGTGGGCCCCAAATCCTTCATAACCTACAAAGGGAATTTGGGTAGTTACCCAACTTCCTCCCAAAGGATAAAAACACTTAGAGTAAAATAAAAATTGTTGTTAAATTTTTATTTTTAACTTCCACAATTTTTATCAACTTCTCTCGTGTAGATGAAACTCCGGAACAGGAGTTCCTAAGAAATTACCAGCACTACGGTTCCATCGGTGCCCTCAGAATTTGATTCTGAGCACCGATTCAAAAGTTAGAAATTCCCGCTCGTTCGTTCACTGAACGTACCCGAGCTAAACTTTGGAAATTGATTCCGGGTACACTGGACCTCAGATTCAGGCTCTGTCAGAAACTGCGTTCTTGTAAAATTGCAAATAAAATTAATAAAAAAATTTCCTTGAAATTTTTGGGTCTTTACATTACTCCCACATCAGGGCTTTACGTCCCCGTAAAACTTCAACACAAACTAGGGTCACAAAAGGGGTACAGAGCACGCATCTGAGCCTTCCGCTCCCATGTGATTACTTGGAGGTTTCTGTGCTACCTACGAAAACACACAAGAGGAATCGACCGTCCTCGTAGAATCTGCTCCTATCGATCCTTGATCCCCACTGGAACCTCCGTGCATGACGCCCTATTATCGAAGTCCAACTCCGTGAGGTCGGTGATATGTGAAGGATCAAACACGTATCTCCTCAGTTGAGATACTTGAAAAAACATCATGCACCTGGTGCAACTGAGGTGGATGGGTCAAGCGGTAAACCTCCTCACCTAACCTGCTGAGGACCTGAAAAGGTCTACTGAACCTCGGAGATAACATGCCGCCTAGGCCACACCTCCGTAAACCTCATCGAGGTGATACCCATAGGGAAACGTGGTCTCCATCCTCAAACTCCAGTGGTCTCTGCCTCCTGGATGACCTGGACCTTCTCTGTCGTGGCTTGGACCATCTCTGGTCCCACAAGAGCTGCAAAGATTCCTTCTTTTCCGATAAGAGAAATCTGATCTCATCCCCTGGATGAACCACTTTCTTTTCCTAATACAGTCAATCCCGACATGGATGATACTAATCCATACCAAGGATGACGTCGTAAGGCCTCAATGCTACTACCAAGAGATCCAACTGTTACTCTCGCCTCCAAGGGTTGAGTCACACTGTCAGCTTCAGTGTGTGGTAACTGGGTCTCTTCCAGTAGATATCTCACATGTGAGGGTCAACTCAACAGTTTAATCCGGAACCTCTTAGTAACAACACAAGAGAGGACATGATTGATAACATCACAAAGGTAAGTGTCTTTATTATACTGTAGCTCATGGTACAAAGACACAAATATAACAACAACATCATGGAACTAGATATACACCACTAGTTCCGCTCCTGTCCACTCGCTTATGGAGATCCGTAGTCAAAAGCTTATGCTACCTGAAGCTGAGCTCTCCCATGTCCTCCTATCCCCTGCGGTCGGGGTGGACCTCCTGGTGGTGGTGGTGAAAACATCCCGAAGCATCGTCCACCTCCAGCTGCACGACCAGCTCCTCTGCCATGGCCGCCTGCTCCTTGCGGTCCGCCCTAATCGAACCTCTGCCTCTACCTCGGAGGTTCTTCATTTAACTGCTGGTCATCTGCATGGCGGGTCGGACAGTCACGTGCCATGTGACCAACTCCGCCGCAGGAGTAACACTGCATGGCAGGTCTGGCTCTGTCAATTCCCTTGGTTCCTTGCACTACCGATCCTAAGTCACGCGATCGACCACCTGTAGGTCTGGTCCTCTTGGACCTATGCGTCATCTATCTACTGCCTGTTGTAGAAGATTGTGGCACATGCCAGCTAGTGGTGGGCCCTGCTGCTGGAGACTGCTCAGCAAGGAAACTCTCCACCAAAAGGGCTCGCTCCAACACCCCTGTCTGTGTCGGAATGCTGAGTAGAACCACAGAAGCTCTAATCTCTCGCATGAGCCCCTGCTCGAAGGTTCGGGCCCTGAAGAACGGGTCCTGTACCATATCTGTGGAGTAGCGCGAGAGGTCTGTGAACCTCACTGAATACTGCTCCACTGTCATGCTGCCCTGACGCAGCTGAAGTAGCTCCTGTATACGCACCGCTCGAAGGGTGGCTGGTACAAACTCTGCCCAGAATAGGCTCTCGAAGTCTGCCCAAAGAAGAGTCGCCTCGTCATGCATCTAGAGCATCAAGCTCCACCATCTGCCGGCTGCTACCTGAAGAAGGCTGGCAGAAAGGATCACCATGAAATCTGTCGGCATCCCCACTAGCCTGAAAACTCTCACCACAGCCTCCAGCCAATCCTCAGCCGCCTGCGGGTCCGTCCCTCCCTGGAACCTGGGTGGTCTCTGGCGCTGGAACTCGTGCACTGCACTCAAGCGACGTGCACCCTCTGCTGCTGGGGCTGGTGGCATCGGTGGCCCAACGGGTAGTAGTACCGCTGGTGCCTCAACTATGATAGGGCCCTGTACTGAGGCCACGTCGCTCGGTGGGCTGTTAGTATGTACCACTCTCGGGGCTCTAGCTGGTCGCCCACGGGGAGGCATCCTGAAAGAAACAACGTGACATGGTCAAACGATTTATACCTGGTGAGCTGATATTTAAATAAAACTTCTGGAAACACACACGCAATCAGTGTTTTCGTGCACAAAGTCGGAAATCAGTTGTCAGGGTCCTGGTGTATGGATACGTTGGCCGCCCGCACCAACACTGGACTCCCTAAACTGAAAACCACACTCGGTACTCTTAACACTATTGCTTCACAGAAAGAAAAATATCAGAGTTATAAGTTCTACGGTAAAACCGACTCCTCTGATACCAATTTGTCATGACCCATCCTCAGGGCCCGTGCCGTGACTACACTAAGCCACCTTCCATAGGCCAGGGGTTGGCGACTAGCACCAAAGGCGTAAATCACGATAACTGGGAAGGAATTGCCTTTATAAAAGTAAACAAAACACCACAGAGTACAAGCGGAAGAAAACCACTAAGTACAAAAGAAAGTGCTGAAAGTAAATGGGCCAGAGTACAAACCCAAATGGAAGTACAACTACAACTGAACAAGTACAACAGAAAAAGACAACAGCTGGAAGAACGGAAGCGGCTCCTGGTTCGTCCTCCTCGGATCCTACCTGAAGGGTAGGTACAGACAATGCAACTCCTGGATTGTCCACCACGGATCCTACCTGAAGGGTAGGTACAGATAGCGCAGCTCCTCAATGCTATCGCCTGTCGACCTCCTCCGGATACTGACTCGTCGTGTAGTCCACCTCCAGGTACTGACTCGTCGTGTAATCCACCTCTGGGTACCGTCCAATCCTCGAACACTCGGCCTCTGTTAGCACTGCCCATCGTCTTCAACCAACACAACGAGGTGCGGGCACAGCCCGTGCAGGGGTGAGTATAACGATACTCAGTAGGGACCCCAAGACCCTCAAGGTCTCACTAAAACCAACATGGATATCCACAAGAAGATCTCAACAGATAACCTCTACTTAGGTATATGCCCATACATATATCTAAGTTATCAAGTAACCTATCTCAATTATGGGGGAAACACATCAACGGATAACCACTACCCATGTATATGCCCATACATATACCTAAGTTATCAAGTGACCATCTCAATAAAGAGGTAAACACAAAGGTCAAAAGTCTCAGCTCAAACCAGGATTTTCATTATCGAAACCGTAACTGCTGAAGAGCTCCGTCTCTGGAGTGTACAGTGGTCCTGTCATGACTCCGAGGTACTGGTCACTAACCTAAGACTGCTGAGGTACTCCTCCTGTCGAGTACCTCGGGCCTGCCACCTCACATAGTAGTGCTTCCCGCCGGGGTCTGCCACCCAAACACAGTAGTGCTCCCCCCTCATAGCCTACAGAGGTACTCCACCTGTCGAGTACCGTAGGTCTGCCACCCAAAAACAGTAGTGCTCCCCGCTGTGGGTCTGCCACCCAAACACAGTAGTGCTCCCCACTGGGCTATATAAGTCTCTACGACTTGAATCGGACAAGCAGTCTTCAGGTCCCAGCCAGCTACACGGTCTCCGTACTCCGCACGCTCGTCTCCGGGAGGGTCCGCTCCACAAGCTACAGGTCGATACTCCAAGTATGTCAAAGTCCCATGAAGAAGTATCTCAAGGACCGCCTCATCATAGGGGTCTCAACGCAACAGACAGTGCGTTAATCGGACGCCCGGTCTGTAAGTTATTAGCCTTTTCGTCCCAGGGGCCCGGTTGGTTTCGTGAGCGAACCAACCCATCCGTATCTCAACTGTACCCCGAACTCTCATAGGGTATACTCATAGGGACCGTTTCTCAACGAGATCACCAACACCGCTGACGGTTCGTCAAACAGACGTTTGGTCTGAAAGATATCAGCTTTTCCGTTCCAAGGGCTCGGTTGGATTTCGGGTGCAATCCAACCCGGCCACTATCCAACTATGTCCAAATCTCGAGCGAAGTATGCCAAAAGTTCCGTCTCACTTAGAGGAATCCAACAAAGTCGACGGCACGTCAATCGGACGTCCGGAGCTCAAGATATAAGCGTTTTCGCTCCGAGGGCCCGGTTGGTTTCGTGTACGAACCAACCCGGCCGAACCCAAAGTTCTCCGAAACCTTGAGTGTAATATACTGAAACGACCGTCTTGTTCCAAGAATTACTACGCAACTGACAGTGCGTCGATCGGAGGTCCTTATCCCATGATATGGGCATTTGTCTGAAAGTGGTCCGAAAACGGGGGGTTTGGGCCCGGACCGACCCCCCTGGGTCGGCCCGAACCGGGTCCGACCCGACTGGACCCGGCCCGGCCCAGCCGGCACGGCCCGCTCCGGCCCGACCGGCCAGCCGCGGCTTGGCGAGGCTGAGCCGATGTCGGGGAGTGGGGGGTGCGCGCGGCCCGCCCCTCGCCGTTAATTGAGGGCAACAACGCAACCGCCGCCGCCAATTCTTCCGACGGCGCACTCGGGCGCCACCGCCGCCTGGCGGCCGGACGGCTCCAGCCGCCGCCTCCGGTCACCGACGGCGCTGCGCCAGTGACCCGCGCCTTCGGGTGTTTCTGCGGGCCACCGGAGTTGCTCCGGTGGTCCGTTTTCAAAACCGTTTGAGCCGGTGTTCATCTCGGGTCTCGTACTTTACTGCGCAAGCTTCAAAAATACTTTGCGGCCCCGTTATGTCATCGCTTTTCAATCCGCACGTCAATTAAAAAAACGCGCCGTCTTCGTGGTTCTCCGGCGTGACGCGTTGGCGCTGCGCCCCTTCGCCGTGGCCCGACTCCGTCCGCGGATGTCTTCGGGTTTCTCCGACGCGGCGCGATGGTGTCGTGCCCTTGTTTGTTTTTCACGACGCGGCGCGACAGCGCCGCGCATTTCCTTGTCGCATGATTCCACGTGGTGCGACGACACCACGCCTTCCCGTACCAAACCACAAAGAAATCCAACATGGAAAAAGGAGGTGGGTCGGCCGTGTTTGTGCACACCGACCTCCTATCGTTAAACGATAGCAGTTGGACATATTCACGAAGAATAAAAATCAAGGGAGTAATCTCGAACAAATTAAAGTAAAGACAATCCCCTACAACCTCTTAAATAAAAAGAATCATACAATAATCCCAACCCGCAAAATAATCTTCGCGGATCCACTTAATATTTAGTTGAACCGCGTTCTTAGATTTAGAAGGGAGTAAACGAGGGTTCACCAACAATCACAATTTAAATTCCCTAACTTGGTTTCAAGAGCGGAGCTTGTTCGGAGGTTCGTCGAAGAGAAAACGTCGCGATATAACCATCGCGGAAAGAGGCGACTTGGAAGGAGGAAGTCGCGTCGCGGGAACGGCGTCGCGGAAAGAGAGACGTTGCGGAAGAATCGTTGCGGAAAGAGACGTGGCATCGTGGATCAGTGTCGCGGAGTTGGTCTTCGAGGACTCGGCATTCTTCGACGGAGTTCGATACGTTCTTCGCGTTCCTCGTGTTCTTCGTCGAAGAGGATGAAGAACTCTAGATTTCTTTAGCTTTTCTTCTCCAGAGGCTCTCAAGCAACTGAGAAACTAACCCATAAATAAATTAAGCCTCACTTAATTTATTAACACCACAAAACCTTTGAAATTCAAGAGTTTGAATTAACTCACCTCATTAAATTACACAAGTTGTCAAATTAAATGAAGGGGAGTTATTGGGGAGTTGAAGAGTTGAAGAATATGAAGGGGTGGGGTTCGTGTTGGCCCCACCTCCTTCGTAACCTACAAAGGGAAGTTGGGTAGTTACCTAACTTCCTCCCAAAGGATAAAAACACTTAGAGTAAAATAAAAATTGTTGTTAAATTTTTATTTTTAACTTCCACAATTTTTATCAACTTCTCTTGTGTAAACGCAACTCTGGAACATGAGTTCCTAAGCAATTTCCAGCGCTACGGTTCCATCGGTGCCCTCGGAATTTGATTCCGAGCACCGGTTCAAAAGTTAGAAATTCCTGCTCATTCGTTCACTGAACGTACCCGAGCTAAATTTCAGAAATTGATTCTGGGTACACTGGACCTCGGATTCAGGCGCCGTCAGAAACTGCGTTCTTGTAAAATTCCAAAGAAAATTAAGAAAAAATTTTCCTTGAAATTTCCGGATCTTTACATGAAAGACCTTTAGGATTTATTTAGGAGTGAGTGACTATGGTAATTCCAGCTTCTCTTCAATTCTCACTCCCTATTTCCCATTATCTTCTTTTAGGGGAAAATCTAATACCATTGAGTAAAAAGAATAGAAATAGAGAGTGTCTCTTCTTAATTAAATTTAAAAATAAGTTAAAACAATAGAGTCTAATGTTTAGTCATATACATGAAGTGGTTCAAATTTTTCTTGTTATTTCTCCTTGAGTACCCTAGAAAATCACATGATATTATTGGTTAGTGGATGGTCCTCAAGTACATCGCAAGTCTATCACATCTCTTATTTATTATAGGGATAGAAATAGATTTCTTCCTACTCTTTTTCCCTGATATTCTCTTATAGGGAATTACTAATCTCATATATCATATCATTTAACTCTTACATCTCACTCATGATGATCACTTATTCCCCCTACACTTATATATATAATTATTCTTTAGTTGAGTATTTGTCATGTAATGTATTGACCATTTCTTTGTTCTCATTATCCTCTTCTAACTGAGAATTAAAATAATAATATGTTGTGAAATAAATGGAATAGTCACTTTTTCTAAACATAGTAAAAATACAATAAATAATTAAAAAAATAGAATCAGAAAAAACCAATAAAACAAGATAAAAGAATAATCTAAAAAAATAATTACAAATGTGAAAAAATGTGTTTTTAGCTCAACTCCTTAAAAATGACACTGAGTTTTGATAGCTACCACCATTAAAGGAATTCAAAAGTATAATTTAAAATAACCTATATAAATATATCTAAAATTTAAACATAGGTTTTTCTCTCGAGGATCTAGTACTCGAGTATAATTATTCATGCACTTATTCTTTTTTTTGTTTTATGTTTTTAAAATAAAAATAGAAATGGATTGCTGAATGAAAATAAGAAAAGAAAAAAAGAAAATGAAAAAAGATTAAAATGAAAGAAAATATACACCCCTATATTTAACCTTAATAATCCTTCATTATCACACTACTTTGGTTCCTTAATCATAATCTCTATGTGATTTAAATAATCTATACACAACCTCACTCTATAAATTGTGTGAATAGACATTACACTCGTATAATCACCTAAATGACATGACCACCACTCTCTTAAATAGATAAAAATCATGAGCCTACACAAAACTAAAAAAATTTATTCCATTGTACATTAGTGATTTAAAAAGTGGGAGGGGAAATAGGTTTTAGCAATGAAAAATGAAAGGTGGAAGGTGGAGCTCAAGATATCATTATCACTTTTTTCCCTCAATCACAAAATTCTTAGAAGTAAAAAAACAATAAAAGAAAAGTTTGTAAGCAACGGGTTCATTAGTTTTATTATAGTAAAAAATCCTAGTGTTATATTCTCATAATATATGTGAGATTTAGAATCACTAATACAAAAATAAAAATGAAAAAGAGAAGGGAAGAACATAAGAATAACTTGAAAAATGAGTTCATTAATTAAATATTTTGAAAATAAAGAAATACCTACGAAAAATCAAGACATGGTCAAATCAAAAGTCTTAAATCCTTTACAAACAGGGAGGAGAGAAATATTTATAAGAAACCTGCATCTCCTATTCCTCCACCTAGAATTTTAGTGCCAGGGGTAGTGATATCATCCTTCTTTGATGAATTATATGTCATTAGCTTGATGGTTTAGGTCTTTTCAAGTGGGATCATCTCGAATATTATCATTTATTAACACTATTCACAAGAACATTTTCTTATTCCTACACCAAATTAATACTATGTAGATCGATTGAATTTTTTTTCCTAATTTGAATGAACTAGATAAATGAGGTCACATTGCGCTTTTTTTCACTTCATGAATTTTATATTTTTAATTCCACATGGAGCCTTAGTCATAAAATCTCTCTAAGTCCCAAATGTCACACATCAAAACACAAGAAATAATTTTCTTATATATTTTACTTATTCATATTTTAAAAAATCCATAATATTATGTATGGTCTATACCTCTAAGATAATTATATTTTTATAATTCATCACTAGATTTACCAAACTATAAAAACTTACATATCACTATAGACCTGAAAAAAATATTAAACATTAGATTTACTCTATATTTTTCAAAGGGTAGAATATTACATATCATCACCACCCTTCAAAAATATTACATATAATTTGTTTCTCTAAATTTGTAAAATTCATAATATTATATATAAAATTCATCCTTAAAATTTATATTATGTATCGTCAGTTGGGCCAAAAAAATATTACATATCCTCAGAAACTATTATGAGAAATATAGAATTATACATATTCTTATACCTCCTCCAAAAATATTACATATGAATCCCTTTTCTAATTTTCCACTATTCTTAGCCCCAGAATATTATGTATCACTTCTCTAGGAGAGAAAATGTTAGTTATTACTCAATTATATATTGAAATATCATATGTATCATCTTATAGTGGATTAAAATATTACGTATCATAAATGTTTCATTTCTTCTCAATCCGATAGCCCATAAAAAACAAAAAATTAGTGTATGCTTATTCCAATGACACTGTAACACCCCAAGTTTTTAAAAGAGAAAACTATGTTTGATAGTGCTTGTGATATGCAATACCGAACCCAAATAAATAATGATTCTTTAAATATGTCCATTTTAACATTTATATTAAATTTGAAGATATTAATAGGATTAACTACTTAATTATATATATATATATCCTAAATGTATTGATAAATTCTTAATAAATAATCAATCCATTTTTGGTAATATCTTTTTGTTCTTCAAAATTTGTTATTTATTTATTTTTGTGAAAAAATATTATAATTATTTTATATAAAATTTTGAAAATTAATTTGATGAAATTAAAATTATTTTTGATATCATCATATCAAGTTTGACTTAGGGTGAAATGTTTCTATCTTTCAGAAAATATTGATTTTTCAATGAATAGTTAAAAAATACCAGTTTTTATAAAGTGTCATTTTTTTGAAAAATTAAGTAATTTAAAAGTACCATTATTATATTAATTTTATTTTAAAGTAACATAAGTATTATTTAGTTATTTTTAATCCAATTAGTTACATTTATATTATATTTATAATGGATTTTAGAATAAGTTTATTTTTAGGATTAAAAACTCATTTTTTCTGAAAACTTCTTAAAATGCATAATGTTTATCTTTTATAATTAATTAATATAAAACCTATTGAGGAATGTTTTATATTAAAATTTATATTATATATATATATATATTTATTAATTTAAATTCATATAATTAATATTTCTAGTTATAGGGTTAAAGTAAAATCATCTTTTCCTTGACAAAATTAATTTTCAAAAAACAGCTTTCTATTGTGCTTGTGGGTTTTATATTAAATTAAACTCTTCCACCTATGTGAATTGATTTTTATTAAATGGATCCCATATTTAGAATCATCTTAATTAATATTATTTAATAATGTTACCTTAATTTTTGAACAATATGAATAGTAACCATAGTAAATATTTATTACCATGGTAAAAGGAAAATTTGTTAATTAAGGGTAAACATAATTTAATAAGGACTAGAAACAAAGTAACATGAATAGTATGAATATATATATATATATTAATTTCAATATTATAATTTTTATATATTTTTTACTTTATAAATGATTAAATAATTATTTTGATAAAAATTAGTTTTTTGATACTTTTAAACAAAAATTATATTTGGGGTGAAATATAATTTTCATGAATAAATATTTTTTTCGATTAATTAAATAAATTTAAAATAAATTATATTTTAATAAAATATTATTATTAAATTTTAAATATTAAATATAAATAAAAATATAATTTTATGAAGTTCAAATTTAATTTTTTTCAGGGTAAGAAAAACTGTTATTGTAAAAAATAGTATTTTTCAATAAATTAGGATTTTAATTGGAAGGTTTAATTTTTAATATTTATAAATTTATTTTGATAAAATTAATATTATTTTTTTGAATTAGCACACTAAAATTATCCAATGATTATTTTTTCATAATTTTCTTAGATAGTCAAATTTTCAGGCAAATATTAAATACAGTATAAGTATACAATGTGTATTATGACATCATAATGATCCAAAAGTGATTTAATATATACCATATAAGGTATCCAATAGAAAATATATGTTTTAACTATAAATAAATGTGTTTTTTTGTCCTATTTTATTAATTTTATAAATTCTTTATGAATCCATAAAAACCTATCTTATATTTTAAGGTTTTAAAATCATTTATTTATAAACATGACTCAATTACACATTAACAAGGGTAATATTTTAATGTATTAGTCCCTTTTAATTATAAAATAATTGAAAAAATTCTTATATGGTCTAACTATGGGAAAAACCATGGTAAGGTTTGTGGTTTTGATTATTTTATTGTATAGAGTCCAAAACCAATGTTTGGAAAATAATAAAGAACTCCCCTCTATTTTCATATATAAACCCACACAAGATCCTATTACTATTTACTAAAAAACCATGGATCACATATTTAATATTTTATCCTATCTATTGAGTCCTACCAAGGTGACCCTAATCTTTCAAGAAGCTCCTTCCAAGCTTATGGAATCACCCTCTCAAGTTAAGGGATCTTCCTCTCTAATTTCCATTCAAAAATCGATTTTAATTAAACTTTTGAATCTCAAATTTTTATGTGGTAATTAATTTATAAAAATATATTTAATTTAAAATTGATGTTATAATAATGATATATCATTCATTCTTTCTTATTATAGCATTTACCTAAGCTGTTACTATACCGAAATTTAGCAAGGGATCTACCTCTCTTCTTTTTATTCAAGAACCTCTATTATATTGTTCCCGTGAATTTCTATTTTTTCTTATTTGGGTATGTTTTTATAAATCTATATTACTAATTGTTTATGTACATTTGATGATATACCCCTTTAAATCTCATTAATTCCTCCCATGAACCTTTATAAACACCTGTTATGTTGCCGAAATTATCCTGCGATTTTTCTAACCAAAAGTGAGGGACCTCTCCCTCTTCTTTTCAATTCATGAACCTCCATTATATTTATCCCTTTTAATATAAATTTTTTATGTTTTTGTGATGTTATAAATATTTCTATACTATCCAATTGATTTAATAATAATTATATATCATTTATACCCCTCTGATTATAGCGTTTACCTAAGCTGTTACTATGCCAAAATCCAATCATTCTCCACCTTATTCAAGAATCTTAATTACCTTATGCCTTTTATTTCTAATTAATAATGTTGGGATATATTATTCAATAACCTCATTATTTACCTTATGATTTCTAAATTATGATAGACCACTTTCACTTTCATTAATCCCTCCCATAAACAATTATGTACCCCTGTTATACTGCTAAAATTTAACAATGATTTTCCATGATAAACAATTTTGTAGTGAATACCCGTACCCATTTCCTATCAAGGGTGTTAAAATTTATTCACTTAGAATTTTTTGATTAGGGTATTACGTATATGTAATCCACACTCTAATATCATGAGATGTGATGAATTTTTTTCTTATTTGTATGATCTATGCAGAACACTTATGTATGTACATGATATGATTGTGATGAGTTCACTCAGATAGTGCTCCAATGCATTGGGAAATATTTTAGTCTCATGAGATTCCATGTATAGTTTATGCGAGTTTATCCTAATCACATAATTTCATATTTTCTTTGTGTTTAATCTTTAATTATTCTTATGATTTCATGTTTAAAGTTGTTTCCACATTCCCATGTTTCCTTTAAGTTATCATGTTATATAGCGCCTTATTATTCTTTTTTATGATCTGAACCCCTTTTATGTTGCATTTAAATGCCTATTGTCTAACATGTAATATTTATTTCATGTTATTATTTTTTATATTTCCCTACTAGGATTTATATATCACCCCTTTCTTATTCACATCCCTAGGTTATCTTATGCATTTCCAGAGGACTTTTGATTTATAAGATCATGTTAAGGAAGTATTCAATAATGTTGTTGTATCCCATGTTTAAGATGTTATTATATGTAACTAATTCCAAAAGACACTAGACATATTGATCTTCTGGGTTTCATTATATATATTCTTATGTAATAAATCATGAATTAACATGTAATAAAGATATGGGTTGTCATAGACACTGGAATTGAATTCAAAAACTGATAATAAAATGAATAATATAATTAATAAGTTTTTAAAAATAATTCAAAAATTAATGTATGGAGGTTCAATTATTTCAAATAATTAATAAAATAATTAAAAAAGATTAAATCTATTTAAAATTTTAATTCTAGACTTACAAAATAAAAAAAAACTGATAATTGTCTAGGTTTTATAATATTTATGGGGTTAATTTCCATTGAAAAAAATATCAAAATCTAGAAAATACTAGCTCTCATTTTTTAGTTTTTGTTGCTTTATATGCATATGAATAAGTAATTGGTGTTTTTTCACATATAGTTATTCCAACAGGGTTCTCACACTGATTGAATGTTAGTGTGGATGATGAATCGCCAAGTCATCGATCTTGATGTTATCTATGTTGTAGTAAATAAATTTTATTTTTTTAAAACAATTTATTCTTATATTATAATTTATATTCATATTTTTTTTCATCATCCCATTATTTATATTTCAAAAGAGAAATTTATTATTGTGTTGGAATAACATCCAAATGAAAAATGACAAATTATCTATCACAAATATGATATCATTTAGTGATTTGTAGATCATGACAAACATGACTAATCATTATTAATTGAAATTGGTATTACATGACCTATAATTGTATGAGTATATATAATTAATGTATATAAATCTATAAGTTTACAAACTCAAGGTAAGGTTTATTTCATAATGTAGTCAATTCACTGTGATATGGAGGCTCAGATGACATAATTACATAAGTAGTATGAAGAAAGATGAGAATTTATAAAGGCATGCCTATAAGAATAGGATCAATGTTATAGAGAAGGACATGTTTTTGTTCAAGATATATAGGCCTTTCCATCATAGGGTCAAATTTTAATATATTATAATTAATTTTTTTTCATCATCATTATTATTATAATATATAATATTAGTGTTTTTAAAACCTATTGGGAACACGACTATCTTTTCATAAACCCACCAGATGATATCCATTAAAATTTATGAAGGCAGAAACAAAGTGTCAATAGATAAACCCGCACTATAGGGCCTGAAAATTGGAAAATATTTACACAAATCCCTACACCACTACACAAAAAAAATACATGTACATAGACAAGAACTATTAGAAGACACCGATTGAATGAAACTAGATTTCATAAAAAGAACACAAGTTTTACATGTTTTAGAATTGAATCTAATCCATGGGGGTATGGACACTAAAAATGTTTTATTTATGTATATATAAGATTAAAAAACTACACAGTTTGATAATAAAAAATGATCCATCCGACTATTAAATAGTAGGAACCAATTGGTGTGTCTGACTATTTCTGCCCTCTGATCTTTGTGGGATGAAGTACACCTACTATGATCTCTATTGACAATCCACTATTCAATCAAGATCACCCACCACCTCAGTTTCTCCTTACGATAAACAGTGTTATCTATTGATACATTTAAAAGATAACTCTTTTGAAATTGTCATTTTTGATTCCCCACACTGACTTAAATATGAGTGATCAAGGGTACATTTATATTGAATTGTACAATTGTACCTTTTGACAATATTGTTTGATCAATAACAATTTGTTTGCAACTTTTGGTTTTTGATTTTCCTAACACTTGAAAACTAGTCACCACTGATCCACCATCTGTATCTACACCAATAGAAATTAGTCGCCCAATGTTCTTTTTTATAGTAGAATAACAAATTGGCTAAAAAATAGTTCTCACAAGGCTGAGCCTAATAGATCCATAATACATTTAATATAGATTATTGTGAGTATATATAAGATTAAGTGAATGAAACACCAAATTTTAGAAGTATATTATCTTATATTACTTTTTTCAACAACATTTTTTAGAATTAGAATTACTTTTTATGTTTATAACATGTGTCAAATGATTAATACCAAATAAAACAACTCAAATTATCATGAAATTTCTAAACAATAACTATTGATTTATTTGTAAAAAATTAGGATAAATTAAGCATGAATTTATTATTCGGTGTTCCTAGAATTTCAATTTATTTATAGAATTGAAAAAATATTTTCTTAGTTAGAAATGTGCATTATGTGATCAATACCAAGAAAAAAACCCAAATTATAATGAAAATATAAGACAAAGGTCATCAATAAATTTAGGACCTTTAGAAATGAATCGTATGTCAATAAAACATCTTGTGTGATCAGAATGAATGAAAGTATGTTTATAAAATTATATTGATTTTATAAGTTTAAAACATGTATCAAACAATAAAAACTTGGAAAAAGTGTTTGAATTGTTTTGAAAATATAATATAATGTTAATGGATTAATTTTTAACATGTATGAATAAATTTGTAATGAATCGATCAGGGAAGACCCAATACATTGCCTGACATATCTTGTTACTGGACCTGAAAGTAATTACCTATCCCTACATGATAATAATTAGTGTATATGTAACAATAATTATCATTTATAATAGTTTTAAAAGTGATAATAATAATAATAAACCAATAATGGTCTCTAAATGATTAAAATAAACAACATGGAATAATGAATAAAAATATATAAAAAAATAAACTAAAACAAATTCAATAAAAGTAAATATATCTAAAGTATAAAACTAAAATATAGAATGATCAAATGGACAATACAACATCCCAAAATAAAATGGAAAGAAAACTTGAACAGCTCCAACATCACTACTGGTGACCCCTAGTCACTCAACACATCTAGTCATCTATCCACGAATTGATGAATAAACAGTGAACTGAAATGGAAATAGGAACCTGAAAGAAAAACATAGGAGTTTCATATGCACCTGGGAACTGACTCATATACAAGGTGTGAGGTAAACATGCCCCAAATTATCTCACCAAGGAGGCTAAGAAATTCTTTTTGTAAGGTATTTTGTAAAGTGATAGTTTGAACATAAAGTATAAAATAATTTTTCACATGTGAATTTAAATGAAATACAATAACATTCCATACTCAAATTTCTAAAACAACTGCCCTTTTAAATAAAATAAGGACAAACAACCATTTTAATTAACTATTTTTAAAACATTGAAAGCGGATGTTTCCAATCATTGAAAACAAAACCAAATATAATTTTCATTCCTCTTTAAAATATGTTCCTAAAAATCCCATTTTCATAACCAACCTCGTTTAAGGACATTTTCTTAAAACCCACATAATAAATAAGCAAATATTTTATTTCTAAACCATACTTTTGAAACCAGTTTAGAAATCATTTTGAAATTAAACCAAAATAATGACGAAATAAAATACAACCAATATAATCACTAATACACTAATGAATCAGAATAAAACCATCATAACCATAATAAACATATTAAGTCTTAAGTAACTTGATCCAAACTGAAAACCTGATCCCTAGGTCGACACTAAAGAACCTGTTCATCCTGATATTCCTATCAAACTATCCAAGCCCTATATCTATCTGAGGAGTTCTAAGGATAACTTGGGAGAAAAATACATCCCAAGTGAACTTTCCACCCATAGGGAATAACCCCATAAAAATAGCATAATCCAAACTAGGTGTTTCACTTATCCACATCTCTACTTAAATGCATTGGACTTGCATGACTTGTCAAATAGAAATGAGAAAACAAATAGAAAATCATATGAACTAATTATAAAAAATTTATAATAAACCTCATCTCACCATATAAACCCTCAAAAGAAATATCTATTTTCAAATTCATGCATAATATTCATATAAAGATTCATCAATATAAGACATCTCATAATGGGGTCAAAATTAAAAATGTCAATTACTGGTTGAAAACTATTTCCAAACCCCCTCTTTGGCTTAGGTTTATCCTAAGCCTTTGAGAATTTTTGTAAGAGATTTCCTAATGGGAAGAGCTCTTTGAGATGAGCCTGTAAGGGGCATAGCAGCTCTCTGCTAGGGTTCTCGCGCTGCCGTCCCCTTCCCAGATCAGTGCGCGCTCACCTTCCTGGTTTGGCTGGCCAGAGTGGTGGATCTCTGCTGTTGCGGCCTTGTATTGACTCGTCATGCGCACACTGGTGGATTTTTCTTCGGCACAATGTTGATTTAGCGCCCGAGTTCCTGGACCAGTGGTTCGAGACCTTCACTTCCTCCAGATCTGGGCATTCGAAGGTAGGGCGTCGTTTATGTGGAGTTTTCGGATGGTGGCATCGGGATCTAGTTTTCCTTTTGCAGTTGAGGTGCCTTGAACTCTCGGATAGCATGTGATCATTTGAGGCTAGTTTTTTCTTGAATCTGGTGATGTCCTTTGCTGCCTGATCTTTTTATCTTCTCTGTTGGGTGATTTCTGGGATTTTGGTGATGTTCTTCTTCTCTCTATCTTCTTTGCGAGTGTTTTGTGATTTCATGGATGATTAGGGATGGTTTTATGGGTGCGTATGTGGCTATTCTCTGGCCATGTTTTTATTTATTCCTCGGAGGCGATGAGACGATGCTGCCTGTGGTGTGAAGTTTGCGATGGTTGTGGAGATGGTGGCGGAGCTGGAAATCTCTCCGGCGTCCTGAAGCGTTTGGGTTGGTCCCCCTGTGATTGGTGTGCGGTTCCGGCGATGGCTCCGGCGTCTTACCACTATGCGGTGGCGTGTGGTGATCTGGTGTCTCTCCGGCAATTTGACACGCTCCTTGAGATGGACTCGTGGCTCGAGGTGGGGCACATGGTTTCGCCGGTGGAATGTTAGCATCGTTGATCGGGGTTGCGCGGCTCGAGGCTGGATGTGACGGGCTCGCGTGATGATGGGCACGTGTTATTGATTGAACTTTTGGTTTTATTTCTGAATTTTGAATGTCACTGAAATTTGTATGAGGTTGGAACGGTTTGAATGGTTTCCGGTTTCCTTAAACCGGTTTGGGGTACCGGAACCCATAAACCGGCTTCTGATAATGGAAAAAAATGATTTGCAGGTAGGTCATTCCAATCACAAGGGGGATTTTATGAGGGTCTCACATATTTTAGAAAAAAACTTATTTAAAAGTGAAAACCAAGATTTTAAGAACAATAATGGGATGATAAACCATTTTAAACCCTTTAAAATATCATTTAAAAACATAACTTAAAATCCCTTAGAATCAAATAATCAAACCACCCTTTAAAATTTAAATTAAAACTAACCATTTTACCAAATTCCCCTTTTAAAATATTTCAAACCACCACCATGATCCAATGGTATAAAAAAAATATAAAATGAGGAAAAAATACCCTTATTTTATTAATCTTCCCATTGAATCATGAAACATTCCTTTTTATAATTAAACTAATGCTGAAAAACCCTTCAAATAATTTAAATAATTTTTAAGGGCCCACTCGGGAATTTTGACGAACCCTTGGCATGCAACAAGTCCATGCAAAGTGTTGAAACTATTTTAGATTATATTTAACCCATAAAGGTTATTATATAAGTGTATTTTTTATGAGGAAATAATTTAAAACATCCAATACATTTATAACATGCATTACAAGGGAATTACAAAGAAATACCTAGTTTACTCAAGTGAAAGATCAACTAAAACATGTCACCTTCAGTGGCGAACACATAACTAGGTAAGAATGCATCCTCCAAAACCCTAAAGAAACCAAAAAAATTATAAATATTATGAACCATAACATAAACTTGAAAAATGTTTATAATTCATTGGAGAAATAAAATTGAGTGGGGTGGGAGGGAGAAGAGAGAAAGGAGAATAAGGAAGGAATGAGGGATTACAATTCAAAACCGCATGAAATCCTAAGGAAAAAGCCTCAAAATAAAATGAGGAGAGAGTATAGGGGAACCTTAAAGTATCCTAGGATTCTATTGAACTTGGGGAGGAAGATAAAAGACTAAAAGATTAAAATTAAAGTGGGGTAAGAAATGTAAATTCACTATTAATTGAAAACTAGGAAACTAGAACAGTTTGGCTGTGTAATTTGGAAAAGTGTGGGCCAGATATGCAGATTGTACCACTTAAGAAAAATATATTTTTATAGTTTGGATTAATAATTTACTACTTATATTCTAACTATAAAAAACATTTCTACTGAGATATATATGTCCATAACTTATTTTTTCATAGTTTCCGTTAACTTTGCATAAACTATGAACCAACACCCTCACACATGAAAGGGTCTACATGACATCCACCCAATTTTCCATTGTTTAGAATCAACCATGCACCACCCATGAAAATAAACTATTCACTAAAAAAATGGATTGAAAAACTCATAGAATAAGTGTAACCACCAGGTTTTACCTAAATCATTCATGCAAACTGTGTACAAAGGAAAAAATAGATATTTTTTAAATTTAAATGAAAAACTCCAAAACTGTAACTTAACAAATAATAAGATAAAATAATATAAAATATAAAGTAATAATGATATATGAGTTTCAAAATTATCCCCACCATGCCACTTTATTCCCCTAGAGAGTCATTGAAAAAAGTAAGATCCACAGAAAACTAAAAACTCCATCACCTATTTCATAGGTGGGAGGGATGGGGAAAATTATGAAGAACCTATGACTAAGGAAACACAAAATATTATCCATACTAGAATATCCATTATAATAATAAATCAATGAAAACAATTATAAGAAAAATCTAACCACAATCTCCCAAAATGAAATTCAAAATAAAGGGATACAAAATGTGAGTCTCCCAACCATTTAAAATTGATATAATTTGGTGAAGAAATAATTACCTCTACAATGATGATGGTATCACCAAGATAAATAAAATTAAAAAAATCAAAAAATAAAACCACCATGTCCCACTAACCACATACATACATAAATGACATATCTAATCAAAAAATAAATCACTATCTAAGATACATCCAAAGGTCACTAGACTAGGTTACCAAAACTATTACATTCTAAAACATCTAAAGCATATCAAAACTAAAAAAAGGTCTCGATCAAGAAATAACATGAACTCTAACCTTGGGGTACACAACTAAGTGAAAGGGGAAAACTAGGACCTTATACCTAGGTCACTATTTCACAACATACCTAATTATATTTAAATTGAAACTTGCCAATTCATAATCTGAATTGGTTTCATGTTCATACTAGTCACCAAAAACACATATCCAAGGCTATACCACACCTAATAAAAAATTCAAAACCGATTAATGTATCATACAATTAAATCAATACAAAAAAATCAGCCACCCATGGCACAAATGAACAATGAGGTAAGAACATCTAAAAGCATCCTCCAATCAACTAATAACAACCAAAAAAGAAACACCTAGAGAACACACCACACCAAATCCACCTCAAATCCCCAAGTTCCAAAAATAGATCACCATACCAAACTAAAATTACACCTAAAATACCAATTAGAATGATCTATTTTAATTCAACACAACCAACCAAATCTCACCAGAACTAATTTAACAAAAAAACCGAGACAAATCATCACACTACTACACCATCAAAGTGAAAAATAATAATTTCCACCCCATTAGGAGGCTTGTAAAGAGCCAAGAATAAGGAAAGAACCAACCATAGATATAGAAACCCTAAATTTATGAAATAAATTTCTCATAGGCATATCTTAAATCATATAAAACATGAACCCAACCAGTATGTGCTTCCCAGAACGACACTAATATGTACCAACATCAAACAAGGGGAGACGACCAAAAAAGTATATTTTTAAAACTTTTCCCCTTGATAAACAGTCCCTAAAACTTATTTTAAAATAAATAACATTTTGAAATAAGTTAAAATTCAAATTACCTTAATTCAAAACATTTATATAAAATCCACTTTCCATTTAAAAACACTTCACACCATTTTAAAACTTTTCAAAATAGCTCATATATTAATTTCCATTAAAAAAAAGTAACCAATTTAAAAAACACACAGTAAGAGGGTCAAAAATACCTTTGTCTTCGACCATTACCCTATTTTAAAACTAAATAATTTTCTAATATTCATAACAAAATCAACCAAGTTAAAAAAACATTACCAATGCTTATCTAGAGAATCAATTTCCATTTTTATAAACAATACCAATGAAATTATTTAAAACTAAAAACATGAAATCCCCCTTTTCAAATTAAACCAATTTCTATAATATTCACATAAAAGGAGGGACACTACAAATCTAAATAAAATATATTAAAAAAAATTCAAAATATTAAATGACTCTCCTTGATCCATTCCTCATCACTTGGAATCACTCTACAATATCCTAAATATTAATTCCAAATGGGTTGAAGAACTCTGATTGACATGACCACTTGTTTTGATAGGTTATGGACTAGTCATAAAACAATTCCCATGATATCTCTAAGGAAAAGAGTTTATATATATCCTAGTTTATCAAGATGTGAAAGTTAACCATACATCATTAACCTATTACTATTTTCACCCCAAATACTACGAATACCTTGAAGGAAAAACATATAATGACATTAAGGATAAAAAAATGGTAAGTCAATATAAATCCTAAATTAAAAATTCAAATCCCATTATAAATGGAAACTCATGTGCCTTCATGATGGGTGGTGATCAAGAACCCATTCATGACTAACCATTGGAATCCCAATAATAATCCTAGTTCTATCCCACCCTAACACACCAAATAATAGGGGAGTTGTTCTTGAACCTATGATCAATATATTGGATCTATTATTCATCATAATGAGGGAATTCTATAGAATACTTATATTAGTTTTATCTAATCTTCTCTTGGAAGTAATTTTTAATCACATCTGGGCTATCCTTATAATCACCTATCTCACTATTGATGATCACTTATTCCCCTACTCTTATGGATGGAATTATTGGTTAGTCGAGTATTTTATAAGTAATTTATTAACCATTTATTTAAGCTCATTATCCTCTTTTAATTTGGAATCAGAATAATAATCCATTATAAAAAACATGGATTAATCAGTTTTTCTCAATATAATAAAAAGAAATGAAGGAGGTCAAGGGAAAAAATAGTAAAATAAAGAAAAATATAAAAACAAAATAATATAATCAACTAATTAAAAATGTGAAAAAGTGAGTGATCAATTCAACTCACTAAAAATAACATCAATTTTTGACTGCTAGAATCATTTAGGGCTATCAAAAGTATAATTTAATTTCCCCTATATATAATCAATAACTGATCGTGAATTTTTATCTCAAGGGGATAGTCCTAGATCACTCACTATTCATTCACTTATGCTTTTTTATGTTTTTGAATACATAATAGAAATGGGTTGATGAATGAAAAAATTAAAAGAAAAATGTAAATACTAAGAGAATAAAATGAAATAAATGAGACACTCTTAGATTCAAACTAAATAAGTTTTTATTGACTCAGTTATTTGATTCCTTAATCTCACTCTCTGTGTGTTCTAAAATAGTTACATACAACCTCAATATTTAAATTGTTTTAATATAAATCACACTTAGGTCACCCCCTAGATGGTTTTCCCACAACTCTCTTAAATAGATAACAATTTCGAGTACACACACCACTCAAACCATTGATCCAATTATACACTAGTGATTCAAATAGTGGGAATGAAAATTGATTTTAGTAAATAAAAATGAAAATGGGGAAAGGGATATTTAGATTCTATAATAAAATATTTTCCTCAATCATCAAAATCCAAGAAATAGAACAAAAAATACAAGTTAGGTTCCTGAGATTTGGATTCACTAGTTTTCAGAAGGTGGGTAATCCTAAAGTTATCCTCTTATCATAGATGAGAGATTAATAATCACCGGTACAAGAATAAATAGTGAAAAGAGATGGGAAGAACATAAGAATAGCTTGAATATAATTAATTAATTAAAAATGTTTAAAATATATAAATTTCTAATCTAAATCAAGAAAATGTTGAAGACAAGGTCTTGAATAATTTAAAAATGGAGAGGGGAGAAATATTTTTAAGTATCAAACATATTTTTCTCCTCCTCCTAAATTTTTTGTGTCATGAGTAGTGAGCTACTCCTTCTTTGATGACTTCCATGTATATAGTTTCAAGGTCAAGATCACTTCAAATGGGATCATCTCAAATATTTTACTTGTTAAAAATTATTCCTATGATCACTTTTTTCTTCCTCTACTGGATGAATACTATATAAAACACTTGGAAATATTTTTCCTGATTTGACCAAAAAAAAGAAACGAGTTTAGGTTGAGCATTTTTAACTTTGGGAATTTTATATTTTAATTTCCATATGCCCTTGAATATTCAAAATTTTCAATGCACAAAATGTTACACATAAAAACACTAGAAAAATCATCAAACATGCTGAACTTATTTGGATTTGGGAAACTTTAGAAAATTTTCTATGCTCTCTGACTCAAGATAATTATATTACACAAACCTCTTCAATATATTTCAAAATCTATAAAAACTTACATGTCACTATGGATCTAGAAAAAAAATTTACTTATAATATTTACTCCAGATTCATAAAGGGTAGAATATTATGTATCACTACCTCCATTTATAAATATTATGTATTATCTATTTCTTTGAAATTGAAAACCCTAGTGTATTATTTATGGACTTACTCCTTGAGAATTATATTACATATCATTGTATAGGGATAAAAAACATTACATATCATTAAAACCTCAAATTACAAAAAGTATAGAATGTTATTTATCCTTATAGATGCTCCAAAAAATATTATGTATGAAGTCCTTTACTAATTTCTCAGTTATATTATCTCTTAAATATTATGTATCACTTCTATAGTAGAAAAACATGCTATGTATTACTCACTAGTCCTAAAATATATCATAAATATCATATTTAAATGGAGAAAAATGTTATGTATCTTCAATTTTCATTTCTTATCAATCTAAAAACACATGAAAAACACAAAATCAGTGTAATAATATTCCAGTGGTACTAGGATAGATTTTTAATAAAAAGAATTAGAATAAAAATCATATTAATAAGTTTAAAAAAATAATTCAAAAATCAATTTATGGATGTTAAATTAATTCCAAAAAATTAATAAAAGAACTAAAAACAAAGATTAAATCAAATCAACATTTTAATTATAGATTTAAAAAAATTAATAAAAGAAGATAATTGCACAGGATTTATACTAATTGTGGGGATAATTTCAATTTAAAAGTAGATCAAAATTTTGATAATGTTGTCTCTTATATTTTAGGTATTCCTTTATTATATGCATATGAATAAGTAATTTGTTATTTATATATATATATTTATTCTAATAGGGTGTTCCCACTGATTAAATAACAGTGTGGATGAGGACTTATGAGTCATTGATCTAGATGTTAAATGTGATCTAGTAAATAAAATTTATTTTTTAAAATAATTTATTCTTATATTATATTTTTAATTTATATTTTTTCCCATAAATCCATTTTTTACATTTCACATGAGTATATTAATGTTTTAATATAAAAAATTCCAAAGGATAGATAACATTTTATCGCTCATTGAGATTGGATCATTTAGAAAGTTGTTGAACATGATGAACATGGCTACTCATTATTAAATGAAATTGGAATTTTATGACCTACAATTACATGAGTAGAGATATAAGAATCATATAAAGCTATAGAGTTACACACAAAAGCTCAGTTTGATCCCATAATAAAGTCAATGCACTACAAGATGTATGATCAAATGAATAAATTTCATAAATTATATGAATAAATATAAGATTTTTTATAAGTATGCCTATAGGAACAAGAGAAATGTTACGGAGAAGGATGTGTTCATGTTCACGTTGCACAAGTCCTAAAATCAAATGATCAAAATTAAATAAATTATATTTAAAAATGATGATGATGATGATGATTATTATTATAATATATAACAGCAGTTTATTGTAGAACCTATTAGGATCATGACTATATTTTGATAAACTCACCAATGATATCCACTAGAACATAAAGAGGAAAAAATAAAGTCTAGGTAGATAAGACCATACTATAGATATCCAAACTTAGAAGACTATGCACCCAAATCACTACATAGAAATTCAAAACCTCCAAATTCACATAGAAATAACTACTAGAATACAATTATTGAAAGGAAACAAAATGCATAAAACAATATAAGTTTTACATAGTTCAGACTTGGGTTATAATCCTCCGGTGGAAGTGGGACACTATAACTATTTTATCTAAGCAATTGAAAGATGATTACAACTCCATCTAATTTCATAATAAAAATAAATGATCCATCCAATTATTGAATATTCGGATCTATTTTGTGTATTTTTTTTATTTACCATTGATCTTTGTGGGATTATGTCCACCTGATTTGATCTCCATAGACAGTCCTTCGTTCGGTCAAGAATTCCCACTGCCTCAACTTCCCTATTTAGTAAACAATGTTATCCACCAATAAATTTGAAATATTACTATTAGAAAATTTTCCATCTCAAATCCCCATAATTAATTAAATCTAATAGATCAAGGTTAAATTTTGGTTGCATTTTCTAACTATACATTTCAATAGTATCTCTTGATAAACATCATTTAGCTTGTAACAACTGGTTGAACATTTTCCTGACACCTAAATGATAGTATCTAAAACTCCACTATCTCCATATTCACAAATGAAAAATTGTCAAATGAATTTCATAATTTTAGTAGAATAATATATTGGTATTTTTTTTCACATGACTAAGTATAATAGACCCTTGATCTATTTAATAATCATCAATGTGAGTTTGTAGATGAGTAATTGCATGATGCACCAAATTTAGTAAGTATGTTCTCTTATATTACTTTTATCAAAATCCTTTTTTAGAATTATAATTATTTTATACGTTTAAAACATGTTTCAATTCATCGAAATCAAATAAATGTTCTCAAATAATGAAAATATGACCTATAGGAATGAATTGAACATCAATTTAGCATTATATGTGACTAGAATGACCATTTTTTTTAGAATTAAAAAATATTTTCATAGTTAAAACATACATTAAGTGATTATAATCATAGAAAATAACTCATATTTTCATGAAAATATTAGTCAATAAATAGTAATAAAGTTTTGAATTTTATAAATAAATTGTATTCAAATTTGACATATAGTGTGATCAAAATGGCTAAGTGTACTTTTTTAAAGTTATAAATATTTTGTAAATTCAAAACAAACTTCAAATAATAAAAACTTGAAAAATGGGATTTAATTGTTTTAAAAATACTATATAATGAGAATCAATAATTTTTTAACATTTATTAAGAAAAATACTTCAATTTTTAAATTTGTGTCTTCAGAGTGGACATTTTTTTTGTTTTTAAATTAAAAAATATTTTCTAAGTTCAAATCCCACATCAAAAGGTAAAATTATAAAAAATGTGTTTGTATTGTACTAAAAATATATGAAAATTATCTTTGATTAATTTTTCATATGTTATAACTAATTTCATATCTACCCACCAGGTGATGTTGTTGGAATAACGAAAATTACATTTTGTACAATTAAAATTTTACTCTAAGTAAAAAAGAATGCATAATCAAAACCAAGTAAACAAGATAAAATGATAATAAAAATATAGAACAATGATTTTGAATTAATGTTTTAATTTTATAAATAAAACATTAATAATTTTTTTGTGTGAAGTGGTTGAAATGATGAAAAGTGAATTTTCAAAAATAAAAAATATTTTCTAAGTTCAAAATGTGTGCTAAATTATTAATACTATGTAAAAGAACTCAAATTTATATAAAAATCTAGTAGAACAATATTAAATAGAATTGATACATTTAGTAATATAAGACACATTAATCTAGCATATGGTATGGTTGAAATAACAAAAAACATATTTTTAAAAGTCAAAAACTTTTTAATTGGTTAAAAATGTGTTAAACAATTAAAACGTTATAAAAAAGTTTAGATTATCATAATAATTTAGAACAATTATTTTTAAATAATTTTTAAGATAAATACATGTAAATTTTTTATACGGTGTATTTCGAATAATCAAAAGTGCATTTTTAAAATTAAAAGTGTACTTTAAGTTAAAAAAATTCATCAAATATTGATTCTCAATGGAATTCCTAGAGATTCCAGAAGGACTCATTTCACATATGAAAATATTTATGATGAGTGTGTGGATCCTCTAAAGAAGATGGATGTTTAATTTTTTCACATTTCAATCTATTATCAAATATACACATATTTTTTGGGTGGTACTTATTGGAAAAGGAAGGAAGAAATCCTCTAGATAATTAATATTTCAATAGAGAACCATAATTATAAATTTTCATGTAGTTTAGAGATAATTTATGATATTTAGATAGGAGAACTAAAAACATGTCATGTTTTAGGATATTACATCATGGTTTTATCCCATGATTTACAAAAACTACCTTAGTTTATGTTTTGGTACATAAATAAATGTTTGATGAGTTTACTATCCACTATAATGAAAAATAATATTTTGGATTATAACATGGTTCTTTTATATTGATGATAATTTGGAAAGTTAAAGAATTATTCTATGGTTTAGAGGTATATTGGTGGAAGGAAGAATCCATGAAATTGTTTTAATCATAATTATGACCATGGTTATGGAAAGATGTTAATAATTAAATACGTAGTCCATATTTTCCATGAGGAGATTAAAAAAAATATTTGTTTTAAAAATTTATATATCATGATATTTAAAACCATGTCATGGTGAATATAAAAATGATAATAAGCTCATGGTTTTTTTCATAAAGTTATATTTTTTCCTGAGTAGTTGTTGTAAAGATCATGATAAAAACTTGTTGTGGTTTATAGGAAACCATGACTTCTTGAATGAAAGATAAGAATTTCAAAATAAGTAAATGAATGAACTTTAAAGGGTATATATTGTTGGGCGGATAAAGAAAGGAGTGATGGCAAGAGGGGGGGTGAATTGCCTTTTAAAGGAAATAATAACAATTTAAAATCAAAGTTAAAGGTGCAGCGGAAATAAAATAGGAAAGACACAAAATTGATAACGGAGTTCGGCTTAAACCCAAGCCTACGTCTCCGCTCCCAACTCAACCGTTGAGAGATTTACTACCGCTTTCTTTTTAATGGTTTTAGCAAGAAACCCACTAGACTTTTCAGGTAGTCTAGAACCTATTACAGCTTGCTTTTAAATGGTTATGCAAGAACCCACTTGCTTTTAATTGGTTGAGCAAGAACCCACTAGCCTTGTTACAGGTGAAGGCTAGCTCACCTATGATTCAAGCCTTTTAAAAGGAAAGGCTTGACTAACCTCTTCACACCTTAAAGGTGATGTGAAAACCCAAAAGAAAGGATGAGAGAAAGTGATGGGGTTTGTAGGCACAAACCCAAATTTAAGCTCAAAATGATAAAACAAGAAAAACCATAATGGGGAGAAGCCTTGGGAGCCAAAGGATTGATGGAGTTGATGAAGAGCACTCCCAAGCTTCTTTTGTGGTGCTCCTTGGATGTGGAATTGAGTTGGAGCAAGTGATGGTTCCTTGAAGGAATTCGCCGGAGGTTCGCCAAATGATGTAAAATGTGTCCCGTGGGCTTCCGTGGCTTGGTTATGGTTCCGACATTGATCCTATTGCTTCCGGGGGTTCCTAGTCCTTTATTTATAGAGGGGGAACCGTCAAATGGACTTTGGGGTGCTTCAGAGCCGTTGGAGAAGGCTTCGGAGCCGTTGGGAGGCAAGTGGACATGTCTGGTCAAAGGCCCAACGACTAGTTTGACTGGCTCCACCGGCTGACCGGTGCAAGGCCACCGGTCGGCCGGTGCTTGTAAAATGGAGAGGCCTTCGGGCTCAGGCACCACCGGCTGGCCGGTGCTGAGGCCACCGGTTGGCCGGTGCTGAGACAGTAGCTCAGCCTTCTGTCTGGGTGCCACCGGCTGGCCGGTGCTGAGGCCACCGGTTGGCCGGTGCTGAGACAGTAGCTCAGCCTTCTGTCTGGGTGCCACCGGCTGGCCGGTGCTGAGGCCACCGGTTGGCCGGTGCTGAGGCAGTGGCTCAGCCTTCTGCCTAGGGTCCATCGGCCGGCCAGTGGTGAAGCCACCGGTTGGCCGGTGGACATGAAAACAGTCCACTTTGGCTTTTTGCCTTCTTGGCCTTCTTGGCCCAATTCCTTGGCAACCTGAAATTATGCCTATCATCCAAAAACACTTAAAACAATATTAGATAAATAAGAGAGTGATTGTGATCATGAAAATTAAACAACGAGGGGTACGAGAGGTACAAAAATCTCCCTCTATTTTGATGATCACAATCCCCAAAACAAGCAATGTAAAAATACTGAAATGAGAGGCATGCTTTAAAAGATTTTTCCCCCAATCAACCAAGAATTTATCCCCCTTTGTGATTATCAAAATAGCACGGGGCATAAAACTTGATTGAGGGATACGTTAAAAAACGAGATAGAGATTTTTAAATCAATTGAAAATTTTGAAATTTGAATTGAAAGTTTTGAATCGAAAATTTTGAAATGAAAATTTTGAATTGAAAGTTTTGAATCGAAAGAACTCAAAAAGGTTTAAACAATCCTAACTCCCCCTAAATAAAAACAACAAATCACCGGGGAGAGGATTTTGGAACCGAGACAAATTTTGGTCCGGTGAGACTCGCTAAAAGGGATTTTTCAATCCACACTTGTCTAGTGGCGGGTCTTCTACTATAAAATTCATCATTGAAGAAAATAGTTTTGGGCCTACCATACCGGGCATTTTTGCAATCGCACTCATAAATTAAGTGCCCGGGCTTTTTGAAATAGTTACAAAATTTAAATTGGGAGCTCCCCCTTACAAAAATAGTTGGAGCATGGGAAGAGGAAGCTTGCTTGGAATAGCCAAGCCCTTCGGTGGTTCTAGATATGCGTTGGGAACCAAGTAATTTGGTCAAATTTTTTTCCCCTTGGGTGAACTTGGCAAGGGATTCCCTTAAATCTTTGATAGTTAATTCCATAGAATCAACATCGGGAAGGTTTTGGATTTTGAGGGACAACTCCTCCTTTTCTTTGAGAAGTTGTTCCTTTTCGGAAGAGAGTTTTTTGAAATTCTTTTTTAATGCAACAAATTTGGAAGAAAGTTCGTGAAAACCTTCCTCCAATTGATCTCTCGCATGTTGGAGATCCTCGTAAGACATGTGATTGAAAGAATTTGAATTTGAAGAACTAGAGGATGAGGAGTCGGAAGAGGTTATCTCATGGAATGCCATTAGGAATTTGTTACCGTTGTCTCTTGAGGAGGAGGAGGAGGATGTGGAGCTATCACTCCATGTGGCCTTGAAATCCTTCTTCTTCTCCTTTTGCTTGGCCTTTTTCTTGTTGAGTGGACAATCGGGCTTGTAATAGCCTTTCTTGCCACATCCGTAACATGTTACCTCGGGCTCGGATTTTTCGTCGTGTTTTTCCTTTCGAGCCTTGCGGGATTTCTTCTTCTTGTTCTTCTTCATGAATTTGTGCATCTTACGGGCAAGGTTTTCCATTTCAGAATCGCCGCTTGAAGAGGAAGATGAGGAGGAGGAGGAGCTTTCTTCTTGTTGAACTTTGAAGGCGATGTTCTTTGGAGTTTTGATCGGTTTTCCTTCCTTTTCAGCTTGCCTCCTCATGGTGATCTCATAGGTCATGAGGGATCCGATGAGCTCTTCGACCGGCATGTTCTTGATGTCTTTTGCTTCTTGGATTGCCATGACTTTCGGTGCCCATGAGCTTGGTAAGATCCAAAGGATCTTCTTGACCATCGTTTCTGCAGACACATCATCACCAAGGGACTTTCTCCCATTGCAAACATCAGTAAAACGCGTAAACATTTCAGTAATATTTTCAGATGGATGCATGGTAAAAGACTCAAAATCTTGACGGTACATATCCAATCGAGTGTCCTTGACATTGTTGGTCCCCTCATGGGTAACCTCCAAAAGTTTCCAGATTTCATGTGATGAGGTTCTTGTGGAAACTCGATTGAATTCATTACGATCAAGGCCGCAATGTAGAGCGTTCATGGCTTTGCCATCAAGCTCGAAATTTTTAATATCGGCTTGGGTCCATTTGGATTCGTCGGGAGAAGAAAGAGTGTAACCATGCATGAAAATTTTATAAATGGGATAACCTATGCTTCTAAGAAAAGTGGTCATGCGGGTTTTCCAATAGTTATAGTCGGTTCCATCAAAAAATGGAGCACGACCCAAAGAATATCCTTCAGGGGTGAAAGAAGTTGAAGCCATCAAAAAAAGATCTTGAATTTGAAACCGGTTAGGGTATTACTCAAATTTCCCTCTGATACCAATTGTTGGGCGGAGAAAGAAAGGAGTGATGGCAAGAGGGGGGGTGAATTGCCTTTTAAAGGAAATAATAACAATTTAAAATCAAAGTTAAAGGTGAAGCAGAAATAAAATAGGCAAGACACAAAATTGATAACGGAGTTCGGCTTAAACCCAAGCCTACGTCTCCGCTCCCAACTCAACCGTTGAGAGATTTACTACCGCTTGCTTTTTAATGGTTTTAGCAAGAAACCCACTAGACTTTTCAGGTAGTCTAGAACCTATTACAGCTTGCTTTTAAATGGTTATGCAAGAACCCACTTGCTTTTAATTGGTTGAGCAAGAACCCACTAGCCTTCTTACAGGTGAAGGCTAGCTCACCTATGATTCAAGCCTTTTAAAAGGAAAGGCTTGACTAACCTCTTCACACCTTAAAGGTGATGTGAAAACCCAAAAGAAAGGATGAGAGAAAGTGATGGGGTTTGTAGGCACAAACCCAAATTTAAGCTCAAAATGATAAAACAAGAAAAACCGTAATGGGGAGAAGCCTTGGGCGCCAAAGGATTGATGGAGTTGATGAAGAGCGCTCCCAAGCTTCTTTGGTGGTGCTCCTTGGATGTGGAATTGAGTTGGAGCAAGTGATGGTTCCTTGAAGGAATTCGCCGGAGGTTCTCCAAATGATGTAAAATGTGTCCCGTGGGCTTCCGTGGCTTGGTTATGGTTCCGACATTGATCCTCTTGCTTCCGGGGGTTCCTAGTCCTTTATTTATATAGGGGGAACCCTCAAATGGCCTTTGGGGTGCTTCGGAGCCGTTGGAGAAGGCTTCGGAGCCGTTGGGAGGCAAGTGGACAGGTCTGGTCAAAGGCCCAACAGCTAGTTTGACTGGCTCCACCGGCTGACCGGTGAAAGGCCACCGGTTGGCCGGTGCTTGTAAAATGGAGAGGCCTTTGGGCTCAGGCACCACCGGCTGGCCGGTGTTGAGGCCACCGGTTGGCCGGTGCTGAGACAGTAGCTCAGCCTTCTGTCTGGGTGCCACCGGCTGGCTGGTGCTGAGGCCACCGGTTGGCCGGTGCTGAGGCAGTGGCTCAGCCTTCTGCCCAGGGTCTACCGGCCGGCCGGTGGTGAAGCCACCGGTTGGCCGGTGGACATGAAAACAGTCCACTTTGGCTTTTTGCCTTCTTGGCCTTCTTGGCCCAATTCCTTGGCAACCTGAAATTATGCCTATCATCCAAAAACACTTAAAACAATATTAGATAAATAAGAGAGTGATTGTGATCATGAAAATTAAACAATGAGGGGTACAAGAGGTACAACATATATATTTTAAAATTTTATTTTTTATAGTTAATACATTGATCAAAAGACTATGTTGAGGTTTATCTAGTCACATCAGGGTTTAGTGTATTTTTATAAGTTTTATAGATTTGATGATATCATAAAATATACAATGATATGGGATTTATTTGAATGATACTCACTCAGTTTTCATAGAGTTTTATGAATGATTCTGACCAATATTAATTAGATTATGTAAAATATAAGATTTGGTAAGAATGAAAAATCTCTTAAATTATAGACAAAATAATGAAGATTATGAGGGTGTGTGTCTAATAAAATTAAGAGGCGTTTTCAAAGTGATATATTATAGAAAATAATAGGAGTATTGGATCTAATTTATCTATTTAGAAAAAGTATAAGGATAAGAAAAATTATATCACATCATGATAAATATATAAATCATTTTTAGACCAATACTATTATAACCTTTTTTTTTCTAGTCGTTGTGAATATCAAAGTGTTCAACTATTTTAATAGAAAGTCATTATTATGAAAGAGAGTAGTAGGATTTTAATATATGAGGTTATAAATCTAGACTTATAGTGAGTATACTCTAAAATAATATAATCATTTCACTTAGTTTATTTTCATAACTTAGCACATCACTATTGTATGCTCCTTGAACATTGCCTAGTGTGACCGAACCATGAAAATTTCTTACATAATATGGTTTAAATACTTTAATATTTGGTGATAAAAATAGATTTCTTACTAAAACTATGGTTCTTAAACTTAATTTTCCATCCTTATATATACCTCCTCCTCCTCTCAATATATTATACCTTATTTTGATCAACAAGTGGTATCATAACTAACAATTCTTTTATAAGTTGTTTTATATATTCAATAAATAAATTAGTGGTTGTCAAATATAAAAGGATTCCAATATTTGATAGACACAATTTTTTAAATAAAATAGAATTTAATTCAATACTATTTTTTATCACTTTGAATGGATATGTATACAACCATCATACATGGATTTTTAATAAATTTAAAAAGAGAAGAAATCATGGAAGGAGATCATAAAAAATTTGACATTGACACCAAATGACTCAATGCTCTAGGGTAATCTTTGTCCAACACAAGATATATGAAGGTAATGTCATGTAATTATTCAAAGGTCATGTGGGAGAAATTACTAAATATGTAAAAAGGTGACAAATTGATGAAAGAGGAAAAATTAAAAATATTTTGGAATAAGTTGAGGACCAAAAGAAACACCCAACTGAACCTATTAATGAATTATTTGACAATGTGAATATTATTTTAGAGGATATACAAGGACTTGGAGAGATGTTTGAGGATTTCAACATAGTGAAGCACATATTGTGAAGGTTTCCCTTTTAGTTCAATCCATAGGTTTCAAATATTAAGTAAAGAGATACCAAGATAGTATCACTGGATGTATTGTAATGGATACTCATTGCATATGAGATGAGAGTAAACATATATGATCTTACAACTAAGGATTAGTGAAGGGAAGTGGTATTCAAGTTGATGAAAAATATCATAATTGAGGATAATACCTAAGAGAAGGTTAATAATGAGGGGATGTCATTACTTTCCTAAAATCCCAAAAGGAATAAAGGAAAGTTTAAATAAAATATTTTAATCATGTCATTTCAATATAGAATGGTTTGTCACCTTTCTGTAAAGTGTCCCTTGAAATTATAAGGTGATGAATAAGAGGATATACCAATTATTAAATCTTATAAATATGTGAAATTCAAGATAATTACCAAAAATAATTTATTTAAAAAGAAAATATTTTCTCCAAAAGAAAGTGATGAGTTAGAGGAATAATAAGTGAAGGATATTAAGGACTACAAAGACCTTGGTGAATAAATCTATGTAAATTCCATTAATAAAATACTAAGTAAAAAAGAAACTAAAGGTAAAGTAGCTGAAATTAAGGGTGTTGTTGACCTCAAAGTATAACTTGAGGATGTAATTGAGTAGATATATGTTTGGATATATAAAATAAATAAATCTAATGCAATGATATGTGACTCTAAACTCTATATACAAAAAATAGGAGGAGGATGATTTGAAGGAAGAGATTGAAAAAATAAATTATATTTATTCAGAGAATATAGATAATTTTGTTGATATTAATATAAGAAGGAGGAGTGAGATTATATCATTGAAGGTATAACCACTATAATGATGAAAACAAGTAAACAAATCAAAGAGATCAAAGGATAAATTTTCATGATGAGAAAAAAGGAAAATAATTAATAAAGATAAATGATTCCTGAAATGACATTGGGTAATTATCTTACATTGAAAGTTGAGAATGTTTAGGAGAGGCATATAGATCCCTCAATGTATACTGATTATTTAATTCAATAAAAATTATTTTATCATTAAAAGAAGGCAGGCTTGAGACTTAAACAAAAAACCAATGTTTTTTAAGTTTGAGTCAAGGAATTAATCCACCATAATAAGGAAATGTATTGATTTGGGTAATACCAAATAGACTAATATAACTACAATGAATAAAAATAAAAATTAAACCAAAATTAGGTTTTATTAGTATATAAATACGAGAAATGCCTAAAATATAAGTTCCATAGCTAAGAGGAACTTCAACGTATAAGGGAAAATAGTTAGGGATTGAATAAGTTTGATATGTATTTCATGGATATAGATTCTAGTTAGAAGGTTATTGACACAAATACAAAAAATTATCATTCTGGAGGAAAATGAGTTTGATAAGAGAGATAAAATCTAGAAAAAATAGGTGTCTCAAGGAGTCATCAATTAAGATAAAAACATTAAATTGGTTTGAAACATTCCATGATGAGCAGGATCCATCTTATCTAGAGGAAAAACATAAAAAACAACCAAAAATAGATAAGAATAAACATGTTTGGATACAAAATAAGAGAGTTAAAAATAATAAAATCATATATATTGATTTGAAAATAATAGATGAAGAAAATATTTGGATTCTTTATTGTATATGAACATCCTATATGATGGGAAACAAGAATTAAAATACCTTAGTAGGATTTAGTAGTCACTCTGAGGAGGGGTATGAATTTGTGTAACCTTATTTTACTAAATTCATTTTTTAATTTAATTTCCCATATTAATGTTTTAACATCTATATTTGTTATGATATATAGATTTTCTTATAAATTAACAACAAAAAATTACCACATTCAAAGTAGTAATTAAATAAAGAGAAGCAACACACACAATATTTTTAGATGGTTCAATCACAATGTGGGTATCTACTCTTTGCTGTGTTTGGGTCAAGTTTTAGATATACACACACATATATATTTATATATTCAATATATTACTCTAGTGAATACAAGATAAGGTTAGAAGACATATTTGAATTTTTTGATGTTAATATGAGAAATGAAGAATACAATCTTGAATATGGTGAGGCTATGTAAGTGATTAAGAAGAAGGGTATAATACGTCCTTTACTCCCATCAATTTATATCTTAATAACAATAGTCTCTTAACAGCTTTATAGTCTCCTGAATGATTTGGATAAGATTATATTGGATTACTATAGTTTTTAATGGACCTTAAACTTCCTCTATTGAAAAGGATCTTAGTATAATCTATGATATATACACATCAAAATAATAATATATTTTTCCTCAGAAAAAGGTCTTTAACTTACAATCTATCTTTTGTTATAGAAACATACAAAATAGACTTATTTTTTCAAGTATCCTAACATCTAGACCTTATTTAGGATTGGGATTAATATCCCTAAATATTATTTTAACTTTATGAGATATTCAATCATATCAGTTCATTAATCTTAAAGTTTCTTGACATATGTTATAAACAACACCAATGGTTCTTATCAATCTCTCTCACAAATATTTACTCACTATCCCATTTCATTGGATTCTATGATATAGTGATATCATAGGGAATTACTTTAAACTTTATTCTCTTTCTTATATTTCTTCTCCTTCAATAATAATATAGAATACACCACTACCACAAAATTTCTCTTTTTATATTCTTCTTTTATACACAAAATTATTAATAATTTCACAGTATTGGTTACATATATTCTACATCTCACATTCTCTTATTTTTATTATTTTATTAATAAAATCACAGGAATATTATTTCTATATTTTGAATATGGAAATCACATGATATTTGAATCCATTATTTTCTCAATATATTCCTTTTTTATTCTCTTTAATTTACAATCAAATATATCTTTATTTAATATTAAAAGAGATTTGATATTTTCCTTCTTAAAAAATTACATAAAATATGTAAACTTTTAGTCCATACCAACATAAATTTTCACATGAAGGAATATAATTTTAGCATTATACCTCTATTCATGGTGTAATCTAAACTTTATTATTTTATAAGTCTAACTTGGTTACGGTGTGAAACTCATTTATTGTGTGGAAACCCTCATCACAACACAATTTTCTTCTTAAATTATCAAAAATATTATTCACTAATAGAATCATGGATATTTAAATTATCATTATATTATATCTTTAATATAAAAAAATCAATATTTGACATTGATCTTCAGTAATCTCACATTTTCTAAAAACCATTAAAACTTATGCGTGGATTCATTAATCTTTTGTGTATTCTAAGAATACTGATTTACCCTTATGTATGAACTTGAAGGACTTTACATATCCTTCAAAAATTTTAGTTCAGCCTTATATATCCTCCTGTTAACTATATCATAAGTACTAGAAATTTTGATTCACTCTTACACTTTATAGTGTATCTCAAAAAATTATCAAATATTTAGACCTCTGATTACCCTTATGTATATTCCTATGAACTATTATATATCAATAATATTACCTTTACATATCATAGTTTGACTTGATACTTTACATATTTATAGTCTTCATGATCTAGGAAATCCTTACGTATTTCTCTTGTTGTAACGAAATTACTAGATATTTACATTTCCACTAAAAACCTATTCATTGGGTCTTACATATTCTTGAGAACATTAGATTAAATTATATATATATATATATTAGATAATATAGATGAATCTTACATATAAATCAGTTTGTGAATTTCTATAAAATTTTTAACAACAAAAATTTCCAGGATCACTTCAAAACAACTTAGAAGTTCTTCAAACATTATTTGAGTATATCTAATTATTCCAATTCACCTAAAAAAACTTAAATGACTTTATAAATATATCAATGCCTCTAAAAACTCATCATATCAATTCCCAAATCATCTTACAAAATATTTTTACTTCACTTGAGTATTTCAATGAAATTTCACTACCTCGACACTTCCGTTCTCAAACACAGCTTTCTATGAAAATAATTGAATAAATATTATCTATTTATTATATAAGTCTTCATGCTTGATAATACAATCATTTATTATCACTATTCTATCTAGCTTTATTATTCTCCAATATAATAAGAACTCTCAACCTCATTAAGTATCATGTAATAGTTAGTGTTATCTTCATCCAAAAACACTTGTTGTTGATGCAAATTATGTCTAGCTAAACAATAATCAGATGGATAAATCTACTTTCTCGAATATTCATATTTGAGTACTCAAAATAGTACCATCTTAATCACTATCTTTACAAATATTTATAATGGAAATAACTCATTTTCTTATCTTATTTTCTATATTATTAATGGATCATCTATAACATATCTAATGAAAGTTAGTACATTTAATAATTATAAGAACTCCAAGATGTATCTCAAACTTACATTTCTTCATTCATAGAAACCCTCATTATTTCCCTAATTTAGTATAATTTTACTTGAATTATCATTCTTAGATTCACAACAAATAAAAAAAATACAACCCAATAAATCAAAATCCATTTTTAAACTTCAATATTACCCTTTAAACTTGTTGGAAATACCCATTTCAATTATAACCATGTCAATTCTAAAGTAAATAACATTCCCCACTTTATTAACAATAAATTGAAATGTACAAGGGTAAGGGAAATTCGTTATTATCTAATTATTTAATCATTACTTGAAATTAATATTCTTCCCCTTAATAAAACATGATCCAATTGAGAGAATGGTGTAATCACATTTCTCTTAAGTAATAATTCATAAATATTTCAACTTTAATTATGTGTGATCAATGCTTAGTGTATAAAATAATAGTGAATAACTTTGACAGAAAATTTTTCCTTAAGACTTTCCATCATGTGATAATAAATCAATTTTCTCTTTCTAGGGAATATTCAAGTAATTTTTTTGAGTACCTTATTACCCACACTCAAATCAATAAACACATCAGAAATATTCAGGCACAAGAAGGTTTCCACCTTTTTTCTTCACACATTCCATTTAATTGAATAATCATACTCTCCCATTTTAATTTTATAATTAATTTTTCACATAATGATAATAAGATATAATTATTATAACTTATTAAATAATGACTCTCAATAATTTTCTATAAATTTAAAATTTACCAGAATCATTTTCTTATGTCAGCATCAGTACTATAAATATACCTTTTAACATCATATTTTTATCCAAAATAAATTTATCTGACATCACCTATGTTGTTTTTATATGTGTTAATATAAATGGATGTTAAAATAATTATTTTGTGACTTTCAACATTAGTTATTATAATATCGGTATCAAAATCATGAAATTCAATATTTTTGATAATAATTTTTTTATAAACGATGCCAAAATTCCCTTATAAGAATAACTAGTTTTATAAGATACTTTAGATGTTATTTATTAAAATAAATTACCTCAAAATTGATTTTTAAAATATTTCATTGTAGATATCTTACCTGGATAATAGGATGAGAAAATTATAGGAACTGAATGAGAATAATAAAAATAAAAATAAAGATTAAACTTAATTTCCATTATTGAGTAGGGTCCCTGGAACTAATTATTTATGGTTTATATTAATTTAATTTTTAGGAAAGCTTATGCAAGATCCTAAACTGTGGTGTAAAAGGAATTTTAAAATTTACCCAATAAATCTTGTATATAATATTTTATCTTCATAATTTAATCAAAGTAATACTTATTCATTATAAAAAAACAAATCATCAAAAAGTATACTGATAAAGAAAACAAATAACAAAAAACTTAATGATGAGAGAATAACGATAAATTACATGGTGGATTAATTGAATAAATAAGTGATAGAGTAGAAATGTTGATCAAATAGAATTATATTGGAAATATAAAAAGTGGGAGAATTAATAGTTATATAGTGTACTTAATTTTATTCCTATGATGTAGTAAATTTTATATGGTATTTTAAAATCAAAATCATACTGTGAATAAATTAAATCATCACTACCACATGATAGGAAAAGTAACTTTTAATGTCGGTTATATGCAAAATTGATTTCAAAACCCTATCCAAATTGGGTTTTTAAAATCATTTATATATTAAGAAATTTTAAAACCCTTTCTATATGAGTTTTAATTTAAGTTATAAAAATAAATGACATAAAAAACTTTGTAACATTATTTATTAAATTACCAACATTAAAACCCTGATGTGAATGCTATTTTTTCTAGTAATTGTCCATATTCTCAAATCACACTTACTAGATAAGTTACATCATTCTTCAACATGGATGATACCACTTGAAATGTTGTAAGGAGGAAATAAATTTTACTTTTTTGATAAAATCATGATGGATGCCTCTTCCCACTATATATTAATTACAAAACTCATATAATTCTCCCCATATATGAATCAACTTCAATTACTTACATATATAAACAAAAAAAAAACATATATTAAAATATGACATGCTCTCTATAGTTATTATTGAGAGAAAAAAGGCTAGGATTTTCCTCTCAGATTTGAAACTCTTTTTCTCCAAGATCCAATGGTGTAATAAATATTTATGCCATCACCTCTTTTATTTTATAAAATTGAACCTCTTTTGACAATATGGTATTATTTATTTTCAAAATATTCTTCTTATGAAGAATTTGATTTTTTTACATCAGCCATCAATGAACATTAATTATTTTATACTTGACCCATTTTCTTAGTCTCTTCTAAATTTTCTAACCATATAATTATGTATTTATTATGAACATGCCCAACTTTCTCCTTGTGTGGACATTTCTTATTCATATCAGCATTCCTGTAACATGAAATCAATGGTAATTTCTCTTTCTTTATCAAAAAACCCTTCAATAATGGTATCTATGTCATGAATTTTATAAGAGTAAGTCCAGTTTATTCTCACCTTCCATATAACTTCTCACATATCTTTGAGTTACTCTTATTTGTAAACTTATCATGTTCTTATTCTATGATATATTTCACTTAACAAATCGTTTTTTTATTTCTTGGATTGATTATTTATTTTTTTAGTATAGATTTATTTCAAAAACTTTTATTCACAATCTATTTGAATAGGTCTATGATGTGGAATTTTATACCATAATATAATCATATATTCCTTGGTGTATTATCTTTATCACCATTCTTATTGGGTGTATCTTTCTTAACATTAATCTTTTTCTTATACCCTATGGTTGAATCACTTGTAGTTCTCAGTTTCTTTATTGGATTTTGTGGTCTTATTATTCTTTTAGTATATGAATAATTTTTTGTTGATTTATACTATAATTCATCATAAAAATGATGAATTCTATTTCAATTTTAATAGAAATTATCAAAAAATTTAAATCTATTCATTATAGACATATTTAATCCCATATTATTCAAGGAAATTTTTATTTTATTTGAAGTTATTCTCTTAGAATCATATTTAATCCCCCATAATCCATGAATTTTATAATGTTTTACCCCAATAACTTACAATATTTTCATTTTGGAATAAATTTAATTTTGATGATAGCTTGTAATGCACGCAACACCTAGTTTAAACAAAACACTATTTAGTCACATTTTTCATAGTTAATTAAAATTTTAAACTTTTAGATAATTTATATGGTAAAATTATATTTTATATATCCAATAAAATATTTTTAAATTTATACAATATATTTCATAGACTTAATATAAGAACAATCCCAATTTTACCCATAAAACCTATTTTTTTATATTGGCATTTTACAACCTTTTAATGGTGTACCTATTTTAAAAATGAATTTCAACACTTTTATAAATTTAATATGAAAAAATAAAAATTATTTTTGAAATATAAATTTAAAAAAAATTAGAGTAAATTTTTTCTATTTTTCTGAGAAGTCTTATTTTTTGATGAATAATAAAAAATACTGAATTTTAATTGAACACTATTTTTTCACCTACTATATTTATAAGAATAAATTATATTTTAAATAGTTTTTAAATTAAAATTATATCAATTATAAATAAATTATTTCAATTTATCTCACTGAAGTCAATTTTATTTTTATTATGGATAAAAAACATCCCAAACTTTTGAACATTTTTATTTAAAAGACCTGCTTTCTTATCCCGTATGGTAGATTAATTTTAAATTAATTTCTATAGATTATGTGATTAAAACATGGAAAAATGGATTCAATATTTTGAATCAAAAAAATTTATAATTTATAATATGGTAAACACAGTTTTTGACCAAAAATATCACCGAAGGTAATTAAAATTAATTACAATGATTAAGATAAAAATTAGCTTAACAATGGACTAAACCTTAAACATAATGGACAAAATAACATATAAACTTGTAAAAAAGAAATTTTATGGAAATATTTAGACCATATACTCCATTTTATATAATTTTTATCATTATTGGAGGCACATGATATTTGGGAGACCTCTCAATAGTGTTTACCATTTCATATTTACAAGAATTCCCCTCCCACATATTCACACCTATCAAGCCCATTGGATAGTCCAAAACCTACCTAAATAAGATTCAAAATTATCTAACCTAATCCTAGAATCTTTACCTTTGTAATAAATCCAACCAAGGAATTCTTTTTGTATAAACCAAAAAAAGTTAACCAAAAAAGGGGTAACATTCTCTAACAATAACTTTCATTTCATTTATTTATCCAAACATTAATTTATTATTATATATTTTATATATAATAACCACAATATCTTAAATATATTGATACTTTTTTATTCTATTAGTTATACATATAATTTTACACACATCCATCAAATGGGATACAAAATCACTATTCATATGTATGGTGGATTACCTCCTCAAAAACTGATGTCATTAATTCATCCATTACCTCCTTTAAAGGTTAGAAATAATAATGTTGTTATTGTTTATATATTTTATATATGATATTTATAATTTATTTATTCTTATTGAATTTTTATTTAACACATACCTTCATCAATTCCATTTTATGGGGATATGATAACATCGTTTGTGGACATGTGGACTAGCGATGTGATTCATTCATGCTATAAATGAAATGTATTAAGAATGGTTTAAAATAAAAATACCTGACATATATAAAATAAATATTATAATTTAATGATAATTCACACACAAAAACACACACACACACATCACTTACTTTTTAAATACGATAGATAAATTGAAGTAGCGTTCATGCGTACGTACAACCTACCATCTCAATGAATAGTGAATTTCATTTCCTATCTCCAAATTTTATAGATTATTATAAATGAATATATTAAAAATATATATGATATTTAAATCACGTTCTACATATTTTATATGATAAAATCATGATCTAATTAATAGGAACAAAAATGAAAAGTCACGACATACTCGAAAAACAGGACAACTAACACCCATAATGATGAAAATGATGAAATATTATTATTGAATTGCTTATAATATATTATAAAAGGACTATATATAATATCATAGATAATAATATGATTCCAATGTAAGATAATTACAATTTTAAAACCATTATATAGGAGTTTAAAGAGCATTCAACCAAAATGAAGTGTAAGGTAAGTGATTTCGTGTCAATATACATTCCATTGAGACTTATTTTTTATTGTATACAAATTCACTTTAATGTGGTTTATATACTATACCTTTTTAATTTAATATCATTATTCACTCATAATTCATGTTATTTTAAGTTTCACTTTTAAATATCTCATCCAAGGGGTTTTGACTTGAAAAATACCAAGTGGTAAAAGTTTTCTTTGTAATATCACTTTCTTTTGTGATTATTAACTTTCTATTGAAACAATCACTTAATTATGATCAATTTTATTATACATTAAATTTATGTTTTTAATATACATGTTCTCATGAAATGGATATTATTATTTTCGAAACCATATACCATTTTTACAAAGGGTGTTTTCTTTTATAGTTATCTGATTAACTGGGGAATTATTGATAAATCCAAATCTTTTATTCAATACAAATATTTTATAAGGAACATTGTTCATGAATTAAATTGATTATTCAATATATGATTAATTCTTTGGAAATGTATTACATTGGTGGGTCCTAGTTATAGATATCCCTTAAATACATCGGTAGTCTCATGAGACGAATCATTTGGCCAATGAGATGGGTTTTTACCCAATATGTTATAAATTGTCTTATGAAAGGTCTTAACAAGAAAGGGACCTTGTACCAAGGAAACATGGAATCAAATAAAATAATCGTTACCTTCATTTTGATTCAGTTATTATTTATGCATGATTGTTTTTCTTTGACATTATCTATGGATTCATTTCATTCTCAGTTTATTGATTAAATCAAATGTGTTTCAGTTATTTACCTTGACATATTTATATGCCTTATATAATTGTTTAAATTGAAAGTGTGTTTAGTTATTTACGTTTAAATACTATTTATTCTTATTGATTCCTGATTACTTTCACTATACATTTACCTTTACTAATCATTATAGATCACCCTTATTTTTTTTCCTTTCTATAGGATATGAAGATCAAATATTGAAATGAGTTTCAAGGATGCAGTTTATTATTATTTATTATGTATCATGTTTTATTTTATATTTCCCAATGTAATATGGGTATCATGTATGCAATCTTGTTTTCAAAAACTTCTAAAATGATCGGTCCTTTGAGATTTGATTCCTTGTAGTCATGATAATGTCATAATGTAAGGAACCAAATTTAGGATTCGAAGGTTGAGGCATTACTTATAATATTCAAGAATTAATAAATTATGAAAAAAAATCAATTTATTGGTGTTAAAATATTATATAACACCAACAATGACCAATGAACGTTTCTTTTTTTTTTACATAAATTGCATCATGTACAAATTTAACTTCTATTTGTTTTTAGATAACACACCCTTTCTTTTGAAATTATTTTTGGGTGATAAAATTCCTACACTTACATATATTCACCCTTGATGTAGTTGTGGGTTTATAAATATTAGTACTCACCCATATTTTCCAAGATATTTAATTTTAACATTCAGTAGAAAATAAATTGACATTTGTACAAACATAAAATTTTGGGACACGGTTTACCATTTCTTGTGAGCCTTCAGTGTTAATATAAATAGAATATTTTCATGATATTTTTTTCCACTATAATTAATCTTTTTAGATGCAAGAATCACAAAAAATATAATCAATTTTAAAACCTCTTTTTTAGCTTTTTTAGGTATCCTTAAGAAAAACCACTTCAATATTTATCTATTTAACTTCATGTTCAAGACACTACATGTTGATGATATTTTTCTAAACTTTAACTGAAGTAATTAGATATTTATATTCCATTTTTACCTTGTCAGGTTTACCTTCTTGCAATATACACTTTTCTTATAAGGTTTTTTTCAAGATTCCTTATTCTTTTATCCTTTATTTCATACTAAGCATATTTGAAATTTATGATAGCTCTTTTTGTTTCTTCTAGTGAATATATCTTTTCTTTACAATCTTTTTTTATGACTTATTTTTCATCAATTTATTTTTTCAAATTTTCTTCATCCAGGGTGAGTTTTTTTGTATAACCATAAAGTTTATTCCTTGGTTTCCAAATATTTACTAAGAGTATTTTACTTTTGATACTTCTCATTGAAACCATTTCACATAGTATTTTATTCCATCTATAGCCATGAATTTTTATCCTATACATCCTTGATGTATACAAATATATAAGTGATAACTTCAACATGAATATTTTTCAAGTAATAATTTTCTTGAGAGTAATACTTAGTATGTGACTCATTATTCACATACTGTTTATAATATTAACATGTTTTTTATAGTATTATTATAAATAGATTTAATAGATAAAACATAACTTTTATTACCTTTAAATAGTAGAATTTCCTATATTTTCCTTTGATGCATTTCTCATTTTTTTCTTCTTTATTTTATTTATTCTTTAAGGTTTTGGATGAAAGCTTCATGTTGGTGCTGATTGGGATGTGAATTTTACTTTCAATTTGAGGAAACTCTAAACCTTTTCAAAATATACACTTCATATTTATCTAATAAAAACAATTGAAAAAAATAAATCCAATTAGAAGAAACCTGTGTCACCTCTAATACCACTTGAAATGCTCTAATAGGATTGTGTAACCACTCTATGTGGAATGTTGAATTCGTGTTTCCCTTTTTTACTGAATTTCTTTTTTGTTTTAATTTAAATTCTTAATATTTAATCATCTATATCTATTATGATGTATAGATCAACTATTAATTCCCAACACAAAATCACCACATATAATGAAGTTTAGAAGGAAAAATATGTAACCCATGATCTTTTTAGAAAGTTAGATCCCAATGTGGGTATCTACTTCTTATTATGTTTGGTGGTATGTGACAAAAATATTCAATATATTACTCAAGAAAAGAAAATGTAAGTGTACATATCATTATTGAATTTTATGTTGTCAATAATTTATGGAAAGAATACATCCTTGAATTCTATGAGGTTGTCTAAGTGATTACAATAGTAAAGCAAAATACATATATGAATATTTTGAAATTATCACTTGACACCAACTATATTCCAAAAAACATTATAATCTGTCAACTAGATTGGATAATATTATACTCAATATCTCTAGTTTTCAATGGTCCTAAAACTTACTCTTTTGAAAAATACCTTCAATATACTCCATGATATCTCCACATCAAAATGGAAATATCTTCTTCCTCACCAATAGGTCCATGAATTCCAATATGTCTTCTGCTATAGTAGCATGAATGTAAGGCTTGTTGTCTATAGTATCGTAATGCATGGAAATTATTTAGGATGAATATTTCTATCCTTTCTCACTATATATTCTTTGATCCTTTTTAGAACTTTAATCTCATCATATCCTTAATATTCAAGTGTCTCAACATTGGTGATAAACAACAATAGTGGTAATTTTTAGTCACTCTCTCAAATATTTACTTATTTTTATTATTCTTTTTCTTTTATGATATAGAGATGTCATAGGGAATAATATCACTCCTTATTATCCTTCTTCTTATTATACTTTAACTATAATAGATTATAAAAAAACAACACCATGATGACCTATTTATTTTCTTCTTCGATATATAAAATCTCCATGAATGTTGTTGCATCATCTTATTCTCTTTTACATATCACATTGAATTGTTATGCTACTTTTATTAATAAAACCACTTTAAGTTTATTTCCATATTTTAAATATGGAAATACCATGATATTTAGCACCATTATCTTCTCAATAAATTCTTTATATTCACATTTAAGCCCATTCAAATACATCTACAATTAATTTTATAATAGATTCATGATTTATATTCTTTAAAATTTTTGCTAAATACTCAAGAATTTAATCCATACTAGAATGAATTTTTTCATACAAAAATATACTTTTAGTATGAAACTCATGTTTATATATTAATATAATCTTTATTCTTCACTAATTATTTATTGGTTGTGGTGTGACTCATTTGTGGCATGAAAACCCTCATAAAAACACAACATTCTCCTTTAATTATCACCTCTATTATTATTTTCTTAAATCATGGATATTCAAAGCATAATGATATTTTATTTTAAAGATAAAAAAGAATCATCTTAATTTGATCTTCAATAATATAACATTTTCTAAAACTGTTAACCCTTACATGATGATTTTTTACTCTTATCTATCTCTTTGGAAGACCAGTTTACCCTTACTTATCAATTTGAAATCCTTTACACATCCTTCAAACACTTCAGTTTATATCAATAAACTTTTAAATATTTAGATCTTTGATTACCTATATATATCCTACTATAAACTCTTATATATCAATAAATATACTTTTATGAATCCAACGTGACTTAATAATTTTACCTTTTTTAGTTTGTAATATCTGGGAAAACATTATGTACTTCTTTCACCATAGGGAAAGTCATTTGTATTTCCTTTATAATAGGTAAACCACTTCATCAATGGTTACAAATTATTTAAAATATCAAATTTAATCTTATATACCCCTTAGATAATTTGTATGACTTCTATGTAAAGATAATTATTCAAATTTCTCCAACATTTGTAACTCCCTAATTTTTAATTTCCCTTTAAAACTAATCAAAACTTCTTCAAAAATTCATTGTGTATCTAAAATCTCCCAAATTTATCTCAAAACAACTTAAATAACTTTAGGAATATATAAAATCCCATAAAAACTTTTCCACTTAATTACTAAAGGATCTTGCAATATATGTTCACTTCATTAGAGTCTTTCCATGAAACATCACCACCTCAAAAGTTTTAGATTCAAACTCAACATTGTCCAACCATCATCCAGTATATATTCTTAATTAAATATAGAATTATTCATGATTGATAATCCAAGGATGGATTCTCACTCTTCCTAAAATCTTGATTCTCTTCCAACATAATCATCACTCTCAACCTCATTAAGTATCATATAGTAGATGATGATCAATTTATCAAAAAATTATCATCATTGATTCACATCCAACCCAACTCAAAAATATTCATATGTGATAATCAACTTACTAAAATCTATATAACTAATAAATCAAATAAGTATAATATTCATCACCTTTATTTCCAATATGTATAATGAAAGAAACTCAAATTATTTTCTTCATTTTCAGAATATGAATGGACCTTACTCATTTCACCCAATGGTAGGTAGCACATAAAATTGTCATAGGAAATATAATATGCATCTCACAATTTAGTTTATCTATTCATTGGTCTTTTTTATCATCACTCAACATTAACTTTTATTGACTTCACTTCTCATTGACATATTTACAACAAGTACAATAAATACCACTCCCTTCATCATGATACATTTGCGTACTACAAGAATATATTGAAGGACATCAACTTAGATAAGGAATGAGTCATAATATTTATAAATGATTAAGGATTATAGATAATTAGATTTGAAAAAAATCTAAGATTTGAATTAAATACATGAGTAATATGGATATCCTGATAGTAAAATGTATTGAAAAAAACCTCTTAAGTTTATATAAATTGTAAGTGTTATGATATGATTTATATTATACTGAGATAAAGTGTATTGTCAAAGGAAATTATGGTATAATTTTGATACATGGAGATAAAATTAAAGGAAATCCCTACATATATAGTTCAGAAAAAGTATCACACTTTCTTACCAATAAGGATGAAAAGAATTTATAACACAAAATGTTTGTCCATTTGATTAAAAAATCCTTGTAATACTTTCAAAAACAAGATGGTTAAAGGGATATAACTAGGATTTCATGCGATCACATTCATATATGTGATGAAATTTAAAAGGGAAGGATTATTAAAGAGTCATAAAATCTAAAATATAAATCATCAACAAGGTTGTTGGAGTTGGTGTATATAAATGTTTATGGGTTAATCACACCAATATATATTGATAGAAAATGGAACTATTTACTCTTTATCTATGAATATAGAATGATGGAATGGATTATTATGATCACTCATAAATATGAGGTGTTTAATTAAATAAAACAATATCATAGGATAGATAGGAATAATATTGGAAATATTATTCTAATGTTATGAATTGAAAATGTTATAGAGTACACTAATAGATAAGTGAAATATTATATCTAGAAACACATGATACACAACTTAGTTTTAGTGTTGATAACTACTTAATAGAATCGAGACATTAAGAGGAGAAACTATATAATAAACAAAATATCTCAAACAATGCTCATTGAAAAAGAAATATTAGAGATGTTTTGGAAGGTAAATGTCTTGGCATCGGTCTATAAAAAATAGGGCCATTTTATATCCAAATGAGTACAAAAAAGGGATGTGTCATGGGATGAAACCAACATTGAAATATTTTTAAATATTTATAATTAAATATTTTATTCTTAATAATGAGAAATTCCATTGAAAGTTTTCATGTCAATGGAAAAAGTGAAAATTTATTAATTATTTTTTAAAATCATGGATTATAGATGTTATAATAAAATAATTGGAAATAATTTTTAATGTCATGATGAAACTGTAGTGGAAAATGATTAAAATTTTAAGCAAAGATATGATACCCCTGTAGGATCATGTAATCACTCTTATTGGGGGGGGGTTGAATCACCATGGCCCTGTTTTATTGAATTGTTTTCATTTTTAATTTCTCATGTTAATATTCATAACTCTATATAATTTAATATATATTTATCTACTTATTAATTACTAATACATAATTACTACATGAAAAGTAATAAAGACATTAAGATAAGTATCACAAAGTAATTTTACAAGGTTTAATCTAAATATGGGCATATTGTAACGACCCGAAATTTTGAATAAATCTTGTTTCCTAATTTTTTGTGTTATTTTATTTTTTTATACTCAACAAAACTATTTCATTTGATAACATGAGTATAATAAAAATGAGACCGTTGGGTTTTGACTATTATATGACCACTGGTCAATATGACCGGTGGAAACTAAACGTTTCGATTATTGTCTCTAAATACAAGTGATCTTGGTTAATTAACATTGAAAGAAGATTTGATGGCCTCACCTAGTAGTGTTGGACCGATCAAAGCCCATCTAACAGAACTTGGGAAGGAGGTAGCACCACTAGGCTTTACTCTGAACCAAACCCAAGCCGAACTTCATCATGTGAAGCTAGAACGGAATTGCCTTCACGAGAAGTTCAAACTGATAGAAATTACTACTCGTGCGATGTTGGCCGAGCCTCCCTCAGATTCTCTCACCTTAACACACCTTACACTTAGGTCCTATGCTGGTGTGATAAGGGGCTATGTAAGGAGACCGTAACTGCCCTGTGTAATCCTTTTTTTTAAATAAAAATTTTGATTTCTTCTTATGATGAAGTGTTTGAATTTTTAAATGTCCGGATAAATATAGTATGAATATTTTTAGTGAATTTTAGAGAAAAGATATTTTAAAAAATGTTTATGTAAACCTTAAATAATTCAAAATGTGTAATGATTTTCAAAAAATAGTCTTCTAAAATTATGATCAGTATGAAATTTAGAGTCTAATAAGATCAAATTAATTTTTGATGAATAGTAAATTATGAATAGTGATTTTATGCTTAGGATTAGTAATGTGACCAAATGGATTAGTAATATCATTTAAAGAAAGTATTAATATAATCTAGGCATCTTGATTAAGTAATGTGATTCAATAAAATGGTTAAATAATGGTTTCATAAATTATTAGTCAAGTATTAGTTTTTTTTGGGTGAATAGTGTTTTTAATTAAAAATTAAATTTAAAATATTTAGAAAATTATTTTTATAAAATGGATTTCATTTTTGAACTTAGAGCATCGATATTATGTTAAGGTAATTTTTTGGGATTTTTCTGAAAAAATGAATTTTCGGTGAATAGTGTATTTATTTAAAAATTAAATTAAAAATATTTATAAAATTATTTTTATAAAATGGAGTTCATTTTTGAAATCAGAGCATCGATATTTGGTTAAGGTGAAATTTTGGGATTTTTCTGAGAAAGTTAAATTTTCAGTGAATAGTAAAAATACAGTTTTAGGGTTTCAGTATGTTGAATGACATCATAACTGTGTCATGATGATGTAATTAGATATTTTAAGGGTTGGACGACCAAAGGTGATTAATTATTGTATGGGGGGCCCCCATGTGGCCTAAATCCATGGGAAATACCATGGGAGAGCCCATGGTTTTGAGAAAACCACTTGTGAGGTGTCCCTTGGCTATTAATGCCTTGTCCCCTCACTTTTCCTATAAATACCAAGCCATCCTCTCATACATTCGACTCCAAACTCTCCTCCAACTAAGCTCTGGTCTCATTACCTCCCAAGGAGTCCTCCCAAGGTGCCCCCAATCCCTCAAGGTCCCAACCTTTGAGTTTTAAGAGTTACGTTTTAAGGTAAGGGATCCGGCCTCTCTCTTTCTTTTCAAGTAATCTCTTTTACGTCATTTATTTTATGCTCCATGTTCTTATGTTGGAGGATGTTCTTTTATATTACTCTTAATTACCTTTTCATGTTCATATGATGAGAGATCCCCTCTTACTCTCATCATTTCGTTTTATGAATTTTTAAGTGGCGCCGTTAGACTGCCGAAATTGTTTTAACGGATTATTTCACCCTTCTCATTTTAAAGTTCTATTTTCTTGTCAAGTATCTCATGTTCTTTTTTATTGTGTTGGGGTATGATCTCTAAATATATCATAATGATCTTTTATGTTCATATGATGAGAGATCCTATTTTATCTCTTCAATTCATTATTTTAAAGTTTTAAGTGGCGCCGTTAGGCTGCAGAATTTTTAAGGGATTCTTTCACCTTTCTCATTTTTCAAAGTTCTACTTTCATTTCAAGTATTTCAAGTTCCTTTTTATTATGTTGGGGTATGATCTCTATATCTATCATACTTATCTTTTATGTTCATATGATGAGATACCCTATTTGATCTCATCAATTCATTTTTGTTTAAGTTTAAGTGGCGTCGTTAGGCTGCCGAATTTTCATAAGAGAAATATTATTTTTGTCTTCCTTTCATGTTCTTAATTTCATATGGTATATCTTTAAAATTTCAATACCATGTTCTTAAATACATTATATTCTATCCACCTACTATTTTATGGATCATTTATAAGTGGGTGACCCATGTCCCCTCTCTTTTCAATATTTTCTAAAACCCTATAACATAGTCGTTATGCTGCAGAATTTTCGTCTCAAAATGCCTCTCCCTTTTTCTCAAATTATTTTATTTTATTAAGTGAATACTCAAAGCTCTTTATTATACAGGGGTATTCACACACACACACACACACACACACATATATATATATCAGAATATTCTATTTTAAATTTTGGGATTTACATACATGAAAACCGCTTTCCTTTTTCCGTGGGTTTAAAGTGACATAAAGATCATGTCTTTAAAGCAGTTTTTAAAAACGTTATGATTATGAAAGGAAACCCATTTCTTTTATGCTATATGGGTTATTTATGAAATATTTGATGATGATATATGTGTCTCACATGATAATAAAGGAAAATTTAAGGGTGCACCCTGATAGCGCTCCAATGCATTTGGTAAAGACTTAATCTCTAGAGATGACCATTTTTAACGACGCCTTGGTGAATAACCTTGGTAAAATTTTTATGACACCTTAGGGATGGACCTTGGTAAAATGGAAATTATTGTAAATATTAAATGTTGTAGCCACATCTTCAAGTTATGAAATACTTTAATTTTATTATGATATGCCTCATGATTTCTTTCTCATGCCTTAAAGTTATTTTTCATGACTTTATTGATGTATCTCAAGTTCACATGTTAAATGTTTCCCCTTGTTTCCCTTACTGGGCATTCTGCTCACCCTTTCTTTTGATGTATGTCCCCAGGTTATGAGATGCAGTAATGAACCTAGGATGAACATAAAGATAATCATTTCAAGTTTTTATGAATAATGTTTTATTTTTTCATGTTTTAAGTTCCTGTTTTCCAAGACACTAAACCTTAAAGATCCCCAGTTTTGTAAAATGTAATGAAAGTTAATGTGTTAGAAAGGTGGGATGCTATAATTGGTATCAAAGGATGGTTTAGTTATTTTTGGAAATTAGTATTTGAAAACTTTAGGAAGAACCCTATAGAAAAGTTTAAATATTGGAAATATTCATGGTATTTTGGTGAGTATTGAGTAAGGGGTTGCCAATAAAATACATCCTTGTCTGGATACGAGTAGGTAGATGTGTCTTTGGCACAAATGTACATAGGGGTAAAACCCAAAAACACCGCTTTGAGCTAGACTTGAACGGGAACTGGTACAGGACAACGGGCCTTGCTGTACTCCTGGTTATGACACTCCCGGGGGATATGCTTTGGTAAATTCATAAGCTTAGTATGAACCATTATTAAAGGAACAAAGATAAATTAAAATAAAGATTCACCTAAGAATATATGATCATGGATAAACTAGATTGAGACCTAGGGGATCACAAGTTAGGGTATACTTTTCTTCTACAAGTTTATCCTTCTATGCTTTAAGTTTCCTTTTCATGATTATTGGCTAAGTATTTAAGCCCCCTAATTATACGATCTTTTCTTAGTTAATGACTTGAAATGGAAGGGCATGTCCCAACAACCAATGTGATAGGAAATGTGATGATTGACCTATTAATGTGACATAGATGAAGAAAGATCAAGTTGAACATATTGTGATTATGCCAAACCAGCTATCAAATATCACAATTAATAACTGGTACCTAGTTGAATGCCCAAATTTATCAAGGAAGAAGAAGAAAAAGTCTCAAGGATGTTCATCTAATAAAGTTGATAAGGGAAATAATACCCAATTTATTTTTTGCAAAAAGTGTGGGAAGAGGCACCAAGGAGAATGTCACAAAGGAACCAGGAGATGTTTTAAGTGTGGGAAGATAGGGCATAAAGTAGCCAATTGCTTTAAAAAAATGGATAATGTGATGAATGGAGATAAGGTTCGATCTAATGTACCTTATACATTTTGATGTCATAAATGTGGAGAAGTTAGACATTATCTAAGGCAATTCTCTCTTGTAAGGGATGAGAAGAATAATGAGCATAAACAATCTTCAAGGAAAAGGGAACAATGCAAGTCCTATGCTGAGATGGATCATGATGACTAAAGTACATGTAACTTCTTCGCAATAATTGTCTATGTCATGTTGTATGTTAGTTCGTGCTCTATGAGCAAATATTTTATGTTTTCTAAGATCATCGAGTCACTACCTAAGATGATTTTATATCATTAAGGTAAACGTCTCTTGTTATGTACCACATGTTGATGTAGTGAAGCTATTCTTCAAGGGTAATTAGGGGATTAAAAGATGATTATTATTTTGGAAGACGTTCACTATTTTGGGAAACCTATATGATCAAGGTAAATAGATTACTACGTAATTTTCTTTGAGGAGTAAAGGTTGAATTATATTTTTAATAACTGATGAATTTAAGGTTAACTTATAGTAATTTAGGTTACTTATGGAAATAATTAACCTATCTTGGGGAAAATATGTTTAGGTTAGTTACTTTTGTTATAAGATGTTAGGAGTGGTTGATGTTGTTTGGAGATGAATGATAAAGTTTATCTTGGAAGACTATGTTATCAAATCCTTCTTATATTTGGGTTTCAATATTAGTTAGTTTTATTTTGAGGAATTTTAAGGACATTTATTTATGGAATGGTCTATGATAAACTTTGGGTAGTTCCTTGGAACTTTGAAGATTTAAAGAAGTTTCCCTTCCTTTGGGATTCTTTCTTTTTGAAGAGTTGTTTTATCTTACCCCTTCAGTTTTTGGGATAATGTTTAAAGATAGAAGAAATAGATAGTTAATCTTTTTTGGATTATGTGATTCTGTAGAAGTTGATTCTTGTGTTTTGATGAGACCAAGTGTTTTTGAATGCTCATCATTTAGAGAAAGGATTAGTTTTGGTAGAAACTTATTAAAGGATGAAACACTACTTGAAGGTAGGTATATTTCCTTATGTTTTTGTTCTATGTAGTAAATGAATTCCTCGAATTATGAAAAGGAACGTAAAACAAAAACATTGTTGGTTTACATTTCCTACTAGGTAATCAAAGACCGTTTACACACATCTTAAGTTTGTGATTTTCCTATGGTTAACTTTCTCCTAATCATGTTTTCTATCACTCTCCCTCAGAATGTAACCCTTTGTTTTCTCTTCCATGTACATGTTTTCCAACATGGAATCCTAGTATGGGTTAACTCGGGTGGCCTTTGTACTTCCCTTTCATTCATTTAAAGTAATAGTCTTACTGACTATTTTTCCGATGTGGGACGTTCAATGAAATTCCAAGCCCAATTTTAAAAATTGCGAGGACGCAATTTCTTAAGGGGGGAAGATTGTAACGACCCGAAATTTTGAATAAATATTGTTTCCTAATTTTGTGTGTTATTTTATTTTTTTATACTCAACAAAACTGTTTCATTTGATAACATGAGTATAATTAAAATGAGACCATTGTGTTTTGAATGTTATATGAACATTGGTGAATATGACCGCTGGAAACTAAACGTTTTGATTATTGTCTCTAAATACAAGTGATCTTGGTTAATTAATATAGAAAGAAGATTTGATGGCCTAACCCAGTAGTCTTGGACCGATCGAAGCCCATCTAATAGAACTTGGAAAGGAGGTAGCACCAATGGGCTTTGCTCTGGACCAAACCCAAGCCTAACTTCATCGTGTAAAGCTAGAACGGAATCACCTTCGCGAGAAGTTCAAACTGATAGAAATTACTACTCGTGTGATGTTGGCCGAGCCTCCCTCAGATTCTCTCACCTTAACACACCTTACACTTAGGTCCTATGCTGGTGTGATAAGGGGTTATATAAGGAGACCGTAACTACCTTGTGTAATCCTTTATTTTAAATAAAATTTTTTATTTCTTCTTATGATGAAGTTTTTGAATTTTCAAATGTCCGGATAAATATAGTATGCATATTTTTTGTGAATTTTAGAGAAAGGATATTTTAAAAAATGTTTATGAAAACCTTAAATAATTAAAAATGTGTAATGATTTTCATAAAATGGTCTTCTACAATTATGTTCAGTACAAAATTTAGAGTCTAATAAGATCAACTTAATTTTTGATGAATAGTAAATTATGAATAGTGATTTTATGCTTAGGATTAGTAATGTGACCAAATGGATTAGTAATATCATTTAAAGAAAGTATTAATATAATCTAGGCACCTTGATTAAGTAATGTGATTCAATAAAATGGTTAAATAACAGTTTCATAAATTATTAGTCAAGTATTAGTTTTTTTGGGTGAATAGTGTTTTTTAATTAAAAATTAAATTTAAAATATTTAGAAAATTATTTTTATAAAATGGATTTCATTTTTTAACTCAGAGCATCGATATTATGTTAAGGTAATTTTTTAGGATTTTTCTGAAAAAAATGAATTTTCGGTGAATAGTGTATTTATTTAAAAATTAAATTAAAAATGTTTAGAAAATTATTTTTATAAAATGGTGTTCATTTTTGAAATCAGAGCATCGATATTTGGTTAAGGTGAAATTTTGGGATTTTTCTGAGAAAGTTGAATTTTCAGTGAATAGTAAAAATACAGTTTTAGGGTTTCGGTATGTTTAATGACCTCATAACTGTGTCATGATGATTTCATGAGATATTTTAAGGGTTTGCCGACCAAAGGTGATGAATTATTGTATGGGGGGGGCATGTGGCCTAACTCCATGGGAAATACCATGGGAGAGCCCATGGTTTTGAGAAAACCACTTGTGAGGTGTCCCTTGGCTATTAATGCCTTGTCGCCTCACTTTCCCTATAAATACCAAGACATCCTCTCATCCATTCGACTCCCAACTCTCCCCCAACAAAGATCTGGTCTCATTACCTCCTAAGGAGTCCTCCCAAGGTTCCCCCAAGCCCTCAAGGTCCCAACCTTTGATTTTTAATAGTTACGTTTTAAGGTAAGGGATCCGACCTCTCTCTTTCTTTTCAAGTAATCTCTTTTACGTCATTTCTTTTATGCTCCATGTTACTATGTTGGAGGATGCTCTTTTATATTCCTCTTACTGCCCTTTTAATGTTAATATGATTAGAGATCACCTCTTACTCTGTTCATTTCATTTTATGAATGTTTAAGTGGCACTGTTAGGCTGCCGAAATTTTTGTAACGGATTCTTTCGCCCTTCTCATTTTCAAGTTCTATTTTCTTGTCAAGTCTTTCATGTTCCTTTTTATTATGTTTGGGTATGATATCTAAATATATCATACTGATATTTTATGTTCATATGATGAGAGACCCTATTTGATCTTTTCAATTCAGTATTTTGATGTTTTAAGTGGCGCCGTTAGGCTGCTGAATTTTTAAGGGATTATTTCACCTTTCTCATTTTTCAATGTTCTACTTTCATGTCAAGTATTTCAAGTTCTTTTTTATTATGTTAGGGTATGATCTCTATATCTATCATACTTATCTTTTATGTTCATATGATGAGAGACCCTATTTGATCTCATCAATTAATTTTTGTTGAAGTTTAAGTGACGCCGTTAGGCTGCCGAATTTTTATAAGAGAAATATTATTTTTGTCTTCCTTTCATGTTCTTAATTTTATATGGTATATCTTTAAAATTTAAATAACATGTTATTAAATCCCTTATATTTTGTCACCCTACTATTTTATGGATCATTTATGAGTGGGTGACCCATGTTCCCTCTCTTTTCAATATTTTCTAAAACCCTATAACATAGTCGTTATGCTGCAAAATTTTCGTCTCAAAATGCCTCTCCATTTTTCTCAAATTATTTTATTTTATTAAGTGAATAATCAAAGATATTTATTCTAAAGGGGTATTCACATATATATCAGAATGTTCTATTTTAAATTATGGTATTTACATACATGAAAACCGCTTTCCTTTTTCCGTAGGTTTAAAATGACATAAAGATCATGTCTTTAAAGCAGTTTTTAAAAATGTTGTGATTATGAAATGAAACCCATTTATTTTATGCTATATGGGTTATTTATGAAATGTTTGATGATGATATATGTGGATCACATGATAATAAAGGCAAATTTAAGGGTTCTCCCTGATAGATCTCCAATGCATTGGGTAAAGACTTAATCTCTAGAGATGACCATTTTTAACGACGCCTTAATGAATAACCTTGGTAATTTTTAATGACACCATGGAGATAGACCTTGGTGAAATGGAAATGATTGTCAATATTAAATGTTTTATCCACATCTTCAAGTTATGAAATAGGTTATTTTTATTATGATATGACTCTTGATTTCTTTCTCATCCCTTAAAGTTATTTTTCATGACTTTATTGATGTATCTCAAGTTCACATGTTAAATGTTTCCCCTTGTTTCCCTTACTGGGCCTTCTGCTCACGCTTTCTTTTGATGTATGTCCCCAGGTTATGAGATGCAGTAATGAACCTAGGATGATCATAAAGATAATCCTTTCAAGTGTTTATGAAGAATGTTTTATTTTTTCATGTTTTAAGTTCCTGGTTTCCAAGATACTAAATCTTAAAGATCCTCAGTTTTGTAAAATGTAATGAAAGTTAATGTGTTAAAAAGGCAAGATGCTATAAATATAATCCTTCTAATGATCATATCCTATTTGATATATATATTTTATCAGTAGTGTAGGAAGTGTATTACAATGAGTAAGAAGGCATATTCCTTAACATAACACCTATATTGATGATTTTTACTCATGAGGAAAACTTAGGGTAGGGTCAAAATCAACATCCCTAATAAAATCAATATCTCTTGATAAGTTATTTATACTAGATCTAACCACATTATAGTCTCTTTAATGGTTTTTTATACTATCTCTCATTAGTGTACAATGTGTTCTTCTAAAATCCTTAATGAATAATATCTTTCATCTACTCTAGGACTTCACAATATGATGATATAAGATCTTTTTCTTCAGCAATATGTCTTTGAATTCCAATCTATTTTTTATTGTTAAATATTTTACATTGGCCTTTTTGCCTCAAATATACGAATGCTTAAACCTTATTTAGTAATGGGTTCACTGATATTTCTCACTCAATTTTCTTTATCCTTCTTCAATATCCTCGATACATATAATATATATCTAAGAAGTAACTATGTCTGCCTTGATTGAATCCATTATTCTCCTATAATTTTTTCAATTATACATTAAATGAAAATTTATTATGTGATAGTAGTACCTCATAAACCTCATTTTTATTCTTTTCTACTTCTTCCTTGATTAAGAGGATCTAATTTCACTTAATTTCATTGTATTCTATCTCACATGTTATCTTTGATAGTCAGGATATTCAGTAGAATTTAGTATTAGTTCTCATCTCTATCTTATCACACACTCTCATTCTATCCGTAGTCTTATATATATTAACAGAATCATGTGAATATTATTTATATATTTAAAATATAGAAATCCCATCATATTCATCACTATGATCTTATTAACATTTTTTTATTGTCATACAATCTCAATTATATATATCTTAATTTAATCATCTAAGATACTTGAGATTCCAGTTCTTGAAAACTTCCACAAAATCTACTAGCATTTAATCCACATTAGCATGAATTTTATCATGTTTTAATATCATTGAAGCATGATATTTGTATTCATTATATAAAGAAAACATTATTATTCTCTAGGTATTTCTTGGTTCTATATTGACACTCATTTGATGTGTGGAAAATATCATTACAACACAAAAAAAGTATTCAATTATAACCTCCATTATTCTTGGATATAATCATGGATATTCAAAGCATAATGATATTTAATCTTGAAGATTATCCAAGCATAAACTGACTTAATTTATTCTTATGAATTATTTTTCCATAAATCCCTCATTTCTTTAATAGATAACCCTTATGTATCACCTGAAAGAGATCAATAACTATTATGTACTATATTTAAAACCCTTACATATCATTTGAAATATTCATGTCACCCTTATATATCATCTATAGTCTATAGGTGAATCTTACATATTCTTTTAAATTCACAATCAACCCTTACAAATCCATTGAAATATTTAGGGGATTCTTACGTATGATTCAATCAACTCTTACATATACAGTAAAAATTTTGATCCAACCTTACATTTCAAAATATTAATTTGGTACTTGGTCAAAATATTCCTCCGTTTGAGAACACTTATATATCCTCCCATGAAAATAGTGATATCCCTCACATTTCACGTAACTCAATTTTACATATCATAGGGAGACTCAATACGTTTCTAATTTCCAGTCTACATAGTTTTTATATGTAGAGACCCAAAGATTGATATACATGGAAATTACATTTCTTTTGTGAAAAACATAATACATAACAAAAACCAACTCTCAAAGATCGTAATAGTTTAGTGTCTTTGGAAACTCAGAACATAATCTTCTAATCATGGTGAAAGATCTTCAACATCTCCCATAAAGATCTCCCCCATTTGTTTTCTTACCTAAAACCTTCCATTAAATCCTGGGGAAAATAAAACATATAAAGGGTGAGCTCAAATTCTCAATAAGGGTAAGCATGGAGAAAATAAAACAAACCATATACATTTGAACTTAAAAAAACATGAACATAATGCTTAAACATAAAAATTTTGAGCAATGACATAAAACATGGTGGTACATAAGGCATAGATAATAATAGAACATCAATCATGATAAAATAGCATGGGAATAAAACATGTAATTGTGGAAACCATTAAACACATGTTATGATTTCCATAGTAGCCAAGACATTGCTTCCAAGACCATCTTAGTGGACAATGTCCCTTTCTGAATTGAGTTCACCCCTCGTTCCAGTCCTATATCACTGAACCAGATTAACTTTCCATTCTAGCCATGTCTATCTCATGAGATATAAATCTTTACCCAATGAATTGTATGGAGATATATGTCCCACCCATCTCATAATGAAATTATTCTTACTTGTGCCACAAAATAAACATAATTCATTCATCATAACCCAAAGAATAAAATGGGCTTCATAAATGTAATCCCATTATAACGTAATCCATATAAAAAATGGATATAATTTCCTCATAAGAAGAATAAAACAATTTAAATGATAGAGACATTATACTTGAAACATAATCAAACTAGATAATGTAATCTTAGATGGAAAATAGTTTTGACAAAACACTTGAAATGAATTCTTGAGGAAAATATCCTTTCTTCATCAAAATCATTTTCTTTTCACAAAATGCCATTCAATTTTTAAAGAAAAGGATTTTTTTGAAAATAATCATGAAATCTTGTAGATTAAGCTTCATGAAGAAAAAACATTATGAAACCGTAAAAATTCATTCATGCCGTATAAGTTAAAAAAACATTCTTCTCATACTTTTGCTAGAAAAGTAAAAAAGTACCTCTTAAAAGAAAGATTCCATATATACCATGTAGTAAAAGTCAAAAATGGGTTAAAAGGACTTATAACATACATGATTTTTTTAGAAAACAGGGACATGGATGATAAATATAACCACAATAAATACTTACGAATAAACAATCTCAGATAAAAACGAGATTGGAAAAGTTATCCCTTACCTTATGTCCGATATGCTTTGTATGTATCCGAACCTCCGGTATAATGATTTAAATAATGTCATTGACTTATTAAATAATCACATTAATTGTTATTATATCATATATGGTTCACTTATGACTTTATATTACCCATTCATTTTCAATTTCCATGTTAAAGCAAAGTTTTGGGTATTAATTGTTTCATTTATCGTACATGTTTGGACTTATTGTTCTTGATATCATTACTTATATCATGATTTACTTACTTCCAGAATATAAATAATTATTTATATGTCATATATAATCATTATATATATATATATATAATAGATAGATAAATGAAATGAAATACACCGGTCATGGAGAGGATAGGCCGTACGTACGCATGAATGCTGTTTTCCTTTCCTTATTGACTTGAATGGAAGTAAGTAGATGACATATATATATATATATATACATACATAAATCAAGTAGATTTATCATGTCATATATTTAATTATTATTCATTATATATACTTTATAATCATTCTTGAATGGTTAACATGAAGAATGAATCTCATCGCGTCGTGGAGACGGTAATCCGTACGTACGCACGAGCGATGATGTCGTTCCCATAATTATTTTACTGAATTGGAGTGGATGATATAATATATCAGAATCAGTATGATGTGATAATAACTATATATATTCTTTACACCATTATACCCATCCAAGTAAGGTGGTGGTGGAAAAACAGATTACACCACAGCGTGGAGACGGTATTCCGTACGTACGCACACACGATGATTTCATTTTCCCTAGGATGAATAGAAGGTGAAATGGGGTTGTTTCATAATTATAATAAAATATAAGCATATTATTTATACTTATGTTATTACTTTATAATGAAACAACTAAAGAAGAAGAAGTTGAAGAAGAAAGAAACTTGAAAGAATCGGTAGAAGAGATTACCTCTTCTTTGACGCACCTCTTTTAAGCCTCCTCTTAAGGCACTAGAGTTGATCTTTGGAGGAGAAAAAAACCTCTATAATGTTTCTAGTGAAGTTTATAATGGAAATGGGCAGGGTTTGGCCGAGATTGAAGGCTCAAAATTTTGTAAAGAGAAGAGGGAGGAGGTTCCCTTTTATAAGAGGGGTGAGGGGCACCTTAGGAAAAACTTAAAATATTATTTTATAATAAAGTCATATTCGGTTTATAATAGCTCCAAATTGATTTATTTAGGAGATAAAGCGGGGATGGGTCGAAATACTCTCAAAAAATATATTTTAGACAAGTTTAGGTTACTATTTTAACCTTATAATTTAGATCTAACTCTATGTTTAATGATTTAACTTTTACCGTGTCTTCTTGTTTTCTTACACTATATGGTTAATAAACATACTATAACAATCCAAACGAACCCCAAGTGGTTAATTATTATTATATATAATCCTATCTAAGTCATTTGTCTGAAAATTAGTTTTTTAGGAATATAATATCAATTAATAATATAATATTTGTTTTAAAAACTATTTTATGTCAATTTTGACACTATTTGGTAATTGATTTTTTTTGAAAATCATAGCAGCATGACTAGTTTGATCAAAGTTAATTTAATAAATACTAACATGTCATATTAACTTATAAAATTAGTTTAATTCATAAAAAATCTCAAATTTCATTTATTTGGTTATTCATAACATCAATTATGTTAATATTTTATTAATAATGTAATTACTGCATCATCATTGTGTCATAAATAAATTAAATTATTTAATATATAAAATTTATAAATAAAATACCATTATGTAGGAAATATTTTTATCTTTCTGATGAATATTTATAGTCTAATTTATCTTATGTATAACTCTATATTAAAAATATTTTAGTTATTAAAATTTTATTTTAACTATTTTAACTCTTTTTTAAATAAAATAATAATAAATGTCATAATCTAATCCAAGTGGACCTAAATGGTCATATTTTATTCCTAAGGTTGTTTTTCATATAATTTCACTTATCCAATAGAATTAGGACATGTGTTAAGGTAATAATAATATCATTTTTACCTTTAATTACCCTATTTACATTTAACTATGGTAAATAAAAGTAAAAAGTTACTATTCACAAAAAATTATTTTCATCTCATTGAACCATATTTTACTTACTAATATCAACCGTGTCTCTTGTATTTGAAATTCCACTCACAGAAGTGGTAAAATTATGTTTTATGTAAACTTGAAAATTCTCCCAGGAGGTGGGTAAAAGACGGTGAAAAGTTCAATAAAATTTTTATATCTCTAAAATTATTATAAAATGACTCCAATGAATTAAATTGAACTTATATAGGTATTATGTATCAATTTTGACCAAAAATAAATTTAAATAAATAAATAATTATTTAAATAAAAAGTCATGTTTTTTGTAGTAATCCAGTGTTTTCACTATTCATCAAAAATTTAAAGTTTTTAGAAAAATACAAAAAATTCACCCTAGGCTAATTTCGATATTCCGAATCCAAAAATGAAGTCCATTTTGAAATTTAAAATTTATAAAATTTAAAAAAGTGATTATTACTATTCATAACAGCTAGTTTATATAATATTTTAATAATATTTTGTTGTTTAGTGAAACTCGGTATTGCGTACTACACACGCTATCGAGGAAGGTCATGATTTCATGTAATGCAAGCCATGTCAGGGCTGCGTGTAGTGCAATCTCCCTTTGGTGTTTCGTATAACATAATCAGAACTTATTTCATTTATGCATTAAACAAAATCTACACTTAATGTTGCGTAGAATAATTTCTACAAAACAAACTTGAAATTGTGTGTAACACTTGCCAAGAATAGTGTTGCATATACTTCAAGTTAACACAGTGTTGCGTATAGTAAAAAATAATATTGGTGTACAATATAAGACATCAAATAAATTAAAAAGAATATATCTCATAAAATCTCAGGGTGTTACATTCTACCCCCTTAAAATGAATTTCTCCCTCGAAATTCGTCGGGGTTATAAATAGTTTACTACTTGGATGTTTCTTTCATAGAAACCCACATCGTAAAAAGGGATACTAGAACTTAATTTTAAAAACTAAAGTATGAAATGTAATGATTACCCACAGTAACTCATCAATGGGTTTCCACATAGGAGAAAATAGGTAGAAATATGGATATGGAAGAAAAATCTAACCATAAAGTTCTGATGGAGAGTGGTAGAGGAAAAAAGCCAACAATCACAAAGCCATAAATTTGTGATGATCTAAGGTACCATCTAATTCATTGGATATAAGTAAACTAGGACACAATTTTTGGTTTTCAAGATCATTTTCGTAAAATTGACGAATTTGAATTAGAAGAAATACTTGATTTTGGTACAATCTCACCATTGTTCGTGCCTTGAACAATTTCCACTTCATCTCTTAAAGAAATGATGTTGAATTTGTCATTCATGAAGCGTTAGAAGATCATGTGATAGAACGGTGGGTCATTCTATCTATCTCAAATAAATGGTTAGAAAAAGTTATTAAATATACATAAGTCCATCTATGGTGAGATTAATCGTATATGGTTCCTAAAATAGACGTATAATTTGTATATCATACCACATAATAAATTGAAACTAATTTATACTATACAAGGACTTCCTGTAGGCCAGTGGTATGTGATAAAGGCCTGTCACACTTTGGTTGTGGGTTCGATTCCCGTATCCTTGTCTAACGCAATGGGTTGTCGCCCGTCCTACGTGTTGTCCTTTTTATAAAACTATACTATTATAACATTCCAAAAATAATATCAAAAATTTCTTGCCTTAAACAATACTATCTGATGTCTAACTTAATATATTACAATCTTTAGGCTTATCGAAAATACTTCTGTCAAATCTCATAGTATAAAGAAAACTATTACTAGAAATGTCATCTACCGAGCATGTGAATACCACCATTTATCCCCGATATATCTTGTTGGTCACATTCCAATCATGTTAATACCTTAATAATTTATTCTCTTGAAAAACTAATACCCATTGAACCTTATTTAAAACATGAATACTGTCAAAAGTTAACTCTTTCCACATACCAAAATCCCAAAATTTCTATATACTCAAACCATGATATAACTTTGTCCTTATATCAGTCATGAGATCATTTCATTTTCTATTTATCCCTTCATTATGTGCATATCATCAGCTTTCCAAAAATATTTCAATCACTTTTCATGGTTACCGGTACTATATAATTATTGAAATCACAATGGACCAATACCTAGATATTCCAATATACCATAAATGTACCTCAACAACATTATTCTTGAATACCAATACATAAACACTTCAATCCATCCTCTTCAATTATTTTCATTAAATAAGTCCTTCCTTGATTTATAAGTAACCTCTTAGGTCAGGGAATTGAGTTGGGTAATGCCCATGTTCTCCACAGATAAGACATTGAACTCCATAGCAGTCTGTCACTCTATGAATCTTCTCTCCACACAGATAACATCTTCCCCTCCATTTGACATATTCATCAAGGTTATTCTTCCCTTCTTTAGAAATCACAATATTCCATTCTATATGCTCCTTACCATGAGAACATGCATAAAAGTCCATCTTCCTCTTATTTGATGAATTAGGAATACCACTAAAGTTCACCTTGTTAATCATATATCGTGATGACAGATTCAGCATAATCACAAAATCATTCTTTCTATAAATTACACAATTTCGTTGCTCATAGTCACTAATTTTTCCATTGGATTCAATGTTGACCCAATTCCTTCTTGTTCCCTCCATTGACTAAAACCAAAAACCATGGTGTAAGAAACAGTTAAAATAACAAGGAACCACATAATAATAAAAAGTATAACTTATCAAACATTCTTTAATCCATGACACCTTAGGTTCACCCTAGGTTATTCATGATCTTCAAAATAATTCTAGGACTGTATCATATAGTTATACTAAACCTTAGGGACATCCCTAGACATACCTTATAAATATCTCTAGGGATCTTACTAAAGTTTTCACGTCCTAGTTTCTAAAGGTTAACTAAACATTTACTTTGATACCAACTATAGTGACCCAAAGCCTGACGTACAGGGAAATTACATTAATTTTGAGGAAAAAATAATACATAACAAAAACCAACTCTCAAGGATCGTAATATTTTAGTGTCTTTGGAAACTCAGAACATAATCTTCTAATCATGGTGAAAGATCTTCAACATCTCCCATAAAGATCTTCCCCTTTTTTTTCTTACCTAAAACCTTTCTTTAAATCCTAGGGAAAAGAAAACATATAAAGGGTGAGATCAAATGATCAGTAAGGATAATCATGGAGAAAATAAAACAAACCATATACATTTGAACTTAAAAAAACATGAACATAACGTTTAAACATCAAAATCTTGAGCAATGACATAAAAGATGGCAGTACATAAGGCATAGATCATAATGAAACATCAATCAGGATAAAATAGCATGGCAATAAAACATGTAATTGTGGAAAACATTAAACACATGTTATGATTTCCATAGTAGCCAAGACATTTCTACCAAGACCATCTTAGTGGACAAATTCCCTTTCTGAATCGAGTTCACTCCTTGTTCTAGTCTTGTATCACTGAACCAGATTAACTTGCCATTCCAGCCATGTCTATCTCATGAGATATAAATCTTTACCCAATCCATTGGAGGGAGATATATGTCCCACCCATCTCAGAATGAAATCATTCTTACTTGTTCCACAAAATAATCATAATTCATTCACCATAACCCAAAAAATAAAATGGGTTTCATAAACATCATCCCATCATAACGTAATCCACATAAAAAATGGATATAATTTCATCATAAGAAGAATAAAACAATGTAAATTATAGAGACATTATACTTGAAACATAATCATAATAAATAATGTTGTCTTAGATGGAAAATAGTTTTGACAAAACACTTGAAATGAATTCTTGAGGAAAATATCCTTTCTTCATCAAAATCATTTTATTTTCACAAAATGCCATTCAATTTTTAAAGAAAATGATTTTTTTGAAAATAATCATTAAATATTTTAGAGTAATCTTCATGAAGAGAAAGCATTATGAAACCTTAAAAATTCCTTCATGCCGTATAAGGTTAAAAAACATTCTTCTCATACTTTTGTCGGAAAAGTCACAAAGTACCTTGTAAAAGAAAGATTCCTTACATACCATGTAGTAAAATTCAAAAATGGGTAAAAAGGAATTATAAAAAACATGAAACCATATTTAGAAATTAGGGACATTAATGATAAATATAACCCCAGTAAATACTTATGAATAAACAATCTCGGATAAAAACAATATTGGAAAAGTTATCCCTTGCCTTATGTCCGATAGGCTTCGTTTGTATCCGAACCTCCTGTATAATGATTTAAATAATTTCATTGACTTATTACAGAATCATATTTATTGTTATGATATCATATATGGTTCACTTATGAATTTATATTACCCGTTCATTTTCCATTTCCATGTTAAAGCAACGTTTTGGGTATTAATTGTTTCATTTATCGTACATGTTTGGACTTTTTGTTCTTGATATAATTAATTATATCATGATTTACATACTTATAGAATGTAAATCATTATTTATATATCATATATATTCAGTATATATATATATAATAGATAGATAAATGAAATGAAATACACCGTTCATGGAGACGGTAGGCTGTACGTATGCATGAATGCTGTTTTCCTTTCCTTATTGACTTGAATGGAAGTAAGTAGATGTCATATATATATATATATATACATAAATCCAGTTGCTTTATCATGTCATATATTTCATTATTATTCATTATATATACTTTATAATCATTCTTGAATTGTTAACATGGAGAATGAATCTCATCACGTCGTGGAGACGGTAATCCGTACGTACGCACGAGTGATGATATCATTCCCATAATTATTTTACAGAATTGGAGTGGATGATATAATATCTCAAAATCATTATGATGTTATAATAACTATATATAGTTATTCTTTACACCATTATACCCATCCAAGTAAGGTGGTGGTGGAAAAACAGATTACACTACAGCGTGGAGACGATATTCCATACGTACGCACGCGCAGTGATTTCATTTTATGTAGGATGGATAGAAGGTGAAATGGGGTTGTTTCATAATTATAATAAAATATCAGTATATTATTGATACTGATGTTATTACTTTATAATGAAACAACTAAATAAGAAGAAGTTGAAGAAGAAATAAACTTGAAAGAATCGGTTGAAGAGATTACCACTTTTTCGACGCACCACTTTTAAGCCTCCTATTAAGGAACTAGAGTTGGTCTTTTGAGGAGACCATAACCTCTATAATGTTTCTAGGGAAGTTCAGAAGGGAAGGATCAAAATTTTGTAAAGAGAAGAGGGAGGATGTTCCCTTTTATAAGAGGGGTGAGGGGCACCTTAGGAAAAACATAAAATATTATTTTATAATAAAGTCATATTCGGTTTATAATAGCTCAAAATTTATTTATTTAGAAGCTAAAGTGAGGATGGGTTGAAATCCTCTCAACCAATAGATTTTAGAAAAGTTTAGGTTACTATTTTAACCCTATCATTTAGATTTAACTCTAAGTTAAATAATATAACTTTTACCGTGTCTTCTTGTTTTCTTATACTATATAGTTAATAAACATACTATAATAATCCAAACGAACCCCAAGTGGTTCATTTTTAATATATATAACCTTATCTAAGTCATTTGGCCCAAACTTATATTTTTAGGAATTGAATATCAATTAATAATATAATATTTGTTTTAAAAACTATTTTATGTCAATTTTGACACTATTTGATAATTTATTTTTGTGAAAATCATAACAGCATGATTAGTTAGACAAAAGTTAATTTAATCAAAACATATTATGTTTACTATTCATTAATAAATTGAAAAAATAAAAAATGAAACTCTCTTAATCACAATATATTTGGACGCTTCTATATAAAACTTTTTATTTATTTTCAATACCCATTTCAATTATTTCAATTTAAATTCTAAATTAAATATCATTCTACAACTTATTGATAATAAATTCAAATGTGAAAGTGTGAGGGAGAGTCCTAATAATTTCATTCTTCTTCCATGATTTAAAAATTTATTCTCCCTAGTAAGTAAAAATTGATTCATTTGAGATAAGGATGACATCACATTTATCTTAAGTAATGAGTCATAAATTAATCAACTATAAATCTATACGAACACTGCTCAATGTAGATAAAAAAAGTGACTAACTTTTACATAAAAGTTTTCCATAAAAATTTGAACATGTGATACTAAATCAAAAAACTATTTCCATGGGATGTTTAAGAATATTTTACTAGTAATTTATCACTTAAACATAACTTTAAAATAATATAAAATAAATTCAATTACATATAGTTTTCCCCCCTTAAAGTTACTTTCTTTCTCATATAACTCTTACCATTAATTATTATATTTTATTAAAAAAACAAGGATGGGAAAAAGATCTTAATACCTAAAAACTGGTATTATACAAGTGTTTTTTTATATATAAGTTTTATAGTGGCTTTCAAATATTTTCAACTCAACTCCCCCTAAAGGGACGAACTCCAAAAATATTTATCATGGCTTATCATCATTAAAATTAACACTAGTAATCCTTTGATATAACTTGAAATTTTTCAAGGAGGTACCATGATATAAATCGATGAAAGACATGATAGATAGCTCTTATTTATATATATTTATCACAAAATTCACTAAGTTATCCCCTTATCCACATCATATTCATTTACCTGCACATAAACACAAATAAACAAAAATGGGAATATGGTGGGTTCCTCCTTTAATTTTTAATGATAACAACATGTATATTATTTGTTTCTTAAACCCAAAAACCATTTCCTTTCACCTCTAATTTGGTGAAAAATCTTATTGATTTCAACTACTTTGATTTTATATGTTTTATCCTTCTCATTAGTATGGTATTCCAATTATTTTTATATTTTACCATATGTGGATTAAGATTTTTGATTATATATAGTATGGAAATTTAATTTTTTCATGTCTTATCCATTTAATTTTTCTTCTCCAACTGTGTTATTCCTTTATTGGATTGATTCTATTTGTTTTTTAGCTTAATTAATAAAAATTTAATGTTCATGGATAGTTTTCAATAGTAAATTTTGTGGTCTTTTCTCCCCCAATAAGAGTTTTACATCTTTGGTGTAACATCCTTCTTAGTATCTTTCTGGTATGTGTCTTGTTTTTTCTTACTCTTATTTTGTTTACAACCCAAGGAAGAATCATGTTATTTAAATCCTTTTAATTTATTCCTAATATTTTTGGGAATTTTTTCTTCTAAAATACATAAATTATTATTTTTATGTATCAAACATCAATTTTTATCTCTATGACCACCTTTTATATAATTTTCATTGAAATTATTATGTTTCTCAAATCTATTTTATGTGAATAGATTTAGATTTTTTATGTTAATTTTTTATCAATTAGGACTTAACCCAACTTGATATAGGAATTATATAAATTCCATGAATTGAAATATTGTTTCAACAATTAATTTTTTCATATTCAAACCTTCCATAGTACTAGCACCAACTGATAGGCCTTATTCTTTTTTTACTTAGTTTCAATTTGGGTAGATTTATTTCCTTGATATTTTTGGACCAAACAACTCTTCTTTTGAGTATACTTTGGGTATAAACTTTTATTTTACATGAATAAATCCATCATTCATATTGTATTGGATTTACTATCATTTCTATTTGCTCATATTTTCCTAAATATTTATTTGACACTTGTACTAAAAGTTGAAACAACATTAGAACAAACAATTTTTTTAGGAAAAGGGTTATATGTATCCTTGATCCTGTGTAGATATATCAATATATGATCTCAATTAATTTTTTATAATGGTTTGATATTTTTAATATAAATATCCTCCCTATAATTTCTTATTATAGATATTATTTTACTAGTATTTTTTAAAGTCACACCGCGAGTTACTTCTATATTTTTCAATTTCAATTCATGTTCAAGACACTTCATATTGAGAACATTTTCTTAATATTCCTATTACTTAATTTTATCTTTAATCCTCTTAATTATATCAATATAAAGTTCATGAAACTTTTTATTTTATTTTAAGAAAATTTTATTCTCTTTTATCCTTTTATCCTTGATCTTCAATTGAACATCTTTGAAATCAATGGAAGCATTATGATGATATTGTGATTCATAAAATACCTATTCAATGATTTTACATAATTTATGTTTCTAATAAATATTTTTTAATAATTTACCTTCTTAGGAGATTTTATCTTTTCCAATATTTATTGATTATTCCATAACCTTTATTTCTTGGATTATAGTTTTATGATTTTGTAACTTATTAATCAGAGATTTTTGAACTATAGTGTCCCAAGATAAACATGGATTTATTTTACATATTTTACATGATATAATAATTATATTTAATAAATAATAGAAATAATATTTCTAGTATTGATAGTTTTCGTTTCTTTGGAGACCAGCTCGATTATCAACTTATTTTATAATGAATGTAATCATTTCTTCTTATTCGCACCATACTAGTCCAACATCAAAACATATCATTAGAAAAAATCATCCTCATTAACTAGGGAATGAAAACCTAATAAATGAGGTGATAAAAAACACTAAAAAAGGGATTAATAAATATTTCATCAAGGATGTTATAATGAACATAATAAAAACTTAAGCATTAGTGAAATATCTTATAATCCTGAGTGATAATAATAAAACATAAGTAAGATTCAAATTAAATTTTATAATAAATTAATGACATAAAATATTGAAAAGGAAAAATAAGAGTCATAACGTGACTCAAAAACATGAAACATAAACCCAGAATCACGAAATCATAAGATCATAATGCATAAAATCTTTCAATTGTGGCCCAATAATTTGCACAAGGAAACATTACATTCATGAATCACACACATTAACCCATGATTGTGAGGAAATTTTATTGTTCATATGTATAAATCACCTTTGTGAGTCACACACTAGCACCCATGATTATGAATAACTAAATTATGCCCATATATACATATCTCATGAGATTTAAACTTTTAATTAATGCATTGGAGGGTGATATAGAGCCACAACCATCATCATCCTTAATTATGCGTGCCACTTAAAAATAATTCACTTATCATATCATAAATAACCCATGAAAATAAAATGGGTTCCATGAAAATTTTAAATTAAAATAATTCACTTTTTATAAATAACCCATGGAAATAAAAATATGGGTTTTATAAAACTTTCAATGGAAAACTATACACCTTTCATAGCATTAAGAACCCATGAAAATAAAATTCAATTTCATAAAATTTCCAAATAGTATAACAATATGAATTAAATATGTTGATGTTAAAAACTTGATACTCCAAAAATAGTCACATAATAGGAGAAAAATAGAGGAAAACCTAAATCATAACTCCATTGGAGATTGATCCATTTAAAGATAAAGAAGAATATGAAAACCAAATCACAAAAAAAATTTCGAATTTTTTTGTAATCATTTTTGTAAAATTAATATTAAAGAGTCTCTTTTCAATTTTTTTTATATTAAAAATAGAATAAAAAAACTTTATAGAAGTGGATTTTAATTGAAAACTCTTTCCTACTGATGATATAAGAGAGAATATATGTTGAGTCAAAAAAAATTCTTTCTAAATTTAATTCTAAATATCATAACTCACACTTTATGTATTTTCATATTAAGTATTATTATATTTTCAAATTTGTATAGTTTTGTATGAAAGTAATCAATTTTACCAAATACTGAATAAAAATAGTATTGGACAAACATTTATCAAGTATACCAGGGTGATTAGTATCAAGTATATAGGATAAATATGTACAAAGTATGTCAAATAGACATGTATGAATTATACCAGATATAATTCTTATAAAGTACATTTAATAGAGTTATAAAAATTATACTAGATAGTGTTCATCGAATAGAGCCCTACAAAGTCTATTAGATGAAGATTCACTAATCTTATTATATAAAGTCATACAAAGTATATCAGATAAAGTATTATCATTCTAAAAAGATAGAATATTCTAAAGCATTGTAATGATGATAGATCTAATGAAAATTAGATAGAGTGATGATGTGATGAACTCAATGGGAGAATAAGAATCTAACATTATTCCATTGAAAATGATCCAAAAAAGTAAAAAATATGACCATTGGAAGTACACATATAAATAGAACCATACCCACATGTTAGAATGAGATTTTACATTATAAATATATAAATTTGATAATTGAAGTGTTATAGCATCTTGTCACTGAGCATAATTCATTTGTAATCCTGAGAGAGTTTCATTAAAGAATAATTTTTGAGTATTTTATTGTAAATGATATAAGGTTTTTCTTTGTAATAGTTGTTTGTTAAATCTATGTGATCAAGGTATATCAGGGATAGAGAGATAGAAGTGTGTTCTATTTGTTTGATCAATTGATCATAGGGAAAGGGAGATATATCATTGTCCAATCTAGTAGATCTAGGGATTCAAAGTCTTAGAAGATAGACCTTATGATAAGTTAAGTCATGGATACCAAAATTCAGGTTAAGAGACTTCCTTATCACTTAAGGTTAAAGTGAATATCTTTCTTAGGAAACATTATTTAATATTTTGTTATATTATTTATAAACATTTAATTATTTTTTTATATAAGTTTGTAAAAGTTTTCATATTTATGTCATAACATTTAAGTAAAGTTTATGTTGTGTTGTATTAAACACAATTACTTTGATTATAAAGTATATAGGCATAATAGTTTGTTCTATAGAATTTATTAAATTTGTTAGGAAAACTTTAAGTTTAATTTTTTATAAAATACAATTGAACCCCCTCTTATAGTACTTTGAAAAATCTTATGATATTCTATTTGGTATCATATTTGGAATCTAATTTTTATATCTAGTTTAAAATGACCATGTTTTTTAGAGAAGATTATTTTGGTTTTGTAATGTTAGGTTTATCCATTGGGACCTTATAAGATATTAATCCTAGTGGACCACCACTTTTTAATGGTGATGTCTATGAATATTTGTGAGATAGAATAAAGACTCTTGTTATGAACACTGGTGTAGATTTTTTTTCATGATGAATGGTAGTTATAAAATTACAGACAAATAAGTTAGATTTTTTCTAATTAAGAAATGTCTGAATATCAGTTTAACTACAAGGTTACAATTAATTTGTTATGTTATATGATAATAAATATCTATAGTCTGATATCTTACTGTGATATGACTAACAATATTTAGTGAAAATTTTAAGTTATTCATTTCAAAAACTCCATGTTTTTCTAGAATTGAAGAGCTATGTTGTGTAAAAATTATCAAGTTTTTGATTTCTTTACAAGTTTATTAGTTACCTAAGATGCATCAATTTTTTATTACTATTATGAATAGTTTACAATATCTTAATTATAAGGAGTTGACTAATGATCAACTTATATAAAATTTTATTGATATTATTACCAATGAATAGGAAAGTAAGCTTACAAAGTTAGATGTTAGGAAACATATAACCAAAATGATTTTTAATGTTTGGATTGGAACTATCATATAAAAAATAGATTAGTTTTAAACTAGATTCTGATATGGGAAATAATAATAAGGGTGTTTCTTTTGCTACAAGTTTTGTAGCTATAACTAATAAATCCAAGTCCAGTGAGAAGGTTTCAAAATAATAAAAATATAAGAAGAATGTGAAGGTTGAATCATATTCTAGTTCTTCAGAATAAAGTGATATTAATCTTGATTAGATGTATAAGAGGATGAATCAGATAATTAGTAATAAATACTTCTACTATAAGTATAATACAAATCAGAATGATAGAAGAGATAGGAAAGATAATTTGAAAATGATTTTTTATGAGTGTAAGATTCCATGACATATAAGGCCATATTGTTCAATGTTGAATAATAAATAAAAATATTTAAATAAATTATACATGAAATAATGAAATAAAATATTAAAATATTCAGATACATTGAGTGCTAGTGGAGGTGACTCATTTATTGAAATTTATTCTAATGATAGTAGTGATAGTAATAAAGTTATGAAATTTTCTACTAGAATTAAGAAGAATAATCCATGTTACATGGAAAAGGTATTAGTTTAATCTATTAAAAATTAAAGTTTAAATTCTTATTACCTGGGTCCAGATGATGAATACCTTTATACTTCTATAAAAGTATAAAATATTGTTACAGAATATGATAAGGATAATATTCCTAGTATTTAAGAAATGATTAGATTTGTTACATTAATTGAGAAAAATATTTCAAAGGTTATAAAAGACTACAATTTTTCTATGTTAGAAATTGTTAAATCCTATTATAGAATCTATAAACTTAATTTTGAAGTTTCTAAACTTACTTAAGTGTTAGATAATAAATATAATTCTAAATCAATTTGTGTCGAAAATAATTAAGTTGTAAAACTTAACTTTAAGATACTTAGTATGATTTTTTTTATTAAATTTAACTAATGGGAAATAATTTTTTTATATTTTATAGAGATAGTTGAAATCACATAGAATAACTTTCTGGAATAGGTTATACATTAGGAAAACCACATTTTTAGTATAACTAATTTATTCCAAAAAAATCAAATATTTTGTAAGAAATATCAAAGAGTTAAAAATTTGAGAAATAAATTATATTTAAATAAAGTCTAATAATTTGACTTTCATAAATCTTATACCTGAAAAGAATTAGTAGCTACTCAATATAATAAATTTTTGAATTTGTGGATTCCAAAATAATTATTTTCTAATAATTATAGACCCAAAAAATTCTAGGTAATGAAGCCTTAAATATTTTTTATTTTAGGGAGAAAGGATGAGTTCCAATAGAAATAAAATATATTATATGGATAGTTTTTACTACAAACATATGGATGAAAAAAGTTCTATTGAAATATTATTAAGATGAAAGGTGGAACAATTAATTTTAAGGACAATGCTCAAGAATGAATATATCTTTCCAGTGATTTTGAATTTCTTAGTAAATATTTATTTTCCAATTTTTTGTATGTTTTAGTACTTAAGCACAATCTCATTAAAATTATGTAGTTATTTTATGAATGTTATCTTGTGATATTTTGGAATGATAAATGTATTGTTCAAAGTTTAGAGGGTAAATTTATCCTTTCCACTAATAGGGATTATAATATTTATACTTTACACCTGAATAACCTTAGAATCCATGTACCTTATTTAAGTGAATGTAATATCAATATTGGTTGTGGCATAGAAGTTTATTACACTGTAATATAATAACAATAGCTAAATTTTCTAAGAAAGGAAAAGTTATATATATACTAGAGATTATGTTTAATTCTTATAAATTTTGTGAACCATGTCAATATTTAAGAAACATAAGTCAAGCCTTAAGTATTTTACTAAAGTATCAACTTTTAAATTTTTATAGTTAATGCACATGAATTTATTTAGTCCCACAAAAACTATGAGTATTTTAGGAAAATACTATATATATTTCTTGGTTAATGAATAAACTAGATATACTTGGGTCTATTTCTATTTGAAAAATCAGAATCCATTTTTTTTGTTTTAAATTTTTTATCCTATGTTAGAAATGAGGAAAATATACATTTGGTTACTTTTCATAGTGATCATGGTGGTATGTTTTAAAATTTTCATATTGAAACTTTTTATAGTAAGAAAGTAATTACAAATATATTTTTAGCACTTAAAACACATTAGGAAAATACTACAGTAGAATGATGAAATATAATTCTTTTGGAAATTACAAGAACCATATTGAGTGAATACTAAATTGCTAATCAATTTTGGGCTAAATTTGAAAATAATGATTGAAATATTATAAATTGAGTTTTCCTTAGACCTTTTATTAATAAAACTTTTTATAAGTTTTGGATAGAAATAAAGCCAAAAAAATTCTTAATTCAAATTATTTAGACGTAAAGTATTCATCTTGAATAATAAAGATAATTTACATAAATTTTATCTAGTAGCTAATGAAGAAATATTTCTTGGATATTTTATAAAGAGTAAAGTTTAAGGTGTTTTTAAAAAATAAAAAAACACTTTTGATGAAATAGTAGATGTTATGTTGTATGAAACTGATCCTTATGTTTTCAAATATTTAAAAAATCTATCTTTGGATGATTTTTTTAAAATTGGTTTTCAAACCATGTTCAAAATTTTTTTAGATGTAAAAATAAATAATTTTAGAAGTTATAACTTTAAAATAAGTTTAACCGATTATTTAATAGAAAAGTTTTATAAATCCAATAAATCAATCGATTTTAAATAATTATATCACTGATAATATCCTTAGATATATAGATCAACCATTTAAAACTCATAGTTCCATTATAAATGATTGTGAAAATTGTGGATTCTTATCTTAGATCGAACCTAAAACACATTATAAAGATTTAGGTGATGACTATTAGATAAGGGAAATATAGGATTAGCTCAATTAATTTGATAGGAATAAAGTATGGAATTTGGTATAACAACATAAGAATCTTACTATGATTGGAGTAAAATGGGGGTTTAATAAAAAACATGACAAAAATGGAATTGTTTTAAGAAATAAGGGAAGGGTTTTAGTTTAGGGTTATAATCAATAAGAAGGAACATATTATGAATAAACATTTGTCACCAGTAGTGAGGCTTGAATATATTCATATACTTCTTGGATTTACATAAATTTTACTCTTTATCAAATGTATCTGAAGTGTTATTTTATTAACAGTTATGCAGAAGAGATAGTTTATATAGAAAATTTAACAACATCGACTCTATTAACCCAGAGCTAGTGTCTAATTTATTATATTGTAATAGATACAAGGGTCCAGATCCTTAAGGAACAATCAATTTAGTATTTTTGGAGAACCATATGCATACATGATACAAATTTTACATCAGGGATAAAAAAATAAAACATAGTAATGTAATACATTCTGTTACTCGAACTCATTCAAATAATTCTTCTTCATATCCTTGGGAAATGAAAAAAATAAGGGTGGGCTCAAATTCTCAGAAAGGGTTATATAAAGTGGAAGAAATTATGAATCAATAAGGTGTAATCAATATAGAAAGGTAAATAACTAAACACACATTTAATTTAATCAATAACATGATTTTTATAATTGGATAATTCATAATAAAAATGGCATGGTAAATAACTAAAAACACATTCCATTTAATCAACAACCTGAGAACAAAATGAATCCATGGATATATCAATGAAATAATAACATGGATAATAATAAATGAATTTAAAATGAAGGAAATTATTAGTTTTGGACATCATGATCTCAAACATCATGAAATCTATACTATCAAGACCTTCCACAATACAATTTAAAACTATGGGTAAAAACCCATTTAATTTGACCAACTGATTTATCTCATGAGACCTACCGATGCATTGAGGGGATATATAATTCCGGTCCCGACCCATCACTACATATCAAAAATCTTTCATCATATATCAAATAACCAATTTTATTCATGAATAATATTCCTTATCAATGAATATATGTATTGAGTAAAGAATACAGATTTATCAATATTTCCCCAATTAATCAAATAACATTTAAAGTAAAAACCATATATAAAAATGGTATGGGTTTATTCAATAATCATATCCATGATAAAAATAATATTGATATGTAATATAAATATAATTTTCAATGAAAAATGATCACAAGAAAGTGATAGTCTCAAGATAAAGTTAACAATTACAAAATTAATCAAGAAATTAGAGGTGGTAATCAGTTCATCAGGATTATATGTTTTTATAATAAATTCATTCCATTTAAAGGAACAAATTCAATTGAATTGAAATATTAAAATAATATTTCATAAAATAGTTTTCTTAGTAAAAAATTTAAAATATGTAGAAGAAGCTACATTTTGTAAAATGGTTATGGTGGCGGGGAAGTCTATTATCACCGTATACATTAAAAAAATAGTCCTTTTAACTTTTTCGTGAAAAAAACCCTTCTGAAAAAGTATAAATATATCTTTTAATTTTTTTAAAAATTAAACTATAAATTGAAATTTTATTAATAAATAATTTGAGTACATAAATTTTCTTTAGTAAAACAATTTTGGAAAATATGGTCATGGAAGAAAAATATATCCAGTTAAATTGGAAAAAATCAATCTTTATTTTAAAAATTTATTTGTTTGAATCAAGTATCAAAGAGAGGAATATTTAGAATAAAATAATGAAACTACCTAAATGTCAAGTTGAAAATAAAATTATTGGATATTATGAAGGATAAATTATAATATTCCATCAATAAGAGTAATATCAATCCCAAAAGAAAGTAATATTGTAAAATATATTATTACCTCATTGGTAACTTTTTATTTGTAAACCATTGAAAGAATAAACTTAAATTAAAACATTAAAACCCATTAATATAGAGGAATTCATGATAAAAATATTAAAGGGGAAGTATACACATCTTATAAATGTGAATAGGTTCATATTAACAAATATGTATCAATGGAATGAAAATTGAGATGAAATCTATTACCTAATGATTCCCTTTGGATGAACATGATTTAAAATCTTGTAAAATAGTTTTAATCATGTTATTAATTTATAACATAATCATATTCATATTTAAAATATCATATATTATATTCTTATAATATTTTACCCCACGTTCTTTAATATTATTTTATTTCTATCATTGTTTCTAGTGTTAATTACTTCATTTTCTTATGCATGTTTTGTCATAATAGTTTCCTTTCCTATGAATAGGATACAAATACTTCATATTAATAATTATATTAATGTTATAAATATAATATCTAATTATTAAATACATTTTATAATTATTCATTAAATTTGGATATAGAAAATGAATCACTTCGCTTCGTGGAGATGGTAGGTCATACATATGCACGAGAAAAAATATCATTCCCTTAATAGGTGAAAGGGTAAGAAAGTGTAATGTATATTAATTTTATATAAATAATATAATTTCATATTTTTTATATTTATTCATTATTTCCATCATTATTATTATCCATGTGAGTTGGTGATGGAAAAAAATTACATAATTTTGTGAGGCGGTGGTCCGATGTACACATGAGCGATGACTTTATTTCCCATTTATAGAGAAGGAGATGGATAAATATTATTACATAACCATAATAAAATATCAGTATATCTTATATAATATTATTATTATATTTAATTTTTTTAGACATAATTAAAGGTTGTAAAATGAAAAAGAAAAATAAAGAACTTCATTAAGATGTTTACCTTCTCTTAGAGAAACCACCTTTGGATCCCCTATTAAGGACTCTAGGGTTGGTGTTTTTTGGAATAAAAGAACATATACAATGTTTATAATTATTTTTGATTTATATTTTTTATGTTTTTTTTGAGTTAAATGGATTGAGAGGTGTGATGATGTGAGGGGAGTGATTTCTCCTTTATAATTGAGGAGGAGTGGAGTTTGGTTATTAACCAAAACTATTAAATAATGGGAAGTCACTCTCAATCCATATGCATAAAAAATTGATAAATAATAGATTTTATTTAAATTAAGGTTAATCCACTCCTCCAACACATAAGAATAATTTTTTTTGAACACGTTATTCCCTTATCCTCTAAGTTTACTTAATTTTACCATTTTAGTTTCCCCCACGGTAACTAGTATTTTAACCTAGGAAATTTATCCATTATGCTTAAAATAAAAATAAAAATAAATGATAATTTGGACCCAATAATCATAAATATAAAATCTAATTTATAAAATAATAATTCTATGTGTGTTGAAAATTAATTTTAACAAAAGCGCATCTAACACAGAATAACTTGTTTTAACATTAACCACATTAATTAATTTTTACTGTATTTAATAATCATTATGAAAAAAATTAAGTTGAAAATATAAAATAATATTAATTTTTTATTCAAAATATTGGATATATTTTATTAAATTTAATTCACATAAGTGGAATACATGAGTTAAAAAAACCCAAAAATTGTGTGATTTTTTTTCAATAAATACATTTTTCAATCATAATATTATCTAATATTAACAATATGACTAGTAATAATCATTACATGGATTTAAATTTTTATATTTAGATATATAATATATACATTTAAATAAAATTTTCATCATTAAATATTATTTTTATGAATTAAATGGACTAACATCATGATTATTTAAACAAAAACATTTTTATGAAAAAAACCAGATTTTTGAACAAGTATCAATTTTTACGTCCAAATATAATTATGTTTACTTCTATAAAATTGATATTTAATAAATTTTTTATTGAAAAATATTAGAATAAATTATTATAATTATAAGTTGGAATAGTTAAATACTATATTTTTTATTATTCATAAAAGATTATTTCTAGGGGAAAATTTCAAAAAATCATTCTAGGATTATTTTTACTACATTAAAAATAGATATTCATCCAATAAAAAAGATTTTTTGTGTTTCATTGAGTATTAAAATGTGCACTATATTATTTCTTTACTAAAATATAATTTTTACTTTATATAATTTAGGCTTGGGGTTTCAAGTATCATAAGCTATTGAATAGATTGAGTTTATTTAAAAGGAAATATATCATAAAGTCTCGGGGTGTTACATTCTTCCCTCTTACAAAAATGTCATCCTCAAAATTTCATGGATATTTATTAATAAATAAATGAGTGTATTTATTATTCATAAAATACATTGGTTCTCATATTACTTCCTGCATTTTATGATTTCTCTAAGGTCCCTTTACCAGTCAAGTCTTATGATTCTTGAATACTTGATCTCTAGTATCAATAATCTAGATGGGCTTTTCATGGTAAGATAAATCAGGTTCCAATTATATATCTAAAATGGTGATTATAGGCATAGGTTTTGGAATTTAATTAATTAAAAATGATATATGTATCACATCATGAACTTTAGAGAGGCTAAGTGACATTTCCAACTTGTAAAATACAACTCCAATCCTTTCCAAAATTTCAAAGGGTCGATCTATCTAGGGATCAACTTTTCCTTATTACCAAACATTATAAAACCCTTCAATAGAGATAATTTGAAGAAAATTTGATCTTCTACTTGAAATACCAAATATTTCCTCCAATTAACAACGTAATACTTTTTATTGCTTTGAGAAGCTTTAATGTGAGTTTGCATAGTTTTTACCTTTTCTATTTTCTACTACACAAGTTTTTGTAATACAATCTTTTACCAACTTCATCCAAAAAAATTAGAGTATGACATATCATTATATATAATTCTTTACACAAAACCATATAAATACTTTTTATATATCCAAAATATATATAAACAAATTCAAAACTCATAAATATGAATGATTTGATCAAACATTTATCCTAAAAAATGAATTAGCTCATAATGTCACACACCAAATATGTGAATACCTTGATTGTATATTCTATTGAATAATTATAATAATATAAATTACTATAAACCCTTAATTAAAACATGAATTATTCTAAAAATTAACTCTATTTTCATTCCTTAAATAAAATAATAGATCATTAAATATATTCCATAAATTGAAAAATCTTATAAATACCATCAAAGATAACATAAACCACATTGTCATCAAACTGCCAATTAGTTATAGTGTCATAAATATCACCCCATTTAGTTCATCAATGTAAACCATTTATTTATCTCAAATAAATATCGTTAACTCAACATTATGAAAATTTTAAGGGTTATATTTCCATTAATAATTTTTTCTCTAAAAATATCACCTTACTACTAAATCACTTTTCTTGGTTATCAGTCCCATTCAATTTATGATTTCAAATCTTTAAATAAAAACTAAAATAGTATAATACTTATATATTTAATGGTTCTTATTACTAGAATACCATTGATAAAACAATTCTAAAACACAATTATTTAATCTAAATTTATAAAAACTTTAATCATTTCACTTTAGATATAGTAATTACATAAGAATGACCCCAATCTCTTAGATTCTTCTGAGGAATACACACCTTATTCTTAGGGTATTTACTTTAGTAGTGCCTAATATCAATAAATTTAAAAAACTTTACATTAAAGTTTCATTTCTTATCCCTTCATTCATATGATTGATGTATTTTCTCTCCAAACCTAAAGAAAAATCTTATTCCCTTTAAGTAAGTACTAGGCTGTTTATTTCCAAAATTATCACATGGGGGAAATCATTCTTTCTATTCTTCATCATATTAAATTTTTATCTTCAATACTATTCTTATCATAATTACATTTTAATATATAAGATCTATAAATTTCCTTCTCAATTTTGATGGAACATAAAACTATTTCATCACATGATGAAAAAGTTCAAGAAACCAGCACACTTTTGGAGACTTGGATTAATACCTTTAAATAAATGGTCAATATTGTATTCTATATTGTATATGTGATTCATATCATACCATTATAGTCTTTTAAAGGTATCCTCATACTCTAAAACACTTTATTATACCTTATTATTTAAGTAAAGGATCTTTCTCGTTATTTTTGTTCATTTCTTATAAGGGAAATATTTATTGACGAATTTTTCTTTAAAATTTTTCCATTACATGTGTTCAATTTCCTCTTCCTCCCTAGTATTCTGGATCATTAACCACCATTGATGAATATTACTTTGAGACGATACAATAAAAGTTTAAACTTTTCCATTTTATTACATTCTACATCCATAAATATCTTCTCAATGGACTTAATTCATTTCTCAGTGACCAGTGGATTAATATTCCCACTAAAATATAAGGGATTATGTCATATGAAGTGATCCAATATATAATAATCACACTATGTAACTATAGGTTCCTCCATTTGGGCATAATTATTTTTCATAACCCAATTTATCTACCATAATATATCCATGATCTTCTCACTCCAGTACCAACTCTATTGTCTTACTCAGTAGGGAAATCTCTATATTGTCCCTGAATATCGATACCCTTATTTATTACTAGCTCTATTTGTAGAAAATGTAATATAATATATTAGATTATAAAATTATATATTTAAAATAATAATTTATAATTATAAATATCATGTTTCACTTATCATAAATTGAAAATTTATGCATTTTTAATATCATAATTTTAATCCCAATTTTTTAGGGATATATTTATTTTCAAATACTTTATAATGGTTTGTAAAGAAAATGTGAATTATCCAAATCATATCCTATGAGAGTATCAAACCAATTGTGTTGTAAGAGAACACTCACAATTAACTAGAATGAGGGTTAGGATACACTCAACAAACTCTTTCTAGAGTTATTACCCGTAGATGTATCTGTTTCTAAACCATATCCACTTGTAGTATCTAGTCAAGGATATTTTGCTAGGAAACACCCCATAATTATTACCTTATAATTTTTTTAGGATTCTCTACTATACTTATCCACCAAGTATATCATTGGGTTATATAACCTAATCTATATTTTATTTAATCTATTGCATAAGGTTTCTACTAAACTTTCTCCAATACCAACTATAAAAACACTAAATCCAGTATCCTGGAGATTTTGTCTACTTTATTACATTGGAATAGATACAAGGTGTCAAATAAAAAAGGACTAATCAGTTTAGTAGTCTAAGAGAACTAGATACATACATGATTCCCATTTTATATTGGGGAAAAAAACATAGTAATGGAACACTTTCAACATCCTAGAAATCATTCAAAAAATTATTCTTCATATCCTAGGGAAAGTAAAAAAATAAATGTGAGATCAAATGCGCAGTTAGGGTTACATTATGTAGAATATGTCTTTAATCAATAAGTAATAATCCTTATAGAAAGGTAAATAACTAAAAACACAATCCATTTAATAAATACATTGAAAATCACAATTATATAATTCATAATCATTGTTTCATGGTAAATAACTGAAAAGTGAGTCCATTTAATAAATAAATTAAGTAAAAAATTAATACATGGATAATATCAATGAAATAATTATATATATAATAATAACTGAATTAAAAATTAAGGAAATTCTAAATTTTCAATATCATGAGCTCATACATCATGATATCTATACCGTCATCACCTTTCACAAGATAATTTAAAACAATTGGTAAAAACCGTTTAATTTGGCCAAATGTCTCATGAGACCTACCAATGAATTGAAGGGATATATAATTTTATACCCCACCCATCATTCCATGTCAAAATAATTCATCATATATCAAATATTCAATTTAATTTTTGAATAATATGCCTTATCAATAAAAAATCCATCTTGAGTGAAGAATACAGATTTATCAATATTTTCCCAGTTAATCAAATAACATTAAAATTAAACACCATATGTAAAAATGGTATATAGTTATTTAAATAATAATATCCATGATACAAAGAATATTTTTTTAATAGAAATTTAATTTCTACATAAAAAATATCACAATAAAGTGATTGTCTCAATAAAAATTTAACAATCTCAAAATTAATCAATAAATGAAAGGTGATCATCATTGAGAATATAGGTTTTTGAAATAAAATCATGTAATATGAAAGAATAAATGAAATATAAGTAAAATATTAAAAAAAAAATTCATATAAAAAGTTTCTTTTTAAAACCATTGAAAACAAGTATAAAGAAGATGCATTTTGTAAAATGGTTACGATAGTGGGGAAGATCGTTATCGAAATATACGTTAAAAAAATTCCTTTTGATTTTTTAAAAAAATATAACTTTTAAAAAATATTATAAAGGTATCATTATATCCCTTTTTAAAAGTAAATTATAACCTAAAATGTTCTTAATAAAGCATTGAATTTATAACAAAATTTTGGAAAACAAGGTCATGGAAGAAAAATATATCTGATTAAAAGGGAAAATAAAATCTATTTTTTAAAATTTATTTGCTTGAATCAAGTACCAAAGAGAGGATAACTTGTAATAAAATATGTAAAAACATTAAATATGTAGTGGATAAGAATATTATTAGTTCTTATGAATGATAAATGATAAGATACCTTTAACCAGAGTAAAAGCAATCCCAAAAGAAAGTGAGATTTAAAAATAGATTGTTACCTCTTTAGTAAATTTAAAATTGTGACCCCTTGAAATAAGAAACTTTTATTTAAACATTAAAAATAATTAATAAATAGTTATTCATATTAAATACAAAAAATTGGTAGTATACACACCTCATAAAATTTAATAGGTGAATATTAACAAATATGTTTCAATGAAATGGAAATTGAGATGAAATCCATTACCTCATACTTCCTTTTGGTTGAATGTGATTTAAACTCTTGTATAATGGTTTCATAAAGGTAATTAATTTATAATATAACTATATTTATATTTATAATATCTTATATGATCCTATTATAATATTTACCCACCTATTCTTTAATAATATTTCATTATTACCATTGTTTCAAGTGTTAACTACTTCATTTTATTATGTATGTTTTGTCAAGGGAGTTTTGGTTATTATTCATGGGATATAGATATATAATTTAAAAAATTATTTTAATGTTATATATATAATATTTAATCTTTAAATAAATTTTTATAACCATTCAATAAAGTTAGACATGGAAAATGAATCACATCGCTTGTGGAGATAATAGGCTGTATGTACGCACGGGCAATGATATCATTCCCTTAATAGGTGAAAGGGTAAAGAATTTGATGATATATTAATTTTTCATAAATAATAACATATCATAGGTATCACATATATTAATTATTTCCATCATTATGACTATCCATGTGAGTTGGTGATGGAAACAAATTACGTCGGTTCTTGAGGCGGTAGTCCACCGTACACATGAGTGATGGATTTATTTCCCATTTTATGTAGAAGGAGATGGATAAATATAAAAAAATAAACATAATAAAATCTAATAATATGGGATATACTTGTGTTATTATATTAAATGTTTTAATATATAATTTATGGTTATAAAAGATGAAATAAAAAGAAAGAGCTTCGTTAATGCAATTACCTTCTCTTAGATAAACCTCCTTCGGATATCCTCTTATGTAATCTAGGGTTAGTCTTTTGGTAATAATGAAACCTATATAATGTTGATAATTATGTTTGGTAGAGTTTTTTTGGTTTTGGTAAATCCAACTGGAATTAGAGGTGTGAATAAGTGAGGGGAGGGAGTGACCATTTATAGTTGAGGAGTTTCAATTTTGTATATACCCAAAACTATTCAATAATGGGAACTAATTCTCACCCAAACTGCCTAAAAAATTGATAAATAATGGATTATTTGTATGTTAAGGTTGATACGCACCCCTAAACATAATAATAATTTTTTTGAAACATGTTATTCTCTAATTGTCTAAGTTTACATACATCTATAAATTTAGTTTTCACCATGATAACTAGTTTTTTAACATAGGTAATTTATAAATAAAAATAAAAATAAAAATAATACTTATTATATAATTTGGACTAAATTATTATAAATGTAAAATAAAATTTATAAAATAAAGATTATTTGTTTTTTAAATTTAATTTTAACACAAGTGCATGTAACACGCAAAACCCTATTTTAACCCTAACCGTATCAATTAATTTTTACTATTTTTAATAAACACTAAGATAGAAAATTGTTTTTAACTTATAAAAAAATATTAATTATTATGATTAAAAATATTAAATCCATTTTACCTCCAAATGTTATTATAATTATTTATATCAAATTAATAGTTAATAAATTGAAAATTAAACATATTATAATACATTATTATAAATAAAATTAGGAATATTTAAATACTACATTTTCAATTATTCATAAAATCTTATTTCTAAGGGAAAATTTAAAAAATTCATTCTAGGATTATTTTGACCAAGTTAGTTCAAAAATAGATATTCATCCTAAAAAATTAGAATATTTGTGACATGAAATATCAAAATATGTATTTTATTATAGTTTTATTAAAATCTATTTTTCACTTACTATGATTGAGGCTATGGGTTGTGTGTATCACAAACTATTGAAGAGATTAAATTTATTTAAATAGAAATATATCATAATGTCTGGGGGTGTTATAGAAAAAACACTTATTATTGAAAATAAAAAATATATGGATCATATTTTTAAACACACTAAGAAACTTTATTGACTTTAAAAATATCTAAGATCCTAGTATGATAGACTTACACGATTTTTTTATTTGAAAACACTTTTTTTAAGGAGGTACAAATCTAAGTATTTTCATTAAGAATATTTTTAAAGATAATGTAATTGTTAAAATTTATTTAAATTAAATTATATTTGGATTTAATTGGAAATCAATTTTTGATTCATTTGAGGAACTTATGAAACCTGAATTTGAAATAAAAATTATGGGTTAATGTACTTTTTCCTTGGTTTTCAAATTTATCAAAACTTGAAGAAACTTTATTATCTTAAAAAAAGTATATAAAAAATTTACTTAAGTAGTTTGGATATGGAAATACTTAGATTATAATTACTACCATTAGAACCTAAAAATATCTTGTTCATGACGAATATAGGAAATCAGTTGATCAAATTTTTTAGAGGAATGATTGGAAGCTTATTATATCTTACAGTTAGTCAAGAAGAATTAATATTTTTTTGTATAATTATATAAGAGATGAAACATCTCAGTTCGACTATCCACCAAAACGATAGCCAAAACTATGGGTTAGATGAACTCAAGTGTGCCTACCAGTACGCTAGAGGATGTCGACTAGCAGTGAGGGTGTAAAGATGGTTCAGTGGGGATACTATACCCTCATTATCAGAGTTACAAAGAGGTATAACAAAATGTAAATAGAAGATAACAACAAAATTAGTAAATAAATAACAAGTAATGAAATATAAATATAATAACTAAATAAAAGTGGCATGCACCAATTTATAAAAAGCATGCATGTTAATTTTATTATACATAAATAAAACAATAGATATACAACATGATACAAGATACGTTATAGTGAATAAATAAAGAAAATAAAAGAATATCCACAAGGGTGATATCCATGAGCATCCTAATCTCCATATCAGTATTGTGCTCCTAACTCCAAGGTATAAGAACACAAAAAAAAAAGGAAAGGCCCAAGGTCCTACAAACATAAGGTCTACTCGAGTACCAATGGTACCTAAGTCGGGTGTGAGATAATAATCTCAATAGGCTGACACCCATAGTGTCTATCTAAACCGAGTCTATGAATATAAATTAAAAATTGTGTAGGTATATAGAATAAATGAACAACCACCCTTTCAGGTTCCTAGGGGACACATGATAGCTATACTTACTTCATCTCATAACTGGAATAAGTGTCTGATAAGTAATTATATATAATATATATATATATATAATAGTTATATATTTCATCAACCTATATGAACAAAGTATGTGCCGATGCCTAATGGCCATATACAAGGAATACTAGTGCTGGATAGACCGAGACATAACACATAGACATCCATGACTAGTCTAATGAGCCTAAAATCTCCAATGATAGGGTATATGCCCTACATCCCAATAAAATAGGTAATTCCATGTTTTTCACTAGGGATGGAAATTGTGAACACCATGGAAACACTCTAAATATGGAATATGGCCCATAAATCCCATTTCTCATACCGTATCACTAGTGGATAGGGTACATTCCCTACATCACTATAGGCTCCCACTTGGAATCCAAAATACCCAACATCAAATCCCTGCAGGGAAGAATTTCTAGGTTACTCCAGCAGTACTGTAGTAGGGGAACTATAGCAGCGGTGGAACAATAGTAGCAGTGGAACTATAGCGGCAAAGGAATTGTAGCAGGTACTGCAGCGGTGATGATAATGTAGTTGGTACAGCAAAAGCATAGGTATTGTAGCAATACTGTTCACCGAGGGGTCCTTTTGGTAAAAAAAAGGTCTTTCAAGCCTTGTATTCATGCCACTTGTCCTTGAGACTTTGGGCTATGTAATGGGTCTCCCTCTACTTAGACTAAAATAGGTATTTTCTTTGATAACAAATTGAGGCTTCAGCCCCAGCCTTTAAAAAAAATACTACAACACTTAGGATGGAGAGTGAGCCACTAGGTAGAACTCTAATAATGGATAGTGGCACGTATATCCCATCACCCATATTGTATCACTGATGCGAGATGCCATGCTCAATACCCGATGTAAGGGAGCGTGATACCACCATGAATAAAAAAATTCCTTACCATTGTATCCCAACCTCTATAAAGGAGCATTAATTTATATAGCACAACATGAGACAATACTTCTCAGGATATTGTCTCTAATCTTATGTGTATAAGTAAAACATATACATTTTTATAATTTTATACATGAGGAAACACATCCCATATGTTTCTTGTAGCACCCCCGGTTTGAGGTAAATGTCGCACTCCCCCCCAGTTTGAGGTAGGTAGCCTATTTTATGCTTCTTTATGTGTTTAAAGTGCATGGGATGAGTTGAGAAGAGGTTGGGAGAGTTTGGAATGATTTTTAATAAGTTTGGATTCTTTTCAAAGAGAGCATGGTTTGAGCACAGTTAGGGAAAACCATGCGGGTTCTCTAGAAAACCGTGCAGGGAGAGGCAGTAGGATTTGTACGGCCTGCACACAGTTTGTTAAACTGTGCGAGGAAACCGTGTGGAACACTACTCCCAAGGTAGTAGCATGCGCATAGTTATCACACAGTTTTCCAAACCGTGTGGGCTAATCGTGAAACCACTTAAAAATAGGGTTTTAAAACTCGGGTTCACTTGGGCTTGCCTCATTCCTCTCCAATTCCTCTCCCAATCGAGCCTCACTTGGGATTTTGGGTTCTCAGGGATTGAAGGTGATCTCAAACTAATTTTGGAAGCAAATCAAAGAGTTTTTGTGGTGGTTTGCAGGTGGTTGCTCCCGGGTAAGTTTATCCTCTCGGTTTCTTTGTGTTTTCCTCTAGATCTACATCTCCCTATCTCTGGGTTTTCTAGATCTACACCTATTGTGTGTAGATATAGGGTTATGGTTTCCTTGGATGTTTATTTTAAGGCTTATTGATGTTAGGGAAGGGGTCTAGAGAGGTTTAAGTGGTACGTTTTCCAGATTTGAAGAGTGGTTGCTTGTGGGTCGATTTCACCGGAACCGTAATGGTAGGTGGCTTCTCTCTTGACTCCACTTGGTTAGAACTTGTTGTTTGGTTACAATTAATTTTTTTTTGCTTAAAATTAATTGTGTTGTTGATGTGAAAAATCAGATGGAAAACCCTTTGGTAATGGTTTGAGAATTTATTGAAAAAGGTCTTTTGAAAAAATGCACTTGATGTGATTTTAAAAAAGGATTTTAAAATGAGTTGTTTTGTTGGTTTAATTAAGATAAATCTAGAAAAATGTTTTTAATAAAAAAGGTTGTTTTATTGAATTGGGGTTTGGCATGGAAAATTGTTAAAGGGTGTTTTCAATAAATGTTTCATTTATTGAAGAGGATTGGAATGTAATGGAAATGGTTGATTGCATGTTTTTGTGGCCTTGATGAGTTATATGCTCGGTTATGTTGGATTGTTTGAATGTTTTGAAAGTGCGCAAGATGTACCACTATAAAAAGGGGATGGATAGTGGAAGGAAGGGCCACCATTAATAGAAAGTGGGAGGGAAGTACCACTTGAGTGGATTGGTAATGAATGGGTTGGATGGAAATTGTCACCATGATATGTTGTGTGCTTGGTTGGTGATGTTAGTATATGGGGCTTGTGAGTGAAATATGAAAAATGTAATCGGCTTGTGGCATAGTTGATTCGGCCTCCTTGTGTGGCATATTTGCCTTACAACATGGTTGTTTGGATTTCCCTTGGTTTACTTGGTTTGGTCAAGATGGCTTGGTAAGGGTGTGTTTGGCTGATGGTAATGGATGCACTTGTGATTAATTATATAAACTTCTTTATATAAATGTGATAATGGTTTTATCCTAGTGGCATGTGTAGGGAAGTAATTTGGGGAAAACCTACTGAGTAGTTGTACTCACCCCCTGCATTGGCACTTTGGTGTCTTTGCAGATGTCGTGTACCGAGATACATGTAAAGGTAAGGCATCTCATTTCTAGTGTTTCATGGTGATGCTTGAGATGTGTTGGTGGATCCTGGAGCTTGGGGCTTGGTGTGGAGCCGTGGTGGTGTCATGGCTCGTGGTGTTCTGCTGTTTATTTTCTGCTTTGTACTCTAATGTTTTGTGGACATGTATAGTTGAACGATTTTGGGGTATGTTATGGCATGATTAGTATCATATGGTTGGGTTTGATAGTGCACGTATCTTTCATTATTGGTTAGTTGAGTTGGGTGATCTCATTAAGGGAAAATCGTTGCCCAGTATTCCTTGAAGCCCTCAGCATTTATTTCCAGCCTTTGGAGCCTTGGGAACATCACTTAAGGCCAAGTAACCCTCACCACCTCCTCAATCCAATGAGGTAGGGGCGAGGTGTTACAAGTGGTATCAGCTTGTTCGGTCCTTTAGAGTTGATTCTCAGATTTGGAGTTGACATTTGTTGTGGTACACTCCTTGAGTCGGGATGGTAGCAAGGCATAGGAATGTAAGAACTTGGAATGTATAGCATAAAACGACGTAGCTAACCATTTTATGATTAACTTCAAGTTACCAGGGAGTTGGGTACATAAGTGTTTTGGATACACTTATAGGCATTGAAAATCTCATTGTCGTGGGTGTAGACAATGAGATGTTCATGGCATATATAGTAGAAATGACTTCCCTCTAGGATGCATATATCATTGGGAATAATTATTTATGGGCTGAATTGGGAAATGGATTTTCAAATGTGTGATGTGGTAATGTGAATAAACTTGGTATTTTGAAAGCAGTTTGATTTTAAAAAATGGTGAAACATGAAAATTTAGAAAAGGTGGAAATCCTTGTTGTGATAGTGTTGTGTAATGAAAATTGAAATGGGAATTATTGATGTCTACAGAAGTGAGACTCATTGTCATTTGTTTTCTGTTTATAGAAATGGAACCGGGTAGGCGTCATAGAGACCAACTAGAAGTGGCTGATGAGTTGCACCTAAGCCCCAGGTGAACCAGTAGTTAGTCCATAACATTGTGAAAGCTTTCCAAGCTGTGGGAAGTGTGAATAGAGAAGAAGAGACAAATCATGTTGATTATGCGGCTTAGTTTCAAAGGCAAGATCCACCCGTCTTTAGGGGTGACTCGGACCCAGAAAGGGAAGAGGTGTGGTTGTCCAGAATGAACAGAATTTTTGAATTCTTGGGGATTCTAGTAGAGCTGAAAGTAAGGCTAGAAACGTATAAGCTAGAGGATATTTCTCTTCAGTGGTGGGATTTGGTAGTCCAAGCGGGGACAGACTAGGGTATGACATGGGAAGGCTTTGAGGAATTGTTTAATAAATAATTCTACCCACATACGTTCAGAATTCATCGCAAAACTAATTTCTTCAGTCTGAAGCAAGAGCATATGTTTGTGATGGAATATGCAGCTATGTTTATGAGTTTAGTGAAGTTTGAACCCAAGGTGGTGGGTAGCATGTCATTGAAGGCAAGGATCTTCGAAGAGGGGTTGAGGTAAGAGATCCATTAAAAAATAGCAGTGCTGTGTATTGGTGATTACACAGAGATGGTGAATCGAGCATCGGTGGATGAGCGGGATCTTTTGGGAGCTCCAGGTGGAGGAGGCATGGTGGTACCCATGGGGAATAGTGGGAACTCTAACGCTGGGTTCAAGCATAGGAGGGACACTTATTCTCAGGGTGGGGGAATGGCACATAATCTAATGGTAGGATCAGTGAATCTTCCTCCAAAGCCCTAGAGGAAACCAGGATGTTTTCAGTGTGGCTCCATGACACACATCAAGAGGGATTGTATAGAACAAACTTGAGCATGTCAAAATTTCAAGAATATGGGGCATATTCAGTGCTATTGTCAGAATTCTCCAAGGTTGGGTGCATGTGACACTCCTCAGGGATCACAGACGTCGTATGCTTCGATGGAATGGGGACAATAGAATACCCCTCATCAGCAGAGCAAAGTAAGTTATGGTGATTCTCAGAACACCAGAACTCCTCAGCATGGCAATAAAGAGTAGAGTGTGGCAACCAAGGTTTTTTTCAGAGCCGAGCAGGTTGTGGTGGATGATCAGTCAGGACCATCCATGGTGCGAGGTACCATTCTTTTAAATTCTACCTTGATGCAAGTGTTGTTTGATTCGGGTGCCTCACACTCTTTTATTGCTTCACGTGTGGTTGAGTTGCTGGGTTTAAGGGTATAAATGATTCCTTCAGTTTTGAAACTTAACACTCCTCTTGGTCGAAGAGAGTGTCAAGCCTTCTTTTGTAGAGCATGTTGTATCATTGTGGGTGAGGTTGAGATAATATGGAATTTCTCAATGCTTGAGATGGATGGTTATGATGTAATCCTAGGAATGGATTGATGGTGGTGTTTAAGTCCCACATAGACTATAATGTGCGGAAAATGGATTTTACAACACACGATGGTGTTATAAATCTCTTTAGAGGAGATAGGCATAAAGGGAAGGGTGCAACGGGTTTGTTGGTACCAATAGCGAGCATGTTATTGTATCAGTTGGTGGTGTTGTCATTGGAATCAGTAGAGTGTGTTGAGAAAAGTGTTCTTCCAGAAGTGGTGGATCAATTCATAGATGTTTTTCCTGAGGAATTATTTAGGTTACCTCCCATAAGATAAGTGGACTTTATGATTGATCTTCTTCTGGAAACCAATCCTATCTCACTTCTATCTTACCGGATGGCACCTAATGAATTGAAGAAATTGAAAGTCCAGGGGGAGGAGTTAGAAAACAAAGGGTTTATCCAGCCTAGCACGTCTCCGTGGGCAACACCAGTGTTGTTTGTGAAAAAGGTGGATGGAACTTTGAGGCTTTGTGTTGATTATTGTCGACTTAACCAAGTTACGATAAAGAACAAATATCCACTTCTATGAATTGATGATTTGTTCAACCAGTTGAGGGGAGCCCAGTGGTTCTCCAAGATCGACCTGAGGTTGGGATATTATCAATTGTGGGTGAGGAAGGACAATATTCCTAAAAAATATTTCAGAAGTAGATATGGTCATTATGAAAATGTGGTTATGCACTTTGGTCTAACAAATGCGCCAAAAGTATTCATGGAATTGATGAATCAGATATTTTAGATGCATCTGGATTCATTTGTGGTGGTGTTTGTAGATGATATTCTAGTGTATTCAAATACAAGGGTGGAGCATGAGAATCACTTGACGATAGTATTGGAGATCTTGAGGGATCATCGGTTGTATGCCAAATTGTCAAATGTGACTTTTGGATACAGGATGTCCATTTTCTTGGCCATGTTATTTCTAAAAGGGGCATTTCAATGGATTCGGAAAAGATAGAGGCTATTATCTCATGGAAACCGCCAAAGAATGTGTTTGAGGTACGGAGTTTCCTCTGTCTAGCTGGGTATTATCGGTGTTTTGTTCGTGATTTTTTACATTTGGTTTCACCGATGAAATCTTTGACAAGAAATAATGTTCCATTCTAGTGGAATGAACATTTTTATTAGTGTTTCAAATAGCTAAAGGTTCACCTTACATCAGTACCAATCTTGGTTTTTCCAGAACCAGGAAAATGGTATATGGTGTATTGCGATGAATTAGATTAGGGTTGGGGTGCGTTCTCATGCAAGGGAATCATGTGGTTGTGTATGGCTCATGGCAGTTGAGGGTACATGAGAAGAAATACCCAAATCATGATATGTAATTGGTAGTAGTGGTTCATGCTTTGAAAGTTTGGTGTCATTATCTCTTCGGTGAGAAATTCACGGTATATACATATCATAAGAGCTTGAAGCACATTTTCTCACAAAGGGATTTGAACATGAGGAAAAGGAGATGGATGGAATATCTCTAGATTTTTTATTTTGACCTGATGTACACACCAGGTAAGGGAAATTTGGTGGAAGATGCATTAAGTAGAAAATCATATGCTTAGGTGGTGAAACAGGCATCCGACAAGTTGTAGTTGATGTAAGTTATAGATGACATGCAGTTGGAATGTGAGGAACAAGGTGATAAAGCAGTCTTTTTTCCAATTTTGTTGATTCCTAACTTGGTTGGCCTAGTTAAAGAGGCACAGATACCTGATTCTCAGTGTGTGACCATGAGGTCGAAACTCAATGGTGGGGAGACCATTGAGGGTTGGCAACTGAATGGAGTTTCAGTTTGGTGTTTTCAGAGCCGGATGGTTGTACAAGTTTCTTTTCAGGAGGATCTTCTTAGGGAGTATCATCATTTTAGGTGGGTTGCTCATCCTGGAATTCAGAAAATGTATAAATCATTGAAAGTGCAATTCTGGTGGGCTGGTATGAAAAAAAGTGTGGCTGAGTTTGTTTCGATATGCTTGACTTGTCAGCAGGTCAAGGCAGAGCATCAGAGGCTAGTGGGAATGTTGCAGTCTTTACCAATCCCTGTTTGGAAGTGGGAGAAAATAGTGATGGATTTTGTTACAGGTCTCCCAAGAATGGTCAAAAAGCATGATTCCATTTGGGTGATAGTGGATCGACTAACGAAGTTGGCCCATTTCATTCCAATTCGTGAATCCCATATGGTGGAGGGTCTGTCCAAAATTTATATCCGGGAGGTGGTAAAGAGGCATGGTGTTCCAGTTTCAATTGTATCAGATAGAGATCCGAGGTTTACATCTCGTTTTTGGAATTCCTTGCAGCAAGCCCTTGGGACATAGTTTATTATGAGCATGTTGTATCACCATCAGAAGGATGGTCAATCCAAGAGGATGATATAAACATTGGAGGATATGTTGCGGGCTAGTGTCATGTATTTTGGTGGCTCGTGGGAGGAAAACTTGTTGTTGGTTGTGTTCTCATACAATAACAGTTATCAGGAATTCATACATAAGGCTCCATTCGAAGCGTTTTATGGGAGACCGTGTAGTTTTACACTATGCTGGGTGGAAACGGGTGAGTCCTCGATGGTTGGACTGAGCCTTGTACAAGATACTATGGAGAAGATGAATTTAATTAGGAAGAGAATGTAGATGACTCAAAGTCATCAAAAATCGTATGCAGATCACCATCGATGGCCGTTGTCATTCGAGGTGAGTGATCATGTTTTCTTGATGATCTCTCCTAGGTTGGGACATCATCAGTTTGGGAAGCAGGGAAAGTTATCTCTGAGGTATATTGGACCTTTTGATAATCTTGAGCGGGTTAGTGAGGTGGCTTACCATTTGGATTTTCCACCTAGGTTCAGTGCAGTTCACAATGTGTTTCATGTTTCACAATTGAAAAAGTATCAACCGGATCCGGGCCATGTTATTCGATGGGGTTATGTTGAGCTATAGCCGGATGCTTTGTTGGTGCACGTGCCAATGCGGGTTGTGGATAGGTAAGATAAAGTCTTGCGGGGGTAAAAGCATCAGTCTGGTTTGGGTTTTATGACAGCATGACCAGATCCAATAGGATACTTGGGAGTGGGAGAAATACATGGTCGAGCAATGGCCCGAACTCTTTCGGCAAAGGGTGGGTTCACTACTTTCTGAGGACATAAAGTCTAATGGTGGGGAGATTTTAGCACCCCCAGTTTGAGGTATGTAGCCTTTTTTATGCTTCTTTATTTGTTTAAAGTGCATGGGATGAGTTTATAAGAGGTTAGGAGAGTTTGGAATGGTTTTGAATAAGTTTGAAGGATTTTCTACGAGAGCACAGTTTGAGTATGGTTAGGGGAAACCGTACGGGTTCTCCAGGAAACCATGCAGGGGGAGGTAGTAGGCTTCACACGAATTTTTCATGGTTTGTTAAACCATTCAAGGAAACCATGTGGACCCCTCCTCTCGAGGGAGTAGTGTGTGCACGGTTAGCGCACTGTTTACCAAACCGTGCGGGCTAACCGTGCGACCACATAAAAATAGGGTTTTAAAACATGGGTTCACATGGGCTTGTCTCATTCCTCTCCAAATCCTCTTCCACTTGATCCTTACTCGGGTTTCTGGGTTCTCAGGGGCTTAAGGTGATCTCCCACTGATTTTGGAAGCAAATCGAAGGGTTTTCATGGTGGTTTAAAGGTGGTTTCTCTCGGGTAAGTTTCTCCTCTCAGTTTCTTTGTGTTTTCCTCTAGATATACATCTCCCTATCTCTCAGTTTTATAGATCTACACCCGTTTTGTGTAGATCTAGGGTTGTGGTTGCATTGGATGTTGATTTTAAGGATTATGGATGTTAGGAAAGGGGATATAGAGTGGTTTTGGAGGTGCGTTCGCTAGATTTAAAGAGTGGTTTCATGTGGGTTGATTTTTACAAAACCCTAAAGGTAGGTGGATTCTCTATCGACTCCACTTGGTTAGAACTAGTGGTTTGGTTACAATTAATCTTTGTTTCCTAAAATTAATCGTGTTGTTGATGTGTAAAATCGGATGGAAATCCCTTTGGTAATGGTTTGATAATTTTTGGGAAAAAGGGCTTGTGGCAAAATGCTCTTGATGTGATTTTAAAATGGAATTTTAAAATGAGTTGTTTTGTTGGTTTAATTAAGATGAATCGAGTAAAAGGTTTTCAATAAAAAGGGTTGTTTTATTGAATTGGGGTTTGTCATGGAAAATGGTTAAAGGTTGTTTTCAATAAATGTTTGATTTATTGAAGTAGATTGGCCTGTAATGGAAATGGTTGATTGCATGTTGTTGTGGCCTTGACGGGTTATATGCTCAGTTCTACTGGCTTGTTTGAATGTTGTGAAAGTGGGCGGGAAGTACCACTATAAAAAGGGGATGGATAGTGGACGGAAGGAACACTATCAATAGAAAGTAGGTGGGAAGTACCACTTGAGTGGATTAGTAATGAATGGATTGGACAAGAATTTCCACCATGATATGTTGTGTGCTTTGTTGGTGATGTTTGTAGATGGGGCTTGTGAGTGAAATATGAAAATGGTAATCGGCTTGTGGCATGGTTGATTTGGCCTCCTTGTGTGGCATTTTTGGCTTACTGCATGGTTTTTGGCTTTCCCTAGGTTTACATGGTTTGGGCAAGATGGCTTGGTAAGGGTGTGTTTGGATGATGGTAATGGATGCAGTTGTGATTAATTTATATAAAATACTTTATATAAATGTGCAAACATTTTTATCCTAGCGGCGTGTCTAGGGAAGTCATTTGGGGAAAACCTACTGAGTAGTTGTACTCTCCCCCTACCTTGTCACTTTGGTGTCTTTTTAGATGTCGTGTACCAGGATACAGGTAAAGGTAAGGCATATCATTACTATTGGGTCATGGTGATGCTTGAGATGTGTTGGTGGAGCTTGGATCTTGGAGCTTGGTGTGGAGCTGTGGTGGTGTCATGGCTCGTGGTGTTCTTCTGTTTAGTTTCCACTTTGTACTCTAATGTTTTGTGGACATGTCTAGTTGAACGGTTTAGAGGTATGTGATGGCATGGTTATTATCATATGGTTGGGTTCAATAGTGCACACATCTTTCATTGTTGGTTGGTTGAGTTGGGTGATCTCCTTAAGGGAAAATCGTTCCCCACTGTTCCTTGAAGCCCTCGACATTTATTTCCAGCCTTTGGCACCTTGGGAACGTCAGTTAAGGACAAGTATCCCTCACCGCCTCCTCAATCCAATGAGGTAGGGGTGGGGTGTTACATTTCCTTAGTCCAATTGAATTAATTTAAAACAATAAAATTCAAAATAATCATTTAATTAAGCATAAATAAGGTCACAGACTTACCATCCTATGTATCTATTTCACTTGATTTAACCAAGTTCATTTAATCAATTACATATAATCCATATAACTCATTTAAGGAAAATATATTTGTAAAAAAGACACTTAGAAGGTGCCTTTAATATTTTAGAAATTTCTTACTTGGGGAAAGTCATCTAGGAAATCAATCCAAGACCTCAGAAGGATCTTTTTTTTAAGATTTTATGTTAAGAAGGGAAAACCATCTAATATCTAACTAGAGAGGCCATGTATCAACATGAATCATATTAAACAATTGAATTTAATCATAAGGAGACATCCAACCCACAAATAAAATAATTATTTAAATAACTAATCAATACTTTTTAGTTTAGAAGAAAATGTACCTCATTCGAGGGTTTTTATTATAAAAACATGACTTTTTTTATCAAACAAATCATTTAGCCAAATTAATATTCATTTAAAGAGTCATAATAAAATAACCTTAAAGAATAAATTATTTTAATAACCACACTGCACTAACTAATATTCAAGGAAAGTTTGGAAATATAGAAATTAACACATTCATTAATTTAAAGAGTAAAAGGAAAGAGATCCTACCTTAAGGGAAAAGAACCAAGATGGACACTTAGCACTTGACGTTTTTATCGCCAACCAAATGAATATTATTCTTTCTGAATACAAGCATGTACACCTTCAGATATACATAAGTACACCTAGTCCCTATATACATATTCACATCGCCATGAATATGTACAAGGAGATCCTAACATATAACTTATATATGCGTATACCCATTCACACTCACAAACAAATGAAGTTTTCTTATATATATACATAATCACACCTAGAACCATATATATATATATATATATATATTTATGCTTCCATGGATGAATATACATATAACGGTAGAACATACATATATATATTCTTACATAAGCATATGCGGTAAGTCACCTTTAACTATGGCGGTTCAAACCTACCTCAAGGATTACAAAAACACAGTACAAAAAAACAAGGAACTAAAAAATAATAAATACTACAATTTAAATTAGGCTAAATGAAATAATTGAAGAAAAACTCTACCTCAAGTGGTGGTGGAGAACATAAATCATCTGAAATGCCTCGCCTTTAGTGTAAAACACCAAAACATACCTAAGGCCGACTTGAGAGTCCATTCACATGCCCTATACACAGAAGAAAAATTAGAAATCTGGTAAACCATAACCTTAGGGTTTTGATGAATGGAAATAGGGAAATAAGAAGAATAAGAATTCCAAACAAAGGGAATTTGAGGAATTTAGGTGTCTTACCTCGAAGGTTCAAACAAGAAACTAGTGAAAATATGGTTGAAATCGTCAAATGGATAAGCGACCGAGGAGGGGTGGTCACATTCCAAGAGGGATAGGGGGCTAGGTTTTTATTATGTGAAATATGAGGGATTGGAGGGTTTTTTAGCTTTTATTTTATTTTATTTTAAATTTTAATTTATTTATTTAATTTCTTAAAAAAACATACCATACAGTTTGGGTTGTAGTGTTAGGCAAACCGTTCTCCAACTGTGCGGAACTATCTACCTAGGAACCAACCTTGAACATTTTTTCCCACATGGTTAGCCAACTCATGCACAAACTGTGTGATAAATAGTGTTAAGGTACTTCCTAATTTGTAATAACCATGCGGGATAGGTGCATGGTTTGAACAAACCATGCGCAGCCCGTGTGGGGCACACCTTCTCCTTTGATCAAGGATGCACTATTTTCTACTGAGGGACACATGCTTTTAGAAAAACATTGCACCTCTAGTAGACTATCTAGAACATGATTTATGGACCTTGATTCTCTCAAATCTCAAAAAGACACCCGAGAAGCCCCTTAGCATTTTATCCATGTCCAAAAAACAACACATTAAAGTGTTACAACTCTCAGAATTAAGTTCTAATTATTAGTTTATAAAACAGACCATCTGGTAAATGAAAAATTCAAATTCCTTTGGATTTTCATCCAGTTCAAAAGCACGAGTCATTAAAACCTATCCACCTTATAACTTCTTACCCTTGAGAATCATTTAGGAAAAAATAAAACATCACCCGAACAATAAGGGTCGTGAACACTTGTTTAAAGTGTCATGTTGCATTTCCAAATGCCCATCACAACTTCATGAACTTCCCAAACATATGGAACTTAAGCCATTTGAAACAAAGACAACACTCATTTTCCAATAGTAACAGATCTTACATAGTCTCGTTAAGACAAATACATGATCATGTTGTCATTTTATTAAACATCTTGCCTAAGGTGCTCTCCGCCTTTGGTATTTAACCTAGAAAATGGAAAATTCAAAGCCGCAACACCTCCACCTTCAGAATTGCCTACAAATAACAATCCCATACATTCTAACAAAACTACTGGTGTGACATCATTAACAAAGTGAATAAAATTAAATATGAGGTTATAATAGAAACCTCATCAGAAAGAAACAGTCGAATCCTGATCGACCAAACTGAAACCGATCACACACTATTTCCTTGAAAGAAACTATTGACCTTTACAACACACCCAAATAAACATAGAGACATACTATTATCGATGATACCTTAGTGAAAATACACATTGTACAAGAAGAAAATAATTCAAACCATTCCTGCCGACTTATCTTAGAAATGATCGGCTTAGATGATTGATGTATTATCAACAGAACTATGATTCCTTCTCCCATGACATCTAAAATTTAGCACAGGCATATTCACCAAATCTCAAAGATTAATTCTGGTGATGTTCCTTGGTCAAAACACCACCTTAACATTTAATATGTCATGCATTGATACAAAAAAGTGGGTAACCTAGAACCAACTGATTGAAATTGTTAGCCTTTTTTAAACATTACCTTCGAGCATGAAAATAAGTATGGGATAAACATGGATCTAACCACTAGAGTCTAAGTATATAACCCAAGGTATTACTCACTCCATTTTTAGATAAGATATGTTGGTACAAATCCAATATGTTCACATCATATCATTGATTGAGCCTAGAGTGTCATCCTCCTTGTGGTCGACTCAAAGGAAATGACTATTGTCCAAGAGTCCGTCCAAGGAGTTCCTACATGGGAACCGAAGTATCACTTAGTAATAACCAATCCTAGATAATAAACATGCATTTAGTGTGAAACACGGGCAAGAACCACTCAAACAAGACCAATAACATTAAATAATTAACATAGAATATAACCGACACTCTCTTAAGGAATTAAGGACAATGTCAAGATAGAGTACATACCCATCGCTAAGAATAAAACACTAAAAATATTTGGATGGGTTTCTAATCAATCATGATTTACCACTATAAATAAGAAAAATTTAACCACAAATGGTCAACTTTCAAATAAGAAGCTCAACTTTACATGACGACACAACATCACCAACCAATCACAATGCCTTTACCGCCGAGGAATTCTGTGATTGCTCAATCATTACCAACGAAGTCCCCCATGACTAATGGTGTTTCCAAGAGGTTTCATAAACTTCCAACCAAATCAACATTAAGATTAAAAGAAAGAATCAAAATTATTTAAACATGGAAGCATCAAGGGAATTCATGAGAAACCGACCATTTCCAAATAGTCCTCTTAGGTTGTGATCCCTCTATTAAGAAGGAAACATACACCAGAACTGAAATGATGCTCCACACCTTAGGAGTGCCCTATTCATTAAAAATAGGGATAAACCAATTTCTCAAAAGTGTACTAGGTTAGAACTTCCATAAGCACAAATGTTTAATAAATTGGTATGAAAAAAAAAATGAGACGGACCGGTGTCTCAAAACACCAAAGTCTCTGAAATTCATCCCGAGCATTGGGATGAATTTGATTCTTTAATGCCCATGAAACTCTACTCCAGAGATGACCCAAGACTGTAATGAACCACACAAGGCTCAATGATCACTGAAATCAACCAGTTTGTTACATCATATAACACTAGACAAACATAGCATTCATGAATGCAAGCTACCCTAAGGTTTCAGAAGAAATAAGACACATCCTGAATACTATCCATAGGTTGTCTTCCCTATGAATTCATACATCATATGTTTTGTACAAGAGATTTAATAAAAATTAATATTTCGATATAATACCATTAACTTTGATGATGACATACCAAGTAGTCCATTATCGAGGAATAAGAAAGGGGTCACATGACTTAAGAAGTTGCTGACCATGCTCTGGAAATGTCTATCCTACTGAAACTGAGAATTCATTGATGAAAACACCCATAACAAGGCCAAAGAAAACAAAATTACTCATCTAAAAATGTGTTTTATTTAGAATTTAAGAGTCATACTAGGGACAATGACACCCGAACGACACCAAACATCAAACCCATTGGATTTAGTAATGAATTTAAACTCTAATGGTGCTACCTACCTCGTTCTAGGACCTTATGAAGAACAAGTATCAACAATAACACTAGGTTATGCTAAACAGAAGTAACTAGGCTATAAGAAAATAATTTAAGGAATTTATAAAAGAAAAAGGCCTATGGAAAATGCTACTGCTCCCATTCCAAGGCACTCAATAATAAGTTTTGAATACCCTTTCATGAGGGTTTTGAACAAAGGAAACCACCTAGGGTTCCATTTTAAAGTTATTACATTAATTCACTTTAATATTTAAACATTTAAATATATTTAAAGCATAACATTAATTACCATTTATAAACACTTTGTAAAAGATTAGGAAGAACAAACAAGTCTAAAAAATTCCTTTTTTTAAACATTTAACATTTATTGACATCCCATTATAATTAGGTAATTTATCAAAAAAATTATTTTAAAAAATAAGGCAACCTACAAAGGTCCCACTAATCCATATTGGGTTCATTTGAATGAAAACCAATATCATTTTCTTAGTTATTAAGTTTAAAACATCCATATTGTGTTATCAAATAAGAAATAAGCCCCTAACAGACCTACTTGGGTTGTAACGACCCAAATTTTCATTAATGGAAATCCCCCATAATCTAATTAAATGTCTATTTAGGTAAAATGTGTATATAAAATATTTACTTATTTGGTTTTATGTTTTTTGATTTTCAAATACTGTTAAGAATTGTGACCATTGAAAATATAGCCATTGAGTAGTGATCACATGATTAGTATAAATATAGGGCTTTAACAAATCCAATTTACTCAGACCAAGGAAGCGATGGCCTCATCCAGTAGACGTGCCCCATACAAAGATCATTTGTTAGAGCTCGGAAAGGAGATTGCATCCTTGGTCTTCACTCTTGACCAAGCCCAAGCTGAGCTTGAATATGCTAAGATCGAGCGAGACCACCTACGAGAGAAGTGGAAGTTGACAGAGATTACCACCCGAGAAATGTTTTCCAAGCCACCCCAAGAGTCTGTCACCATTGCACACCTTACTCTTCAGTCTTATGCGGGTGTTATAAAGAGTTATGTAACATGTAATGCCCCGACCCTAGTTACCCAGAGTCGGTGCATTATTACATAACATTGGCATGATCACAAGAAAGATCAAGTCTCGAAAGACCGATTCGTTTAGTAGCCTTGGAATAACTAGATACATCCATAAAGTTTTACATTACATCATAAAAAAACATCTTGTCTTCATATCCCCTCATACTATCCTTGCAAGTCATTCATAAATTACTTCTTCATAATCCTGGGAAAAATAAAACATTGAAAGGGGTGAGCTCAGATGCTCAGTAAGGATAACATTATAGCCAAAGCTTTCATAGATAAGCATAAACAATTAAGGCAGTTTATAACTAAAACAAAAGACTTTTAAACTTGAACTTCAGCATAAAATGGCAAAGATAAAATAAAATAATTCCATTTACTTAATCACATGGATATTATACTAGTCGAAAAATCCCATGCAATATCAATAACCACTTTCATAATAATGGAATGCATAATTCCAGACTATCATAACCACATAGCCAAGGCCTCGTGCCAAGACTACAAATAAGATTTTGCCAAGGCCTTGTGCCAAGACACTAGTTTGTCTCATGAGACCTACCGATGCATCAAGGAGCTATATCGGGCTCTACCCGTCACTTATTAAGTCCAATTCATTCCTCATATGAACAGGTTTAAACATAACATAAACATTCGTATTAAAACTAGCATACGAAATGTCAATAATTTAACTACAAACCATGAATGGTATAAAAATAGCACATCCACAGTCAAACATAACTCATTTGATACAATATGTAAGATTGTATTGTATCACATTAACCTCATTAAAGAATAATGAAGGATGTTGACATAGATGAAAATAATCATCAAAACTATTTGAGAGAAATATCCCCCATTTTCTTGAAATCATTTAAAAGTCACACTATTTTTCAAGAAGCCATTTAAAAATAGTTTTTTGAATCAAAGTGTCCCATAAAAATTTGAAACTTTTAAAAGGAGTTTTAATTTTAAAACTTTAATGTCCATTTAAATAAATACTTAAAACAATTTTTAAAACATGGACATTAATGAGAAAGATTTAGAAGAATGAGTCTTTAAAACATTTAAAAATGGTATTTTAGTTAGAGTTTCTAACCAAAAGAGAGACACTTGAATACAAATAATTGAGGTAATAAAAGTATTTTAATATCATGATAATAAAGGAATTCATGATATACTATGTCAAATTACATTATATACACCACATAAAAGTGATTTGGTGTATAACAACAAAGAAGTCTCAATGGAATGTAAATTGAGATGAAATCTCTCATAAAGGCTGTATCCTTAGATTAAGGATAAATCAACGACATAGTTATGTGTGAAAAATATAAATACACTAAATATGATTGGATATTCAGTGTAAATCAATCAAAGGATATTCACACACAATCTTATAAAAACAACACCAATGAATTGGATGTTTAACTCAACAAATGGAGAGTGAGTTAAAATTACTCTTATCAAATTCATATCGATGACTTGAGAAATTATCAATTGAGTGATTATGTGTATCAAAATTATATTCACAGAAAAGGGGAGTGAAAATTATGACATAAGAAAATTAATATTTATTCCACACATAATCTCGGAGTAAAATAATCAATGAAGTTTGCGTAAAGCCGAATAAATGGAAATTGAAATTTCAAATTCCCTTATCGATTAGGTAACTTATGAAACATACACCCATGAAAGAAGGATCATACCATGATGATTTAAATATATATAAATTAAATTATATTACACAATTAATACAATCATGGGCAGTACACACACCACATGCAATAAATAAGTGGTGAATAATGGAATTCTCACCGAATTAAAAGTGAGATAAGAAACCCCTTACTTTGTACTTTTTCCTTGGTCGAAGGTAGGTTAACCTCCTGTATAATGGTGAAATAATTGTTATTTAATTATACAAGAATCATTTACTTTAATATGATATCATATATGATCTTTTAACATTGATTTGTTAATAATATCTTAGAATTATCGTCATTTCGGGTGTTTAACGGGTTCATTTTACTTTATATTCTTTTTTATGTGAGCCATATTCATTATTAATGGGATGTATATTATTCATATCCAGAATGATATCAAGTCCTTAGATACTATTTTTAAATCATCAAATTATAATTATACTTGAATGGATATGATGGAGAATGAATCTTATCGCGTTCGTGGAGACGGTAGTCCATACATACGCACGAGCGACAATATCATTCTTTTGATATTAAAATAATATATAATTGGATGGTATATCATATATACAGAATAATTATAATGTTATATTTATTATTTACATGAGTTACACATCATTATTATACCCATCCAAATAATAATATATTGAATAACAATTACACCACGACGTGGAGACGGTAAGCCGTACGTACACACGCATGGTGACATGTTATTCAAAGGATGGATAGAATACTGAATATGGTTGTGCCATATTTATAATAACATCACAGTATATATATGATATTGGAGTTATTATTTTATAATGTTAATAACAAAGAAAGAAGAAGTGGAAGAAGAAAGGAACTTGAAAAGGGGTGGTGAAAACATTACCTCTTCTTCGGGTTCTTCCTTTTGATTTGATCAAAATGGATACTTAGGTTGGATTTATGATCAAACTAAGGCCTCTAAGTTGTAGTGAGGGAAGTTGAGAGAGTATTTGGTCAGGGGTTGGCCGAACCAAAAGGCTTTTAAGGTGTGAAGAAATGATAAGGAGGAGTGCCCTTTTATAAGAGGGGTGAGTGGCACCTTTGGAAAAGCTAGAAATATTAATTTATAATAAATTAATATTCGGTTTCTAATGAATCCAAAGTTGATTATTCAAAGTTTAAGGTGGTTATAGGTCGAATACCATTCAACCAATAGAATTTAGACAGGTTTGGGTTACTATATTAACCTTATCTTTTAGTTTTAACTCATAGTTAATTAGTTTGACATTTACCATGTCACTTTGTATTTTTATATTATATAGTTAATAAACTTACTATATACATCTAAGAGACCCACAAGTGGTCTATTAATGATATACCTATCATGATATAAGTCTCTTGGACGAACCCTAGATTTTTAGGAATTTAATATCAATTAATAATATAATATTTGTTTTAAAAACTCTTTTATGTCAATTTTGACACTATTCAATAGTTGATTCTTGTGAAACTCATAACAGAATTATTACTTCAAACAAAGTTAATTAAATCAATCCTAATATGTCATATTATCCTACAAAATTAGTGTAATTCATTAAAAGTCTCAAATTATATTTATTTGGGTATTTATAATATCCATTATTTTAACTTTTCACTATTATGGTAATTACTGCCTCATCATTGTGTCATAAATAAATTAAATTATTTAATCTCTAAAAATTATAAATAAAATATAATTATGTAGTAAATCTTTTTATCTTTCTAATTAATATTTACAATAGAAAATACAACATATATAACCCTATGTAAAAATTGTTTTACTAAAAGATATATGCTTGTGTCATTTTTGTATTCATTTTAACTTAATTAAAATTAAGTGTCCCTATCACCTACAAGTGGCACCATGGGGTCCCCAAATAGACCAAAATATGCCTATGGTCGAACATGTATCAACCAATAGGGTTAAGATACGTTTTAGGGTAATTTAGTATTATTATAATATTATTTTTTAACCCTTGTTTACCGGATTTACCCTTTAACCATGGTAAATAAAATTTTTACCAAAGTAATTATCCAAAATGTCTAAAAATAAAAGTTACCTATTTACACAATTTGAACATCCTGAATCCAAATATGGAATCCATTTTTCCAAATTCAAAACACAGAAGTGGCAGAAATTAATTTAAATTTAATTCCCGTTGTTAAAACAAAAAGCGTGTTTTTAAGAGATAATAACTATCAAAAGATTGGCACTTGTTTATGTCTGGTTTAAATGTGAAATTATGTTCAATGACCCACATTGTATTACATGGTAAAAATATATTCTAAATATACTTTAAAACCACTAAAATTCATAATTTATCACTATTTATTATTTTGATTAAAAAAGTTGTTTTTAATTAAAATTTAGTAATTTTCACTATTCATCAAAATATGAAAGTTATCCGAAAAGTACCAAAATTTCACCCTAAGCTAATTTAGATATTCCGAATCCAAAAATGAAGTCCATTTTGAGAGATAGAATTTATAAAATTTCAAAAAGTAGGTATTACTATTCATAACGGCTAGTTTGATTGGTTATGGTGTGTTAAAATCTTGAAGTTGCGTACAATGCACGCCATTGCATTATTCGAAAGGAAACATACCGTGGAAGCTTGGGGTGTTACATAAAAAGACCTTAGAACTATGGTTATGTACATTATTTTTGTATATAATAATGAATATACTTTCATTTTATTATTGTTACATTGTAAATCGTTTTAAAGCACAAATAGTATTTTTAGTTAATGTTCAACTAAGAAATATATTTTGATGAATTAATGGATTTTTGAATTAAATAATATTTTAATTAAATATTATTATTATTATTAAATTAATTTTTATTAAATATAAATTATCGTATAATTTTATGAATTCAATTGTAATTTTAATTAAGGTATAAAAGCCATTTTTGTCAAAACCCATGAATTTTTTATAAATGTCGGTTTTTATTTTAAAAGTGACAATTAAAATATTTAGAAAAATATTTAGATAAAATGAATATTATTTCTAGAATCAAGACATTAAAATTATCCAATGGTGAATTTTTCATAATTTTCTGAGACAATCAATTTTTTGGCTAAAAATTAAATACCGTTTAAATATATAATGTGTTCTATGACATCATAATGACCCAATAGTGATTTAATAAAATACTATAAACTTTATGTTCGGCCAATATTTGTTTTAAAATTAAAATAATGTGATTTTGGATTTGTTTTATTTATTTTACAAAGCTTTAGTGGACCCTTCAAGACTTATTAAACATTTTTTGTTTGTAAATTGTTTTCCTTGGGAGTGTGACTCACCTCCACATATGAAACCCCATTATTTAAATAATTTCGGACTTTAGCCTTATAAAATATTGTTTTAAACTCCCCTTTGGAAAAAACCATAGGAAAAAACCATGGTATGGTTTGTGGTTTTGATTAGTTTAATGTGAGGTGTCCCAAACCTAAATAATAAACAATTCCCTCTCCTTTACTATATAAAACCACCCAAGCTCACGCTTCCTCCTCACTCAAAGCCTTTAGAGTTTATCCAAACCCTTACCTAATCTATATAGAATCCTCCCAAGGTTCCCAAAACTCCCAAGAATCCTCTCTCAAGCCTCTCTCAATCCTTTGGAAGCACACTTCCAAGTAAGGGTTTTTCTTCCTTTCTCATTTTTGTCCAATATTCTTTCAATTGTTATTCCATTTTAATTTAAATTATAAATGTTGGGGTAAGGTTTCTCACCTCTCCTATACTTCCCTATTTATGTTTGAATTATGGGAGACCCCTTTCCCTCTCATTAAATTCCTCCCATGTATACCCATTACTATGCCGAAATTCCTAAAGGAATTTCTCTCTCCTCATTTAAATTCAAACAATTCTTTTGTATCATGAATATAAATTCCAATAAAATTGTTAGGAAATTTATATATATGACCCATTACTATCCATGTCATTATAATATTATGATACATCCCTTTCTCTTCCATCGACCATTTTTATAAGTTCTTATGTCATGCCGTTATGCTACCTAAATTGCACCGCGCTTTTCCAAGCCAAAGTCATTGTGTAGTGAATACCATGACCATTTATATATCAAGGGTATTAAACTTTATGAACATTTACTTATTGTTTAAAGAGTTTCATATATGTATTCTAAAATCGTTTATCATGGAATAAATGATTATATTTAATGATTCAATGTTTTATGATCCATGTGGCACACTTATGCATGAAATGAAATGTTAAAGGAGGGTGCGCCCTGATAGCGCTCCAATGCATTGGGTAAAGTATAGTATCATGATACTTCATGTGCAATGGGTGTTTAATCATGCTAATTCAAGTTCAATCTGGGTTTACTCATGATTCATGTGCAATGAGGATTTACTCGTGCTTCATGTGCAATGAGCCTTAGCTCGTGCTAATTCCATGTTAAGTCTTGTTGCCACATTTCCATGTTATGATTATCATGATTTATCATGCCTTTATATTTATGATTCTCTTGTTATTTATTAATATTCCTATTATCTAACATGTATTTTATTGCTCATGTTATTCCATGATTAATCCCTTTCTGGGATTTATAGCTCACCTTTTCTTATGCATGTCCTCAGGTTATCCCATGCAATACTAAGTACGAGGGAATATAGTGGTAATATAAAAGAAGTTTTCAATAAATATGTTGTATTTCATGTTTTAAGTTTTTATGTAATGATCCTAAGCCTCAAAGACACTATAAATATCGATCTTCTATATTGTATCAAGTGAATTTTATGTAATAAATTATGTTTAATTGTGTAATAAAAATCAGTGTTGTCATAGTTGGTATCATAGGGTAGGTTTCGTTATTTTTGGGATTAGAATTAGAAAACCCTAGTAAAGCCTTAGAGAGAAGAGTAAGTATAATAAAAAAATTCCCAAGTTTTGGTGAGTATTGAGTAAGTGGTTTATCGAGATAATACATCCATGTCTGGATACGAGCAGGTAGAGGTGGCTCTGACACAGATGTATCGTAGGGGTAAAACCCGAAAACACCGCTTTGAGCTAGACTCGAATGGGAACTAGTGAACGACAATAATCCTTACTGAACTCTTGGTTATGACACTCCCAGGGGATATGCTTTGATAAATTCACAATCTTAGCATGAACCATTATTAAGGGACAAAAAAATTACCTAAGAATATATTTTAGAAAGTAGATCATGGATAATATAGACTGAAGCCAATAGATTCATATGTTAAGGAAATAAAATTTATTTATAAGTCATCAATTTTGTCCTTGTATTACACTTTATGTGTTACCCCTAACTTTCCTTTTATTCCAACCTATGGCTGGTAATTGTAGGACTCAGGCTAACAACCGATGTAAAGATCAATGTGATAACTATACTAATGAGATGCCCAATACAATGGGAGATGGAATCATAAACTTTGTCACGCTTCTCTCTCAACTAACTCAATATTTGAATAGAAACATGGGTCAAGAGGAACATTAAACCCCCCTTAAGAAAGAAAAAGTCACTATCGAGAGCTTCATGAGACAAAGGCCTCCTACTTTTAATGGATCATCTGATCCCTCAATCGCTAAACAATGGATCAACTCCATTGAAAAGATCTTCTCCATCCTTCAATGTTCTGAACAAGATAATGTTCTCCTAGATGCTTATCATATGGAGGGTGAAGCTGATAAATGGTGTATGTTGATCAAAAATATGAAGCTTGAGGAGGATATCGAGGCGTTGGAATGGAAGGATATTCGGAAGATATTTTTTGATAAATATTTTATGCGCACCCTCCGACTTAAGATGGAAAGGGGCTTCCTTTACCTCAAGAAAAAAGATGACAAATCTATCCGAGCGTATGATTCAAACTTCAAAAGGCTTGAACAATACACCTACAACTTTTTCGTTACCCTCAAATGCAAGGTTGAGCGCTTCTTTGGTGAGCTGAAACCTAGCCTATGGAAAGTGCTGGTGATCCCTGAATTCGACAACTATGAGGAAATTGTCCGATGTTACCTCAAGGTTGAAATGGAGATCAGAGAATCTCATGGGTATCATGTGGATAAGAAGAATAAGGTGGACTTCAATGTTGGCGATCCAATGGATAAATCCAATAGTGCAAAGAAGATCCAGCACCCCACTTGCCAAAGGTGCAGAAAGAAGCACCCTGAAAATTGCTTGAAGGGGATGAGGAAATGATTTAGGTGTGGAAGAGAAGGGAACCTGACTATTAACTATCGGCAAGAAAGACCCGCAGCTGAGACAGAGGAGAAGAACTCTCCATTATAACCTCAATGCATGGTTCTTTTCTACAACTACAAAGAACCATGGCATCTTGCAAATCAGTGCCCTAAGACAAGGGTTTTCAAAGGCAACCAACAGCCTCCAAGGCAGCAAGGGAGAGCTTTTACCATCACTACGGCCGAAGTGAACCCCGACAACGAAGTGGTGACAGGTATGCTAGTTATTCATTCAATAATAGTGAACACACTTTTTGATTCAGGTTCTACGCATTCTTTTATATCTTGAAAGTTTCGTAGAATAGTCCCAGCACCACCAAAAATCATGGAAGTGAAGATATTGGTGAGTATGGAAAATGGGGAAATCATTGCATCCCATTAATATAACTCCTCCAATATCATAATATGTGTATTAAACTTCCCGGAAAACCTCATCATACTCCCTCTGGTGGAATTTGATGCGATTCTTGGCATGGATTGGATTTCCTTATATAGAGCCAACATAAATTGTAGGGAGAGGGAAATCACTCTCCATCTGGATAATTGACCCCCGATTCTATAAAAGTGCAAGGAGGAAGATGAATCTTCTTTAGCTCCATCATCTCAAGTGTGGATATTGCTGCCCTATGAGCATGCGTATTTGGATCATATGATTGAGTCTGAAGAGGAAACCATCATTGAAGACATGCTTATTGTGAGAGAATTCACTAATGTGTTTCCCGAGGAATTTCATGGTCTTTCTCCTAGAAGATATGTTGAAATATAAATTTATCTTATACCCAAGGAATTTACAAAATCCAAGACTCCATATAGAATGGCTATTGTGGAGCTTGAGGAGCTGAAGAAATAACTACATGAGAATCTGGATAAAGGGTTTATACACCCAAGTGTTTCACTATGGGGTGCAGCAGTCCTCTTTGTCAAGAAGAAGGACATGTCAATGAGACTTTGCATCAATTATCATGAGATTAACAAAATCACGATAAAGAACAAGTTTCCTCTCCCATGAATTGATGACTTGTTCGATTAGCTTCATGGAGAACAATACTTCTCCAAGGTGGATTTGTGGTCAGGATATTATCAAGTAAGAGTGAAGAAGGAAGATATCCCCAAGACTGCTTTTCATACAAGATACAGGCACTATGAATTCATAGTAATTCCTTTTGGACTCACTAATTCTCCAAAAATCTTTATTGATTTGATGAATAGAGTCTTTAGAGATTACCTTAAAAAATTTGTGGTAGCCTTTATAGATGATATTATGATATACTCCAAAACCAAGGAGGATCATGAGGAGTATCTAAGAACTGTACTAGAGACCTTGCAGAAGGAGAAGATCTATGAAAAGTACAACAAGTGTGAGTTATGGTTGATGTAGGTCTCATTCTTGGTCCATATCATCACAATAAATGGGATATCTATGGATCCCTCCAAAATAGATGCAATTGAGGGATTGTCAAGTCAAACATTGGTAACGTATATCCATAGATTCTTGGGGTTAGATAGATATTATCAATGATTTGTGAGAAATTTATCATGATTTTCCAACCCTCTTACAAGCTAACTCGGAAGGGAGTAAAGTTTTATTGGAGAGATGAATGTGAAGAAAGCTTCAAGGAGTTGAAAATGAGGCTTAAAACTATGTCCATGCTCACATTACCCACAAGTGGAGAACTTTTTATGGTATTCAGTGATGCTTTGAAGAAGGTTCTAGGATATGTGTTGATGCAAAATGACAAAGTCATTTCCTATTCTTCAAGGCAATTGAAAGTTCATGAATATATCTATCCAACACATGACCTCGAGTTGGCTGTAGTGATCTTAAATTTGAAAATTTGGCGGCATTATCTATTTGGGGAGAAGTGTGAAATATATATGGACCACAAAAGCCTAATTTATATATTCAAACTGAAAGAGTTGAACATGCAACAACGAAGATGGTTTGAGATGATCAAAGACTTTGACTGCTCAATCTATTACCACCCTGGGAAAGCGAACAAGGTGGCATATGCCCTAAGTAGAAAGGACACAACGATTCTATCATTGATGAGAATTGAAAAGGATCCAATATTATTAGATTTGATGAATATGGACATGTGAATAATAAAGAAGGAAACATCATCAATCCTTTCACAAATTATTGCTCAACCATCACTTTTGGAAAGGTTAAAGGATGCTCAAAAGAATGATGTGGGAATTTAGAAAAAAGTTAAAGCTATCAGGAAAGGGAAACCCTCAGATTTTAATGTTAATGAAGAAGGAATTGTGAGATTTGGGAAAATACTATGTGTTCCATCAAGTCTGAAGCTGAAGAAGGAACTTTTGGATTATGCACATAGTTCAGATTTCTCTATTCACCCAAGAAAGACAAAGATGTATCAAGATCTCTGAGAGAATTATTGGTGGGATAATATGAAGAAGGAGATCACTAAATATACATAATAGTTCCTAGTATGTTAGAAAGTGAAGGTAGATAGGTAGAAGTCCAAGGGGATGATGCAACCATTTCCCATAACATAATGGAAATGGGAGAACATCACCATGGAATTTTTCACTGGACTTCTGAATACATCAAAAGGAAACAATGCGATCAGGGTTGTTATGGATCATCTTACAAAGGCTGCACACTTCATTGCTATTTGGGAGGATTCCTCATTGGATCAACTGGCACAAATATATATTAGAAAAGAGGTAAGTATGCATGGTGTACTACTATCTATTATGTCCGATCGAGATCCAAGATTCACCTCTAAGTTTTGGAAGAGTCTTCAACATGATATGAATACTGAACTGAACTTCAGTATGACCTATCATCATCAAACTAATTTCCAATTTGAGTGGAATATCCAAACACCTAAGGACATGTTGAGAGCGTGCTCAATGGAATTTAAAGGAGGATGAGATCAAAATCTTCCTCTGATTGAGTTCTCATATAATAACAGTTTCCACTCAAGCATCCAAATGGCACCATATGATGCCCTTTATGGGAAGAGGTGCAGAACACCGACATGTTGGGATGAGGTTGGGAGCGTAAGAAGCTTGGACAAGAAATGGTCGAAGAAATGGTGGAGAAGGTGAAAACCATTCAGTAGCATATCAAGGAAGCCCATAGTTGATAAAAGAGTTATGTAGATAACCATCGATGATACCTTGAGTTTAAAGTTGGGGACATGGTATTTCTACGCATATCTCTGTGGAAGAAGGTCATGAGGTTTGGAAGGAAATGGAAGTTAATTCCAAGGTACATCAACCCCTTCGAGATAATTGATCATGTCGGGGCTATAGCCTATAGCCTAGAACTTCCACCTTCCATGGAAAAAGTAAATGATGTCTTTCATGTATCCCTTTTAAGGAAGTACATACCGGACCCTTCCCATGTACTCTCTTCAGAGGTGGTATAGTTAGAGGATGATCTTTTTTTATGAGGAGCAACCAGTGAAGATCTTATATTGTAGAGAAAAAGTTCTACAAAATAAGACAATTCCCCTCATCAAGGTGTTGTGGTGAAACCACAAGTTTAAAGAAGCGATGTGGGAATCTGAGGAAATGATGAAGCAGAGTTACCCACATCTGTTTTAGTGAGGGAAAGAAAATTTCGAGGGTGAAATTTTTTAAGGGGGGAAGATTGTAACAACCCAAACATTCATTAATGGAAGTCCCTCTTGATCATATTAAATGTATATTTATGTGAAATGTTTATATATAATGTCATCTTCTTTGGTTTTATGTTTATGGATTTTAAAATACTATTAAGAATTATGACTGTTTCTAATATAGCCGTTGAACAGTGATCACATTATTAGTATAAATATAGGGCTTTAACAAATCTAATTTACTCAGACAAAGGAAGCGATGATCTCATCCAGTAGATGTGCCCCATACAAAGCTCATTTGTTAGATCTCGGAAAGGAGGTTGCGTCTTTGGGTTTTACTCTTGACCAATCCCAATATGAGCTTGAATATTTTAAGCTCGAGTGGGACCACCAATTAGAGAAGTGGAAGTTGATAGAGATTACCACCCAATCAATGTTATCCGAGCCACCCCAAGAGTCTTTTACCATTACACCACTTACTCTTCGGGCTTATGCAGGTGTTATAAGGGGTTATGTAACAAGATCTTATCACTATGGTTATACACATTATTTTTTTATATAATAATGAATATACTTTCATTTTATTATTTTAACATTTTAAATAGTTTTTAAAGCACAAATAGTATTTTTAGTTAATGTTCCACTATGAAATTTATTTTGATGAATTAATTGATTTTTGAATTAAATAATATTTTAATAAAATATTATTATTATTATTAAATTAATTTTTATTAAATATAAATTATTGTATAATTTTATGAATGCAATTGTAATTTTTATTAAGGTATGAAAGTCATTTTTGTCAAAACCCATGAATTTTTTATAAATGTCGATTTTTATTTTAAAAGTTAAAATTAACATATTTAGAAAATTATTTTGATAAAATGAATATTATTTCTAGAATCAGGATGTTGAAATTATCCATTGGTGAATTTTTCATAATTTTCTGAGATAGTCAAATTTTTGGGTAAAAATTAAATGCAGTTTAAATATATAATGTGTTTTATGACATCATAATGACCCAATAGTTATTTAATAAAATAATATAAACTTTATTTTAGGCCAATATATGTTTTACGATTAAAATAATGTGATTTTGGGTTTGTTTTATTAATTTTAAAAAGCTTTAGTGGACCCTTCAAGACTTATTAATCATTTTGTCTTTTTAAATTCTTTTCCTTGGGAGTGTGACTCACTTCCACATAAGAAACCAACTTATTTTAAGAAGTTCAGACTTTTACCATATAAAATATTGTTTTCCACTCTCATTTGGCATAAACCATTGGCAAAAACCATGGGCTGGTTTGTGGTTTATATTAGTTTAATGTGATTTGTCCCAAACCTAAATAATAAACAATTCCCTCTCCTTTCCTATATAAACCCACCCATTCTCCCACTTCCTTCCCAATAAAAGCCTTTAGAGTTCTTCCAAACTCTTCCCTCCTCTTTCTATAATCCTCCAAAGGTTCCCCAAGCTTCTAATAAGCCTCTCTCAAGCCTCTCTCAAGCCTTTTGAAGCACACTTCCAAGTAAGGGTTTTTCTTCCTTTGTCATTTTTTCCAATATTCTTTAAATTGTTATGCCCTTTTAATTTAAATTATAAATGTTGGGGTATGGTTTCAAACCTCCCTTATAATTCCCATGTTATGTTTGAATGATGGGAGACCCCTTTCTCTCTCATTAAATTCCTCCCATGTACACCTGTTACTATGCTGAAATTCTGAAACGAATTTCTCTGTCCTCATTTTCATTCAAGAATTTCTTTTGTATCATGAATATAAATTCTATTAAATTTGTTTGGACATGTATCTATATGACCCCCTTACTATCCATGTCAAAAAAATATGATGAGACACCCCTTTATCTCTCATCAACCATTTTTATGAGTTCTTATGTCACACTGTTATGTTGCTGAAATTGCACCGCTCTTTTCCAAGCCAAAGTCATTTTGTAGTGAATACCATGCCATTTCTATATCAAGGGTATTCAACTTTATGAAATTTTTTCTTATTGTTTAAATAGTTTCATGTATGTATTCCACATTTGTTTATCATGGAATAAATGATTATGTTGAATGATTCAATGTTTTATGATCCATGTGGCACACTTATGCATGAAATGAAATGTTTAAGAAGGGTGCGCCCTGATAGCACTCCAATGCATTGGGTAGTATCATGATATGTCATGTGCAATGGGTGTTTACTCTTGTTAATTCAAGTGCAACGAGGGTTTAATCATGCTTCATGTGCAATGAGGATTTACTCATGCTCCATGTGCAATGAGCCTTGGCTCATGCTAATTCCATGTTAAGTGTTGTTGCCACATTTCCAAGTTATGATTATCATGATTTATCACACCTTTGTGTTTAGGATTCTATTGTGCTCTATTGATATTCCTATTTTCTAACATGTATTGTATTCTTCATGTTATTCCATGATTATTCCCTTACTGGGCTTTATATCTCACCCTTTTCTTATGCATGTCCTCAGGTTATCCCATGCAATGACAAGTACGAGGGAATGTAGTTGTCATATAAAAGAACTTTTCAATTAAGATGTTGTATTTCATGTTTTACGTTGTAATGTAATGATTTTATTCCCCAAAGAAACTATTCCTCTCTATCTTCTATGTTGTATCAAGTGAATTTTATGTAATAAATTATATTTAATTGTGTAATAAAAGATCATGGTTGTCATATGGGTCCAGTTGTGAATTTAATAATTTAACCAAATAATTTCACATTGAAATTAAATTGACTTTACATTTAAAACCATTTCAAATAATAACATAGCCTTATATAATTCTTCAGTTATATGGGTGTCCATCTAATAATCTACATAGTGCCCATACAATTTAATGTTTGGAAATTGGCTCCCATTAATTAAAACCAATTCACATTAACATTTATTCTTTATAAGTATTTTATGTTTGAAGAACAACCTTTATATATATATATATATATATATATATATATATATATAATGATGAATATTGTTTGAGTTTACCAATTACCATTTCTAAGTTATAAAAAAACTATACACCTTACAATTGAAAACTAGCTCCCATTTATTCAAAACGCATATATTTACCGCCCATGACATCGATTACATACTAACATTATAACTTAGAATGTTATTATAATCGTTTAACATAAAGAAGCATGCTATAAGAACGAAATCATGGTACATAGGCATGACATGCTATACAAATAGGCTTCATGGAATACAATTACCTAAATAGGAAAAAAATAACATTCTAAATAAAACAAAAAGAATGTTATACAATTAGGAATGATAAATAAAAAAAGAGAATGACATATAATTCAAGGCACACAGTCAAATTAGTAGGAAAACTAAAATGCATCTACATGAAATGGAACATTCATTGCATGTTAATACCTATGTACCTATAATGATGAATGTAATGCTTCATCCATTTCATATCAAGATTAGGGTAAAATTACATTAATTTTATAAATCAATTAGCATCAAAAAGTAGATAATTCACTAAAGGAAAAACAATAATCCAGTTTAAAAGAAAACAACATGAACAATAATCCCAGCCCTAGCCACTTATTCATTTCCCATATGTGGGGTGATCAGTCCTATGAATGACTACTTACTAAACCCTGAAACCTTCGTAGTACCTTGTTTACTAGCTCAAATAGTAATACAAATAAAAAAGTAACCTTTTATACCACTTTGTAACATATTTACCTGACTGACCACTAAAAAGGTAGTTAGACCAGTGGGTCACATGGATTCAAGCATGCCTCCCCATATGGCAGAGGTTGTTGACTAGTAGTGAGGGAGTAAAGGTGGTTCCTTGGGGGAGACTATACCCTTGAAATTAGATTTGTACAATGCTATAAGAGAATTAAAATAATAGAAAATAGAAGAAGCATTAAATAAATAATAAGTTGAAGAAGATAAATATAATAACTAAATAAAAGTTGGAAATCACCAATTTATACAAATCATGCACGTACAGACGATGATACATAAATAAAAAAATAGAAATAAAACATTCTACATGATACACGGTAGTACATAAATAAAAAAATAAATGAAAATCCCCAAGGGCGATCTACACGAGCATCCTGAACTCCAACTTAGTCTTGTGCTCCTAACTTCTAGGTATAAGCACAAAACAAAAAGAAAGGTCCAAGTTCCTAGAAACACAAGGTCTACTCAGATACCAATGGTACCCAAGTAGGGTGTGAGATAATAATATTAGTATGCCAACACCCACATTTTCTATCCCAATCTAGCCTGTTAATATAAAATAAATAGCGTTCAGGTATACAAAATAAATAAACAACCACCCATCTAGGTTCTTAGGGGACACCTGAAGGCAATACATGCTTTACCTCATAAACAAAATAAGAATTTGATAAGAAACTATAACACACACACACACACAGAGATATATATATATATATTATATATCTATATTAAATCCACCTATATGAATCAAGTGTGTTCCAACACCTAATGGAAGTATACCTGGAATACTAGTGCTGGCTGGACCAAGACATAACTCACATACATCCATGACTAGTCTAACGAGCCTAAAATCTCACATGATAGGGTATATAACCTACATCTCTATAGAGTGGTGGAATCCATGATTGTTACACGGGAGAGTGAGTGTGCACACTATAGAAACACTCTAAATATGGAACGTGGCATATAAATCCCATCACCCATATCGTATTACTGTAGGATAGGGTACATTCTGCACATCCCTATAGAGTGAGAGTTATCATACTACAACACTCAGGATGGTGAGTGAGCCACTAGGAAACACTCTAATCATGGAATGTGACACATAAACCCCATCACCCATACAGTATCACTAATGCAAGACACCATGCTCAAAACATGATGTAAGGGAGTGTGTTACCGCTATGAATCAAAAAATACCTTACCATTGCATCACAAAATCTATAAAGTAACATTCATTTATATAGCACAAAACAAGTGAATACCTCTCATGACAATGTCTCCAAGATTATGTGTATAAGTAATGTCTATACATGTTTATAATTTAACACATGTGGAAAAAACCCCATATGTTCCATTAGTCCAATTGAATTCATTTGAAACAATTCAATTCAATACAAGTGTTTAATTAAGTATAAAAAAGGGAATGAACTTACTATCCTCTACTGCTATTTCACTTGATTTAACCAAGTTCATTCAATCCATTTAATTTAATCCATACAACTAATTTATTGAATATATCATGGTAAAAAAACACTTATAAGGTACCTTTAACATTTAAGAAATTTCCTACTAAGGGAAAGTCATTTAGGAAAGCAAGTCATGCCCTCAGGTGGAGCTTGGTTTATTAAGATTTTATATTAAGGAGGGATAAACCATTTAATATCTTATAAGAGAGTCCATATCTCAACATGAATCGTGTTAAATAATGGAATTCAAGCATAAGGAAATATCCAATCCATAAAGCAAATCATGATTTAAATAACTAATTAGTACTTTTTATTATAGAAGACAATTCACCTCATCCAAGTAGTTTTATTATAAAAACACAACTTTTTTTATCAAAAAAATAATTTACCCAAACTAATCTTCCTTTAAAGAGTCATACTCAATTCACCTTAAAGAAGGAAATATCCAATCCATAAAGCAAATAATGATTTAAATAACTAATTAGTACTTTTTAGTATATAAGACAATTCACCTCATCCAAGTAGTTTTATTATAAAAACACAAATTTTTTTATAAAAAAAATAATTTACCCAAACTAATATTCCTTTCAAGAGTCATACTCAATTCAACTTAAAGAAGAATTTATTTTATGAACCATATTACACTAACTAATATTCAAGGAAAATGTAGAATATGAACAATCAATACATTCTTAAAATTAAATAGTAAAAGGAAAGGGATCCCACCTCAATGGAAAAGAACCAAGCCAAATACTTGGCACATGATATTTTTATCAGTGACCACTTGAATCTTCTCCTTCCCACCTCAGAACATATTAAACTTTACATATATATAAGGAAACCTATCCCCTATGTATATATTCTCATGGACATGAATATGTACAAGGGGATCCTTATATATAGCTTGTATATTAATATACCCGTTTACACTAACAAACACATGAATTTTTCATATATATACATAATAAAACCTATCCCCATATATATATATATTCATGCTTCAATGGGAGGATATACATATAATAAGGGAAATTAGAAATATATATGCTTACCTATGCATATGTGCTACGTCTCCTTTGACTCTAGTGGCTCTAACTCGCCTCAAAGATGACCAAAATTCACTACAAAAAAACCAGAAACTTAAAAACATGTAAATAACCCAATTAAAATTTGGATAAAAAAACAACAGAATAAAAACCCTACCTAAAGTGGTTGTGTAAAACTGAAACAATCTGAAACACCTCACCTTCAGTGGTGAACACCAAAACATACCCAAGGCCATCTAGAGAGGACCTTCTCGTGCCCTATCCAAGGAACAAAAATCATAAATCTAGTTATCCTTAACAGTAGGGTTATTCCAATTGGAAATAGGCTGATGAGAAGAAGAAAAAAACCAAACAAAATTAAGGGAGGAATCCATGGGCCTTAGCTCGAAGGATAAAACAAAAAACCATAGAAAATATGGTTGAAATCATCAAACGAAGAGGATGTCGAGGAGGGGTGGCAGTGCACTGAGAGGGAGAGGGGGATGAGTGTGAATCTTGTGAAACAGGAGGGATGTTTAGGTTTTATTTAGTTTTATTTTAAATTTTAATTAATTAATTTAATTTCTTAAACAAACAAACCACACAGATTGGGTCCCACGGTTAGCCAAACCGTACGCCAAACATGCGACACCCTCTTCCTAGGAATGCACATTGCAGAGTTTGTCCTGCATAGTTTTCCATATTTTGTACAAACTGTGCAATGAATAATGTTGGAGTAATAACTAATTATCACTATCCATGTAGGCTTAGAACATGGTTTTGAATAACTATTCAAAGCCCATGCAGGTCTCACCTACTCCTCTGATCAAGGCCACACCATTTGCTGCTAAGGTCCGCATGGTTTTAGAAAAACTATGAACCTCTGACAGACCAACCAAAACATGATTTTTGTACCTCGATGCTCATAAATCATGATGAGACACCCATGAAACATATCAGGACTTTACCCAAGTACAGAAACAACTCATTTAATTGTTCCAACTCTAAGAATTAAGTTCTGAGGCTCGGTTTGTAAAATTTATCATCCAGTAAATGGAAAATTAAAATTCCTTTGGATTTTCATCTAGTTTAAAAACATGGGTCATTACAAGAGAATTAAATAAAATTTTATAGAATCCAATATTAAATATGTATAATTATTTTTTATCTGAATATGTAGGAGCTGAAGTTTTTTTCTTAGGTGTTGTGGATGCAACACAGTCACTAATTTTGGAATGATTTTTAGTAAAACTATAATTTTATATGACAACACAAGTTATGTATATTTATTTTAGAATCTAGATCATTGATCATGAGAAAAAAATAGATATAAGAAATAATTTCATTAGGTATCACACATAAAAATAAGATGTTATTTTGCAGTCTTTTGGAATTCATGAACAACTGACTTAAATTTTTATAAAACCTCTTAATTCCAATATATTTTAATATATTAAATAGATTCTTAAAATTATCAATATAAAGTGATAATTAATTAAATTCTTTATACCTATCTCTTTATAGTGAAAAACTATGCAAAAAATCAGAGAATATTTTTTTTATTTTCTTAATTATTTTCTTAACTTATTTACAAAAATATCTAAATATAGGTTTTTAAGAAACTATTTAGTTTCATCAGAAGAATGTTCATATGATGTTTTATCAAACATATTATTTTATCTAACATTTTCTTATGTAGATTTTTTTCATATAACTAGATAAACATTCATAACAAATTAAAATTATAGGTTCTCTAAGAGATAAATTTTATGTCCTTTCTTATAATTTTTATCTGGAAATTTTATAAAAGTTTTTATTTTAAAATTTTTTGTTTTATCTGAAATATTTTTTCCAATAAAATCCAAAACATTCATTTTTTTTACAAATATAAATAACTTAAAAACTATAAATTTCTTTAAACTATAACGTCACTATCTTCCAAGATTTAATCTCATCTATTGGATACTTTAAAAGAAAAACCATCAATTATTTTTCCTATAAATAGTAGAAGAATCTCAGTATTTTCTCATCTATACACAATACTAAGAAAAACTCACATCACTCTATTTTTTACCTATGTGACCAGGATTCATGTTTTTTATTTGTTTTCATGTTTTTCTAATAACACTCCATGATAATACATGGTGTTTTTTTGAATAAAGAATTTTTTAAGGAAAGGTTAATAGAATGAAGTTAGTTTGAGTGGTATGATTCTCTTCGGAAATCATCTATTATCTTCAAAGGTTTGTAGTTATTTTACATATTAAAATATTATTTCGATTTACACTATCCAATCAAAGTGAAACAATTTTATATGAGATTAGAGTTTAACGAGGTAGATGGATTAAATAATGTTTCCTTAGTTTTTTTTAAATCTTATATTTTTACATTAAGAAGGTTACTAAATTTGTGGAAATACCTTTGGAAGAAGAATCCTATTTTTTAACCCATAATTTACCAGTAAAGATTGGTTATTTTGAAAGATCCTAGGCCAAGAAATATTAATTTTCATAAAGTGATAAATTAAGAAAGTTATCTCATTTTTCATTGGATGTAATAATTTTATTCTTGTGGATTAAAAACTATATTTTGTTAAGAAATAGTGATAAGGACACATTGATGTTTTATGATATTTATGTTTTTGATTTCATTTACAATATGAGGAAGTTAAACTTGATCAAGTTTTTGTGCAATTATATAGAATCTATTAAGATATTGATAGTCAAACTAAAGATCCTTTTGTATCATAAGTACATAAAAAATGTTTTGTTTAAGTTAATGGAAGATCATAATATCAATATTAAATTCATTCCTATTAGAGATAAGGTTTCTTATTTTTTTGATGAGGTTTTTTAAAAAATTAGGATAGTCTATTTTCCTATGAGGAAAATTTTCATATACAAGTCAATTCATGTTTTTTCAACTGAAGAGGTATAGGTACTTAAAAAGGAATTAATGATAAAAGGAATGTTATAGAGTCTTCAAATAAATATCCTAATCTACTAAGAATGAAGTACACATCTATGTTTAATTAAGGTTTTATTGAGTGAGTGAATAAGAAAAAGGAAAATAAGTAAGTATATCCATGTTTAGGTTTGGTTGCAGATGAGGAAAAAGCATTGAATGATGAGTTCTATGATAAGTTTAAGAAAGTGGAACGAAACAAAAAATAATTTCCCAAAAAAATAATATAAAGAAATATGTTCAATATTTATTAAGTGAAATTGAGAAATAGAATTATTAAGTAGAGAATATAGATAAAATAGTTCCTCTATGTTAATTTTGAGAAGGAATAGAAGGCCCCTTTATTTATTCCCAAGACTGAGTCTCAGTTCATTCCTATTCAGTCTATTCCTATTGAAGTTTGTCCTATGTTTTTTTCTATAGTAAAAAGAGAAATATATTGTGGATGATGTTTTTGTTTTATATATAAATTTTGAGTAAGTTATTATTGATAAAGGAAAATATTTTTTTGAAGCTTATCATCCCAAAGAACTATCTCATGTACCAGGAAAGGGAAATAATTTCATAAAATAATAAGAAGTTTTTAAATATATTAAGATATATTTAGATATTGAAGAATCTTAAATTCCTAATTCAATACCTTAAAATTCACAATCAAAATAGAAGGAAGTATCTCTAAGTGCATCAAAATTAGATCCATCAAATTGGGAAAGTAATATTAAAAAAAGGAATTAGAATATGATTAGTCAAATAAAGAAGTTTATGTTGTAGATATTTCTCATTTTTATTTAATTGAAAGGTAAGAACCATCTCCTCCGAGAGTTACATAATTTTCACTACCAGATGTTTCTAGTGATTCAACAAAATCTTCCCCAAGAGAAAGATATAAAGAGAATTTGATGAAAAATAATTACTTCAATAAAGTAATAAAGTGTCTTTAGGGGATTATGAAGATTTTTATGGAAATCCAAACTCAATGCAAGTATATTTAGTGAAAATTTTATATTGTTTAAGGTTCAACACAACAGGAATGAAGTTCTATTTCCACAGTTTAAAACCATGGCAATAGGCCCCAAAACCATGGCCTTAGGCTACAACCATGGTTTTGGACAACCATCGATGCTATCTCCATGGTAGTAGGTCCCAGTCTATTGCCATAGTTTTAATCATGAAAATAGCAGCCTATGGCCACTATTTTAAAAACCAAGGCAATAAGTATTAAAAATTTCCACTGTGGTAGTTGACCTATGGAAACAGTTTAAACCATGGATATAGGAAGCTATTTCCATGGTTTTAACTGTGTCTATAGCCATGGTAAACCGTAACAATAACCTAAATACAAAATGTCACTAGTAGGTTTCGATCCCTGCACCTTTTCTCTATGAACCAGTGTACTTACCACTACACCGAGCGACATTACTGGTATATATATATATACATATTATATATATATATATATATTAATATAAATTGTGGTAATATCCTCAAAACTATGGCGATAGGTCTTCCTGCCTATTTTTTGGTGGGAAATATTTTTCTCTCCAAAGCACGAGAACCCTATTGCCATGGTTTTGAAAAAACATGGCAATAGGCCATTGAAAAAAGTGGCCTATAGCCACGGTTTTAGAACCGTGGCTATAGGACACAGAACCATGGATATAGACACATCCTCTTTCCACAGTTCTTAAAAATGTGGCCATAGGCCACAATAACTGGCCTAAAGCCACGATTTTAAAACCCTAGCTATAGGCCACAAAAACTGTGTCTATAGCCTCTTATAGACACATTTTTAAAACCGAGGCTATAGGTCCGTGTCAGTAGCCTCATTTTCTAGTTGTGAAAGCTCCCTAAAGATAATATAAAAGAATGTGATCCAAAATAAATTCAATCTTACAGATATTAATGGAATATCGTCATTATATTTTAGGGTGTTGAAAATTATTATCTAGTGGATGAATCATACTGAAGGAGATATCCAGTTTAACAATGAGAAACTAGTAGGAATCATAAGGGAGACAAAGTCTGTGTCAAATTTTATAGACATGATCAATAGTGAAGTAAAATATTTTTTTGGGAGTTATTGATGATCTGAAGAATATTTCTACTCAACAAGGCTTAAATATTTCCCATTAGAGTATAAAGATAAAGTATCTATGGAAATTTTTTTATATCTTAAGTCAAAATAATAATATTCAGAGAAGAAGAAATATTATATAAGTTAGATGAATGAAATTGTGAAATATTTATTTAAGAAGGATTAATTTACTTGAAAATTTTGATTTTTTATCACTAATTTCATATATTATTGGATTAATGTTATTAATTTCATATATTTTTTAATTATTTCTATATTTTCTTAAATTATTAATTACTCTTTACTATCATTTTGTATAATTTTTTACAAACATTTACAAAAAATATTTTACTTAAAGTATATCTTTCATTTATTAAATCTTTTCTAAAATCAAAAAATGGAGAAAAGGTATGACACTTGTAATTTAAAAAAATTATATATTAGGAAATTTATATACATGGGATTAATTATTTAAAATTTTTACTCTAATTTCCACCTTTAAGTGTTGTGTACTATGATTTTTAAAAATGGGGAGGTTGTTGAATCAAGACTTCTTTCTATATTTTATTTTAATGATATCAATTATCTCTTTTAATTTTTCCATATTAATAATTATTATATTTCTAAATTTATAATGTTTTGTAGAAAAGTAATAAATTTTACAAAATGAAGAATTATAATATTATCAGTCATACATTTTTCAAATATATTGTATAGATGAGTTTTGAATAAATCATATATATATGCTCAAAGAAAATTAGACAGACGGGTACAAATTATACTAGATTAAAGGATTATAAAGTGAATCAGATAGATTTTTACAAATTTGACTGGAAAAATTTCATCGGTTTGAGAGCTACAAAGTCTACCTGACAAAGATTTATTAAGCTTGCTAGACAAAGTAATTCAAATTATATTAGGCTAAGGCATATCATTCCCGCCAAATATAATATTTTAAATAATTATAATGGTGAAACATATAACGAACATTAGATAGAGAGGTGATATGATAAAATCAACTAGATATGAATAATTTTGTTCTATTAAATTGAAACTAATGTTGAAATGTGTGGAATTTGACAGTTGGATGAATTCCTATAAAAAGGATCCCAACCTCGAGGGAGAATGAGCTATTGCAATTTGATGATCGAAAGTTTCTCATTAAAGTGTTATAATATCTTATTACTAATTTAACTTCATTTTTAATCTTTATAGAGTTTACTTAATGAACAATATTTTTTATTATATTATAAATTCTTTATGGTTTGTCTATTGTAATAGTTTTTTGCCGGATCTATTTCATTGATGGATTTTAGGTATAACGAGACAAAAGTGTCTCTGATTTATTTGATTAACGGATACTAGGGATTGGGGGATAAAGATTTTTTAAAATCTAAGGGATCAAGGGATCCTAAGGATTGGAAGATAAACCTTATTACAAGTTAAGTATTGGATACCTAAATTTGGTTTAAGAGACTTCCTTATCACTTAAGGTTAATGTAATGATATTTCTTAGGAAATATTTTGTAAGTTTTTGTTATGTTATTTAAAAAACCTAGGTTAATTTGTTATACTAGTTTCTATTAGTTTATTATTTTTTATTAATTTTAACTAATTTTTATACTATATTTTATAAAAATTTCTTACTCTGACTATAAAGTATATTGGTACAACAGGTTTTCCAATAAATTTTCTTAAAGGTGTTGGGAAAATAAAAAGTTGAAATTTTTATAAACTATAATTCAAAACACTATTTTAGTACTTTAAATATTTTTATGATCTCAAAAAATGTTTTAAAATGAAAAATATATGAATTTATTGAATATAGGGTAAATAAATACATGAATAAATCTTATAATTCAAAGGAATAAGTTTGAGGTACCAAATATCTCACCTTTACCCTTGGTTTCCATAGAAGTTATTTAACATTTTATATAAAAAATAACTATCTTAATCATTTATTTTAGAAACTCATTCAAATCCATACCCTTTTATACACTTAATTAATAATTATTCTTTACATGAAGATTTAATTGTTGTTCTCTATTTTCAATTTTGGGTGTGAGTAATCTTGATTGTTTTAAACTAGTTTCGTAATCATAGTGTTGTTATTCGTTCATTTACAAAATTTCAACATTACTATATAATAAGTGGTACTTGAATTAATTATTTATAATTATTTATAATTTTATAATTTTATTCTATGATATTTTTAGTTATGATCATTAAATATGTAATCTTTAATGAGCATATTTCGGTGATTTCTAACAAATGGTTGTTTGTATCTTACTTAATGAGTTTAATACTAACTATACCTTTAAAAAACCAAAATAAAATCATTATTTTTTATTTATATAATATATTGTTAGTAATTATGTTCTCATAGTTTTCCGTAATTTTATTTTATTTCTTTGTTTAAGTAGGTGGTTAAACTGTCCCAACAAGAACATACCATAATTCAATGGATAAGCATGATTATGTGGTAAAATGATTATAATATCATTATTTTAAAAGTATAATGATATTATTTATATGATATTAATGTGTTGAATAATATTTTAAAATATTTTTATAAATAATAAAAATAGAATATGAAAAACAAAAATGTCACTTCATAGATGCGGTAGTCCACACATACAGACAGTTGACACCATCATTTCTCAAAAAATGTGAGGGTGATAAAGGGAGATTAAAAGTTTAATTAAAAAAAATAATTATTACATTATATATATATATATGTAACAATTTAATGTTTTATGAATGTAAATTACTTTATTATAATTAGGTCGTATAATCACATGAAACCACAAAACAATGAACTACTAAGTACTATGTGACCTTCAAACATAATATTTTCACTTCTGTGATTTGAATTTTGAAAATTTGAAATACATGATTATGATCAGTAAGATGTTTGGAGTCCGATAAGACAACCTTAATTTCTGGTGAATAGTAACTAACACTTATGAATAGTAATGTTACCCTTATGAATTGTAATATGACCCTTATGAATAGTAAATTGTACAAAATAATAGTATCCTCACCCATGAATTTATAAATAAAATTAAGGCATCTTATAAGTGATAATATGACCATAGTAAAAGTATTGGTATATTTTTAGTCATAAATAATTAATTAAAATTAATTAATTAATTTAAAATAAAATATATTTTCCCTAAAAGGTGTTTATGAATTAATAATTTTATGTCTTCTGGTTTTAATATAATTTTATAAGACCTTATGTAATTTTTGAAAGCATTATAAAATCATTTATTGTTTTAAAATCTGTATTTTTCAAGTAAATTATGATTTTAATTAAAAAATAAATTAATCAAATTTTGAAAAATCTTTTTGAAAAATGGATTTCATTTTTGTATTCTACACATTGAAAAATGGTTAGGATTAATTTTTGGTATTTTTCTGAAATACATGAATTTTTTGTGAATAGTGAAATACGATAATTTACAAAATAATCTAAATACATTAATTACTAAGTCATGGGTGTTTTTTACTGATGTAAGCACATTTGGTTTGAAATAAAATTCACTAATTACTATTTTTTTTCATATATAATCACTATTTTTTATCTTATGGATAAATAATAAACTAATTATTAAAATTTTAAAAAAACCCTCCTCCCTTCCACTATAAAAAGAACCCACACTTTTCTCTTCTCTTCACTCATCCCAAGACTTGTTACTTCCCTAAATTCTGCCCAAATCTCCCCCAAGATCTTAACCCATTTCCAGAAGCCCTTGGTCTCCCCAAAATACCAAATCCTCTCCCCTTAATATGCTCTCAAAGAAGATTAAATCAAGAGGTAAATTCATCTTTTTCTTTTCTTTCATTTTCTATCCATGTTCCATGTTCTCTTTTCTTTACTAAACACTCCTCATCCAAATTATATGACATATAAAGTAACCTAAATTTAATTTAGTTTTTTATTATACTAGTATAATTCATTATCATCTTTCATTTCCCCTTATTTTATACGAAAGAAATGAAAACACCGTCCGAGATGTGTTAATTTATCACATTCAAGGACGATGAGTTGTCAATTTTTATTACCATATTTAAATATAGTTATGAAACCATTTATATGGTTGAACTAGACTATTAAATAAGTATTTTACCTTGTTTTATGTTCTGAAATACATTTTCACACATGATGTTAAATAATAATACAAAACAAGTTAATTATGAGAAAAATCACCAAATTAATCCCAGCATTTATCATTAATGTTTTATATAATGATTCACCTTCAATACAATCAATAAAATTAATTTTATAAAAATTTAGTATTTTGTATGTTTACTAATGTCATATAACATCAATTCTGGACAACCATTCTCATCATACATGTTTTTCCGAACATGAAAATGAGTGAACCGATCATTAAAACCAAGAAAAAAATGCCCCCAAACAATGAAATTGAACCTCTTAATTCATCAAAAATAACATGTATAAAATTAATAAGGTAATAATAAATATATTAAATTTATTGGATGTTCTATAATTATTAATTAATGAACCTAATTTTATTATTCAGTCCATTATGATCAAGCGAAGAACACCATCAGACTTAAGGTAAGGGATCCTCTCTTTATCACATTTATTCAAGAATATCCTCTATGTTTTTTCTTTTATGTGTAGTTCCTAATTATGAGGTATGATTTATTACCACCCCATAATTCCCTCATGATTTATAAAATAATAGAAACCCCTTTCTCTCTTATTAATCCCTCATATGTACACCCGATACCAAGCTGATATTCCGTAAGGGATTCTACCCGAACCTCCTACATTCCTTTTGGTCATTTTGTCTTTATTTTTATCCAAATGAAGTTGTATTTAATTTTTATGTACAACTTATACAAACTTTTTTATATTATACAAACTCATTTATCCCGATACATTCATTATTATCTTTCAGGTATATACCTGTTTTTAAGTGGTTCCCTCCTCAATAATTCCCAATAAGCAAACCTGTTTTAATGGAACTTCTTGAATTCTTACCCAATTTTAGGTGCCCTCTATCATCTATTTTAAGAAACCATTGTTTTTATAAAATCTATATTTTTATTATATAAATCTTATTAGTTCACTTCTATTTTATATAAAATATTATTCCCTTTTCTATTTTAAAGGCTCTTTAGTATTTTCCATAAAACCACACAAAAATATTTTAATGCTAAAATTTATTAAATACACTTCTTACTAGAAGTCACTTATGTTTGAAATCACTTAACATGATACATACCTATTTTACATTATCAATTTCCATATATATTTTAATTTTTTTCTTTCATGAATACTTTTATTATATGCCCATTCATTATGATTTATGAGATGATTATGATACCCATTTATTCCCATGGGTTCCCTTATGTTTATGATTGTTTATGTATGATTATATATGTGGAAAGAATATTCATGAACATGTTAATATGGGTGAACCTAGATAGTGCTCCGATTCATTGGGTAAAGTATAGTCTCATGAGATGTTATGTGCAACGGTCTTGGCGGCTAGCCATGACTCGTGCTAGCATGTGCAATGGTATTGGTGGTTAACCTTGACTTATGCTCCACTATGTGAAAGATCCTTGAGTCTTGATAAAGTCATGATTTATGTTTCTTCCAAATAACTATGAATTCATGTTTATATGATCCCATGTTTATGTGTTATGATTCAATGTGTTCCATTCCTATTATTTTAATTATACTATGCCTTCTAACCCTTGTGTTAAAGTTTTATTACTATGTATTTTTCGGTTACTGGGATTTTAGCTCGTCACTTTGTTCATGTTATCCACAGGTTATCCTATGTAGATGTACAATCACAATGGAAGATATGATCTCATTATGGATATTAAATAAAAAGTAATTTTCATAATGTTTGATTATGTACGTAGTCATCCAAGACACTAGACTTCACGATCATTGGCTTGTAATATAATGTTTTATTTTGCTTAAAATCATGTAATGATATGTGTAAAAGGATAGGGTCTCTATAATATATAAATAATATTTTTTCATCATTACCATCATTTAATCCATCTATTATAGATGGTAAAGAAAAACAGAAGATGTCACTTCATGGAGACATTAGTCCGCACAACACACAATTGATGTTCTTTTGTTTTTCAAAGTGGAAGGGAAGGACAAAAATATAGGTTATTCCATTAATATAATACCATATTTTTATATTAATTACAAATACTTTTTTATTTTAATGTGTTTATAAAATGTTTTTAAGCGTAAAATTAATATGAAAGTATTAAGGAGGTATTACTTACATCGTGAGGTTGAGTTTTTGTTGGGTTATTGATGTTGTCCCAACTTATCTCATGTGTTTTATATTTTTATAATCCCCACATTACAGCTTATTTTATGATTTATATTTATTTTATGTGTGTTTAATAGGTTTTAATATTATTTAGTTTAACTCTTCCGTAATTAGTCAATTTTTCTACAATAAGCACTTCTGTTGAAATTTTGGATATGTCTAAAAATATCGGTTACATAAGGACTTTGGCTATGTAGAGTTTGGATAAATCAATCATTCAGATACATTAATTGGATCCATTATATACTTTATTACATGAATTTCCTATTTTTTAGAATCATTTACATGAAAAATGATTACGTTGATGAATCAACTACATGAGTAATAGCAACATCGGAAAAATGACTACGTCAAATCAGCTATATCAAGAAATTGGAAATGTGGTTTGTATCTATGAAATATTTATAATGTGGTTCCAATAAACTACATGTTTCATTCACCGGTCAAAAATTTCATCTACATGATCAATATGGATATGTGATTTGGCTACATAAAAAATTCACCTTGGTGAATTTTTTCTATGTGACCAATTAAGCTACGTAAATTCAGTTACGTGGTTATGGAAAATTAGATATGTCATTTGAAAACTCATGAATTTACTTCCTTTGGATTATTTCAAGTGAAAATAAATATAGATTTTTATGCCTTAAATGATGTAATACATCATTATAGTCAAATTGATTTCCAAAAGGCTACAAGTGCCAAGAAAAGAGGAGTAGAGATTATTTTTATTAGCTAGTACTTTTTTTGAGGTAATTGTTAAGGAAACTTAACCTGAAGTTTCTTTAGAATTTTTTTTGTTTTTTAATCTTATTTCACAACAGTTTCGAAGTACATATAGATATATATTCAAATAAAAGAAAATAGAATAGAATAAACAACATACTCTCTCTAGAATCCTTTTGTGTTGCTACTTCTCTTTGCTAAGAAAAATACGAATAAGTATACAGTTATCTATATCTATTATATAAAGATAATTACTACTATGTTTTTAATAATATCCTCAATAAATATTTTCATATTATTTTATCTCTTGAAAATATATTCTCTTCTGTCAGTTTCATCTTTCAATTGTATGCATCATCTTGTAATCTCACATTATTCTTTCTCATTATTGGAAATAATAAATACTTGTATTGAGTATTGAAGTTTGATGAATATATACATCCTTATAGGATCCCATAAAAAATATTGAATTTATACCAATTTATAGCTTCTTTCTTATAGCCTAATAGTTACTAGGAGAAGGGTTCATACTATTGAAATCGCCAAACACTAAAGTTGAGTATTTTTGGATTGAACTAGAGGATTTCCCCCACAAAACACTATAATAACTTATGAATTATATATTTATGTTATAGTTTTTATTTTCGTTGATTTATTTTGATATGAACATATCAGAAACAATATTACCTTAATAGAGGGTGGTTTTAAGTGAACAAAATTTTAGGAACTGGATTAACCCCTTTTGAGTATTTATGAAGCCCTTTTCAAACCAAAAATTTGTATTAGAGGGTAGTGAATCATAGTTAACAACTATTAAATGTTGAATTTATAATGGTCATATTTAAATGGAAGCTATGTCTAAAAAAAGATAAGGTATATCTATGGTTAGAACACCCTATTTTAATGGAGAAAATTAAGGATGTTGTAAGGAACAAATGATTATTTATATGAAGAAACTTGGTTTAAATGTTTACATGAAAACCATTAATACTTAAACAATTCCTAAAGAAGATCCCAAAAAATGGGATACTATTAAAAAGGTAAGTTTCATTTTTTCTCCAAATCCATAAATCTATTATATGTGGACTTGGTCCACATGAGTTCAATAGAGTTTCTAAATGCTCTACAACACATGATATTTGGAAGAATATATTAGTAGCCTATGATGGTGTTAATAATATAATACAATTGAGGAAAAATAATACAATAATAAAATTTGAAACATTTAGAATGATTAGTGGAGAAACACTAATGAGGATGAATGGAAGGTTTATAGAATTTGAAAAAAAAATCACTTCCCTAGGAGAACTAGTTACTCGACCAGATCAAGAACAAAAAGTTCTCAGAGATCTTCTAACCAAATGGAGTTAAATTTCAACTACCATCCGGAAATAAACTATAATAAAAAATTTCAAGATAAAAGGCCTTATTTGAACACTCATGATGTGTGAGGGAAAAATGTAATCTAAAGCTAGTGATAATAAAAAGGTTAAAAAATATAATGTTTCTTTTAAATTTCATTCTTTATAATATGAAAAGAATATAAAAGGTATAAAAATTTATGAATCATAAAATTAGGATACATACAACTATTCCTATTCTGATGGTGATTCTGCTCAATTTCTTAATAAGTTTAAAATGTTATATAATAAGAAAATAGGATTCAAGAAATCCTTCAAAAAGTAAAAAAATATGATTGCATTTATAAGTAATTATAGTGCTATAAGTGTAAGAATCTTGGACATATCAAACCAAATTGTTTGAAAATTCAAGAAAACAAGAAATCTAAGGAAAAATAAAAAAGGAAACTAGAATTCATGATAATGATCATAAGATATATGAAGGGAACATGAATTTACTATGAGTATTATAGTGATAAAACTTATTCTGAATCAAAAGATGAAATCTCAAATCAAAATTTCCATATGTACTTTATGGCACAGTTTGATGGGATACATTAATTTTACTCTTCTAGGAATTAATATGATTCTAAAGGGTAAAATGCCTCATTTGAAAAACTGAATGTATATTTTTCCATGATATTAACTAAATATTATTTTAAAAAATAAAAATATATCTCTCAAGAATTATTACAATGTTTTTATAAGTGAAAAAGTGAACTTAAGAAAACAAATTTCAGACTTGAAAGTTAAACTAGAAAATTATGCTACTTGTTGTACTGCACTTGGTAATAGAATTTAATGATTTGAAAATAAGATCAGTCTTTTAAATACTCTTCCAGTATTTTTACAACTAGGGTAGATTAACTAAATAAAATTATTGGTAACTTTAAAATCCTGAAAGTTATGTTTGTAATAAGAAGAAAAAGTGAAAAAAAATATGTATAAAAATTATTTTGTGCGTAGTTTAAAGTAAAAAACCTTTCTAAAATTATTTTTCAACATTTTGGAGAACCTATAAATTATGTAAATGGTTTTAGTCTAAGGAAACCTAAATTTGTGGTGTTAAGAATTATTTATTTCAAGAAAATTATCTAAATTCAATGATGAAATTTATATACAACACAAGTAGATATGGATTCCCAAATCTTTGGTTACAAAAATATCAGGACCCAAGATAATATGGGTACCAGAATAACTTCTTTTTTGATGTATTTTATAGAGAAAAATCTATAAGTAAATCAATTAAAAATGCTAAATAGATAGTGGGTTCTCAAAGAATATGAGTGGATATTTTTCAATTATTCATCATTTATCCAAAATTGATGTATGATTTGACCCATTTTGTGAGAATGATATGCGAAAATATATTGGATTGGGATTATTTATAAATCTTATATATTTTATTATCAAAAATTTTCTTTATATAAAATAATTTAATCATAAACGGATTAGTATTTCTCAATTTTATGATGAAATTTAATCTATAAATTTCTGAAATAATAAATGTTCTATTTTAAATATAAAATGCTTCAGTTTAAGAAACCTAGAACTAAGAATGTTGATACTTTAGAACAATTTTTTCTTTTGTAGAAAAATGTGATCTGTTTAAATAAAAAACAAATGAATGTTGTATTTTTTATATTATAATTGGTTATTATAATGTTTTTTATTTGAGAAATATTTCAAAGAAAAATTTAGATTCCAATTTACCTCAAATTAAATCGAATAAAGATAAACTATGTGATGTATGGAAAATGAGAAATAAATAGAAATTATATTTTAAATCAATTAAATTGGTTTTTATATGTAGGATTCTAGAACCAATTTACAAGGATTTTTTGGGGTCTTATGGAATAAAAAGACAAAGGTGAAGAAAATTTGTTTATTATTTAGTTAATTATTTCTCCAAAATCAATTGGTTTTTATTTTTACAATTCTTAAGAAGAAATATTGTTCTATTTTTATAAGTTTCAGTAAATTAGATAAATAGAGAAAGATACCAAAATTATTTCTTTGAAAAGTGACCATGTGGGAGAATTTTAATACCATGAGGTCAATTTTTCATTAAAAACATGGTATCAAACATAATTTTTCTATTCCCAAGATACCTAAATAAAATGGTGTTGTTGAAAGGGGGAATATGACCTTAAAAGGAATTTTTAGGACCATTCTAGAAGCCAACGGATAGAACCCATTAGATTGTGAAGCATCTAATTACACTACAATATTTTTAGGTGATGATGATATCATACCAATAGGTGGAGAAAAATAGACATGATAGATCCTTTTCAAGTGACATGAGAATTTGTAGGAACTATATATATTGGGTGCCTTAGTGAAAACCTATTTTGAGTTCCCAAATAAATAAGAATACAAAATGGGTTGTGATTGATAGGCCGACCAAATCAAATCAATTTATACCCATTCAAGATACAACCAAAGTTAAGGAGGTAGGAAATAACTTTGTGAGAGAGATTGTTCATTTCAATAGAGTTACATATACAATAGTATCTGATAGAGATCCACGTTTTACTTCTCACTTTTGGAGAGGCCATCAGGAGGAACTAGGATCTACGTTTCATTGGAGTACTAAATAAAATCTACAAACATATTTCCAGGTAGAAAGAGCTATAAAAATTCATGAGGATATGCATCGTTCCTACATCCTCAATTTTTGATGGGGATTGGGATGAATATTTGGGGAAGATTGAATTTTATTATAACAATATTTACATATCCATGATCATGATAGAATCTTTTGGGGCCTTGTTTGTCTGAACATGTAAATCTCTATTATGTTGGTCAGAGATTGGTGAACGTTACATGGTTAGTCCATGCTTGGTCAAAGATATGATAATAAAGATTAAATTTATTTATCAGAGAAGGTTAAAAAAAATACCAACTATACATTTTATTCTGATTGTCTCTATAGTCCATTATAATTTTTGGTTGGTGATTAGGTGTTCTTGATATTTTCGCCTTGTTTGGATCATTGATAGCCTGGGAGGCAGGGAAAGCATGGTCCTTGTTTTTGGGGACCTTTTGGGGTTTTTTTGAGGTGGGGAAAGTGGTTTACCATTTATCACTTCCTCCATAATTGAAGTTGATACATAATGTTTTCCATGTATCGAAACTATGAATGTATCATTCGGATAAATATCTTGTTTTGAGATGGAGTGATCTTAAAGTTGAGCCAGATTTATCAATGAATGAGCATCCAATCAGGATAGTTGATTATGAAACCAAGGTAAATTATGTAAGGATGATAATTTTTGTTTTAGTATAATGAAAACACAATTCTGATACTCATGATACATGGGAGAGAGAGTTATTGGTGAGAGAGTAGTAGCCTCATCTTTTTAACCTCGTGACTTCTCAACAGGATTTTTGGGGATATAAAGTTTCTATGGTGGGGAGGCTATAACATCCTGTTACCATTTTTAGGTAATCCGTGACCCATCTATTTTATTATGATTTTTAAGTCTCTTTTAGGGGTTATTTGGGTTAAAAATTTGAAAATTTGGAAAATTATAGGCTATTCACGGTTGGCGAATGATTTTTGTAAACCATGCACCCACCTAGGTTAAATCATGAAAACAAAAATAGTGGTGGTTTATACAATTAATACACAAGTTTTATAACCATTCTCCAACTTAGGATAAACTGTGAACCCCATTATAGGAGTGAATTTTTAGGATATACTGTTTGGTAAACCGTGCAGATCCCTCCAGGAAACTGTGCACATAGACTTATTTTCTTCTGAAAATTTATTCTTAAAATCCAAAACCCTTAGTTTAAGTGGACGATGAGACCATTCCACCAAAAATAATTTTTTTTCTTTCATAGAGGCTCCTTTTAGGTGATTTTGGATCCACCAAAACACTTTTGATGTGGATCAAAGATTCGAGAACATCGTTCGATTCCTCTACAGTAAGAGATCTTCTAACATTCTTTCTCTCCCACACTATCTTTATTTACTCCTCAGGTTTGTTATATCATCTTGTTATTGATCAATCTAATCTCCTTTTATTTGGATATTGATTATATTTTTTTTCTATATCTATATTTTCATCATTATTTATTGGAAATTCCCATTGTGGATGTTGAGTCACACGATCTCCAAGATTAAAGGGAGGCATTTTAGTTGATATTTTCCATGTTAGAAACCACGATTTTTTTATTTAAACTAAATTGATTTCAATTGGATAATGAAAACCAAATTTCATGAAAATTTGGTTTTTAATTGATTTGGAATGAATTTTGGGAAAACCCTCCAATCTTGAAGAATTAGAATTTGGGGTGTGATTTGAAAATTGATAGAATTTGTGAAATATATTTTTGATTTTTTTTGTGAAATTTACTTGAGAAAAATGTATTAAATTGTTTTCAAAAGAACCTATGATTTTTTATCATGAAAAAATCTTTAATTAATTAAAAACCCATGTTGAGCTTTTTTAAATTGAAATTGGCATATTTAAATTGAAAATAGTGAAATTGTATTTTAAAAAAATTATAAATAATTTTCCCATTAATGATTGATATTTGATGAATGTGATCCGTTTGATCATAATATTACAAAATTTGATGATTAAAGTGATTATTTTGAAAACATTAGATCATGTACTATTTTTGAAAATAGAAAGGATGATGATTTGGACACAACTTTGGTGAACCAATATCAAAAATATATACACCAATGAACCTGAAAGTGTGTTTCTAAGACAACCCAGAACCCAAAAAATTCACCCATTAAGTACTTTAATAGGAAGCTTATATGAATGAATTGGAACTATAAGGAGCATAATAAACCATATAGAATTGTATTCCCTTTTTACCTCACCTTAAACCTAAAACCTAAGAATAATATTTTTCTAATGAGATTTGAGATTTGTCTATATAAATTTTTTTGAACAAATTTAAGTGGAATAAAGTATTGGAATTAATTGATAGGCATTTTTATTACCCTATTATAGTAACTAAGTGGATTTTTAGAAATAAACTGTCAGATCATGGTGTCATCACTTGGAATACGACCAGATTATTATCTAAAGGGTACAATCAATAGGATGGAATAGATTATGAGAAAACCTATTCCCTTATAGAATAATTAAAAGTTATTATAATTCTTTTTTACTTATGTATCTCATATATATTTCAAAATATATTATATGGATATTAAATATGCTTTTCAAAATAGTATTATTGTGGAAGAATTTTATGTTGAACAACCTACTAGTTTTGAAGATACACATGGTTAAAATTATATTTTCAAACTTACTGAAGTTATTTATTTAATTAATTAAGAAACTAAATATTGGTACGAGAATTTGAGTTCTTTTATTTTATAAAATGAATTTTCAGTAGGTTTTGAAGATCCTACTCCTTTCAATAAAACTATATCTTTAGATATTTTTTTTAGTTTAAATATATGTTGGTGATTTGATTTTTTACTCTAAAAATAAAGTATCATGAAATGATTTTTCAAAACTCATGAAAAAAGAATTTGAAATTAGTATATTGGGTGAGGTAAATTTATTTCTTAGATTTAAAATTTATCAAAAGGAATCTAAGAATCTACTAAATCAAAGAAAATACATACTATAATTACTTAAAAGGTTTGAACTTGAAATTTTCAAGATACATGAAAGTCCTATGAGTTATAATGAAAAACATGATTTATATAAAGATAAGAAACCAGTTGAAAAGAAGTTATATCGAAAAATAATTAGGAGACTATTGTATTTGAATTTTAGTTGAATATTAATTATGTTTTTGGTATGATTATGTGATAAATTCCATTAAAATCACGAGGAATCTCATTTAAATTCTTCTAAAATAATTTTAAGGCATCTGAAAGGAACAATTTGTCTTTATTTAATTTTTACAAAAAACCACTAATTTTCGTTTAACTTTATATTCAGATACTGAATTTTTTTATTGTATACTAGATTGGATAAATACCTCCATAATCTATTAATTTCTATATAAATCTCCAGTATCTTGGTCTAGTAAGAAACAAAACCCAGTTGCATTATCTAATACTAAATTAGAATACATAGCTACTGGTAGTTGTTGTTCCCAAGTGGTGTTGTTGAAGAACATCGTATAGGATTTGGGATTCGATTTTAATCAAACGTGATGAAACAATTACTATTATCATTTCCAAGAATCCAATAAATATTTTGAGTACAAATAACATTGATCTAAGATATCATTTCTTGGGAAATCATAGTTAGAAAAGTGATATATTTAAGGAATTTATATAATCTAAGAATTAATTAGTGATTTTTTTTACTAAGCCCCTACTTGTGAGAATTTTGATTAATTGGGAATTTGGGTTATTTGAATTTAAATTATTTTAAGATATTTTTTCCATTTATTTAAATTTTATTTAAATTTATATAATCATTTTTAATTTCTTCATATTTTAATGAATTGTGAAATTTAATTTAATTTACTATATTTTAATTTATTTTCAAAATTTATTCTTCTTATATATTTTTTAAGCCTTAATTTAATTTCAAAAATTAATTGCACTCAAATTTTCTAACATATTTTATTTTATTCATTATTTTAAAAATTATATTTCACCCTAAAACCAAATCACCTACATATCCTTTTCCCAAATCGGTTTTGTAACATAACCCTCAAATTGACCCTATCCTCTCTCACCATTACACTATGTCCTTTCTCTCTTGAAAAAAATACATCACCATATAAAATCTCTTTACATTTAATATACCTCTCAAAGATAGGGAACATAAATAATGAAGACAAAAAATGTTTTTTCTCTTCAATAATATCAAGGATGGTGGCGTGCTAGGCCAAATTCTTGCTATGAAAGCTGTATACATGGAATAATTGAATGAGCCAAAATTTTTGTTGAGGAAGGTATTTTAGTTCAAAGTCTAGGGGTTATTTTTGATGAAAAGAAGTTAGGTTTATTTTTTAAACATGAGGTCAACAATTTTTTGGACCATTTAGTTACAATTTAGTGAAATAGAGGATGTGCTATCTACAAATGTGAATGCAAAAGAACTGTTAGTCTATTCTATGGAAATAGTAAATAACATTAAAATTTCTCAAGAAGGTGAGAAAAAATTTATCCATACATTGATTGGAATAAACATTGTTGGGCCCTAATATTTTTTAAGTTTATTTTGGGGTCATATAATTTTTATAATATTTTATTGAAATATTTAGAGGCTGAATGGAAAGTTTTATGGAAATTACTTCAGATAGGAATTGTTCATAGAATAGGTGTAATAATGAAAGTTTGGTTTTAGGACATGTATCTCCTATATGTCCCAATAAACATTGTGAAGATAAATTTATTGAGGTATATGATGAGTTTCATGCACCATTATTTATATATAATGGGTAATATCAATTATTACCCTATTTAAGAATTGTCTCTCTAATCTTTAAGAAGAAAGAGGTGGATCAAAATTAAGGAGGAGTAGTTATGTTCCATAATAGATACACTTTTTTTATTATTATGAATAGATTAAAGTAAAACTAAGATTATACCTCTAACTCATTGAATCATTTTTGATAGAAGTGTGATACTCACGTGGTTGTACCACCTTCTACACCAATTCAGGGGGAGCAATCCAAGACCTCGTCTCCTAGGGATAAAATGCCCAATGAAATGGTGCCTAATAGAGAAGTGGGGGAAATATTGTTGAGATATATAAGCCTAAATTTATAGATTTTAGACCTATTATAGAATCCAATCAGATTCAGAAAGTTTTATATTCTAATTATGCTTAATTAGTCCAGGTAGAGGTGTCCTCTGTTGAGACAGTTGAAGAGATTAGAGTGGAAAGGCCAGTTGAAACTAAGACAATTTTGTTAACTGTTAGAGATATATGTGGATATGGAATTGTGATATTGGAGGAATATATTATTCATTTAATTATAAAGGTAACCTTATATATCCTCATCAAGTGAAATTGTATTCTCCCTCTGTGGGAAGAAGTTATGAAGGATGTGATATTGAGAAACATTTTTATACTTTTGCACCAACAATTTTCACTCAGTTAGATAATATCAAGACATATTATGATAAAATAAATAAATATTTGGTCACTTACAAGGATTATATTAGATATTTTATTGATACCTTAGTGTTTAAAGCCAAATTTGATAGATTGGTTACAATGACGGATGACCATACCAATTCGATCAAGAATCTTCAACCCGTGCAACCAGTTTTTTTGGTGTGAATTATAAGGATGTTGAGGATATGAGAACCTATGTTAGTGTGCTTAAAGGAATTTTTTCCACCAATTTAGTAGTAATAAAACTTGTAGTTATTATGTAATAACAAAGATATTTGATTTAGAACCTTCATGTGATTCAATTATATCATTCTCAGGCTACCCTTCATGAAATTCAAAGTTTCAAATCATATGTGAAGGAAATTTTTTATAATTTGAAAAGTATGGTGATGATACATTTGAATTAATTACGTGATTTCATATAAGTGATGAAATTTATTCATAACCTTCAGTAGTTCATGATATCCATACTTAATTTAATAAAATTTCATCAAATTTGAACTCAATTTCTTCCCAGATCTATCCACTTTAATGTTATATGTACAGTCCAATGATTTTTTCAATATTTAGTAAGTATTTATTGGCTGATTCTAAGGAAAAAAGGATTATTTATGAATATAATGTGATATATGTATTTCATACATACATTTTCGGATGTTTTAATTTTTTATTTCTTGTACTAGATTGATGAATCTTGTGAAATTGGGATTGATTTACTTGTTTTATATTTTTTGACTAGAAATAATAGATATTTGGAAAATAAGAAAAAAGATAAAAAAACAAGATATTAAAGGCACTTCATTTCATGAGTGAAGTGAAGTTGCACGATAATGGATTTTTGAGGCTAAAAGAAAAAACACATGAAGATAGGGTATATAGGAAAAATGTAGAAGAACATTTACACATTGTGTATTTCATTACATAATGTGAGACTATCAGGATAAGTCACCACCTATCTGGACAATTCATAAACTCATTACACACTATTAAGTGATTATTATTCATGTAAAATTAAACATTGTGTGAGTATTAGAAAATAATAATAATAATGATTTTCATTTTTGGGGGTTTGAAACGAGGTATTTAAAAATACACCCTCAACTACACCTTGGGAGTCCTCAAGAATGAGGGGATATAATGTAAGACTACTAGAGACATGATCATCAATCCAAATCCATACTTTTCCACTAATCTTATCCACTATTATTCTTTAGGTATCCATGATGCTTGTTATCATCCTTTCTAGCATGAGAAAGTAGTATTTTCTATGCCAGGTGATGTTATTATAGGGGGAAGTGCTATTAGGGATTATTAACATTTTTATATTCTTGTTTAGGATTGATGTAAATCTTTATATAGATTCCAATTCATATAATTTTTTCAATTGAATGACCATTATTTTTTATTTAGGAAGTTTTATTTTATGGCATAAATTGATTTCATATTTTGTGTATTACCATTATTCAATCCAGTGTAGTTATGTTTAAATGGATTTTTGGGTCACCTAGTTTTTAAATTTCACATAGTATAAGACCATTAAAATTGTGAAATAATAGTATTTGCAAAGGTTACCCAAACCATGGATCCATACTAACCAAATTCTAACACCAAATACAAATAAACTCCTAATCAATATAATACCTAGCACATAAACCTGGAAATCACCAAACCTGACATCCCTTCTCTCTTGATATCAAATCCAATATTTTCTACACTTTCTTTCTCTTTATCCAAAAATCAAACAATTTTAATTTCAATTTCATTAATTAATTTAGAAGATACAGATAATCCCTATGGGTTTGACACTTGGTCTTTCCAAATAATAAATTTTTATTTAGGTTGTTTGAGTTTTATAAATTATTAAATTTGTATATCCCCATAGGAAATTTTAAATTCCCTATGGGCTATCATAAAGACTTGAAACTAATTTTTATTTAAATGAAATCATAGTATTTATTATAGAATATATTATCTAGTTAAGTAATAAGATGGATGAAAATATAGTAGTGTCTAAGAATGTCCAACACATGATTTCATCCTTTATTGGAATAGTTAACAGGAACTATTAGAACATTGTGACAATCCTATAAAAGATATTTGAAGGTATTACAGATCATTACTTAGATTATTATAAAGAGGATTTTAGTTCTTGAAAATCATATGAATCCCCTATTTCACCAACTAGAGACAAAGGGAAGGAACTTCCTGTTTACATGTCAATTAGACCTATTGCACTAGTCCCAACCGCTGAAAGTACATAAATTAATCAACCACCCTACAATAATGTACTTGAGTTTTCTTAAGTAATTATATATCAATTATCCAACATTGATCAGAAGTTAACCTCACTGTAGGAGAGGTTAATTATATTATATATATTTTTAGATAAAATTTAGAAAAATATATTTTTAGAGCACCCTATAGCTCTATCCATTTCTTAGATTTCTACTATAGTTAATGGTCATCCTCAGAGGCTTTCTACTAGACATATTGAAGCTATTAAAGTATTTATGAAGAATTCTCTATGAAATTTATCTTAGACTTATAAAAGGGTTGTATAACTATAATTTACTCTTTTAAGCTAGATATTATAAATTTAATTGACATGTGTAATGATGCAATTTACTTGCTTAGAGGAAGAAGATTTATTGGACCAACACCTCTTGATATCTATAAGTATTTTTTAAAAAAGTTATACACTATGTTTGATCCAACCACTATCTATAAATGAGAGAACTCAAGGTATGAAGTTTCTACGAATGAACCTGCAAGAACAGAAGTTACCACTTCAGTTCCTATAAAGTAGATGACCTTTATAAACTCTATTTTTATGATTTTATTATTGCTTCAAAAAACATTGAATTTTTTTTGATCATACCTATACAACAAACCAGTTCTAGATATAGTTTTGGAGATAAAGAGAGTTATTTGGTAGAGCTTGGAAGGGTAGTACCTCCTCTAGTGGTTTACCAACCTAGTACCTATTCTATCTCTACACCCATTAAAAACTACCACTCAAACATCCATCTAACTTTGAACCTATCTTTAATCATTGGTCATCTCACTATTGATATATATGTGTATTTATGTATGTGTTGTGTATTTGTATTTTATACAATTGATCATGTTTAATAAAGTATATATTTATATATTTGTTTGTGTGTGAAGTCACTATTTTAATTTAATATTTTCCATTTTCTTGAATGTATTACTTCTTAAATTTTAGTCATGACTTTTTGAAAATTCCATTTTTTAATTATAATTTAACTATTCATGACTCAATGTGCAATAGTGAATCTGTTTTCCTATCATTTAGCTTCCTTTTTTATTGTCATATAAGGGGGAGAAGATATATACATATGGAGAAGAAAAGATACACACAAAAATTTTAAATTATTATATCTTATATATATATATTCTATAAAACTATTTAAACTCTTTAAAATTTCATTTTGATGTTTAATGGGGTTTTTAATCATTAGAGATGGGTGAGATTGTTGGGATATTAATATTTTCCCAACACATCTCTTGTTCTTAATGTTTTTATGATCTAAAAAAACATTTTATTTTAATAATTAATTTTCTTTTAAGTGTGTTTAATAGGTTTTAATCTTATTTTTTTCAACTCTTCTCTAATAGTTAAATTATTCTATAGTTTTTATTTTGGATAAAATTTGGGCTAAGTCTAAAAAATAGGCTATGTGAGGACAGTGGATACATGGATTTTGGTTACATTGATAATTCATCTATATCAATCATCTTTGTAAAAAATTGCCTATGTGAATCATCTATTTCGCTAAATCAGCTACGTGAGAAATGACTATGTCAAAGAATCAACCATGTGAGAAATGAATACATAGATAAAAATACCATGTTTAATCAACTATATCAAGAAATCAACCATGTGGTTTGAATATGTGGCAGATTTGGATACATGGTTCCAATCATATACTTGAATCAATAAGCTATGTAAATTTTGGATATGTGATAAAAATGTTTCTGTGATTTGGATACATGAAAAATTAACCTACATGAATTTTGGCTAGATGACCAATTTGGGTATATAAGTTCAGATATATGGATTTCTACTATGTGGTGAAACAAAATTGGCTATGTAGCTCTGTAAATTGGGTATTTATTTCCATTAGAGTATTTAAAGTGATAATTAATACTCATTTAATTGCATTAAACAATGGAATACCTCTTTATGGTAAATGATATTTCCAAAAGAATGTTATTACCTAGAAAGAAAGGATCATATATTATTTTTATTACCTAGCACTTTTTTCAGAGGTAATTTTTATGAAAAAGAAAACTGGAGTTTCTTTAGATATTTTTTCTAGTTTTGGATATGCTATTTATAATAGTTTTAGAGAACATATGATTATATAATCAAAATAGTTAAAATAGAATAAAAGTGACAACATACTCTCTCTCTCCCTAGATTCCTTCTATGACGCTGCTTTTATATGTTAATAAAAATAAGAATAATAATCAAGTCCTCTTTATGTATTCTTTCAAAATAAAAATTGTTTTGTTTTAAAGACTCTCCTTGTGATATTCTAAATTATTATTTTCTCTCTTCAAAATATCATTTCTTCTGTCAGTTTCATATTGCAACTTCATGTTTCATCTTTTAATCTCTCATTATTATTTCCCATTTTTGGAAGTAATCACTCCTTGTATTGAGTGTGGAAGGTTTTTTACTATATAATGCCTTATAAAATCCCAATAAAGATCCCATATTTTAATCAAGTGACAGATTCTTACACTCAACTAGAAATTCCCTAAAAAAGAACTAGTACTAGTAAAATCACTAAGTTTCATGAGTTGAGTGTGGTGGAGTGGGCTAGGCATTTTCTTTTTCCAAAACCACTATAAGATCTTCTGTGTTATATATTTTTATTAATTATTTTCCTTCCATTTATTTCTTATTATAATAAAATATTATAAACAATGTAACCATAATAGAGGGTAGTTTTATATAAAGAAAATTTCAAGAACTCAATTCTATAAAGACCCGACCCCAGTTGCTTGGATATGGTGCCTTATTTCATTACATTTGAATAATAGCATAAAATTCGTATCCCAAAGGAATGAATTAGTTAAGTAGTTTTGAAAAACTAGATACATACATAAGTTCAACATTACAACTTGAAAGAAAATTCTACATATCAACTTCTTTTGAATCACTCATAAACTCTTATATTGTCCTTGCAAGTCATTCATAATATTAATCTTCATCACCTGGGAAAAAATAAAAAATAAGAAAGGGGTGATCTTAGATGATCAATAGGGTAATTAATATAGCATATGTTATCAAAATCATAAACAATAGGAAAGGTGAATAACTGAAAAAACATGCCCTTAAAACTGAACTTGAACATATCATGGAAGGAATAAGGGATGAATAAATAATTCCAAAATAAAGCATAATCAAGGGTATTCTAAAAGTTGAAAAACCCCATGGACTATAAATTACTTGTTTCATAAAGTGAGAAATTCGTAATTCCAAACATTCTGAAATATACCGTCAATGCCTCAACTAAGACATCTGAAATTGATTAAGGCCTCGGTCAAAACCATATCTGTAAATGGGAAAGGACTCATCCATGTCCATACAAGTTTTGTCTCATGAGACCTACTGTGTCACGACCTGTCCTCGGGGCCCGTGTCGTGACTACCCCAAGCCCGCCTTCCATAGGCCAGGGGCTGGTGACTAGCACCAAAGGTGTAAATCCCGATAACTGGGAAGGCATTGCCTTTATAAAAGCAAACAAACACCACAGAGTACAAGCGGAAGTAAAAAACTAAGTACAAAAAAAGAAGTGATGAAAATTAAATGGGCCAGAATACAAACCCAACTGAAGTACAACTACAACTGAACAAAGTAAAACAGAAAAAAAAACAACAGCTGAAAGAAAGGAAGAAGCTCCTGGGTCGTCGTCCTCAGATCCTACCTGAAGGGTAGGTACAAACAGCGCAGCTCCTGGATCGTCCACCACGGATCCTACCTGAAGGGTAGGTACAGATAGCCTCCATAATGCTCTCACCTGTCAACCTCCTTTGTGTGTCATCTCGTCGTGAAGTCCACCTCCGGATACTGACTCGTCGTGTGGTCCACCTCCGGGTACCGTCCAGTCCTCGAACACTCGGCCTCCGTTAGCGCTGCCCGTCGTCTACAACCAACACAACGAGGTGCAGGCATAGCTCGTGCAGGGGTGAATATAACGATACTCAGTAGGAACCCCGAGACCCTCAAGGTCTCACTAAAACCAACATGGATAACCACAAAGAAGATCTCAATAGATAACCTCTACTTAGGTATATGTCTATGCATATACCAAAGTTATCAAGTAACCCATCTCAATCATGAGGAAAACACCAAGATCATGAAATCAACGGATAACCACTACCCAGGTATATTCCCATACATATACCTAAGTTATCAAGTGACCCATCTCAATCAAGAGGTAAACACAAAGGTCAAAAAGTCTCAGCTCAAACCAGGATTTTCATTATCGAAACCATAACTGCTGAGGAGCCCCGTCTCTGAAGTGTACAGTGGTCCTGTCATGACTCCGAGGTACTGCTCACTAACCAAATACTGCTGAGGTACTCATCCTGTCGAGTACCGCGGACCAGCCACCCAAACATAGTAGTGCTTCCCGCCAGGGTATGCCACCCAAACACAGTAGTGCACGCCCCCTAGTAGCCTGCAGAGGTACTCTCTGGACGAGTACCGCGGTTCTGCACTGTCACACAGGTAGTGCTCTGTCCGCCATGGGTCTGCACCTAAAAAAAGTAGTGCTCCGTCCACTGGTCTAGTCGACTCACTCCAAGTCGAGTCGTTCAAGCAGTCGTCAGGTCTCAGTCGGCTACACCGTCTCCGTACTCCGCACGCTCGTCTCTGGGAGGGTCCAATCCACGAGCTACAGGTCGTTACTCCAAGTATCTCAAAGTTCCATGAAGAAGTATCTCAAAGGACCGCCTCGTCATAGGGGTCTCAATGCAACAGACGACGCGTCAATCGGACGCCTGGTCTGTGAGTTATTAGCCTTTTCGTCCCAGGGGCCCGGTTGGTTTCGTGAGCGAACCAACCCAGTCGTATCTCAACTGTACCCCGAAATCTCATAGGGTAAACTCATAGAGACCGTTTCTAAACGTGATCACCAACGCTGCTGACGATTCGTCAAACAGACATCCGGTCTGAAATATATCAGCTTTTCTGTTACTAGGGCCCGGTTGGATTTCAGGTACAATCCAACCCGGCCACTATCCAATTGTATCCAAAACTCAGGCAAAGTATGCAAAATGTTCCGTCTCATCAAGAGGAATTCAACGAGACAGACGGCGCGTCAATCGGACGCCCGGTTTGTGAGTTATTAGCCTTTTCGTCCTAGGGGCCCGATTGGTTTCGTGAGCGAACCAACCCGACCACACTCCAACGGCATCCAAACCTCGATCGGAGTAAGAAAAAAGTTCCGTCTCATCAGGAGTAATTCAACGAGATAGACGGAGCATCAATCGGATGTCCATAGCTCAAGATATAGGCGTTTCCGCTCCGAGGGCCCGGTTGGTTTCGTATCCGAACCAACCCAGCCGAACCCAAAGTTCTCCGAAACCTTGAGTATAATATACCGACACGACTGCCTCGATCCAAGGGTTGCATCGCCGCTGATGGTGCATCGATCGGAGGTCTACAGCTCAATATATGGGCGAAAGACCGAAGAGGTCCAGAAACGGGGAGTCTGGGCCCGGACCGACCCAGCCCAACCCCCCTGGGTCGGCCTGAACCAGGTTGACCCGACCCGGGTCCGGGTCCGACCCGGCTGGGCGCGACCCGGCCCGGCCGGCGCGGCCCGGCTGGCGCGGTCCAACTCGGCCCGGCCTGAGCCGGCCCGGCTCGGCCGGGTGGCTCGCTGGCTCGACCAGCGAGCCGAGGCTCCGCAGACGCGGCGCGCACCACGTCCCCCCTGGATCCCGCACGGCCATGGGATCCATCAGCTCACCGGCGACCCGCGCCACCGGTGGTCCGTTTTCAAATCCGCCTGCGCCGATGCTCATCCCGGGTCCCGTTCTTCACTGCGGAAACATCAAATCGTCTTTGCGGCCCGTTCTTTCAAGCCCATTGATCCTCACATCAAAAGAACAAACTGCGAAGTCTTCCGTTCGCCTTCGCGGTCCCAAATACGACCACACTTTCGTTCGGCCTCGACGGCGCCGTGCGACGGCGCCGCGCATCCTTGCCGCATCCCTCCAGGTTCCCGCGCGGTGCCGTCGCACCATGCCGCCATCTTCCGAACCGCAATAACACAACAACATAGGGGGAGGAGGGTCGGTCGTGTTCATGCGGTCTGACCTCCTCCCGTTAAGATGATAACAAGCGGCCCAAAAGATGAAGAACAACAAGGAATTTTCATGGACAAAAGAGAATCAACCCAAACAGCTTTTTTTCCCGTAACAGATTATTCCCAACCCGCAAGGAAAACATTCGCGGATCAACTAGGTAATAAGTTGATCCATGTTCATTGTTTTCTTTGGAAAGAGAGAAATCAAGGGAATAAAATCATTCTCAAACATAATTCCCTACCTCAACGTTGTCGTCGAACGTAAGTTCGTCGCGGAAGAGAAAGATCGTCGCGGAAGAAACGTCGCGGAAGGAGCGTCGTGGAAGAAGAGGTTCGTCGCGGAAGAAATGTCACAGAAGGAGCATCGCGGAAGAAGCATCATTGACATCGCGGTACACGGCGTCGCATCATCGATCTCTGAGGGTTTGGCGTTCTTCGTCGGAGATCGGTGCGTTCTTCGCGTTCTTCGTCGAAGAAGAACACTTTCCTCCAAATCCTCTCCACGCCACAAGTTCTAACAGAAAAAAATAAGAGTTATCTTATTTTATTAACGCACATGACACGTTTGAAATTCAAAAGAAATGAAACGAACAATTAATTCAATGAATTAATTGTAATAATTTAACCGCCCAATTTAATGTGGCGTTTCTTAACCAGAAAAACGCACGGTTGACTTACAATTAAGAGGGGGGTTGCGGGTGCGTTACTTAGGAGAAAAGAAATGGTGGGGCTCGTGCGGGCCCGACCTCACAAATTTCCTACCAAGAGGGTAGGATATTTTGGGTTCCACCCTATCCGCTTAACTTAGCTTAAGTGGCTTTAAGTGAAATAAAATAAAGTTGTCGTACAACTTTATTTTATTTCTTAACTTAACCCCAAAAATTAAAAACCACGCCCGAGCAAACAAAACTCCGAAAAAGGTGTTCCTAAGCAATTACTGGCATTGCGATTCCATCGGTGCCCTCGGAATTTGATTCCAAGCACCGATTCAAAAGTTAGAAAAACCCGCTCGTTCGTTCACTGAACGTACCTGAGCTAAACTTCATAAAATGATTCCGGGCACACCGGGCCTCAGAATCAGGCGCCGTCAGAAACTGCATTCTTGTAAAATTCCAAAGAAAATTAAGAAAAAATTTTACTTGAAATTTCCAGGTCTTTACATTACTCCCACCTCATGGCTTTACGTCCCCGTAAAGCTTCAACACAAACTAGGGTCACAAAAGCGGTATTGAGCACGCATCTGAGCCTTCCACTCCCATGTGCTTACCTGGAGACTCCCGTACTTCCAGTGAAAGCGCACCCAAGGAATCGACCATCCTCAAAGGATTCGCTCCTGCCAATCCTCAATTCCCACTAGAACCTCCGTGAAAGTCACCCCATCGCCAAAGTCCAGCTCCCCATGGTCGATGATATGCGAAGGGTCGAGCACGTATCTCCTCAGTTGAGATACGTGGAAAACTTCATGCACCAGGTGCAACTGAGGTTTATTGGGTCAAGTGGTAAACCACCATTCCTACCCAGATAAGGACCTAAGAAGGTCCACTGGACCTCAGAGATAACTTGCTGCCTTGACCACATATCCGTAAACCCCGTCGAGGTGAGACCCGTATAAGGACGTGATCGTCATCCTCGAACTCTAGAGGTCTCCAATTCCTATTAGAAATGAAACTCAAAACGACTGCTGCCACGAGGGTAAGGTTGACTGACTCAAGAGTGATCGGTCGCACCCTCCTGTGCATGAGTTTATCCTGTGCTGTCTGGGGTTTCCTTTTCGCCGACCAAGGGAAACCCATCCCAACATCATAGTTAAACCACAACCTTTTTGCCTAATACTGTCAATTTGTGTATGAACTGTGATTGCCCGGTCCATACTCAAACCAACGTCGTAAGGCCTTGACACTGCCACCAAGAGATTCCAACCGAAACTCTCACCTCGAGGGTCTGACCACACCATCAGCATAAGTGTGATTATCGAGTCTCCTCCCAATGTATCTCCAGACGTGAGGGTCAAGTCCACGGCTTACCGGAAACTCTAGGTCTGGGACAAGATTTGTGAAAGCAAGGAATGATTCATATTGATGTATGTTACTACAGCAGCTAGTAGTGGACACAGACTGTCCCTTGAATCATTTTTAGAGCCATTGGGTCACACTCCTTGACTGCAAGTAGTCGCACTCTTCCTCCGCCCTCCAGCTCCTTGAGCCTGGCGGGGATAAATAAGGCGGGTGGTTGTATCATGTTAAGATGTACACCACCTCATGCTGCTCTCCTAGCTCTGCCTCCACGTCTGCTGATTCGCAGACTCATCTCTCCTTAAAGATTCCTATTCTTGAAACATTTAACATGCTCGAGTCTCTAAGAATGGCGCTGGTTTCCTGTTTCTTACTGCACTATGCAGTCTTCATCTGCTCCTGGATGATATGTACCTTCTTTGCCTATGATCTGGAAGAGCTGCTAAAATTTCTCCTTTGCCGAAAAGAGAAACTTGGTCTCATCCCCTGGATGAACCATGCCTATTTCCTAATATAGTCAATCCTGACATGAATGATGCATTCATGCCATGGATGACGTCGTAAGGCCTCGACGCAACTACCAAGAGATCCAACCGTCACTCTCGCCTCCAAGGGTCGAGTCACGCTGTCGGTATCAGTGTGAGGTCACTAGGTCTCCTCCAGTAGAAATCTCAAAAGTGAGGGTCAAGTCAACAGTTTTAACCGGGACCTCTCAGTATTAACCAAACAAAAGGACAGGAAAGAAAACACCACAAAGATAAGTGTCTTTTTATTATTGCAGCTCATAGTACAAAGACACGAATACAACAACAATATGGAACTAGAAGTACAAGGGATGTATCCACTAGTTCTGATCCTGTAAACCTGCTCCCGGAGCTCTACTTCCTTGTCCACTACTCAGCTGTTTATCAAGCACTCGTCGCTGCTTCTGCCTCGGTGGCCCCTCCAACGCCTACGGATCGACTGTGCGAGGAGTCGGACAGTCACGTGCTAGTTGACCCTTCATGCCACATTCATAACACTTCCTGCTCCTCGTACGGCTGGCTCTGGTCTTCTTGGACCTCTGCATCATCTGTCTACTGCCCACAGATGACTCGACTACTGATCGAAAACCCTGCGGCAAAGGCAGAAGCTCCTGTACACGCGCGGGGTGTAGAGCTACTGGCACAAACTCCACCCTGAAGAAGGTCTCAAAGTCTTCCCATGTGAAGGTCATCCCGTCGCAAAACTGGAACAAGTGGCTCCACCACCTTCCTGCTGCTGCCTGAAGAAGGATGGAAGCAAAGATCACCATGAAGTTTGCAGGCGTTCCCACTAGCCTGAAGACTCTCACCACTACCTCCAGCCAATCCTCAGCTGCCTGCGGGTCCGTCTCTCCCCGGAACCTGGGTGGTCTCTGGCGCTGGAACTTGTGCAGTGCGCTAAAGTGGCATGCATCACCTACTGCTAGGGCTGGTGGCATCGGTGGCCCAACGTATGGTAGTACCATTGGTGCCTCCGCTGGTGCCTCAACTGCAAGAGGGCCCTATACCGAAGCCTCGTCGCTCGACAGGCTGTCAGTACGGACATCCCTCTGGGCTCTAGCTGGTCGTCCGTGAAAAGTCATCCTGAAAGAAACAACGTGACACAGTCAAACGATTATACCTGGTGAGATGACCTGGTTTGATCTAACATTTAAAAACTTCTGGAAACACACATGAAATCAGTGTTTTCATGCACAAAGTCGGGAATCAGTTGTCAGGGTCCTGGTGTATGGATACGTCGGCCGCCCGCACCAACACAGGACTCCCTGAACTAAAAACAACACTCAGTACTCTTAACACTATTGCTTCACAGAAAGAAAATATCAGAGTTATAAGTTTTGCGGTAGAACCAACTCCTCTGATACCAATTGTTCATGACCCTTCCTCGGGGCCCATGTCGTGACTACCCCAAGCCCACCTTCCATAGGCCAGGGGCTGGAGACTAGCACCAAAGGCGTAAATACTGATAACTGGGAAGGAATTGTCTTTATAAAAGCAAACAAACACCACAGAGTACAAGCGGAAGTAAAACACTAAGTACAAAAAAAGAAGTGCTGAAAAGTAAATGGGCCAGAATACAAACCCAACTGAAGTACAGATACAACTGAACAAAGTACAACAGAAAAAAACAACAGCTGGAAGAAAGGAAGCAGCTCTTGGGTCGTCGTCCTCGGATCCTACCTGAAGGGTAGGTACAGACAGTACAACTCCTGGATCGTCCACCACGGATCCTACCTGAAGGGTAGGTACAGATAGCCTCCACAACGCTCTCGCCCGTCAACCTCCTCCGTGTGTCGTCTCGTCGTGAAGTCCACCTCCGGATACTGACTCATCCAGTTCTCGAACACTCGGCCTCCGTCAGCGCTGCCCGTCGTCTGCAACCAACACAACGATGTGCGGGCATAACCCGTGTAGGGGTGAGTATAACGATACTCAGTAGGGACCCCGAGACCCTCAAGGTCTCACTAAAACCAACATAGATAACCACAAATAAGATCTTAACAGATAACCTCTACTTAGGTATATGCCAAAGCATATACCTAAGTTATCAAGTAACCCATCTCAATCAGGAGGAAAACACCAAGATCATGAAATCAACAGATAACCACTATCCAGGTATATGCCCATACATATACCTAAGTTATCAAGTGACCCATCTCAATCAAGAGGTAAACACAAAGTTCAAAAAGTCTCAGCTCAAACCAGGATTTTCATTATCGAAACCGTAACTACTGAAGAGCCCCATCTCTGAAGTGTACAGTGGTCCTGTCACGACTCCGAGGTACTTCTCACTAACCTAATATTGCTGAGGTACTCCTCCTGTCGAGTACCGCAGGCCAGCCACCCAAACACAGTAGTGCTTCCCGCCGGGGTATGCCACCCAAACACAGTAGTGCACACCCCCTAGTAGCCTGCAGAGGTACTCTCCGGACGAGTACCGCTGGTCTGCACTGTCACACAGGTAGTGCTCCGTCCGCCATGGGTCTGCACCCAAACAAAGTAGTGCTCCGTCCACTCGGCTAGTCGACTCACTCCAAGTCGAGTCGGTCAAGCAGTCGTCAGGTCTCAGTCTGCTACACGGTCTCCGTACTCCACATGCTCGTCTCTGGGAGGGTCTGCTCCACGAGCTATAGGTCGTTACTCCAAGTATCTAAAAGTCCCACGAAGAAGTATCTCAAAGGACCGCCTCGTCCTAGGGGTCTCAACGCAACAGACGGCGCGTCAATCGGACACCCGATCTGTGAGTTATTAGCCTTTTCGTCCCAGGGGCCCGGTTTGTTTCGTGAGCGAACCAACCCGGTTGTATCTCAACTGTACCCTGAAATCTCATAGGGTAAACTCATAGGGACTGTTTCTAAACGTGATCACCAACGCCGCTGACGGTTCGTCAAACGGACGTCCGATCTGAAAGATATCAGTTTTTCCATTCCTGGGGCCCGGTTGGATTTCGGGTACAATCCAACCCGGCCACTATCCAACTGCATCCAAATCTCAGGCGAAGAATACCAAAAGTTCCGTTTCATCAAGAGGAATTCAACGAGACAGACGGCGCGTCAATCGGACGCCCGGTCTGTGAGTTATTAGCCTTTTCGTCCCAGGGGCCCGGTTGGTTTCGTGAGCGAACCAACCTGACCGCACTCCGACGGCATCCAAATCTTGATCGGAGTAATCCAAAAGTTTTGTCTCATCAAGAGGAATTCAACGAGATAGACGACGCGTCAATCGGACGTCCGGAGCTCAAGATATAAGCGTTTCCGCTCCGAGGGCCCGGTTGGTTTTGTATCCGAACCAACCCGGCCGAACCCAAAGTTCTCTGAAACCTTTAGTATAATACACCGAAACGACCGTCTTGATCCAAGGGTCGCATCGCCGTTGATGGTGCGTCGATCGGAGGTCTACAGCTCAAGATATGGGTGAAAGACCGAAGAGGTCCGGAAATGGGGAGTCTGGGCCCGGACCGACCCGGCCCAACCCCCCTGGGTCGGCCCGAACCAGGTCGACCCGACCCGGGTCCGGGTCCGACCCGGATGGGCTAGACCCAGCCCGGCCGGCGCGGTCCGACCCGACCCGGCCTGACCCAGCCCGGCCGGCGCGGTGTCCGGTGGTCCGGTGGTCCGTTTTCAAATCCGCCTGCACCGATGATCATCCCAGGTCCTGTTCTTCACTGCGGAAACATCAAATAGTCTCTGCGGCCCATTCCGTCAAGCCCGTCGATCCGCACGTCAAAAGAACAAACTGCGGAGTCTTCCGTTCGCCTTCGCGGTCCCAAATACGACTACACATTCATTCAGCCTCGACGGCGCGGCGCGACGGTGCCGCACATCCTTTTCATATCCCTCCAGGTTCCCGTACGCTGCCGTCGCACCATGCCGCCATCTTCCGAACCGCAACAACACAACAACATAGGGGGAGGAGGGTCGTCCGTGTTCATGCGGTCCGACCTCCTCCCGTTTAGATGATAACAAGCGGCCCAAAATTCGAAGAACAACAAGCAATTTTCACAAACAAAAGAGAATCAACCCAAACAGTTTTTTCCCATAACAGATTATTCCCAACCTGCAAGGAAAACGTTCGCGGATCAACTAGGTAATAAGTTGATACGTGTTCATTGTTTTCTTTAGAAAGAAAGAAATCAAGGGAATAAAATCATTCTCAAACATAATTCCCTACCTCAACGTTGTCGTCGAACGTGAGTTCATCGTGGAAGAGAAGGATCGTCGTGGAAGAAACGTCGTGGAAGGAGCGTCGCGGAAGAAGCGTTGTTGACATCACGGTACACGGTGTCACGTCGTCGATCTCCGAGGGTTTGGTGTTCTTCATCGAAGATCGGTGCATTCTTCGCGTTCTTCATCGAAGAAGAATGCTTTCCTCCAAATCCTCTCCATGCCACAAGTTCCAACAGAAAAAAATTAGAGTTATCTTATTTTATTAACGTACATGACACGTTTGAAATTCAAAAGAAATGAAACGAACAATTAATTCAATGAATTAATTGTAACAATTTAACCGCCCAATTTAATGAGGTGTTTCTTAACCAGAAAAACGCACGGTTGACTTACAATTAAGAGGGGGGTTACATGTGCGTTATTTAGGAGGAAAGAAACAGTGGGGCTCATGCGGGCCCACCTCACAAATTTCCTACCAATAGGGTAGGATATTTTGGGTTCCACCCTATCCGCTTAACTTAGCTTAAGTGGATTTAAGTGGATTTAAGTGAAATAAAATAAAGTTGTCGCACCACTTTATTTTATTTCTTAACTTAACCCCAAAAATTAAAAACCACACCCGAGCAAACGCAACTCTGGAAAAGGTGTTCCTAAGCAATTACCGGCGCTGCGATTCCATCGGTGCCCTCAAAATTCGATTCCGAGCACCAATTCAAAATTTAGAAAAACCCGCTCGTTCGTTCACTGAACGTACCCGAGCTAAACTTTGGAAAATGATTCCGGGCACACCGGGCCTCGGAATCAGGCGCCGTTAGAAACTACGTTCTTGTAAAATTCCAAAGAAAATTAAGAAAAAATTTTCCTTGAAATTTCCAGGTCTTTACATAATGATTCCTTGAGGGGATATAGAGGGTCCCACATATTACTTTCTAAGTCCAATGAATTCTCATATGAAAGGGGATAAACATAAACAACAAGAACAAATGAAATAACTCTTCCCAATATATAAATATAAACACCAACCATTTTGAGTAATATGGAGAATGGTGTCAGGATAGTACATCCATAGTCATACTAATCATAAACCATTCAATAAAATATGGTAGATAATATAATAAAATATTATTCCCAATAATATTCATCAAGAGTGTTGAATTAGATAAAACTACTCTTATAAAATCATCGAGTAATTTTTGATATAAATACTCTTTTACTTTGAAAAGAAGATTGCTTTTGGAAAAATATTAGTTTAAAACCAAAATTGAAATAATATAGTTTTCTTATAATAAAATGAGTATTTTTATAAAAATAATGGTGCCTAAAAATAGATTATAGAGTATACTTGAACAAAGGTAAGAATTCAAGAAGTTCCCTTAAAATGGGCTTGTATTTCAGGAATAATTTTTGAAAGATTATTTTAAAGCATGTCACTCCATATAAAATAAAGAAGATTTTTGGTTAGTACAAATATATAAAAAATTTACATATAATTAATTTGTATTATATAAGATTGAATAAGAATTTTATTGAGGTAAGTAGAGGATAAGAGTAACCCAAATGAAAATGGACGTTTAGGTAGAAAATCCTTACCTTATGTCTGAAAGTATTCTGCACATGACCATAATTTTTAATATAATCAAATTAAATCCATTAGTTAAATAATTAAGAACCTTATATACATATATATGATTCAATAATTTTTTATTATGTTAATTTATGTTCATATTGATAAGTTATATAATTGAATTCCGACATTCTGGAGTGTTTGTTTCATTGATCTCATGATCGGTTCACTTTAGTATAAGTAATGGATTTTATGTGCAGTGGATATAATTCTCCAGAATTGAACTTATATATCATTGGTGAACATTTATAAGTGTAAATGGTTATATATTTTACTTGGTTATATTGTATGAAGATAATTTGTTAGATAGAACATTGGTGATAACCATTTAGATTATGTATATATTTTGGTTCCAAAACATTGAATAGGTTATAATACACATATTACAGTTCTGTTCAACCATAAAAATGGTTTCATGACCCACCATAAATATTTCAATAGAAATTGAAATTTTTTGTCCTCGAATGCAATAAATTAACGCATCTCAGATGGTGTTTTCATTTTTTGAATAAAAATATGGGAAATGAGAGATGATGTTGAATTATTCCATTAACCTTACAAAATCCTAGTATATGTAAGGTACTAGAGTTATTATACCTATTGGATGAGGATAGTTTAGGAGATAAAAATAAATGAATGGAACTTGAAAGAAAAAGAGAAGTTGAGAAATCTATTACAAAAATTTGGCAGCCTAACGATGTCACATAAAAATTCACAAAATATAATGATGAGAGAAAATGGGGTATATCATCATAATATGGATAGTAAGGGGGATTGGAATGAAATATCCTAATATAATACAGTTGAAATTTAAAAAATAACAATATAAAAGGAGTTTTTGAAAAAGATAAGGGTGGTATATTCCCTCTCTTTTACTATAAATACCCACCCATTCCTTCATTTTATTTAATTCCAAATTCACCATCCTCAACGATCTGGTAGTTTTACCTCCCTAAGAGTCCTCCCAAGGTTTCCTCAAGACCCAAAAGTCCCAAAATTCAAGTTTTAAAAGTTACTATACAAGGTAAAAGTCTTATCCAGAAGAAACAAATTAGTCGGTAGTTTTGGAAAACCAGATACATACATAAGATCAACATTACAACTTGAAAGGAAATTCAACATATAAAATTCTTTTGAATCACACATAAACTCATAGATTATCCTTGTAAGTCATTCGTAATATTCATCTTCACCACCTGGGTAAAAATAAAACATAATATAGTGGTGATCTCAGATTCTAAGTAAGGGTAAGTAATATAGTAGAAGTTATTAAAAACATAAACACTAGGCATGGTGAATAACTGAAAACACATGCCTTTAAAAATTAACTTGAACATATTATGGTGGGAATAATGGTTTAATAAATAATTACATAATAAAGAATAATCATGGGTATTATACTAGATGAATAAACCCATGGACTATCAATTACTTGTATCATAAAGAAGGAAATTCATAATACTAGACATTCTGAAATATACCATCAAGGCATCAACCAAGAGATCTGAAAATGATTAAGGCCTCAACCAAAACCATATATGTAAATTGGAAAGACCTCATCCAAGTCTATATCTATTTTGTCTCATGAGACCTACCGATGAATTTAGAGACCATAGAGGGCCATGCCTGTCACATTCTAAGTACAATTTTTTCCTAATATGAAAGGGGATAAACATAAACAACATGAACATATGAAATATATTTCCCCAATCAATACACATAAACACAAACCATTCTGAGTAATATGGATATTGGTTTCAGGATAGCACATCCATAGTCAAACTAATCATAAAACGTTCAATAAAATATGGTAGATGATATCATAAAATTTTATTCCTAATAATATTCAATAATAGTGTTGTAATAGATAAAATTAATCTTCTAAAATCATCGAGTAATTCTTGATATCTATACTATTTTACTTTGAAAAGAATAGTTATTATGTATCATAATAAAATGAGTGATTTTATTAAAATAATTTTGGATAAAAATAGATTATATAATGTACTTGAACATAGGTAAGAGTTCGAGAAGTTCCCTTGAAATGAGCTTGTATTTTGGAAAGAATTTTTGAAAGATCATTTTAAAGCATATAACTCACCATAAAATAAACAAGGATTATGGTTAGTACAAATATATAGAACATTAACATAGAATTTATGAGGATTAGATAATATTGAATGAGAATTTCATTTAGGCAAGTTGAGGATAAGAGTAACCCGATTGAAAATGGAGGTCTGGGTAGAAAATCCTTACCTTATGTCTGAAAGTATTCTAAACATGACATTAAAGTATTGGATAATCAAATTAAATCTATAAATTAAATAATTCATAACCTTATATATACATATCTGATTAATTTAATTTTTATTGAGTTTATTTATGTTCTTATTGATAAATTATAAGATTGAATTCCATCATTTTGGAGTGTTCATTTTGTTGATTTCATGATCAGCTTGCTTGATTATAAGTAATGGAGTTTATGTGTAATGGATATAATTCTACATAATTTAACTTATATATTATTTATAATGATTCATAAGTTTAAATGGTTATATATATCACTTGGATACATAGTATGAGGAGTATTTTTTAGATAGAACATTAGTGATAACCATTTAGATTATTTTGGCGATATCTCGATTGTTACAAACTAGTTTGTTATATGAATTAGTATTATGTATATATTTGGGATAAAAAACATTTAATAGGTTATAATACACATATTATAGTCTGGTTAAACCATAAAAATGGTTTCATTACCATCCATGAAGATGATAATAGAAATTGAAAACTCGTGGTCCTTGAATGCGATAAATTAACACATCTCAGATGGTGTTTTCATTTTTTGTATAAAAAGAATTTGAAGGAGAGATGGTGATGAATTATTATATTATAATAATAAAATCCCAATATATATATGGTACAAGAGTTATCATGCCTTTATGATGAGTGGAGTTTAGGAGAGAAAAATAAAATAAAGGAACTTGAAAGAAAAAGAGAAGTTGATAAATCCCTTATGAAAATTCGGCAGCCTAACAACGTCACATAAGAATTAATAAATTTTAATGATGAGAAAAAAATGGGTCTCTCATAATAATATGGATAGTAAGGGGAATATGGAATGACATATCCAAACATAATAAAATTGAAATTAAAAAAACAATAACATAAAATGAGTGCTTGAAAAAGAGAATGGTGGTAGATTTCTTTATCGTGTAGAGTAATCTCTAAAACTTGAAGGTTGGGACCTTGGGGTGTTTAGGACACCTTGGGAGGACTCCCTGGAGGTAAAAATACTAGATATTCTAGGATGATGAATTTTCAATGAATTAAAATGAAGGAATGGGTGGATATGAGAGAGGGTGTTTTTTTATTAATTTCCAAGGTCACCTCATTTGTGGTATTTTCAAAACCATGGGCATTACCATGTATTTTCCAATGTTTTTGTCTGATTGGGAAAAATCATATATTATTTTATTAATCAAGAGTCTACTATAATTATTACACCATCATTACATCATTAATGATATCATTAAACATAACGAAAACTCAAAACTGTATTTTTACTATTCATGAAAAACTAAAGTATTTTATAAAATTCTCATAAATTCAGTGTAACCTAATATAGACTTTATGAATTAAAAAATGAAATATTTTTTTTGAAAATAATTTTATAAATAAGATTCATTTAATTTTTTAATAAAATCACAATTTATTCAATAAATAAAAAATTTAAACCTATAATTCATTTTATATCACCGTGAAAAATTAATCAGGATCTCATTATATTATAAAAATAAGAAAATTAAATAATAATTTTATTTAATATTCATATGGTTCATATTAATATTCATAATGGTATGTTACCATTCACCAAAAAACAAGTTTGTCTTATCAGACTCTAAAATCTTAGAGAACAATACCGTGCATGTCAGTTTTTCAAAATTCAAATCACAGATTTGGAAAAATTATGTTTATTGGAAAGGTTATAAAAAAGTGGTGTTTTTTAGAGACTCAATGTTTCATGCATTAAATATTAAATTTATTTATATATCCTTGGGATCTTAAATTCCCCCCCCCCTACAAAAATTTCTCCCTCAAAATTACCAGAATGTTGCCTCAAAAAAAGATTTGGGTAGTTCTTCATCATAAGCTCCTCAAGCTCCCATGTTTCTTCTTCAATTACATGAATTTTACAAAGTACCTATAATAGTCATTCCATCGGATTCCTCAACACCTATTCCTTAGTGTCTAGAATTATGACAGGCTCTTCATAATAAGATAAGCCAGGTTCCTATTCTATAGATTTAGAAGTGAGGACATTCATTGGATTTGGCATGTAATTTCTCAACAATGAGACATGGAACACATTTAGTACTTTAAATAGGGAAGGTGACATTGGAAAATGATAGGGCACAAATCCAAATTCTCTAAAATTTCAAAAGGGACAAAGTACCTAGCACTCAGTTTCCCTTTCTTCCCAAATCTTACAACACCCTTCCCTGGAGATACTTTTAAGAAAACATGATCTCCCACTTGAAATTCCAAATCCTTCCTTTGATTATCCACATAACTTTTTTTATGGTTTGAGATTATTTGATATGGATTTGAATAGTCTTTACAATCACTATTGTTTCATCCACATGCTCAATAACCACAAGCTTCCTTTCACCAACTTCATCCCAACATGTTGGTGTATGACATACCTTTCCATACAATGCTTCATATGATGCTATTTGAATGCTAGAATAGAAACTATAATTGTAGTCAGACTCCACTAAAGTTAAATACTGATCCCACATACCTTGAATGTTGAACTATCTTGATATCAACATGCCTTCTAATTTTTGGATCCTCCTTTATGATTTCCCATCAGTTTGAGGGTGATAAGTAGTACACAAACAAAGTTCAATATACAAATATTTATAAGCACTTTTTTAGAATTTTGATATAAATAGAGGATCATGGTTAGACACTATTGAAATAGTTTCTCAATTAAGTCTTAAAACTTCATTGATATAGAGTCACTCAAGGCACTATAGTGGAAAATCCTCCGTTATAGTGAAGAAATATGCATATTTCTTAAGTCGGTCAACAATTACCCATATTGCATCATTATTTACCGGTGTTTTGGGTAATCTAGTAAAAAATACATGGTGAGGTCATCCCATTTTCATCTAGGAATAAGAATAGGTTGCATTAATCTTCTAGGATGTTGTATTTCATCATTCACCTATTGACATACTAAAAAATATTGATACATAATCCGCAATTTACCTTTTTTATGTTATCCCACTAGAAATGTTCCTTCAAATATCCATACATCTTAGTGCTACCAGTATGTATAAATAAGTTCAAACTATGGGAATCATTCAATAAATCCCTTGTTAGCTCGGGTATAGTGAGAACAAAAATACTCTTCCCAAACATCAGAATTCCATCTTCATATATGAATTCTGCCAACTTCCCATCATTGATAGCATTAATTTTCTTTTGAAGACTATTCTCATCTAGCTGAAAACTTTTAATCATTTTTAATAAATATGGGTGGGAAACCCATTAAAAAAGTAATGATGTTTCACCTTCATTGATGATTCCCATATCCAACCTCACTAGATCTATGTACATAGGATCCTTTTCAATTCTCATTTTTTTTAGAATTCCCTGATTCTTCCTACTCAATGCATGAGCTACCTTATTTTCCTTTCCTAGGTGGTTGTGTATGTAACAATCATAATACTTGAGTATATAAATCTATAACCTTTGCCTCATATTGAGTTATTTTTGTGAGAATATGTATTTCAAGATCTTATGATCAGTATATATCTCGAATATTTCACTATAGATATAATATATACATATATTCAGAGAAAAGATTATAGCTGTTAACTCAAGATCATGAGTTGGATAATTCTATTTAGGAATTTTTAACTACATTGATGCATAGACAATATCTCCATCATTATACATTAGGAAACATCCAAGTTCTTTCTTTGATGCATCACTATATATCAAAACTCCACCATTCCCCGATGGTAGAGTCAAGATCATAGAATTCACTAATTTTGACTTCAATTATTCAAAACATTCTTCACATTCTTTTTTCCATATGAACATAACCCATTTATAAGTAAGCTTGGTTAACAGGTTGGATAATTGAGTGATGTTCTAAACGAAATCCCAATAATAACCTATTAAACCAATAAAACTACATACCTCGGTTATGTTTTTTGGTGTAGGCCATTCTTGAACTTCATTTATCTTCACAAGATCAACTAAGATTATATCCTTAGTGAAAATATGGCTAGTAAAAGAAACTATTTTAATCAAGAATTTACACTTTCTAAACTTTCCATATAACTCATTTCTTCTATGAGTCATCAAAAATAATGCACAAGTGATTCACATGATATTCATAGATTTTGGAGTATATCAAGATATCATCAATAATGTCAACAAAAAATTCATCTAGATATTACATGAAAACTTTATTCATTATATCAATTAAAAAAGAATGTGTATTAGTTAGTCCAAAAGGCATTTATGTAAACTCATAATGCACATATTTTGTTCGAAATGTTGTCATTGGAATATAACATTTCCTCACATGAAATTGATGATATCCATATCAATGTTCAATCTTATAAAAATATTGGGCTTCATGAAGTTCATCAAATAAATCATCAATGTGACGTAAGGGATACTTGTTATTTATTGTAATATCATTTATCTCCTGTAAGTGAATGTACAACCTCATAGATCCATCTTTCTTATTAACAAAATGAACAAGGGATACCCATGGAGAAACACTAGGGAAGATAAATCCTTTATCACTCAATTTTTATAGTTTTTTATTTAGTTATTCTAACTACACAATAGAAATTCTATAAGGATCCTTTGATATAGGCCTTGAACCATGAATTAAATCTATAGTGAATTCAACCTTTCCACTTTGGAGGGTGTCTAGTTTAATCCTTTGAAAAAACATCAATATATTATTGGACAATAGGTACATTTTAAATTTGATTATTTATTTCCTCACCGACTGATATTGTGTTCTCATACTCACCATGAATTTCATTATATAGAGATACTGGGGGTGGATCTATATCGGAATTAGATGATGACATTTCTATCCTAAAGATAAGGGATTCTACATTGTTCTCAAAAATTGTAGCTTCTTTCTTCTTGCAATAGATTTTCACATAATAATGTGGAATAAAATCCATACCAAGGATTATATCAAAGTTGACCATGGGTAGCATGATAAGGCTAGAAACTAAGGAACCTTTATGTATCATAAGGGGGATTGATCGACACATTTTGTTGTAATGATACTTCCCTTAGTAGTTTTTAATGAAAAATACTTTATTAAATAAAATTGGAAATATATAATTTTCTTGGAAAACTGGGAAGATATAAAATAATTCTATGATCTAGAATCAAATTAAGAATTGGCTATGTTGGAGGAAACCAATAATGTAGCATTTTAAAAGGCCTGTTTTCTAGATGCTTTGGAAAATAATTACCATAGTTCCCCACCTCCCTAAAATTATAGCATTGAACATTGATAACTTATTTCTTTCCCTTTTAATCACTAGAATTATGGACTTTCTTTCCCCAATTATAGCACACACATTTTTCTTTTAAGCAGGCAGTAGGGTGTTTTCTTCTACAAGTATCGCGTGCTGGAAAATTCCCCTTTTTATTCTTCCCTTTATCCATTATATCCTCTTCCACACTATTCTTGTTCTTTATTACCTTAAAGTCATAAGACTTAGAGAGTTTTTTCTCTGTCTTGATATCACATGAGACAATATCTTTATATGAAGAGAAAATTTGAGAGACTAGATCCTTTAAGATGAATAGTTTTAAACCATCTAAGAATCAATCAATATTGCTCCGTGAATTACATATATTATCCATGGCATTTCAATCTAACATTGTGAAGTTATATTATTACTTTTCAATATTCTTATCATCTTTTTTCCTCATATTTAGAAATTTCCTTTCCATATCTCCTCACTATTCACAAGGGATGTATTTTTATAAGAACATTTCATTAAAATCCCTCCATTCCATTTCTTATATTTATTCCCCCTCATTTGTGTTTTTAATTAAATATCACCCCTGATATACATATCCCAATAGATGATAAACTTCCATAAAAACCTTATCTCTTTTGTTACATCCCAAAACATGAAATACCTTCTCTAATGAACTTATCCACTACTCCGATATGAATGGGTTTGTAGTCCCATTGAATGACAGAGGTTGTTGTCGCATAAAGAGGTCTAACATTGATCCTCCACATTGTGGATCAGGATTCTCCATACAGGTAAGGTTATTTTTCATAACCTGAATCAGCTATCCAAGTATAGTTATAATATTCATAGGACCAGTCACAACTCTAATTTTAGCATCAATATCTTACATATGAGGAAAATCCCAATATGAGATACATGCATTCATGCAGTTTCCATGACTTCCATTAGGTTCCATTTCTAAATAATGGAATGCACTAGATTAGGTTATAAATCATATTGTATAATACAAAATTAGAAAAAATATTGAGCATATATTGAAATCCTATTACTAGATAATCTCATAATAATTAACATGGTTTCTTTGAGGAAAAATTTACATTTAATTCCTTCATAATAGTTTGTAAAGAAAATGTGAATTATCCTAAGAATATCCATTGTGAGTGTCAAACCATATGAATAGTAAGGCCCATTTTCATGCTCCAGGATACCCTGCGTCGATCCCAAAACTCCTTGTCAGAGTTGTTACTCCTAAGTATATCTGTTCCAGAACTACGTCCACTTGTTGTATCCATAAAAAGATGCATTTTATAGAAATATCCATATAATCTATTCCTTACTAAAATTCCAGGATATTCTTGTATGTTTATCATCAAATACTATCTTTAGTTTTTATTCCAAAATCAATGTTTTATAAATCTAGTTTCTAATTTTTCTACCAAATTTCCTTTAATACCAATATTAAAGGCCTGACCCCAATTTCCAAGAGTTTGTGGCTTCTTTCATTTCATTGGAAGAATTACAAGAAATTCATATCCCTAAGTATAGAATTAGTTTATTTTTTTTTGGAAAAGAAAAGACATACATAAGTTTTACTTTACAACTTTATAGGAAATTCAACATATCAACTTCATTTAAATCACACACAAACTCATAGATTATCCTTGAATTTCATTCATTATATTCATCTTCACCACCTAGGGAAAAAAACATAATAAAGTGGTGAGATAAGATAAACAATAAGAGTAATTAATATAACATAAGTTATAAAAAACATAAACACTAGGCATGGTGAATAACTGAAAACACATTCCTTTAAAAATGAACTTGAACATATTATGGAAGGAATAAGGGATGAATAAATAATGACCTAATAATGAATAATCATGGGTGTTCTACTAGTTAAATAACCTCATGAACTATCAATTACTTGTTTTATAAAGAGGGAAATACATAATTCCTGGCATTCTGAAATATACCGTCAAGGCCTCGACCATGACATATGAAAATGATTAAGGCCTCACCCAAAAGAATATTTGTAAATGGGAAAAGCATCATCCAAGTCCATATCTATGTTGTCTCACGAGAACTACTTATTCATTTAAGGGATATAGTGTACCCCACCCATAACTTTGTATGTACAACTCATTCCTCATATTAAAGGGGATAAACATAAACAACAATAACATATGAAATAACTTTCCCCAATCTGTACACATAAACACCAACCATTTTGAGTAATATAGATAATAGTTTCCAGACATCACATACATAGTCCAAATAATCATAAAACATTCAATAAAATATTATAGATGACATAATAAAATATTATTCACAATAATATTCAACAATAGTGTCTAAATATATAAAATTACTCTTATAAAATCATCAAGTATTTCATGAGGTAAATGCTCTTTTACTTTCAAAAGAATAGTTCTTTTGTAAAAATCCTTGTATAAAACCAAAATTTAAATAATATAGTTTTCTAATAATAAAATGAGTGATTTTATAAAAATAATAGTGGCTAAAAATAGATTATATAGTGTACTTGAACATAGGTAAGAAGTTGAGAAGTTCCCTTGAAACGAGATTTTATTTTGGGAAGGTTTTTTGAAAGATCATTGTAAAGGATGTAACTCCCCATAAAATGAAGAAGGATTATGGTGAAAAAATATATAGAACATTAAAACATAATCTATGAGGATTAAATAATATTGAATAATAATTTCATTGAGGTAAGTAGGGGATAAGAGTAACTTGAATGAAAATGGAGGTTCGGGTAGAAAATATTTACCTTATGTCTGAAAGTATTATGAAATTAAACTTAATGTCTTATATAATCAAATTAAATACATTAATTAACTAAATTATAAAATTATATACATATATATTATTCATTAAATTGTTATTAAGTTCTTTATGTTCTTATTGATAAGTTATAAGATTGAATTTTGTCTTTCCAGAGTGTTCATTTCCTTGATTTCGTGATTGGTTCACTTGATTTTAAGTAATGGAGTTAATGTGAAATGGATATAAATATCTAGAATTGAAAATATATATTATTTATGAACATACATAAGTGTAAATGACTACATATATCACTTTTTTACATGGTATGAGGATGATTTATTAGATAGAACATTAGTGATAACCATTTAAATTATGTTGGCTATATCTCGATTGTTAAAAACTAGTTTGTCGTATGAATTAGTATTATGTATATATTATTGTTATAGAATATTGAATAGGTTATAATAAAAATATATTTTTGGTTAAATATTAAAAGTGGTTTCATGACCATCCCTGAACATGGTAATAGAAATTGAAAAACCGTCGTCCTTGAATGTGATAAATTAACGCATCTCAAAAGGTGTTTTCATTTTCTGTATAAAAAGAGTGTAAATGAGAGATGATGATGAATTATTCCATTATAATAAAAAATTAACATTATATATAAGGTAATGGGGTAATCAAACCATTTAAATGAGAGGATTTTATGAGATAAAAATAAAATAAAGGAACTTGAAATAAAAAGTGAAGTCGAGAAATCCATTACGAAAATTCAACAGCCTAATGACGTCACATAAGAATTCATAAAATATATTTTTGAGAGATAAAGGGGAATCTAATAATAATATGGATAGTAATGGGGATATGGAATGACATATCCCAACATAACCCAATTGAAATTAAAAAAACAATAACATAAAACGAGTTCTTGAAAAAGAAAAGGGTGGTAGATTCCCTTACCTTGTAGAGTAACTCCTAAAACATGATGGTTGGGTTCTTGGGGTCTTGAGGACACCTTGGGAGGTCTCATAGGTAGGTAAAACAACCATATCATCTAGGATGATGAATTTTTAATGAAATAAAACTAAGTAATGGGTGGGTATTTATAGTAAAAGAGAGGGAGTTAATATTAATTTCCAAGGACACCTCATTAGTTGTATTTGAAAAACAATGGGCCTTCCCATAGTATTTGACAATGATTTTGGACACTTGGGACACATAATATCATATTTTATAACTCAAGAGTATACCATAATTATTACATCATTAATGATATCCTTAAATATACAGAAAACTCAAAACTATATGTTTACTATTCACAAAAAATGAAGTATTTTAAAAACTTCTCATAAATTCAGAATAACCTAATACCAATGTTCTGAATTAAAAAATAAAATCTATTTTTTGAAAATAATTTCCTAAATATGATTAATTTAGTTTTTAAATAAAATCATAATTTATTTGAAAAATAACAATTTTAAACCTATAATTCATTTTATAACACCTTGAAAAATTAATCATGATCTCATTATCTTATAACCTTAAGACAATAAAATAATAATATAGTTTTATATTAAAAAAGGTTATATTACTATTCATATTACTATTCAAAAGGGTATGTTACTATTGAAAAAAAATTATGTTTGCTTTTTCAGACTCTAAATAGCCTACAGAACACAACCGTGCATGTTAGTTTTTCAAAATTTAAATCACAAAGGTGGAAAAATTATGTATACTAGCTAGGTTATAAAAAAAGTGGTATTTTGTAGAGAATTAATGTTTCATGAATTCAATATTAAATTTATTTATAAATCCTGGGGGTGTTACATTCTCTCTCCCTTACAAAAATTTCTTTCTCAAAATTACTAGAATGTTACCTCACAAAAATATTTGGGTAGTTCTACATCATAAGCTCCTTAGGCTCCCATGTTGCTTCATCAATTTTAAGATTTTTAAAAATTACCTTTAACAGTTGTGTCATTCAATTCGTCAGCACCTGTTCCATAGTGTATAGAATTCAGATAGGCTCTTCATAGTAAGATAAGTTAGGTTCTAATTCTATACCTTCCTAAGTGAGGACATGCATTGGGTCTGGCATGTACTTTCTCAACAATGATACATGGAACACATTGTGTACTTTATACAGGCTAGGTAAAATTTCCAAATGACAAGCCATAACTTCAACTATACCTATAATTTCAAAATGTCCAATGTACCTTGGGTCTAGTTTCCCTTTCTTCCCAAATATTATAACACCCTTCAATGGAGATACTTTTAAGAAAACTTGATCCACAACTTAAAATTCCAAATACTTCCTTCGATTATATACATAGCTATTTTGGATTCCTTGAGATGATTTGATATGGGTTTGAATTGTATTTACCTTCACTATTTTTTCCTTCACAAGCTCTGGACCCACATACTTCCTTTCACTGACTTCATCTCAACATGTTGGTGTATGCCATATCTTTCTATACAATGCTTCATATGGTGCCATTTGAATGCTAGAATGGAAACTATAATTATAAGAAAACTCCACAAAAGGTAAATAATGATCCCACATACCTTGAAAGTCAAGAGAGTATGATATAAACATGTCTTCTAAAGTTTGGATCATCCATTATGTCTACCCATCAGTTTGAGGGTGATAAGAAGTACTCAAATGAAGCTTAGTATCCAAATATTTCTGGTGAATTTTCTAGAATTTCTATGTAAATTGAGGATCTCAATCAGACAATATTTAAATAGGTGCTCCATCTAGTATTAAAAATTAATTTATATAGAGTTTCATAAGGCGCTCCAGTGAAAAATCTTCCCTTATAGAAAGGACATGTGCAGATTTTATAAGTTGATCAACAATTACCCATATTATATCATTATTTCTAAGAGTTTTGGGAAATCCATTGAAAAAATCTAACATGATGTCATCCCATTTCCATGTAAGAATTGGTAGATGTTGTATGAGTCCTCTAGGATGTTGTCTTTCATCCTTCCCTTATTGATAGACTAAACATCATGATACATAATCAACAATTTCCCTCTTCATGTTAACCCACCAGAAACCATTCAAATATCTATACATCTTAGTGCTACCAGGATGTATATAGAAATTAAAACCATGGGCATCATTTAATAACTCCCTTTTTAGCTCAGGTATAGTGGGAACAAAAAGCCTCTTCCCAAACATTATAATTCCATCTTCATATACGAATTCTTCCAACTTTCCATCATTTTCAACATTAAATTTCTTTTGATGATTATTATCATCTGGCTGAGAACTTTTAATGCTTTTTAATAAATATGGTTGGGAAAACAATTTAAAATTTAATGATGTTTCACCTTTTTCAATGATTTCAATATCCATCCTCACTATATCCATGTACACATGATCCTTATCAATTCTTATTTTGTTTTGAACTCTATGATCATTCCTACTCAATGTATCAGCTACCTTATTTTACTTTTCTTGGTCGTAGGGTATGGAAAAATTGTAATCCTAGATCAACTCAAGCCATCTACTTTGACACATGTTGAGTTTTTTTATAATATGTATTTCAAGCTCTTATGATCAATATATATCTCACATCTTTCATCGTAGAGATAATGTCTCCATATATTCAGAGAAATGATTATAGCTACTAACTCAAAATCATGAGTTGGATAGTTCTATTAATGAATTTCTAATTGAATTGATGTATAAGCAATAACTATATCATTCTACATTAGGAAACAACCATGTCCTTTATTTGATGCATCACTATAGATAAAAAAATACTCCATTCAATGATGATAGAGTCAGGATAACAGAATTCACTAATATCCTCTTCAATTATTCAAAACATTCTTTATATTCTTTTGTTTATATGAACTTAACCACTTTATGAGTAATCTTGGTTAACGAGTTTGCTAATTGAGTGAATTTCTGAATGAAAATCTGATAATAACCTGCTAAACCGAGAAAAATTCATACCTCAGATATGTTCATTGGAGTAGGCCATTCCTGAACTTCCTTTTAATTTATAAGATCAAATAATATTCTATCTTGAGATACAATATGTCCTAGAAAAGTAACTATTTGAATCCAGAATTCACACTTTCTAAGCTTCGCATATAACTCATTTCTTCATAGTGTCTTTAGAAGAATGTGAAAGTTATTCATGCGATCTTCATAGATTTTGGATTATATCAAGATATCATCAATAAATTGAACAAAAATTCATCGAGATAATCTTTGAAAACTCTATTCATTATATCCCTGAAAAAAGATGGTGCATTAGTCACTCCAAAAGGCATTACTGTAAACTCATAATGCACATACCTAGTTCGAAATGCTATCTTTAGAAGAACTTCCTTACTCACATGAAACCGATGATACCTGGATCAAATTTCAATCTTCAAAAAATACTGGGATTTGTGAATTTGATAAAATAAATCATCAATGTGAGGTATGTGACACTTGTTCTTTATTATAATAGTATTGATATCCCTGTAGTTAATGCATAACCTCATAGATCCAACTTTCTAATTAATGAAAAGAATATGGGATACCCATAGAGAAACACTAGGGAGAATAAATATTGTATCACTCAATTCCTCTAGTTGCTTCTTCGGTTCTACTAATTACACAGTGCCTATTCTATAAGGAGTCTTTGATATAGGCCTTTAACTAAGAATTAAATCAACAGATAATTCAACTTCCCACTCTGAAGTGTGTCCAGGTTAATCCTTTGGAAAAAATCAATATATTCATGGAAATTGGTACATTCTCAAATTGAATATTTCTTTCCTCACCCACTGATATTGTGTTCTCATCCTCACCAAGAATTTCATTTAGTAGAGGTGTTGGGTGTGGATCTAAATAAGAATCAGATAATGACATTTCTACTCTAAAGACATGGGATTATACATCATTCTAAAAAATTATAACTTCTTTATTCTTGCAAAATATTTTCAAATCATAATGTGAAATCCAATCCATAAGAAGGATCATATCAAATTTGATCATGGGTATGATGATAGGGTTAGAAAATAAGGAATGTTTATGTGTAAAAATGGGGATTTATTGACATATATTTTTTGTAATGATACTTCCCTTAAGAGTTTTGACTGACAACTCATTCATTAAATCAAATTGTAAATATCTAATTTTCTTAGAAAACCTAGAAGATATAAAAGAACACGATGATGTAGAATCAAATAAAACATTGGATAATTTTTAGGGAATGATTAAAGTACACACCACCACATTATTAGGAATCTCAATCTCAGTAGTTATGATTGGATAAGATTGGCCTTGCTCCCATTTAATTTGTTGAGGCCCGTTTCCTTGATTATTTGGACAATAATTATCATAGTTCCCAATATCCCTACAATTATAGCATTAAACATTGATATATTCTTAGTTTAACTTAAAATCACTAGTATCATGGCCTTTCTGTCAACAATTATAACACACACTGTTTCCTTTTAAGTAGGCTCTATGATGTTTCCTTCCTCGAGTATCGCATGTTAGAAAACTCCCCATTTTATTATTCCATTTATCCATTATATCCTACGACACCCTTTTCTTCTATTGTTTTCCCTTAAATTCATAAGACTTATAGAATTATTTATCTACCTTGATAGCACATGATACTATATCTTAATATGATGAGAAACTTTGGGATACTAGATCCCTTTGGAGGAATGGTTTTAAACCATTAAAGAATCCATAAATATTGATTCTTGGACTACGTATGTAGTCAATGGCATGTCTTGCTAAACTTTTGAAGTTAGATTCATACCTTTCAACATTCTAATCATCTCTTTGCCTCAGATGCTGAAACCACCTTTCCATAGTTGTTCACTATTCATAAGGAAAGAATTTTTCTAAGAAGTTTTCCTTTAAATCCATCCATTCCATTTCTTATATTTATTCCCCATCCATTGTGTTTTGAATTAAATAACACCACTTATATACATTTCAAAATAGATGATAATCTCCCATAAAAACCTTCTCTCTTGGATTACACCCCAAAGTAAGAAATATATTCTCTAATGAACTTATCCATTACTCTGATATAAATGGGTTTGTAGTCCCATTGAATGATGGAGGTTGCTGTCGTATGAAGAATCCCAACATTTCTCCTCCATGTTGCGGATCAGGATGTACCATAGAGGTAAGGTTATTGTTCATAAATTGATTCAACTGTCCCAGTGTAGTTATAAGCTTCTCAGCACGAGTCGCAGCTCCAAATCCAACGTCATTATCTTGCATAGGAGAAAAATACCAACATGAGATATGTGAATTTATGTGGTTTCCATTCCTTCCTCTAGGAACCATTGTCTAAATAATGTAATACAATAGATTAGGTAATGAATCATAATGTATAATACCAAATTAGAAAATGATACGTAGCATAAATTGAAATCCTATTCATAGCTAATCTCATAATCATAAACATGGTTTCATTGTGGAAAAATTTACATTTAATTCATTCATAATGGCTTGTAAAGAAAATGTGAATTATAATAAGAATATACCCTAGAAGTGTCAAACCAGGTGTGTAGTAAGGCCTATTTTTGTGTACTAGGATACCCCGAGTCAAGCTCGAAACTCCTTGTCGGAGTTGTTACTCCTAGGTAGAGTTATTCCAGAACTACGTACACTTGTATTATTTATACATGGGTGTGTTTACTAGAAAGATCCAAATAATATATTCCCAACCAAAATTTCAGGATATTCTTGTATGTTTATCCTTAAAGACTATCTTAGAGTTTTATTCCCAAATCAATGTTTTTTAAATCTAGTTTCCATGTTTTCTACAAAATTTCCCCCAAAACCAATTGTAAAGACATGACCCCAGTTTCCTAGAGTTGGTGCCTTATTTCATTACATTTGCATAATTAAAAGAAAGTAGTATCCCAAAGAAATCATTTATTTTTGTAGTTTTGGAAAACCAGGTACATACATATGTTTAACATTTCCACTTGAAAGGAAATTCAACATATTAACTTCCTTTTAATAACACATAAAATCCAAGATAATATTTGAAATTCATTCTTAATATTCATCTTAATGACCTGGGGAAAAATAAAAACTAATAAAGGGGTGAGATCATATTCTCTATATAGGTATGAAATATAGAATAAGTTATCAAAAACATAAATAGTAGGCATGGTGAATAACTAAAAACACATAAATTTAGAAATGAACTTGAACATATTATGGCAGGAATAAGGGATGAATAAATAATGACATAATAAAGCATAATCATTTTTATTATACTAGTCTAATAACCCTAGGATGATCAATTACTTTTTTCATAAATAGGGAAATGCATAATGCTGGATATTTTGAAATATCTCATCAAGGCCTCGACCGAGACATCTAAAAATGACTAAGGGCTCAACCAAAACCATATTTGTAAATTGGTAAGGACTCGGCCAACTCCATATCTATTTTGTCTCATGAGACCCACTAATTCATAAAGGGGATATATTAGGTCCCACTCATCACTTTATATGTCCAATGCATTCCTCATATGAAAGGGGATAAACATAAACAATATGAACAGATGAAATATCTTTCCCCAATCTGCACACATAAACACTAACCATTATGAGTAATATGGAGAATGATTTCAAGATAGAACCTCCATAGTCAAAATAATAATAAAAAATTCAATAAAATATGGTATATGATATCATAAAACATTATTCCCAATAATATTTAACAAGAGTGTCTAAGTAGATAAAACTACTCTTACAAAATCATCGAGAAATTCTTGAGATAATTATTCATTTCCTTTGAAGAGAAGAGTTATTTTGGAAAAATATTTTTATAAAAAATTGAAATAATATAGTTTCTTATAATAAAATGAGTGATTTTATAAAAATAATGGTGGATAAAAACATATTATAGGGTATACTTGAACATTGGTAAGAATTCGAGAAGTTCCCTTAATGCGGGCTTGTATATCGAGAAGAATTTTTGAAAGATCATTTTAAAGCATTTAACTTCCCATTAAATAAAGAAGAATTATGGTTGGTAAAAATATATAGAATATTCAAAAAGAATTTACGAGGAGTACATAATGTTGAATAATAATTTCATTGAGGTAAGTAGAGGATTAGATAAACCCGAATGAAAATGGACGTTTGGGTAGAAAATCATTACCTAATGTCCAAAAGTATTCTGTACTTGACCTTAATATCATGAGTAATCAAATTAAATACATTAATTAACTAAATCATAAAATTTATTCGTATATCATATTCATTAAACTTATATCAAGTTCATTTATGTTCTTATTAATAAGTTATAAGATTGAATTCTTTCGTTCTAGAGTGTTCGTTTCGTTGATTTCATGATGGGTTCACTTGATTTTAAGTAATATAGTTTATATTTAATGGATATAATTCTCCAAAATTAAAATTATATATTATTTATGAATATAAATAAGTGTAAATGGTTATATATATCCCCTATTTAAATGGTATGAGGATGATTTATTAGATAGAACATTAGTGATAACCATTTAGAATATTTTGGCGATATCTCAAATGTTACAAACTAGTTTGTCGTATGAATTAGTATTATGTATATATTTTTTTTATAGAAAATTTAATAGGATATAATACAAATATTATAGTATATTTAAACTATAAAAATGGTTTCATGTCCAATCATGAAAATGGTAATAGAAATTGAAAACCCGTTGTCCTTGAATGAAATAAATTAACACATCTTAGATGGTGTTTTCATTTTTTTTATAAAAAGTGGGTAAAAGAGATATGATGATGAATTATTAAATTATAATAACAAAATAATAGTATATATAATTTACTGGATTTATCATACCTTTTTTATGATTGTATTTTTTGAGATAAAAATAAAATAAAAGAACTTGAAAGAAAAAGAGAAGTTGAGAAATCCCTTATGAAAATTCGACAGCCTAACGGTGTCACATAAGAATTCATAAAATATGATGAGGAGAGAAAAAGGGTTATCTCATAATAATATAGAAATTAATGGGGATATTAAATTACACATCCCAAAATAAGACAATTTAAATTAAAAAAAACAATAACTTAAAAGGAGTGCTTGAAAAAGAGATGGGTGGTAGATTCATTTACCTTGTAAAGTAACCCCTAAAACATGAATTTTGAGACCTTGGGGTATTGAGGAAAGCATATAAGGACTTATTGGGTAGTAAAACTACCAAAAATTATAGGATGATGAATTTAGAAAGAAATAAAATGAAGGAATGTGTGGGTATTTATAGTAAAAGAGAGGGAGTTTTTATTAAGTTTTAAGGACCCCTTATTAGTGGTACTTGAAAAACCATGGGCTTTACTGTGGTATTTTCACATAGTTTTGGACACTTGGGACACCTAATATATTATTTTATTACTCAATATTCTACCATAATTATTACATTATTATTACATCCTTAATGATATCATTAAACATACTGAAAACACAGAACTGTATTTTTACTATTCACGAACAACTAAAGTATTTTATAAAATTATCATAAATTCAGAATATCCTAATATTGATTCTATGAATTCAAAAATGAAATGTATTTTTTTAAAATATTTTTTTGGACGTGATTAATTTAATTTTAAAAAAAATCATAATGTGTTTGAAAAATAACAATTTTAAACCTATAATTCGTTTATATCACCTTAAAAAATTAATCAAGATATAATTAACTTATAACCTTAAGAAAATAAAATAATAATATTATTTAATATTAATAATGTTCATATTACTATTCATAAGTGTATGTTACCATTCACTAAAAATAATGTCTGTCTTACTAGACTCTAAATATATTACTGAATGCAATTGTGTATATGAGTTTTTCAAAATTCAAATCAAAGAGGTGGAAAATTTATGTATACTAGATAGGTTATAATAAATTGATTTTTTTAGAGACTCAGTGTTTCATGTATTAAATATTAAATTTATTTATAAATCCTTGGGGTGTTACAAATTTACCCTCTCTGGAGTCTTTGTGTAGCTATTTTTCAACCAACAGTTTTCTCTTAGAAGTCTCCATAGAAATGGAGGTCTTAAGATAACTAATGGTGAGCAGAAACATGGGATATGATTATATGAGCCACGTAGTGGTATATATATTTTAAATAAACTTAAAATTAAGGGAGTAAATTGTTTTGTGGGAGTGATCAACTTTTATAAGTGAAAAAGGGTAATTTTAGAAGGACCCTTTGCACTTTCAATAAAGTAATGCAACTATTCAATGGTAAAAATCAAAAAAATGGAAAAAAAACTAGGGTAGATTAGTTTAATATGAACCAAACATCAACCATACACTTGGAAACATGTTTTTAATATGTTTTGGTTCATTTCCTCTTATTAAATCAATTTTTACCTTTTTTACTTTTCCCAGGATAATTAATTTTCCGCCTTACTAATAAATTTCAATAAAAAATTGAATATTAAATTTTTTACAAAATTTGAAACATATAATTTCATATTTTATAATCATGTTATCAAATAAAATTTCATAATGTGTTAAAGTTTACTTTTAAAATAAACACACATTGTAACACCCCGACCCTAGTTACCTAGAGTCGAAGCATTATTACATAACATTGGCATGATCACGAGAAAGATCAAGTCTCGAAAGACCGATTAGTTTAGTAGCCTTGGAATAACTAGATACATCCATAAATTTTTACATTACATCATAAAAAGAAACATCTTGTCTTCATATCACCTCAAACTATCCCTGCAGGTCATTCATAAATTACTTCTTCCTAATCCTGGGAAAAATAAAACATTAAAAGGGGTGAGCTCAGATGCTCAGTAAGGATAACATTATAGCAGAAGCTTTCATAAATAAGCATAAACACTTAAGGCAATTTATAACTAAAACAAAAGCCTTTTAAACTTGAACTTCAGCATAAAATGGCAAAGGTAAAATGAAATAATGCCATTTACTTACTCACATGGATATTCTACTAGTCGAATGATCACATGCAATATCAATAACCACTTTCATAATGATGGAATGCATAATGCCAGACTATCATAACCACATAGCCAATGCCTCGTGCCAAGACTACAAATAAGATTTTGCCAAGGCCTTGTGCCAAGACACTAGTTTGTCTCATGAGACCTACCGATGCATCGAGGCGCTATAGCGGGCTCCACCCGTCACTTATTAAGTCCAATGCATTCCTTATATGAACAGGTTTAAACATAACAGAAACATTCGTATTAAAACTAGCATACGAAATGTCAATACTTTAACCACAAACCATGAATGGTATAAAAATAGCACATCCATAGTCAAACATAACTCATTCGATACAATATGGAAGATTGTATTGTATCACATTAACCTCAATCAAGAATAATGAAGGATGTTGACATAGATGAAAATAATCATCAAAATTATTTGAGAGAAATATCCCCCTTTTTCTTGAAATCATTTAAAAGTCACACTATTTGTCAAGAAGCCATTTAAAATAGATTTTTGAATCAAAGTGTCCCATACCACTTTGAAACTTTTTAAAAGGAGTTTTAATTTCTAAACGTTAATGTCCATATAAATAAATCCTTAAAACCATTTTTTAAAACATGGACATTAATAAGAAAAATTTAGATGAATAAGTCTTTAAAACATTTAAAAATGGTATTTTAGGTAGAGATTCTAACCAAAAGAGAGGCAATTGAATACAAATAATTGAGGTAATCAAAACTTTGTAATATCATGAGAATAAAGGGATTCATGATATACTACGTCAAAGTACATTATATACACCACATAAAAGTGATTTGGTGTATATCAACAAAGAAGTCTCAATGGAATGTAAATTGAGATGAAATCACTCATAAAGGCCATATCCTTAGGTTAAGGATAAATCAACGACATAATTATGTGTGACAAATATAAATACACTAAATATGATTGGATATTCAGTGTAAAACAATCAAAGGATATTCACACATATTCTTGTAAAAACAACACCAACGAATTGGATGTTTAACTCAACAAATGGTGAATGAGTTAAAATTACTCTTATCAAGTTCATATCAATGACTTGAGAATTATCAATGGAGTGATTATGTGTATCAAAAGTATATCCATAGGAAGGGGAGTGGAAATTATGACATAATCAAATGAATAGTGATTCCACACATAATCTTGGGGTTATATAATCAATGAAATATGCGTAAAGCCAAATGAGTGGAAATTGAAATCTCAAATTCCCTTATCGATTAGGTAACTTACGAAACATACACCCACGAAATAAGTATCATACCATGATGATGTAAATACCCATAAATTAAAGTATATTACACAATGAATACAATCATGGGCAGTACACATACACCACATACAATAATTAAGTGGTGAACAATGGAATTCTCACGAATTTAAGAGTGAGTTAAGAAACCCCTTACCACGTTAATCAACTGAGTCGTATGGACAAAAGTTAATAACCACCAAATGATTTACAGAATAACATGAATATAAATAGAATCATGATAATATATATCAAATGGAAGTACACAATACACCACTTTCAATAATTTAGTGGCGAACAATGGAAATCTCACGGAATTGAAAGTGAGATAAGAAAATCCCTTACCACGTTAATCAACTGAGTAGTATGGCCAAAAGTTAATAACCAACAAATTATTTACAGAATAACATTAATATAATAGAATCATGATAATATATATCAAATGGCCGTACACAATGCACCACTTTCAATAATTTAGTGGCGAACAATGGAAATCTCACGGAATTGAAAGTGAGATAAGAGAATCCCTTACCTTGAACTTTACCTTAGTTGATGGTATGTTAACCTCCTGTATAATAATTAAAACATTGTTATTAAATTATAAAATAATAATATACATCAATATGATATCATATATGATCTTTTAACATTGCTTTATTAATAATATCTTAGTATTATCGTCGTTTCGGGTGATAATCGATTCGTTCTTCTTAAATGTTTGGTTACGTAAGAAATGTTTGTAATGGATAGATTATATCTTATTCATAATCAGAATTATATTAACATTATTTTTAACCCTAAAATGAGAATAAGACTTGAATGGATATGATGGAGAATGAATCTCATCGCGTTCGTGGAGAAGGTAGTCCGTACGTACGCACGAACGCTACTTCCATTTAATTTTTATTTTAAAAGAATCGAATCCAAATGATACATAGGTATATTACTATTCCAGTATAATATAATATTTTATATATGTTACTTAAGTTCATTAAAACCATCCTTTATACGTTCCATGTGTGGTATGAACGAGTCATATCATTTTAAGGGGGCGGTAGTCCGCATTTCCTCAAATGAAATTATCGTATGTATATACAACATGAAATGAATAATGATATGAAATAAAATGGAATTACAGAAGCTTATATATAAAATACATATCATTAATATCATATTTAATTAAATTTCCATCATAATGGCCACCATGAGAGGCGGTAAGATGTATTTGAACAATCATCGTTTCGTGAGGCGTTAGTTTTCCATCCACAGAAACATTATGTTCATCATCCATTAGATGGAGTTGTGTGTATGTGTAGTTTGAATCCTTCTTATAACAACATCCTAGTATATTGTGGATACTGGTGTTGTTACAAAAGAAAGGAAATAAAAAGATTTTGGGGGTTGGAGAAGCAAAATAAATGAAAATAATTTAAGAGAAATCGTTACCTTTAATTTAGGTAACTCACTTTGGTTGGAACCAAAGGACTTCTTGAAATGCTTTCTGCCTAAGGGGAAGCTTCAAGGAGGAGGATAGGGATGTGGGGAGATTATTTGGGCAGGGTTTGGACGAGCCAAGTGGCTTGAGAGGTGTGAGGAGTGAGTAGAATTGGTCTCCTTTTATAAGGGAGAGGAGGGGCTCTTTAGGAAAGAGTGAAAGTATTACTTTATAATATAATTATATTCGGTTTATAATGGTCCAAAAATCATTGAGGTCGAAGATAAGATGACTCATTTTCTAAATAACATCAACCAATAAGAATTGGACAGGTTTTAGATAATATTTTAATCATTATAATCTTATTTATTTAAATGATTTATTAATGAGGAAAACATTGCATCATTATTGTGTCATTAATAATTAAACTTATTTGATGTCTAAAAATTATAAATAAAATATAATTATGTAGGAAATCTTTTTATCTTTCTAATGAATATTTATAATCTAAAATCCAACATGTATAACCCTATGTAAAAATTGTTCTTCTAAAAGATGTAAGCTTATGCCATTTTTATTTTTATTTTAACTTTTTTAATATAATGTGTCCATACCACAGACAAGTGGCTCTAAGAGGTCCCCAAATAGACCCAAGGATTCCCATGGTCGGGTATGTGTCCACCAATAAGGTTAGGACACGTTTTAGGGTAATTTTTTTTTATTATAATATTATTTTTTAACCCTTATTTACCGGATTTACCCTTTAACCATAGTAAATAAAATATTTACCGCAGTAATTATTCATAATGTGTAAAAATAAAAGTTACCTATTTACATAATTTGGAAATCCTGATTCCAAATATGTAATCCATTTTTCCAAATTCAAAACACATAAGTGGCAGAAATTAATTTAAAATTAATTCCCGTTGTTAAAATAAAAAGCGAGTTTTTAAGAGATAATAACTATCAAAAGATTGACATTTGTTTATGTCTGATTTAATTGTGAAATTATGTCCAATGACAAACATTAAATTAAATGGTAAAAATATATTCTAAATATACTTTAAAACCACTCAAATTCATAATTTATCAATATTAATTATTTTGATTAAAAAAGTTGTTTTTAATTAAAATTTAGTAATTTTCACTATTCATCAAAATATAAAAGTTATCCGAAAAGTACCAAAATTTCACCCTAGGATAATTTAAATATTCCGAATCCAAAAATGAAGTCCATTTTCAAATATAAAATATATATAATTTCAAAAATTAGGTATTACTATTCATAACGGCTAGTTTGATTGGTTGTGGTGTGTTAAAATCTCGAAGTTGCGTACAATGCACGTCATTGCATTATTCGAAAGGAAACATACCGAGGAAGCTTGGGGTGTTACATTCTCCCCTCCTTCAATAAATTGCGTCCTCACAATTTTTAAAATTTTGCTTGGGAATATAATGGAAAGTCCCACATCGGAAAAAGAGTCAATAAAACTATCACTTTAAAAGAAAGAAAGAGAGGTATAAGGGTCATCCAAGATAACCCATACTAGGATTCCATGTAAGAAAACATGGATATGGATGATAAACTAAGTGTCAAGTTCTGATGGAGAGGGATAGAAATCATGATCAAGAGAAAGTTAACAATGAGAAAACCACAAAATTGTGTTGGGACAAACGACCATTAGTCTCCTAGTAGGAAAGTAAACGGACAACATTTTTTTTAGTTACATTACATAAGGAAGAGGAATTAATTTATGATATTGACTAAGAACATTATGAGATATACTTATATTTTAAGTAGATTTTCATTCTTTAATAAATTTCCACCACTAACTCAATTTTTTTTAAACGATGAGTATTCAAGAAGACTTGGTCACACTGGAAGAGCTAGAATAAACTTCTATAGAATCACATGATCCATGCAGGATAAAACATATATTTACATTGTATTTGAAGATTAATCAAAACCAAAATGGTTCGTGAATGATCTAATGATCCCCCAAAAGGATATTCATTGAGATAAATATGCACTAATCTTAATTTCTAAAATTAAACCAACAATACCCCAAAGTTAAATAAATACCATTCAATAATCAATTGTCCTTAAAATCCTTCCATATAATCCAAAGTAATATTTAAACCCCAAAGCATTAAAGAATTTGATTATGTAGTCTCCCATGTTAAATTGTATCTCCAAATGACATAAACTACTCTTAAATTCACATACTCAAAAGTAATTAACCTAATAACATATTCTCTATTATAGGTTAATCATTTCCATAAATAACCCAAATCACTATAAATCCACAATAAAAACATAGATAAAAATCTACCATTAATCCTCAAATGAAACCCCATAGTATTCTATTTTCCTTGGGAATATAGTGTTCCCAACAAATCGAACATCTTCCAAAATAATATTTATCACTTAAGCACCAAATCATTTTCCTATACCAAGGGTATTCATTTGATAAGAAATAAGAACCCAAATTAACTTATTATTGATAAATAAAATCATTTAACTAAAAAAAATAGTCACACTAACCAGGGAATTCACGTAGTCCATTGGTAGGCGATAAATCCCAATTGCACTTTGGTTGTGGGTTCGATTCCCACAGCTTTGTCTAACGCGACGGGTTGACAGATGGTCTACGTGTTGTCCTTTTTCAAAAACTATATTTAATAATATTACCAAAATGAGATAAATTCCTCAAAATAACATAATTTAACCACAAATATTATATCATACCTTGCATTTTCATCCCAAATTATAATAACTTATAATTTCCTCAAACCCAATGATCATATAAGACCAAATGGTTATTTATAACTATATCCGCAACAGAAAAGATAATTCTTCCTCAGATATCATTTTCACATGATAAATTGCAGGCTTACACATACAAGAGAAAATTATTCCAAAGTAATCCCATCAATAAAGAGCACTAACACTTTTAAACATTTCACCATCCATTTATTTCCACATAGGTTCTTCATCATATGTTCCTCGGGTTCCCACATTGCCTCTTCCATCTTATGATTTCTCCATAGATATTTTACCAGACAAGTCATCCGGTTTCTCAACACTTGATCTTTGGTATGAAGAATTCTGATAGGCTCTCCACAATAAGATAGATCGAGTTCCAGTTATAATTCTTCATAGGTGAGTACATGCATTGGGTCAGGCATGTATTTTGTCACTAGAGGTATGTGGATCACAACATGAACTCTGGAGAGACTAGGCGGATTTGCCTTTTGGTAGAATGCGTTCATGTTTCACAATGGTACCTCAGGAATTTTTCAAAATCATCTACTTCCTTTACCCAAAAACTCCTCATCCATTTTGGATTATATCGATGGAAGCATCGATGCATCATAAAAAAATAGGTATTTCTTATATATAATTTTGAGACATCGTCTTTAACATGTTTTTTTAGGAAAATTCTCACTGATTCATCTTCAAATATTTCAAAATAAGGTTTTGGTAAATCAGTTTTCGTATATCCCAAAAGACATAAATATATAATTTGATACATATAGGCTGCTCGAAGGTCTCCCTCTTCTGCAGCATCTAGAAAATTATTTAGTGCATCGTAATTTTGAGATAAAGTGAATAATTTGAAAAGACCCTGATGGTACTTCCCACGCTTAGCGTGGTAAGAAAGTTGAGAGCGCAACATTATCCCATAGTCGGTACTTGATCCTTGAAATAATCGTGCAATGCTAGAGGTATTAGATGTCTCATAAAGTTGTTTTCATGTAACTTGGACATTTGAAAAAGTTTCAACATCGTCTGCGCATGACTTCTGGATAATAATTGTAAGTAGTTCTTCAGGAAGAGAGAGAAGAGTTGTTCGTGATCTTGCTCCCTCCATGTTTCAACTAACAAAAGAAAATACAATTAGGGTTTTTGAATACTTATCTAATAAGAATGTAAAAAAAATAGACATAATAGGATATTATTGTAATTTAACAATATATCCTAACTTGGGGTACCCTATGTTAAAATCTAGGTTATCCACTATCTATTTGCCGACATATATTCTTAGGGGCATTTTTTTGTATTCCCTTAATAATGGTTTATACTAATCTTGTGAATTTACCAAAGCATATCCCCCGGGAGTGTCGTAACCAAGAGTGCATCAAGGCCCGTTGTCGTGCATCAGTTCCCGTTCGAGTCTAGCTCAAAGCGGGGTTTTCGGGTTTTACCCCTAGGTACATCTGTGCCAGATCCAACTCTACCTGCTCGTATCCAGACAGGGTTGTATTGCTCGGAAAACTCACAAAATCTCTACAATACCAAAATTCTAGGAAGTTCTTCTATACTAATCCTCAAAGTTCATCTTAGGTTTACGTGCTCTAATCAGAGTTTATCTAAATCTAGCTTCCAATGTTTGTACTAAACTTCCTCTGATACCAACTGTAACGCCCCGACCCTAGTTACCTAGAGTCGGTGCATTATTACATAACATTGGAATGATCACGAGAAAGATCAAGTCTCGAAAGACCGATTAGTTTAGTAGCCTTGGAATAACTAGATACATCCATAAATTTTTACATTACATCATAAAAAAAACATCTTGTCTTCATATCCCCTCAAACTATCCCTGCAGGTCATTCATAAATTACTTCTTCATAATCCTGGGAAAAATAAAACATTAAAAGGGGTGAGCTCAGATGCTCAGTAAGGATAACATTATAGCAGAAGCTTTCATAAATAAGCATAAACACTTAAGGCAATTTATAACTAAAACAAAAGCCTTTTAAACTTGAACTTCAGCATAAAATGGCAATGGTAAAATGAAATAATTCCATTTACTTACTCACATGGATATTCTACTAGTCGAATGATCACATGCAATATCAATAACCACTTTCATAATGATGGAATGCATAATGCCAGACTATCATAACCACATAGCCAAGGCCTCGTGCCAAGACTACAAATAAGATTTTGCCAAGGCCTTGTGCCAAGACACTAGTTTGTCTCATGAGACATACCGATGCATCAAGGCGCTATAGCGGGCTCCATCCGTCACTTATTAAGTCCAATGCATTCCTCATATGAACAGGTTTAAACATAACAGAAACATTCGTATTAAAACTAGCATACAAAATTTCAATACTTTAACCACAAACCATGAATGGTATAAAAATAGCACATCCATAGTCAAACATAACTCATTCGATACAATATGGAAGATTGTATTGTATCACATTAACCTCAATCAAGAATAATGAAGGATGTTGACATAGATGAAAATAATCATCAAAATTATTTGAGAGAAATATCCCCCTTTTTCTTGAAATCATTTAAAAGTCACACTATTTGTCAAGAAGCCATTTAAAATAGATTTTTGAATCAAAGTGTCCCATACCACTTTGAAACTTTTTAAAAGAAGTTTTAATTTCTAAACGTTAATGTTCATATAAATAAATCCTTAAAACAATTTTTTAAAACATGGACATTAATAAGAAAGATTTAGATGAATAAGTCTTTAAAACATTTAAAAATGGTATTTTAGGTAGAGATTCTAACCAAAAGAGAGGCAATTGAATACAAATAATTGAGGTAATAAAAACTTTGTAATATCACGAGAATAAAGGGATTCATGATATACTACGTCAAAGTACATTATATACACCACATAAAAGTGATTTGGTGTATATCAACAAAGAAGTCTCAATGGAATGTAAATTGAGATGAAATCACTCATAAAGGCCATATCCTTAGGTTAAGGATAAATAAACGACATAATTATGTGTGACAAATATAAATACACTAAATATGATTGGATATTCAGTGTAAAACAATCAAAGGATATTCACACATATTCTTGTAAAAACAACACCAACGAATTGGATGTTTAACTCAACAAATGGTGAATGGGTTAAAATTACTCTTATCAAGTTCATATCAATGACTTGAGAATTATCAATGGAGTGATTATGTGTATCAAAAGTATATCCACAGGAAGGGGAGTGGAAATTATGACATAATCAAATGAATAGTGATTCCACACATAATCTTGGGGTAATATAATCAATGAAATATGCGTAAAGCCAAATGAGTGGAAATTGAAATCTCAAATTCCCTTATCGATTAGGTAACTTACGAAACATACACCCACAAAATAAGTATCATACCATGATGATGTAAATAACCATAAATTAAAGTATATTACACAATGAATACAATCATGGGCAGTACACATACACCACATACAATAATTAAGTGGTGAACAATGGAATTCTCACGAATTTAAGAGTGAGTTAAGAAACCCCTTACCACGTTAATCAACTGAGTCATATGGACAAAAGTTAATAACCACCAAATGATTTACAGAATAACATGAATATAAATAGAATCATGGTAATATATATCAAATGGCAGTACACAATACACCACTTTCAATAATTTAGTGGCGAACAATGGAAATCTCACAGAATTGAAAGTGAGATAAGAAAATCCCTTACCACGTTAATCAACTGAGTCGTATGGCCAAAAGTTAATAACCACCAAATGATTTACAGAATAACATGAATATAATAGAATCATGATAATATATATCAAATGGCCGTACACAATGCACCACTTTCAATAATTTAGTGGCGAACAATGGAAATCTCACGGAATTGAAAGTGAGATAAGAGAATCCCTTACCTTGAAATTTCCCTTAGTTGATGGTATGTTAACCTCCTGTATAATAATTAAAACATTGTTATTAAATTATACAATAATCATATACATCAATATGATATCATATATGATCTTTTAACATTGCTTTATTAATAATATCTTAGTATTATCGTCGTTTAGGGTGATAATCGATTCGTTCTTCTTAAATGTTTGGTTACGTAAGACATGTTTGTAATGGATAGATTATATCTTATTCATAATCAGAATTATATTAACATTATTTTTAACCCTAAAATGAGAATAATACTTGAATGGATACGATGGAGAATGAATCTCATCACGTTCGTGGAGACGGTAGTCCGTACGTACGCACGAACGCTACTTCCATTTAATTTTTATTTTAAAAGAATCGAATCCAAATGATACATAGGTATATTACTATTACATTATAATATAATATTTTATATATGCTACTTAAGTTCATTAACACCATCCTTTATACGTTCCATGTGTGGTATGAACGAGTCATATCATTTTAAGGGGGCGGTAGTCCGCACTTCCTCAAATGAAATTATCGTATGTATATACAACATGAAATGAATAATGATATGAAATAAAATGGAATTACAGAAGCTTATATATAAAATATATATCATTAATATCATATTTAATTACATTTCCATCATAATGGCCACCATGAGAGGTGGTAAGATGTATTTGAACAATCATCGTTTCGTGAGGCGTTAGTTTGCCATCCACAGAAACATTATGTTCATCATCCATTAGATGGAGTTGTGTGTATGTGTAGTTTGAATCCTTATTATAACAACATCCTAGTATATTGTGGATACTGGTGTTGTTACAAAATAAAGGAAATAAAAAGAGTTTGGGGGTTGGAGAAGCAAAATAAATGAAAATAATTTAAGAGAAATCGTTACCTTTAATTTAGGTAACTCACTTTGGTTGGAACCAAAGGACTTCTTGAAATGCTTTCTGCCTAAGGGGGAGCTTCAAGGAGGAGTAGAGGGATGTGGGGAGATTATTTGGGCAGGGTTTGGACGATCCAAGTGGCTTGAGAGGTGTGAGGAATGAGTAGAAGTGGTCTCCTTTTATAAGGGAGAGGAGGGGCTCTTTAGGAAAGAGTGAAAGTATTACTTTATAATATAATTATATTCGGTTTATAATGGTCCAAAAATCATTGAGGTCGAAGATAAGATGACTCATTTTCTAAATAACATCAACCAATAAGAATTGGACAGGTTTTAGATAATATTTTAATCATTATAATCTTATTTATTTAAATGATTTATTAATGAGGTAAACATTGCATCATTATTGTGTCATTAATAATTTAACTTATTTGATGTCTAAAAATTATAAATAAAATATCATTATGTAGGAAATCTTTTTATCTTTCTAATTAATATTTATAATCGAAAATCCAACATGTATAACCCTATGTAAAAATTGTTCTTCTAAAAGATGTAAGCTTATGCCATTTTTATTTTTATTTTAACTTTTTTAATATAATGTGTCCCTACCACATACAAGTGGCTCTAAGGGGTACCCAAATAGACCCAAGGATGCCCATGGTCGGGTATGTGTCCACCAATAAGGTTAGGACACGTTTTAGGGTAATTTTGTATTATTATAATATTATTTTTTAACCCTTATTTACCGGATTTACCCTTTAACCATGGTAAATAAAATATTTACCGCAGTAATTATTCATAATGTGTAAAAATAAAATTTACCTATTTACATAATTTGGAAATCTTGATTCCAAATATGTAATCCATTTTTCCAAATTCAAAACACAGAAGTGGCAGAAATTAATTTAAAATTAATTCCCGTTGTTAAAATAAAAAGCGTGTTTTTAAGAGATAATAACTATCAAAAGATTGACACTTGTTTATGTCTGATTTAATTGTGAAATTATGTCCAATGACAAACATTAAATTAAATGGTAAAAATATATTCTAAATATACTTTAAAACCACTCAAATTAATAATTTATCAATATTAATTATTTTGATTAAAAAAGTTGTTTTTAATTAAAATTTAGTAATTTTCACTATTCATCAAAATATAAAAGTTATCCAAAAAGTACCAAAATTTCACCCTAGGCTAATTTCAATATTCTGAATCCAAAAATGAAGTCCATTTTCAAATATAAAATATATATAATTTCAAAAAGTAGGTATTACTATTCATAATGGCTAGTTTGATTGGTTGTGGTGTGTTAAAATCTCGAAGTTGCGTACAATGCACGTCATTGCATTATTCGAAAGGAAACATACCGAGGAAGCTTGGGGTGTTACACACATAACACAAAAAAATTTGTTTTTAAAAAAAGCATATTTTCAAGCTTAAAACTTATTTGCAAGCCCTAATTATCAACATTTTGAATATTCAAAAAATAATTTTTTTTATTATAAAAAAGTTTTGTATCTTTAAAAATAATCCAAAATATAATTTTACTAATAAAATACTTAATTAAAATAAAATATAAAAAAAACAATTTTTACTAGAATTAAAATATTAATTTAGTTTTATAATTTTAATCATAGGTTTTATAAATTAAAAAAATAGCTTTAAAATTCATAAATTTAATCCTAAAATACATATTTAATAAATTAAAAATAATTATTAGTCTTTCTTATATACAAATAAATTAATAAAATTTATCATTTCAACCAAATCTCTATTTTTAATGATTCATCTGAAAAAAACTAATTTTAGAATAAATATGTAAAAATTATCTTAAGAAAATTTTGATATATGGAAGTAAAAATATTGAGTTAATTATATCAAACTCATGTTATAAATTTTATAGAAATTAATTTTGATAAAAAAAATATTAGTTGAAAACAAAATTATTTTAAAGAAATTAATATTATATTTATATATCCTTTTTCTCATAGTTTTAATAGGGTGGTTACTTCCATTGTACCCATATATTTAATGGCCATAATATATCATTAATATTTAATAATTTTATTTTATTAAAGTATCATGGTTTTCATTTCAGTTTTAATTTCATATATGATAGTACACTCAACATGATATTTGATTAAGAAAAATTATTTAATAAAATCAAGGGTCGTTAGATTCTTACCCCCTTAAAAACATTTTCCCCTTTAAATTTTATTACTCAGTGAAAAAAATTGAGAATAATTTTGGATTATTTCATCCTCTGGTTCACAAGTAACTTCCCCAAGATTATAATTACTCCTTTCCCAGTTTATTGGACTTATTCGACAATATTTTTATCTCTTCGATCTAGTTATCCCCATTGGTTATTCCTCACATGAGAGATCATTTTAAAATTACATTGATTCTATATTTTGTACATGTTATGGTTCTGGTATGTACTTACACAAAAGAAACAAATTGAACATACCATGCACTTGGGAGAGGTCTGTAGGGAGTGACAATCAATAAGATACCACCCAATATGGTGAACGATGTCGAAGGGACCAATGTACCTAGGTATAAAATTCCCCTTCTTCCCAAATCTCATAACCCGCATCCATGGAGATATCTAATGGAACACATTGTCACTAAATTCAATCTATAGATCCTGTAAATGATTATATTTATTGATTTTATGTCAAATTTTTGATACTTTCATATGTTGTTGAATGTTTTAAACCTTCCCCATAATTTATTGGAAATGGTTAATAATTATCAGCTCCCTCTTCAAAATTTATCCCAACATGTTAGATTTCTATATCTCTTCCTATATATAGACTCATATGGTGAAAATATGAAATATATAATTGAAATTATTTTTATATATGAACTCTACTAGGGGGTGTTGATCCAAAAATATTTGAAATTATATCAACCAAGATATAAAGATATCATATAGAGTTTGAGTAATAAATCATATTGACTATATATCCGAGGATGATAAGTAGTGTTTACTCACAACTCTATATCCAATACTTTCTAAATACTTCACCACAACCTTTACGAAAACCTCATAACTCAATTAGATACGATATAGAGTTGTAGTAAATATATCCTTAACACTTATCTTAGGTATATATTGGTGAGTTGGTTAGAAGAGAAATACTATTTGATGGAAATAAAATTCCATTTACATAGTCAGGTGGTGGACTCCTACCCAAATAACATAATGACTCTTAGATGTTTCTAGGAGTCCTATAATTAAATATGTGATATTATTTTCTTATTTCCAAACTAGAATGAGTAATGGTTTCAGCATATCCTTAGACTTTTGTCGTTCAACCTTAACTTTATTGCATACCAAGCATAAATATATATACTTTATGATATCCCTTTTAATTTTATACCACTAAAAGTTTTTTATTTAGATATATATATATATATATATATAACTTCTTCGTTCTTCATTGATGAATAGAGAAAGATGATATATAAACATCATCCAAAATTTCTCTCTTCAATTCTAGTTTTTATGGAAGGAAAAAATTATTTCCAAACCTTATAACTTCATATTTATCAAAGTTGAACTTTGGAATAATAAATATCTTTTTTATAGATTTAAAACATCCTTATAGGATTCTTTTATATTCATATGAATCAATGGTTAATCATCCATTTAGAAAAGATAAGATTTCTCTCCTCCCATTATGAATTCAAGATTCATCCTCTACACATCCATGAGTATTGGGTATATCTCAATCCTCATCATGGATAGAGTAGAATGATATTTCTTACTCAGAGTATCATTAACCTTGTTTTCCTCCCCTGGTTGGTAAGATATTGAGAATTTAGAATCTTTTATTAATTCATACCATCTCCTTTGGAACATATTCAACTCCTTATATGTGAATATATATTTTAATATTTATTGATCAGAATTTATCACACTTTTATCCATACATATAATGTCACAATATATTTTATTCAAACATAACCACTTCTAAATCCAAATCATGCATGTGGTAATTTTAGTCTTGAGTATTTAATTGATGAAAGGAACAAACAATTACTTTATGATTCTATATAGGGATACTTACAAATCTATTTTTCAAAGAATCAATTTATATTGAAAACCCTTCTTCCCTAAAGGGGAAATGTAAGAACATGTGAAATGAAAAAACTTTTCTTGAGTTCCTTGAAAATTTCTTCCCATTACTATGCCAAAACTAACTTCCCTCTCATCCATTTTAACACGGTTAATGGATTTTATAGCCCCGATAAATTTATCAAAAATCATCGATAATATGCCATTAACATAGGAAAACTATGGATCTCTATTACACTGGTTGTCCTAGGCCATTTCTTGATAAATACCACCTATCATGGATTAACCAATATTCCTTTTCTTGTTATTACATAACCCAAAAATTATAATTTATGCAGCCAAAATTACCACTTACTAAAATTGGCCTGCAAATAATTTTTTTGGATTTTCAAAAGCCGGTTGATGGGATCCGGTACCCAAACAAACAAGCACAAAACAAAAAAGGTTCAGACAACACACCAATTCAGAATTACATACCATCAAAACCATACTCATCTCCGCATCCCCTACCAGATTCATCATCACCAGTGGCCGTAGCCGTTTCCCATCCTTATGGCCTCCAGTAGTTAACACTATGCACCCGATTCCTGAGCTCCTCCAGAACTGTATGATCTGGAGATGTCCTCTCGACCCTGGTAACCTTTTCAAAGCCCACAACAGCCTCACTATTCCTCTTGGAGGTGGATCGAGTCCGCATCGGCCACAAAAGGCATGTGTAATCTCTTTTTGGCCATCGTATAGGGGTGGCAGACAAAGGTCCTTCAACAGTAGCATGTATCTGCTTCCCTCATTGAACCACATCACTGAAAAAACAACTGACATGGCCGCTCAAATTCTCTTTCCCTCCCTCGGGAAAAACCATTCCTTTTCCAGTATGATCCCCCAAACCCAAACTAGGGCTCCCTACATAGCTTTCCATCCATTGGTCTGGAGTTTTGTTCCCCATCATAGATAGGATAACACCTTCTCCCAGCACATTTTCAACATTCACCGTGGGAACCTCCTTCACACCGCCATCATCCTGAAGGGTCAGTCCCCCGTCAACTTCCACCAACATGGAGTGCCTTTTCTAAAGGAAGATCATGTTATAAAGTCTACCATTTATTTTTTAAGGTAGTCCATAAAAACTTTATTAATAAAATCCATTAAAACAACTAGATTAATCATAAGTCCAAATGGAATCACTATAAATTAATAGTGTCTATACCTTGTGCAAAAATTTATTTTAGAAATGTCTTCCATTTTGAACATTAACTAATGATATCCAGATCAAAGTTCAATCTTTGAGAAGTATTTCACTCCTTAGATATGATTGAATAGATCATTGATACTGTGAATATGATATTTTTTTGATCATGGGCTTATTGAGATAATGAAAATCAATGAAAAGATGCATAAATCAATACTTATATTTGGAGAAAGAGGACTAGTACACCATAAAATGAAGTAATCGAGCGTAAAAATCATTTATCTAGATTCTATTGAAGTTTATTCTTCAATTTCACTTATTTAATGGGTGATATTTTATATAAAATCATTAAGATGAGAATGAAACATGTATGAGTTCAATTGAAAACTCAACCTCACGCTCTGAGGGAAGACCAGATAGTTCATCTAGAAATACATCAATATACTCTGGTACAATAGGCATTTCATCAATGATAAATTCATCCAAAATCATTAAACCTTGAAATATATCATTATTGCGTAACATGAACCATTTTATTGAATTTGATTCCATGGGGAGTCCATGATTATTCCAATTTTTATAATTGATAATAGGATGATTTAGAGTATAAAACTAGATCTATTTTCCATGAAAATTGATATGTGATTTATGTAGGTAAATCCAATCCATAGCCAATATCATGTAAAATTCATCCAAAGGAAGAATAATTATATCTATTGAAAGTATCCTCCCAAAAATATCAATCAGATAATATTTATATATCTTAGATATAATCATTATGTCACTTAAAATTTTCAAAGATAGTACAATATCCATTACTTAAGGGGGTGATTCCACATTACTATAAACATTTTTTGATATAAAAGAATTTGATGAACTATAATCAAATTAGGTATAATATAGTTAAAAAATAGATTAAGTGTACCTCACATCACTTCATTATAATGATCTACCTTAGCAGTAGTGATCATGAATAACTTTATTTATTTCCTTATGTTGGGATGTTTCTTGAAAATATTTTCTTCATTGGACTAGGGGTGAAAGAAATAATTCAGATAATGTTTAAAATTCTTGAACATGAAGTATTATAGTATGAGTGGATCATTAGTTTGGAAATTATTTTACACAATTGTGTTAATCATCCTCTTAGACTTACATTGATAGTTGTGGGATTGGTGTCACACTTTACCACATTTAAAACACTTCCTTCATCCTTTGAGGCAATTACTCTGGTGCTTCTTATGACCCTTTTATCATGTATGGGGTTGAAATTTATTCCACCCATGTAACATACCATTATATTCCTCTTAATATTCTTCTGTTTTTTACTTGTCCCATAAATAATGATAGTCCCCAATTTCTATCTCCAAATTTAGCTCACATTTATTAATGTCTTCATAGAACCCAAAGTCACTTTTGGTTAATAACCTTCAAATAAATTGTTTTAAACCACCAATGAAGAAGTTGATATTGATTTAAAATTGGGAGATATGACTAGAGATACACATCATGATCCTTGTGAAGTATTATTTATAACTTCTAACCTACTCATCTTCATTTTTAGCTCCATAAATTCTCACTCCAAACCCATGAAAATATTTGGAGGAAATTAATTGACTAAGAGTACTTTCTTGAACTCCTCCCATTCTATAGTGTCTATTTACTCTTTCTATATTGTGTTCTAAATGATAGTCCACCATTGGTTAGCCTTTCATTCCAAATTATGGATAACAAAGACTGATTTTTTATGCTTCGAGTAATGGAGAATAGAAAATATATTTTCCATCACATGGATTTATTGTTAATTTTTTTGGATTAGATGATATATTAAAGGGAGTGAAAAATGTCACATTAAAGAATCTATAAAAATTTGATCCTTAGTGACTCTAAGATATCAAAATGTTTTCTGTTATTATTCATAGATTGTGATAGTTGGGTGGGAATTTCTAAGAGATTTTGTTCATGGGATCCCATCCCATATGGTAGCTCATTGGGACAATCATTTCATTTCCCATCACACACATTATTATCTGAGATTCTTATTCCTCCAAACATTTCTTAAAAAAAGAAAAATCAAGAAAAAAATAATTAATCTAAAAAGAAAACTATTATCAGTGAAGGAATGAATGATAAATAACATGTGTGCCTTAACTTAGAAATCTTAAGGCTCAAATATATGTTATTCATAAAAATGTGCTCAAATCCTTGTTGTTGGTTCGTAAAGAGGATGTGGATAACCAAGGAATATCCCCCTGGTGCGTTTGGATAGGTGTTCAGTCAAATTACCACTCATCATTCTACAGGTTTAAGATTGATTCAACGCTAAATTAGCATTTTTCAGGGTTATTACCCCTAAATAAATCTATTCCACAACTAAATCCACCTTCCAATATCCAAATTGGAATTTAATTACTAGGAAAACAAAATACTCACTACTTTACAAAAAATTTCAAGATATCATATAATACATATAATCATATCTCTGTTTCCACTATGGTTTGGTTACCCTAATTCTCAAAAATAGATTCTCTATTATCTAAAAATTAATAAACCTTTACTCTGATATCAAATATAGTGACCCAATATAATAATGCCTTTATTTTACATAATTTACATGATATAAACATTAAATTTCATAAATAATATAAAAAATATTATAGGGATCTATGAATTTAGTGTCTTTAGAGACTAACTGCATTATGATCTTATTTTATAATGATTGTTATATTTGTTATTAAGCGAACCATACAAGAACATTATCTATATGTATCATTAGAATAACTCATCCACATTACTTAGGGATGCAAATATATAAAATGGGTGAGGTCAAATGCTCGGTTAGGAATGAATAAATATTTAATCAAGGATGTGTTCATAAATATAAAAAACATAATCATAAGATAAATATCATATCATCCTGTGTGATAATAAATAACATTAGTGTGCCTAAATGGAAATCAAATAAAAAATTAAATCTATAAATGATCAAAAAGGAAACATAATAGTCATATCATAGCTTAAAAGCATTTAATATACACCCTAAATCATTATAGAATAAGATCATAATGCATAACATATTTCAACCATGGTAGAAAAATTATCATATAGAAACATTATTTTCCTGAATCACACACTTTCAACCATTATTTCAGGAAAAATTAATTATGAATATGTATAAATAACCTTAATAGGTCACACACTACACCCATGCTTGGAAACAACTAAATTATACAAGTGTATAGATATTTTATGAGATTTAAACTTTTAAAAAATTCATTGGAAGGAGAGATATGAACCCACCCATAAATATCCAAACTTATGAGTGAAACATGAATATCATTCACTTATCACATCATAAAGAACCCATGAAATAAAATTGGTTTTATAAAATGTTTATAGGAAATTAATTAACTTTTCATAAAGATCCCATGGAAATAAAATTGGATTTCATAATATTTACAAATTGTATAACAACATGAATTAAATAAATTAAACTAAAAAAGAAAAATAATAATCACATAATATAAGAAAAATTAATGGTAAAAATTGAAATATAACTTCATTAGATAATTATACCTTTGAAATAGATATTAAAATTAAAATAAAATCATAAGATTTTTTTTGTAATAATTGGTGTAAAAGTCTTAGTCACAAGTCTCCTTAAAAAACTATCCTTTTTTTCTTAAAGAAGTGAAAAGAAAACACTTCATAGAAGTAGATTTGAATTAAGAACTCCATTTCACTAGAGTTATTAGAGAGAACATCATTTAAAAAATAATATCATTGAATTTAGTGAACACATGGGAAATAAATTCAAGAATAAGTCATATAACTCAAAGAGATAAGTTTGTGTCCCAAAATCACATACCTTTACTATTAGTTTCCATGGAAGAGCTTTAACCACTTGTATAATGAAAATAACTGTATTAATCACCTATTTTAAAATATTATTCATCCCCATAAACTTTTATAAAATTAATTTTATAATTATTATGAACAAGTAAATTTGTTAGTTTTTATCCATTTTCCATTTTTAGGGAAGTTTATCATGATCAATTTGAGTTAGTTTCATAATCATGGTGTTGTTATTCATTCTTATGAAAAATTTCATCATTTAAAGATAAAAAAAGTTAATTATATTAATTTTTTATAATTTTTTATAATGTTATAATTACACTTTATTATATTTTTGGTTACGATCATTAAATATTAAATCATTGAAGAGCATGTTTCATGTATTTTTAATGAATAACAATTGATATCTAAATTAATTATTTTAATACTAACTTTACCATTATAGAACAAATATTAAATATTTATTTGATTATTTATATTATATATTATCAATAGTTATGTTATAATAGTAATCCATTGATTATAATATTACCATTAAATAACCAAAATCAATTCATCATTTTATTATTTATATCATATAGTATCAATATTTATGTTCTCATAGTAATCCATGATATTTTTTATTGCCTGAATGGCCCGAAGGCCTTCATTTTTATTTTATTATGGATAATTCCACTTTTAAGGGTTGAAGGGGAACCCGTACATGACACATAGGCCCAAGGCACAAGTACCAAAATGACTTGTAAATACATGACCCGAAGGCCCAGAGGCATACCATGCCCAATACACAACCCATAGCCCCAACCCACTTGAACTTCCCCTACCCAAATTCTGCATCATTGATCGTATAGATCCACACCTTTCATTGATGATCGGCTAGCATTGCCCCGTAAAAAGATGCATAGTGCCTGGTCCCGATGGCGGTTTCCATACCCTCACATTCTTCTAATCTGGTTAGCTCTGCATCTGGTGGTTGCTATTCTTGTTGTTCTGATCCTCTTCTTGGGCCTTCTTTGTGTGAATTGGTCTATTCTATGGTCTTAATGGCTCGAATTCCCTGTGGACCAAAGGCCTTTGGTGGCCCGAAGGCCCTTGAGACCCACAGGCCCAAACTGGTGGCCTGAAGGCCCAAATCGGGTGAATAGTTCCGGCTGCTACAGTAACAAATAGTAACTGCTACAGTAACTACTACAGTATTTGTACAGTACTGATACAGTACCCAGAAATTTTCCTCCACTCATTTTTGACCCTAGGTCTCTTGGATGTTATGCAGGATCCCTTACCACTCGGGTACGGGCTCATTGACATATTTTTTATTGCATTGTTCATGTATGTGGTTAAATCGACCCAACAAGAACATACCATAATTTAATAAATAGGAATGATAATTGGGGTAATTTGGTTTTAATATAATTTTTATAGAACTGTAATAATATTCTTTAGATTTTATTTAGGTTTTTAATTATACTTTAAAATATTTTTATAAATAATGAGAATACTAGATGAAAAAGAAAAATCATTACTTCATGGAGGTGGGAGCCCACACATACACACTGTTAACATTATCATTTTTCATAAAATTAGAGGGGATACAGGTAGATATGAAATTTCATTACAAAAAATACAATTAAATTATATATATCATATGTTTTTATCCTTTCCAGCATTTAAACTATCCTCTATAGAGAGTGATAAAAACCAGATGATGTCACTTCTTGGAGGTGTTAGTCTTTACAACACATGAGCAATGTTATTTTGTTTTTATAAGTGGATGGGAAAAAAATAAATAATAGTTATTACATTAATATAATATCATATTGGTATATTAATTATATTGATGTCACTATAAATTAGTGGTTATAAAATTTTGGAAGAGGATGATTAAGAAGAAAGGATGAAGAAGGAGGTAACAATTACCCTAGGAGTTTGAGTTTTCTATTAGAAATATCCTTGGAAATAAAGGCCTTAATATAAATAATGGTAACTAGGGACTTACGGATTTGTGAGATAGTTAAGTAGGGACAAAATGGTATAGTTTTAATAAGAAATTCTAAAGGTTATGTGTAACTTGAATTGGTGGGAGTGATCCCTTTTTATAAGTGAAGAGAAAGGATATTTTGGAAGAAACCTTTACATTTTCATTAATGTATTGCTAATTTTCGGTGGAAAAAGTATCAAAAGGTATGAAAGAGGAGGTGAGGGGAGGATTGGTTGAGTGACACCTCAAATATCAATTTATAAACATGTTTATATATTTTATGGGTTATTTTCTTTAAGTAAATCAATATCAATATTTTTTACTTTTAGTTGTGTAATTAATTTTCAATCTTAGGAATTACTTTTAATGAAAAAAATTAATTTTGAAAATTTTACCTAATTCAAACCTAATAATTTAAAATTTTAAAATAATTTTTTGAAAAATATTATAATGGTGTGAAACCTTAATTTTAAATTAAATGTAAATAACATGTAAAAATGGGTTTATAAAAAGTGTGTTTTCATGCATAAAACTTATTTGTAATCCATATTTATCAACATTAAAACTTTTAATGATATAAATCTTTTTATCATAAAATTAAAAATGGTATAAATTTTTCAAAATAATCGAAAACCTAATTTTACTATTAAAATACTTAATTAAAACAAAATATCATAAACAATTTTAATTAGAATTAACATATTAATTTTGTTTTATATGGTTAACCATAGGTTTTATAAATGTTTAAAAATATATTTAAAATTATTAAATTTATTTATTAAATAAATATTTTATCAATTTTAAAAAATTATAGGACATCATTATATATCGATAATTTATTAAAATCCATCAATTTGAAAAAAAAAACATTTTCCCTATTCAATTAAAAACTAATTATTTTATAAAAAATCTGAAAAAATAATATTTGGATAATTTTTATATGTTTAATTTAATAATTAAGTTAGTTATATCAAAATAATCTTCTAAATATGATAAAAATTATTTTTAATATGAAAAATTCATAAATAGAGAACAAAATAATTTTAAATAAAATAAAATAATATTAATATATATTTTTTACATAGTTTTCAAAGAGAGGTTAATTTTATTAATAACCAATAATTTAACAACCACAATATTTCATTCATAATTAATAACTTTATTTTATTAATTTTTGATGGTTTTCATTTTAATTTGGTGTTGAATGTAAGACAATCCACTCAACAGGATATTGATTTAAGGAAAATTATTTACAAAAATCATGGTCGATTACATTAAAAGATTCCCTACATACTCCAAATATGTTTTATATTCATTTACTTTTTGATATACCTAAATATTTAAGAGACAACTTCAATAGAAAATTTCTTTAAGTAATCCTTAACTTTAGAGTAGAGGTCTTCAAATGACTCATACTCTTCACTATCTAATTCTTCAAGAGAATGATTCAAAATAGACTTGACTAATGAAGTAATTCTCTTATTTCCTTTAATTATTATTGTTCCCTCTTTATCCTTTATTCTCTTACTTAACTTATTTTCCTCCTTCTTTTCGTTATTTAAGGCTTTGGTTAAAACCTCCATGTTGGTATTGATAGAGATGGGAACTGTACTTTCCATTTATGGTAATTCTAAACCCTCTTTAGATCTTTACCTCATATATATATATATATTGGAAAATAAATTTGTAAAGATAAATAGATCCAATCATAGGAAATTTAGATTATATGAGGCACAAATTTTGATATCCTAGAAGGATTGTGAAGTAAATATGATAGGTAGGGGATCACTGCGACCCTATTTGAATGAATTCTTTTCTTTTTTGATTTCCCCTATTGATATTTAAAACAATGCATAAATTAAGATTTATGGATCAAATAATGAATTTCAAACACCAAATTACAACATGAAAATTAGTAAAGAAATCAAGCGAATCACCACATGGTATTTTGACATGGCTCAATCCCAATATATGTATCTACTACTTGTTGGGTTTAAGTCTACTAAGTGGAATATATTTTATAAATAGTGTAGAAAAGTGATTATAATTAGTGATAATGTACCATCCTTAACTCAACCCTTTTAGTGATGTTTTTACTCTAGAAGAAAATATATGGAAATCCTGACATCTATATACCTAGGAAAATCACTATCACTTGGTAGGTTATTTATACCACCTCCCTCTAGTTTATAATCTATCAACTGGTTTGTTTTTATAATCTCCCAACAGTTTAAAATGGTTCCTTAAAAAAGTCTTAATTAAAAAGATCTTCTTTATGCTATGTGATATCACTGCATCATTAGATAATACTTTCTTATCAACAAGCCTTTAACTAAAAATCTATATTTTTATACTGAATCATGAACACTAACCTTTTTTTCTCAAGTATCCTAATATTTGGATGTTATTTAGGATATAGATCATTGGTCTTACTTACTCAATTTATTTTATTCTTCTTTAAGATCCCCAACACATAAAATATACATCTATGCCGTATAAATGTAAGATTTTTTCCACTCTCTTACTCTTATATTTATTATTCTCTTATAACTTTTATAATAAGAGGGTATTCAGTTACAATATCTATTTCTCCTCTTCATCTTAATTTTATTCTTCTTCTTTCTAAATTCACATGATATGCTTTCACAGAATGTATTAAACTTATCCATCTCACTCTATTTCTTCAATAATGAGGATATTTAGTATAATATAGTATCACTTATCTCCTCTATTTTCTCACACAATTATATTATCTTCTTTTTCTCATATATATTCACATAATCACATGAATATTATTTCTATATATTTAATATATAAATCTAATAATATTTATTAGCATGATATTATAATCATTTTCTTTTTTATTATCATTCAATCAGAGTAAAGTATATCATCATTTAATATTATAAGAGACTCAAAGTTTCTATTATTAAAAAATATCCACAAAATTGAAAAGAATTTAATATATATTCAAATTCATGTTCACACACTGAAATATCATTGTTTCATGATGCTTTTCTTTATAGTGTAAGATAAAATTTATTCTTCTCTAGATCATTCTCAGTTATAGAAAGAAACTCATCTTCAACATAAAAACCCTCATCCCAACACAACCTTATTATGTAATTCTTAAATACATTATTATTGTATAGAATCATGGATATTCAAAGAATAATGATGCTTTATTTTTAAGATCATTAATCCTTTATCAGAAATTATTTCTTCTTTTGAATTCTTCTTCTATAAATCCATTCTTTCTAAAAAATATTACCCTTACACATCTTCTCAAATAGCTGAGTAACTCATATGTATTTCCTTGAAGACCCTTATATATCCTTTTATGTATTTAAAACACACTAATATATTATCTATGATCTCTAGGTGACTCTTATATATACATTCAAATACTAGATCAACCATTACACTTCCTTTAAATTATTTAGGTGAATCTTACTCCTGATTTGGTTAACCCTTATGTATGTATTGGAGATTTTAATCGACACTTATGTCTCACAGTGAAACATAGGTACTTATTTAAATCTTCCTCCCTCAGATTACCCTTAAATATACTAATAAATATTATGATAACAGTTATGTATTAAGAAAATTACTTTTAATTAATCATGAACTAGTACCTCACCAATTTTTAGTCTAAAAATTCTTGAGAACTCTTATGTATAGCCTTTGATATAGATACCTATCCATCAACTCTTACATATTATTTAGAATATAAAAGTGACTCTTATGAATACCATATAAAATATAGATAACTCTTGTATACATATGAATTTTTTAACTTCTTCAAATATGAAAGTTAATAATTTGTAAAACATTTTCAAAAACTCTCCAAATGAATTTAAATATTCTCTAGGATTCTACAACCACTCTATAAGATCTCAAAACTTCACGAATTACTGTGAATTTTTTAAGATATCTCAAAAAATATTCAACACAATTCCCAAATAATCTTATAGTATATGTGCACTCTTTTGAGCATCTCAATAAATATATTATTCCTCAGCAGTTATTAGCTTCACTCTCAGTCTTCTCTTAACCATCACCCAAGTGTATTATCAATTTAATATGAAAAACTTTATGATTGATAAAACATGGATGGTTACTTACTATTCTTTTAAAATTTATTTTTCACTATCAAATCCAATTCTCAACATCATTAAGAAACTAGTAGAACATGACTCTCTATCTAACCAATGGAACTTTTTATTGATTCATTATAACAGAAAATATACAATAATCAGATATATATTTATGATTGTATTTATATAATAACTCTAAGTAGTATAATATTTATAACTTTATTTTATAACCTATATAATGGTAATAGCTTAGTTTTTTCTCTACTTCACTAAAATATCAATAGATTTTCATCCACATATCCATTGGAAGGAAACATTAATGCAAATGATCTATGAAAACTCTAAGATGTGTCTCAAACATTCAATATATTCATTAATTAGTCTCTTAATAATCAACTAACACATATTTACTTAACTTCTCATAAAAATATCAATATTAAATATAAAAAATTCATCTCTCCTTTTCAAAACCTATTTGGGAACATTAAAAATAGTAAAGAAAGGATGGTTGAATGAGGCATCAAGGTGAGTAGTTTAGAGGAAATAATATCAGATTTATAATGATTAAAATGAATATAATCATGATTTTGATAATGAGTTAGGTTTTTAAATGGACAATAAATTAAAGAATTAAGCTAATATTAATGAACAAAAAATTATTGGAGTCAAAAGAGATCTAGTGAAAACTAGAAGGATAAAATCTCAAAAATAAAAAATTGATTTTATCTCTAGTAAAGCATTATATTTTTGGTTATTATATTAAAAATGAATTCTTAATAAAGACGATGATTAAATAACTTGATAATGTTGAGAAAAATTACTCATTATACTTTTTTTGAGGTAAAAAATAAGAATTCCATCAGAACTAAATGGTTATTCTATAATAAATATAATGAAGACGGATGGGTGATTTAAAATAAAGAATTTTTTTAAGAAAGGGATAATACAAGATTTATAACCATGAAATTGATAAAATAGTTTATTCCATAAAAATATTGGTGATGATTCAGTTATTTTTATATATCATAGTCCAAATAAAATTCACTGTATCTAAAATGTATATAATGTGAATTGTTTCTAATTTTTTTTTTAAAAATAAGTATACATTAAAAAACTAAATATATTTTTCATCCATGAAGAATATTAGAACATTTTTAGATTGAAGAATGTAATTTACATTTTAAATAAATAATTGAGAGCATGATATTCTAAACTTGATCAATTTTTAAAAAATATGAGATTCCAAAGTGGAGGAATTGATAATTATATTTATTTCAAGAAAGAGTATTATAAAAGAATGATGGTGTTATTTTATATAGATAAAAAATATTTTAAAGATAAAATGAATTTAAATGCATGGAATTAATTTAATTTATTAATATTGAGATTGAAATTTACATAATTAGTGAATTAACATTTTTAATTAATTTAAAGGTTACATAAGGAAAACTAGGAAAGTTTATTTCAAAATATAAATATGAAAAGTAAGTGTTGAAAAAAATTGGTATGGAGGAAAATAAGGTTTTAACAACACTAATTTCTTCTCAATTGAAATTTTCAATAACAATGATGGCTAGGTGGTAGATATCATGAAGTATATTAAAATCATTAGTATCCTATTGTACATAACAACATTAATATATTAAATAGTATTTCCCTGTGTTATGTGATATAATATCAAAGTAATCTTAAAGGGATACACATTATAGATATAAAAATAATTTTCTATATCAATGTTAATGTGACCCAATCTAAACATAATATAAATAGTATAATAATCTCATTATTTAAATAATAAATATTACAACAGTCACGCAATCCATGGAAAACAAGTTTTTCTTCATTGAGATTTGTTATATAAATAAATTATTTTACCACACTTATAAAAATTTATTCATAATCATGATCCTATAGAACCTTTTCTAGATATCTCATATGATATAATCATATATATACCCTGGGGGAAGGAAAAAATAAGAAAGGGGGAGAGATTTGTTACATGGAAAGGTGAAAACATATCATAATGTATCATATAAAAAAATATAAAGGTGAAAATGAGGAAGACTAAAATATCATAATACCAAATATGATAAAAATAAATTATTATAGAAAAAATAAGATCATAGAAACATTTTTAAGTAAATATAAAAGTTATAACATAGATCAAAATACATATTAATACTCATAAAACATGTGATCATGATATAAGGGTGAAAAATACTTCAAAAATAACGCCTAATCATAAAAACATAGATTTTCATGTAAATGAAATGTATCTTGAAAATTTGGTATATCTTGGTAATCAACATGGAAATGCAGAACAACCATAGTCATAAGAAAAAATTTCTGAGAAGACCCATTTTTACCACACCTATGGGAACAAAAATTTTATGTCCATGCCTAAAAATTTGAGAAAACCCATCATGCCCATTATTATGTTAGAAAACACATTATGTCTAAAACTTATGTAATGAACCTAACCCTAGTAGCCTAGAGTCATTGGTTACTTTTTTATGTTATCACCTAATACAAGAAATCATATCCCAAAGGACCTAATTTATTAGTAGTATTTGTAAAATAGATACATACTTGAAATTAACATTAAATTTTAAAAACATAAAATATAAAAATTGTTTTCTTTTAAAACACCATTATTCCCCATAGAATATTCATACATATCAATCACAAAACACTTACTGATATCCAAGGGAAAAAACATAATAAAGGGGTGATATTAGATGCTTAGGAAGGCTCTATGTAAAATAAATAGGTGTCATGGATAAATCATCATAATAAATATAGAAAGTTAAACAATTTAAACACATTAAATTTAAAAAATAATCTGAGCATAATATCGTAGGAATAATGGATGATTAAACAAGCCATATAAATAATCAGATGAGATCAAAAATAATATATAGATATTAAAAATAACAAAATAATAACATGTAAATCAATTATTTATTTAATAACTATGGAATGAATAATTTTAGACATCTAAAACATACCTTTGAGGCCTCAACCAAGACATCTAAAAATACCTTCCAGACCTTGTTCCATGAAATCTACACAAATGGGTAAGGCCTAGGCCAAACCCCTAGTTAGTTTGTCTTATGAGACCTATCAATAAATCTAGGGGATATAAAAGGCCCTGAATATCACTTAATAATTCTAATTATTTCATTAAATGAATAAATAATATAACTAAATCAATGTGGCATAACAAAATCAATAAATGCCAATATTAGAAAAAATAGTTCTATAGAATATCAATATGTTCCTTAGTTAAAACTATCATAAAACATACAAATAAATATAATGAATGGTATCATTAGAGTGTATAATTAGAATAAAATTAAATAATGGATTTTTACATAAACGAAAATACTTTAAATATATTACCAAAATATTTCTTGAGTAAAATAAACTATCTATTTGGAAATCACTTTTAATTTTTTTTCACAATTATAAAGGAATTTTTTTAAAAGTTACTTATAAAATTGTAAAGTATGATTCAATGTATTTAGGTGTCATGATAGTTTGAAATTGAATTCATTCTGTATAAGTAATGAAAAACATCTATTTCACACTTTTGTAAGAAAATTCAAAAAGCACCTTGTTTGAAAAATGTCAAGTAGATTCCTTTTAATACATTTTTTAAAAATACAAAAAGAGTAAAAATGACTTTAAAAAATTATTGGATAATGATAAAAATATTTTTTAAATTTTTTTTATAAAACATGTACATGGGAGAGAAATAATACTCAGTTGAGATTTAAAAATAGTCAATCCTAAATAACGATGAGATTGGAAAATAAACCTTTTCCACTTTGGTAAAATTTTCATCATAAGACCCATGAAATAAATAAATTTAACTGAAAATTTAAATACCATGAATACAAATATATTCATGATATAATATATCAAAGGGGAAATATGTACACCACAAAAAAGAAATAAGTGGTGAATATGACATATGTCTCAGAAAAGTAAAAGTGAGATGGGAAGCCATTACAATGACAATAATATTGAAGTGAGAGTTAATCAATAAATAGATTATGTGTGTGAAATTTAAATTGATATAAAAAAATAGTAAATACCAAATAATATAATAAAAATTCATTGCATATAATCTAATAATATCACATACAATGAAGAAATAATATAACCCATTGAAAATAAATAGAGGTATAAAATTCCTAACCAAGTAATAATTTTCAAGTCAAATATACTTGGAAGAAATAAATAAAATTTAAACTTAAAATACCAGTAATTAAGAATTAGTAATGATATTAATTGTAAAATGGGTATTACACACAATATATAAAATAAATTAAGTGTATAACATTATAATATGACTCAATAAAAATAAATTGGGATGAAATACCTTACCTTAGGTTCAACTTATTTTGTGTGTGTTAAAACCTACCTTATTATAAATATTTACTTATTATGCATATATTAAAGATAAATAATCATATATATCATGCAATATCTAACATACTTATAATATTTTATAATCCAATTTTTAACAATTCATTGTTAAAATCACAATTCTAGGTAACAACCACTTCATTTTTCATGTATGTTTTGGTTTGGTAATTTTTTTGCTGTCAATTTTATCATGGATCCATAATATAAATAATTTTAATCATGGTTTAAATATAATATATATTAATTATATTAATAATTATAGTAATCCAAAATAGTCATAAATAGACAAATTAATTACACAGTTTAAGGAGATGATAGGCTGTACATACACATGAACGTTGTTTTCATATTTCAACAGATGGAACAAAATAATGCTGGATAATTATTAACAATTAAATAATTATTATTATATCATATAAATCATATATATTTATCAAAATCCATCCTTATTACAATATATGTAAAATTTCAAAGAAAAATGAATCACATCACTTTGGGGAGGTGGTAGTCCACATGTATGCACAACCGACACTATTGTTTCCCAATGGTTTGGAAGGTAAGAAGATAAATATTATTTTATAATTATATAAGTATAATTAATTTTAAAATATTATATATATAAATTAACCCCATAATAATTAAAATCCATAATATATGGTGATAAAAACAAATTGTATCATTACATGTAGACGGTAAGCCGTATATACGCATGAGTGACAATTTCACATCCCATTTGATGATAAAAAGGGTGGGTACTAGTGGTTTCAAATTTATAATAACTTTTAATTATATTAAGGATATTTAATTCATTATTTTATGAAAAATAAAATAGATTTATATGAGGTAAAATAATAAGTAAAAAGAAAGTGATCAGTTAAGGCAACCTCTTCTTTGGAAGAATCCATTTGGATCTCCTTCTATAGACACTAGAGTTGGGTTTTTGGAATAAAAAAGCCTATATAATGTTTATAAGAAAGTTTTTAAGTGATTTTATAGGGTATTGTCTAGTTAAAATGATAAAAGTGTCATAAATAATTGATCGAGGAGGCTTCCTTATATAATTGGGGTGAGTAGAACTTTTGGACTTTCTTAAAACAATTAAAATATAATAAGACAATAATAGATAAAAATGATTAAAAATGGTAATTAATTAGAGTAAAATGTGTATAGTTTTAAAATAAAATCATACAATTAATTTTAAAAAAGTTTTTATAGCATTTTAATTCTGATCTTTTTTATTATCCCCTTAGTTAACCTATTTTAACATTAACCGTGACAACGTCTTTTTCACTCTTAAAGGGTGATAATTTTACATTTAATATAACTATTGAGAAATAAATAAAAAATGAATGAAATTTTAGAAAATATATTATCTTAATTCTAAACATAAAATAGTTTTACACTTTTTTAAAAATATTTAATAAAATATTATTTTGATAAAGTATTATTAATGTCAAATTTTACACTATTCATTTAATATGACTTCAAATACATCAATAAAAAATTTTAATTTAAATATAATTAATTTAAATATAGCTAATATGTCACATTGATATATAAAATTAATTTTAAGAATTATCTCATTTAAATTATATCACTTTTAATATTTTTAAAATCATTTATTTTATTTTTCTGTTAACTAAATAAATATTGTATTATAATTTTACAAGAATTTAAAGTAATTATTTAATTTTTAAATATTAGAAATAAATTTATACAATGAATATAATTTCATTAATATAAAAATATATATTTATTTTCATTAATATATTTCTTTTTTACCTATATTGAGTCATTAGGGATATTAAAAACAAAGAGAGTGACAATTTTTAACATTCATTGATTTGAATTATATAAAAGTCATTTTCATAAAGAAGTGTCCATTAAATAACTAAAATTTTAGAATAAGGTGTTAAGGATAGAATTAAATTAATCCAATAAGAATTAGTATGAAAAATCATGGCCTTATAACTTTGTTTTAACCTATATTAACCTGGTTTATCCTTTACCGAGGTGATAAATTTTACCACTATTACTAATCATAATGCCTAAAAATGAATGATACCTCTTTAATAAATTTTATCCACCTATATAAAAAATATATAATCCATTTTATAAACTTAAATATCTACAAATAGAATAAATTAGTTTTAAAATAAGTGCATAAAACGTGATGAAAAACTATTTTTAGAAAAATATAGTTTTTTCTTAAAAAAACCTTTTTTGTATAAATAATTGTTTTATAAAAAATTAAAATATAAAATTGATTCAAATGAAAATAATTAGATTATTCATAATATAATAAAACTAATTTTACTTTGGAACCATTTTAAAAATAAAATGTAACTTTTCGAATGGTTGAAAAAAATACACGTTTTCAGAAAAATTGGCATTTTCACTAGTTATTAGAATATAAGTAAATTCAGAAAAATATGAAAATTTACATCTAATATAATTTTTATATTATTATTTAAAAAATTATATTATTTTTATAAAATAAAATTTATATTATTTCCTAAATTAAGTATAATATTTTCTCACAAAAAGAAATAATAATCATTTTTTAGAAGAAAAATTATTTTTGAAGTATAAAATGACCTCACTAAAAACTGAGTTCTATTTTCCTATGAATTAATCAATGAATTTTTATTGAGTAGGTATTATATATATATATTTAATAATTTAGTTAATAATATTCATACCCACCAACTCAATGGATATGTGATAATTGTAACACTAAATAATGATATATTGGGTTTTGTTTAGACTCCATGTTTTGTGTTATATATTCTATCAAACAAAGAATTATCTAAAAACCTCAAGGTGTTAGACCTGAATATATCACAAGATATAAAGTTAAACCATTAAATTATAGGTTTATATAGGATCCCACCATCATCATCCATACATATGTGTGCCATATTAAATCAATCAACGTTATATATTAAATAACCCTGGAAAAAATAATCGATATCTTAAATCATACAAATGGTATATAATTACACCGTAAATAAAATCATTTGATACAAAAAACATGATCACCCAAAATAATCACATAATTAAATAAAATATATTTTGGAACATGAAACATAACACTATTTGAGATATATCATTTGAAGATAATGAAAACCAAACCATGAAAAGATCTCTCTTAAAACATTTTGTATTCAATGTTGTAAAATTCATATATAAGATCCCTTTTTCAAAAACACTACTATATGTTTTTAAAAAATAAATAATAAATCCATTAAATGAAAATAATTTGGATAAAAAACTCTTTATATTATAAATAATGAAAAAAATTATTTAAAATTAAAAATGTAGTGAATATAAGGGAAAAGAAATGAAGAAGAAAGTGTACGACTCAAAGGAAGAAGTTTCATTTACCAAGTCCCTCACCTTTAACTTTTATTTCCAAAAAATTGATTTAACCTCTTATATAATGAACATAATTATCTTATTAAATTATCTTAAAACATTAATATAAACACAATACCCTTTTTATAATTATTTTGTAACCATATATTACAAATATATTAACTGATTATAGTTTATTTTTATTATCGGGTGTTTAAATTTTTGGTAGTTTATTTCACACAAACATCATGAAGGAAAGATAATTTATTACTATGTGGATTTTAGTTCATCAATCATAGATTATTAAAGATAAAATAATAATTAGTTTCAATGATTTATCAAGTATATTTTTCATTAGGTGAAAGATATGAACAAGTCTTATCAAGATGGAAATCGTGATAATTATTTTTTAATGTGTTTAATGATCAGAAGGTGTTGTAAATATTTTAAATATTTAAAAAAACATTAAATAAACATAAAAATATTAAATATACTGTTATTAAATTACATTACCATTATATGACATCCCATAATCATTTATGACATATTTTTATAACATAATTTACAGAGGTGGTAAAGTCTACAAAAATGGTAACATATTATATTGATTTAATGAGTTATGGAATGTAATTATATAATGATAATATGATATATTTGGAATATTAAACATGTTATTATTATCATATATCCTTATTAAATCTATTATTCTAACTATCCAAGATTGGTGGCAATGAAAAATGAATTTCATTGGTCATAAAGGTGGTAGTCCACAATATGCATGATTTTTCATATATTTGTCGCTCTCATGGTGTTTTCATGATCACATACACACAAATATGTTTATAGTATTTTTATTTATGTAAAATTACATTTTTTATTAAATAAAAAGTGATATAATTCAGTTTAATCTTAATTTAACTTTGAATACTTGATAAAGGACTCATCATATCTCCCTTCTTACATAATGTGCTTATAATAATATAAAAACATCAAAATAAAGATTTAGGTGGAAGTGGAGGTGGCCACACTTAAAGGTGGTGATGTGAAGAAAAATATTTCTAAATGGTTCCATGCTGAAACCAACCTAATTGGGTAGAAGGACCACCAACAAGATAGTGGGGGAGTACTATCCGGTCGATGGATCCTCCAGTGAATATGCTTTATGTCGAAAGGTCACCAAACAGTTACTAGCCATTAGTGGCTCACTGGTGGAGTTCATCAAATATCTCATGGATCTATTCATCTCACTGGATACTCGGTGGTGGATTCATGGTAATCAGTGGTTTCAATCCATCTTCAGTGAGGTTACATTTGTTAGGGTAAAAAAGACCATTAAATAGGTCTTCCCTGGATTCAAGCCTATCAATAAATTACAAAACCTTCCCTATCCTTTTGGATCCTATAAAAGGAATCGATCAAAATTTTGGAAGAATCACTTGGCATGCTAACAATTCTCTTGAACTAAATGAGTGACTAAGTGATTGAATTATAAATTCTTTCAAAGATCATTCCAAAGGTCTCAATTTATTCAAAGGCTTTTAACCATTGTCTCAAATATCCCATCCTCCATTGTTAATTATCCATCGAAAGATATTTGTGAAAATCTTGTAATTATTTTACCTAATGAAAACCTTTATCTCCCCAACCACCTTTCCCCAATGGTTCTCACATATCAAAAGTTAGGTTCAGGTTCCTTAGATGCCAGTAAAGCATAAAAGGGTGCTTACAAACCAAAATTACGAGGGAATGGTTTCTCAATCATTACTAACATCAGAGTATTTATTCTATTAAACTCTTTAGTTGAGGGGTGGAGACATAGGGTCAAATATCACGCTATTACTGGAATCCTTATCAATTGTGTTTTTCTCCTATTTAATTTTCATTATTGAATCATTTTATATCGACAAACATAAATTCAGTTTGATCATTATCGTGTACAAATTAATTTTATTTTATCTTTATAGAATTTAATTGACTTTTTTAACTATCACATATTTAATTTATCTATTTAATATTTATTAATATTTTTTTATTTAAATTATCCTTTTATTTTTTTCATTCATTTTTAAAAGGGAAATTCAAATATGTTTTTTACATCATCTCTAATCAAAAATTGGTATCAATGGAGTGATTTTATGCTTTTTAGAAAAAATATCTTACTTTAAAATTTTCATTTCATTTTTTTCTCATACTACCTGATTTTAAAGAAATTTTTTATTATGGTATCTAATTCTAATATAATGTTCCTATTTTTGATGGCATCGATTAACCCAATTAGAAGAATTAGATGTCAATTTTTCATAGTAGTATTTCTTATCACATATATAAAATATTAATTTATGAGTATTTTATAACCCAAGAATCTAAAGAAAAATAGACTCCCAATGATATTATTAATTTGAATTGAATAAAAAAATCTATGAATGAATTACATTATAACCTTGATTATTATGAATTTAATTGTGTTTCCACTTGAAAAATGCTTATAAAATTTTGAAGTTATCATAATTTACCCATAATGGAACCAATAAACTTAAAGATATAAGATTAGAAATGTTTCTTGAATATTTTCAAATTTTATCCAACTATCCTAATGAGTCTTTTAATAGCATATTTATGAGATTTACTGACATCTATAATGGTGGAAATTCCCTTAGTGACGAGTTATGAATATAAATTATCTTAAATAAAATTATTTAGGTTTTACCTAGATCCTGGGTTCTTAATTTCACATCTATTCATGAGGCCAAATATGTAAATAATATGTCAGTTGAGGAACTCATCAGATCCTTGATTTAATAAAAATTAATGATGAAACATCAAAATGATAAGGAGGTCGATTATATCAAAAACGTCAATAAAACCATTGTTTTCAAAGACACCAATGATGAATAATCTAGAGGCGAGGTTCTAGACAACGCTCTTTTTACAAGGAAAATTATCAAATGCTTGTAAAAAAATAACTCCCAAAAGTGATCCAAAATATAAAATTAAAATGAAGAATCAAAAGTGATATGATACGAATGTAAAAATTATTTTCACATTAAGTTGGAGATTACTTTCTACAAGAAGAAGCTTAAAGAAAAAGGAAAAAAAGGTAAACTTACTTTTAAAGTCAGAATTTGTTTGTGAAAGTGATGATTATATGTATTTAAAATCTTCATCCAATTTAAGAGACTAAATACCCAAGTAATTTATGGAATATAATATTTAGGGCATCGAGGTTATTACCCCTATTACTATTGACTCATTCTCCTCTTATTCTACTAATTATCCTCTTTGTTCTTATTCTTGTTCAAACAACAACCTAAATTATGAATTCCTAAAATATGCTTGAAGTCAACTTAGAAATAGTTTTCATCAATCTCATCCTTATATATAAAACTATGAAGTAATTGAATAAAAATAAAATATCCAAAAATAAAAGGATCATCAATTAAAGGAAAAAAATTTCTCGTCCTAAAAATAAAGAATCTACCTGACATTGAAAAACCTGAATCAATCTGTAAAGACCTCAATAATTTTCAAAATTTAATGAAACTTTAAATAAAATTTCCCCTAAAAACCTAGAAAAAATTGTGTCAGATATAGTTTCTCTAATTATATAAGAACCTTTAAGAATCAATTTAAATCTAGTTTTTATGGTTTCTCATAATATAATTTTTATTATTATTGAAAAATAATAAGTCATTTAATATATGAATGTTAGTGAAAAATTATAAGATATGGGAGACTTATGTCAATATATTCTTTATTCAAATTTTTCTAAAACAAAACCTACTAAGAAAATATGGATTTCAAAATAATTATTGGCTAAAATAAGAAGACCCAAGTTTTTTTATGTACAAAAAAATTTAAACATTTAATTTTTTATGAAAAGTGTCTATTTTGAAAAACCTAAGAAGAAATGTGGTAACTATATTGTGTTTGTTTGAGACTCATGTATGGAGACCTCTCTTAATTTGATCAAAATGGTAAACTAGAAATAATTCCTGTCACATTCAACAAAGGGAAGGCATATTCAGTTTTTCTAACTCAACATTAGTTAAAAATGTTTTATTCCTAAATTTATTGCAACACAATTTACTAAGAATTAGTCAATTGTGTGATTTTTGTTTTAATATTTACTTTTAAAAAGACTTTTTTTATTGTTTTTAACTCAAAAAAAATTTATTTACTTAATGAAGATTTATAAAATTTTATACAATTAATTTAAAAACAATTTCCTTCCAAAACATCAAATATTTGAGTGAATAAATGATTAATGGATTTGAAATAGATTCCATAGTCATTATAGTACCCAATATCTTATAAAACTTAGCTGTTATCAACTAGTATAAGATCTTCCCAAATTAAATTTAAAAAATGACATAGTTTGTGAAGTATAGAAATATGGTAATCATTTAAAATCCAATTTAAAATCCAAAAAAGAAATTTCTTCTTTAAAATATCTTTTTTAAATTAATCTTGATCATTTAGGTATTTCTAAAATTAAAATTCTAGGAGTAAAATCATATAAATTTTAAATTATTGATTCTTTTACCTGTATTACATTGGAACATTTCTTTTCTAATAAAAGAAAAGCTTTCAAATCGATAATAAAGTTTTCAAAAATATTTTTAAATGAAAAAGTTTTTAAAATTATTTAAAATCATAGTTATCTTGGAAGAGAATTCAATGATATAAAATTTAATGATTCATGTTCTTTAAAAGGCTATAACCATTATTTTTTATTCTCCTAAAACCTCTAAAATATGATGTACAAATGTGGATAAATCAAAAAATATTATAAATACCTCAATATTTTTTAAATGAATTTTATTTTAAAAAATATTTTTGGGTTGGTGTAGTAAATGATGGATTATATATCATTAACCATGTTCTCATAAGAACTTTTCATAGAAATACTCCTTACTAAGTTTTTATAATAAATAACCCGAAGTTATATATTCCAATGTTTTTTTGGTTAAAAATGAAATTTTTTTAACCCCATATAAAATATTATAAAATTTGATTCTAAATAAAATGAAGGTATATTTTTTTGGGAAATAAAAATCAAGAAAAGATTTACATGTCTTTAATTGATGGACTAAAATGGTGGAAGAATCAATCCATGTTGTTTTTTATCAATGTATTCCAAAACGTATCTCTAAAAATGTCTGTGAAAATATTATTTTAAGTGAAACTTTCAAAATAAAAATTAATAAGAATAAGAATTTCCATTAAATTATCTTCATAATTATTTTAAAATGTCTAAAAACCATCCCCTTGAAAATTAAATTATAGATTTACTATATAGAACTCATACTTATAGATCGATCATAAATGAGGTTGATCATGTAGACTTTGTCTCTCACCATAAACCCCAAGACCATAATGATTCTCTTAATTATGAAAATTGGGTACATTCCATGCAAGAGTAACCTAATAAATTCACATGAATGATGTATGTGTTATCTTGGATAGACTAAATAACTATCAAGTTGTAGGCTCTAAATAGATTTTTAGAAATAATTTTGTTGAATCGAATAATATCACAAGAAATAAATACTGTTTAGTTTCTAAAGTTTATAAATAAGAGGAATTAATTGACTATGGTGAAACGTTTTCACACATAGGCCTATTAGAACTTATTATAATTTTATTGATATTCATCTCTCATATAAATTTAAAACTATTTCAAATGAATTTCTAAAATTATTTTATTTACCATTTTTTTAGAACCACCAATTGGTTTTGAAAATCATATTTTTCCAATATTATATCTTCAAATGATCAAAAGATCATTTTGGTTTAAAATATGGCCCTCTATCTTGGAATGAAATCCTTTCAAGTTATATTATTTTGAATGGTTTAAAAATTGAAAAGGAAAATTCAAATAAAATTTCAAAACACATCCCAAATAATTTATTACCCATTAAAATTTATATTGATAATGTGATATTTAGATCTACCAATGAATCTATATTTTTTTAATTTTATAATTTAATGAAAAATAAATTTAATATGATATTTATGTGTGAATTAAAATTCTTCCATAGTTTTAAAATTTATCAAATAAATGATTGTACCTTTTTAAATAAAAGGAAATACATAGATGAACTCTTAAACAGATTAAGAATGGATCATTATAAGGAAATTAGAATGCCCATGAGTATAAATTGTAAGTTTAAATTGGATGGAGTTAGTAAAATGGTCGAAAGAATGTTTTATATGAATATTAATGGTGGTCTAATTTATCTTTTTGTGGCCCAACCTATTATCAAGTCTAGTGTTTTTCTCTATGTTTGTTTTTATCCAAATCATAAGGAATCTCATTTAAAATCTTTTAAAAATATTTTGCATTATTTAAAAGGTTAAAAAATATTAATTTTTTATCCAAAGGGAATCTCTTTTGAATTTGCTTATATATAAGATGATTATTTTGGAGGATTTCAATTAGATAGTAAAATTAATAGAAGAAAGTTTCATCTACGAGGAAAATACCTCATCTCATAGAGTAGTAAGAAGAAAAACTTAGTTTCTCTTTATACATATGAAGTATAATATATAGCCTTTCCGAGTTATTGTGATGAAATTTTATAGATGGAATAAACACTCTTGTAAATTGGGATAACATTTAACTATATCCCTGTCAAGTGAAACAATAATAGTGCCATCAATATCTCAAAAAATTCTATCCATAACTCTCACACTAAACACAATGATCTTAAACACTATTTCTTAAGAGATAACTTCCAAAGGGTTATATCTTATTAGTTTTTTCCAATCATAATTTCAACTCACTAATATTTTCAACAAAACTTTTTCCCTTTATTGTTTAAAATTAATTAAATGTGACCTTGAAATGGTTCTGTTGTGACACTATTCCTTTTATTTATGGCCATATTGTGTTATTTTTTTAATCAAATTTCTTATTTTATTCTTTTATTTTATATTGTCTATGATCCCCTAATCTCACCCATGTTATCACTTTAGGAGGAGCCTTATCAATTTTTAATTCTTTTTTCCCAAGGGAGATATTTTAATTTCAAAATTAATTCATCTCAAAAAATGTTTTTTTATTATTCAAAATTTCAATATCATATTTTCTAAAATAATAATTAATTTTTATAAAATTAATTTTATTTTTTAAAAAATCTTTGATAATTTGGATTTTTAATTAAAAAACTTTATTTTCAAAATTCAAAAAATTATTTATGTTTATACTTAATTTTAATTCAAAATGTTATATTTCCATATATTTTAAAAAATATTAATGATGACTAAAAACATTATTCTCTATACGCCTCTCTCTAACTCTCTTATTGAGTAAACCTTAATGAAATAAAGATAGAGGGATATTTATAAAGTATGATTTCACATTACACCAATCTATTTTCATTAATAACTTTTGAAATAATAAATTTATCAATAGAGGTAATATCATTTCTCAAGGATAATGTGATTATTTGGAAAAGGTTTGTAAAATTTACATTATTTTTCTTTGTTTTCTCTATTATTTTTCCTTTATTATTTCTATTTATTTATTCTTTTCATGATATCATGTATTTTTCCTTTAATAGTCCTTTATTATTCTCTTTTCTCTAACATTCAAATCTCTCTATCTAATGATTATATTATTTTGAGAATTTGGATATAAAGAAGTGGGTTTCAAAATATTTTCGATCATATCTTTTTCATTCTATGCATTTAAAGATTACTATATTTCTCTCTCTCTAATAATCATATTATTTTGGGAGTTTTTAAATTTAAAGTTTTAACTAAATATTTTTATTATTTTCAAACATGCTTTTCTCTTAATCTTATTTTTCAAAATTCTTTTATATTTTTCAGATCACCCTTCAGTTATTTGTTTGAAATATTTCTTAATTTTAACCTTCTTAGTCTTTTTTTATATTTGTGATGTTTATCTTTTTTTGATAATCACAATGGAGAATAAATATTCTAAACTGTTAATTTTTAAAATGTGGATAAAATTTGTAAATATTTTTCCCACAAATTGAGGAGCAGTTGATAAAATGATATTAATTATTTTTACTCTTCTCTAGTGCATAATTTATTACAAAGGAGGATCCTTTAAAATTATTCTTTATTATTGAAAATAGAATGGGTGATATATTTAATCTTGAGATCATTGAATATTTTGTTAATATCTTGATTTAATTTACTATCACTTTCAATATCTATTTACTCTTAATTTAACCTTTTAAGTTAAGTTTTTGTGATCCACATATAAGAGAAGATTATTATATATCTGTCTGAGGGTTTTTTCATCATCCTAAAACCCCAAAATTTTTTCTAAAATTTTAATTTAAATAAATTTTTGTGTTTTAATAAATAAAAATGGATATATTTAAATGGAAACTTAAATTAACTTTTAAACATTGATAAAGGCTTGGTAATATCTTTATTCTTTATTGAAGACTTTTGAATCATCTAAAAAGATCAAAATAAGGATTTAGGTGGAAGTGGAAGGGCCAAACATGAAGGAGGTTATGTGAAGATAGAATTGACTATCTGGTGGTTGTAACAATCCATACAGTGCCCCGATAGTAGCAATCTAAATGTACAGTAGGACCACCAACTAGACGATGTAGGAATATGTACCAACCGATGGCTCATACATTTAACATGATTTCTACCCAAATGACACAAGATAGCTTCTGTCAAGTAGAAATGATATGTTTTTGTTCATCTAGTAGCTCCCAGCTTCTAGAATCCCATCAGATTCCCGATAGTGGTTACTAGGTAACCAATGACACCAAGGTAGCTCTATCAGGGCTTCATTAATTATGGTTAAAAAACCATTAAAGTGGTCTTCCGTGAATTCATGAGTCCTGATAAATTCCAAAACCCTACAAACCATTTTGAACAATATAAAAGGAATTCCTTAGACTCTTAGAAAGATCTCATAGATTTAAAATAATCCACTTGTTCTGAATCAATTATAAAGTTATAGTATTATAAATTGATCCTTCCAAAGTTCTCAACTTCTATAAAGTATCTCAACCTTTCTATCAAATATCACATTCTCCATTGTAATTTATCCATCCAAATATATTTTTGAGAATCTTATAATAGTTTTTACTAAAAAAAACCTCTCCCATCAATCAAATTTATCCAATGGTTCTCACTCTGCAAAAGTGTAGTATGTGTTCCTTGTCTTCCATAAAATCATAAAACAGGGCTCACAGACTAAAATTTTGAGAGATAAGTTTCTTTATCACCTATAGGATCAAAGGATTTATACTATTGAACTCTCAAGTCAAGGGGTGGATAAATAGGGGAACACATCATGGTATTTCAAATATCTTAATCAATTGTGTTTTTATTCCATTTACTTTTATGTATTGTGTAATCTTATATATACTGGAATACTTTCATAAATTCAGAACAATTGTTTTTGATATTAAATTACTTTTATTTTATAATTAAAAACTCAAAAAGAATTTATCAACTATCACACATTCAATTTTTCAGTTTATTATTTCTCAATTTCTTTAGTGGTAAATTATAAGTTTACTTATTCTTTAACTTTTAAAAGAGAAATTTACCCCCTTATTTTCATAATCTCATATAAAAATGAATAAAGATATCATTTCTCAATGTATTAATTGAATGATAGTTTAAAAAAATTATTATTTTAGAATTTTATTTATTTCATGTGAAACATATTTACTCATTAAATCAATCCTTGATACGATCCTTAAGTGGTGGTGATGAAAAACAAAATATATCTCTCTATGGAGGTGGTAGTACACATATACACATGATTAATGTTGTCTTGTTTTCTTAGTGGATGATATAGACTGAATATTTAATTTTTAATTAATATAATGGTATTTTAGTATAATAATTATACTTATTTAATTATATTGATAAATTTATAGATGGAGATAAGAATAAAATTTAAGAAAGGTACTCTTAAAATAAGTGGATACTCATGTTGGGGACTTCAATTTTCTCTAGGAATTATCCTTTAGAAGGAAAGACTTATTATTATTAATAGCGACCAAAGATTTTTATAAGTGAGAGAGGGTTCTAAAAGAATAATGGTGGAATATTTTAAAGGAGATATTCAAAGTTAATGCGAGTCATTAATTAGTGGAATTGTTAGCTTTTTATTGATGAAGAGAAGGGCAGTTTTTGATATAATCTTATCATTTACAATAATGTAAAGTTACTATTCCAAGGATAGTGGGAAAAAATGAAAAAATAGTAAAGGAAAGTGAGTGTGAGTATAAAATCACATAATCCACTCATTTTTTAGAAAATTTTTAGTGTTTTGGGGCCTTTCATTCGGCTCTTTAACTTTTACCCTAATTTACTTTTACCTAGGTAATTAATTTTAATTAAAATTTAATATTAAATATTTTTCCTAATTTGAAACTTATTATTTCCAATTTAGAAATAATTTTATAAAATTAAATTTCTCAATTTTTGAAAATTAAATTTTAACATAAACACACTAAATCACATAAAAACATTTTTTTAGGAAAATAATGTTTTTTATCATTAATTTTATGTATAAGATAAAATTATCATTGTTAGTGATTTTATTGAAATAAATTGATTCATTGTAAATAAAATAAAATTTATAATTCTTTAAATTAAAGAAAAAAAATAAAATCTCACCATTAATATATTTTATTAAATGAAGGTTCCAGAAACAATTTTCTTTAAACTAACATTTTTATATAGATCTAAAAATGTTGGAAAGAGGATTTATAAGATCAAAAATGTATTTAAATTAATAATTTAATTCCATAAATACATATTTTATTAATTTAAATGTTTTGAAACTTATGTGATATACTTACATAGTGATAAAATCATAGAAAATATAATCTGTTAAAAACCATGTCTTGCGACTAAAAATAAAACTTTTCATAATTTCTTAAAAATAATACTTTTTAAATTTTCATATTTGGATTTAAAAATTGAATTTTATTTTTCAAAATTTAAATTCTAAATTTTTTAAAATTATTTTTTTAAAATAAAATATATAATATAAAGAAAATGGCATTTATTACCAATAACCTTTTTAAATATTAACTTATATTAATTATTTATCTTTCAAAAGTAATAAATAATAGCAGTTTAACATATTAGTGTTTATTATAATTTTATCAATAGTTTTATTATAATATTATGTGGTTCATTTATTATTGGTGTTGCATTTAACTTGTGTTATCAATCTTAAAAACAATTTTTTTTTTAAACTTTTGGGTTGTTGCATTCTACCCCACCAAATAAATATGTCCTCAAAATTTTATTACCTAGAGGATAAAAAGTGAGGGTAATTTTTCCTCATTACATCCTTAGGTTCCCACAGAGCTTCCTTAAGGATATGGGTTTTCCATAGAAATTTGACATGATTGGAGGTCTTGTTTCTCCTAAACTTGTCTCTTCGGTACAAGGTTTCCATAGGTTGTTCTGCATATAAAATATCATTTTATAGTTATATAAATATGATGAATTTAGTATCTAATTCAAAAAAGTGATATGTGAAACAAATTGTACACTTGATAGAGTTGTGTAGTGGGAGATAAGTGTTAGGCTAAGACTAGACATGATCAAGGATCTCGAAGGGACTAATGTATCTAGCACTAAACTTCCCATTCCTCCCAAATCTCTTAACCTGATCCCATAAAGATATTTGAAGGAACAAATTATCACTAAATTAATACTCTATATCTCATCAAGGATTATCTTCATAACTCTTATATCTAATTTTTACCACCTTTATATGTTTCTGAATGGTTTGGTTATTTTCTGTCATTTATTGGATAAGGTCAATACCAATTGTATTTCTCTCTCCAATGTCATAGTAAAATGTCATATTCCTACTTATCTTCCCATATAGAGACTCATAATTCTTCATATTAATACTATAATGTGAACTATTTTTATTTGAGAAATATACCTAAGGGAGGTGTTGATCCCAATGTCCGTGAAAATCTGTTGAAAGAGATCTCAACATATCCAATATATTTTTAATTTTTCTCTTAGACTAACCATTTTTATAAGTATGATATGTAGTTCTAATGATTAGGCCCATATAAAAATATTTTTGAAGAATTATCTAGAACCTTGAGGTAAAATTCAGATCCTAGTGATATACAATGGATATTGGTACTCCATGAAATCTCACCACTTACCTGATGTATATCATAGTGAGTTTTTCAAGGGAGAAATATTATTTGATAAAAATAAAATTCCTAACATAGTAAGGAGGTCGACTATAAACCAAATTGAAATATGGGATTTAAATGTTTTGGGGAGTCTTATGATGAAGACTATGGTAATGTTTTCTCTTATCCATAATAGAATGGGTAATTTTTTCAACATACCCTTATAAATTTTTTGTTAATACATAACTTATAGTAATACCAAAAATCAAGATATCTATTCTATAATTTATATTTTTAGGCTATAACCACCAATTTTTTTAGATCTCTATCCATCTTCATACTTTTTTGGATTTATAGAGAAGCATGAGCTATGTTAATCACCCATAAGTTCCTTATTTAATTCCATATTTTATGGGACACAAAACCAGGTTCCAAAATTTATAACTCCATCTTTATCAAATTTATGCTCTAGAATATTGAATACCTTTTTCTATAGATATATATCATATTTTGAGATTTTTTGATATTTACATGAATAAAATGTTGAACAAGAAATTGAGATAGATATGATTTATATTTTATCATTATGAATCTATGAGTATTGGGTGTTTTCTAATATTCCTCATAGATAAAGTATCATATTGTTTCCTTATCAATGCATCAGACACCTCATTTTCCTTCCCTAGCTGGTAATTTATTGATAAATCATAATATTTTATTAGTTACAACCATCACCTTTCGTGAATATTCAATTATTTCTATGTGAATATATATTTAAAGGTCTTGTAATCAGTAAATATATCATACTTTTCTCCATAAATAATATTTATATAAATCTGTAACTTAAAGATCATTGATAAAAACTCAAAATCATGCATTGGGTATTTTTTCTCAAGATTATCTAATTTGAATGATTCATAAGTGATTATCTTATTATTTTTAGTGAGTATTTAACCCAAACCATTTGTATGCATCATTTTATATTACAAACCCTTCTTAGATATAGAGCAATGTAAGAATAGGAGTGGTGAAAAACCTTTTATTTAGTTCTTTTAAACATTCTTCACATTTATATGTCTAAAGGAAATTTAATACTTTCTATGTTTACATAGTTAGTGGATTTGATATCCATAAAAATTTCTCACAAATCAATGGTAATATCCTACTAACCAATGAAGAATATGGATCTTAGTAACAATGGTTGGTCTGGGCCATTTCTAGATAACTTTAATTTTTGATGGATCTAATGAGAATACCTTTACTGTGATTACATAACACAATAATGATACTTTTTGAAACCCAAATGAACACTTTATAATTTTATAATGGAGTTTCTCCTTTCTCATGGTCTTTAACATAATTTTAAAAAAATTATATTCATGCTTTTCCTTATTCTTAGAATATATAATAATATTATCTATAAAGTCAAAAAAAATTGATCATGGTAGTATCTAAATACTTTATTCATTAGATATAATAATATATAAGGAGTATTTTAGTGCTAAAAGGATATAAATATAAACTCATAGGGTCCATAAATCATATTAAAAGTTATCTTTGAAATATCTTCCCCTTTAAACCTTAACTGATTATATCCATATCAAATTTCAATCTTATAGAAGCATCAAGATCATATTAGTTGATTGAATGGATAATAAACATGGGTTAAAGGACACTTGTTTTCAATTTTGATTTTATAAATCTCACAAAAATCAATAAAAAATTTGTTGATCCATTATTATTTTTGATATATTTGATTGGTTCACCCCATGATAAAGAACTGCATCATATAAAACCATTTCCTAAATTACTTTAAAGTTTATTATTTAACTCCAATAATTCAATGGGATCTATTATATATAGACTATTTAATATACTCATAGATCCAGGAATGATTATTATTGAAAACTCAACCTCATTATCTAGGGAAATACTTGGCAGTTTATATAGAAATACATCAATATATTCTCTTACAATAGGAATTTCATCAATATTGACTTTATACCCAATAATTTGAGTCAAAAATCCATAATTGTTTAGTATAATTACCCATATTATATAATTATCTTCCACATGGAGTTCATAAATGAGGTGAATAAATTAACCAACGAATTTATAGGTTTTAATATAAGTTATCCATGACCATTTTAGTATTAGGTTATCTAAAATAATTAGTTATTATATATATATATATATATTATTATTTAAAGCAAAGAACTCTTAATACTGGGTAGAGGGAGACCGATTACATAGCCCGATGGTCCAGATCCAAGTGGCCTAAATACTAGTTAATATCATACTCAAATACTTCATTATGTTTTGTAAATAAAATTTATTTAACCAAAGAATATACCCAAGAGTAAAAAAATGTTTTCAATTATGTCTTTTTTATGTGCACTATATGAAGATTGAATTAATACCCAATCTACTCTTTTTAAGGTTTTTACCCTTAGGTACATCAATTCTAGATCCTGCATCCACTTATAGTATCCAAAAGGGATGTATTTTATATGAAACAAATATATACATATAAAATATTGAAATTTAAAAAATTAAAAAACTATATTTTATTTCTTATGCAATACATAACACTAAGCTTAAATAACATGTGATATATATTTCATTAAATTTAACCTCTTTGATAGCTTATAGAACATGCAACCCTAAGACTAAATGAAACTTAATATAATATAAAATTATAATGAAACTTAATATAATATACAATTATAACCAAGCTGTTAAATTAGAGGGTATGAATATTAATAACTCAAATATAAAAATTATGGTTATATGTTGAACAGAAATAAAATAAAAATCATTTGAATAAAAAAAGGAATTTTTTCTGAAAAATATATTTTTTCCAAAAGATATTTTAGTCCCAATTTACGCACAAAATTTAAAATTAATATTTATAATCTTTATTAAATTTATTTGACAAAATTATCTTCATTTTTGAAATTATAAAATAAAAATTATCTTAGGGTGAGTTTTTTATTTTTCTAAAATGTTTCATTTTTTGATGAATAGTGAAAAATACAAAACTTTAATTAGAAAATTCCTTTTCATTTAAATTATTTATAAAGATAAATTATATTTTTAAATGGGAATAAAGTAACATTAGTTCAACTATATATCTATTATTCAAATGTATTCAATTCAAATCATTTTTATATTGAATTTTGATATAAAAACTTTATAAACTTTAAAACATTTTCTCTTCGAAAACTGCATTCTAGTCATGTCTAAGGGATAAATTTATATTAAAATTTTCCAATTATATAAATTTAATTTGTAAAATTGTATTAGATATTTGGAATAATAATAATTTATATTTTATAATAAGGTAAAATTAATTTTTTTATCATAATGAATAGTGAAAATAATAAAAATATTTACCACGATTAAGGGTAAAACATATTTACCGGGGATTAAATTTAAAATATAAGGATTTAAATTTACTAAAAACTTGTATAAAATATATTTTAACAACATATTTTGACCTTATAATGTCTAATTATAATTCATAATCCATTTTTTCCTTTTTTCATTTGAAAAACATGGGTATACCTTTTTTTAAAAAAAATTACTAGTTGCCCCTCACCTCACATATAAAAGGCCACCCCTCTCCTATTTTCTTCACACATTAAAACCATTTTAGTTTTAAATATTACCTAAAAAATAAATTAACAACTTCCCTACTCTCATCTTATAATCCTTTTTTTGGAAATAAATCGATCCTAAGAAGGCTTTGGTGCATACCTAAGTAGCATACCTGAAGAAGATGTAACAATCTTCAATGAACTTTTTTATTTTATTTCTTCATCCACCTCATTAAATTTTTATTATATACATGTTGATATAATAAAATAATTATATATATATATATATGTTTTTATGTTACAATAATTACCTACAACCATCTCCACTTTCAACAAATTGGTTACAAAATCATCATTCAGGTGTTTGGCGGACTACGGCCTCCCAAACCAATGTCATTATTTTTTCTATTACCACATATCAAATAATGATAATATTATATAAATAAACTATATATATGATATATATAATGTAATAATACATCTATAGTCATTATATCATATATACATCTTTATTTTGAATTCTTTATGGGATATTGTAATGTTGCTCATGTGTACGATGGACTACCGCCTCGCGAAGTGATATGATTCTTTTTTCACCAATTTTTTATATGGAAGGTAATAATGATAAATTCAACAAATATATGTGATATAAATGAAATAACTATGATATTAATATAATATTTATAATTCTGAAAGGATAATATATCATTTTCTTTATTACACTGAAAAATGATATATTTAGGTATATTTAAAGACTTAATATGGTTTATAATATATAATTATCATTATGTAAATATAAAATATTACATGAATGATATGGTTTATAATTGTGGTAATAAGGATAAATTCAACAAATATATGACTCTCTTTTCATTTCCACAACAGATGAATGATATATTTAAGTATATTTAAATACTTAATATGGTTTATAATATATAATTATCATTATGTAAATATAAAATATTACTTACCTTCTTTCCACAATGATTATTGGAAAATGGAAACGTTGCTAATGCGTACATACGACCTACCGTCTCCATGATCATAACATACTTCATTTTTCAAAACCATATTTCATGATTTAAAATGAAAGTATAATTTATGTATAAATATTATAATTATGTCATGATTTTTATTATTTACCTTATGTAACTATATAACATGCACAAGGACTAGAACTTCCATGAAAACGTACAAATGCGAAAAAAGGCAGTTAACGCCAAAAACAATGAAAATTATGAAATATTATTAATTAATGGGAGTTAAGATGTAATAAAAGGAACATATATGATATTATAAATATAAATATTGTTTTGTTATAAGTTAATTCAATTTTTAAAACTACTATATAGGAGTTTAAATTACATTCAACTAAAAGGATGCGTGAGGTAAGGGATTTCATCTCAATTTCCCATCATTGAGGAAATTATAATGTTACGAACCTCATTACTTTTATATGGTGTATATACTTCCCCTATGACATGAAATATAATGATTAATTAATAACTAATTTTTTTTATGTTTAAATTTTATTTATTTTATCTAAGGCGTTTTGACTTAAAATTAACCAAGTGGTAATGAATGTCATTAATAAATTTCTTTTCATTGGGTTATATTACTCATTAATTGTCTTTAATATTATAAGATTATGTGGTTAATGACTTTTGAATACATATTATTTTATTTTCACTTGTATTATGTGGATTTAATTTTCTTACACAGAATTGATTAATTGGTTAATTATCACTTCAACGATAAGATCATTGTATGGGTTTATTTCAAAATATCACTCTAATCAATATTTTTTATTATTTAATATCCGTTAAATCAAATTATTTGATCATTTTATAATAATACCTTTTAATCTTATTATTATATATTTATTCAGGATGATTTCAAATAATATTACCACTTTTATACTCTTTGATACATAAAAAAATTGAGAATTTTTTTTGAGTAAAATCTGACTTCATTTCTCTCTTTAGCCAGCAATCCATTTTGTTTGAAACCCATGATACTTAAAAATCTTTAAAAGATGTTTTTAAACTTTTTAAAATGATTTAATAATGAAAATTTTACATATATTTTACATTTTTACAATTTTTTTGAAATGAATACTCATTTCATTTTCAAATTAATACTCTTTGGGATTTTATCAAATTGTGGAAGGAATATTTGTTTTAACATACACGAGATGTATGGAATTTCCTACCATCATGACAACACATTGTTTTAAAAATTTATTTATAATTTTTAAATTTTATTTTCAGGAAATTTATTTTTAAAATGATTTGTGAACTTTTAGTTATAAAATGTGATTTTTAAAATGAAAATGTATTTTTCTCAAGAATGTTTTTAAATATATTTTTATGGTATTTATATGCATGAATTAAAAAACCCATTATTGTATATATAAACAATTGGGGATATGTTGTATTAATACCATACTTATTGTTCCTATGGATGGTTTATGATCATTTTGACCAAGTAAATTATTGACATTCACTTTCTCGATTATTTTTTGTAGTTGTTCAACTTTACCTTGAAATACTCACTTTACTAGGATCATTGGACATTAAATTTACCATAATATCCATATTATTGATTATAGATATTTTTATTTATTAAACCATATATCATTTCTACATATGGTGTTTTACATTTAAAGATATTTTTTTTGATGGGTAAATATTGATATATCCAGATTGTTTACACAATAATGATATTGGTCAATAAAGAATATTGTTCATGAATTAAATAAATCATTTGATATATAAGGAATGATTTGGACCACTAGTGATGGGAAGTACCTAAAATTATATACCCACTTGATGCATGTGTATTATCATTGGTAGAGGTATCATTATGCCTGAGATCTTTTCATCCAATAATTTTGCATTTCCTTCCTTAATAATTCAGTTATTGTTATCCATGAGATTTTCACAAAGATATTATATCTATATTCGTTTAATTTTTAGTTATTGATTAAATGGGATGTGTTTTCAATTATTTACCTTTCCATATTTATTTTTATTTATCTAGTTTTTGTATTCATGTTATTGATTAAATGGAATGTGTTTTCAATTATTTACCTTTTCATATTGGCTATTATCCATGATATTGTTACATAGATATTATTTTTGGATGCACTTCCTTCTCAGTTTAGTGATTAAATGGAATGTGTGTTCATTTATTTAACTTTCCATATTGGTTATTCTTATTGATTCATGATAAATTTTGTTTTATTTTACCCTTACTGATCATTTTATCACACCCTTACTTTGTTTACTTTACCAGGAATCCATGATGCGTACTACGAATAATATACAATGATATTCTAGAAAGAATAATGATATTGTCTAAAAAAATATTTTTTTATTTTTATATTCATATTTTATACAAGACTCGAGTGTGTATTTAGTTAAGCAAGGATAATAAAATATTTAGTATGTAAGAATATGATTAATTTTATCTTATGCCAATGTAATAAAGAAGACCCAAACTCTGGGTTACTAGAGTTGGGATCGTAACTATTGGTATTAGAGGAAGTTTAATAGAATATTTGGTAGCTATAATTTGGAAAATATATATAATGGAACATAAACGTATGATAGAATATGATGATAAGTATAAAAGAATATCCCAATGTTTTTTTAAGGATGAGATTATGTTGTTTTTACTAGATATACATCCCTGTATAGATTCTAAAAGTGGTTGTGGTTATGGAACAGATGTACCTAGGGAAAATTAATAAAAAATGTCACATTGGTGCTAACCCTACCATCACCTAGTACATGACAAGAAAAATTACTATTGAATTTTTTTGAAAATACACAAGTATATGATTTGGATAATTCACATTTATTTACAAAAAACTATAAAGGATTTTAATAGATGATGATAATGAATGACTTGGGTTAAACCAAAGGTGTCTTAGATTGAAAATAAGGTGTTATGATTTAGAAATCTTATAAATTTTTATATAGTTTTCACACTACACTTATTATTTCTCATTTTGTGTGTCTTGGTTTTAGTCATTGGATTGAACCTGGAGGAACCTTGTGAACATTGATAATGAAGGACCTATATTGACATAAAATTGAAGAATGTATTTATGTATTTAGATTCAATAATTAAATTATATAAGCTCTATTTTTTTAACAATCATATTTTTCTTATAAAAATCATGAAACATATAAGGATTGTGTAATATTTGAGAAGCATATATGTCTTAATTAACCTAAGATGTATAGATACTGAGATGGGATTTTTAGTGTAAGGTCGATCATAATTTCTAATTCTTAAGAACCCATTTTGAAATTTTTTGTGGTAGGAATATAACATGATTAAGGATATTTTTGGAATTTTTTTGGAATACAACCCATTAGCTTAGAATATGAAAATTTCTTTGTGAAAAAACACCTTAACATTTTACATACATATATTTAAAGGTATTGATAACCTTTAGGGTTAATATTATCATTAATGACATTATAATAAATAAAAATAGTATTATGACAATTTTTTTAAAAAATTAATAATAAACTAAATTTTATTTAAAAACATACAAAACTTTTTTTTATTATTAATTTTATTTCAAGGATTTCTATCATATTTTTATGGGAATGTTATAGGAATTATATTAATATAGTTCTGAAAAAGGAAAAACTCACATGACAAGTGATATCCCATTGCATCTGATAAGGCTGCAAGGCTTGAAACCATGATCGAAGGATGATAAGGATGTAATGCCTACCACCTGCCTATGTTATTTATTTGTTATTATGTCACTATTTTAAGATAAATGTTTTGAAAAATAAATATTAATGATCATATAATGGTGTTACTGTTGAGGTTTAGAGATTAATGTACAATATTAGGTAACTTGTTCTTACTATATTGGATTTGAAAAATATTTAGAGACATAAATAAAAAATTATCACTCTTTTATTGATCATATGATCTATTCGTAGTGAATTTCAGTGATTTAGGAATAAAAAAATTTCTTTTTATATTCATTTCATAGAGTAAGTGATGAATTTGAAATTTATTGAAGCACAACCAAATGATGAGATTTTTCTTATGAAATAAAATTATATCAAGTAAGTATATTTCCTTATATTGTTAGATAATAATAAAATTACCTAACTTTAGGAAAATAATATTGAAAAAAATATTCTATTACATTTATATCAAATGAATAAAATGATCATTTAAATCATCATAGATGTATGGTTTTTAGTTCCTTAACTTTCTCTTAATCATTCTCTTTATTATGATCAATGACCTCTAACATTCTCTATAATTATTTACACTTTTCATCCTTGTATATATCTTCAATTTCAAGTAATGTTCTAAAAAATTGAAACCTAGTTATGTGTCATTCTGTATTACCATCATATTTACAATTTCTCTCTTATAAAGATGATATTTTATTAACTATTTTTATAATGTGCGGTTTACAACAATGTATTTCAAAATATCAAACTTTTGATTACTAAGATCAAGCTTAAAATTGTTAGTAAAATATTTATTTAATTTGGATAGATTATATAACCCTGAAATAATAAAATAATAACATTATATTTGATAGTGTATTTGACATGAAAACTTGAGATTAACAACCCACAAAATATATTTCTTTAAATTTAATTTCTTTAATAGCCTACAGAACATGCAACCCCGGGTCAAAATGAACTGAAATATAGTATACCATTATAAGAAATTTTTTGAATTAGAGTGTAAGAATAGTAAAAATTAATAATTATGGTTATCTATTTATTATAAATAATATTAAAAATATTGGAAATGAAATGAAATGTTTTCTGAAAACAAATTTTTTTCTTAAAGATGGGTTAGTCATGATTTTCATACATAATTTAAACATAATAATTACTAGTTTTAGAAAATTTAATTCATAAAAAGAAATTTATTTCTTAAATTACAATATATAAAACATCTTAGGGTGATTTTTTTCTATTTTTATGGGAAGTTTCATTTTTGGATCAATAGTGAAAAAATACTGAATTTTAATGAAAAAATTAATTTTCATTTCAATTATTTATAAAGATAAATTATATTTTAAAATAGTTTTAAAGTCAAATTATTTCATCTATATATATATTAATCAAATTTATATAATTTGAATAAATTTTAAATTTAATTTTGATATAAAAACTTTGTAAACTATTGAACATTTTCTCTTTCAAAACTCACTTTCTCATCATGTTTACTAGATTAATTTTATATTAAAATATACCAAATATATGAATGAAATATATAAAAATGGATTCCAAATTTGGAATAATAATAATTTATTTATTTAATGAGGTAAAATTAATTTTTAACCCTAATTAATAATAAAAATAGAAACAATTATTTACCTCGGTAAAGGTGAAAATGAATTTACTGGGTGTTAAACCAAAAATATAGTGTTAAAATAACCTAAAAACATATCTAAAATCTATTTTATTTTAATATTTAGATATTATATGGTATAATTATCTGGAATAATCTATTTGGTACCCGTGTGGCTTGTGAAAAATGTGGGTACACCTTTTTCTTTTCAAAAATTATAAGTGTTCCACACAACACACTTATAAAAGGCCACCCTATTCTCTTTTCTTCACACCTTAAAACCCTTTGGATTCATCCAATAACTACCCAAATAACTTCAAAATTTTACCTTCTAATTCTATAATCTTTATTTTGGTTATAAATTTAATATATGAAATCATTTAGTGAGAAAATAAAGAGGTTACCTGAAGAAGAAGTAATGATCCTCAATGAGCATTTTTATTTTATTTCTTCCTCGAGATCCTTCAATTATTATTAAAACATGGTCATATAATTACCATATTATATTAAAAATATTTATATGGTTTCATGTTAAGGTCAAAACCTACAACCATCTCCACATCCATGAAATGGGTTGCAGAATCATCATTTGTGAGTATAGCGGAATACTGCCTCACGAACCAATGTCATTTGTTTTTCCATCACCACAAAACACGATTGGGTATGATGATTTATATAAAATACATATATGATATTTCTAAACTAATTATTCCTATGGAGTCATTATATCATATATAAATATTTGCATTCCATTCTATAGAGGATATTATAACATTTATCTTGTATATGGCGGACTACCGCCTCACAAAGTGATGTGATTCGTTTTCTCAGTAATGATATACATGAATGGTAATAAGGATAATTTTAATGAATATATGTGATATAAATAGAATAATTATTACATTAATTATATATTTATCATTATTAAATTATTATATATCATTTTATTTCTTATATTGAAAAAGGATAACATCGTTCGTGTACGTGTGGACTATCGCCTTCCAGATGTGATGTGACTATATTTTCCTCACCAAAAAAACATGGAAGATATATATAAGTATATTTAAAGAAATTATATAGTATATATGATATTAATATTAGTTTTTAACGATAAAATATTACTTACCTTCTTTCTATAATGATCATTCTAAAATGGAGATGTTACTCATGTGTATGTATTGCCCACCATCTCAATGATACTAACATACTTCATTAATAAAAATCACATTTCATGATTGGAATTAGAAGTATAATTGATATATAAATATTATAATTATGTCATTATTATTATTATTTAGATTATATAACTACAAATATTTACAATAACTAAAACTTTCATGACAAAGAACGAATGAGAATGCATGGAAATTAACACCCAAAATAATTGAAATAATGAATGATTATCAACGAACATGTGATAAAATGTTATAAAAAGATCATATATGATATTATAAATATTAATATGGTTCTTTTATAAGTTAATAACATTTTTAAAACCACTATATAGGAGTTTAAAGTATGTTCAACCAAAATGAATCATGAGGTAAGGGAGTTCATCTCATTTTCACTTTATTGAGTCATATTGTAATGTTATGAACCTAATTTCCTTTATATGGTGTTTATAATGACCCATTGACATGAAATATCACGATTATATAATAATTAAGGGTATTTTAAGTTTCAATTGAAATTATTTAATCTAATATGTTTTGACTTAAAATTCCCCAAGATGTAAATAATTTCATAACTCAATTTTTTTCATTGGGTTATATTACTCCTTTATTGTCTTTGATATTATAAAATTATGCGTTTAATGATTTTTGAATATCTATTATTCTATTTATAGTTGTTTGATGTGAATTTATATTTTATAAACATAATTTATTCACTTTTTAATTCTCAATTTAACATTTTGATCATTATGTGAGTTTATTTCACAATATCATTCTAATTGAGATTGTTTATTCATGAATTTCAGATGAAAACTATTATTAAAAAAATATTAGAATAAAATTAATTTTTTTATTATATTTATAATTTTTTTTTCAAAAATGCTTGTAACCTTTTAAAAATGATTTATTAAAGAGATTTTTACCTATATTTTCCATTTTTATATATTTTTTTGAAAGTAATCTTCATTTCACTTACCAAATAATGCATATTTTCCATTTATCGAAAATATGAAAGGAATATTTATTTTAACATACTTGGAATTTATAGAATTCACTCACTTCATGAAAACTCAATGTCTTCAAATATAATTTATTTTTTTTAAATTTTATATTCAAATTAATGTATTTTTAATTTTTTAAAGTTTTGTTTTGAAATTTTATTTTTAAAATGAAAAGGATATTTTCCTGAAGATTTTTTATATATTAGTTTATAATATTTTTATTCTTAAATGACAGAACCCCTTTATTTAACATACTCTCCACTAGAGATATATTTTATTGATACAATCCTTATTCTTTTTATAGATGGTTTATGATCATTTTGAATAAAGGAAGTATTGAAATTCTCTTTCTTGATTCATTTATATAGTCCTTAAACTCCCCCTTGAAATATTTATTTCCTATGATCATTGGACATTGAATTTCTCATAAATATCCACATTATTGATCAATGATTTTATTATTACATAAATCATATATGATTTTTATATATGTTGTTTTACATTTATAGAAATTTGATTGATTGGGGAAATATTGGTAAATCCATATTCCTTACTCAATACAACAATTTGTTTATAATGCACATTTTTCATGAATTAAATCAATCATTAGATATATGAGTAACTATTTGGACTTGTAGTTAAGGTAGAGGAATTGAATTATATGTACCCTTAATGAATTGGTAGTCTCATGTAGAGAATAAGTAATCTATAATTAAATAGGGTTCTACCTATAGTTTTAAACCATATTGTGGAAGGTTATAATAGTAGAGATATCACGATATCTGAGATCATAACATCCAAACAAATAAGCATTCTCTTCATTAATAATTAATTTATTATTATCCTTGATATTTTTACAATGATATTATCTCTGGATGCATTTTATATTCAGTTCGTAATTAAATGGTGTGGGTTTTTAGTTATTTACCTTGCTATATTGATTATGGATTATCTAGTTATGGAAGTCATGTTATTGATTAAATGAAATTAGTTTTCAGTTATTTAACTTACCAAATTGATTATTATCCATGGTATTTTTGCATTTATATTATCTCTAGATACATATCCTTCTTGGTTTATTGATTACATGAAATGCATGTTTCGTTATTTACCTTTCCATATTGTTTATTCTTACTAATTCATGATATATTTGGATGTAATTAACCATTATTTAGAATTTTAACTCACCATAATTGTTTTTTTTCATTTTTTAGGAATCCATGAAGTGTACTATGAATGATATGAAAGGATATTCTAGAGGGAATAATGATATTCTTGAAATAAATATGTTGTAATATGTGTATTCAATTAAAATACAATACTCAAGTATGTATCTAGTTTACCAAGAATACTAAACTATTTATTCCTTTAGTATGTAACTACCATTTTATATTCTAATTTAATAAAGAATACACTAGCTTAGAGTTACAGGGGGAAGGGTTGTCACACTACTTTACCAAGATTTCTAGATGTTATCTTATACTTATACATATACCTTATACCCATCCTTAGGGTTTTCTCTAAAGTTAAATAAACTATTATCCAAAAATAACTAAGCACTTACTTAATACCAAATAATTTTTCCCAAGATAAACATAACATAAATTGAACAAAAATCTCATTATTTAAAAAATACATCTCAAAATAGTCGTACAATCCATGGACTGAAAGGTTTAGTATTATGGATATTATCTACATAGACAACTTATTTTACTAATCATTTGAAGATTTCTCCAAAATCATGATCCTCAAAACCATTTTCTAGACATCTCATATAAAATTGGGTGAGATAAAACACTCATTTAGGGAGAAACATATCAAAATATATTAGATCATAAATATGAATGAGAACATGGGGATGATATAAATATTATAATACAAGATCATAAGAAAATATATGATAATCATAAAACCTGATAGAGAAACATAAGACCATAAATGGAATGTTAAGGATATGTAAAAGTTATTATGTGGTTCAAAATACATATTAATAATCATAAAACATGTGATCATGATATAATGGTATAAAATAAATTAAAAATAAGGCATAATAATGAAAATATGGAATTTCATGGAAATGAAATACATCTTGAAAATTTGGAATAACATTAAAAAAAATGGATATTTACAAAAACTATAATAATAGGAAAACCATTATGATAAGATATATTATTATGATACCTATGTAAACAAACTCATTATTTCTACACTTGGATATTTAAAGAAACCCATCATTCCTATGCCTCTGTGAACAAACTCATTATGTCTATGCCTAATGATATCAAGATATATAAAATTAATAAAATGAATGAGAGGAATATATATGACTCGACCGTTCATTATCCATACATAAGTTGTTCTAATAAAAATTAATAATTATCATATCTTAATAAACCCATGTCAAAAGAATGGTTTTCTTAAATAATCTAAATGGTATATAATAACATCATGATTTATATCATTTGATATAAAAAACTTGATCATCCAAAATAATCGCATAATTAAAGATAATATAGGGTGAAATATGACACATCAATCCAATTTAGATAGATAATTTAGAGATAATGACAACCAAATCATGAAAATAGCTTTTGAAAAACATTTTGTAATCATCATTGTAAAAGCCATAGTTATGAGTCTATTTTCAAAAAGTTTACTTTGTGTTTTTAAAAAGTGAAAATACTAAATTTCATAAAAATATAATTGAATCAAATAATTTTTTTCTAAAAAATAAAGAGATAACATAATTAAAAAATTAAAAAATTAGTGAAGATAGGGGAAATGTAATCAAGAAGAAAACATATAACTCAATGGAATAAGTTTTTGAGATACCAAGTCCTTATCCTTAAGTTTTATTTCCATGTAAGTACTTTAACCTAATTTTTAATTAAAATAAATATATTAATAAATTATAATATAACATAAAAATAAACATTAAAACATTTTTATAATTATTTTTCATCCATATATTAAAATTATATTAAACAATTATTATTTATTTTTATTATGGGGTGTTTGAACCTTCAGTTGTTTGTTTTGTATAAACTTCATGAAGATAGGGTAGATTATAACTATGTTTTTTCAAGATCATAATTAATAGGTCACTCAGTATATAATAATCATTTTTAATTATTTTTAAATATTATTTTCATTAGGTGAAATACACGAACAGATCTTGTAAAAATGGAAATTGAGATAACTAGTTTTCAATATATTTAACGATCAAAAGGTGATTTAAATACTTAAAATATTAATAAAAACTTCCCATAATAATAAAAAAGATTAAATATATCATGATTACTTGATATTACCATTATATGACATCCCATTATAATTTATGACATATTATCTATAACATCATTTACATAGGTGGTAAAATCGACCAAAACGGTAATGTATTATAATGTTTTCAGGAGTAAGGGAATATATTTTGATAATGACAATATGAAATATTCATAAGCTTAAAATTTTATAATTAAAATATATACATATTAAATCTATTCTTATAACCATATTTGATGGGCGATGATGATAAACAAAATATTTTGTTTTTGGAGGCGATAGTTTGCAATACCCACGATTAACAGTATCATTTCTTAATAAATGAAAAAAATGATGATATGTGAAAAATGATAATTTAAGAATTGTATTTTTTACATATAAAACATATTTATTCATTAAATCCATAATTTATAGTATACTTTAGATGGGGTGATGAAAAATGAACAATTTTCTTTTGTGCAATCAATAATCCGTTTGTATGCACAATTGATGTTATCTTGTTTTCTTAGTCGATGGAAATGATTGAATATTTTTTGTGAAATTGATATAATGGAATTTAAGTATACTAATTATAATTATATATTTATATTAATAATTTTATAGAAGGATATTATAGTAAAAAAATAATAAGGAAACACAAAGAAGAAGTGGATACTCATTTTAGGGACTAAAATTTTTGTTAGGAATTATTCTTTTAAATAAAGGACTTATGCTTACTAATAGTTTATAGATAATTTTGGAATTGGGATAGGGCTATAGTATGATAATTTTGGAAGTTTTTAAGGATTAATTAGATAAAAATTTTAGTCCTTAAGTGGGAAACTGATAGATATTTATAAGCAAAAAGAAGGGTAGTTTTAGAAGTAACTCTTAAATTTTCAATAATGTAAAGTTACAATTCAAGGGTCAATAAAAAAATAGAAAATTGTTTGGTTAAAGTGTTTATAGATCTAAAATAAACTAATAAACTCATTTTTGAGGCAACATTGAGCGTTTTAGGTCTTTTTCATTTAATATTTACAATTTTACTCTAATTTACTAATACCTTTTTAATTAATTTTCACCCTTAGTAATAAATTTTTATAATTAGTAATTAATTTTAATGAAAAAAATTAATAGTGAAACTTTTACCTTATTTGAACTTTATAATTTAAAATTTTAACGCAATTTTAGAAAATAAATTTTCTAAATGTGTTAATGATTAATTTTTAAATAAACACAACTAATCGCATAAAAATTTTTTTATTAAAAAATAATTATTTTTAACTTTAAATTAATATAAGATATAAAATTATAATTTTTACAAATTTTAATGAGAAAAATAAATTTATTATTAATCAATTAAAATTTATGAGGTGTTAATATCATTTTACAACTGAATATCACCTTGAAAATACTTGATTAAATGAAAGGACAATTTTTTTTATTAATATATCATTTAAATTTAAATATGAAATTATAGGACACAATATTTATAAGCTCAAAAAATAAATTGAAATATATTGTTTGATTCCATAAATATATATTTTATTTCCTAAGGGGGATTTAAAACTTCTATGATACATTTAAATAATGATAAAATCCTAAATATTGCAATTTTTGAAAAAACCGTATTTTTTTTCATAGAATCAATATTTTCTAGAAAAAATTAAGAATTAACAATAAGAAAATTTTGATATATGAATTTCAAAAATGAATTTTATTTTTTAAATTTTTTTTTCTAAAATTCTAATTTTTTTATATAAAATACACAATATCAAGAAAATGACTTTTATCGCATATAACCCCTTTTAATATTAAATCATATGAAATCAGATTATGTGTTAAAATATTATGAAGTTGAAGAAATTCTAAAAAATCAATTATCCAAGAAGTTTTTTGAGAATCATTAAATATCTATTGTATTTCAAACATATCCATCCACATAATTATTTATAGAGAGACCCACAGTACCATAATGTTTTTTTATGTAGCACATGAGCCTCAGCCCGGTTGGTGAGGACTCCTTAAGTGCATCCAAGAAACCTAGGGTCAAATCCAGGTGGAGGTTAATTTCTGAGTTACAATAGCAGTGTTGTAGCAGGTACTGTAGTAGGAACTGTGCGGTTCTATAGCAGGTACTATTTTCCACTGTAGCAGTGATGAATATTTCACCATTTGGGCCTTCGGGTTACCGATTTGCTCCTTGAGTCCTTTAAGGCCTTCGGGCCACCCAGTTCTTTGGGTTAGTAAGGCCTTCGGGCCACCTCAAGGCCTTTGTGCCACCTTAAGTGTAGATGCAAACCTGACAACCTACAAGGAAGAAGCGTCCGAAAGAGGATGATTAAAAAGCTTTCACCGTAAAAGAAGCTGAAAGGATTGCGTGAATGAGAGGTTATGTCACCTGCCATCGGGAAAAGCCTATACATGTATGGGAAATTCTAAATGAACAACCATGAGAAGGTGGGGAGTTGATTTCACGATGGAGATGCTGGGGAGGAGCAGTTCCAAGTTGTTAGTCTAGGGTGTATGTAATGTTTGAAGCCTTCGGGAAATGAATTCCTCTAAGGCCTATGGGCCATGTAATACTTATGATTAAATTCCTTGTAAGGGTTCCACCTCACCCATTGAAAGGTGGATTATCAAAAATCAATAAAAAAATGAAGGCATTCGAGCCATTGGAAGAGGATAATGTTTTTTATGCATGAAGGTTTAAAATCATCATAAAATGGGTTTTATATATCATGATTCTGAATAAGAGGTATTAATTACTAAAAAATTATTTAATTGGTATCAAACAAAAATAGGCTTATGATAAGGTATATGTATATAATTATTATATGACAATTTTAGGATTTATTTATTTCTTAAAACATCGTTGAAGTAGTTTTCTTTTGATTTGTTGATAAAGGGAGAGAAGTGAATCATATGATCAAAGAAAGATATACACGTGTTTTTATGAAAAAGGGGGTGGATCAACTTTAATGGAGGAGTTAGATTGGGAGAGATTAATTAAATGTTTTGTCAATGGTGAGATAATATCAAGGTATTGATTAGTTGTAAGAAATATTTTCATAAGTATTATAAGATGTTCCAAACTGAAATTCATGGGTATTTTTTATAAATCGTCATGGGGTTATTAAAATTGTTTATAGAATACACTTTTCATTTAACTCTTATTTCTCATGTCAGACCTAAATAATGTGGCATGGAAGAGTAATATTTTTGAATTATTTAATACACTTTAAATAATATTCTCATATTCATGGAAATATTTACCAAAGGGATTTTTTATGGCATTGGATGATTTTTTGAATAGGTATATTAGTAACACACCCAAAGGGGGATATTGTTAGTAAATAATTAAGTTACAATTTGTTGGGTTGTGTTTATTAAAAACAGATAATAAAAATTCCCTAGATGATTAATATTTCATTGAATAATTTTTCATATTTATATTGAAGGGATTTTATTGGATTTAGGTTGGAGAAAAAAAATTATATTGTGGTTTAAGTAGTTTGGTTAGATAAAAATGTATGGAGTTTATCTAGTGGACATTGAATATGTGTTTGATGAGTTTAATATCACCAAAAATGAAAATCCACATGGTTGGTTATCCCATGGTTCTTGAATAAGGATGAAAAATGGTAAGAATTAGAGAATTGTATAACAGTATGAAGTCATTTTGCTAAAATGAATTAACCACATCATTGTCTCCATCATACTCTTAATCATGTTTAGGAAAATGTATTGATAAAGAAATAAATAATCATTGGTTTTCATGATGATTTAAACAATTTTTTATAGAAATATTACATATTTTTGATTAAATCACATTATAGTGCATACAATGGTTCATGAAAAAATTAGGAGGGGGTCATTGTTTTAAGCATATATTTGGAATTTTTATCAGATAATATATTGTAAATATAAAGATAAAACAACATTTTGGTGTTGAAGAAACCATGTCAAGGTGCATCTAAGATAATTTTTTTTATAATGAAGTAAATTATTGGATTTTTTATCATTTCAATATTTTGAAACAGTTGTTTTTTCACTCAAATCGTTGACTCAAAAACACACCATAGATTGTATGAAAATGTGGTAGTTTAATTATTTTCTATATATTTTATAAATTTTAAAATGTCTTAAAATATTAAAATATATATTTATTATTTAAATGAAATTGAATTAGGCTTTAAATTTATTTTATGAATTATTTAACCAAAAAAAATTTGTGGAGAGAAGATTTAACTTAATGGAAGATATGAAAAATCTATTCAATTAGAGAAATAATATTTAAAATCAATTGAAAGTTAGTGTGTTATAATTGAGTGATGATTTCCAGATAAAGATACTATATATAAGAAGATTGGTATCAGATGTTATTGAATCATACAACTAAAGGAGAAGGAGAAGGAGGGGGATATCACTAAAATAATGAATATTACGATCAATTCTACACAAATGAAGGTTTATTTTTTTTTCAAATTTCGATATGTGTAAAGATAAAAGTGTTGAATTATTTTAAAAGTGAGTCATTTTAGTGTAAAATTACAATGATTAATTTGTGTGGTTTTAAACTAATATGTATTGTGAGTATACTCTAAACTTACACAAGAATTGCATTTATAGGATTCTGGAACATCATCACATCATCGTTATATGGTCCTCAGACACCGTCCCATAAGGGAGAACCAGTAATATTTCTTATTTTGTATGTTTTTATTAATTTTATATCTGATGATAATTAGAGGATTATTCCAAATAAATATGAAAAAAATTTCAATGTGGAGTTTAATTTTTATTTTAAATACCCTTAATCACCAATACATTAATTATACCTTAATAGGACCAATACAATCTCGAAGTCTTACATCCTTGAAATAATTTACAATATACTAAAATTTATCACTTTATGGGTGTTTCAATGGAACCCTTCAACTAAGACAATATTTTTATGTTGTATATGAGTATAGATTTTGATTTTTATGTTGATTACATTATAGTTAAACCATACATAGAATCATTGAAATGATCTTTGTAGTTGATCTGTTTTAACTGAGTCTTGATTGGTCTCATAATTAACTACAATTCTATTCTTAAATTCAGTGATAAATTAGAGATTTATTGATATTGTAATAGAGAGAGAGATATGAATTATCTTGGGATTACATATAAAGACTCAAAAAATGGTTAAATTTTTAATATGTAGGTATTAAATGACAAATTACTTATATTTGGATTTATTTCATAAGATTTACCTAGTAATTCATCAATTTCAAAGGAACCAATGAAATTGTATTCATTATTAGAATACTTATCAAATATGATTAAAAAAATATTCTATCAGTTCCATTGATATAAAGAATTTGTGATGGGAATGGTGTTTAAAAGAGATTTAGGCACACATATAGATCCAAAATGTCATGGATATTTTTTCTTAACTTTTAATTCATGAATCCATTCTCAATTACATTATAGTTTCCATTAGTTTGGTTATGATTCATCAGAATTCATTTTACTATATTCTTTTACATATTTTCCGAAAGGTCAGTCTAAAGACTCTCAACTAATGGGTGTGATTGATAATTTTTTCCCATGGATAGGAGAGACCATACTCTATCCATATTTGGTGTTAATAATATTATTAAAATAGATATGGTTCATTCCTAAAAATCAAAGGGAAACCCATCTAGCATGTTTGGGATTTGAAACTCATGATAATCACGTGATATTAGTGAATTCAGTTTTTTCAAAATTATATTCATCTTTAATGGATTCCTCATGTAAAATGGATGGACCAAACGAAAGGAAAGTTAATTATTCCTATGAGGAAAATAAATCTGAACCTAATTAATCATTGAAGGATGTGAGAGTTTTACCAATATAGTTAGATAATTATTAAGAGGTATAGTACAATAAATAGGCATTGATGAGATGGTAAGGCCTATAGTTTGATCCTTCATGCCGAAATTACAACCTTATTCATTGAAACTTTTAGTCATTATTGTCTGACACCCTTATGAGCCATTATGTTTATGGTAAATGTGGTCTCTTTGTAGTCTGATCCTACTAATGATGATTTGGGTAAAGTTAAAGTTACGTATATGGTTGTTATGGGTTCCTTACCTGCTACTAATATTTCATAGATCTATAGGTTTCCAATGAAACAAATCATTTTTATCACATCTCTCATTTTCTTCAAATAAGGTGGATTTACATGATGTTTACAACCATTTTTATTTCATGGAGGAAATTTAAGAACTTTTTTTTCCTATCAGCTGATAAAAATGGAAAAAATTATTTTTTTGATATAGGTAGACTGTTATTTGCTAAAATAAAAAAGTTGAGGTTGTGTAACTATTAATATATAATTAAATTTATGGTGATCACCAAAGGATATACTAAGGATACATTGAACATTTTTGAAGCTTCAGGTAAGGTCACACGAGAGAAAAATGGGGATGATACATTTTTTATGAAGACTGAGACTATCTATAAAGAAATCATTTGAAATTTTAGTTAAATATGATAAAGAACATATAGATAATATTACTCTTGATATATATAAAATATTCGATACTTTTATCTAGGGTATTGGTAAGTGAATCTTGTATATACCTAGGATTTAATTTCATGTTTTGTTTTTACTAGTTTATTTTTAGGGTGGTGTTTTCTATTCATCTTTATTATCCAACTATCTTTCATGTATTATTTTTACTATTGATGTTTTTTGTAAAACATTTTTTATTTTTATTCTTAAAAAAGAGTGTTTTATGATGAAAACCAGAAAAAAATCATATTTTCATGAATATATAAGAAAAAGTTTCTAGAAAAAAATTTAGATTATATAAATGAGTTGAACATCAAACTAACATGTGGTGTGATCAAAATTATCAACTGTGTATTTTTAGACTTAAGACTATTTTTTTATTTAATAATAAGTGTCAAAAAATGAAATTGGGAAAAAGATATTGTTTTTTTAATATATGAAAATGATTATCTATAAATTTTTGTGTCATAAGAACAAATTGAATGTTAATATGGCATGCAACATGGTTAGAATGACCAAAAGTTAATTTTTAAAATTAAAATTATATTTTAAGTTTAAAAATATACATTAAATGATGAAAATAGAGAAATGAAATTGTATTTTCAAGAAAAATTATAAACAAGATCATCAATTAAATTATGGTTTATAAGAATGGTATGTATATTAATTCAGTTTGTAGTGTTGTCAAAATCATTTACGTTGGATTTAAAGAATTGAAAGAGATATTTATTTTAAATTTTTTAACAAATTATCAAAAAAAATTAAATGGGTTCATATTTTTATGAAAATTTAATAATATTATTATTAATTAATTTGTGACCTATAGAAAAAACCTCATATCAATCCAACTTGTGGTGTGACCATAATGACAATGAGTGTTTTTTTTAAATTAAAGTTTTTTTCTTAGTTTAAAACACACATCAAATGATCAGAACTGAGAAAACATACTCATATGATCATTAAAATCAAGGAAAATAACGATTAATTAATTTTTAAACTATATAAAATTTTCAAATGTTAATTTTACTCATGTTGTGGTCAAAATTTCAAAAAAATCATTTTTAAAATTCAAACTATTTATTAGTTCTAAAAAGGAATTAAAGAATAAAAACCAATAAAATAATATTATATTGGAAAGAGAATCTAAGAAAATGAATTCTAATTATTATTTTTACCTTTAATAATGAATCACATATAAATCCAAAGTGTGGCTTGGTTGAAATAATTTAAATAATGAATCCCCTCAAAATATATGCACTTAACCAAGAAATCATTTATAATCATAACAAAAATTTGAATTTTTATATGAAATTCAATAAAACTATCTTATTTTATATCTTCCACATGGGGATGATGACCTAAGGTGTTGATAAGATATTATTTAAAGATTTATCTTTCAAAGTATTATTTAAAGCTCTATCTTTCCAACCAGGTCTTGAAAACACCATTGTCAGCTGCCTCCTTTCCGACCAGGGAGAGGGGTGGTGTCTGGAAAAAATATTTTATTAGTTTAATGAAAGGGATCAAAGAATCATCCTTATCATTCCCTGTGTCTCTGATGTTGGCCCCGACCAGCTTTTTTGGATCAATCATTCCACTGGAGAATACACGGTGAGGTCCGGCTAGAGAATGGCTCTCGGCAACCACTCAGTCGGCTGTGATGAGGGGCCATGGAATTTGGTTTGGAAGCTCAATGTTCCACCTAAAATATGTCAATTTTGGTGGTAGGTTTTCATGGAAACTCTCCCAACCACGAGCCTCCTCTCTTACCGACATATAGCCAGTTCTGCTTTTTTCCGTTTTTGCCTGAAAATTTCAGAAACTCCTATGCACGCCATCATTCACTGCCCGGGAGCTGAGCAAATTTGGAATAAATGGGGGCCGAATTCTACAGCTTCGATGGCATCGACCTCTGACCTCCTCGATCTTCTGACACATTGGTGCTCCTCTCTTTCCTCAGCTTCTTCAGGTTTACTTTTCACTCTAGCATGGATTATTTGGGTCCGACACAATGATTTTGTTTTCCATCAAGCTCACAAACCCCCCAAATTCTGGATTGAATGGGCCACCTCTTGGATTAAGGGCTGGAAAGAACACAGTGGAAATTTTATTCTAGGGTATACCCTCTCCTTCCCCCCTCATTGGAATCCCTTAATAAAAGGAACCCTTAAGATTAACGTGGATGTGTCGCTCCCAAAGGATGGTCTAGTCGCCCTAGGCCTCCTCGCCCGAAATCATCTAGTGAAAATCCTTGCTGCAAAATACGAACCACATCAGGCTTTATGGGACCCTGCAGTTTCTAAGGCCATGTCCATCCTTGCCAGTATGTCGCTCACCTTGGAATGTGGTTGGAGTTATATCATTGTTGAGTCCGACTGCCATACAGTTATTGATGCTATTCAGCACAATGATAGTGGGCTCCAGTCTTTTGGAATCATCTTAAGGATAATTCTCTCTCTCTCTCTCTCTTCCATCACTTCTCTTTATGAACCTTCTCCTTTAACAAAAGGGAAGGTAACAATGCGGCCCATCATCTTGCAGCCTCAGGCCCATTCGACTCCAACCATCTCTGGCTGGACAATTTCCCCCAATGGATTTTCTCATGTATTCTTGCTGAAATTAGTCATTAATGTTCCCTATTTTAATCAAAGAAGATGTTAATGGTCTTATCAATGACTCATTTTCACTCATGGAGTAATAATTTTTACACCTTATTTTTCATGTATAATCATTTAGCATTATTATTAGACCTCTTTTATGTATTATACACATTATAAAATATTACTGTTTTTTCCAGATTTATGATTCTTTCATATTGTGAAATATATTTAATATTTCAAATTATCCTAAAATAAATCATTTCTGACATACATTATTCATTTTTGTCTTTATTGGTTTTATATACCAAAATATAGATACCCCGCACCAAAATTTTGGATGAATCTATGTTTGGTGAGGGTGTATTATTTTGAGGTAAAACCATCTCCTAATAATATTAATTTTATCACTAAACATTTCTTTCTATCCTTTGGTGATTAAGGGGATGAGCCTTTGGCCATGTAATATTTTAACTTAATATATGTTGGGATAATTGTGATAGGGGGGTAGAGAGACCACAAATAGTATTGTAAAGACCCATAAATTTCAGGGAATTTTTTTCTTAAATACTTTTAAATTTTACGAGTCTATGGATTCTGACGGCACTTCATTCCAAGGCCCGGTGTTCCCGGAATCAATTTCTGAAGTTTAGCTCGGGTAGGTTCAGTGAACGAATGAGCGGGTTTTTCTATCTTTGGAACCAGTGCTCAGAATTGAAATCAGAGGGCACCGATGAACTCACAATGCCGGTAATTTCTTAAGGGGACCTTTACCATAGTTGCGTTTTCACGGGAGAAGAAGTTGTTTTTTGGGGTTTAATCAAGAAGTAAATAAAATTGTTGGAACAATTTTATTATGTATCTAAGGAGGTTAATTCCTTACATGGGTAGTTATGGGTGGGACCCACAACCCCCTAACTACCCACGTGTGGATGTTAGAGAGGTGGGGCCCACATGAGCCCCAACCATTTATTTTTCCTCAAAACTCTTTAACCCCCCTCATTATTTTGGCAACCCCCCTTTAATTTCCAATCTCTCCACCTCCCTCACTCCTTTAATACATGTTAACCCCTAAAATTTATGAGGATCTTTCCCCTCCCTCTCTTTAATGAAATTCCAACACATTTAATTAATAAGGATCTTTCATCTCCCTCTATTTAATTAAATTACCAACGCATTTAATTAATGAGGTGATTTGAATTTTGAAATTTATATTTCATGTGTAATAAAATACTAGGATTGGCCAATTATTTTACCGGAGGATGGATTTCGTTGTGCTAAGGAAGATTGGAGAGAGCTCTTGAGATTTTGGGAAGAACACCGGTCCTCCGACGAAGAACTATGTCTCCTTCGACGAAGGACACCAGTTCCAAGAAGAACGACAACACACCTTCTATTCTCTTCTCCACGACAAGAGAGGAGATGCCGCTTCCTCCTCGGTGCACTCTGACGTCGCCTATGAATCCTTTCCCCACGACACCGTCTTCCGCGACACCCGACGCACAATGTAAATTGTCGAGGTTAGGGTTTATTCTTGAAAGTGAGTGTTTTCGTACCACCGTTCTTCGTTGGAAACCGTTGTCGATATATGGCCAATTGCTATCGCCTTACGCCGAGGACGCGGGCCGAACAAACACGGCCCACTGACCCTATGTTGATCTCGTTTATTATTCATAGAATCAGCAAACGAAGGAGGAGGAGGCAAGACGCCGTCGCATCGTGCCGGGAACGCGGCGAAGGAAGCCGGTGCTGTCGCGCCGGCTGTGCGGATGAAACTGCGGCCCGCTTCGGCGGAAGAACCGGCCGGCCTGTCGGCTGCCCGGGCGAAGGGAAGTCGCGGTGCCAAGAGGGTTCCGTGCTGGAAAACCGCCCGGACCATCGTCCGGATGGGCGGAGCTGGACCGCGGCGCCAATAGGTCACCGTGATGAAGAAACCGCGGCCCGCCGTGCGGGCCACGTGCGCCAGAAGTCTGGCAGATTTGTGAAGGGCGGCGTGGCCAGTTCAGACAGCCGGGGGGCCACCCCCCCCTCAGAACCGCTCATCCTTCGGGCCATGCTGCTCGGCTAGCCGGCCGAGCCAGCCGAGCTATGACCAGCCGTGCTGCGCCGGGCCGGGCCGGGCCGCGCCCCACCGGGCCGGGCCGCGCCACTTCGGGCCGGGCCACACCTCTTCGGGCCGGGACGCGCCCTTCAGGCCGAGCTATGATTTCCTTCAGACCGGTCTGACACCCCTGCCGGATCGGACCTGTCAACCTGGGTTAACCTGACCCGTGGGCCCACTGGGCTAAACGGGCCGGACCCGTTATTCACTAAGAGATGAATAACTTAGAGACCGCACGTCCGATCGACATGCCGTCTACGACACTGAGACCCTTTCGACGAGCCGGTTCTTTTGAGACACTATGTATGAGTTTTGGACAACTTTGGTAAATGACCGGGTTTGGAATGAGCATATTTGCAACTGGGCCCCTAGAACGGAAACGCCAATATCTCTCAGACCGGGCGTCCGTTTGACGCGCTGTCTGTCACATTGAGTTCCTTTTGATGAGACGGAACTTCAGGATACATCAACCCTGGAATTCTTGACAATTGATGTATCGACCCCTTTACTCGTGGAGCAGACCCTCCCGGAATTGAGTACGCTGTGTGCGGGAACCCTAGAGCTGGCTGCGACTTCCACGACGATGACGACTGTACTAGGATCCTCTGTGGGTTCGACAGTGACGAATACCATGATGGAATCTTCCTTGGATTTGATGGTGAGGACTACTTTTCTTGTATTCTGTGTGGGTCCGGTAGTATTGAATTCTGTACTTGTATCCTGTGTGGGTCCGGCAGTGTAGCTGGTCTTGTATCCTGTGTGGGTCCGACAGCTTAGCTGGACTTGTATCCGGTGTGGGTCCAATATCTTAGATGAATCAGTGACTACATCTAGTCATCTCTATCACTATACGAAAGATGTATACCTGTGTGAGCTGAGTCTTGACTTTTAATCTTTATCATTGGTATGATTAACTTCTTTCCTGTGTGGATTGGTTGTGTTTGGGATCGGAAGTTAGAGCCGTACTGAGATTGATGACTTAGGTATATGTATGGGCATATACCTAAGTGGAGTTGGTTGATACTTCTTGTTTTTAAAATTCCTTTGTGATTTATCCTTTGCGGATTCTGGGAGACCTTTGGGGGTCTCGGGGTTCCTACTGAGTAACATTATACTCACACCTGCACGGGCATTGCCCGCACTACATTGTGTTGGTTGCAGATGACAGACAACACTGATCATGGTCGAGGCTTGTGGAGCTGGAAGGTATCCGGAGGTGGAACACTTGGCGGGACATACATGGAGCGGTCAAATGGATCTGAGGAACCGACAAGACTATCTGTACCCACCCTTCAGGTGGGATTCCTGGAGGACGACTTGGCAGTTGCTGCTTTACTTTATAGCTGTTGTAATTTCTTTCTCAGTTGTACTGTACTTTCAGTTGGGTTTGTATACTGGCCCATTTTCATTCCAGCACTTACTTTTGTACTCATTTGACTTAGTGTTTACTCCAGCTTGCATACTCTATTGTGTTTGTTTACATATATAAAGTCTATGAATTCCCTTTTATTGGGATTTACGCCTTTGGTGCTAGTCACCGGCCCCTGGCCTATGGAAGGCGGGCTTGGGGTTGTCACAACACATGCCCTGAGGACGGGTCATGACAAATTGGTTTCAGAGGAGTCAGTTCTACCATAGAACTCTGGACTCTGATCTTTCCCTTCTGTGAAGCAATAGTGTTAAGAGTATTGAGTGTGGTTTTCAGTCCTGAGAGTCCAGTGTTGGTGCGACGACTGACGTATCCATACACCAGGATCCTGATCTCTGATTTCCGACTCAGTGCACGAGAACACTAATTTCGTGCGTGTCTTTAAAAAGTTTTCTTTGTGATTAATTTGTGTAAGCTCACCAGGTATACTATTTGACCATAGCACACCTGTTCATTTTCAGGATTTCCCCATGAAGGCAGCCAGCCAGGGTTCCTAGTTACGTGCGATATGATAGCCCACCGAGCGTCAAGGCCTCAGTGCAGGGCCATATTACAACAGAGGCACCAGCGGTACCATTACCCACTGAGCCATCGATACAACCAGCCCCAAAAGTGGAGAGTACACGCCGCCTGAGTGCGTTTCACGAGTTTCAACGGCAGAGGCCACCCAGGTTCCGTGGAGAGACAGATCCTCAGGCAGCCGAGTATTGGCTAGAGGCTATCGTAAGAGTCTTCAGATTGGTAGGGACACCAACTAAACTTATGATGATCCTTGCCGCGAGTCTCCTTCACGAAGAAATAGGTAGATAGTGGAGCTTGATACTCCAGGTGCATGACGAGGCATCACTACTTTGGACGGACTTCGAGAGCCTCTTCTGCTCAGAGTTTATTCCAGCCACCCTTCGTGCGGTGTGCATCCAGGAGTTACTACAACTACGGCAGGGCAGCATGATAGTAGCCCAGTACTCGGAGAGGTTTACTGACCTCTCACGCTACTCCACGAACATGGTACGAGACATGTTCTTTAGGTCATGGACCTTTGATCAGGGATTGAGGCATGAGATCAGGGTTTTGACGATTCCCCTCAGCATTCCAACGTAGGAAAGGGTGTGGAGAGAGCACTTTTAGTGGAGAGATTTCTTGCTGAACAACCACTAGCAGCGACACCCACTGCAAGGCGACACGTAGAAGAGTCTTCTGCAGCTGGCAGTAGACAGATGTCGTAGGGTTCCAAGAAAACCAAGCCATTAGGTGGGCGACCTCAGGACACAGGTTCAGTTGTGTGGGGCACATGACACAGAGCCAACCTTACGAGGAGTAGATAGTGCTATGTATGCGGTGGGTGGGGCCACATGGCTCGTGACTGCCCAACCTGCCATGCAGATGAGCAACAGACAGTGGAGGGACCTCCCAGGCAGCGGCAGAGGTTCGACTGTGGTGGTCCACATGGAGCAGGCAGACAAGGAAGAGGAGCTGGCCGAGCAGTGGGTGGTGGACGATGTTTTGAGGCTCTACCACCACCACCCCCAGAAGGTCCACCCCGACCATAGGGAGCCGGCGGGCAGAGGCAGGCTCAGCTCCAGGCAGCGGAGGCTTACGACCACGGTGCACCTGAGATGACTTGAGGTACTATATGTGTCTACTCCACCCTTTCTGCAGTTCTTTTAGACACCGGTGCGAGTCATTCATTTATTTCTGCTGCCCTTGTTCGGAGCTCAGAGATTCGTACAGAGTCGTTGTATCGATCCTTACAGCTAGAGACTCTTACAGGAGTAGACTAGACGATTATCCATTGGTGCCGGCAGTGTGAGCTTACTCTACGAGGTGAGAGCTTCAGTTGGGATCTTCTGGTAGCAGCGTTGGGGCCTTACGACGTCATCTTGGGTATGGACTGGTTATCTACAGTCCATGCTCAGATTGACTGTATTAGGCACAAAGTGCGGTGTGTCTACACGGATGGGACCTGGTTCACCTTTGACGATGAGAAGGGAACCTTCGCAGCATAGGATAGACTTAAACAGAGATGAGGGCAGCTGATCACACATCAGTTGGCTTGTCTCATCCTCGGAGAAGTTGACCTGCGGAGTCTGAGTTTTCCTATTATGGTGGATCAGTATGCGGAAGTTTTTCCTGACGACGTTCCAGGACTACCTCCTCACAGAGAGGTAGACTTATACATTGACCTGTACCCCCGGAAAACACCGATATCTACTCCAGCATATCGGATGGATCCTACTAAGCTTCGTGAGATGCGGGTACAACTGGGGGACTTGTAGGGAAAGGGATTCATCCGACCCAGGGTTTCACCCTAGGCTTCTCCGAATTTGTTCGCCAATAAGGCGGATGGGAGCTTGCGACTGTGTGACGACTACCGTCACCAGAACCAGGTGACCGTGAGGAACAAGTACCCCCTTCCGAGGATTGATGACCTCTTCAATCAGCTCATGGGAGCACAATGGTTCTCGAAGATAGACCTTAGGTCTTGCTATCATCAACCCAGAGTTCGAGACGAAGATGTGCCGAAGACGACCTTCAGGTGTCGTTATGGCCACTACGAGTTCTTGGTTATGCATTTAGGCGTAACCAACACACCACCAGTGTTCATGAGTCTCATGAACAGGATATTCCAACCTTACCTCGATCGGTTTGTCGTAGTCTTTATTAATGACATACTAATTTACTCAACTACTAAGGAGGATCACACCTACGACTTTCGGGTTGTACTAGATACACTCTGAGAGCACCAGGTTTTTGGTAAGATCTCTAAGTGCCAGTTCTTGATTCGAGAGGTTCACTTCTTGGGGCATGTCATCTTGGAGGCTTGAGTTGCTGTGGATCCTATGAAGATCGAGGCAGTACTTTCTTGGGATCCACCCATGAGTGTGACTGAGGTGTGGTGTTTTCTAGGTCTGGTAGGGTACTATCGGAGATTTATGCCAGACTTCTCTAGAGTTGCAGCACCTCTTACAACATTGACAAAGAAGGGGAAACCCTTTGTGTGGTCAGACAGGTGTCAGCAGAGCTTTCAGGAGATGAGGTGGAGATTGACCAGTGTGCCCATCTTGAGCCTACCAGAGGGGGGTGTATGGTACGTAGTTTACTGAGATGCATCAAGGACCAGACTCGGGTGTTTTCAGATGTAGGAGCGAGCAGTTATCTCTTACGGTTCATGGAAGTTGAGGCAACACGAGCAGAACTATGCTACCCATGAACTGAAGTTAGTAGCAGTGGTCTTTGCCCTGAAGATGTGGCGACACTATTTGATGGGAGAGCGCTTTACAGTCTAGTGTAACCACCAGAGTCTCAGGTACATCTTCTCGTAGAAGGACCTAAACATGAGATAACAATGATGGCTCGAGTTCCTCTAGGACTTTGACTTTGAGATAGTCTATACACCCGGGAAGGGGAATGTAGTAGCTGATGCTCTCAGCAGGAGATCAGGAATTCAACTACTTGAAGAGGCAACAGAGCAGTTAGCTACTTTGTAGATATCCTTCATGAATATAGATGGGGCAACCTTTATACAGTCCCTCACAATCACTCCTCCACTACTTCAGCGGGTCAGAGAGGCACAACGTGGGGATGTTGACGGTGATACGCGGCGTGCTTAGATTTTTACAGGGTCGGAACCTGATGAATTTTCTAAAGGAGGAGAGCACATCATTCTCTTCAGGGGACGTACCATGGTACCAGTTTCACTACAGGAGGAAGTGATGAGAGAGTTTCACAATTCCCCTCTTACAGTACATCCAGGAGTGGTGAAGATGTATCGGGACCTCAGACGACAGCACTGGTGGCTGGGTATGAAGAAGGCTGTAGGAGAGTTCATTTCATGATGCATCTCTTTCCAGCAAGTGAAGGCAGAGCACCAGGCACCAGCAGGCTTGGTATAGCCCTTAGAGGTTCCAAAGTGGAAGTGGGCCGAGATATCCATGGATTTAATGATGGGGATTCCATGTACTTCCAGAGGACACGACTCCATCTGAGTGATTGTAGACCGACTCACCAAGTCGAACCACTTCCTACCGATCATAGAGAAGGTCTCAGTAGAGATCTTGGGAAACCTCTAAATTCAGGAGATCGTACGGATTCATGGTGTGCCATCGTCTATCATCTCTGATAAAGACACTCTCTTTACTTCCTGGACTTGGAAGGGGTTGTAGGAGGCATTTGGGACGCAACTACACCTGAGAACCACCTTTCATCATCAGACGGATGGACAGAATGAGAGGACCATTCAGACAATCAGGGACATGCTCCGTGTATGTTTCCTTGACTTTGGTCATAGTTGAGAGGATCACCTACCCTTGTGGAGTTTGCGTAAAACAACAGCTACCACTCCACCATTGGTATGACACCATAAGAGGCACAGTAAGACCGACCTTGCAGATCACCTCTATGCTGGACTAACCCTGGGGAGTTAGCACTCGTAAGAGCAGAGATGTTTCAGGCTATGACGGAGAAGTTTCAGATCATCCAGGAGTGGATGAGGACTATACAGAGCAGACAGAAGTCATATCCTGATAAAAGGCGAAGACCACTAGAGTTCGAGGATGGAGACCACGTTTTCTTTTGGGTCTCAACTCGATGTGGGTTACAAAGATTTGGACAGGGTGGAAAGTTATCTCTACACTTCATCGGAACATTCTAGGTCCTCAGCAGGGTAGGCGAGGTGGCTTACCGCATGGCCTTTCCACCTCTGTTGCACCGGGTGCACGACGTCTTCCACGTATCTCACCGGAGGAGATACGTGCACGACCCGATGCATATCATTGATCATGGGGAGGTGGACATCGATGATGGGGCAACTTTTTCGGAGGTCCCAGTGGAGATCTAGGATCGACAGTAGTGGGTCCTACATGGATGGTCGATTCCTCTTGTGCGCATTCGTTGGCAGCACGTGAACCTCTAGGAGAGCACATGGGAGTGGGTGGCTCAGATGCGTGCTCATTACCCTCATTTGTTTCCCTAGTTTATGTTGTAGCTTTATGGGGATGTAAATCCCTGAGGTGGGAGTAATGTAAAGACCCAGTATTTTCAAGGAAATTTTCTTTCATAAATACTTTGAAATTTTACGAGTCTGTGGCTTCTGACAACAATTGATTCTAAGGCCTGGTGCGCCCAAAATCAGTTTCTAAAGTTTAACTCAGGTACGTTCAGTGAACTAATGATTGGGTTTTTCTATCTTTTGAACCAGTTCTCGGAATTGAAATCCGAGGGCATCGATGAACTCACAACGCCGGTAATTGCATAAGGGGACCTTTACCGTAGTTACGTTTGCACGGGAGAAGATGTTGTTTTTTGAGGTTTAATTAATAAGTAAATAAAATTGTTGGAATAATTTTATTATGTATCTAAGGAGGTTAATTCTACCCATAGGTAGTTAAGGGTGGGACCCACAACCACCTAACAACCCAGGTGTGGATGTTAGAGAGGTGGGGGCCACACGAGCCCCAACCATTTATTTTTCCTCTAAACTCCTTAAACACCCTCATTATTTTGGAACCCCCCCTTTAATATCCAATCTCTCCACCTCCCTCACTCCTTTAATACATGTCAACCCCTCAAATTTAGGAGGATCATTCCCCGCCCTCTCTTTAATGAAATGCCAACACATTTAATTAATAAGGATCTTTCCTCTCCCTCTGTTTAATTAAATTGCCAACACATTTAATTAATGAGGTGGTTTGAATTTTGAAATTTATATTGCATCTGTAAAAAAATAATAGGATTGGCCTATTATTTTACAGGAGGAGGGATTTCGTTGTTTTAAGGAAGATTTTGGAGAGATCTTGAGATTTTGGGAAGAACACCGGTCCTCTGATGAAGAACGACGTCTCCTTAGATGAAGAACGCCGGTTCCAAGAAGAACGACAATGCACCTTCCATTCTCTTCTCCAGGACAAGAGAGGAGACACCACTTCCTCCTCAGCACACTCTGATGTCACCTATGAATGCTTTCCCCATGACGCCATCTTCCGCGATGCCTACCGTGCGACGTAAATTGTCAAGGTAGGGGTTTATTCATGAAAGTAAATGTTTTCATACCCCCGTTATTCATTGGAAACCGTTGTTGATATACGAACAATTGCTATCGCCTTACGTAGAGGGTGAGGGCCGAATGAACATGTCACGATGACCCTATATTGATGTCATTTATTATTCATAGAATCGGAAACCAAAGGCGGAGGAGGCACGACGCCGTCGCGCCGTTCCAAGAACATGGAGAAGGAAGCCGGCGCCGTCGCGCCGGCTATGCAGAAGAAACCGGGGCCCGCTTTTTGGGCCGCTTTGGAGTAAGAACAAGATGGCTCGTCAGCCGTCCGGGCGAAGGGAAGCCGCGGCGCCAGGAGGGCGCCACGCTGCAGAAACTGCGGCCCGCCGTGTAGGCCGCGTGAGACAGAAGGCCGGCTGACCTAGTAGGCCAGTTTGGGAAGGACGTCGCCACCGGTTCGGACAGCTGGGGGGCCGCGCCCCCTCCCTCAGAACCACTCGGCCTACGGGATGAGCCGGCTGAGCCAGCCGGGCCGCGCCCAGCAGGGCCGCACCAGGCCACGCCGAGCCAGGCCGCGCCCCTTCGGGCCGGGCCACGCCCTTCGGACCGAGCTACGTTTTCCTTCAGACAGATCTGACACCCCTGCAGGGTCAGACGCGTCAAAATTGGTTAGCCTGACCCATGGGCCCACTGGGCTAAACGGGCCATACCCATTATTCACTTAAACATGAATAACTTGGAGACCGTGCGTCCGATCGACATGCCATCCGCGGCACTGGTACCCTTTCGATGAGACGGTCCTTTTTCAATACTCTAAGTGAGTTTTAGACAACTTTGGTAGACGTCTGGGTTTGGAATGAGCATATTTCCAACCGAGCCCCTGGAACGGAAAAGCCAATATCTCTCCGACCAGGCGTCCATTTGACGCGCCATTTGTCGCGTTGAGTTCCTTTTGATGAGACAAAACTTCAGGATACATCAACCCTGGAATTAGTGATAGTTGATGTATCGACCCCTTTACTCGTGGAGCGGTCCCTCCTGGAATCGAGTACGTTGTGTGTGGGAACCCTAGAGCTGGCTGCGACTGTGACGATGATGACAACTATACTTGGATCCTCCGTGGGTTTGACAGCGATGACTACCATACTAGAATTCTCTGTGGGTTTGATGGCGATGACTACTGTTCTTGTATCCTATGTGGGTCCGGCCGTATTGACCTTTGTACTTTTATCCTATGTGGGTCCGACAGAGTAGCTGGTCTTGTATCTTGTGTGGGTCCATCATCTTTGCTGGACTTGTATCTTTTCTGGGTCCGACAGCTTAGATGAATTAGTGATTACATCTGATCATCTCTATCTCTATACGAAAGTTGTATACCTGTGTGAGATGAGTCTTTAATTTCAATCTTTATCATTTGTATGATTGACTTCTTTCCTGTGTTGACTAGTTGTGCTTGGGCTCAGATGTTGGAGCCATACTAAGATTTATGAGTTAAGTATATGTATGGGCATATACCTAAGTTGAGTTGGTTGATACTTCATGTTTGTATTTTTTTTGTGGTTTATCCTTTGTGGATTCTGGGAGACCTTCAGGGGTCTCAGGTTTCCTACTGAGTATTGTAATACTCACCTTGACACGAGCATTTCCTGCACTACGTTGTGTTGGTTGCAGACGAAAGACAACACTGATTGTAGTCAAGGATTATGGAGCTAGACGGTATCTAGAGGTGGACCACCTGGAAGGACGTACACGAAGTGGAAAAACGGATCCGAGGAACCGACAAGACTATCTGTACCCACCCTTCAGGTGGGATTCCTGGAGGGTGACTTGGTGGTTGCTTCTTTACTTTACAGAGTTGTACTTTCTTTCTCAGTTGTACAGTACTTTTAGTTGGGTTTGTATACTGGCCCATTTACTTTCCAGCACTTACTTTTGTACTCAGTTTACTTAGTGTTTACTCCAGCTTTGTACTCTGTTGTGTTTGTTTACTTATATAAAAGCAATGCCTTTTCTTTTATCAGGATTTACGCCTTTGGTTCTAGTCGCTAGCCCCTGGCCTATAGAAGGCGGGCTTTGGGTAGTCACGACACGGGCCCTGGGGATGGGTCGTGACAAGTATCAATTTGGTTTGGGTGGGTAGTAGGCAAAAATATTGGTTGTGTTTAAACTCATGAAGTAGTTATAAATAATTTTATCTAAAAGTTTAATAAAAATCCATGATTTACTAGGATTTTTGGGTAGTATAAGTGGTTATTTAATCCCTTGAACTACATATTTTAGGTTGTCTTGTGGGTGTGCCCTTGTTTTGGGAAAATATATTATTAATGACTCAGGTTGGAATTAAAGGAGTCGTAGAATTATTTGTTGATAGAGACAAAAATTTATTGGTTTTATTTAAAAAATAGTTTTCCAAATTACTTCTATAATAAAGGGTGAGTATTTTAAATTGGTTTATGTCTTGGGAAGTATATGTTGTGGGTGGTTATAAATCCTTATAATATAATTTGGAAAACGTCCATATGTATTTTTTTATGAATATTTTATTTTTGACTTTATTTATTGGTCATTTATTGTTCATTGTATAATTATTCTTCCATGAAGACCTCCTATTAATTAGTGAGAGGAAATTATTCACCTTTAGATCAATTACATCTTATAAGATTAATGTAACTATCTAAATTGTGGGTAGGGAATCCTAAAATTAAAATCCACCTCAAGTGGATAGGTTTCATTCATTTTGAAGCAAAATCCACTAATATTTCATAGGGATTTATTGATTGAAACAATGGAAGAGTTGTTTAATCCGATCATCTATAATTTTTAATTCATAGATACTCTATAACATGTGAAAGTGAAACCGAATATGTTGATTCTAGTGAGGCTCAAAAGCTAGTGGTGGGATTTAGGATTACATATTAAGTCACATGAATAAATTTCATGGGATGTCTTTGAAAATAAATTTAATTGTAATTTTCATGTTCAAAAATTTTGAGTGTCTATGAAAACCGATTTCTTTAAACTATAGCAGGAGAGTGGGACCATTATGGAATACACTGATCAATTTATCAATCTAGACCAGTTCACGCTTGGGATTACATAGAGTAACCATTAAAGGCCTGGTTTGATTCCGGGATAATACCAAAGATTCATTCAAGGGTAGATTTTTTTTAATAGTATCATACATTGAGATCATAAGCAATGTAATAATATTTGAGAATGATATAATGGTATTTTTTGTGTGAAAAACAATTTTACTCAACCAAGTGGAGGGGTAACTGAATGAGTATGATGAAGAAGAGTTGATACAATTTGTATCATGTAACTAGGGTATATTTTTATTAATAGGACATAGTGACTTAAATTTTTATCTGCAATACTTTTTAGTACCATCCAATGCATCCATCAGGGGAATATTGACTCTATACGACTCCCCAACCAATGAATTATAGTGGTGTGGTTTAGAGAATCAATCCAACCCACCCATGGGAGGATCCTCGGTCCATTATCCCAAACCACCAAGCCATGTGCAGATTCTTATTCATCCATCTACCACATATAAAATATCACAAATCATACACAATTAATATACAAAACATTCACAACTTGCATTTCATTCAACCCATGAAACATCTTAAATCCTTTTCCATTTAGAACATTTACCATTTATAATTCATTTCTCATTAAACCATTACCATTATTCCAAATGCCCCGTTATTCCATTTTATCAATAAAATCTATTAACATAAACTTCATTTTCATTCCATGTTAAATAATTAAACACCATTCACATTCTATATTCATTTGACATGTAAACCATTATCATGCTCATACCCATTAACAAATTTCACATTTATGTTATATATTACATTAAATAAATTCCCTTTTTGAAACCTTAAACCATTTAGAACATTCAAACATTTTCATTCATTTAAATTTTTTACAATTTTACCAATTCACATGCCCTAACCCAATTACACATTCTAATTTATATATAATAATTTAATTTACCCATTTTTCATTCACAAACCTTAGATAATAAACCAATTACCCTTCACAATCCATCACTCATTTAACCCATTAAAATTAAACCATACAACCCCTTATGACATACTAACAACTATACATAGTTACCATTAGTGCCTCTTTATATTTCAAACTAATGTGTCAACATATTTACCACATGCTCTAATTCAACACAAATCAACTCTATGATTAGCATTACATCTTTCCATGATTGGGAATATTGGTTCACCCCATGGGTAGTCCAAGACCTTTGTAATCATCCTCAATTCATCCCATGGGGATCATGAGGGGTTAAATTTATCTTTTATCCAACCATTTTTAACAAATATCATCTAATTAATTACTTTCACAACAATAAATAACCTGTAATACAACCACACAATAAAAAATCTACATCAAGACTATGTGACATAACATATAAACATCTTATATCGATTTCGAGGACAACCACATGCTCAACCTTGGCCATTGAATCAGATTCAAACACCCTTCAGAACACCAACCTAAGATCAACTATAAAAATAGGGTTTTAGTGATTCATAATAAGATAGGAAACTACACAATACCTATTCCGAAAAGAGAAGAAAGATGAGTATTAGTCTAACTCGATGCTTCAATTCACAAACGATGACACTATAAATGGATTATAATTGATGGAGATCCACACTTGGAAATATTTTTCCATTTTGGTTAATCAATGGGGTTGTAAGTGGAATAAATGAGGAGAAAATCTGGCGAGGATTGATAAATCCCGATGGGGGAAATGGAAAAATCACACTTTTTAATGGGCACATGGTTTAGCTGTATAGTTTTACAAACCATGCGTCAACCATGTGCCAACATCATTCAATGAGGGGTTAATGTCACATGGTTACTTGGGGATATAAAACTATTTGAATAACCTTTTTACAACCCTATAAAATTCTTCTGTCTAAGGTCACACGGTTTGGCCTTCCCCTTACGTAGTTTACTCTATCCTATGCCAACCATGAAACATACATAGATTGGCCTATTTTCTTCCTTAACTTTGTCATGAACCCCTATAAAACTCACTATCTTATTCATTAGTAGTAGATTAATAATTTTTTCATTATTAGTTTGATTTTTGGTGACTATTTCCCTTATTGGAACTTATATTGAATCATTGAATTGCATAATACCCAACTCTTTTGTAGTTGAAGAAACATATTACAATAGCTTCTCACTTTCCTTTAAACTTGGGAGTATGATGACCTTCATCACTTTATATTTCATGAGTCTCCATATTTCTATTTTTAAGTGTGTTCGGGACTTCATCTATGTTTACATTTTTAATCATATTTCATGATAGCTAGTTTGGAATAATCAATAGGAATCTATCACGATCCATCATTCTTTTATGTTATTTGTTATGAAAATTACGAAATTTTCTATGGAACCCATTAAATATTTAGTTCCTTTAAAATTAAGATATTTATAAAACTAAAATAGTTAACATGATTGATGAACATTACATTTCAATTTTTATAAATATCCATAAGAAATTTTACCTAAAGTTGAATCACTTTATAAAACTATCATGTTAGTATATAATTATTACAAATCAAATTGTATCAAACTTAGTTCAAACTATATCATTCTCATTTTAACATATTCATTCTTGTGATAACCTAGGTTACTTTGGTTTGGGTTCTCTGATACTTACTAACATAATCCATAAAATAAATATACCAAATTACCAAGAACTTTCATAAAATATTATAAATTCAAAAATCATTTAAATTCATGCTCTAAAAATCCAAATTATACATTCTCAAGTAATATTATTCATTCACAAAATCATATAACCAAGAATTTATATACCCTAATTATATTATCTCAATAACATACCTTTCTAAAAACATATTTTAATCCTCATGAAATTAAACCTCAATGAGATTTCATATTTATACAAAAATAAACTCTATATTTAAACCTCAAAAGGTATTAACCATTAGTTCATAATGTCACACACTATTCAATATATATTATAATCCCAAAATAAGATGAACTCTCTAAAAAAATCATGAATAAATTATAAATCCCAAGGTTACCAATTACTATCTAACTAACTCATCAAAAAGTATCCCCCCCCCCCACTTTATTATATCACTATCATATGTATATTATGATTAATAGTTATCCATACCTTAAGAATGCATTCTAGAATAGTTATCCCTAAAAATATAACCTCGTAACGAAATCTATTTTCAAGGTTATTAATAAAATTTAATATATATCATGATACCTTTAATTAAAAAATATTGAAGTACAATATTTAAATGTTTCAAATAATCCTTTATAACAAATAGAATATACCAAAATTCCATCAATGAATATCACTTCACAAATAAAAAAAGCTTATCGAGAATTAATTTCTATTATAAATTAAAACTAACTACCAAAGGTAAGACTAGGAAAGTAACCTTTTTCATCATAATATTTGCATAATAAAATTCCAAACCATTTAAGTATTCTCTATTATTTAGTTATAAGACACAATGGTTTAAAGGTACAAACCTTTCTTAGCTTAATTATCATGATATTGTTTCAACAAAATACAAAAAATAAAAAATGGTTATAATGATATCCAAAATATGAATTTGAAAACATAAATCTGAATATATTTTCTATTATGATAGATATGATACTTTTAGATCAACGAACAAATCTCTTTGTTCAATCCTTAGTTATCAATGATCAATTTTCTATTAGGTTCTCTAACCTAATTTGTTATCATCATTCTTAAATACTTCATAATGGTTCATAATGTGAATATGATTACCCAAGTATATGCACTGGGAGTGTATCACCAGGTGTGAAGTATTATCCCCACTCATCGTGAATCAGAGTGATGATTAAGTCAATGATCAACCAACCCTTTTCATGGTGATTACCCCTAAGTGAATCTATGCCACAACTGCATCTAATTTATAGTATTTAGGCAAGGATATATTTCTATTAAAAACCACATAATCCCTATTTGACCAAAAATGTAGGTTTTTATCCAATAGTTAGAAATATTAAAAGGTTTTTACCCGAGATCTCTAACCCTAATCCAAAAATAATATGTGCATTATTACCTTATTAGAAAATAGCATTCTATTCTATAGGGTTATCTTTAACTTTTAAATTGTGATAAAACATAACTTATAAACACATAATTTACATACTTTATTTGATATTAGTTGTAAAATATTAGATATAACCATCCATAATTACAAAATCATTAATGATTATTGAATCCATTACATCAAAATGATATTTTTTGGTTTATATATTTAGATTATTAGAACACAACATAAACTGATAAATCCCATGTTATTTGTATCAAATTGAAATTTTCCCATAATATATAAATCTAATTAATTAATTTCATGTTTTCAACATCTCCCACAAATTATTTTACAATTATTATCCTTAAAAACATGTCACATGTAATAATTTTCTCCACAAACTAGGGAATGTATGCATAATAAGTAGAGATATTGAACACTTAGTAATATAAACATGCAGCTAAAACAATCATAATGTAAACATGACATAAAAAGTATGGAAGGAATAGTTAAAAAAACGAATCAATAATCACATTGAATCTAAAAATATGGTATATCCATGATAATAAATTAACAAATGGATATTAATAATACTGATCTCATAATTGAGGAATGCGTAATGTCAGACATTAAAATCAAGGAATTGTGTAAAGACACTTTAGTTTCTTTTCAACCATACTCAAGACAAAATGTTATAAAGGACTTGTTCTAAGATTATATGTTATTATAGAAAGAGGAATACACAAAAAAGCAACCTATATGTTATCATGTAACCTATCAACGCATCGATAAGATATATAATAATGGGCCCCTCATGTCATTTGTTTATGTCCAATGTATTCGACAAAAGTGAAAATTTAATATATAATACAAAGTAAACCTTTCCAATAATCCCCCATATTGACATAACGACATGCAAAATGCTAATAATTTTCCCCTTGTTAATAAAAGGGATAATCTGATTGTAACCCATCCAGAGGAAAATGGGGGATATAAAAAAAATCCAAATTTCTAATGACAATCCATATAGTAATGCTAATACTTTTACCAATTTCAATAAAAGGGATAACCTGGTTATGAACCATATAGAGGAAGGAGGTTGATGTATAAACAATATATAGTCAAGTTGACTATAATAATCAATATTTGATTACCAATACTTTTCCCAAGTCAATATAATATCATACTTTATAGGTGGACATCATCCAATCCAAGTTATGTAAAATTTTATGTTCACACATTATAGATTAATATGTACATTACTAATATGATATTGGAATAACATGATTATAAGCCATCCAAAAAGAGAAGTAGTTGATTTCAATAGAATATATATCCCAAGAAGTGAGAAATATTTTTGAGAGTGTTTGTGTGGTAGGAAATTATAACCTAAAAAATTAATTATAGAATATCACATAATAAAATAAAAGGGTATAATTTACCCATCTATGAATTTTTTTCAAAGAACTAAAATAAGTCAATAAATGAAAATTGATTTTAAAAAATCCTCACAAATGGGGGAATAATTGAATTTATTTCCAATTAAATAAGGGAAAATTATTATTCTAGAAAAACCAAATAAATGTAAGGATAATAGAATTTATGTTATATTCAATCAATAGAAAACCATAAAAAGGAAACATGGTGCATAAAATGTATTATGTCTCAAAGATTGAGAATTGAGACCATGAGAAGCCTTATAGCTTAGAAACATGAAAATAAAACACCTTAAAAGATAACTATTTCAATCGAACTTCAAATAAAATCATTAAAAGATAATTCATGATATAATATCTCGAATATAAAATATATACAACAAATAAATGGAATTTGGTTTATAAATAGTATACTTGTCTCAATATAGAAAAATTGAGAGGAAAAATTGCACCTATGGTAACTTTTGGATTAGAAAAACATATGAGTTAAGATATAGAATTTATATTTATATACCATGAAATAAAATGGACTTGGGATAAAATATATCAAATTGGTTGTATAAACTTCTTTGAAATAAAAATGGGTGCATAAATACAATACTTGTCTTAATAAAGGGAAATTGAGATGAAAATTATAACAAAATATATGACTTTGGAACTAAAATTCCATGGGAAATGTTACATGAAATTTAACATTTGATATAATTAAATATACTATAATCAATATATAAATATTGTAATGGTGTGGTCAGTTCACCATTCATAATTAAAAATTGTGTATAACATAAACATGTCTCAATGAAAGGAAATTGAGATTGAAACCCTTATATATTATCTTGACATATACGAACATACTTTTACATAATGTATTAAAAAATATCTATATTTTTAACTTAATTTATAGGCTTAATAATTTCAATTTTCATTTATACTCTTCAAAAATATTAATTCTATACATGAATTCTTTTGATTTTCCACATCAGGTGCTTATTGTTTTGATATTTTATACTTATTTCATAATAGTGGTGTTCGTGTTTATTATAAATTCAAAGTTCATAATTAATAAATCATATAATATACTATAGTAGGTGATAAAATATATTTTATAAATATATAATTTCATTTCATGTCAGTTTTGGTTACAAAAAATGTTGATGAAATCGACGATGATCATGTTTTAGTGATTTTTAAGGAAAAAAATGTTTTCTTAATTAATTACTTATATATTGATATAGAAATACCATAAGAAACCCATTAATTAAATAAATATCTCATGTTAAAGAAATAAATAATTTCTCATAGTCATCCAGTACATAAATTCATTGTATTGTTCGTTTAGGTGGATAAAACAACCAAACATGAAAATTCAATGATTTAATGGATGATTAAGAGGTGGTTTAGTTAAAATATTAGTATAAGAAAATAATAATAATATTATTTGGTTTTTTAGTGTGATATATTAAAATTATTAGTAATTATAAGATCAATTAATGGATATTAAATTATTTCACAATTTTAACATAAAATTATCCTCTTAGTGCATTTATTTTAAACCATTAAATTGACAATGATTATTTGTTACTCATATCATTAAAATTTTATTATATATGTTATAAAATAAGATTAATTATATAATAAAAACCATATTTACCTTTTAGAATCATATTTATATCCAAAATTATAAGGCGGTGAAGGAAAATGAAATGCGCTAAGTCATGGAGGTGGTAGTTTGCACAATGCACGAACACAAGTTTTCTTTTTCTTAATGGATGAGGTTTAAGGAAAAAATTATAATAACCTTAATATAGTAACATTTAAGTATATAAATAAGAATAATATAATTATATTAGTCTTCCTAGAATAAATTTAATGAATTTAATTAAGAAGAAAACTAAGTAGTTGATACTACTCACATCCAGGGCATTAATTTTCCTTAGAAGTTGCATTGAATTTGACAGTCTTTAGATAACTATTAGTGAAAATGGGATTATTTTCGTGGGATATGGTTATAGTTATAGTTAAATGGTATATTTTAAATTAATAATTTAATTTTAAGGTGTGTATTTAAGTGGTGAAGATGTTACCGTTTTATAAGTGAAGGAAATGGTAGTTTAGGGGATGCCTTTACATTTTTCAACAATTCCATGAAAGTATTTGAGGGATAATGGATAAAAAGTAAAAAAAAGTATAGGTTAATCACTCATTAGTGACGATAAATTTAAACCATTCATTTAAAGTGATGATTTTTGTTCTTTTATGTATTTTGCACTTGGTTAAACTCAATTTACCTTTTTTTTTCTTTTTTCCTCGGTAATTAATTTATATCCTTAGTTAGTAATTAAATGAAAAATATTAATATTGAAATTTTTAAATAATTTGATATGTATAATTTAAAATTTTAAAATTATTTTGTCAAATAAGATTTATAAAGGCATGAAAAGTTAATTTTAATATAAACACACTTAATCACATAAAAACCATTTTTATAAAAATAATGTTTTCAAGATTTTAATATATATAAGATAAAATTATAATGGTTAATGGTTTCAGTGAAATAAATTAATTTAAAAAAAAATTAATATGATTTATAAGGCTTTCAATTCAATACAAAACCTAACCTCACTTGGATATCACTATATTTAAAGAAAATAATAAAAATATTTTTTATATTAGAGTAACATTTTAATTAGTTATAAAAATATTTTCCATAAGTTTTATAAGTTTAAACAATATTTTAAACAAAATAATATTATTCACTAATTTTATATTTTATTACTTAAAACGTTTTGAGACCTTCTATGTTATGTTTACATAGTGATAAAATCATAGAAATTATGATTTTTATAAATCCCACATGTTTCAACTGAAAAAAAACCTTTTTAGAAAATGATAAAAAATTAATACTAAGTAATTTTTTATATAAGGAATTAAAAAATTATGTAATTTTTTATTCATTTAAAATTAAATAGTTAAAAAAATATTTTTTTAATAAAATCACAAAATATAATGAGAAATCATTTTTATCAGAAAATGAAATTTTAAAATATTAACAGATAATATTATTATTTTATATCATTTAACAAATAAATTTTTATTAACCAATTATTAGTATAAAAAATAATTTATCCATAATCATATGATTCTTTAAATATAAATTTGTATCTCGTAGTATTCATTTTTTTTAAAAAAAAGTTCTAAACAATAGAGGATCTTATTAGCCACTTTTGGTAAAATTATTGAATTTCATTCATTTTAAAAGTGTCCATTATTTTATTTACACTTATATTTTGTAAAGATTTTAATCCAATTCATTATTTTATTATGAATGAATTTTTTATAATGGTAATATTTAAACATTTACATTTTGTCTAAATATATCACTATTTTCTTTAAGTTTGGTGTTGCATGCAAAGATACATATCACACAAATTATATTATTTAAAGGAAATAATATATTATTATATTGGGGTGTTATATAATTTATTTTAATTCTTCATGTAATATCTAAAAAATACAATGAGTTTTGAAAAACAAATAATTGCTTATAAAATTTATATATATAGTTTATCCAAAAAAGACCAATCTTTGTTATAATTTATTTTTTAATATTTATATTATTATATTATAAATATCATTTCTAAATTGATGTGTATATAATTTTTTGATAAAGTTTGAAGGATTAGTTTACCTAGTTGGATCAATGAAGAATTGGCTTCATAATGATCATAAAATTGATAGCAGTTTCATGAATGAACCTACTAAGGAAATTGAGGTCATTATCTTATGTTATAATTTAATTTTATTTTTATTCAAATAAATATTTGATAATGAAAAATATAAAATTTTATAATATTATTATGTTCATATAATTAATAAAATCATTCTATATACTATTTTATTTGTGTGATGAAATTCAAAATACCTCTTTTTCAATCCCCATTCAATCACCATCAATTTTCTAGAATGAGTTCATTTCACTCATTTTAGGGAATAATCATCCTAGGTGTGTATGGGTGATGGGTTCTATGAAAACCCCATAAAATGTTTTTGGAAGCTCACAATCATCCTTTACTACTATACCATCCATTGGGGGTTTGAGGAGTATTTTTGATTGAGAAATATAGAGTGAAATTTCGAGGTTGAAAGAAATGATGAAGGAGGAATCTTATAGGAAATCATAAGATAAATTGAGAAAATAATATAAAATGAATTAATATTTATATTCAATAGGAATATGGGAATAATTCTTGATAGAATTTACAAGCTTATATGTAACAACCCTAAATTTTATAAATGAAATTTCCTTTTGAATGAATTAATTATTTATCATTTAATGTAGTTATAGAAAACACATGCACTACTTTGGTTATTTTAGAACATTATAAAATAGAGAGTTTCATATTTAAATAAATATGAAGCATCATAATCATTGATTATATAGTTTTTGTGTAGTGATCATTATGTTTAGTATATATTAAGGGTTATGATAAAGTCCAATGGAAATAGATGGAAGAAGTGATTGCCTCAAAAAGTGATCACATAATTAGGATTTTACTTTAACTTTTACCAAGATAAAATTCAATAAATGAAATATGAAATAAATATTTTATGATATAACTTCACGCCAATAGACATTGTAGCCCAAACCATGTTCACCGAACCACCCTAAGAAAGTGGTACCATCGTACACTTTAGCCTTAAGGTATACATTGATGTAATAAGTTGTTATATATCTCAAACCTAGTATTATTAATTTGTATGTTATATTCATAATAATATAATTATTTTACTTATCCTTTTCCATTATTACTTTGTATATAAAATTATATATGAGTCAATGAAACATAGATTTTGATTCAAAGAAACCAAAATTTCATTTTTGTTAAATGTATCATTTTAACACTCTTTTTGATAAATTCAATAATTTTGAAAAAAAATATTTCATTAATATAATAATATTATTAAATAATTTTTATTTATATAAAAAATAATTGTATAATTCAATGAATTCCAATTTAATCATAATAAGGTTAGAAAATTGTTATTATCGTAAAAAGACGTATATTCTAGTAAATAAGGATTTTTATTTAAAAGTTTATTTTATCATATTTAGATAATTATATTCATAAAATAAATTTTATTTTTGAAATTATCATTTCAAAGTTGTCCAACAGTTATTTTTTCTCAATTTTTTGAGATAGTAGTTTTTATTGGTTAAAAATAAAATGTGGTATAAATATATGACTTGTATTATAACATCATAATGGTACAAAACTTATGTAATAGATGATATAAAATGAATAAAATACCAAATATAAATTTACTCTTTAAAAGAATTTGTTTTTTAAGTTATTATATTAATTTTATAAACCCTTAATGAATCCTCCAAAACCTATATTATATTTTAATGTTTTAAAATCAATTATTGTTAAAAATGACCCACTTACACATCACCGATGGTATTATTTTAATATTTTTATTTATTATCCTTATAAAATATTTAGTATGAAGTCAATTTTGTTTAATAAATGATAAAAAAATAATATAATATATTTAATTTCAATTATTTTATTATATAGAGTTCAAAACCTTTATTTAAAATTTAATAAAGAATTCCCCTCTATTTTCTTATAAATTCCCACCTATCCTCCCACTTAGAATCATTTAAAAAATATTTGTAACTATTTTACTCTCACTCTAACTATCTAAAACCATTATAATGTCTTCCCAAACTCTTAATAATCCCCTGCCAAGCTTTTAGAAGCACCCTCTCATGATAAGGGATTCTATACTCCTCTTTATTCAAGCACATTCTGTGTATTTTGAATTTTTAATTTCCCATAGTTCATGTTGGAATATATTTTTACATATAATATTACTATAATTATGTGTCCCAAGTAATGATATAACTTATTTTAATATCATTAAACCCTTATATTAATATTTACGTAACCCTTTATGATATAAAACTTATCTTGTGATTTTAAATGTTAAAAATTTGTTTTGTGAATACACATTCCCTATTACTCTAAAGGGTATTCAAATAGAAGTACATATCCTTTATTTATAAGGGATTTACATATATAGAACCCACACTACATAATAATAGGATTAAAAATGATGAAATATGTTCTCATGTTGTATTTTCTACGTGGCACACTAATGCATGTACATGATATGAATATGATAGGTGGGACTAAAATTATATAGCCCTCCAATGTGTTGTGTAATATTTTTACCTCATGAGAAACCATTTATGGTGCATGGTAGGTTATCTTAATCACATTATGTTCCTATATCTTGGTTTTTATCCCTTACTTATGCTTATGATGTCATGTTTCATAATGTTTCCACATTCCCATGTTTCCTTGATGATATCATCTTACATCATGCTTCAATGTTCATGTTTATGATTCTCACCATTTTATATCACCTTTATATGAAACTTGACTCACATTTATTACTTTTATCTTGTCATTATTTTACTCCATTATTAGGATTTATAGATCACCCCTTCTTATGTGTTCCCCCAGGATATCCCTTATAGTATTTGAATTATTGATAGAATATAAGGGCATATTTTGGAGTTTTTAAATAATATTATTATACCATTGTTTCAAGTTACAATGATAAGCTCATAATTACCAAAATACCCTAGGCCTCATGATATTTTGGGATTGTATTATTTGTGTCTTTGTGTAATAAATTGTGAATTATTGTTTATAAAATATTTAGGTTGTAATTGTTGGTATCAAAGAAAGGTTTTTTTGGGATTAGGATTAGAAAAACAAAGTGAATTCCTTAGGGATAAGATTAAAATATTAAATATCCCTAAATTTTTGTGAAGTACAGTTTAAGAGGTTTCCAAGTAATGAAATCCTTCTCTGGAGAATATGAGTAGATGTGTCTCTAGAGTAGTTGTAAATAGAGGTTATAACCCCCAAAAGGGAACATTGGGTATTAAATCTATCATCAATTTTTTCATGTCAAAGTGGCCTTACTAAAAACCTAGTTTAAAAATCAAAGGGTATATGATTCGGTAAATTCACATTCTCTTTACTAACCTTTATAACGAGAAAAAAAATTCCCATAAAATTTTATGTTAGAAAATAAAACGTGGATAAATTAGATTGAAACCTATAAATTCATAGGTTAAGGAATGTATGTCATTTATGGAGTATCCCTTAAATGTTCATGTTTTCCCATTTATGTGTATAATAGTTTTAAAATCCACACCCTTAAGTCTATTTTATATGAATTAAATTATTTGATCCAGAATAAAATTATGATAGGTAGACGTATTATCCATTCATGAACATCAAATTTCATATGTGAATATGGTTCTAAAAATTATTTCATATCTCTAATGTATAGTAGAACTATTAAATCACCATATCAAAATCTAGAAGTGGATCTATCTATTAAAATAGATAATGGGTAAATTATTACATCCCATATATATAACTTATCCTATGTACATATTTGTGGGATAAACTTCCCATAATACCTTGAGATACTCCCTTGAGTGAAATTTTATGAAATTAAGTGTATTGATTGGATTCCCTTATATATAAGAAACATATATTTTCAAGGGAAGGAAATCACTCTACGTATCAAAAATCACCCTCCAATTCTATATAAGTTCAAGGAGGAGGATGAATACCATTTAGAATCATTATATCATGCTCAAATATTATTTCCTTATGAGAAAGAGTGTCTAGATAAAATTATGAAAAACAAGGAAAATGTCATCCTTGATAACATACCCATTATAAGGTAATATGTCGATGTGTTTCCTGATGAATTTTCTAGCCTTTAGCCAATATGTGAGGTTGAGTTTTCAATTGATCATATACCTGGAGTTTTTCTAATATTCAAGACTCTATAAAGAATGGAATCTATTAAACTTAAATATCTAAGAAAAAACTATTGGAGAATATGCATAAAGGGTTTATACTCCCAAGTGTTTCTCTATGGGGTACATCAGTCATATTCATCAGAAATAAGGATATTTCAATGCTTATCTGCATTGATTATTGTGAGCTCAACAAGATCACAATAAATAAAAAGTATCACATACCACTATTGTATGACTTGTTTGATCAGCTATGAAAATCCCAATAATTCTTAAAGGAATACATTGGACCGGGATATTATCAAGTAAAGGTGACTAAGGAGGATATCCCCAAAACTATTTTTCTAAAAAGGTACAAACATTACAAGTTCATAGTGATGAATTTTTTTCTTACTGTTGCTCCAACCATATTTATGGACATAATGAATATATTACTTATGGATTTCATCAAATGCATTTATGGAAGTATTTTTAGATGATAATATTATCTACTGAAAAAGAAAGGAGGAACATGAGGAGAATTTGAATGTTGTACTAAAGAACATACAAAATGAATAGTTATATTCAATGTACATTAAATAAGAGTTATGGGTGGATCATATAACATTACTAGGGAATGTTATGAAAATAAGGGATATATATGGACCCTTTAAAAATAGAGGCAATTGAATAATTTCCTAGAACAAAATCCATTATAGAGATATATAGTTTCCATAAATTATCTAGGTATTATTATTGATTTATGGGAAACTTCTCATGAGTATCAAGCTAGCTAACCAAAATAAATTATAAAGGAGTGATTTTTTTTGTAATTATGAATGCAAGGAGAGTGTTAAAGAGTTGATTAATAGGATAATAAATGTACTTATGCACACATTACACACTAGTGGGGAATAATTTATGATCTATAGTGACACGTTAAATTTTTTCTGGGTTATGTACTGATTCATGATGGAAAAGTGATATCCTATACCATCCGCCAATTAAAGATCCATGACCAAAAACACCAGACCCATAATCTAGATTTGGATGTAGTGGTCTTCACATTGATGATTTGGAGACATTATCTCTATAAGAAAAAGTGTGAAATTTATATTGATGATAAAATAATCTAATATATAATCACCCAAAAGGATGTAAATTTGAGACAACAAAGGTGGATAGAGCTGATCAAGGATTATGGTTGTTAAATATATTACCATACTAAGAAAGTGAACTATGTAGTAGATGCTTTGAGTAGCAATGATCTTGAAACCCTATCCATGATGAGGATTGAAAGTGATACAATCTTCTTACAAATTTAAAGGATTGGAATGTAAATAATAAAATGATCTTAATCTTTTCATGATCAAATAACCTATCAACCAAGAATTATTGAGAGGAACAGGGAGTCCAAAAAATATTATAAAGAGATACAGAGAAAGGTAGTGAATATTACAGATTTAAAATTTTCTAAATATGGGGTTATAAGTTTTTGAACCTTGATATGTTTCCCATAAAAACCAGAATTAAAGAGGTACCTTTTGTATAATGCCCATATCTCATACTTCTCTATTAATATAAGAATCACTAAGAAGTATAGAGATTTTAAGAAAAACTTATGGTGGGATAATATGAAGGAGAAAATTGTATAATTTGTATTTCGTAGCTTGGTATACCATAATGTTAAGGTTAACCAAAAGATGTGTAAGGGTATGATGAAACCATTTCCCATACCAGTTTGTAAATGGGAAAATATAACCATCTAATTCATCATCAGACTCCCTAATACATTTATAGAAAATAATTCCATTAGGGTGGTAGTAAATCACCTTACCAAGTTAGTGCATTCAATTACAATCAAGGAAGATCTTTTATATTGACTATCTCACTAATATATACAGAAGGGAAGTGGTAAAAATACATGTAGTACCACTCTCTATTGTATATAAAAATATCTATGGTTTACCAGGAGGTTTTGGAGAATCATTCATTAAGAGTTTGATATAGAGTTGAGTTTCAGTACTTCATATCATCATCAGACATATGTTTAGTTTGAAATAACCATTCAAAATCTAAAGGATATGATGAGACCATGTTAAATGGATTTATAAGATATTAGGATCATAACCATAACCTAGTGGAGCTCTAATATAACAATAATTTACATTATATAATTCAAATTGATCCTTATGAGGCTATGTATGGAAAGAGGTGTTAGACTCCCGCATGTTGGGATGAGGCTGGAGAGTGGAAGCTTATGGGACTTGATCTTATCTAAGAGAAGATAGATAAGCTTCAAACCATTAAATGTCATATGAAATCCATGAAAAGTGGTAAGAAAATTTATATAAACAACCATCAAAGAGGCCTAGATTTTGAGGTTAAAGATAATGTGTTCCTTCATATATCATCTAGGAAGAAATTCATAAGTTTTGGGAAGAAGGGAAAGCTTAGTACAAGATACATTGGCCCCTTATAGATCATTGTTCATATCAGTGTTATGGAATATCTACTAGAATTCCCACCTAACCATTCTAAAGTAATTGATCTGTACCTTGTATCCCTATTGAGGAAGTATATACCAAACCCCTAACATATACTGAATCTGTAGGTGGTACCCTTAGAGAAAGATCATTCATACAAGGAGCATCTGGTGAAGATATTCGATCAAAAGAGATAAAGTTCTATTAAATAAGACAAAACACCTTTTCAAAGTGTTGTTGTGAAACAAAAAGTTTGGGGAAGAAATATATGAACCCGAAGAGGCAATAAAACATAAGTACCTTTATCCATTTTAGTATATGAAATTAAATATCAAGGGTGAAATTTTTGAAGGGAGAATAATGAAATGAACTGAACTGTTATAAATACAATTTTCTTTTTGAACATATAAATTATTTATTAATTAATGTAGTTATAGATAACACATGAACTAATTTTGTTATTTTAGACCATTATAAAATATATCCTTTCAGATTAAAATGACCATTAAGAATCAAAAACATTGTAAATATATCTATTGTACACTGAAAATTATGATTATAATATATCAATGGATATCATAAATAATAATTTACATGAAATAAATAAGTGATGACCTATACCAATAGTATATTACCCTATAACACCCATTTATTAGAGCCTCAATAAGAGATGTCATCACTAATCATTGAAATTGAAAAATCCTATGCTAAAATTAAATAACACCCGAATGGCTCGAAGGCCTTCTTTTTTTATTGATTTTTGATAATACCATATCAAGGGATGAGAGGGAAACCTTAAAAGGCCCATAGGATTATATATTACATGACCCGTAGGTATTAAAAAATATATATAAACTATACTTGGAACTGCTCCTCCCCGACTTCTTCATCGTGATATCAGCTCTCCACCTTTGCATGGATTATTCGACTAGGCTTTCCTATGCTTGTACAAGCTTGTCCTGATTGAAATGCCATAACCTCTCATTATTACAATCTACTTAGCTTTTTTATAGTGAATGTGCCTGCTCTGAATCCCAATCCAGAGTTTTCACCTTTTAGAGTCTGTCTATTCATTTAAGCATAATTTTTAGGTGGCCCGAAGGCCTTGAGGTGGCCTGAAACCCTTATTGGCCTGAAGGACTTGGGTGGCCCAAAGGCCTTAAAGGACCCGAGGCCCAAACTGGTGGCCTGAAATCCCAAATGGATGAATAGTTCTGGCACTACAGTACCAAATAGTGACTGCTATAGTGCCTGCTACAATTATATCTCTAGAAAGTTCCACAATCGCACACCTTACCCTTAGGGAATACATTTGTGTAATAAGGGGTTATATATCTAGACCATATAAGTATGAATCATATGTTTTCTTCATAATAAAATAGTAATTTTTTTCATCCATTTTCCTTATTTATTTATATGTACAATTATATATGATTTAATGAAAATTAGATTCTGATACAAAGAATCCAAAATTATTTTTTTGAAAAAAATATAGTTTTGATATTTTTTTTGATAAATTCAAGTATTTAAAAATAAATATTACTTTTTTATAATAATATTATTAATTAATTTTTATTTATATATATTATATTATTTAATTTAATGAATCCCAATTCAATATTTACAAGGGTTGTGAAATTTTTATTATCATAAAAACAAATATTTATCAATAAATAAGGATTTTTATTTAAAGGTATAAATTATTATATTTTGAGAATAATTTTGATCGAATAAATAGTATTAAATATTTAATCATGTAAATATTATATAAAGTTTAATTTTTCATAATTTTTTGAGGGATTTTATTATTTGGGAAAAAATAAATAGGGTTTAAATATATGATCTATATTCTGACATAATAATGGACCAAATGTGATATAGTAAATACTATAAAATAAATCCATAACCCAATATATATTTACACAATAAAATAATATTTTTCAGTTATTTTATTAATTTTATAAACTTTTATTCAATCCCCTAAAACAAAATATATATTTTATGGCTTTAAAGTCCATTCTTTATAAACATGACTCACTTACACATCAACAATGATATTATTTTAACATGTTTAGTTATTTTCCTATAAAATATAAAAAAAATATAATTTGGTATAAAACTTGGGAAAAAACCATGGTATGATTTATGGTCATGATTATTTTATTATACAAAGTCCAATACCTATGTTTAGAAATTAACTGATTACCACCCTATCGTTTGATAAAAATTTACACACAACCTCCCATTTATCTTTACTAAAAACAAATTATAAATGAAGTTTATCTCTCTACCTCTCGAAATACATAATAATGTGATCCAATTATCTGAAAAAGATCCTTCATAGCTTAAATAAGCTCCCTCTCATGGTATGTTATTCTCTGATCCTCCACTTTATTCAAGAAGATTCACTGTATTATGAATTTTGATTTTCAATTTTCATGTTTATATATTTGTTACAATGAAATTTACTATCATTATGATGTTAAAGTAATTATATAACCCCTTTCACTCTCATTAATCTCTTCTATGAATCTTCACGTACCCCCGTTATGTTGCTAAAATTATCATGTGTTCTTTATATGTCAAATAGTTGCGTGGTGAATACCTATACCCTCTTAAAATAAATGGTATTAAACTAGATTTAGATATCCAAGAATTATTTTTCAATTACATGTATATATCCCACACTCCTTAATTGTTTTATTTAAAGCAATGAAAGATGTTCTTATATTTTATGATCTATGGGAAACGGTAATGTATGTATATGATATGAATGTGATGGGTGGGACTGAAATTATATTTATATTAAATGCATTGGGTAATGTTTTTATCTCAGGATATACCATGATTGGTACATGGGATGTTATTTTAAGAACACTATGTTATGATGTCTCTGTGGTTGGAATTGACTAATGCTTATAATGTAATGTTTTTTTCATAATAGCTAAATTCCTCTATTGACTTGATGTTTTCATCTTATATGATGATTTTATGTTCATTATTATTATCCTAACCATTTTATGTATCATTTAAATTATTATTTATTTATAGTTATTACTTCAATCTAGTTTTTATTTGATTATCACCTTACAGGGATTTATAGCTCACACCTTTCTTATGTGCATCATAAGATTATCCTGTATAGTATTTGAAGAATCATTGGAATAAAATTTCATGTTTCAGAGGTTATAAATAATTTCATTTCACTCATTTTTAAATTTATAATGATGTGTATCTCATTTCCCAAATACACTTTCAATAATAGCATCGTGATAGTTTAAGAAAAACTGGGGGAATTTGATGTTTTTCTCTCTAGTAGATTTTGAGGGAAAAATGGTAATTTATCATGTCATGATACCTCATATAATTTTTTTACCGCCCCTTTGGTCCTAGAATAGGGTTTTTACAATAGAATAAACGTTTTGTGTAATTTTGAGCAGTTTGAATTTTAGAAAAATATTTAATATTTAATTAATTAAATATTATTTATTCATGTATGTTTGTTTGGTGATATATTTTGTTTGGAAAATATGATATGAATTATAACTCTACTATTTAGTTTATAATGGTAGTTCTTTCCTAGTCCGAGCATAATCTCATGTCTCATGTAGGGTCTAGGCTACGACCCCATTTGTTCTCTCTCCTCCATTTCATTTTATTTTCTTTTTCCCTTATTTTCTCATTTTCTTCTCTTTTATTCTTTAATATCTTTTGTATTCATGTGAATGAAACCTCCTGCCTTGGGGATTCCATTAACTAAGATATAGGAGGAAGAGTAGAAGAAGATAATAGACAGAGGGAGAAGGAGGCATGCTATGGAGCTTGGGTCATGTCAGATCATCATGTGTGTGCTGCAAATCCCAAATTAGATCAAATATTCAATTGTTTCTTCTCAGAGGTTAGGAAATTTAATATATTTTTAAAATAATTCCTCATAGGTACGTTTTTTTAACAATATATATTGTTTTTGGGTTGTTAGGGACCCCTCGTGGGTCGATCCTGTCGTTTTTGGTTGAATCAGGGGGTTTCAGGATGTCCAGAGGGATTTATGTTCAGGAAATACCAATCACACGGAGTGTGTCCTAATGAACACACATCATGTGTTCTTCCTGTTTAGGGAATATGATGTTTTTAGAATTACATTTTGTGTTCCTTAAGTACATTCTATGTAGTAGTTATTGGCCATATACCTGGCCATGTGGTCATGTACATGGATAGCTAGAGTATGGGAAGTACACGCTATGTAACTTGGATATACTCCATATGGTGGGACTTAGCCACATGTCCATGTGCTACGGTAGACACCCTATGTGAAGGGTCATGTTCATGTAATAGTACATAGGAATATGCTGCGCCCATGTACTAGTACATGGGAAGACCCCAAGTGTGCCCTAAGCATGTGAAAGTAAATGGCTTGGTGTGCCTTTTTTGGCACACACCGTGTACTCGAAATTACCCACAATGTGATTTATCTAGAAAGGGTTTTTGGGAGTATTTGTGCCCTAAATACATAATTGGACTAGTGATTTGTCTATTATAATCATTTTTCTTTGTAGATCTTAGACATGGGATCATTTCAGTGTTTAGAGGCTGTATGGATAGTGTTGGGAAGTAATATAATTTGGAAGGAGGATTCCTTTGAGGTTGTGGTTATTGAATCCTTATAGGGGATGGATTTTCTTATGTGAGAATTTTGTAAGGGTTTTTTTATTGTTGAACACATTGGTTTTAAGATTCCATGTGAGTTTTCTTGAGGTTCATTGGATATATTTCGAGGTGTGGAATTGAGTGTATTCTTGGATGAGATTGTTAGTTCTTTTTGTTGAGGTTTAGGTCCTGTTGTCTTGCGTAGGGACTAGTAGAATCCTTTAAGGTGGTTTGAAATCCTAGTATACCAGCTAAGGATGGGTTCCATTAATAAGGGTTTGAGATAGGATTGAGGGAACTATTTTGAGGAGTGACCTTCTTATCCTGGTGTTTCTTGAGGTTTCTATTATGAAAATGTGTTCTGTGGGTTTGAGGTGGGGGACTAGCCACATTTACTTTGAGTGGGTTTTTCTGAGGTTTAGTTTTAGTGAAGAAGCACCTTATAGGGTGGTCTGTCTGAGTTGTGGTTTTATAGAGTATACCCTTTTATAGTTTCATGTTGTGTTGATGTTTTGTGAACCATGGTGGATTTCGTGTGATTGATTGGTTAGTGATATGGTCGGTGAAGGTTTCAGTAGTTTTCATTGGATGGTGCAAGTGTTAGACATCCCTAGTGTTTGAGCAATGGCTTGGAGATTTGAGGCTCTTCATGTTCAATAAAGGATTATAGAGGAGCCCTATGGGATATTATTGGATTCATTTTATTCCCTATGGTTTATTTTTATTCTCTCATTCACTGGTTTTTTGGTTGCTATGAGGTAAGGCAAGGGAACAAATGAAGGATTTGGATGACTAAAACCACCTTATCTTGTATATTTTCCCATGGATAGGGTAAGTGGACCATGGAGGGTATTATGCTCATAAGTCCTAACTTATAGATTTCAGTCTTATTCAGGTATCTCTATGATGAACTAATAGGTTCATTTTCCTAGTTAGTTCTATAAGACATTAGGAAAAGTAGTGTACCCCATGGTTAGTAGGGAGTCTCTACCAGCAGTTTAGATTGCACCATTAGATTCTTAGTTCCTAGTATATTCACTTAATTTTTTCGATTACTAAGATGGGATCCTAGTGTAAAAAATCTATTTATATCCTTGATTTGATCATTGGATCTCTTTCTTGATTAGTTGGTTGTGATTGATGTTGTGGATGTGTGAGCCACATTTTGAAATTCCTCTGGATGGGGCCAGAGTGAGGGTAGTTTTACATGCAGGTGTTAGGATAGAACCCTAGGATTATATTTTCACTTTATTTATCACTTTTTGTTTATTTTATTATCTATTTTATCATTTATTTTTTTATTTACAATTAGTTAGGTAGGACATTACATGTGTTTCATGCACATGTTATGACTACTGATGTTCGAACCACCATTGGGGGTGACCTACTGATATTAGTTTCTCACCCTGGTATGTTTACATTAGTGTATGTGTAGAACTTATGTCTGATTTCATGTTGAGAATGATGTAGTGTATCGAGTGAATTCCTTGTGTTAAGGTTGAATAAGAGACACTCCTGTGGTGCATGAGGTTCGTGCTAGAGTTGTTCAGCAGTCGTAGAGACCGAGTATATGGTTTTTCTTAGAGTAGTAGTATATCATTTTATATCTATTTTTTTCGGGGTGTGGTCATCCAAGTGTGCGACAAGTGTATGTATGATTTTTACCTGATTCTTCATGAATCATTCTATTTTTTATAGTTACTTTAATTATTTATTTATTTATGAAAATTTTGATGTTAATTTTTGTTTATATGTATAGTTTATTTTTATTTTTATTACACTTCAATCCAAGGGAAAAAATATCCCCACTAAATTCTTTTAGGACCTGATTATTAGTTGGCACCATTTGGTGTTTGTGGATGCACACTTGAGGCCTTGTTACGAGCCAAATTGGGTGATGGGTCAGGTCAACCTGATCAAATTTGTGACAAAATCGTATCATATAATTATTTTTATTAATGTTAATATTTGGGGATTCAGTATAAAAGAGATCCATGAATGTGTCAAATCTTGTGATGGATACTGGATTGGAGTGTCATGAACACTTGTTCAAGTAGGACGTCCAAGTTACTAAGGTTTTGGGATTTCTATGATTTGGTTTGGAGGTTATATTTATGGGTTTTCACCTTGGTTTACGTACTTGTGTTTTTGGGTTTTCATGATTTATGGGTTTTGGATTTTTTCCTAATGGGAAGATGTCTAGGTTCATGTATTATTCTAGGAACATAGGATGCATATGTCTATCTTTGTGTGTTTTACTAATGATAGAGATTAAATTGTTTAAATTTTTAGAAACTATTTATATGATGTTTCCTCCTATATGTACTTGGTGGTGTTTTAATCAACTGAATTGTGGGTAATTTTATTTTGATGTAAGGTCATGTGCATGTTTTGGTAAGGTGTTCCTTGGTGGTGGTGATGTAGTCCCTTCATAGAGGTCTTCATAAAAACCCTTATGGGTTGGTGTGGGATTTTGGATGCCTTGCTGTAATTGGTGGTGGTTGGATCGATGAAGGCAATGATTCATGAGATATACTTGGATTAGAATTGAGTTTCTCTAAGTTTTTGGTGGCCCTGAGATGTATTTTGGTGAGGCTGAGGATACCTTTTGCTCATATGGTAGATTTTTGTGAGTAATACTGGTTTTGTGGTTGGACTTGTGATTTTGTGGCTGGTTTAGAGGGTAGGTTTGCTTGGATTCCTGACCGGGTTGGTTCAGGTTATACCTTGGGTAGCGCGATAAGAGTGTGGTTGGGTGATCATGGTTTTGGATCAATGCCTGTGTGAAGGGTTGTTGTGTGGTGGATCTTGTCTTGAGGGAGATTCCATGTATTTAAAGAGGAGTGTCAAGAGAAATCCTTTTTTAACTCGACTACATGAGGTGCATGTTGGGTGATTTACGCATGTTATCCTAGGATTGTTATCTCATTATTAATTTTAGCATGATTCTTTGCAAGTGATTTTTGTATAATCACTCTACCTTAAATAGGAGAGTGGTGATTGGATTGTCTTTTTAGGATAATACATTATTGATAAGGCATGTGCGTGATAATAAAGCATTGTGCCAATTGGAAAGTTTTATTTTGCTTATATTTGTTTCATTCTTGAAGAATAATTGTGGTGGGGAGTTCACCATAGGCCATTGTGGGTGGTGATCCTTGTTTTTTGGGGTTTAGTAAGTGTAGGGATGTCCTTCCTGGTGGGCCAAGAATGCGTGGTGGTTGTTATTTTTTTTTGTTGGAACTCTATGGTGGGTGATTTTTCTATGTCAAAACATTGGTTTTGGTAGTGGATAGAGTATGAGATATGGAGTTTTTTTCTTGGTAAAAGGGAAATAATAAGTATACTAATGTGGTGGGGAGAATCAGATTGGTCGTGGTTGAATGTCCCTTATGTTGGAGGTGTGGTTAGAACATTGAGACAATTCAGTAGAAGATCACTATAGTGTGAAATATCCACTGTTCAAGGTGAATATTGGAATCTAGTTAACCATCAATGCTTCTCAGTGGTTAGCTTCATTTATGGTGGGATCTTTTCATGAATAACATTTTAAGAATAAGGGAAATTTGAATTATTTTCCTCTTAGGTGGTTTTTAGGAAAAAATGGTAATTTAAACAATCATTAGGTCTAAAATTATTTTTTTGGCCAATCAGTTGGTCCTGGAATAGTATGTTTACCCTAGGATATGAGTTTTGTGTAATTATAAGTCGTTAAAATTTTGGCCAAATATTTAATATTTAATTTATTTGTTAACCTATTCTCATTCCATGATATATTTTGTTTAGAGCATCATATTAGTATTAAAACATATTCATTGAGTATATAATGGTTGGTTTCTCCATGGAAGGTCATAACCTCATGTCGGGCATGTAGTTTGAGCTAGGATCCCTTTCCTTCTCTCTCATAATTTTCTCTCTCTTTTATTAATTACATATTTTTTTATTTTTCTTCTCTTTTCTTATTTTATCTATTTTGGACTCATGTTTATTCCCCCATTGGGATTCCTTTTTCCAAGAGGGAGGATGGAGATAATAGGGAGAGAATAGGAAGATATGGATTAGGAGGTGCTGATGCAGATCTCAAGTCGTTCCAGATAATCGTGCGTGTACCGTGGAACACAGAACATATCTAAGTTTAAGAGGATTCCACATGGAGGTCATCCATTATAAATGTTTTTTGTTTTAAATATTTATAGCTTATTTTTTTATGTTTTAATCTTTTTTTTGGTCTATTGGGACCCCTAAAGTTTGATATGGTAGTTTTTAGAAGAATTAGGGGGGGGGGGGTTCGAGATGTCTAGCGAAGTTTCTATTTCGGAAATCATGATCACATGAAATTTTGTCTAATAAGCACATATTGTGTGTTATTATTATGCAGGGATGATAATGTTTTTAGAATTACACTCCCTATACCTTAAGTACACTTTGTGTAGTAGTTCTTGGTAATTTACCTATCTATGTGGGTGTGTACATGGGCATTCAATGTTTGGGAAGTACACACCATGTTCCCTAGGTACACATCATGTAAGGGGACTTGGTCATGTAGCCTTTTTCTCGGGAATACAGCCCATGTGATGAGGAATGTTCCTTTAATAGTAAATAGAAATTTTTCATGACCATGTACTAGTGCACGAGCAGACCCCCGGTGTGACCTAGTCATGTGGAAGTAAATGGAAAGGTGCACCTTTGAGGGTACACATAATGTGCTCTAATGTATAATTAGTGCAGTTTTTCTAGGAAGGGTGTTTTGATTGTCTTCTTTCCTCAAATATGGAGTGGGACTTGTTAACATTCCATTATGATAAATTTTCCACATAGATCACAGCGGTAGAATCCTTTTTACATTTTGATACTATACAAATAGTGTTTTGGACTGCCATAGTTTTTAGAAGGATTCTTTTATGTTTATGGTTCTAAAATACTTAATGGGATTTTGTGTGTGTTTTGAGGTTTGTATGAGGGTGTGATCATATTCAACACCTTGGATCGGTGATTCCCAGTGAGTTTTCTAAATTTTCATTAGATAGATTTTGAGTGGTAGAATCAAGTGTCTTATTGGACGAGATCATTAGATTGGTTGCTCACTTTTTTTGTCTGGTTTCCTTAGGTTGGGACCAATAGTAGACTTTGAGGTTGTTTGACATAATGAGATGTTAGGTACATCTTGTTTCCATTGAGATGAGTTAAGGATAGGTCTGTGGGTCCTTTTCTATGGAATGACCTTCTGGGTGAGGTGATGCTTGATGTTACCCTTCTAGGTGGGTGTTATGTGGGTTTAGACTATGAAAACAACGACAATTCATTTGAGTTGGATTCTTTAAGGTCTTGTTTTGATGGATAATACCATTTTAGGATTTCCTACACGAGTTTTGGTTTATTATAGTATCCCCTTGTAGAATGTCCTATTGGGATGAGGTTTTGGAAACAGTGGTGGCTATCCTATGTTTGGTTGGATAGTGAGATGGTCGATGCTGGTTTCAGTGGTTTTTGTTGGAGGGTGTGGGTGTTATCCAACCATAGTGTTTGAGCTTTGGTTTATTGTCTTGAGTTTATTCTTGTTCTAGAATTTATAGGACATTATACCCTTGGGATATTTCTGTACCAAATATATACCTTGAGAATGATTCTATTACTCTCCTACATTGGTTGGTTATTATGAGGTGGGAAAAGGAGGACAATTAATGATTTAAAAGAGTGATACTATATTAGATTGGATATTCTCACATGGACATGGATGGTGGAAAATAGAGGATATTTCATTATTGAGGCTCAATTTATAGGTTTGGGTCCTATTCAGTTATCTCAACAATGCACTGATAGGTTCATTCACCAGTTAGTTATATTGGAAAATGGGCTTGGTAGTGTACCTCGAGGTCGACAGGGAGTTCCTACCACCAGTTTAGATCCTTCCATTGGATTCCTAGATCCAAATAGATTCATTTTTTTGTTTATATTCCTTGTATGAGATTCTAGGGTCTGATAGTAATTCCTATCATTGAATTAGACTTTTGATATCCTTCTTGACCAGGCTGATGGGATTGATGTTGTGGCTGTGTAATCCAAATTTCAAAATTTATCTATCTGGGGATAGGGTGAGGGTAGTTTTCCATGTGGGTGTTTGGATAGAACCCAAGGTTTCTATTTTCCCTTTTTTATACACTTTTTTATTTTCCTATATTTTTTTATCTTTTATACGAGTAGTCATATTCAGATAGGTTGGAAATTATGAGTGCTTCATGAACATGTTTTGATAGATGATTTTAGGACCACAGTTATGGGTGGAATACTGAGATTTGTTTCTCACCCCCTATATATTAACCTCAGTGTACAAGTAGACCATATGTCTATATTTAGGTTATGCATCATGCAGTTGATTAGGTGGAGGCCCAGAGTTGTTATTTGAGTAGAGCCACTTGTGTGGAGTCTGTGGTTCGTGCTGGTTCTATTCAACTACTATGGAGACCGAGTTTGTGGTATGGCTTGGAGTAGTTTTAAATCCTTATGTACCTATTTTTTTATATTGAATGTAATTGACCTAGTGGGAGACCAGTTCTAGTATGATTTGTCTTTTAGTATTTATGTAGCATTCCATTATTTATAATTACATCAGTTATTCAATTTTTTATACACACTACGATGTGCATGAATTTACATACATTTAGTTTATTTATAATATTATTACACTCTGATTCTAAGGAATAATCTCCCCACTATATCCTTTTAGGCCCTCACCGCTAGTTGGAAACCTCTAGTGTATAGCAAGGCACTCTTGAAGCCATGTTGCATGCCAAATCGAGTGATGGGTCAGGTCAAACTTAGTTGGTTCATGATAGACACTATGCATCTTGATGTTTCGGGATTGTTGTATGTGTATCTTTATGAAATAAATCATGAATTAATGTTTATAAAATATTTGGCTTGTCATATTATTTTCTCATCATTAATTGGTAGATTCTAAAATAAATCCATGAAAATTAAGATAAAAATGAATGTTTCAACTATCTTATATAAATAAGATTAATTTATTCTTATCATTTTATCATGTTTTTATTATAATAATAAAAATGTACTAAGGCTGATTATTATTTTTGACTTTTTTTTTACTATGTCTATTTAATTTTTTTTAGTTTATTTATTATGTTATCTTTAACATGATATTCTGAAAATTAATTGTCTTAAAACTTTTTAGTACATCATTGACCTATAATGAATAATCTTGATTTGAAAATTATTGATAAAATTTAATTAGTTTTTTTAAATTTGTTTTATATTTTGTTAATTTTATTTATAGTGCATCAATTATGTTTTATGTTCCTTTTATTTAATGACCTAATATTGTATTACAAGTGATATATACTGGTAGAAGGAAAGGGACTGAATCTTCTAAATCATGACAGTCTTTAAAAGTCATTCATGCTGGTTTATAGTATTTTGGTATTGTTAAACAATATCATTGATTTTACTATAGCTGTTTTCTATTATGTTCATTTTTTTGAATTATGAATTAATTTTAGTTCATTAAATATGATGGTCATAAAATTAGACTCATGTTGAGGTGGCTAGAGATAGTGATTGAGGTGATTTGATGATAGTGGAGGTGATATAAATATTGACATGATGAGTGGGGGTGACTATTTGTTGGACTTATTATTTGTATGAAAAATAAATATGTCATATAAGGTTATTAGATGATTTTGGTGTATATATATTTCATACATATTTATATCATCAATAATTCTCTGTATATTTTCCAACTGATTAATTTTTAGTTAAATTCGTTTTTATTTATTAATTATGTATTTATTTATTTTATTAGTTTTATGGTGGTTTAAGATAACCAAACTAAAACACATCTAAAATTGTTTAGGTTTTCTTTATTTGTAATGTTTAAATAAATTAATTATTTGAAAAATCTTTTAGTGATGATTTTAATTTCTTTTATACTTTTATTTTAATAAAATAATGATAGAAATTGTCACTAAAAGAACTAAAAATCACTAATAACTATGAAAAAATGACACTTTATTAATCCACCACTAAAGAGAACTAATGTATTTTTGTAGGTGATATATATAGAGTATTAACAAACATCTATTAAATGATTTTTTTTTAATTTACACTAATCCCTAAAAACCAAATGTTGTACTTTAATTTTCTAGTAGTGAAATTGTTAAAATATCCCCATTATAAAATTTTATTTGTGGCATGTGTTTCATTAAATCTACTGGGTTGGAATTTGGAAATGCATGTATGATTAAATTTTTTATCTTTATTATATATTTGAATTTTATGTATATTCTTGAATACTAAATTACAATCCATCTATATATTTAATTATAAATAAAATAATTTTCTAAGAGTTAGTTTAATTGTTTATGGATAAGTTAATATGGAACAAGTTATTAAATATTTAATCAACAAGTATTTACTTTTTTACAAATATATTTCATTGAAAATTATATGACTATCCAACACATGTTAAATTTCTAGTAATCACTATTATAATACTGGTGAATGATTTTAGAAATATTATATTATCATTTTTGCTGGTTTTGTAATATTTTGTTAGTATGCCATTTTGAAACTGTTATTGTTGGCTAGGGCATGAGTTAATATCAAAATATTATTAATATAGTTATATATATATATATATATCAAATATTTGGAAAATATTTACCTAAAGAAAAAAAATATTTGAAAATTTTCATTCTACCCAATGCCCAACTAGAAAATCTACATAATTTTTTTTTGAAATATATGGATACTAAATTAAGGTGTTGATATTGTGAAACTCTAGACAATCACTCTCGTGCCTAGTTCCATAAACACATACTTTACATAGTGGTTATGATACCATCAATAAATTCATATATATAAATATCCCATAATTACATGACCTAAATTAATTATTTTATTACATATATTACCAAAAACATTTAGGTTTAGGGATTTATATAATTTGGAAGAAACATAAAATAATAAATCCCACGTCTTTCTCAACTAATGAAATTTTTATCCACTATATAATAAAGTACTTAATCCATAAGAAGTATTTAATATCTCCCACGAATTATCTACACAAGCCATCCTATTATGAATATTAGGTATAAAACTTGTCTCTATATTATAAAGAATTAGACACATATAAAGGGGTGAGATCAAACACCCATTAAAGAAAAATATAAAACTAATGTAATCATGGAATAACATAGAATCAATATTTTTTCATGAATAAGTAAACAAAATTAAGGCATAATCAAATGAAACTAAGATCATTCTATATCCATGATAATAAATAAAATCATGAATATAAATAATACTAAACTCATACTAATTTAATTCATAACTATTGAACTCAAAAACACACTTTAAATTCCTTTTTTCAAGGCATTTACTTGTCATTGAGATCGTAGTTAAAAAATATCACTGAATTGGGAAGGCATACACCAAATACCCAAACCTGTTTTGTCTCATGTAACCCATTGATGCATCGAGGGGATATATAATGTAAGGCCTCACCCATCACTTATTTAAGTACAATTAATTCAACAAATGAGTCAACAATACATTTCCTAGAAAGACCTAATGAACCATTACCTGAATAAAATATGGTTATCCATATAATGAATAATATGAAATATAAATACATGATCAACCTACATTAACAGTAAATAATAAGCATGAATGTCATTACTTTCCCCACATAACAATAAAATGGATAACATGATCTAAAACAATCCTAATAAAGAAGTTTTATGGTCAAAATTAATAATGATCGTCCATATTGGAATAAAAATATATGATCTTTCAATAATTTTTTACATGTTATTAAAAGGGATAACATGATTATAACCTATTATTAGAAAGAAGGTTGATAAAAAACCTACCAATAATTTCCCATATTGTCATAAAAATGTGTGGTACACAGATACCTTTCCCCATATAAATAAAATAGATAAAATAATCATAACCTATCTAGATGAATAATGTCGATGGTTGCAAAAGAACATAACCCTAGTGTAATAAGGAAACATAGAAGGATGTTGACATAGTTGAAAAACATCCTTGCAAATGAATATTTAAATGATACCACCCAATAAGGGATTAAGAATTTGGTTGTTTGGTATCATGAGTTCTTTCCCCCTACATGTAAATATATATTAAAGTATAAATATTGAATCGCAAACCAAATTATGCTAAATCCCATTGAAAATAAAAAGGTAAATGTAATTGAAAATATAATAGAGATTTTGGAAAACATTTGTAACATTGATGTAAAAAAATTATGTTACATGTGAATTTTTGAATTATTTTTCAAAATTTTATGTGAAAAATAATTGTAAAATTTTAAATTGAAAAAAATCCAATAATGTAGCCTTTAAAATTAAATAATATTTTCTATAAGAAATGTTTATCCAAAAGATAAAACAATTTATTATTTAAGTGATATTTTTTATACATGCAATTATCTTTATTGAAACCCCAAATTGTAAAAAGATTAATAAAAACTTATTTGTATTAAAACTTAAGTTTACCAAATAATATTATAAAATAAAATAAAATATTAGAGAGGAAGGTCCTAATCAAGGAAGAAAAATGTTCAAGATAAAACATTATAACTCATAAAAGGATATTTTAGTAACTAATATCCCTCATGAGAAAAATATCTCAAGAAGTGAAAAATATTTTTCAAATGTTTTATATGCTAAGAATATATATCCCCATAAAAATGATATAATATAACATAATACAATAAAATCATGGAATTTTACAAACTTATAAGTTCAAGAGAATGATCATAACTCAATGAATGAAATTTGTGTTACAAAAAATACATACTATTGGGAAAACAATCGAATAAATAACACTTGAATAAAGTAATGACATTTGGATATTAAATCACAATAAATAAAAATTTTATAATATAATTTTATCCATGGTTAGTGAATATACTATTCAATGAAAACATGGTGCATAAAATGTTTTATGTCTCAAAGAATCATAATTGAGACTGAGGAAACCCTTATAGATTTAAAAACATTCAAATCAAAACCACATGAAATATAGGGATATAAATTTTACTTAAAATACCATTATTAAAATATATTTCATGAAATTTTATCTCAAACAGGTAGTATATATACCACATAAATGAAATTAGGAGTATAATAAAAAATTTGTCTTAAAGAGAGTAATTTGAGATGAAATCCCTTACATTGTATTCCATCTTATTCAACTATTCTCTAAAATCAAGTATAATTAACAAAATTTTTTTAATAACCTATATAAGAACCGTAAAATAAATATAATACCTTTTTTTAATTATTTTATAAGCATATATTTCAATTATATTAACTGATATTATCTTAATTTTATTATCGGCTGTTATAACTTTATGTTGATTACTTCGTATAATCTTCATGAAGATGGGGTTGGTTCTCTGTAACACCCGAGACTTTTATGTTATATAAATAATCAAAGGAATATTTTTCTACACACAACACTTGCTCGGCTTGCTTTACACGAAATCGCGACCTTCCTCGATAGCTTGCGTCGTACGCAATACCGAGTTTCACTAAACAATGATATGCTAATAAAATATTATTAAAACTAGCCGTTATGAATAGTAATAACCACTTTTTGAAATTTTATAAATTTTATTTTTCAAAATGGACTTCATTTTTGGATTCGGAATATCGATATTATCCTAGGGTGATTTTTTTTATTTTTCTGAAAACTTTCAATTTTTGATGAATAGTGAAACCACTAAGTGGTAGTTAAAAAATTGAATTTTTCATAAAACTTAATTTTACCACTTCAGTGAGTGGAATTTCAAAAATTCGAGAGACATGGTTGATGTCAGTAAGTAAAATGTGGTTCAATGAGATAAAAATAATTTTTGGTGAATAGTAACTTTTTACTTTTATTTACCACAGTTAAAAGTAAATAGGGTAATTAAGGGTAAAAATGATATTATTTTTACCCTAAAACATGTCCTAATTCTATTGGATAAGTGTAATTCGACCAAAAAAACTTAGGAATAAAATATGACCATTTAGGCCCACTTAGATTAGATTAGGACATTTATTATTAATTTATTTAAAGAAGGGTTAAAATAGTTAAAATCAAAGTTTAATAAGTAAATAATTTTTAATATAAGGTTATATATAATATAAATTCGACTATAAATATTCATTAGAAATATAAAAATATTTCCTACATAATGGTATTTTATTTGTAATTTTTAGACATTAAATAATGTAATTTATTTATGACACAAAGATGATGCAGTAATTATCTTATTAATGAAATATTGATATAATAGATGTTATAAATACCCAAATAAATGTAATTTGAGACCTTTTATGAATTAAACTAATTTTATTGGTTAATATGACATGTTATTATTGATTTAATTAACTTTGTTCGAACTAATAATTCTGTTATGATTTTCAAAAAAATCAATTACTAAATAGTGTCAAAATTGACATAAAATAGTTTTTAAAACAAATATTATATTATTAATTGTTATGTTATTCCTAAAAATCTAAGGTTCGGCCAAATGACTTATATAAGGTTATATATATTAATAATAAACAACTTGGGGTTCGTTTGGATTGTTATAGTATTTTTATTAAGCTTATAGTGTAAGAACACAAGAAGACACGGTAAAAGTAAAATTATTTAACTTAATGTTAAATCTAAATGATAAGGTCCAAATAGGAACCTAAACTTGTCTAAATTCTATTTTATTAGAGGAGTTAGACCCATACCCACCTTAGCTTCGAAATAAATCAATTTGGAGCTATTTAAAACCAAATTTGGCTTTATAATAAAATAATATTTTTAGTTATTCCAAAGGTGCCCCTCTCCTCCCTTATAAAAGGGCACCTCCTCCCTCTCTTCCTCACACCACTTTGAGCCTTCAAGCTCGGCCAACCCCTGACACTTTCTCCTATCCACTTCCCTAGAGACATCCTAGAGGTCCTGGTCTTATTCAAAGACCAATTTTAGTGCCCTAAAAGGAGGTCTCAAAGAAGCACTTCAAAGAAGAGGTAATGTCCGTTACCGATTCTTTAATCTTTATTTCTTCTTCCACTTCTTCTTATTTAGTTGTTTCATTATGATGTAATAACATAAGTATCACTCATATACTTATATGTTATTATAAGTATTAAACAACCCTATTTCATCATCTATACATCCTACAGAAAATGAAATCACCGCGCGTGCGTACGTACAGAATACCGTCTCCACGTCGTGGTGTAATCTACTTTCCACCACCACCTTACTTGGATGGGTATAATGGTGTAAATAATGACTATATATGATTATTGTAAAGTGATATTGATTCTGAAATAGTATACATACACTCCAATACAATTCCATGATCATGGGAACGATATCATCACTCGTGCATACGTACGGAATACCGTCTCCACGATGTGATGTGATTCGTTCTACATGATCTTCATTGCATAATGATTATATAAATGAATTTAATGAATTAATATGATATATATTACACTAATAACATTCTGGAAATGAGGTATCTATAGCCTAAAGAGAAGAATAAGAATTTATTCGACAAAACACGCATAAGAACAAAAAGTAATAAACACCCGAATAACAAGTTGTAATGAAGTATTACTAATAAGAAGCTAATAATATGACCATATATGATATAATAACAATAATTATGATTCTGGAATAAGTCAATAACATTATTTAAATCATTATAAAGGAGGTTCGGACACTTACGAGGATAATCAGACCTAAGGTAAGGGAAATATCACAATCTCATTTTTATCCGAGATTGTTTATACTTTGAAATTTACTGGGGTGTATTTTATCATCCACATAAATTTTTCCTCAATATGTAATATTATTTCCATCCACCTAAAATTGTTTAAATCCAATTTTACCCTTTGGTGAGTTTTTAGTAAAGGATATGAAAGGAATCTTTTGTCGTTTTTCGTACGAGGTACTTTTTTACTTTTCCGACAAAAGTACAAAGAATGTTTTTTTAACTTATACGGCATGAATGGATTTTTAAAACATTATTTCCAAGAAGATTCCTTTACAAGTTTTAAAGTTTATTTTTAATCAACTTCTTTTAGTTTATAATTTTACGACATGTTAAGAAAGGAAAAGTGTTTTTGAAGCAGAAAGGATATTTTCCTCAATAATGGAGTTCAAGTGTTTTATCAAAATTATTTTCCATCTAAGACTGTTTTCATCCCTATTATTACATTGATTTGATTATGTTGGGATGGAATTATATTTTTATGAATTCCTTTATCTTATATAAATTTTTTTATGATGTCACGATGTTTAAGATTCCCATTTTTATTACATGGGTTATGCTATGATGTATGGTTTTCTGATTTTGTGGCACACATAAGAATGGTATCATTATGAGATGGGTGGGACATATATCTCCCTCTAATTCATTGGGTAAAGATTTTATATCTCATGAGATAGACATGGCTGGAACGGCAGGTTAAACCGGTTCAGTGAAACAGGACTGAAACGAGGAGTGAACTCGGTTCAGAAGTGGACTTTGTCCACTAAGATAGTCTTGGAAATGAGTCTTGACTAACAAGAAATAATTCTCAATGATTATGTGTGTATGCCACAAAGTTTCATGTTTTATGTTATGATTATTGGGATTACATTTCACTTCTATGATTTATCCCATGTTATGAAATTATGATCTCTTTTGCAGGTTAAGATTTCCGAAAGTTATGTTCTTTTGTATATGATGTGATTAATATTTCTTTTGTTTACCCTTAATGTGAATTTGAGCTCACCCTTTTGTATGTTTTATTTCCCCAGGTCAGGAATAAGGTTATTAAGTAGAATATGCCAAAAAGAGACTCTAGATATGATGAAATAAATGGGAGGCAAAGTAGATTCTTTATGAACCAGTTGTTTATGCTTTCCAGTTTCTAAAGACATTATACCTATATGGTCCTTTCATGGTTTTGTTATATTTTGTAATAAGTGTGCTTCAATTTTGAAGTAATAACAATGTATGTAAAGTATGGGTCGTTATAGTTGGTATTAGAGGAAAGGTATAGTCAACCTTTGGAAACTAGGATGTGAAAGCCTTAGTGAGAACCCTTAGGATAATTCTAAGCATAGAACAAAATTTAGTGTTTTAGAAATGACCATGAATAACCTAGGATAATACCTTAAGTGTGAAATTTTATTCTTGATTATGTGGTTTTCCTATTATAATTAGTGTTTCTCACACTATTCTTCTTGGTTTTAGTCAATGGCTGGAACCCGAAGGAACTGTGTTAATGCGGAATGCGACGGGCAATGCAGTGATTTTCCCCCAGAGCAACCAAACGTTATGGGATCCAGAATGCAAAATCTTGTAGCCATGCTCACAAAACTTTCTCAAGATATGAATCATGCAGGACTTCCAAACAAGCAAAGGAAGGAGCAACATTCTGTTGAATCCTTCATGAGGCAGCGTCCACCTTCTTTCAGCGGGTCTACTGATCCATTAGTTGCTAAAAAATGGATTAGTACTATTGAAAAGATATTTTCAGTTCTTCAATGTTTGGAACATGATAAATTTATCCTAGCAGTGTATCCATTGGAAGGAGATGCTGATCAATGGTAGAATCTTATCAAGAATACGAGGCAAAGAGACAAAATTGAGTCCATGGAATGGGATGAGTTCAAGAACTTATTTTTCAATAAGTACTTCCCTCGTATTCTCCGAACAATGATGGAGAAAGAGTTTCTTGAACTGAAGCAAAAGGATGATGAATCTGTTGGTACTTATGAAGCAAATTTTACAAGACTTGCAAGGTACGCTTCTGGTATTATTATCCAACCTGAGAGTAACATCGATCGATTCTTTAGTGGCTTAAAACCAAGTCTTAGAAGGGTGTTAGCCATAAGGGACTTCAATAGCTATGAGGAAATCGTTCAATGTGCTCTCAAAGTCGAGATGGAGATTGGAGTAACCCATCAGTCATATGGGTTTGATAAGAAGAGTAAAATGGAATTCAAAGGAAAATCTAAAGAGCACACTGAAAAGAAGATGAGCTTTCCCTTATGATCAAAGTGTGGAAAGAAACATGGAGGGAGTTGTATTAAAGGGACAAGTAAATATTTCAAATGTGGAAAGGAAGGTCATCAGGTATTTGAATGCCGCAATGATGAGAAGAAGATGTCTAACGATGAAAACTAAGGAAGGGATACACAGAATGACCCTACTACACTTCAATGTTTCAAGTGAAAGGATATGGGTAATTATGCCAATCAATGCCCAAATCCAAGGGTTGATGATGTTGGTCGACGTCAACAAACTCTTAAGGCTAAAGACAAAGGAAATTCACGTGAAATTTCTATCAGCGATGTGGAGTATGATAACGATGTGGTGAAAGGTACACATACCATCCACTCTAAAGTAGAAAATGTTTTATTTGATTCTGGATCCACCCACTCCTTTAGTTCTTAAGAATTTTCTAAGGATATCACCGTATTACCTCAACAGTTAGATGTTGAGTTAGCTGTGAAAACCCCTAATGGCACAACAGTCACATCAAAAGTTTATAATTATTCTCCGATTGAAGTTTGTGGGAAAGTGCTTCCTGCAAATCTTGTGATCCTTCCTATAGTGTAATTTTATGTGATACTTGGAATGGATTGGCTTTCTCTACATGGAGCTCATATCAATTGCCAAAGAAGGGAAGTCACATTTCATATTCTAGATCAATCTATGATTGTCTATCGATGCAAGGATGAATATAACCTTCCAGTGGAAATTTCTTCCATTTTATGGGTATTGATTCCACTAAATTAAGGTTATTTATCTCAAATGGTTGGTGAGAAACTCAAAATTAAGAATATTCCCATTGTACGGGAGTTTGATGATGTGTTTCTGGAGGAATTACCGGGTCTTCCACCGAATTGTGAAGTTGAGTTTTCAATAGAACTCGTACCGGATGCTTTGCCTATTTCAAAGACACCATATAGAATGGCCCCAATTGAGTTGCAGGAATTGAAGAAGCAACTCCAAGAGAATCTTGATAAGGGGTTCATACTCCCTAGTGCATCACCTTGGGGAGCACCTGTTCTGTTTGTTAAAAAGAAAGATGGATCAATGAGACTCTGCATTGATTATCGAGAACTTAACAAGATCACTGTCAAGAACAAATATCCTCTCCCGCGCATTCATGACCTATTTGACCAACTACGCGGAGCTCAATACTTTTCCAAGATTGATCTTCGTTCAGGGTATCATCAATTAAGGGTCAAAAGGGAGGATATACCAAAGACGGCTTTCCGTACAAGGTATGGACACTATGAATTTATAGTGATGCCATTTGATCTTACTAATGCCCCTGCTATCTTCATGGATCTAAGGAATAGAGTCTTTAGAGACTATCTTGATCAATTTGTGGTAGTCTTTATAGAAAATATTCTTGTCTATTCAAAGAGCAAGGAATAACATGAAGATCACTTGAGAATTATATTGAAGACCTTGAGAAAGGAGAAGATTTATGCAAAATTTACCAAGTGTGAATTTTGGCTTCAAAAAGTTTCATTTTTGGGTCACATAATCTCAAAAGAGGGGATATCTGTGGATCCAGCAAAAACAGAGGTTATCGAAAGATGGTCGAGACCAACAACTGTAACTGAGATCCGAAGTTTTCTTGGTTTGGATGGATATTATCGACATTTTGTTAAATATTTTTCACGATTATCTAATCCACTCACCAAGTTGACTCGGAAAGGAGTTAAGTTTGTTTGGACGGAGGAATGTGAAGAGAATTTCAAGGAGTTGAAAAGAAGGTTATCCAGTGCACCTGTTCTCACACTGCCTTGTAGTGGAGAAAGGTTTGTGATCTACAGTGATGCATCCAAGAAGGGTTTGGGGTGTGTTCTTATGAAAAATGATATGGTGATAGCTTATGCCTCACGACAGTTGAAAATACATGAGCAAAATTACCCAACTCATGATTTGGAGTTAGCTGCGGTAATATTAGAATTAAAGATTTGGAGGCATTACCTTTATGGTGAGAGGTGTGATATTTATACTGATCATAAAAGTTTAAAGTATATTTTCACACAAAAGGATCTGAATATGTGCCAAAGAAGATGGTTGGAGCTGATTAAGGATTACGACTGCTCAATTCATTACCACCCTGGGAAAGCAAACAAGGTGGCAGATGCATTAAGTCGACAAGACCATGCTAGTTTATCCATGATGAGGATCACAAAAGATCCAATATTTATGGATTTACAAAGGATGGATCTTGGAATTATAATGAAAGGGGGAAAATCGTATCTTTCTCAAATGAATGTTCAACCATCTATACATGTGAAGATTAAAGAGGCACAGAAAGAAGATGTCGAGTTACAAAAGAAGGTGAGAAATGTTCCTGAATTCAACCTTGATTGTGATGGGAAAATAATGTTCAGGAATCAATTTTGTGTTTCTCCCATCCCTGAATTAAAGGAGCTGCTGGATGAGGCTCATAGTTCTTCATTCTCTATTCATCCTGGAAGAACGAAGATGTATATGGGCCTGAAAGAGTACTTCTGGTGGGATGGAATGAAAAGAGATGTTGCTGAATATGTCTCTCGATGATTGGTTTGTCAACAAGTTAAAGTTGAGAGACATAAGTCTAATGGGATGTTACAACCATTACCCATACCTGAATGGAAATGGGAAAACATCACTATGGACTTTGTCACAGGACTTCCGAAAACATCCAAAGGCAATAATGCTATCTGGGTCATAGTGGATCATCTTACAAAATCTGCACACTTCATTGCTATTAGAGAGGATTTCTCTCTGGATCAGCTTGCCAGGATATATGTAAAGGAAGTGGTAAGATTGCATGGAGTACCACTTTATATTATATCTGATCAGGATATGAGATTTACCTCTAAGTTCTGGCGAAGTCTTCAGCATACTCTGGATACAGAGTTGAGTTTCAGCACTGCTTATCATCCTCAGACAGACAGTCAGTCTGAGAGAACAATTCAAACTCTAGAAGATATGTTGAGAGCTTTCTCTATGGATTTCAAAGGTGGTTGGGATCAACACCTACCTTTGGTGTAATTTTCTTATAATAATAGCTTTCACTCCAGTATTCAGATGGCTCCTTATGAAGCTCTCTATGGAAAGAAATGCAGGACTCTAACTTGCTGGGATGAAGTTGGGGAAAGAAAACTATTAGGACCCGATCTCGTTGATGAAATGGCAGAAAAGGTCAGATCTATTCAACAACACATAAGAGCAGCTCAGAGTTGACAGAAAAGTTATGTCGACAACTGAAGAAAAGACCTAGAGTTTGAAGTGGGTGATAAAGTGTTCTTACGAATATCTCCCTGGAAGAGGGTCATGAGATTTGGAAAGAAGGGGAAGTTGAGCCCTAGATATATCGGTCCTTTCGAAATACTGGATCGTGTTGGGAAGGTATCTTACCGATTGGCGCTTCCACCGAATCTCTCTAAATTTCACGATGTGTTCCATGTATCTCTCTTGAGAAAGTACATACCTGATCCTTCACATGTACTCAACTCAGAAGTTGTACCGCTTGAGCATGATGTTTCTTATGAAGAACAACCGATAGAGATTCTGGATCATAGTGAAAAAGTCCTACGAAACAAGACCACTCGATTTGTGAATGTTTTATGGAGGAACCACTAATTAGAAGAAGCTACATGGGAGCTTGAGTATGTGATGAGGGAGAGGTATCCTCATCTGTTAGTTACAAAGTGACGAATTTTGAGGGAAAAATTCATTTTAAGGGGGGTAGAATGTAACACCCGAGACTTTTATGTTATATAAATCATCAAAGGAATCTTTTTCTACACACAACACTTTCTTGGCTTTCTTTACACAAAATCGCGACCTTCCTCGATAGCTTGCGTCGTACGCAATACCGAGTTTCACAAAACAATGATATGCTAATAAAATATTATTAAAACTAGCCGTTATCAATAGTAATAACCACTTTTTGAAATTTTATAAATTTTATTTTTCAAAATGGAATTCATATTTGGATTCGGAATATCGAAATTATCCTAGGGTGAAATTTTGGTATTTTTCTGAAAACTTTCAATTTTTGATGAATAGTGAAACCACTAAGGGGTAGTTAAAAAAATGAATTTTTCATAAAACTTAATTTTACCGCTTCTCTGAGTGGAGTTTCAAAAATCCGAGAGACACGGTTGATTTCAGTAAGTAAAATGTGGTTCAATGAGATGAAAATAATTTTTGGTGAATAGTAACTTTTTACTTTTATTTACCACGGTTAAAAGTAAATAGGGTAATTAGGGGTAAAAATGATATTATTATTACCGTAACACATGTCCTAATTCTATTGGATAAGTGTAATTCGACCAAAAAAAACTTAGGAATAAAATATGACCATTTAGGCCCACTTGGATTAGATTAGGACATTTATTATTAATTTATTTAAAGAAGGGTTAAAATAGTTAAAATCAAAGTTTAATAAGTAAGTAATTTTTAATATAAGGTTTTATATAGGATAAATTTGACTATAAATATTCATTATAAATATAAAAATATTTCCTACATAATGGTATTTTATTTTTAATTTTTAGACATTAAATAATGTAATTAATTTATGACACAAAGATGATGTAGTAATTATCTTATTAATGAAATATTGATATAATTGATGTTATAAATACCCAAATAAATGTAATTTGAGACCTTTAATGAATTACACTAATTTTATTGGTTAATATGACATGTTATTATTGATTTAATTAACTTTTTTCGAACTAATAATTCTGTTATGATTTTCACAAAAATCAATTACTAAATAGTGTCAAAATTGACATAAAATAGTTTTTAAAACAAATATTATATTATTAATTTTTATTTAGTTTATAAAAATCTAAGGTTTGGCTAAATGACTTATATAAGGTTATATATATTAATAATAAACAACTTGGGGTTTTTTTGGATTGTTATAGTAAGTTTATTAACCTTATAGTGTAAGAACACAAGAAGACACGGTAAAAGTAAAATTATTTAACTTAATGTTAAATCTAAATGATAAGGTCAAAATAGGAACCTAAACTTGTCTAAATTCTATTTGATGAGAGGATTTAGACCCATAACCACATTAGATTCTAAATAAATCAATTTGGATCTATTTAAAACCGAATTTGGCTTTATAATAAAATAATATTTTTAGTTATTCCAAAGGTGCCCCTTTCCTCCCTTATAAAAGGACACCTCCTCCCTCTCTTCCTCACACCACTTTGAGCCTTCAATCTCGTCCAACCCCTGACACGTTCTCCTCTACACTTCCATAGAGACATCCTATAGGTCCTGGTCTTCTTCAAAGACCGATTTTAGTGCCCTAAAAGGAGGTCTCAAAGAAGCACTTCAAAGAAGAGGCAATGTCCGTTACCGATTCATTAATCTTTATTTCTTCTTCCACTTCTTCTTCTTTAGTCGTTTCATTATGAAGTAATAACATTATTATCACTCATATACTGATATGTTATTATAAGTATGAAACAACCCCATTTCAACATCTATCCGTCCTACGTAAAATGAAATCACCGCGCATGCGTACGTACGGAATACCGTCTCCACATCGTGGTGTAATCTACTTTCCACCACCACCTTACTTGGATGGGTATAATGGTGTAAATAATGACTATATATGATTATTTTAAAGTGACATTTATTCTGAAATAGTATACATACACTCTGATACAATTCCATGATCATGGAAACGATATCATCGCTCGTGCGTACGTACGGAATACCGTCTCCACGATGTGATGCGACTCGTTCTACATGATATTCTTTGCATAATGATTATATAAATGAATTGAATGAATGAATATGATATATATTACACTAATAACATTCTGTAAATGAGGTATCTATAACCTAAAGAGAATAATAAGAATTTATTCGACAAAACATGCATAAGAACAAAAAGTAATAAACACCCGAATAACAAGTTGTAATGAAGTATTACTAATAAGAAGCTAAGAATATGACCATATATGATATCATAACAATAATTATGATTCTGGAATAAGTCAATAACATTATTTAAATCATTATAAAGGAGGTTTGGACACTTACGAGGCAAATCAAACCTAAGGTAAGGGAAATATCACAATCTCATTTTTATCTGAGATTGTTTATACTTTGAAATTTACTAGGGTGTATTTTATCATCCACATCAATTTTTCCTCAATATGTAATATTATTTCCATCCACCTACAATTTATTAAATCCAATTTTACCCTTCGGTGAGTTTTTAGTAAAGGATATGAAAGGAATCTTTTTTCGTTTTTCGTATGAGGTACTTTTTGACTTTTTCGACAAAAGTACGAAGAATGTTTTCTTAACTTATACAGCATGAATGGATTTTTCAAACATTATTTCCAAGAAGATTCCTTTACAAGTTTTCATGTTTATTTTTAATCAACTTCTTTTAGTTTATAATTTTACGGCATGTTAAGAAAATAAAAGTGTTTTTGAAGTATAAAGGATATTTTCCTCAAGAATGGAGTTCAAGTGTTTTATCAAAATTATTTTACATCTAAGATAATAAAGGGTTATGTTTTTATCCCTATTTTTACATTGATTTGATTATGTTGTGATGGAATTATATTTTTATGAATTCCTTTATCTTATATGAATTGTTTCATGATGTCACGATGTTTAAGATTCCCATTTTTATTAAATGGGTTATGCTATGATGTATGGTTTTCTGATTTTGTGGAAAACATAAGAATGGTATCATTATGATATGGGTGGGACCTATATCTCCCTCCAATTCATTGGGTAAAGATTTTATATATCATGAGATAGACATGGCTGAAATGGCAGGTTAAACCGGTTCAGTGAAACAGGACTGAAACGAGGAGAGAACTCGGTTCAGAAGTGGACTTTGTCCACTAAGATAGTCTTGGCAATGAGTCCTGACTAACAAGAAATGATTCTCAATGATTATGTTTGTATGCCAAAATGTTTCATGTTTTAAGTTATGATTATTGGGATTACATTTCACAACTATGATTTATCCCATGTTATGAAATTATGATCTATTTTGCAGGTTAAGATTTCCAAAAGTTATGTGCTTATGTATATGATGTGATTGATTTTTCTTTTGTTTACCCTTACTGAGCATTTGAGCTCACCCTTTTGTATGTTTTATTTACCCAGGCCAGGAAGAAGGTTATTATGTAGAATATGCCAAAAATGGACTCTAGATATGATAAAATAAATGGGAGGCAAAGTAGATGCTTTATGAACCAGTTGTTTATGCTTTCCAGTTTCTAAAGACACTATACCTATATGATCCTTTCATGGTTTTGTTATATTTTGTAATAAGTGTGCTTAAATTTTGAAGTAATAACGATGTATGTAAAGTATGGGTCGTTATATTCTCACGGGGATGTTTCAAGTTCAACATTTCAAGATCATTAATTATAGAATAATAATTTTTTAAAATATTACATAGGTCCCATTTTTGTTAGGTTAAATACATGAATATGATTTATAAAGATATAAATCATGATAAAATAGTTTTCAATGATTTTAACAATCAAAAGGTGATATATTAATAAACAATTTAAATACAAAAATAATTATAGAACCATTAATATTAAATATATCACTATTAAATTGTATTCAAATTATACAACAGCCTATAATCATTTATGACAAAAAAAGTATTACATTATTTACGTAGGAGGTAAAACCAACCCAAATAGTAATGTATTATAATGTTTTCATGAGTATGGGAATTTATTTAGATATTTATAATATGAAATATTGAGAAACAAAAACATGTCATAATGATTTTGGTTCATCATTAAATATATTATAAAAACTATCCAATATGGATGATGATGATAAATGAAATTCAATGTTCATGGAGGCACTTGTATGCATGTGAACACGATTAACGATCTCATTTCTCAATGAATGGAAAAAATTTAGAATATGAAAAAATGGAAATATAATAGTTTTATCCATGAAATTTAATAATTTATTTTTTCATTAGAATCATTATACCATCCTTGAGAATAAGTGATGAAAAACGAAACACATCACGTTGTGGAGGTGATAGTCTGCACGTACACATGATCAATGCTTTTCTTTTTATAATTGTATTGAATGAAATTGATATTTATCATTTAATTAATATAATTAAAATTAATCACACTGATTATATTTATTTAATTATATTTTTATGGTTATATATGGTTATGATTTTAAAAACTAAGAAGCAAACACTAAGAAGAAGTGGATACTGAGATCAGGGACATGAATTTTTACAAGTAAAAATCCTTTGAAATGAAGGCCTTATAATAAATAATAGTGACTTTAAGATTTTTAATATAGGGTGGGTTTATATAATGATAATTTTAGAATAGTTTCAAGGATAAATTAGAAGTTAAGGTGAGTCTTTAAGTGGAATAATGTGTTATTTTTTTATAAGTGAAGAGAATGACACTTTTGGGAGCACCCTTAATATTTTCAACAATGTGATGTTACTATTCGAAGGAAAATTCATTCAAAATAGACACATAAAGAGTGTAAAGGCAGTGTAAGTATTTAAAAAACTCAGAAAATCATTTTTGAGGCAACATGGGGTGTTTTAAAGCTTTTATTTTTTTTATTTTTGACATTTTACTCAAATTTACTTTTACCTTGGTAGTCAATATTTAACCTTAGTAATTAATATTAATGAAAAACTTTACAATGAAAAAATTACATAGTTTGAACCTCCTTATTTTTATAATTTTAAATAATTTTATCAAATAAAATTTCAAGGTTTTGGAAAATTTAACTTTATGATTAGTACATGTAATGTGTAAAATTAGTTCTAAAAAAGTGTTTTTCAACATAAATTTATATGTAAGACACAATTATTAAAATTGTAAATTCCCATGAAATTTTTATTTTATTTTAAATAAAATAAATTTAAGAAAATTTCATTGAACTTCAAATTCTAATATTATCTTGAAAATACTTGATTCAAAGAAAGACCACAATAGTTTTTATTAAAGTAACATTTTAGTTTAGTTCTAAAAATCTCTGAAATTGGTTTCATAAGTTCAAATAATATTTTGAAATTAATAATTTTATTCTATATATAAATATTTTATAAAATAAAAGGTTTTAAAATATTAAGTATCATTTTTATATAATGGTAAAGTCATAAAACTTACATGTTTTTGGAAAACCATATTTTTCTTCTAAAAACTAACCTTTTCAGAAAAAGATTAAAAATTCATACTAAGTGAATTCTGTTATGATGACTTAAAAAAATAATTTCATTTTATTTATCTCAAATTTTAATATTTCTAATTTCTATTTTTCAATAAAATTATAAAATATAATGAAAAACCATTTTTATTGGAAAATAAAATTTTCAAATATTAACTATTATTACTTTTATTTCATATCATTTACCAAATAAATTGGTGTTGACCAACTATTAATATAAAACATAATTTTTCATTATTAATCATATGTTTCTTAAAACAAAAATTAACATTGTATAAAATTGTATTTTTTTGAAAAATACTTTTCTACACAATAAATGAAATTATTAGTCATTTTTGTTAAATGAATTAAAATTCATTCGTATTAAAAGTATAATGTATATTATTTATACACATATTTCATAAATAATTTACTATTATTCATTCATAATAATTCAATGACTCGGTTTTAATGACCATTATTAAATATTTTCATTTTATATAAATATATTGTGGTTTTGATTATGTTAGGTGTTGTGTGAAGAGAAATTTATTGAACAATTTGACTTATTTAAAGGTAATAATATATCAAAATCAAGGGGTGTTACAAAAAATATCCCAATATCCAATATTATTTCATTCAATAGATAGTGACTGACAAGTAGTAATGATTTTAGAACTGTAATGCAATCAACTTTTCATCTCCAATCCCAACAGGTTTATCAAATCTCACTTTTAATTAGATATAATCAGAGAAAATAATTCTTAAAAAAATTTATTTATGGTTTGTATTCATTGTGATAGTTAAAAACATTTCCTTAAAAGTTAAAAACACTAATAAAATAGAGGAAATTCTAAATTGTACACATATTAGAATATAATTAAATATGACTATTATATACATGAATATAACAATTTAATTCCACTAAGTATGTTATCAATAAAATACCATAATAATTGTTGAATTCATAGAACTTAAGTATTGGTATCCTCAAATCCAAATATTTAGGGACTATACATAAGCAAATGTTTTGGTATTTTAGTCATCTAAAAGTAATCACTCCCACTAAAATATTCAATAATAAAACATCTTTAAAGAATAAATATTTGGTATTGGTGAGATTTGGATTATCAATCACTATCAATGACATTTATACCTTCTTTTCAAATATTTTCCCCATAAAATATAATATTATAATGCATTTAATAATTTTTTTTAAAATGGATAACTTTCATTACATTTTTAAGAATCTCATTAAATAAAAATATTTATGAAGATAATTAGTAATTAATAACTAGGTAACTTTGAAATTATTAAATAACATATATCATAAATTACTCTCAATTAATTAAGATATATTCTTATTAAATTTTTATTTTTTAATAAATAATCATAAAAGTGGAAATGACATGTATGTTCTAATATCATGTGATATGATAAATTTTTTTCCAATGTTGTGGTAAAAATTATCACATGTTAATTATGTATTTCACTCAAAGTGGTACACCTATATCTTAATATATAAATGCAAGTGATATGGTCATATCACAACTAGTGATATGGTCCATTATTATATATACTGTAAGAACTTGGACCTTCTTTTCAGTTATGGATTTATCTTTTCTGGTGTTTCTGAGGAAAAGAAGAGAATCTGGAAATTTATGGAGTATAAGCCGTGTACTTTTGAGTACACATCGTGTACCCGGTTGCTGTGGATGATAGTGTACATGCTGTGTAACGGCCGAGTACATGGCCATGTGGGGTGACCTAGAGACTGCCAAAAGCTGGGGCTGGTTATGGAATGTACATGCCAAGTACATTAAAAATACATGCCATGTACTTTTCTTTTTAATTGATTAAATAGACTGGGGTCACGTCTAATCGACATAAACCTCTTTTTCTCAGTTCATCTTGCCCAAGAGTGACTGAGGATAGATAATCTTCTTTGAGTCCCTGACCCACCATCCATTCTCCGATTCAACCACCATTAGTTGCGTTGGAATCATCACAGTGAGATCTTCCTTCTTCTAGAGCCTTGTTTCATGATTTCTCTTCTTTCATGAGATATCCTTGCTTTAGCGTTTTTTGAGTTTTTTTAGATTTGTGGTGTTCTAGGTCAATTCAAGGGCTGATGATAGATTATATCGATCTCACAACGTCAAGGTAGGTGGTTTGTGCCTTTCTATAGTATGTCTTGGAAATTTATGTGCAAAAGTGCCCAATACCCTAGAACAGGGTATCGCGTGTTTATGGATTTTAGCCCTATTAATGGCTGCAATTCCTTGTGTGCCTAATAATAGGTTGTTTGATTTTTAATAGGGTTATTTTCAATTTTTGAATGTGTTTCCCATGTTGATTTTGATTTTGACCATTTGATCTAGCTCTGTCTGTTAGGCTGTTTGTTTTCCATGCCTAGCGTGGTTAGGATGGAATTTTTTATCTGATGTTGTTATATGCTTATAGTTGTTTATCCAAGTAGTTATTGAAAGATATTAGCCAAGTAGTTATTGAGGTATACTTTGGCCATTGAATATCATTGAGCATGATTGAATTACACAGGGAAGTGAGAACATGGTGTTGTAGACCATAGTGATAATGGATGATGAAGGCTTCTCCAGAGTGTCTGTTACTTTTACATTGCGAGACCATATGGGGGATGGACTTTATGCTCCCTCAGAGTGTCTGTAGTTCTACATTACAAGTCCACAAGGGTAATTGAATGTTGAGAGAGTCCCTAGAGTGTCTATAGTTACCGATACGAGACCATAAGGGGATTTGATGATGATTGATTCTTTAGAGAGTCCTTGCTAAAGCTAAACCATAGGGGTTAGACTATGAGTACTTCCCAGAGGGTTTCTTTTGTTTGTTTGGTTGAACCAAAGGAGATAGTATATGATTACTTCCTAGAGTGTTGCATGTATTTTAATTATCTACTTACTTGATAAATGAAAATGAATGCAATTGAAACATTAGGACTATTTACTTTTGAGTACTTCCTTGTTTACTTCTTCCTTTTTATTATTGCCTTCCATATATATTCAGTTACTATTAGGAAAAGATCTTTGGGTGGTTTCCTACTGGGATTTGTCTCACACCCTATTTGGGTCATGCTTTTGGACCAAAATAGATTATATTTCTCTAGGTATATATAAGGGAAAACACCCTTCTACTTCAGGTACTTGATTGCTGTGGAGCTGGAGAGCATGAGACCTAGCTGAGGCTTGAGATGCGGTTGGAGTTTATTTTTTCTCTATGTACATTGGATTAGTACTGTATTCCAATATTGTTACTTTTTTTCCTATTTCCTAGACATATGTATTTTGCATCATTTACATATGTGATCTAGTGGTTTATCACTTTCAATCGTTCGCTGTTTACGGTTTTATTGTATTATTACTGCTTCCACTACCATTATCTATTTCTTTCCACTATGTTACTCTACCAATGAGGGAATAGTTTCCCCACTATCACACCAAAGTCCCTCACAGCTAGTTGGAAGCCTCTGGAATTTGAGGAAATGCACTTGAGGCCATGTGACCAACCGGGTACAGGGCACCTCTGGGTGGGACCTGGAACCGAGACATTAAAAAGTGGTATTAGAGGAATTATTTTCTTCTGGATTTACTGTTTTGAGCCTATATCTAGGGATTCGATAGAATATGTACTTGGTAATAAGATTTTCCTTAGATTAGCTAACTCGTGTATAGGTAAAAGCCAAATTACCTTGTATATAGTGATTTTTCTTGTTTTGAAATTATTATAGTTTATTTGATTTCATTGTTGGGAGATTCACAAGTATTGTGATTTTATTGTTGATGTTATTGGGGTTCTATATCTGTTGAAACCGGATGAGATGAGGGTTTGACATCTCATGCATCAGATAGGAACATTCTAGAGATCACATGTCATGAATTATTTTCATTCCATTTAGGGTAAATTAATGATTTCATATTGTTGTGATAGATGTTGGGAAAGATATGCAAGCTGTTGTGCTAGATAACTTGATAGAATACCTTCTATTTTATATGGTATTGGATTGTGTAAGGTTTCATTTGAATGAACATCAATCTTTGTTTCTTGAGGTTTTATGGGCCCTCATGGACTAGAATTTGGTAAATCATTTCACTGTTATGATTTTTTATAACATGTATAAGACGTCAAACTTTGATTCTTAGGGTGTATTGGCGCTTACAGATCAGAATTTGGAACTTTAATGATTGTTCCAGTGTTTTTTTGGGTTCTAGATTAGTTTTGGAGGATTACTATCCAGAAAAACCTAGAATACATAGTGTATATTACTGAATACAAGTCATGTATCCTGTGTTCTGGAAGGAACTTTTTTTCTTTAGTACACGTTGTGTACTGTATGTACACGCCGTGTGGTCTCAAACCATGTCACTGGCTGCATGGGAAGAGACATGGGGTTGAGAAATCCTTGGTAGAAGACGCCATGAACTAGACGTACACGCTATGTTGTATAGACAATGTGTCCGACCATGTGACTAATGACACAGATGGGTTATGGGTAGTTAGTACAAACTGTTTCTGATAAAAACATGTCATGTAGAGTCATCCATTTAATCAGCCATGTGCCTAACAACAAGAGTTGGTGAAGTTATTCTAGTACACAACGTGTCAGGGACAAACATGCCATGTAGTCTTGTTCTAGGAGAACCATGTGGGTTAAGTCATGTAGAAGAACTGAGGCAGGGGAAGAGGATTCAAGTACACTCCATGTGTTAGGACAACACACCGTGTGTATGGGGTGTTGTACGACCAGGGTTAACAGGAGTACTCGCCCATGTGATAGTATAAGGGAACACATCATGTAGGAGTTGTACACGTTGTGTATCCACCTTTTGGAAATCTTGAATTATTTCTTTCTCCTATTCCTTTATTGCACTTCTAAGTTTGAATCCTTGATAATCTTGATCTACGGTGTGCGCTAGACCTTGTAGTGTCATGCCACCGTGACATCCTCCAGTTGTTCTTCAGATACATGGCAATGATCAGACACCAGACATGGCTTGCCAAGGACTACCAGTAGATCCTCCAGTTGTTCCTTTCTTGGCACTATCCATCAAAATGGAAATAGGTTCTGATGTACAGTTTCGAGAAGTCTTCATGAGGTTTATGAATAACTTCCAGGGAGTACCGCATCCTGCCCTATCTAGGGCAGAGCAGACACGGGTCTTTCCGCAACATCATCCTCCTACTTTCTTAGGGGATGGATGACCTCAGGATTCTAAGTAATGGTTAGAGGCCATACATTCAATATTAGAGTATCTAGAGTTGCCTCTAGTGAGGAGGGTAAATCTCACTACTTATATGATTTAGGATTCGGCCGAGAGATGGTGGGATGTGATCTCATAGGCAGGGTGCCAACAGGGTATGGATTGGGTTGAGTTCCGACATGCCTTCTATGATTACTTCAACATGAACACTTTGAGGGCTGATCGAGCCCAAGAGTTAATGATTTAGGAGCTAGGTACTCTTTCAGTAATGGAGTATTCTTCCCATTTCATAGAGTTTCAGTTCTTCACACCAATTCTAGGAGGTGATGAGTTATTCTTGTTAAGGATGTTTGAAGATGGTCTTAGGCACAACATCTGATCTCAGGTGAACATCTTCAGGTTGACTTCCATCACCTCTATATTCAATCAATCGCTAATCACAGTGCGCAATATAAGGGATTTTGGAGCTGTGAGCCAGGGTGGATCGATATCCAGAGTTGGTACCACTATTACTGACAGTAAGAAGTGTCACATGGAGTATATGTGTGGAGATCTGAGGAAGAAAGATACTTCTTCTAGTAGCTAGATGGTGTTCTACCAGTGATGGAAGAGGGGGAATTCAAGGCCACATTGCCTGAAAGACCTAATGGAGTGCCGATCTTGTGGTAAGATGGGTCATATTTAATGTTTTTGTCAGTTCTTCTCACTAGAAGTGGGTGACAAAGGTTATTATATGACTCCCCATTCAAGAGAAAGACCACCAGTTTCTCATCAGTCTAGGGACTGGAGTTCATCTGGCCATTCATGCCGAGGTGGAGGCCGTGGCTATGGTAGCCAGTAGGAAAGATTTTAGCAACAATAGGGTGGATCAACTCCTGGTGGTCAGACAGGGTCACAGGGCCATAGTAGAGGCCAGACTTTTGATGTGGAGTAGACCCAGCAGGAGAAGGATCCTGGAACCTCTACATTTTGAGGTACGATTCTAGTTTCCTCAGTTTTAGCTTATGTGCTTTTTAATACAGGGGATTCCCATAGTCTCATATCTGTTATTGTTGTGGAGATCCTTGGGCTCTGTATCTTTACTTTTGCAAATATCTTCACGCTAGAAACTCCCTTTGGGACTAGAAATACTAGTGTATGTCAGTTCAAGGAGTTTCCTCTTGAGTTTTTTGGATGTCACTTCTTATGGGACTTTTATGTCCTAGAGATGACATGGTATAACTTCATTCTCAAGATGGACTGGTTAGTTCCCTTCCGAGTTGTTGTTGCCTTCTATCATCATAGGGTGAGTTTTACTTCCCCAGAGGGTGGTTTGTTTCTGTATAAGGTTGAATGGGATGTCCAGGAGAGTAGTGCAAGACCCGAGCATCATGGATTGGGAGGAGTTACAGCCTAGATTTCGAGTCTATATCTGGATGACTAGGGGACTTCATAGTTGGACATTCCTCCTATGGTGGATCGTTTTAGGGTTGTATTTCCAGAGGAATTCTTAGGTTTTCCTCCAGAGCAAGAGGTAGACTTTTCTATTGAGATCGTGTTGGTACTAGTGTCCATTCATCCTTATAGGATGGCTGCACTAGAGTTACAGAAGATCAAGAAGTAATTAGAGGAGTTACAGGCTCTAGGTTTCATTAGACCCAGTACTTCCCCCTTGGGGTTCACCTATACTGTTTGCGAAGAAGGAGGATGATACCCTTCAAATTTGTGTGGATTATCGTAATTTGAAACATTTTATGGTCAAGAACCGATATCCCTTACCAATGATTGATAATCTCTTTGATTAGATTCACGAAGCCCAGGTGTTCTCAAAGATTGACTTGAGATCTGGTTATCATCAGTTTTACATTAGACAAACTGATATACCTCTTACATCCTTTCAGAGTAGGTATGATCTATATGAGTACACGGTTATTCTATTCAGTGTCACGAATGCACCTATAGGTTTCATGGCACTGAAGAACCATGTTTTCTATCCATACTTGGATTCCTTGGTGGTAGTCTTCTTGGATGATATCTCGGGGTACTGTCACACTCGACACGATTGTGCCACACATCTTGAGATTGTTTTGAGTACACTGAGAGATAATTATTTATATGCTAAGATATAAAAATTCCAATTTTGGATGGACCAAATTCACTTCTCAGGTCATGTTATCTCAGAGACAAGAGTATTAGTAAATCCAAAAAAAGTGAGAGCAGAAGTTTCTTAGGAGAAGCCGAAGAATGTCTTTGAGCTATAATGTTTTCTAGGGATAGCTGGATACTATAGATGTTTTAAACATGACTTTTCAAACATAGTAGTTCCACTGATGGGCCTAACTAAGAAGGGTGTGAAGTACCCGTGTACATATTCTTGTGAGTCAACCTTTTAAGAGATGAAAGAGAGGTTGACTTCAGCACGAATAATAGTTTTTTAAGATCCGAGAAGAGTTATATTATTTACTGTGATGCATCAGGTATTAGGTTGGGAGCAGTTCTTATGTTGGGGAAGGAGTCGTGGCATACATGTCTTGGTAGTTGAGGCCACATGAGAGGAATTACTGGATGCATGATCTAGAGTTGGCAACAGTTGTTCATGCCTTATGTTGTTAGATACATTATCTATTGGGAGAGAATTTTTTTGGTTTTAACCAAACACAAAAGTATCAAGTATATATTTACTCAGCGCGATCTGAATTTGAGACAATGAAGGTGGGTTGAGTACCTTAAATCTTTTCACTTTGAGCTAGCCTATATGCCTAGGAAAGGCAACATAGTGGCTAGTGCGTTGAGGAGGACTCAAATGCAAGTAGTTCAGAAGGCTATAAGTGAGTGGAAACTTATGGATCTGTTCTCTGAGATGAATTTTGAGGTGTATGATAGACAATAGAAGAAGTTTATTTCTTCTATATAGGTTACCTCTACTCTACTAGATCGAGTTTGAATGAGGTAACTATCAGATTCTGAAGGCTTAGTCCTACGGGAGAGTGTGTCAGGGGATGACCCTATTCCTAAATGGTTAATAGTTGAGGATGAGATCTTTTGTTTTCGTGGACGCATATGGGTGTCAGTAGAAATACACAAGGAGCTGATGCGAGGCTTTCATTTCTCAATTTGTACATTTCATCCTAGCGTCACCAAGATGTATTGAGATCTGCACCATCAGTATTGGTGGCCAAGTATGAAAAGGGATGTTGCTAGTTTTGTGATGAGGTGTTCCACCTACTAGTAGGTGAAGGCAGTGCATCAGTGACCAGTTGGGATTTTGAATTAGTTACCCATTCCTGAGTGGAAGTGGAATTTTGTCTCAATGGATTTCGTGACAGGTTTACCAAGGTCGCCTCAAGGGAATGATGTTTTTTGGGTTATCATTGACAAACTAATGAAGTTTGATCACTTATTTCAAATCAAGGAGACCTTACGTGTTGATGAGCTATGAAGGCTGTACATCTGAGATATTGTAAGTATACATGGAGTTACACATTCCATTTTTTCAGACAGGTATCCACATTTTACTACTTATGTCAGGTAGGGGCTACAGAGGGCTTTGGATAAACAGGTACTTTTAAGTACAACTTACCATCCTTGGAAAGATGGCTAGTCTGAGTGTATAATACAGGTTCCAGATGAAATGCTTCAAGCATGAATCCTAGATTTTAGAGGTTCTTAGAAGAAGCACATATCTCTTATAGAGTTTTCCTACCGTAATAGTTTCCAAGTAACTATTTAGATGGCACCTTATGAGGCTTTGTATGATAGGTCGTGCTGATCACCCTTATACTGGCTGGAGGCAGGAGTGGTAGCTATGCTGGGACCTCATCTTGTTTAGGAGACCACAAAGTAGATATAGTTGATTCAAAATATGATGGATACTACAATATAATGAATTAATTATTAGGATGATCAATGAAGATGACCTCTGGAGTTCAAGGTTGGAGATCGGGTTTTCCTATATGTCACACCAAGGTTGGGACATAGGAGGATTATGAGAGAGGGTAAGCTTTCAACGAGATACGTCGGGCCGCTTGAGGTTTTGGAGAGAGTGAGGCCAGTTTCCTATCGGTTGTAGTTACCTCATAGGTACCAAGTTATGCATGACGTCTTCCACGTTTCTCACCTCTGATGTTACTTCTCAGACCAATCTCATGTTTTTAACCTGATGAGGTTGAGTTAGAGGCAGACTCATCATTTGAGGAGTATCTTATCCAGATTATTGTTCTAAGTGAGAAGGTTCTCCATGGAAGGTCTTTTCCTCTAGTATGATTGCTATGGCAGTACATGCAAGTACAGGATGAGACTTGGGAGTGGGAGGTTGATTCACGATTGTTGTGGCCAAAGAGGAATATTCTTCTATGCCTCCTTGCTAGGGAAATTTGTGGATGGATTTCTTTAAGGGGGGAAGTTTGTAAGAAACAATACCTTCTTTTCAGGTATGGTTTTTTATTTTCTGGTGTTTTTGAAGAAAATATTAGAATCTAGAAATTTAAAGAGTACATGCCGTGTACTTTTGAGCACACACCGTGTACCTGGTTTCTATGGGTGACAGTGTATAGGACGTGTAACGGTCGAGTACAAGGCTGTGTGGGGTGACCTAGAGATCTCCTAAATATGGGGCTGGTTAAGGCAAGTACACTCTATGTACTTTTAAAATACACACCACGTAATTTTCCTATTAATTAATTAAATAGATCGGGGTCGCTTCTAATTGACAGAAACCTCTCCTTCTCCACTCGTCACATCTAGGAGTGACCAAGGCCAATGAAGCTTTTCCAAGACTCTGACCCACCATCCGTTATCCAATTAAACTGCCTTTAGTTCTGTTAAAATCATCAAGGTTATCCATTCCTTATTCTAGAGTCTCGTTTCCTTATTTCTCTTCTTTCGTGAGATATCCATGCTTGATTGTTTTTTGCGTTTTTTTAGATAAAAAATGTTATAGGTCAATTAAAGTGTTGATGCCAAAGTATATCATTATCACAACGTTGAGGTTGGTGGTTTTTTCCTTTCTCTAGTTAGTCTTTTAATTATATGTGCAAAAGTTCCCAATACCCTAGAAAGGGGTATTGCGTGGTTAGGGATTTTTGCCTTGTTAATGCCTGTTATGCCTTTTGTGCCTGAGTAGAGGTTTTTTGATTGTGAATATGGTTATTTTTATTACTATGGATCTGTTTCCCTTGTTTTTTTTTTGATTTTGAACGTTTGGTCTAGATCTTCTTGTTAGGCTACTTTTATTCCATGCCTAGTGTTGTTAGGATGGAGTTTTTTATCTGATGTTATTATGTGATTATAGCTATTTAGACAAGTAGTTATTGAAAGTAGTTCTCTAAGTAGTTCTTAAGGATTACTTTGGATATTGAATATAATTGTTCACAATTGATTTACACAGGGCTGTGGGAACCTGGTGTAGTAGACCATAGGGAAAATGGATGCTGAGGCCTTCTCCAGAGTGTGTGCTACTTTTATGTTGCGAGACCATAGGGGGGATGGAATTTTTTCTCCCTCAGAGTGTCTGTAGTTACACATTACAATACCTAGGGTAAATTGGACATTGAGTGCTTCCCTAGAGTGTCTATAGTTACCGATACAAGGCCACATGGGGAATTGATGATGAGTGCTTACTTAGAGAGTATTTTCTAAAGCTGAACCAGAGGGGTTAGACTGTGATTATATCCCAGAGGGTTGCTTTTATTTAATTGGTTAAACTAGAGGGGATAGGCTGCGAGTACTTCTAAGAGGGTTACTTGTATTTTTATTATCTTATTACTTGATATATGAAAATAAATGAAATTGAAATTGCAGGACTGTTTACTTGTGAGTACATCCTTGTTTACTGGTTTATTTTGATTATTGTCTGCCATATATATTAACTGACTATTAGGGACAGATCATTGGGTGGTTGGCTACTGGGATTCGTCTCAAACCCTGTGTGGGTCATGATTTTGGGCCCAAAGAGATTATATTTTTGCAGGTATAGAAAAGGGAAAGCGCCCTTCTACTTTAGGTACTTAATTGTTGTGGATCTGGAGAGCATGGGACCAAGATGAGGCTTGTGATGCTGATGGAGTTTATTTTTTTTCCATTTTACATTGCATTATTACAACATTCTTGCATTGTGACTTGTTTGGATGCTTTCTTAGACATATGTATCATGCATTATTTATATATGTTCTCTAATTGTTTATCACCTTCAGTCTTCCACTGTTTATTATTGTATGGTATTATTACAACTTCTGCTGCTGTTATCTTTTTCTTTTCACTATGTTACTCTTCCAATGAGGGTATTATTTCCTCACTATCACATATAAGGCCTTCATTTCTAGTTTGCAGCCTCTAGCATTTGGGGAAATGTGCTTGAGGCCATGGGACCAACCGGGTAGAGGGCACCTCTAGGAGGCACTAGGAACCGAGAAGTCAAATACACATCCATTAGTTTCATTTTATAATCCTCATGATACCATCATGATATTATTTATTGATTTATTATTATTAAACTTCCCTTTTTTATTGTAATTTTTTAAATAAGTGTTAAAATCAATAATTAGCTTGTTAGAATTTGAAACTCCTTTATTAAAATATATAATTTATGCATTAAAAAGTGGAATTAATGTGGTTGTTGTGCGGTAAACCCAATATGATACTCTCATGGTGTTATCCCATGTTTTGATGAAATTTCCAATAATCTTTGTAATTATGTTTTTTTGAAAATTTCTGTTGAAATATAGAGTGAAGTGGTAATACATGGAATTAAACTATTTAATTAAGTAAAAAGACTAATAAAAGTTGTACATAAATTGTTAGAATTATTTTCTTAATGAGAATACCTTCATGTCCATTTACGATGGTATTAATGTTTTGTAAAATATTCCACCTTCCATCCCATTGTACCCACTTAATATTAATTTTCCTAAGGATAAGTGAATTAACAAAATAACTCTCAAAAACATTTTTTTTCATTTTATTAGACTTAAATTTATTTATTTAATGGATATTGTTCATATGTGAGTAATGGAACACTACTTAGATAATAAGAGTTCATTTTAAGAAAGAAAAAAAAACACAAATCACTTATTAGATAATCTAACTACCTAATAAATGGAGAAGATTACATTAATATTCTTTGAATATTAATCAAACAATTTTCATGGTACAAAATTTTTTTATCACACACTAATTTTACATTCTATGACCTTATTGATATTTTTTCAACTAATCTCATTTTTCCACTAATTATCTCCCACTTTATTATCAAAATTGTTTTTGGAGGAAATTTAAATGATTCACAAAGTATCCACCCTATGGAATTGTGTAAATGTCTTTAACTCTATTAAGTTCAAAATTTTATCTGATTTTTAAATTCATGGATGATTATATCATATTCCTTTTTCAATAATTCAACTAAATTTAAATCACAACATTTCTATACAAAATATTTTTAATTAATTTACTAATTTTGTCATTTTTGGTTTCACAATAATAATTATAGTTGTATTGACTAGTTTATGAGAATACAACTAAAATATTTCCAAAATGTCAATTATATATTTATAAAAAGATATAAATGTACCATAAGAAATTTGATTTATCCAAAAATATAATCAAAATATCAATTCACTTATCAATTACATATCAAAATCCTTTTTTGTTATCTTTTAAAATATTCATAATTTTAATATTTTAAAATATATAAAATATCTTTAACAATCTATACTAGCTCTAACGAACTTACCCAGTTCATGCTATCCTGACCCCAAATATATCCTATCAAAATTATTAAAGATTATTCTAAATCTTTATATGCTAGCACATGTGCAAATAAAGATGAACCAAATCATTAGAGTTAAATTTTGTTTAGTTTGAAAAAATTATAGAATAGATTACAATAAAGAATAAATAAATATTATTCAAATAGGGTATTACATCCAAGTCAAATATAAAAAAACTATATATCATAAATCATTGAAAACATGTATCTCCCCCACAAACATAACCATGTTATATGAATCATGTATAAATCACAAATACAATAATCAAATAGAAACAAGAGTAGGAAAAAAGTTATGGATGACTAAAAAATCCTAGTATAAAATTCCAAAAATTTTATGATGAAAAATAAAATGAAACCCACTAATCTCTATATGAAATGTGATATTACTATTGAAAATATTCACTAAACTGAGAACCAAAATATTCCGAGGGTTATAAATTAAAGGTTTATGAATTCTTATGGATCTTAATTCCAAGAAATAGTGTTTATTTTGAATGGTACATGACACTATTCGACCTAAATTTGATTCATAATTATCATGGTCATTCGACTTACCATCACAACATGTGATGATGTGTAGAAAAATTATTGATTGTTAAAGGATTTTAACAATACCTTAATAAATGAGGTGGTTGTTATAAGGAGTTACAATAGTGGAAGAAAATGTTTGGATATTTCATAATGTATGAAACATCATGACTCCAATAGGATCCTTATTCAATGAAATAAGCTTATAAATTAGTTTTTTTTAGATCACTCAATTACACTAGAGTCTATTTTATATTAGTTGAATCTATCTCTATTTATATTATCACAATTTGTATTTTCATAGTTGGATTTAACACACCATTGTAAATAAGATGTCATTTCAAATAATTTAGTGATTCTATGACTAGTGGATGATTTTAAAGGTAGGAACCCATTGGTAAATATTAATGGAACTCTATCAAAATCATTATTGGAGATGAATATGCATGGATAGTGAGGTTAAATAATTTTATCATTAATATTTAATCTTTAAAATTACATTAAAATGTATCGTATTTATGGGTTTTGTGTTATTATTCCACTAAATTTAGGCATCTAGACTTCCAAAAAACATTCCATTGGTATCATATTTATTTCCAATGACGAATCAAAAAGATAGAAATAAAATAATAAATAAATAAAAAACCAGTTTATATATTTCTCTAAAACCAAAACCATGGTTAAAAATACATATATTGGTTTATAATTTTTTAATAAAAATGTAAATTTTTATAAAATACATTGTTGTTTATAGAAACTTATATAAAAAATGACATGATTTTTGTAATATTTATTTTATCATTCTTATCCTCAAACAAATAATTGGTTTAATATTTCCATGCCATGGTTTCCATGCCATTATATCATGGTTGGTAGAAATTTAATTTCTACCATGAGGGAAAACCATCTCATTGTAGATATTGATAGGTCATGGTTTATGGTGGGATTATAGAAAACAATATTTGAAAATAGATATTTCATTATGGTTCAAGGTGGGATCTTTATAAAATTAGCTATCCAAAAGAGAATGGATAGACAAATGACTCCTGAGTTCTTATCCATGTTTTGAGAAAAATTTAATATATATATTCATCTCAAGGTCCAAAATAAATCCATATGACTTAAAAAGATATCATAATTAGATTTTATAGAATTTATGATTGTTTAAAGATTTTAAATCTCATGTTAAATATATGAACATTTAATTTATTTATGAAATACATATTCATGTATATATTATTTATATTATTAATATTGTATGATTAAACATAAATTATATAATATTCCTTGTATAATTTTCATACCATGAATAAAAGAGTTTCATGCTATGAATGAGATAAAACATTTATTTTTTTATACAACCCATAATATGATTTTTTTCTTCTAGTTATGAATTTAATAATAAGGGTTGGTTATGATTTATACATATTAGTTGTTAGAGTTGTATTGGAACTTATGTATCTCTTGAGTATTAATCAATGTCTAGTGAGGATTTAGTTATTACTTCTCATTTTTCTATGAGGCTAGGCCTTGTCTAAAAAATGAGGGGATGTATATATATTACATCTTGCTTTCTCATGTGGGTATTTTGGTTCCATTGAATTCCAAGACTTTACATGAAATGGTTCTTTGTACCTTATGAATGGGATTAATTTGTATACATATGGATATAATTATCATTATTTATTAGTTATGTAACATAAATCATGAGTTGTATATGGTTATATATTTTATTATTTTTGGAATATATTTATTTTGTTGATGGAATAGGATTTTAAAACTAAATCACTAGAAGCATTATTACATATAGGGATAACACAAGTTGTAAATATTTCAAGGGATACAATATTCATATATGATAGGAAAATTATATATAAGAAAATGGTGATACAAATAAAACCCTAAAATTACTAAGTGTGATATTTCTTCCAACGAGAATACATGTCAAGAAATTGATCATTAATATGGGTAACCCAAATGATTATGTGCCCATGGATTATCATGTGTATGAAAAATGGATGTGAATAACCGTATAAGTTTGGTAAAAATGTCCCATTGTGATCTCTGAGTTATAATTATTAGGGAAACCCTAATGTTTGGGATTCCAATATAATATAGATGATGTTGTTAATATGATGGATTTGGACAATGGGTTGTCCACTAGAGTCATATGGGATTTAATTGGAATGATTGACTAACTAAATAAAAACTAATTATTAGAAATGATAAGGAAATAAAAAGAATAATGAAATATATATTGTGGATTACGAAATGGATATAATGTATGGGGTCATAATTTTTAGTGGTAGTACATTTAATAAAAATCCCAATTTAAATTATATAAAACATGATACTCACCCAATGGTCTATTTTATTGTAGATAAATAATTAAATCATGAATATAATTTATTGAAAAACTATAAGATGTAATTATAAATTAATATATTGGTATCTAAGGTTGATAACTATTATCAACTATAAAAAATGGTTTATGGATGTGGATGTTATAAAAATAATATTTTCAAATTCAAAATCAATGGAATTTGATATATGGTGTTCATAATAAATTTTAAAAGATAAAAAACTCAAAAAATTGAGAGAATTAATGAAATTAGATGTAAATATAATTTTATTAAATGGGTAACGATTTATTTCATTATAGTTTAACACACATGATCAAATTCAACATAGTGGATTAGTTATAGAGTAGAAAAATATGTTATTTGGTTTTAGATGTAAATTGAAATTTGGTTTCTATAAATTATTTGAATAAAATTATATTTTTAATAATTATTAGGAATAATATTTGTTTTTTCTGCTTGGATGAAATCTTTATGGAACTAAAAATATAGGCAATGGTTTATACAGTATGTATATTAATAGTATTTTCAATAATATTCAAGATAAAAAGATCAATATTGATTGCAATACCATTTATTTTTGTCATTATCATCATATAAATATAAATGATAAATGTATCTAAATAATCAATAGAAAAGTATTATTTCACTCATTCAATTATAAATCAATGAAAAATATGAATCATTTTTTAAGAAAAAATGACCCAGAAAAATTTAGTAGAAAAGATAAAAGGGATATGATGATATTGTATCTAATTCACAGTGATGTAATTAGTATAATGAGTATTAAATAAATTCATGTGTATAGGTACATTATAATCATTATTGATGAAATAATTCATTATAGTTATGATTTTATAATGAAAAAAAAATTAAACCTTTTAAAACTTCAAAGATTTTAGAGATGAAGTAAAAAATCAACTAGGAAAAAGTATTAAGATTCTTTAATAAGACTTAGGTGGTGAGTAATTCATCTAAGAATTTACTGATCATTTGAGAGATTATGGAATTATTTAATAACTTAGTTCCCCTAGAACACCATAGTGGAATGCTGTCTTTGAGGATGTATCATACCCTGTTGTATACGTTTCCATTGATGATGAGTTAGTGTGAACATTACATATCATTATAGGGATATGATCTGGAAGAAAAATATTTTACACTAAAGCACATTTTGTCTAAACATGTTATAAAAGAACTAAAACTATAGAGACTATAATATTTTATACTAATATATTAAATCTTTTTAGATTAATATTCAATACATTATTAAAACATGCACTCGAGGAACATGATAGTTCCATGTCTTTCGAGACTATAAATAAAATCTTCTAAAGTGAATGATCTTCAACATCTCCCATAACGATCTTCTCTTTTATTACTCTTCACAAACATACCATAATTAAAAAATTTCTTCATAACATGGGTAAAGGAAACATATGAATGAGGTAAATAAGGGATATGTATAAGTATAACATGAACATAAGGGTATGAGAACATGGAAATAAAATATTAAAACCATGCCCTATAAATCAAAGATCATAATCTGGAGTCATGGAAAAATGATTTGAAGTTAATAAGACATGAATCATAATAGAATAAAATAACATGATCTATTAGATAATGGAATTACCATAAGACATATATTTTTGTCAGAAACATAGTATAGAAAATCATTTCCATAATATTAAAGGCTCACTGCCAAGGATATGATAGTGGAATGAGTTCACTTCCCAAACTATCATTGTAGTCTAGGTTCACTCCCAAGACCATTAAAGTGGAAAAATTACCTTACTGAATTGGGTTTACTCCCCATTCCGGTTCTTTCTATATCCCAAGATATATTTCTTTACCCAATTCATTGGAGAGAGATATAGGTTCCACATGTCACATAATGAAAATCACACATATGTGTTCCCATATATCATAAAATTATCATCATATTATAACCCATTAAATGAAATGGGTTTCATCAACATTTCATCATATCATAACCTAGGGAAAGGAGATTGTTTTCATAATTTTTTGATCATTTCATCATATCATAACCCATGAAAATAAGTGGGTTTCATAAGCATTTTATCAAGGTATAACCCGTGGAAGAGGAATGGATTTCATAATAATCCTTTCATTATAAACATAACCATTAAGAGATAAAATAATAATGTTATATTTGGATAATTTCCCCAGTAAAAAAATGTAACATCGAAGGATGTCATCATAGATGGAAAATTATTTTGAAAATACACTTAGAACATTTCTTGAGGAAAATAAATTTTCTTTGAAATCACCTTCAAAACTAAAAATTCATATATTTTTTAAAATAATTTTATTTTAAAATAAACATGAAATAGAATAAAATAATATTCAAATAAAATAATAGTCATAATTTTGGGAAATATTTTTCTTTCCATACATATTAATACAAATATTCCTTTCCCATTTTTGGTAAAATACAAAGAGGCATTTTCTAGAAAAATACATTAACATTCCATTCAAAAAAATATGTAAAATTTAAAAAATGGTAAAAAATGTATTTAATAACCCATTTTAAGGACGTTAAAAAAATTGAAAACATTTAAAAAATATGGTTTTGGATGAAAATGGGTTTCTGACTAAAGAGATAAATAATATTTATTTTTTTGTTAAAAAAATTCTTTTGAACTCTTGAGTATGTAAAGAGAGGAAAATGAAGGGAAAAACTATATTGTTATGAAATAAAAATAGGATTATAAAAGTCAATAGTTTTTGTTAGTGGATCATAATATTTTATCATCAGAAATATAATCATAACCATGCCCGATAAATAATGATACTGTAACATAAAAACTATACCACATTGGCAACTTTGAACTATAATACCCTTGAAGGAATAACATTAAATGAAACTTAAAATTTCACAAGAATAAATAAATAAATAATATTAATGTTTAATGTGTCTATATATAGACCTTATAGAAGAAGATAGGTGCATAACATAACATATGGCTCAAGGAAGGAAAATCGAGACAAAAATCCCTTACCTCTTTAGTATATTTTGAATTATAACCCCCATGAAAGGGATATACTAAAAATGATTTTTAAATACCAATAATTTTCAGTAAAATAATTATAAAATAAATTAAAGGGAATTATATACACCATGTAAAATATATATGTGGTGAATTTGAAATGTGTCTCATATAAGTAAAAAGTGAGACATAAATCTCTTACCACTTTTGTAATATAATTAATCACAATATCTAATAAAGAATAACATCATATAAAAATTTAAATATAAAAAAAAAATATATTCATAAATAATTTTTCAAAGGGTCAGTATATACACCATAAAAAAGAAATTAGTGGTGAGTTTGTATATGTCCCCCATAACTAAAAGACAGACTAGAATTCCTAAACCTTAAGTCTCAACTTCCTTCATACACATTTGAACCTCATGTATAATTAATATAAGTTTATTATAAATATATTATAGAACCATAATTATATATATTATACAATATATGATTTAGTTATGTCCATTCATTACCCATTGATTACCAATTCCCTGTTAAAATCATGTTTCGGGTAATAATCTATTTTTTTCATATATGTTTTGATTTTTTATTTTAATCATCTTAATTTGATCATGGTTCCATCATATAAAATATAATAATCATGAAATAATAATCATATTTATACATAAATTATACTTTTAAGACCATCCATGAAAGTTGGTTATTGCACCACTCCCATTCGTATATGATTATTACATCATTTTAAAGATCACTAACAAAAATATGTTACAAAACAAGGTTAAAAAGGTTTATGATTTTGTGAAAATTAGTAATATATATAAAATTTACATGATAAATCATAAATATTATTTAATTCTTTCGTCTCTTGCTTCTTAGTGTCCCTCGTGTTCTTCTTAGTACAAGTAATCACCTGAGGATATAATAAAAGAAAGGGGTGAGATAAAATCCTAGTCAGATGATAAATAATAAAATTGATCAATATAACCTGGGGTGAGAATAATAATCATTATAACATCATCCTCATAATTATGAGTGGAATTCCTAGATATATCCATAAAATGTGACAATGCATAAAAAAGAAACGTAATGTGTTAGTGGTTAACTACCACACATATTTCACATTATCTCAGGAGAGAAATCACATTACCTAATGAATTTATATGTAATTCTGGGTTCACCCATCACTTCATAACATTTATATGTGATATACAATTTTGGGTACACCTATCACATCATAAATTTTACATAATCATGCATGGCACATATATAAATCTTGAACATAAAATAACTCGTGGAAAGGAATGTGGTTTATTTCATAAAGTATACATTCATGAATAAACATTGGGGGATCAAACAATAGACATGTAATAACATGAATGGTATAAAAATAATCCATATGGATTAAAGAAGAAACAATCTCACGAGAAGTAAAAGTTGTATTTGGGAAAGAAGAGTTCATGTGGAAAAATCATTGTATTTATCAAAATACCAGATAAGAAAATTTTATATCCTTGAAAATATAAGGGATTGATGAATTAATTGTATTTAGGAAACATTAAAATAACATCAATATAGAAAATGGAGTGAAATAGGAAAAAAACAAGGAAATGGAGTTGGGCATGAGAATCTCTTTATTTTATGAATGAATGCATTCTTCACATTAATATCATGGATAATAAAATTATATTCAATAATTAGAAAATAATGAACGTAATATAAATTTATTTGATTTATTATTATTTTATAAAATACACATATTTCATTTTTTATGAGCTCTAGAATTCATCTTCATCATTTGAGTGTGTTTGTTTTCTTGGTTTTCAAGATTGGTTCGCATTTTATATGAATTGAAGTTCATGTATAATGAGAGTGATTCTACATAAATAAAATTTCATGACCCATCCCTCAGGGCTCATTCTGTGACTACCCCTATCTCACCTTCCATAGGCCAGGGTCTGACGACTTCCTCTGGAAATGCATATCCCTAAAACGGGAAAGGCATTTCCTTCAAACCTATACACACATATAGACTAGAATGAAAAAAGATGCAACCACAAAGATAAATGCTATTGTAAAAGTGTGATTAAAGTAAAGGGGGACGGAATACAAGATCAACTAGAAAAGTTCAAGTAAAATTGAATGGTAAAACTAAAAAGTGAGAAATATATCCTGGATTGTCCACCAAGGATCAGATATGAAGGGTAGGTACATCTCACGATCAATAGTCCCTGTGTCACGTCATGCCAAATGGTCCACCGTCGAGCACTGTCTAGTCCTGGATCCCACAGGCTCGATCAATCTTGTACGTCGTTTTCAAAAGACACAATAAGGTGCGGGTGTAGCCCATGCAGGGGTGTGTATAATGATAATCAGTAAAGACCTCGAGATCCCCTTAGGTCTCCCAGAGTTCCACTCAGGAAAACCACAAAGTAAGACCTCCATCTCAAAGCACGAAGTGATAGGCATCAACTCTACTTATGTATATTCCCATACATATACCTAAGTTATCAAGATATACTTATCCCATATATGAGGTAAGAATACCAAAATGGTAACTCCACGAAGGTAGAAGTACCACACAGGTAACAACAGGAAGATAAAACCATGAATGTAGAAGTACCAAACAGGTAACACCAGGAAGATAGAAGTACCACACAGGTAACACCACGAAGATAGAAGTACCACACTAGTAACACCATGAAGATAACACCACGAAGGTAACACCACGAAGGTAGGAGCACCACACAGGTGACATAATGAAGTTAGAAGACTCATCTCACCATAGGAATAACTTAAGTACTAAAGTACATATGATTAGTCATAAGGATAGATCATCTTATTATGTTAAGATGCACTACTGTTGACCCACATAGGATCGATAGGTACTAACCCCACTGACCCACATAGGATCTGACCCACCCATGATTAGTATGTGTTGACACATACAGGATTGCTGATTGTAGACCCACACATGATTTGATATATACTAACTCACATAAGATCGATAGGTGCTGACCCACATAGGATCGATGTTCTTTCATTATGTTATAGCTAGCCACAAGATTCCTCGTACCTGGTGCACTCGAGCTCTGTAGAATATTACCCATGAGTTATCAGCCATACCTCGACCACCACTAAGCTCCACAAAGGAGTAACCTAAATGACCGCCATGTCGTAAGGGTTCCAAAGTGACTGACGATGCGTCAATCAGATGCCTGGTCTATGAGTTATAAGTGTTTGAGTTCTGGGGGCCCGGTTAGATTCTGGTTCAATCCAACCTGACCATACTTCAACTTTCTCCAATAATTAAGTGAAGTATACCAAAAGGACCATCTTGCTCTAAGTTTCCCAGTGTCATAGATGGTTCATCAAACAAATTCCCTGATCTCATGTTATGGCCCTTTATGTGGAACTGGGCCCGGTTGAGTTTGAGTTTGACCCGACGGGGCTGGGCCATGATGGGATCGGCCCACTGGGCCGCGGTCTGGTCTGATCCGTAAGGGGGCATGACACGAACCACAAGGGGGCGCGACCCATTGGGCGCACTGTCCACTGGGTGCACGGCCCACTGGAAAGGTGGCCCGTTGGGCATGCGACCCGACCGCATGAGGCATGGCCTGCGACTCGGTGGATTGGCCCACTATGGTGGGGCCCACCCTAGCCGCCACTTGGGGGAGTGACCCCTCATTTTTACTGAATAGACGTGGGGGTTTTTCGGTTTCCTCCGCAGGGGAGACACCACGTGTCATCCAGGACCCACAGAAGCAGGTCCTGCCTCCCGTCACGGCCAGCTAGTGTCGGCCACCATCTCCTGCAACATGCGACGATGTGCTGCTCAGCCACCCGTGGCCTGCCGGTGGGACACTGCTTCCTTCAGTCCACCATGAATGATGAGTCGTGGTCCGCGTCCTCTAGTGGCGTGCTATTCGGGCCACCCTCCTCTTCTTCGGTCGATCGGTGTTCCATCCGCCTCCTCTGACCGCTGTGGATGACGAACTGTGACCGGTTCCTCCAGCGATGCAGGTGCACCGCCTCCTTTATCACGACCGACCAATGCCGGTCACCGCCGACGCTAGTACTGCCACGCCAGCGGCCTTCTGTGGGTCACTAAGTGTTCTCCGTTGGCCCATTTTCCTTCCAAAGGAATCGTTGAACTTCCCAGGACATCACTGTTTCTTCTAGCCATTCAAAATTTAGTTCCTTCCATTCTGAAGAATCTCCCGTGAAGAACGTAAAAATTAATCTAGATAACAGAGGGACCAGGCCTTGTTCATTTGTACTACGCCCTCCATGTTAGTTTGATAGCCATAGGTTGATGAGACTGAATAATCCATACATTAATTTAAACAAGTTCAAACCCCGACCTCAAATCATTGGAGAGCACTCGCGATTGAAGATGATGGCTCAACATTCATCATTCCGGAACAAGCATCAACAGTTGTTCGAATTTCGATCCTCCGTTCTTTTCTTGAGGGATTTGTTCTTCCATAGGTTCTCCAAAGGATTTCCAAAGTTATCTCCTCCCAATTCATATATTTTCCAACAAATGACCAAGAGGAAGGAGAGTAGCCTTACTCATAAACTTAAGTTAATGGTTTCTTTTACTTCTCATAAATGAGAATTATTTAAATTGTGGGTTTTATGGTTACACACTTTGTGTAACCAGGCATTTAATTCCCAACATTAAATGCTCGAACACCCTCATGTGGTCCCCACCTTTAATAAATTAAAAAGGGTGGAAGGGTTTTAATAAAAATAAAAAATTTGTTTTATTTTAATCCTCCACGAAAACCCACAAATCCATATCTTCTCCTCGACCTACTGCGGTCAACGTGAAGGATCCTTTAAACAAATCCAAGCACTACGAGCTCAATGTTTCCTTCATATTTTAATTCCGAGCACCAGTTCAAAAGTTAGGAATTCCCTCTGGGCATGTTTACTGAATGTACCTTAAAAAATGTTCAGAAATTTATTCTGGGGACACCAGGCCTTGGAATCACACGCCGTCAAATTTCAAATACTCATAATAATTTCTTATAATTAAAAAAAATTACATGGAAAATCCTGGTCTTTACATTCTCCCTAACTTAGGGCCTTTAGTCCCCAAAAGACACAACATTGTCTAAGAAAACTAATGGGGGTACTGATCACAAATCTGAGCCTCCCGCTCCCATGTTCTCTCCTGCAGGTTCCAGTGCCACCAGTGAATGTGCACCAAAGGTATTTACCGCACATGAAGGACTTGCTCTTTTTAATACTCATTCTCTATCTGAACCTCCATAAAATTCTCCCCATCATCAAGGTTCAGCTCGCCAATGTCAATGATGTGAGATGGGTCATGCCCATATCTCCTCACTTGGGATATGTGGAAGACGCCATGAACCCTCTCCAACTATGGTGGAAGTGCCAACTGATATGCCACCTTGCTTATCCTCTGAAGTATCAGAAATGATCTGATTAAACTCAGTGAGAGTTTTCCACCTTGACTAGATCTCTGTAGTCCTCATTGAGGGGAGACTCACAATAATACATGGTCCCCCTCCTGGAACTACAAAGGTCTCCTTCTCATGTTAGCATAAGACTTATGTCTACTCTGTATAGTCTTCATCTGATCCTGGATGATTTGTACCTTCTCGGTGGTAGCCCATACCAACTCTGGACACATAAGTGAGGACTCCCTTGGGTCTGTCTAGCATAGAGGTGATCTGCATGGTCGACTGTACAAGACCTCATATGGTTCCATACCGATGGTGGAGTGATAGCTGTTTTTGTACATGAACTCCATGAAGGTCAAGTGACCCTTCCAACTACGACCAAAGTCTAGGATGCAAGCACAAAGCATGTCCTCGAGTGTCTGTATGGTCCGATCTATCTGACCATCCGTCTGAGGATGAAAGGTGGTGCTGAAACGTATCTATGTCCCGAAAGCCTCATGAAATCCCTTCCACAAATGGGAAGCAAAACGTGCTTTATGATCAGAGACAATCATCCAAAGAACTTCATGAATCCATAAAATCTTCTGTATGTAGTGGAATCCCAAGGAATATACTAATCCCTTCTCTCTGATAGATAGGAAGTGGGCCATCTCAGTGAGTCGGTGAATGATCACCTAGATGGAATAATGTCCCCTGGGCGTACGTGGAATCCATCTCACAAAGTCCATGGAGATACCATTCCACTCCCACTCCGGCAGCTCTAGTGGATATTCTAAGCTTGCTATAACATGATGCTCAACCTTCACTTGTTGAAAAGTGAGGCATATTGTAACAAAAACTGCCACTACTTTCATCATCCCTGTCTACTAGTGCTGACGTCAGAGGTCTTGGTACATCTTCTCCACACCAGGATGTACCTCCAGAGGGGACTTATGGAACTCCCTCAACACCTCCTCCCATAATTCCACTGGTACTATGGTAAGCCCTCTGAAGAGGATGATATGCTCCCCACCTTCAGAAAATCCATCAGGTTCCTCTCCTGTGGATATCTGAGCACATTGTGCCTTGTAGTAAATATCCCCAAGTTGTGCCTCCCGTACTCGCTAAAGAAGTGGGGGAGTAACAGTCATAGATTCTAGGTATGCTACTCCATCTCTATCCACAAAGGATACCCTTATCGCGGCTAGCTGCTCTGTCTCCTCACTTAGAAATTGTAGACCAGACCACCAACTGAGTGAATCTGATACCACATTCCCCTTCCTAAGAGTATATACTATCTCCAAGTAATAGTCATGGAGGAACTCTAGCCCTCTCCGCTACCTCAGGTTCTGATCCTTTTGAGAGAAGATATACCTGAGAGTTTTGTGATTAGAGTAGAATGTAAAAAGTTCTCCCATCAAGTATTATTTGCACATCTTTAGGGCAAAGAACACTACTGCTAACTCCAGGTCATGGAAAGTATAGTTCTACTCAAGTTTCATTAGATTTCGTGAGTTGTATATGATAACTGCTTTCTCCTGCATCAGTACACATCCAAGTCCATTCACTAATGTGTCGTAGTGAACTACATACCCAATTACCTCTTTAAGAAGACTCAATATGAGGGGAACTCGTCAGTATCTACCTTAGCTCTTGAAAAATGTGTTGGAATATCTCCGTCCATACGAAGGCCAGTCCCTTCTTCGTCAAAGCTGACAATGGTGACATAACTTTGGAAGATTCAGGCACAAATCTCTGGTAGTATCCAGCCAACCCCAAGAAACTCTGCACCTCACTCACACACTTGGGTAACTCCCTAGTAAGCACAAACTCTATCTTTTCCAGATCCACTGCAACTCCAGCCTCTGAGAAAATGTGTAATAGAAAGTGGGACTCTCATATCCAAAATTGGCACTTCAAGAGATTACCATAAAGCAGGTGGTCATAGAGTGTATCCAGAACTACCTACAGATAATAGGCTTGCTCCTCCTCTGATGCCGAGTATTTTAAGATGTGATTGATGAATACCACCATAATACGATCAAGGTATTACTAAAAGATCTTATTAATGAGTCCCATGAACACTATTGGGGAATTGGTCATGCCGAATGGCATATCTAGGAACTCATAGTGTCCATACTGACATCTGAAGGTCATCTTCTACACATCCTCATCTCGTACCCTGTGCTGATAATAGACTAATCTGAGGTCTATCTTTGAAAACCAATGAGCTCCATTAACCTGATTGAAAAGATCATCAATCCTTGTAAGTGGATACTTGTTATTCACGGTTACCTAGTTCCGGCACCGATAGTCCACATAGAGTCTCAAACTCCCATGTGACTTCATGGCAAAAAAAATCAGGGCTGCCCATTGAGAAAAACTGGGCCTTATGAACCCCTTCCTCTACAAGTCCTCTAACTATACCCGTAACTCACGAATCTCTATGAGAGCCATTCAATATGATGGTGTAGATATCGGTTCCATCCTGTGGTATAGGTTGATGTAAAAGTATACCTCTTTGCAAGGAGGTAGCCCCAGAACATCATCAGGAAAGACATCAGCATATTGGTCCAGTACAATAGGATATCTCAAACTCTCAACATAAACTTTTCTGAGGGTAAAGCTAACCAACTATTATGTGATCGGCTACACCTTTCTCTGGGTAAGTCCATAATGTGATGAAAATGTTCCCTTATCACCAGTGAAGGAAAACATGGTCCCATATTCATGGACACACCACATTTTTCACCAAAACAATCAACCTGAGCATGGACTATGGACAACCAGTCTATACCCAAGATGACGTCATAAAGCCTCGACGTCGCTACTAGAAGATCCCATTTGAAGGTCTAACCTCCTAGAGTAAGCTCACACTTCCGGCACCAGTGTGTAATCTTCAAATAGTCTCACATATGAGTTTCTATCTATAAGGATCGAGCCAACGGCTCCAACAGAATCTCTGAGCTCTGAATGAGGGTAGTGGTAATAAAACATTGACATGCACCTGTGTCTATAAGTATTTCAGCTAAGGTGTAGTGGACAAAGATCATACCTCTAATCATATCTAGAGCACCATGGTCATAGGCCTCATCTTACTTGAGATGAGATCATCCATGTCCACCTACTCCCTATGGTCGGGGTGGACCACCTGGAGGTGGTGGCGGTAGAACCTCGAATCGCTTCCCACCACCTACTGCATAGTTAGCTCCTCTGCCACGTCCATGTGCTGCTTGTGGACCTCCCCAAATAGAATCGCTGCCTCTGCCTATACGGTCCCTCAACTGTCTGTTGGTCTTCCATATGGTAGGTCGGGCAGTCGCGATCCATGTGACCCTACATGCCACATGAGTAGCAGTGCCTTCTCATCAACTGTCCTCCTCTGTCCCATGAGCCCCACACCACCGAACCTGTATTATGAGGTCATCCACAAAAAGGTCTGGCCCACTTGGGTACCCATGTCATCTGTCTACTAACTACTTTGGATGACTCTACTACCTGACACCTGGTGGTGTCTCTCACTGTCGGTGCCTGCTCAGCTAGGAAGCTCTCCACTAAAAGTGCTCTCTCTAGCACCCCAGACTGCGCCAGAATGCTGAGCGATATCATCGATTCTCTGATCTCCCATCAGAGACCATGATCAAAGTTCTGGGCCCTGAAGAAAGGGTCTCATACCATGTCGGTGGAGTATCAGGAGTGATCAGTGAACCTCGCTGAGTACTGGGCCACAGTCATGCTGCCCAGCTATAAGTGCAGTAGCTCTTGTGTATGCACTAAGCGCAGAGTTTCTAGGATGAATTCTACCCTAAAAAGGGCCTCAAAGTACACCCAGATGAGGGTCGGATCGTTGTGTATCTTGAGTGTCAGACTCCACCATCTCCCAGCTTCTCCCTATAAAAGACTGGCAGCTAGGATCACCATCAGTTCAGCTAGTGTCCCAACTAAATGAAAAACTCTGGCCACAACCTCCAGCCAGTCCTCAGCCGCCTGAGGATCCATCTCACCTCATAGGCCTCTACTGCAGAAACTCATGCAACGCGCTCAGTTGTAATGAACCCTCTTCTGTTGGGGTTTTTGGAAATGGCTGCCTAACGGGTAGTGGTGCTGTTGGTACACCACCCGAAGGTGCTAACATCGTAAGTGGGCCATGCACCGAGGCCTCATTTTTCGGTGGGCTGTCATCACATACTCTATCAAAAATCCAGGCTAGTTGTCTACGTGGCGGCATCCTGAAAGAAAACTGGTGCTCTACGGTCAACAAGTTATACCTGGTGAGTTGACTCAAAGAGATCAAATGAAAAACTTTTTAAAAACTTACACAATTATTGTTTTCGTGTGTTGAGTCAGAAATCAGAATTTAGGGTCCTAGTGTATAGATACGTTGGCCACCGCACCAACCCTGGATTCCCTGAACTGAAAACCACACTCATAACACTTAACACTATTGCCACATTGAAAAGATTAGAATCCTAGTTCTTCAGTAGAACTAACTCCTTTGATACCAAATGTAACAACTGGGTCCCGATGACTTCACATACACTTCGCCATAACATTATCGTCGGGTCCTGACCTGCTAGGAAAAACCAGTTTCCCCACAGACACGTGTTCCCCACCCTAGGGCCCACCCACATGCCCGAACGGGTCATACGACTAATGAAAGTCTCCATAGGCCAACAAATTTCCTTTCCAGTATGTTTTTTCCTCACTCACACATGCCCTGGGAAACTTCCCAGAAAGTTACCCATCCTGACCACTACTCCAAGATAAGCATGCTTAACTGTGGAGTTCTAATCAGATAGGCTCTAGAAAAGGAAGGTGCACCTTGTTGACATGAGTCATATCATTTAGTCATTTAACCCTTTATCATTTTGGAGTGTTATATTGCAATGTTGGAGTAGGTCCAGGTTGGATCAAACCCAAATCCAACTGGGCCCCTAGAACTAAAATGCTTATAACTCACAGACTGAACATTTGATTGATGCACCATCTATCGCATTGGAACCCTTACCACATGTCGGTCCTTTAGGTTACTTTTTTGTGGAGCTTAGTGGCAGTCGAGTTACAAACGATATCTCAAGGGAAAGATTCTACAAAGCTCGAGCGCACCGGGTACGAGGAATCCAGTGGCTAGATGTAACGTGAAGAAAGAACACCGATCCTACGTGGGTCAACACCTATCGATCATGTTTGGGTCAGAATCTATCTAATCCTCTGTGGGTCAGTGCTAAGAGATCATGTGTGGGATAGTACATACCGATCCTATGTGAGTCAGATCCTATGTGGGTCAGCAGGGATTAGTACCTTTCGATTCCATGTGGGTCAGTAGTAGTGCTTCTTAACAGAATAAGATTATATAGCCTTATGAATAATCATATATACTTTTGTACATAAGTTATACCTGGTGTGAGATAAGTCTTCTAACTTATTTATGTCACCTATGTGGTTCTCCTACCTTTGTGGTGTTACCTTCGTTGTGTTATCTTCATGGTGTTACAAGTGTGGTACTTCTATCTTCATGGTGTTAACTGTGTGGTACTTCTATCTTCGTGGTGTTACCTGTGTGGTACTTCTACCTTCGTGGTGTTATCTTCATGGTGTTACCTGTGTGGTACTTCTACTTTCTTGGTGTTACCTTTTTGGTATTATTCCCTCATTTATGGGATGAGTATATCTTGATAACTTAGGTATATTTATGGGCATATACTTAAGTAGATTTGATGTCTATCACTTCGTGCATTGAGATGGAGGTCTTCCTTTGTGGTTTTTCCTAAGTGGAACTTTGGGAGACCAACGGGGGTCTCAGGTACCCTACTGAGTATCGTTATACTCACCCCTACACGGGCTATGCCCACACATTGTTGTGTATTGTGTAGATGACATACAATATTGATCGAGGTTGAGGAAGCCATGACTGGACGATACTCAGAGGTGGACCATTTGGCGTGACGTGACGTAGAGACTACTAATTGTGATATGTACCTACCCTTTAGGTAGGCTCCTCAGTGGATAATCCAGGAGATGTTTTTCACATTTCAGTTTTACCTTTTAGTTATACTTGTACTTTTCCAGGTGGGCTTGTATTCTGGAAACCTTTACTTTTAGCACACTTTTACTACAACAGTTTACTTCGTGGTTGCATATTTTAGCATTCTAGTCTTCATGTTAGTAGAGGTTTAATGGAAACACCTTCCCATTCTAGGGATATGACTTTCTGGTGCTAGTCTTCATCCCCTAGCCTATGGAAGGTAGGCTTGTGGTAGTCACGACACGAGCCCCAAGGGACGGGTCGTGACAAATTGGTATCAGAGGTGGGTTGAGATATAAGGCCCACAACGAGGACGTTGTGATCTAAAGGGGGGAGAATATATCACTCTGGAATGATAAAGGGTTAAATGACTAAATGATATGACTCATTTCAACAAGGTGCACCATCATTTTTAGGAGCATATCTGATTAGAACTCCATAGTTAAGCATGCTTTTCTTGGAGTAGTGGTCAGGAAGGGTAACTTTCTGGGAAGTTTCTCAGGGCATGTTCAAGTGAGAAAAAACACACTAGAAAGCATATGTGTGGGCTGTTGGTGAATTTTATTTCCATTTTACCTATTCGGGCATGTGTGTGGGCCCCGTGGTGGGGACCACGTGTCTGAGGGGCAACTGGTGGTTCCTAGCGTGCTAGGACCCGACGACTTTGTTAAGGCGGGGTGCATGTGTTTTATCGAGACCCAATTGTCACATAAAATTATATGTTAATAATTAATATTAGAAATTTTAATTGGTATTATATATATATTTTCCAAATATGAGTATTATGTGTTGGATAAAATGTTAATGATGTTCGTTTAGATTAATTTTTTCAGTTTGCAATCACAACAAACCTGTTTTGTTTTATTATTTAATATTATTTATATATGTATGTTTCAAAACATAAAAAAATGTTATAAAATATATTTTAAAATCAGTTTCAACCATTAGAATGGTTTTGGGACTAGCCTTAATTGTGTAAAAGGAAAATGAAAACATTTCATCCTCGAAGGCGATAAATCAACACCTCACAGATGATGTTTTTATTTATATAATAAAAGGGATAGAAGAAGAGGGTTGATGATGAATTATTCCATAAAAATGATATACTTATATTATATATATGATTATTTAGTTTTTATTACACTTGGAAAAGTTTAGGTGAGGAGAGGATTAGAAAATAAAATAAAATGAAAATAAAAGAAAAGAAAAAGAAATAGGATTTGATCTTTGGAATTTATCGTCCTTGAGAACCTCCTTTGGGAAATGGTTTTCGTCTTTCATTGAGACTAAAGGCTCCTAGAGACAGGTAAGGTGATTGTAAATAGTATTTGATATAACTCTTACAAACATCAAGTCATTAGAGGTGTGGGGAGAAAAGGTGGTGAGTGGTGGTATTTATAGGGGAGGAGAGAGGTGTTTTATCATTACTTAATTATTTTGGCCCATGATTATGAAATTTTTGAACCTTATCACTTAATATATTAAAATAATGAAGGATAGTTCACTATTTTGGTTTTACACCAACATTACACCAAAGATTACCCATAAATTCATGAATTTAGCTTTTATTGTTAATTATTGTATTTTACTATTCACAAAAACTCAAGTATTTTAGAAAAATAAAAAAAATCACCCAAACAATTTTTTTATGTGTATGATTGAAAATTGAATTACATTTTATGAAAATAATATTCTAAATATGATAAATTTTTATATTTATTTGAAATAATCAATTATTCTACCGATTTTAAAATTATAACTGATTTTATGAAACATTAAAAAAATAATTAAGGTCTCATAAAATTATATTAAAATAATAAGACAAAAAAATATTAATTTATGTATAAATTTTATGAAAATAACTTTTCTTTTAAATAATTATATTAATTATAGAATTGTAATTAAATATTTTTGACTTAAAAAAATAACAACAATTAATTTATCATTTCTAAAATATTTGTTTACTTATACTATGATATTATCATATCATATTATCCTTTATAATATGAAAAAATTTTATTTATACTTTTATAGGTGAGTTACTATTATATTGTCTAAATTACTATTCCTAATGGTAATGTTATTATACCAAGGCTTAAGTTACTATTTATTCGAAACTTGTTCCTTAACTTCTAGAAATACATATTATTTAATTATTTATTCCTTTATAATGTTTATATTGTATTATCTATGTATTTTAATATGATCCATACAATATGAAATAAGAAGGGAATTTCCATTGATAATATTCTGGGTTGTTATATTCTTCTCCCCTTATGAGATTTCTCCCTCAAAATTTCATTTTACATACTTTGGTGAAAACATGTGTGGGTAATTCTCCTTCATCACATCATCTGGTTCCTTGTTGTCTCTTTATACTTATGGTTCTGCTAATGTACTTTCATTATATGAGTTTTCTTGTTTCATATAACTTTATCTCTATGGTCCAAGATCTTCACCAGATGCTCTTTATAGGAGAGATCATTTTTCAACTATACCACATTAGGATTTAGTATACCTTAGGTATATAGTATGTACTTACTAAAGAGTAATACAAGGAATATATCATATACTTGAGACATGGTAGTTGCAAGTTCCGATCTATAGGGAACAGCCTCAAAAAGATCAAGAATATCGAAGGGGAAAATGTATTTATGACTCAACTTTCCTTTGATCCCAAATATCATGATCCTCTTACATGGAGATATGTGGTGGAATAACATATCTATAGCCTTAAACACTAGGTCTTGTGGATGATTGTTTTCATAGAACATCTGTTGACTTTAGGATGCCTTGATGTTGTGCTTAATGGTTTCCAGCTTTTCCACCTCTTCTTCGACCATTTCTGGTCCTATCATCATAGGTTCACTAACTTCATCCCAAAAAAACAATTTTCTAAATCATTTACCATAAATGGATTCATACGGATCCATTTAGATGCTTGAGTAGAAACTATTATTATAAGAGAACTCGACCATAGGTAGATGTTGGTCCCATCCTCCTTTGAAGTCTATAGAACATGCCCTCAACATGTCTTCTAGTTTCTAAATAGTCCTCTTATATTAAAACACATTTTGAGGATGATTAGTCATACTAATGTTAACCTCAGTGCTTAGAAAATGTTGGATACATTTCTAGATCATAGAGGCAAATCATGGATCTTGATCAGTTACAATTGATAGTGGTACTCTATATAGCCTTACCACTTCTCTGTTGTATATTCATGTAGGTTGATCCAGTAATATTTCCACTCGAATTGAGATAAATTTAGCATTATTTGTAAGAGAATTCACAAAAACCCACATATCACCGTTTCCATTGGATGTCTTCAGAAGTCTGGTGAAAACTTCCATAGTGATGTCTTCCCATTTAAATGATGGTATGGGTAATAGTTTCATTATCCCATTAGAATTATGTCTTTTAGCCTTAAATTTATGACATACCATGCTCTTTGATGTTTATTTTGTGATCTCTTTCGTCATATTTTCCAACTAATATGGCTCTTAAAGATCTTGATACATCTTTTTTCTCCATTGGTAAATAGAGATGGTTGAGCTATGTGAATCATTCAGAATCTCTTACTTTATCTCTAGATTTTATGGTACACATAGTCATAACCCAAATCATACAACTCCTACCTCATCCATTTTTAAATTTAAGTATTTTCCCTTTCCCATAGCCTTCACATTTTCCTGAATTTACATATCATTTCTTTGAGAATTTTTTATTTTATCCATATGGGATGGTTGGGAAATCATTTGAGAATGGATTTTTTATGTTCATTCCTTAATGATTCCAATTTCCATCCTTTAAAAATCTAAGAAGATTTTATTCTTCTCAATTCTCATAATTGATAATGTTGTATGATCCTTTCTACTTAGATAGTCCAACACATTATTTTCTTTTCCAAGAAAGTAGTGGATTGAGCAGTCATAATCCTTAATGGGATCTAACCATCTTCATTAGTGCATGTTATGTTCTATCTGTGTCAATATTTTTTTGATGCTCTTATGATTGGTATATATTAGACCCCTCTCCCAATAAAGATAATGCTACTGTATTTTCAATGTTAAGATCACAACTTCCAACTCTATATAATTCATGGGATAGTTTTTATCATGAATATTCAACTATATTGAGGCGTAGAATATCAATTTATCATTTTTCATTAGTACACATCCTTAAACCTTCTTTAAAGCATCATTTTATTACACAAATATTTTCCCACTTTTCAGAATTGTGAGTACTGGAACAATGATAAGTCTCTTGTTTAACTCTTCGAAGTTGTATTTAAATTCATTGGTCAAGACAAAGTTTTCTTATATTCGAGTTAGCTTGGTTACTAGGTTTGAAATTCACGAGAAGTTCTTCATAAAACTATAGTAATACATATATTTACTATGTAAACTATGGATCTATGTTAAAAATGTAGTCATAGGCCACTAATAGATTGTATTTGTCTTAGAAGCATCCATAAATATTACCTTTCTTAAGATAACATTCTCCAAGAACAATAAATCCTCTATCCAAAACTCACATTTAATATGATTTTAACAAAGTTTCTCCCTTTTCAAAGTCTTTTACATAGTATTCAAATTCTCCTCATGCTCCCTTATTCTTAGAGTATATCAGAATATCATCAATAATGACTACCACAAATATGTTGTGGTAATATATAATGAGTCTATTCATTAAGTACATGATTATTTTTGGATAATTAGTGAGTTAGAAGGGAATCATTATGAAATCATATTGCTCATTCCTTGTTCTAAAGTCATTCTTGGGAATATGTTCCATCATAACCTTTAATTAGTGATATACTGACCAAATTTTCACCTTATAGAAATAATTGGCCCCATTCAGTTGATCAAACATGTCATATTTTTTTAGAAGGGGATACATCTTCTTTATCATGATTTTTTTGAGCTCATGATAATTAATGAAGAGTTGTATTGATCCATCCTTATTCTTGAATAAGAGGACTGGTGCACCCATAATTGAATTGATCAGGTATATACAACCTATTTCCATATTATCTTGTATCTACTTATTCAGTTCCTCCATATCAATGGTGGCCATTCTATAAGGTGTATTATATATAGGAATAGATTAGAGAATAAGTTAAAATGAGAACTCAATCTCTCGATCAGGAGGGCGAATGATTTTTTCTAGGAACACATCTGTGTAGTTCCTCATAATGGGAATGTTTTAAAGCATGATTCTCTCCGTTGTTTCAATCATTTGAACTAGATATACTTTCCCATAAGGAAATAATATCCACTCTTGGGGAGAAGACTCTAAGGGATATTTTTTATCCTCTTTACACCTATAAATAATTGGAGGATTCATCAGGAGTTGAATAGTGATCTCCCTTTCCCAATATTTGATGTAGGATTTTCATAAAGATAGAAAATCCATGCCCAATATAGCATCAAACTCCACCAAAGGAAGTAAGACTATATTCACTAGGATGTTCAGTCCACATAAATTAATTGGGGATGATTTATTTACTTTTGATGTAATAAATATCACATTTTCTATCCTCATAGATAACTCAACCTCTATATTTTCAGGTAGTGTTTGAATTTTTCTACTAAAATTTCTAGATAACAAAGAGTACATAGCACCAAAATAAAATAGTAAATTCACTATTCCTAAATGAATAACCATCATAACTATAACCACATCATTATCATGCTTCACCTCAAGAATAGTGATGTAATATTATTTCTTTTTCATTTTTTTTGAATTTGGTTTCTACTGACACTAATTACCCTTAAGAACTCATGGTTTAGTGAACTATCATTCTTAGTTCCCTTTCTCCCAACAATAGAAGCATTAAAATATATGTGGTTCCCTCGATTCCCCCATTATATCGAACAAATTATTTATTATTCTTCAACATTTATGATCATGGTGGACTTATCTCCCACACTTATTGAATTTATACATCCCTTTGAGGTAGTTCCCATTACACATCTTCCCACGTTTTTGACATGTGAGTGGTTGATATTTCTTTAAAAAAAATTCATTAGATCCTTCATCTTGAAACTCCATATTTTATTTCTTATCACCATTTCCATAGGACCATTATCCAAAATCCATATCCACTTTGAGAGCCAATCAATCCAATTATTAATAACTCCCACTGTCTCTAATTCTTAGATCATTTCGAAGGTATGGTTTTAAAATACTAAAGATTTAACCTATTTTTCTATCGTTTTTGAAAATAAAACTTGAGGAGTACCTTGAAGTCCTTGTGAAATGTTATTCTTAAGACATGGAAGATTCACCTTCCTTTTTCTTCAGCTCTACGAATCATCTGTCCTTCTATATATGAAGTGTTTGAGGGAAATACTTGTTAAGAAATATTTTCTTAAAGTCTTCCCACTCCATCTCTTCAATTTATCTATCATGGTATTTTTATTCAAATTCAACTGTTCATTAGCCTCTCCATCTAGATGATAAATGGCCAAAGTCACCTTCTCTATCTTAGAATAGTTTATAATACAAATATATTCTCCATCATATTGACCAATTGTTCTATGACTAGTGGATTAAAAAATACACTAATTATTAGTGGTTCTTACCGCATAAAATATTTGATATCATGATTCTCCCTCTTAGGTGAAGGTAGAAGTTTCAAATTGTTCAATTTATTATTCATATCCGGAGACAAGTAGTTAATATTCACCATGAAATTTTGAACTCTACCATCCATGGAATTGGGGATGTCATTCGGGAAATTTCTGTATTGTCCCTCGCATGGGTTATTGGACTTATTTCTCCGAATTCCCACAATTTTATAAAATATAAAAGGTTTGAACAAAACATAAGTCAACCAGTCATGAATAAATAATTTATTCCTTGTTGAAATTAACTTTAATGTCATATCTTTTGGGATCCCTATATACTTAGTCTCATACTACGGGTTTTCACAAATGTTCTCTAATATTAATTCCCTAATTAACTAAACTTTGATTCAAAAACAACTATAGAATCCCTTACCTTATTACCTAATTATTACTTCCTTTTAAAGATAAATAACATAAAAACATTTCACAACTCAGATACAAAGGTTTAGTGTAATGGTAAAAGAATGGCCTTATATAATATTTATATGATAAATCATAAACATTATTTAATTCCTTATCCTCTAGCTTTTTAGTGGCCAACATGTTCTCCTTAGAACAAGTAATCACCTGAGGATACACCTAAATGGGGTGTGCTAAAATCCATATAAGAGGATAGATAAGAACATAGATAAATATAACATAGGGTGAGAATAATAATCATCATAAAATCATCATCATAATCATGAAATGAAGCACTAGATAAAAGCATGGAATGTGGAAAAGTATAAAAATGAAACATCATGTCTTAGTGGTCACCTAAAATACATATTTCATTTTATATCATGAGATAAAACAAATTACCCAATGAATTATATTGATATAAAATTTTGAGCAAACCTATCACATCAAAACATTTACATGCACTATATAATTATGGGTGTACCTCTCACATCATAACATTTACATAATCATGAATGCCACATATATCAATCTTGGGCATAAAATAAAGAATGGAATGAAATGGGTTAAAACTCATAAAGAATAAATTCATGAATAAACTTTGGGGTTCCCTAAAAAAAATAGGTAACACAATCTTGGTAGAATAATAGTAAATCTCTAGAGAAGAAGAAATAATCTCATGAAAAGTAAAAGTTGTATTTTTTGAAATAAGAGCTCTTTTGATGAAATGATTGCATTTAAAAAAAAATATGATCATAAACATGAATATCATAGAGAAGAAAAGGTAAGGATAAAGAAATTATATTTATGTACCATTAAAGGAACATCCATACTGAAAATGCAGTGAAAGATAGAAAACCCAAGGAATTGAGTTGGGTTTGAGAATCCCCATACCTTATGTTTGAAATCATTTTTTACTTTAATATCATAGATAATCAAAATAAATTAATTAATTAAAAAATACAGAACATCATATACATGTATTTTATTTTTTATTAAGTTAATTCATGTACTTTTTGATGTGTTTTATAATTTAATTTTATCATTCGAGAGTGTTTGGTTTCTTGGTTTTCATGACCAGTTCACTTGTTTATAAGTGTAAAAGTTTATGTATAATGAGAATAATTATCTATAATTGATATTATAGGTTATTAATGAACCTACATAATTTTAATTGGAATTATATATATATTTTCATATATTAGGATGATTCATTATAAAATGTTAATGATAATTGTTTAGATTAAAATTGGCAGGTTTCGATCACAATGAACTCGTTTTTGTTTTATAATTTAATATTATGTATATATGTATGTTTCAAAACAATAAAAGGTTGTAAAAGAAATTTTACGTTCTGTTTAAACCATTAAATTGGTTTTAAGACCATCCTTTATGGAATAAAAGGAAATTGAAATATATTCGTTCTTGAATTGGATAAATCAACACATGACGGATGGCTTTTTCATTATAAGAATAAAATGGAGAGGATAAGAGAAATTATGATGAATTATTCCATAATCATGATAAAATTACAAAATATATAATATAATTTATTTTTCATACCACTTGGATAAGGTGAGGTGAGGAAAGGATATTAAAATAAAATAAAATGAAAAAAATAAAAGTAAAAGAAAGAGGATTTTACCTCTTGAATTTATAGTCATTGAGAACCTACATAGGGAAATGATTTTGGTATTTTTTTGAGACCAATGGCTCCTGGATATGAGGATGAGGCTTGGGAAGGGGATTTTTTAGAACATGGACAAGTTTTAAGGCTTTTGATGTGTGAGGAGAAGATGTGTTTAGGGTGGTATTTATAGGGGAGGAGATGTGTGTTTTCTCATTATTTTGTTCATTAGTTTACAATTTTTGCTGAATAATATGAATAGTTTCAACCTTATTACTAAATATATCAATAAATGAATTATATTTCTATATTTTGGGATTACATCATAATTACATCAACAATGACATAAAAATACAAGTATTTATCTTTTATAGTAAATTATCGTATTTTACTACTCATAAAAAATCTTGTATTTTAGAAAAATACCAAATAATCACCCTAAACAATTTTCAACACGCAGAATTCAAAAATGAACTACATTTTATGGAAATAATTTTCAAATTACAATAAATTTAAATATTAATTAATATCTTAATTTTTTCAAAAAATGTCATTTTAAAATTATAACTAATTTTAGGACATATTGAAAAATTAATTATGGCCCCATAAAATTATATTATAATCATAAGTCAACAATATATAAATTTATGAATAAATTTAATGAAATCAAATTTTCTTTTAATTCATTTTATTAGTTATAAAATTTAAAATGAATATTTATGAGATACAAAAATACCAACACCTAATTTATTATATCTAAAATATTTGTTTACTTATAGTATGATATAATTATATTATATATTATTTTATAATCTTCCTTACTTTCATTTATACTTTAGTAGGTGTGGTCACTATTCCATTGGTTGGGATACTATTCAAAATGATCATGCTACCATTCTAAGGGTCAAGTTAATATTTCTTCAGTATTAGTTATTTAACTTATAGAAATTCCACTTATTTCATTAATTATTCATTTATAAAGTTTTTATTGTATTCTATTTGTATTTTTATATTATTTATACAATATGAAATAAATATAATAATGGAATTTCCTTTGATAAAATTATGGGTTTTTACATTCTTCCCCCCTTATGAAATTTCTACCTCAAAATTTTGTTTTACATACTATGGTAAAAACATGTGAGGGTACTTCTAATTAATCACTTCCTTTGGTTCCCATGTTGAATCTTCATAATTATTGTTCCACCATAGTACTTTGACCAGGTGAGTAGTCTTGTTGCCTAGAACTTTATCTCTACGATCTAATATCCTCTCTAAATGATCCTCATAAGAGAGATTATTTTACAACTATACCACCTTTGTATTAAATACATGTGAGGGTTTTAGTATGTACTTCCTCAAGAGGGATACATGTAATACATGTTCTTGAGATATGGTAGGTGGACGGGATATTTTATTGGCCACAAATCTGAAATGATCAAGAATATCGAATGGGCCGATGTGCCTTGGACTCAACTTTTCTTTCTTCAAAAATCTCATAATACTCTTACATGGAGATATAAATATGAATAACACATCTTTAGCCTTAAAATATATCTCCAATTGATGATTTTTTGCATATCTCTTCTATCGACTTTGGGATACCTTGATGTGCTGCTATATGGTTTTCACCTTTCCACCATTTCTTCAACTATTTCAGTTCCTAGTAGCTTACATTCATTGAATTCTTCACAGCACAATAATGTTTTGCATATATTTCCATAAAGGGATTCATAAGGATCCATTTTTATGCTTGAGTAGAAATTTTTTTTGTACAAGAACTAATCAAGAGGTAGATATTGGTCCCATCCTCCTTTAAAGTCTATAAACAATTCCCTTAATATTTATTCTAGTGTCTGAATAGTTTGCTCAGATTGGACATCAGTTTAAGGATTATAAGCCATACTGAAGTTCACTACAATATTGAGAGAATATTGGATAATATTCAAGAACATAGAGGTGAATCATGAATCTTGTTTATATATAATTGAAAATGGTACTCCATGTAGTCTTACCACTTCTCTAATGTATATCAATGCCAGTGATCTAGTGAGAATTCATCCCGAATTGTGATAAAGTAGTCTTTGTTTTTAATATGATCTAAAAAAACTCACACAACATTTTTTCCTTTGGATGTATTTGGATGTATAGTGATAAGGTCCACAATTATGTTATCCCTTTTCCATGTTGGTATGAGTAATGGTTTCATCATCCCCTTAGACATTTTCTTTTATCCTTCACTTTGATTTGTAATATTTGGGTCATTTATATTAAATCTATCATAGATATCAATACATCTTTGTGCTCCTTGGGTGAATATAGAAGGAAAGAGATATGTTCATCACTCAAAAAAACATTCTTTATATATGTATTGGATGGTACACATAGTCATGAACCAAATCTTACAAATCCTTCACTATCCATTTTAAACTTTGAGGATTTCCTCTTTCTCATAGGCTCCACCTTATTTTAAATTTTTAAATCATTATTTTGGTCATCCCTTATTTTCTCAATGAAATATGGTTGAGAAATCATTTGGGTAAGGATTGGTGGTGTTTCATCCTTAATGATTCCCATGTACATACTTTTAAAATCTAATAATATTGGATCGTTATAAATTATAATTACTGATAATGTTGTAAGATCCTTTCAAATAAGTTCATCCTTTACTTTATTCTCTTTTCCAAGATTGTAGTAGATTGAGTAGTCATAACCCTTGATGATCTCTAACCATATTCTCCAACTCATATTAATCTTTTAAAGTGTGAATATATATTTTAGGCTCTTATGGTTGGAATATATTTCACCCATTAAACCATAGAGATAATTCCACAATATTTTTAACACGAATATCACAATTTCAAACTCTAGATCATGAATGAGATGATTTTTCTCATTAATTTTAAACTTCCTTGAGGAATAGGCTATAAATTTATCATTTTTTTATAAACACACATTCTAGTCCCTTTATTGAAGCATCATTGTATACAACAAAGAGTTCCCCACTTGTTGGAAGATTGAGTACTGGTGCGGTGATAAGCCTCTCTTATAAATAGTTGTATAAGTCTTCACATTCACTAGTGTAGACAAACATTTATCCCTTCTGAGTTAGCATGGTTAGTGGATTTAGAAATTGTGAGAAGTTCTTCATAAAAATCTATTAATACCTAGCTATACCACGTAAACTATAGTTCTCAATCATATATGTTTTCCTTGGCCACACTTTGATTACCTTGGTCTTAGAAGGGTCTATATATATTTCTTTTCTGGTGATAACATTCCCTAATAATGATACTTCATCCATCTATTAATAAATGTTACTATATTTCAGATAAATTTTATACCTTTAGAAAGTCTTTAGAATAATATTCAAATTCTCCTCATGTCCCCTTTCTCTTGGAGTACATCAAGATATTATTAATAGTGACTACTAGAAATTTGACAAGGTAATCAATAAATATTCTATTCATTATTTCCATGAATGTTTCCAGATCATTAGTGAGTCCGAAAGGAATCATTATGAACTCATAGTGCACATTCCCAATTAAAAATGATGTCTTGGGAATATCTTCCTTCCTTTCTATTAATTGATGATATCCCGACCGAAGTTCATCCTTAGAAAAATACTTAGAGCCGTGTAGTTGATCAAATAAGTCATATATTTATGGTATGGGATACTTATTATTTATAATGATTTTATTGAGCTCATGATAGTCAATATATTGGCACATTGATTCATCCTTCTTCTTTACGAAGAGGACTTGTGTACCCCCTAGTGAAGAACTGAGGCATACAAAACCCTTGTCTATATTGTATCATAACTACTTCTTCTGTGACTTTAAATCAATGGTGTCCATTTCATAAGGTGTATTTAATGTAATAAAAGATATAGGTATATGTTAAATTGAGAAATCAATCTCTTAGTCGGGTGAATGACTAGACAATTTTTCATGGAACACATATGTGTAGTCTCACAAAATGGAACTGTATTTGGGCATGATTCTCTCGTAGATCTCAATCATTTGAGCTAGATATGATATCTGATAAGGTAATAATATCCACACTTGAGGTGATGACTCTGATGGAGATTCATCATCCTCCTTACACTTGTAAAGAATTGGATGATTCCTTGGGATGTGAAGATTATTCTCGCTTTCCCGATAGTTGATGTTGAATCCCTATAGAGATACCCAATCTATTCCCAATATAGCATAAAACTCCACTAAAGGACGTAAGACTAGATTCAATGGGATTTATAGTCCATAAAAATTAATCAGGGAGGATTTATATAATTTTTATGTGATAATTTCCCCAATTTCTATTCACACAAACAACTCAACCTCCGTATACTGAAGTAGTGTTTTAGTAGTTTTACTAAACTTTTTTGATATGAAAGAATATATAGAACTATACTCAAATAGTGTATTTTATATAATTGATTGAATAAGAATCATACCTATCACACATCATTATCGGGATCCATAGAAATGGTAGTGATGGCATAAAAATTCCATTCCTCCTTGTATTTGGTGGTTACTGATGCTTATTACCCTCGAGAACTTGATGTTTAGTGAAATAACATGCATAGTGACCTTCCTACCTAATAATTAAGCATTGAAACATAGGTGGTGCTCTTCGTTCATCCATCATATCAGCCATATTTTTTATGACTCTTTGACATTCAGGAGCTTGTGGACTTCTCTCCCACACATATATCATTTCCCTATCACTTTGAGGTAGTTCCCATGATAATTTTTCCCACATTTTTGAAACGTGAGTGGTTGATATTTCTTTCGAAAATTTTCATTAGATCATCCATCTTAAAACATAATCCTTCATTTATTATCACAATTTCCATGGGACCATTCTAGAATCCTCATATTTAATTTGGGAGCACATCGAAGAGATTCTAAATAACTAACAAAATGCCGAATTGATAGATCCTTTATGTAGTTTGGTTTTAAACAACTAATGAATATGTCTATTTTACAATCACTGTTGATAACATTATCTGAGGTGTACCTTTAAAACCTTGAGAAATTTTCTTCATAATCAGTGCAAAATTCACCTTCTATTTTCTTCATCTCTATGAATTATCACTCTATATGTTTATGAAGAATTCGAAGGAAAAACTTCTTAATAAATAAATTCTTAATGTCTTCCCACTCCATCTCTTCAATTTCATCCTTAATCTCAATGTTTTTAATCAAAGACAACCATTAATAGTCCTCTATATCTAAAAATAAATTTATAGAGTCACATTATCTGTCTCAGAATAGAGAAGCATAGAAAATATCATCTATAATGTGTTGAACCACTATTCCATGACTAGTGGATCAAAAGACCCACTAATTGTTAGTGGTCTTCACTCCCAAAAAGATTCGATATCCAGTTTCTCCCTCATCAGTGAAGGTGGGAATTTGACATTGTTCTTGTTATTATTTATATCCTAAGATATTTGGTTAATAATAACCAAGAATGTTTGAACCCCACTACCCAAGTCATTGGGGATGTTGTTCAGGAAATCACTACAATGTCCCTCACACAGGTTATTGGCATGGTTTCACTTGGTTCCCACTATTTTCTAAAATATAAAAGGTTTGAAGAAAACATAAGTCAATAATTCATGAATTTATATTTTCTTCCCTTTTGAAATTAACAAGAAAGTAATATATTTTTGGATCCCTATATACTTACTCTAATACTAAGTGTTTTTACTAATGTTATCTAATCCAAATTTCCAAATTAACTAAACTGTTATTTGATACCACCTATAAAATCCCTTCATTTGATTCATAATTATTAGATAATTTTAATGATAAATAACATAATAATATTACACAACCTAGATCCAAAGCATTAGTGTCTTGGGAAAATGAGGACCATATATAAAATTTACCTGATAAAGCATAAAAATTATTTAATTCATTTTTATCTAACTTCTAAGTGGCCCTCATTTTTTCCTTAGTAAAATTAATCATATAAGGATATAAATCAATGAAATTTGTGATCGAAAATACATATAATAGGATTAATAATAACATGGATCAATATAACATGGGATGAGCATGATGATCATCATAACATCATTATCATAATATTTAGAGGAAACACTAGATAAAGGCATGAAATAAGACAATGCATAAAAATGAAACATCGTGACTTAGTGATAAACCACCACATATATTTCACATTATCTCATGAGATACATAACATTACCCTATTAATTGGAGTTCTATATAATTATGATAGTAATTGTGACACTGTAAGATTTACATAATCATGCATCCCACAGATATTAATATTAGACATAAAATAAGCCATCGAAAGGAATGGGGTCAAATTCGTAAATCATAAATTCATGATTAAACATTGTGGTTACCAAATTAAATAGTCAATAACATTATTAGTATAATAATTATCAATCTTGAGTGAATAATAAAAAATATCATGATAATTAAAAGTAATATTTTTGGAAAGAAGAGTTATTTAGGAAAAAATAATTCATTTTTTATAAAATTAGATTAGAAATATAAATAACCTAGAAAAGAAAAATGTAGAATAATGAAACAATATTTAAGAAACATTAAATAAACACCCATACTAAAAATGGTGTGGAAGAGGGAAAACCTAAATAAATGGAGTCGGATTCGAGAATCCCCTTACTTTATGTATGAATTCTTTATTCACTTTAATATCCCAAATAATCAAATTAAATCCATTAATTAAAAAAATAAAAAATCTCATATACATGTATCAATTTTTTATTAGTTTATTAAGTTTATTTATTCTCTTTTTATGGGTTTTATAATTCAATTCCATCATAAGGAGTGTTCATTTTATTGGTTTTCATGATCAGTTCACTTGTTTGTAATTATAGAAGTTCATTTATAACGATAATTATTATATAGAATGGAAATTATATGTTATTAATGAACATAAATAAATTTAATTGGTCTTATATATTTTTATTTTTTCCATATATTATGATGATTCATTTGATAAAATGTTAATGATAATTGTTCAGATTAGTTTTGACAGTTTTCGATCACAATGAAATCATTTTGTTTTATTATTTAATATTATGTATATATGTATGTTCAAAAAAATAAAAAAGTTATAAAATATTTTTTAAAATATTTTTTAACCAACATAATTATTTTAGTAGAATCCTTGAAGGCCTAATATTAAAATAAATACTTTTTGCCTTCAAAGGTGATAAATCAACACCTCACATATGATGTTTTAATTTCTATAATAAAATAGAGAGGAAAGTGGGTTGTTGATGAAATATTCCATAAAAATGATAAAACTATAGTATATATAAGATAATTTAGTTTTCATTCCACCTGGATAAGGGTAGGCTAGGATAGGATAAGTAAATAAAAGAAAATGAAATGAAAATAAAAGAAAAAGAAAGAGGATTTTATAACTTGAATTTTACATCCTTGAGGACCTCCTTAAGAAAAACGTTTTGTTATTGTTTAAGACGAAGGTCTCCTAGGTTTGGGTAAGGGTATTGGGAAGAGTATTTCATATAACTCAAACGTGATTCAAGGATTTTGAGGTGTGAGGAGAAGAGGTTGTGAGGGGTGGTATTTATAAGGGATGAGAGGGGTGTTTTCTCATTATTTTATTCTATAGTTTATTATTTGGGATAAAGAATATGAATAGTGTGATCCTTATCACTAAATATATTAAAATAACGAAGGATAGTTTATTAGTTTTGGCTAATATCATCCTTACATCAATAATGAATCAAAAATTCATGTATTTATCTTTTATAGTATATTATCGTATTTTATTATTCACAGAAATTCAATTATGTCAGAAATCCAAAAATTTAAACCTGACCATTTATATATGTTTAAAATTAAAAAATGAAATCAATTTTATGAAAATAATTTTCTAAATAGGATAAATTTAATTTTTAATTGAAATGATCATTTATACAAAAAAACCAATTTAGGAATTCTAACATGATCGTATAACGCTTTAACAAATTAATTAAGGTATTGTAAAATTATATTATAATCATATGAAAACAAAATATTAATTTATAAATACATTTTAAGAAAATAAATTTACTTTTTATATCATTATATTAATTATAAAATTGTAATTTAATATTTATGACTTACAAAAATTCCAACACTTAATTTATCATTTCTAAAATATTTGTTTACTTATAAAATGATATAATTATATCACATTTTCATTTATAAGATTACTGAATTTTATTTATACTTTCTTAGGTGAGGTTACTATTCTATTTTATAGATTTATTTTCCTAATGGTCATGTTACTATTCTAAGGGTCGAGCTACTATTTTTTCTGTATTGGTTCTTTAACTTCTAGAAATACCTCTTCTTTTTTAGGATTAATTTATAAACATTTTATTATATTCTCTATGTTTTTTTATTTGATTCATAATATATGAAATAATTATAATAAGGTAATTTACATTGATAAAATAGTGTGTTGTTACAGTGTTCTTGAGAAATTAAGTACGGTACGATCATGGAGTTGGTAGGCTGTACGTACACATGAGTAATGTTTCCATTTTTCAATTATAATTATAGAAAAAAGGTAAGTAAAATTTTAACATTAAATAATAATAATTATATAATTAAAACATATTATTTATCTAAATATACTTAAAAATATCATCCATGTGCTATGGTGATGAAAAGAGAGATTTATATCACTTTATGAAAGCGATATTCCAATCATACATGGATATCGTTATCATTTTTTATGTTAGTGAAAAGTTAAGAAAGAAAATCACATATTATGTTTTAATAATGATAAATATTTCATTAATATCATAATTATTTCATTTATATATTTTATATTCATTAAATATATCTTTATTATCTCTCAAGGAAGGCGTTAGTGAAAAACAAATCACATCGCTTCATGAGATGGAAGTCCACTGTACACAAGAGCGACGTTGTCATATCACCTATAGAATAAAAATTAAAAATTAATTTATATGATATAATAAATAAATTTGTGTAATTATGTTATAAATAAAAAATATATGTTTTATGTTCATTATCATACCCAACCATGAGAGGTGATAATGAAAAATGGATGACATCGATTCGCGAGGCTGTAGTCTGCTGTACACATAGGAGATAATTTAGTAACCTATTTTATGGAAGTGGAGGTGGTTTTAGGTAAATAAATTAATATAAAAAATATAATTATATGTATTATACTGAGTTTATTATATAATAATATTTTAATATTAATTTAATTTGGTGGAGGAAGAAATAAAATAAAAATTCTCGATAATGAACTTTACTTCTTCATTAGATGACCTCATCATGTTTCTAAAAAAATATTTCATAAGTTGGATTTATAAAAAAAGGATTATATGATCAGAGTATAGAGTTTTTAAAGTCACTTGTACAGGTATTGGCTGAACCAATAATATTTGAAGTTTTGAAGAGAGAAGAGAGGGGGTAGCCTTTTACAACTGAGGTGTGTGGCGTAATTGTTATTGTTGAAAATAAAAAGGTGTAACCACATTTTTAGCATGATAAAATGGTAAAATTTTATTATTATCAATAATTAGAAATTATAGGGGCAAAATATGTGTCCAAAATAAATTTTAGACATGTTTTGTGGTCATATTAACCCTTATCTTTTTAGTTTAACCTTCTGGTAAACTCACTTTTACCTTAACCAAAGTAATTAATTTTTACTTATTTTAATATTCATTATGGTAAAAATTTATGTTTATATTATTTTATAATATAAATTATACTAGTTCCAAAGAGGGAATTCATTTTCAAAAATTCAATTCATATAATTTTGAAAATTAGACGTGACGAGAAAGGAGGTTTTCAATGAGAAAAGTTCAATAGTTTACAACGTGTTTATATAAATAGTAAATATGAAAATGATTCCAATGACATAAATTGGATACATATATATAAAATTTCTCTAAATATAGTTTAAAACCAAATTAAAATATAATTTATATTTACAAATAATTCAAATGAAAAGGCAGTTTTCAATTATATTTTAGTATTTTTCACTATTCATAAAAAATAATCTTTTCAGAAAATTCCCAACCCCCCTAAGATAATTTTGTGGCGATGATTGTAAAAATATAATTTATTTTTAATAATAATTATTATAAAATTTGCAAAAAATATATTTAAAATAGTTTTAAAAAAAGAGACAAAATGTTTTTTAGAAAAATATATTTTTCAAGCATAAAATTAGAATAATTCATATGTGTTTTCAAGAAAAAACATAAGATGAATGTTATAAATTTGATTAGATGTATAATATATAAATTTTATTAAAATAACTTCCCAAACGTTTTTTAATTTATTTAGGTAAGTATTTTCTTTTTAAATGAAATTATAATTCAGAAAAATATTTCCTTTATTTTGAAATACTTTTTTATTTTAAGTTTTAATTAATTGGTCACCATAGAATATATTATATATATATATGATAAAATCACATACTTTTATAATTTATTTAATACTATTCATACCCACCATTCCAAATACTAAGTGATAAATATCCTTTAATAATATTTCAATAACATGACAAATTTCGTGTGAACTCATCATTGTATTTAACGTAAAGCAAACATAGGGTTACATGTATTGAAAAATATAAAAAATATTAAATTAATTTGGAATAAATATTTTAAAAAATATTGAGGTGTTACATTATTTCCCCACCTAAAATGAATATTACCCTTGAGATTTATCTCGGTTATTAATGGTTTAACATTTAAAAATTCCTTCATAGAAACTCACATCATAAAAAGGGTTAACAAAACAGACTCCTGAAAAAGTGAAAGGGTTGTGAGAAAGTCATATGTAATTACACAAAATAGGTTTCTAAATTAGAGAATATAGGTGGTATGTCAAAACATGTACATAAAAGTGTAAACTAAACCCAAATACTGATGCAGTGTGATAGAGAATGTGGTCCCGAGAAAATTAAAAACTACACAGAAATAGAACAATGCATAAAAAAGGTCATTGATATCATAAAAAATTATTATCATAGAAAAATAATTTATTTTAAGATATATTTCCTAAATTTGGGAAATTCATTTTCTATATATACTGAGAAAATATAATTATGTACTTACTTGATTTTCTTTATTTTATAGGCACCATTTCATCCTTTGGTGGTGATTTGATCAATTTTTTACTTCATCTATTACACTAATATATGATATTTTATTACCTTAAGTACTAAATAAGATCTATAAAATAATGGTATTTCACTCCTTCAATCTCTAGATAAAAAGGTTAACACTAGTTATCCAATATGTATAAATCTTCATATGGTGATGTAATACATTAATATCTAAAACCTCATCCAAAGTTTAAGTTAAACCATTCCATAAATAGCTAAAATTATAACCCATCAAGAAATAAAAATTTATAAGTAAATTTATTAAATTTATTAAAATCATCCTAATATTGATCCCCAATATATCATAATATAGATCATGAGTTTCATATACTAAACATGTGAATACCTTCATCCTGTATTTTATTAAGACATGGCAATAACCTAAATTACCATAAAACCTTATTAGAAACATACTTGGTTATTCATTCCTTATATAAAAAATGTATTGGATATATTATTTAAATCCAAAAATTTTATAAACTCTGTTAATGATATTATAAACCACTGAACAAACCAATTATTAATTAGTTCAAATGTAATCAATACTATCCAATTTACTTTATCCATATTAAACATCTCTTTATCTCAAAATCATTATCTCAACATCTAAAAAAAATTATGGCTTATATTCCATTAATCAAAATATCACTTTGTAATTAAATCAATTTTCTAGTCTATCAATACCATTTAACATATTTTTAAAAATCCTTAATGAAATATTTATACAGAAAAATCCTTATATATTTCATGATTTATATAACATAATTACTTCATTCCAATATATAAACACTTCAATCACTCCGCATTATTATTAAAACATTAAGTATAAATCTTTATATTATTTCTTAAATCATATTTCTTATAATGTGAAATACGAATCATATATTAACATTAATCAACCTCAATTTAATCATGTTTCTCATGTTTAACATAAAAAACAATATTATAATATCCTAAAACATTGATATGTATTTCATTGTAATATCATCATTAATATTATAACCATTACTGATACCTCCTTTATAATTTTATTCATAATATTTACCCATAAAACATTGATTTATATAATGACCATACTTTCCACATTTATAATATCCAACCATTGATGGCTCCCCAGGGTAACCATTATTTTAATCCATTGTATTAACTGAACTTTTTATTTTTCCTTCGAAATTTATTTCTTTGTGTCCTCTTTAAAACCTGAATATCCTTCCCATTCCTCCAAGACATTCTTTTAGATGCTTATTCCCATATTCTAGATGTATAGGAAATTAAATATTATTTAATATTTGGTCTCCACCACTCTTACTCTTAAAAAACTCCCTTATCTTATTTGTTGAGTCTACATGTTGGTTAAGGTTCAATTTTTTAATCATATATTGTGATAACTGATTGATCATAATCACAATATCCTTCACTCTAGTCACCATCCCATTTGGTTTCTTGTCAGCACGTTTTCTATCACATTCAATGTTCACCTAGTTTTTTCTACTTCCCTCTAGTGACTAAAACAAAAAATGCATTGTGTGAATTATAATAATCATGGTGGGGAACCAAATAATCCTGAAAAATCACTTATAGGATGTCTAAATCCTGAAACCTTCTTTTTAATTTATGAATCCTTAGGTCTATCCTACATCATTTATAGTCATCATCTATTTAAATACATTATTATGTCTCATATTTTTTTAATTTATAAAGAATATACCCTAGGAGTGTCAGAATAGGTGTCTAGAAAGGCCTATTTTCATGCACTGGGTAATTATCAAGTTAATCTCAATGTACCATTTTTAGAGCTATTTCCCCTCAGTACATCTTTTTGAAGTCTATATCCACTTGAAGCATCTAGATTAGTATTAAATTACATGGAAAACAATCAATCTATAATTTACAAAAATTCTGTGATATTTTCCTATCCTTTAAATAATACTTAGACTCATCCTTAGTCATATACATAGAAATATCCTTAAAAATATACATAGGCGTCTCACTAATGTTTTCTCGTATTATTTTACAAATGTTAAATAAACCATTCCTTTGATAGCAAAAATAGTGACCCAAGATTTTCATACATAGATATTATATCATTTTAGATGAATATTAAATGCATTAAAAACACACACACATGGGGACCATAATAGTTCAGTGTCTTTGGAGACTATGTACACAATCTTATAATTTTGGAAAAAAACATCAATATCCCCAATAAATATATTTCCATTTAATAATATTCAAAAACATACAGAAATTAAAAGAATTATACATAACCTAGGGAAAGGAAACATAAGGAAGGGTGAGACCAGGTGTTTAGTAATGGTAAACAAGGGAGATACGTAAGAATAACATGAATATAAGGGTATAATAAACTAAGAACGTCCTTTGAAAACCAAACCCTACATATCAAAGATAATAATATTGATTCATGTGATAAGTATTGAAGTAAATATGACATGAATTACAAGAGAATCAAAGAACATGAGCCATGAGAGTATAACATTGGCATTAGAAATATATTCATTGAATATGAAAAATCATAGAAAATCATTTCTATAGTAGTGAAGGCTCACTACTAAGGCTATCATAGTGGAATTAATCCACTCCCCAAAACATTTTAATAGTCATGGTTCACTCCCAAGACCATTATAGAAGAAAAATTCACTTACTAAATTGAGTTCACCCCCCATTATAGTCCTATATATCTCATGATATATAGATCTTTACCCAATGTATTGGATAGAAATATAGGTCCCATCCATCACAAAATAAAAATCATACATATTGATCAATATTATCATAAAAAATTCATTATATCATACCACATGAAATAAAATGGGTTTTAAAAACATTTAATTATATTAAAACCTATGGAATAGATATTAGATTCATAATCATTTCATCATTTTATCGTAGAATAACTCAGGGAAACAGTGTGTTTCATAATCATTTAATCATGGTATAAACTATGGAAGACAAACATATTTCATAATCAAATTTCTATCATCCATCCAATGGATTGAAGGCCTTCATTATTTATTTATTTTTGGTAATCCACCTTTCAAGGGGTGAGGTGGAACCCTTACAATGCTCGTAGGCATTAGTATTACATGGCCCTGTAGGCCTTAGAAAAAATCATTTCCCATAGGTTTCAAAACTTATATACAACCCAGACTAACTACTTGGAATTACTTCTCCCAATATCTTCATTATTAAATCAGCTCTCCACCATCGCATGGATGTTCTACTAGCCTATCCCATGCATGCACAGGCTAGTCTTGATGATAGGTTCCATACCCTCCCATTACTGCAATTTGTGTAGCTTCTACTGTGGTGAGAACTCATTTCTCATCCTCTTATAGAGCTTGTTTCTTGTAGGTTTTCTGGATTGCATCTGTACTAATGGTGGCCCAAAGGCTTTTAGGTGGCTCGAAGGCCTTACTGGAATAAATTCTTGGGTGGTCTGAAGGCCTTAAAGGACTCAGGGGCCAAATTGGTGGCCTGAAGGCCCAAACAGGGGAAAATTACCGGCTATTATAGTGTCAAACCGTGTCTTCTATAGTTCCGCTACATTAATTCACAGTTCCCTCTACAGTACTACTATAATACCTGCTACAGTCTTGCTACAGTACTACTATAGTACCCCCAAGAAATTGTGCCTCTGCTTGGATTTGTTCCTTGGTTTCCTAGATGCACTTAAGAGTATACTTTTATTTGAATATAATGTTTTAAATTTATAATGTAAGCTACAATGAAAATAATGGTCATGACGAATGTAAATTTGGTTCAAGTTTATATATCAAAACAAATATTCCTTTCATATTCTCAGTAAAATCCAAATGGTCATTGTTTGGAAAAACGACATGAAGATTACTTTTAATTTTTTTTAAAAAAATTAAAATGTGTGTAGGAATTTGTTTGATAAACCATTTTAATAATTTAAAAAACCATTTTTAATTTATTTAGAGAAATTTTTTTTTTAAAAAGGGGTTTTATACAGAAGAGAGAAATAAGAATGATTTTTCTTAAAAAACATTCTTTCGAACTATTGAGTACATACAGAGAGGAAAATAAAGGGAAAACATGTATTATTATGAAATAACAGGAGGATTATAATAGTCATGAGTTTATTTAGACATGGATTGTAATATTTTATCGTTAGAAACATAATCATAAATAATCCTAATAAACGATGTGATTGTAAAAAAAATATTTACCACTTTGGTAACATTGAATGGTTAGATCTGTGTTGAAATAACATTAAATAAAAGTTAAAATATCATTATAATTATTTAATAATGATATTAATTATAAAATGGACTATTTAAAGACCTCATAAAATAATATTAGTTCATAATATAACATGTATCTCAAGGAAGTAAAATTGAGCCCAAAATACCTTACTACTTTGGTAAATTTTAAATCATAATACCCATTAAAGAGAGATCCTAAAATTGATATATAAATCCAAATATTTTTTATGATAATCATCATAAAATAAATTCATGGTAACATATACACCACATGAAATAAATAAGTGGTGAATATGGAATGTGTCTCATAGAAGTAAAAAGCTAAACGAGAATCTCATACCACTTTAGTAATCTTTTGAATCATAAGACCTAATATAGAATAACACAAAAACAAACTTAAAATATCTTTAAAATATGGTATTTTTTGATATAAAATTTAAAATTTTTAGTATATATAATGCACAAAAGAAAAGAGTGGTGAATTTTCATATGTCTCCCATAACTAAAAGAGAGATAATAAATCCCTTACCATATGTCCTCACTTCCTTCATGCACATTCTATCTTCCTGTATAGTAAATATAAATTTATCATTAATCTATTATATAACCATTATTATATATATTGTTCCACATATTATTTACTTATTCATATTAATTACCCATCTATTACCAATTCCTCGTTAAAATCCTGTTTTGAGTAATAACTGTTTTGTTTTTAATATATGTTTTAATTTATAGTTTCCATTCATCTTAATATTATCTTCGTTAAATAATATCAAGAATAATAATAATGATATAATTATGATATATGTATATATATATATCATTTATAATATTAATACCAATAATTAAATATGGTTTTGAGAAATGAAGCATGTTACGATCATGAAGATGGTAGGTCGTACGTACACATGAGTAATGATTCCATTTTTCAACGATCATTATGGAAATGTGGTAAGTAAAATTTCATCATTATTAAATTGTAACAACATTATAAATAAAATATTATATATTTATATATACTTGTACATATCATCCATGTGGTGTGATGATTAAAATGGATAGTCACATTACTTCGTGATGGTGGTAGTCCACATGTACACAAACAGTGTTATCATCTTTCAGTGAGTGAAAAGTAAGAAATAAAATGATATTTTATAATATTATAGTGATATATATTTCATTAATAACAATGTTATTTCATTCATATCACCTATATTCAATTAATTTATCTTTGTTATCTTCCATGTTAAGAGTTAGTGAAAAATGAATCACAACGCTTCATGAGGTGGTAGTTCGCTATACACACGAGCGACATTATCATATCCCCTATGGAATGAAAAGTAAGAAAAATGTTTTATATGATATAATGACAGAATATGTATAATTTTGTTATAAAATATAAAATATATACTTTACATTAATCATCATACCCAAACATGAGAGGTGGAAATGGAAAAATGAATGACATCGGTTCACGAAGTGGTAGTCCATCATACACCTAAATGGTGATTTCATAACACATATGATTGAAGTGGATATGGTTGTATGTCAAGAAATTATTAAGAAAAAATATTATTATATTTAATATACTATGTATAAAATATCATTATGTTTTAAAAATAATTTAAGGAAGTGGAAGAATAAATTAAATAAAAATGCTCGATTAAGAACCTTTCCTTTTTCTCGGGTGTCCTCCATAGGTTTTCACCAAAATCCTTTCTAGATAAGATTTATTAACAAAATAATTCAAGAAATATGAGAGTAGTTATCTTTGTAAGTTATTTAGTAAAGTTTTTTTCAAACAAAATGGGTTTGAATGTGTGAATAAAATAGGAGAGGTGATGGCATTTTATAAGTGGGGTGAGTGGAATACCTATAATTTTTTTTTAAAAAGGTCTACCCCTGTTATTCACATGATAGAAGTGTCAAAAATGATTTATTTTATAATTTTATTTATTATATGGCCATAATATATCCATAAAAAGTATTTTAGAAATGTTTTTATGTCATTATAAACCTTAATTGTTTAATTGAACCCCTATTAAACCCATTTGTATATTTACCGTGGAAAATAATTTTCACTATTTTTACAATTCATTATGGTCTAAAATTAATCTCAACGTATTATATAATATAATTTTTTTATTATAAATTCAAAATCCATTTTTTAAACTCAATTCATAGTTTTGGAAAATTTTAATTTAAAATTAATCTCACAAACGCGACGAGAAAGTAGTTTTTCAAAGAAAAAGGCTTCAAATATTTATATTTTTTTAATTAAAAATTCAATATTAAAATGATTGAATGATTTAAATTATTTTAAAATATATATAATTGAAATAATTTTACTTTAAAATAAAGTTTAAATTTAATTTATCGTTAAAAATAATTTAAACGAAATGATTGTTTTCAATTAAAATTCTGTATTTCTAGTATTAATCAAAAAATTAATATTTATTGAAAATTATAAAAAAATCACTATAAAATAATTTTTGTACTATTATTTGAAAGATGAAAATTATTTTTTAATATAAATTTTATAAATGGGTCAAAAATAGTTTAAAATAAGTTCACAAAAAGGTGAAAAAACTATTTTTTAGAACATATTTTAAGAAAAAAATTGGATTTATTCTTATGTCATGAATTGAAAACACAAAATCTAAATTTTAGATATTGGATTGGATATATAATATATAAATTTAATTAAAATAGTTCACCAAATGTATTTTTTTCAATTATTTGATGTAAAACATTCTTTTTTACATAACATTTGTTTTCAAAAAAAATGATTTCCTTTAAAAATGTTTTTTATTTTAATTTTTAATTAATTGGTCACAAAATAATTAATTTTATATAAATTTGTAAACTATATATATTCATAATTTATTTAATCCTATTCATACCCACCATTCCAAGTACTATGTGATACCTGTCATATAATAATATTTTTGAAATATGACACGTTTATTTTTAATTTTGTGTTGTGTGTAATGCAAGATAAACTCACGGTTACATGTAAAAAAATATCAAAAGGATTAAATTAATTTAAAATAGAATTTCAAAAAATATTGGGGTGTCATAGAAACCCCCAGGTTTTAGGTACTTTTTTTCCATTTTTTTTGTTTTTTGAGGATATATAATACTATGTTTGTGTTTTGGGAGTTCTAGATTGTTTTAGAGTGTTTTGGATGTAATAACCCTGACTCCAACTACCCAGATCTGGTGTCTACTTTATTACATTTCCATATGATACAAGTGATAGCATCCCAAAAGACTAAATAGTTTATCAGTATTGAATAACAATATATATACATGATACCCATTTTATATTGGAAATTAATTTAAAACATAACACACAACAACATACAACGATATGTATCCTTGAAACTCATTGAAATATTACTTATTCATATCTTAGGGAAAGAAAACAAAATAAGGGTGAGATAAAATGCTCAGTTAAGGTTATATATTGGTGAAGATATTATGAATTAGTAATGAATAATCTATTTGACAAGGTAAATAACTTAACACACATGCTATTTAATAAATAACATCGTTGTCCTAATTGTATAAAGCATAATCAATATGGAAATGTAAATAACTGAAAACAAATACCAATAAATCAATAACATAGAAGAAAATGAACCATTAAATAATATCAATGATAAAATATCATAGATAATAATGATAAATAAATTATAAGTGAAGTAAATGCTTAATTATTAGACATCATTATATCAACCATTATGATACCACTATTTTCAAGACCTTTCACAAGACAATTTAAAACTATGGGTAAAAGACCATCTGATTTTGAAAAATGATTTGTTTCATGAGACCTATAGATGAATCGAGGAAATATATATAATTATCACCCACACATAAATTCATGTCCAAATCATTACTAATATATCAAGTAATCAATATAATTTGCGGATCAATATGTCTTATCATCATAAATCTGTATTGAGTAAAAGATACATATTTATGAATATTTACCTAGTTAGTCAAATAACATTCAAAGTAAAAAATATTATGTAAAAATTGTATAACATTTAGTAAATAATAATTTCTATGATACAATAATATGGATATTTAAGACAAATTTAGTTTCCAATTTAAAATTATTACAAGAATGTGATTTTTCAATAGAAAGTAGACAATCACAACAGAAAGTGAGATTGTTCAATAATTCATTTAGATATTTAGAAAATTTTTAATTGTAACCAATTTATGAATAAAAATTAAACAAAAAATTAATCACAATGATTAATTTTTATCCATGTTAAATATATCAAATATGAATTATATACACCACATAAAAATGAATAGGTTTATATTAACAAATATGTGTGAATGAAATAGAAATTGTGATGAAATATATTACCTCACACTTTCTTTTAGTTGAAGGTTATTTAAACTAAAGTATAATAGTTTTATGTATGATATTAATTTATAGTATTACAATAATTATATTTATAATATCATATATGATCACTTTATAACACTTTACCACCTATTTATTAATAATATTTAATTATTTTCATTTGTTGGAGTGTTAATTGCCTTGTTTTCTAATATATGTTTTGTCATGAGAGTTATGATTTTTATATATAGGATATAAATATACCATACCCATAATGATAATAATTTTATAAAGATCATATTTTCATAGTCCATATATTATTATATCCATTCTTAAAAGTTATGCATGTAAAATGAAGAACATCGCTTTTTAGGGATGCCGGGTCATATGTATGAAAGAGCAAAAATATCATTCCTTGTAATGAATTTTATGATATATAAATTGAATATAATTTATATCACATCATATAAATCACACATATTCTTTAAATTTACAATTATTTCCTTCCATGTAAAGTGTACATGAAAAACCAATCACATCGCTTCGTGAGGCGGTAGTCCGCCGAACACACGGGCATCATTATCATATTTTAAATAGAATGGAAAGTAAGAAGGTATATGTGATTTTATAACAAAATAATAATTATTAAATCATATATATATATATATATTAAACCAATCATTACATCCAACCGTGATAGGTTTTGAGGGAAAACAAGCAACATCGGTTCGCGAGGTGGTAGTTTTCCATATATACGATCAACAATATCATTTCCCATTTGATGGAAGAGGAGATGATTATTGGTTATTTTGTTAAAATAATAAAATATTAGTATATGGGATATATTGGCATTATTATACTGTAATTATTTAATAATATTTTAAGGATGTGTATAATGAAATAAAATAAAAACGATCGTTTAAGAACGTTACCTCTTCTTCGGATGACCTCATTAGGTTTGCACCAAAAGCCTTTATAAGATGGAATTATGATTAAAAAAATGATATAATAGGTTTTTAGGTGAAAAATGAAGTTATTTGGGATTGTATTGGCTGAACCAAATTCTTTTTTATTGTGAAGAAGGGAGGATAGTGGGTTGACTTTTACACATGGGGGAGATGACAGTCATGGAATTTTTAATAGAATCAGTTAAACCAACGTTTTTATCATTATAAAATAGTAAAAAATTTGTCATTATTAGTAATTATAGTTTATATGTTAAATATATGGCCATAAAATTTGGTTTTTACAAGTTTTTAGTTAATTTTAACCCTTTTATCTTTAGTTTAACCCTTGGTAAATTAGTCTTTACCTTAACCACATAAATTATTATTTAAGGATTATACTATTTATACTGGTAAAAATTATGTTTAACTTATTATATAATATAAATTATTATTATTAAAATATATAATAAATTTTCTCAAATTAAATTCATCGAAGTGGAAAAATAGAATTTAAAATTATACCTATATACGTGCCGAAAAAGCAGGTTTTCATATAGAAAAATCTCATTAGTATATCTAGTTTTAATATCAAAATTCAATTTTAAATTGATTACACTAACATAAATTGAATTTATTATAATATAATTGAAATAATTTCTTTTAAAATAAATATGAAATATATTCTATCTTTGAAAATAATTTAAATAAAAATGATGTTTTCAATAAAAATCATAATTTTTCAGTATTTTTCAAAAAAAGAAACATTTAAAAATAATCCTAGAACATCACCATAATATAATTTTTATATTCTGATTTAAAAATTATGTTAATTTTACTAAATAAATTTTCTAATTGTTGTAAAATATAATATTAAATTATGTGTTCAAAGCCCAACTAAACGAACATTTAGAAAAATATAGTTTTTCGAAAAACATTTTATTTTAATTGAAATGATTCTTATTTTATTTACAATAAATGGATAACAAATGAATTTATTTTATACATGTGTACACCATATAATTTTCATAATTTAGTTATTCATATTAATACCTTGCAACTTAATAACTTTGTTATAGTGGTAATTTGTTAATAATATTTTAATAGAGTATTGCATTTCGTTTAAACCTAGTCTTGCGTTCATCACAAGATATCGAAGAGAATGATTTTATTTTAAAGAAAAATTATAAAATCACATGGTTTTATATTCTTCCCTCATACAAAAATTTCAACTTCTAAATTTCATAGATATTTCTTTCTAAACAGATGAGGGTATTTCTTCTTCATAACATCGTCTAGTTCCAACATTTCATCCTCCATTTTTGTGATTTCTCCAAATTTCCTTTACCAGTAAATTTGAAAAATTCCTCAATAGATTATATCCAGTATCCAGAATATATATATGGGTTATTCATATTAAAATATGTGAGGTTCTAATTCTATTTCATAATAAGGTGAGCACATATATTGGTTATGGCATATACTTTCTTAATAATGATATATAGAAAACATCATGTACTTTTGAGAGACTTTTTGGCATGAAAAAATTGTAAGAAAAAAAATCCAATCCTTTCCTAGATTTCAAAGGGTTTTTGTACTTGGGGCTCAGTTTCTTTTTCTTACTAATAATTATGACACCCTTCGATGGATTAACTCTTAAGAAAACATTATCTCCAACATGAAATTTCATATCCTTCCTCCAAATATCTACATAACACTTCTTACTACTTTAATATGGTTTAGTATGATCCTGAAAAGTAATTACCTTTGTTTTTGTCTCGTTAACAAGTTACGGGCCTATAAGTTTCCATTCAAAAACATAAACCCAAATATTCTTAGTATGACATCTCTTCCCATATAATGACATATACAACCCCATTTGAATACTATAATGGAAACTATTAGTATAGAAAAACTCTACCAAAGGTAAATATTGATCCCACATACAATGAAAGTATAACAAGTTCATTAATATATATCCTTACAAGGAACTCAATAGGTAAATTTTATCTAATAAAGAGGAAATGTGCAGATTTGGTTAGCTGATAAATAATAACCCATATCGTATCATTCTTTCAAGGAGTCTTTGGTAGTCCTATGATAAATTCCATAGTAACATCATCCATTTGTCCATTGGGAAAGGGAGATGTTTCATGAATCCTCGGGGATGTTGTCTCTAATCCTAGAAACATTAAAAAAATAATAATTTTGATACATAGTGCATAATTTTCCACTTCTTGTTTTCCACCCACAATGTTCCATTAAATCCCTACACAACATGGTGATACTAGTGTGAATAGATAAATTTGAGCTATAAGTATCATCCAGTTACTCCCTTTTATAAATTAGTTTTAGAGGGAACACATAATATATTTCCCAATTTCATATACCATCTTTACAGATGAATAATGGTAATTTCTCACCATTTAAAGATTTAATTTTCTTTATTATGTTCTCATCGTCATATTTATGACTTTTTATCTTTTATAATAAATATTTTTTAGAAATCATTTAAAAATGAGTGATTAATATACTTCTTTAATCGATTAAATATCCACCTTTACTATATCCATGAATATAGGATCCCTATCAATATTCATTTGGGTTACAACTCTATGATCTTTCATACTCAATGCATCCACTGCCTTATTTGTTTTCACTAAGCGGTAGTTTATCTAAGAATCATAATCCTTGAGTAGCTTAAACCACCCCCTTTGTATCATATTGAACTATTTCTATGGAAATATGTATTTTATAGTTTTATGATCCTTTTATATATTATATATTTTATAATAAAGATAATGCCTCAATATCTTCAAATAAAAGATTAAAACTACTAACTCCGGATCATGAGTTTTATAGTTCTATTATTTAGACATTAATTTCCTTGATGCATATGAAAAAATTTATCATTATTCATTAGAAAACAACTGAGTTCTTTCTTTGATGCATCATTATATATCACAAAAGATTCATTTAACTATGGTAGATTAAAAATCAAATCTTTGACCAATATCCTCTTTAGTTCATCTAAAAATTATTTATATCCCTTTATCCAAATGAATGTAACCCTTTTATGTGTAAGACTGGTTAATGGGTTAGCTAGTTAAGAAAAATTTTAAATGAATCGGTGATAATAACCTGAAAAACAAAGGAAGAAACATACCTCAGTTATGTTCATTGGTTTAAGAAATTATATGATTCCCTTTTTTTTATATAATTAATTGAGATTCCATTCATGGAGATAATAAGGCCAACAAAAGAAAATTCTTAAATATAGAAATCACACTTCATGAATGTACCATATAACTCTTTACATAAAAGATTCTAAAGAATGACTCTTAATTGATTATCATAGTCCTAATATCTTTTATAATAAAAAATATCTCATTAATGAATAACATAATAAAATCATCATGATATTACTTGAATACTCTATTAATTAGATCTACAAAAAAGATGGTGCATTAGTCAATCCACATAGAATTATTGTAAACTCATATGTCCATACCTTATTCAGAATGTTTACTCTATAATTTATTACTTATTTATCCTCAATTGATTATAATCAATGGGAATGCCAATCTTTGAAAAATATTGGACTCATTGAAGTTGATATAATAAGTCATCAATGTGAGGTTGAAGATACTGGTTATTTATCATAATAGCATTGATTTCTATATAATCAATTCACAACCTCATGGAGCTGTATTTATTCTTAATGAGTAAAGCAATGTTTCCCCTTGGTGAAACACTAGGGAGAATAAATCCATTATCACACAACTCCTCTAGATATTTATTCCACTATACTAACTCCACAGTTAAAATTTAATATGGATTCTTTGATATTAGTCTTATAACAGGGATTAAGTCAATGGAAAACTCAACTTCATCCTCTAGGGGATGTTACGGTAATTAATTAGAAAATACATGAATGAATTATTGTAGAATAGGTACATAATAAATTTAAATATTACCTTCTCAATCCCCAAAATTTGTCTTCTCTAATTTCCCAAGAATCAAATTTATTAGTGCTACAGGGGGTGGATGTACACATGTCTCCGATGACGATGTCTCTGCTCTAATGATATGGAATTCTATATCTTTATCAGGAATTGTAATTTCATTCATATATTTAATTTCGACATCATATTTTTAAATTTAGTCTCAACAAATGAGTATATCAAGATCAAACCTAGGTATGATAATTAGGATAGAAAATAAATCATATTTGTGTATCATAATAGGGACTACCTAAAACATCTTATTTGCAATGATACTTATACAATAAGTTTTGACTAAAAAATTCCCTCTTAATGTAATAAGTAATATTTAATTTTCTTGGAAAAAAGTATGATATAAAAGATTGAAAGGATAAAAAATCAAATATATCATTAGCTAAATTGGAAGATAATATTAAAGTACACATCTCCATAAATTTGGGAACTTAATACTTGACTCTAGTGATCACATAATCATTTATTTTTTCCCTGGTCTCTTCTATGGTAGATTCTTATGACACCTGGGGTATCCATTTTTATTGTTCCACATCACCCTATAGTTAAAAAAAGGATAGTATCATTTTCTTTCTTCCCTTTTCATTCCTTATCCTAATGACCCATATATCCACACTTATAACAAAATCCTATTCCCTTCAATCATTTCCATGGATGATTCTTTATAAAGTTTTCATATGATGGAAATTGATTCATTCTATTCTTTTTCTTTGAAACATTCCATTTCTCTTGAAAATATAGATTCTAAAAAAATCCTTCACTATTTTGTGGCACATGAATCTATTTTATCATATAATGAAAATTTTTGATAGATCAATGCCCTTCAAATACTTGTATTAATATATTATAAGAAATGGTTGATCTTAAATTCTATGTTTCATATGTAATTCATACCATACCTTTATATCCTTGTACATGTATTCTCAGAATCAACAACACTTTATTCTTCCTTTTTATATACATTAAGGAACTTTCTCTTTATTTCAGTTTGTTATTCATGAGGAAAATATTTTTCATAGAATGTATTATTAAATTATTTCCATTCCATGTGTTATATTTACTCTTCCTCTCTAATATTATTTATTAGTGGCAACCATAAATCATCATTTCCTTTGAGAAAATACAATGTAAGTGCAACCATTTCCTTTTCATCGTATCCCAAGGCCATAAATATCTTCTTCAATAGAATCAATACATTACATAGAAAACATCAGATTAGTAGTGAATTCAAATTATGGGGGATTATATCACATGAAGTGATACAACATAAAAGAATCAGGGTATGGGACAATAGTTTTCTTTATCTTGGAAAGGTTATTTTTCCGAACCTGATTAAGATACCCAAATATAACCATGATCTTCTCAGTTCCTATATGAGTTGTATTGGCTTCCTCAACAGGGAAATCTCTATATTGGTAATTGGAATTAATACCCTATCCCTTCTATGCGTAATTCCAAAAAAATGGAATATACTAAATAAGATCATAAAATTATGAATTTCAAGTCATAATGTATAATTAAAAATATGGTGTAACTCTTAACATAAATTTAAAAATATTCATTGTTAATGTTAGAATCATAAACATTGTTTCTTTGTGGATATTTTTTTTTCAAATTATTCATAATGGGTTTTAATGAGTATATGAATTATCTTAAGAATATCCCATGGGAGTGTCAAACCAAGTGTGTAGTAAGACCCATTTTCATGCACCAGGTGATGATTGGGTCAAGCTCGATGCACCATTTTCAAGGTTATTACCCCTAGGTACATATATGTGAAAACCACATCCACTTATAGTATCCATAAAAGGTTGTATTTATAAGAAAAAATAAAATATCTTCCTCACCAATCATTATGATGTTCTTCTATACATATCCTAAAATTATATAATTTGTTTATGTTCCCTAATATTTGTGTTCATTAATCCAGTTTCTACGGTTTCTACTAGCTTCCTCCAATACCAATTATAATGACCTAGAATTGAGTAACCTGAAGCTAGTGTCTACTTTATTACATTGGAATAAGATACAAGAGATTCCATCCAAAAGGGAAGAATAATTTACTATTATTGAATAACTAGGTAAATACATGATACCAATTTTACATTCAGAACAAAAAAACATAATATATAGTAAAAGAAAATGATCTTCATCATTGAAACTCATTCAAATATTTCTTCTTCATATCATGGAGAAATGAAACAAAATACTGGTGATATCAAATGCTCACTAATGGTTAAAAACTGTAGAAGCTATCATGAATCAACATGAAAATTTTAATAAATGAACACACATCCCATTTGATTAATAACTTTTCTATCTTAATTGGATAAGGCATACTCAATATGGAAAGGTAATTAATTGAAAATACATGCCACTTAATCGATAAACTAAAAATGAAATTCACCACGAGATAATATCAATGTGAAAATATGATGGATCACAATAAAAATAGAATTCAAAATAAAAAAATGATTAATTATTGGACTACATGATCTCAAGATTCATGACACATCTACTATCAAAACCTTTCATAAGACAATTTAAAATTATCGGTAAAAACCAATCTGATTTAGCCAATTGATCTGTCACATGAGACACGTCGATTCATCAATGGGATATCTATAACCAAGCCCACCCATAAATTCATGTCCACATAATTTCTCATATATCTAATAATCAATTTAATTCATGAATCAACATTCCTTATCAAAAAGTATCTGTATTGAGTAAAGGATACAAATTTTTCAATATTTCCTGAGTTAATCAATTAACTCTCAAAGTTAACACCATTTCTAAAAATGGTATTTAGTTTAGGAAATAATAATATTAATAATATAATAATATGTATATTTTAGAGAAATTTAGTGTCTAATGAACAATTATCATAAGAATGTGATTGTTTCAAGAGAATGTAAACAGTCACAAAAGAAAGTGAGATTGTATAATAAATCTTTTGCCTCTTTGGTAACTTTTAAATTGTAACCCCATAAAGAATAAACACTATGTCAAAATTCAAGTTTAGAAGAGGTTTAAACTATTGCTAAATCGTCCTATGATGGTTTTTAAAAATCTTCACTAAATCGTGTGTCAATAATAAATTTGCAGCAGGTTTTCAAATCGTCATAGAAGGATTTACCATTAGGTTATTAATAGTTGTTTAAATCGCCGCTAAATCATTTACCAGTGGTTTTTAAATTTTAAATTTTTTTAATTTTTTAAAAATTTTGTTAATTTATTTTATTATTTTATTATTTTATTTTCATAATTTTATAATTTATTTATTTATTATTTACTATTTATTATTTATTATCTATTGTTTATTTATTTATTTATTATTATTTATTTATTATTTATTTGTTATTTTTATATTATTTATTATTTATTTAATTTTTACTATTTATTACCATGCACATGCATCTGTACATGTACAAGCATGTTCCATATATAAAAATTCCGTGTTAGGGATTTGAACCCCTTACCTCTTGCATATTCTCCAAAGACATTACCACTCCTGCAGATTCTTCATGTGGCGACACTACGGGAAAAATGGGTATTTGCGACGGGATTATCCTCGTCGCAAATAGTCCCGTTAGAAACTTAGTTGCGACGGGGGAATTTACCCGTCGCAAATAAGTAGTTATTTGCGACGGGTTAGCTTTCCCCGTCGCAAAAAGACTGGCGCGCTTTGTGCGCCAAATTGTGGGAAAGTTAATTGCGACGGGTGGTTACCGCCCGTCGCAAATAACCGGCGGCGGTAAAAGCTATTTGCGATGGGAATATACCCCCGTCGCAAATAACCGGCGGCAGTAAAAGCTATTTTCGACGGGAATATACCCCTGTCGCAAATAGTATGTCTGCTGGTTAGTATTTGCGACGGGACCTCTCGCAAATAACTATTTAACCGTTGACCGTAATAAATGAGGGCTAAGGTATTTGCGACGGGATACCCGTCGCAAATAGACCCGTCGCAAATGATCTAACCTATAAATACCCCACATCCTTTTTTTCATTCATTCTCAAACTCGATCTTCTCCTTCTCTCAAAACTCTATTTTTAGAGATCAACGTTTCTTAAGTTTAATTTTTTTTCCGGAGTTGATATTCACGTTTTCAACAACGATCAGAGATCAACCTCAGATCAATTTTAAAGGTATTTATGTTCATTTTAATTTAATATTTATTTTACAATTTTTATTAGTTCCAATTATTCTTAATTAGTTGTAATTTAATTATGTTTTCATTGTTTTGTTACTTAATAAACTTAAATTATTAGTATTCATTGTTCATAGTTAATGGTACTTAGGAATAATTAGTAATAATTTCCAATAATTAAGAGTAAATGCTAATAATTAGTAATAAATACCAATAATTAGGAATAATTAGTAATAATTCCCAATAATTACCAATAATTAGTAATAATTACCAATAATTACCAATAATTAGTAATAATTACTAATAATTACTAATAATTCGTAATAATTACCAATAATTAGTAATAATTACCAATAATTAGTAATAAATTCCAATAATTACTAATTATTAGTAATAATTACTAATAATTAGCAATAATTAGTAATAATTACCAATAATTAGTAATAATTACTAATAATTACCAATATTTAGTACTAAATAGTAATAATTAGTAATAATTACCAATAATTAGGAATAATTAGTAATAATTACCAATAATTACCAATAATTAGTAATAATTACCAATAATTACCAATAATTAGCAATAATTAGTAATAATTACCAATAATTAGAAATAATTAGTAATAATTACCAATAATTAGTAATAATTAACAATAATTAGTAATAATTACAAATAATTATCAATAATTAGTAATAATTACCAATAATTATCCATAATTAGTAATAATTACCAATAACTACCAAGAATTACCAATAATTAGTAATAATTACCGATAATTACGAATAATTAGTCATAATTTACTAATTACCAATAATTATCCATAATTAGTAATAATTACCAATAATTAGTAATAATTACCAATAATTAGTAATAATTAGAAATAATTACCAATAATTACCATTAGTTAGAAATAATTATCAATAATTATCCATAATTAGTAATAATTACCAATATTTATCCATAATTAGTAATAATTACCAATAATTACCAATAATTACCAATAATTAGTAATAATTGGTAATAATTAGTAATAATTACCAATAATTAGTAATAATTGGTAATAATTAATAATAATTACCAATAATTAGTAATAATTAATAATAATTACCAATAATTAGTAATAATTAGTAATAATTACCAATAATTATTAATAATCACCAATAATTAGTAATAATTATCAATAATTACAAATAATTACCAATAATTACCAATAATTACCAATAATTACAATTAGTTAGAAATAATTACCAATAATTATCCATAATTAGTAATAATTACCGATAATTATCCATAATTAGTAATAATTACCAATAATTACCAATAATTAGTATTAATTGGTAATAATTAGTAATAATTACTAATAATTACCACTAATTAGTAATAATTAATAATAATTATCAATAATTAGTAATAATTAATAATAATTACCAATAATTAGTAATAATTGGTAATAATTAACAATAATTATTAATAATTGGTAATAATTACTAATAATTAGTAATAATTAGTAATAATTAGTTATAATTACCAATAATTAATAATAATTACCAATAATTACCAATAATTACCAATAATTACCAATAATTACCAATACTTACCAATAATTACCAATACTTACCAATAATTACCAATAATTACCAATAATTACCAATAATTACCAATAATTACCAATAATTAGGAATAATTACCAATAATTAGGAATAATTACCAATAATTAGGAATAATTACCAATAATTAGGAATAATTACCAATAATTAGGAATAATTACCAATAATTAGTAATGATTCGTAATGATTACCAATAATTAGTAAGAATTACCAATAATTAGGAATAATTACCAATAATTAGGAATAATAACATTATTACATTATTAGTATATTTTATTACTAATATTAAAATAATATAATTTTTTATATTATATACAATTCTCCTTTCATCTGTGTGTTTTCTGTCTCCACATGTAATATTTGTATGTGGAGACATAAAACACACAGATGAAAGGAGAATTGTATATAATTTAGAAAATTATATTATTTTAATATTAATAATAAAATATAATAATAATGTTATTATTCCTAATTATTGGTAATTATATGAATAATTACCAATAATTAGGAATAATTACCAATAATTAGGAATAATTACCAATAATTACCAATAATTACCATTAGTTAGAAATAATTATCAATAATTAGGAATAATTAGCAATAATTAGGAATAATTACCAATAAATAGGAATAATTACCAATAATTAGGAATAATTATCAATAATTAGGAATAATAAAATTATTACATTATTAGTATATTTTATTATTAATATTAAAATAATATAATTTTCTATATTATATACAATTCTCCTTTCATCTGTGTGTTTTCTGTCTCCACATGTAATATTTGCATTCTTTTTCAAAATTATCAACCTACTCACTAATGGAGAGGTGAAAGTGAATGCAAATATTACATGTGGAGATAGAATGTTAAACACACAGATGATAGGAGAATTGTATATAATATAGAAAATTATATTATTTTAATATTAATAATAAAATATAATAATAATGTAATAATGTTATTATTATATAATTAATATTTATGAAAAAATAATATTAGTACTATGAAAATAATAAAAAATTTATATAATATTAAAATTATCAATATTTGTAACAGGTTTTGCTTTATTCTCAACATATTCAATTCTTAAAGGGTCAATTTTTAGGTCTATCTCAATAAAAAGTTTGCGTTAGTCGTGTATGATGTAAACTATATAATTATCCTTGCTTGAGTGCTTTTTCTAACAAATTATTCAAAAACAGTAATTCTTTTATATTTTATAGAAAAATATGGAACAACGAGGTCGTCAACACTCATTATTAGGTGACCGCATATGGATAAATCAACGTAGAAATACAAATGGTTCTGGTTTAAATCTAGTATATGTAGAGGGTGTGGAGACTTTTTTATCATTTGTGGCATCAAATCCAGAATTTGTTTCAGAAGGCAAAATAAAATGCCATTGTAGAAAATGTGCATTGAGAACGTTTGACACGTTTGACAATGTGGGGGGACATCTCTTGTGTTTTGGTTTTCAACCAGATTATGTTTTTTGGTATCAACACGGTGAACGCAGTTCCAGAGAAGGTGATACCAACTTGATTCCAGATCCATCTCGGTTTCAAGATTTAGTACATGATGTTGCAGGTTCATCTGTTCAACATATAGAAACTCCGGCTGATATAGCTTCAAATCCTGAGTTGGCACCGTCTGAATTTTATGAGTTGTTGAGGTCTGCTGAGGATGCATTATATCCTGGATGCAAGATGAGCAAATTAGAAGTAGTTGCAAAATTTATGGCTATCAAATCAGATAACGGAATGTCAAACACCTGTTTTGACCAGATATTTTCTTTTCTTAAAACACTGTTACCTGAAGGAAATGTTTTGCCTGCAAATTACTATGAGAGTAAGAGGCTGGTTCGAAATTTGGGACTTACTGGTCATAAGATTCATTTATGTTCAAATGACTGCATTTTATATTCTGGGGAAAATGTGTCGTTGGATAGTTTTCCCACATGTGGGCAACTGAGATATAAAGAAGGACAACATGGGAAGTCTGGTTTGATTCCTATAAAACAGTTGAGATATTTTCCGCTTACATCCAGACTTCAGCGTTTATTCATGTTTAAGAATACAATGACAATGATGTCATGGAATATAGAGAATATTTCAACCGATAAAAGCTTGAATCATCCAGCCGATGGTGATTCATGGAAACATTTTGATAGAGTGCATCCATCCTTTGCTTTAGAAGCTAGAAATGTTCAACTGGGCCTTTCCACTGATGGTTTCTGCCTATTCAGATCTTATGGTAGTTAATATTCATGTTGGCCTATTTTTTTAACTCCGTACAATTTACCTCCATGGATGTTGATCAAGGAGCCATATATCTTTTTGACTTTACTAATTCCAGGACATCCGAAGAAAAATATTGATGTTTATTTGAAACCATTGATTGATGAATTAAGTTTATTGTGGAGTACTGGTGTCAATACATATGATGTTGCAACGAAACAAAATTTCATACTGAGAGCAGCATTGATGTGGACAATTAGTGACTTCCCGGCTTATGGGATGTTATCTGACTGGAGTACACATAGTCAAAAATCATGTCCTTACTGTATGGGAGAGGACAAAGCATTTATGCTCATTCATAGAAAGAAACCTTGTTATTTTGACTGTCATCGCAGATTTCTTCCAGCTGATCATCCTTTTCGCAGAAACAAATCTCATTTCAGAAAAGGAACAGTTGAAAGGGATGGACCTCCAAAAATGTTATCAGGTTCAGAGTTAAAATAAGTTGTATTTTCATTACCTCCCATCACTTTTGGTCCCAAAATAAACCAACAGAAAATTTCTGGTTTTGGGAAAGAACACAATTGGATTAAATGTATCATATTTTGGGATCTTCCATATTGGTCTAATTTATTGGTCCGACACATGTTAGATGTCATGCATATTGAGAAGAACTATTTTGATAATTTGTTTCATATAGTTTTGGATACGCCAGGAAAGAGAAAAGACAATGTAAATGCACGTTTATATCTTGCCAAAATTTGCAGGCTTCTAGAACTGGAACTGTTTGAGAATGTCAGAACAGAAAGGTTACTGAAACCAAAAGCAACTTATACACTGTCTAAAGAAAACCGTTTATTATTTTGTTAGTGGATTACAGATTTGAGACTTCCAGATGGATGTGTTTCCAATTTGGGTAGATGTGTAAAGAATGGTCATATTACTGGATTAAAAAGTCATGATTTTCATGTTATAATGGAAAGACTTATACCCATTGGATTAAGAGGTCTGTTGAATTCTGTGATTTGGGATTCCCTAACAGACATGTCTCATTTTTTCGGGAAATTTGTGCGGCTACAACAGATTATGATGCTCTATGCAAACTTGAAGAAGATGTTGTTGTAATTATATGCAAATTGGAAAAAAAATTTCCGCCGTCTTTCTTCGACTCAATGGAACATTTGATGTTACATTTTCCATATGAATCCAAATGTGGAGGTCCAGTACAGTTTCGATGGATATACCCATTTGAAATATGCATGCAAAAATTGAAAAGAAAAGTACGTAACAAAGCATCTGTTGAAGGATCTATTGCAGAAGCTTATTTTCAAGAGGAAATATCTTTTTTTATGCTCCCATTATTTTGAATCCGAGTATCCTTCAAAACACAACCGAATGGGACGGAACGAGAGGAATATTGATGAAATCGAGAATCAATTATCTGTTTTCAACCAGCCAGAGCTTGGTTTTGGTGGAGTTTATGAACGCTGGCTTTTAGATGATGAACATCACATAGCTCATATGTATGCTCTGCTCAACTGTGAAGAGATGACATCAGTTGTACTGTAAGTGTTTATATCACTTATTCTATCATTTATGTTACAGTAAATAACTTTAGTTTTTATAGGTTGTATGATAATTATATCAAGAAACAAATTCCAAAAATTACAGCAGCTGGTCTCGAAGAACACCGACTGAAAAATTTCTCTCAGTGGTTTCAAAAACTGGTAACATAAATTCTTTATCTTTTAGCAACTCATTCAATGTATAGTTTACTATATTGATAATTATTTCAAAAAATTTCAGGTGTCTCGATATGATGATAAAATTGACAAACGGCTGTGTATATTGAGTAACCCACCTTCTAAACTTGTTAAAACTTATAATGCATATGTGGTGAATGGATTTCGATTTCACACACATGCATATGGGGAATCGAAAAAAACAATGAACAGTGGAGTTAGCTTGAGAGGATCTCATCATTGAGAAAATGAAGTTGACTTTTATGGCATACTTGATGAAATCATTGAACTCTTTTATCTTGGACAACTTTACATAACCATGTTCAAATGTCGGTGGTTGGATAGAGAGAGAGGCGTGCGTGTTCATCCGACTCATGGAATCATCGATATTAAATGTAAAAGTGTTCTCGCAGTAAATGAACCATTCTTATTGGCTCAACAGGCACATCAAATTTATTACGCAAAGTACTGTGCTACATCAAGAGACTTGACTGATTAGTGGAGTGTAATAAAAATCAAAATTTGAGACAATCAGTTTAGTCAAAGTGAATGTGCTTTCACTGATGTGCAAAGAATTGAAGTTTTTCAAGAGAGTCATCAAAATCAATCTTTTTTAGAAAGAGACATGTGTATCGATGATGACACCCCACATTTAAGAGTCGGTGATGACGATGATGTTAATGATGTCATATATGAATTGGAAATGGTAAGAGTTGAAGCAACTGGAACTCGAATGGATATCAATGATGTTGAGGAGGAAAATGAAGATGACATTGACATATATGAAGATGATGATGAAGATGAACACTGATAGAATTCCATGGTAGTTATATACAATCATAATATATATATATGTATATATAATAGTAATTATCAATTATTTGCTAACAACATTAACATTTTCTGTTTCAGATGGACGATGACACATTTTGTGAGTTGGCGGATGTTGACCTGCCTTTCAATGCGGATGAGTTGCTGGTAGATGACCCTCAGCCTGCAGGCGCTCCAGGGAGTACGCGGAGGGGGCGCAGTCTTGCACGATTGATGATTCCTGAACCTGTCCCCTAGAGACGTCCACATCTTAGGTTTGATCCACACACACGGAGGTGTGATAACCTGTGTGATAATCTGTGGATTTGACTAAGATTTCATTAACTATTCACATAATAAATGTTTATTATTTTTACAGTTTTCCACATATAGTAGTCGGACAGGGAAGCGCTATTTTGCGCAACAATTTCTCTCAGCCGTGGACCACATGGGAGCAGATTCTCATTGATGTGCAGCAGGCCATGTTTGGCCATTGGTTGGTACGTTCGTAAATAAATAATTTTTATTTTCAAAATTATTTCATTTCTAACTTGATATTTTGATTTATTTGTAGGGTTTATGGTATCCGATCGAGGATACCATGCGTGAAGCCATCCACAAGGCATGGGAGGTGGCCATGCGTGATCGCTTTCGTCAGTTTTTGCACAATTTAAGAAATCTGCCACGAAGAAAGCAGGAGTGTCAGATTTTCACGAGTCATGTAGAGCACACCGACCAGAGTACATTTCATCCCATGTATGGGATGAATTATGTGTGCACTGGTTGAGTGGTGCCTTTTAGAGGAGATCATCAGTGGGGAGGCAGAATCGGGGGAGACAGGAGGTGACTCATCTAGCTGGGAGTCGTTCTTTCAGTACTCATGGACAACATCTAGTACGTACATTATTTATAAATTTTTTATATAACTACAAATATTAAAAGTTTATTTTTTATTCTTATAGGCTGTCGAGCACCCCGATATTACGGAGTACGACGTATATCAGAGGATGTATAGTGATCCTGCTACTGGGGAGCTCAGAGGTGATCGTCAGCATCACATCATGGTCAGTATTATTTGTTTTCAAGTTTAAAAATTAACTGCATATAATATATTCACAATTTTAATTTTAAATTGCAACTATAGGAGTCATATGAGGCCATAGCGTCACGAACCCGGCCTGAGAGTCAGGCTGAGTCATCAGATCAGACCACTGGCCATCAGTTTGATGAGGCGACATGGATGCAGGCCACCAAGTATGCCTTCGAGAAGGGCCGGGTAGTTGGTATTAGCTCACGACTGACTCCCGGAGATTATTATGGCAGTGTTGCGATGTCGGCGTCCAGCTCGAGAGGAGCTCGTGCATCTTCTTCTGCTACACAGTATGAGGATCAGTTGCGATCTCAGACTGCACTGATAGAGAGTCTCCGACAGGAGAAGGAGGAGATGCATCAGCAGCAGTAGCAACATGAGGAGGAGTGTCGACGCTAGCAGCAGCTGTACGAGGAGCAGATGAGTCGGTGGCAGCAGCAGCACCAGGAGCAGATGGAGTACATGCGCCGACTCAATCATGCTTTAGGGATGGAGTTTCCTCCACCAGCATCTGCAGATCCCCCCTCCCCCCTCCTTCAGATTAGAGTTTGTTTGTATGTTATAAAGTTTGTTAAATCAAAATATGAATTTTTTTTCTATTCGTAGTTTCTGTCTCATTATTAAATATTAATAATATTATATTTTGAAAAAAAAATATTAATATGAATAATAATATTATTTATATTTTATAATATTATATTATATATATATATATTAAAATTTTATAATTTTATAATTTAATTATATTTTTTTGTAATATTTGAATTATTTTAATGTTTGAATGTAAAATAATTCTATTATTTTTATATTAATTAAAATAACTTATTAATTTTTTTTATTTATGAATTATAATTCTAATATTATTATATTAACTAAATCATTTATTAATATTCTATTATTTTTTATTTTTGAATTATAATTATATTATATTTATATTAATTAAAATAATTTATTAATAATTTATTATTTTTATTTGTGAATTATAATTCTATTATTATGTTAATTAAAATCATTTATTATTGTATTATTTTTTATTTTTGAATTATAATTGGATTATTATTATATTAATTAAAATAATTTATTAATAATTTATTTATTTTATTTTTTTTATAGTATTTGCGACGGGATACTATTCCCATCGCAAATAGTATTATTATTATTTTAATCAAAATAATTTAATAATAGTTTTAATTTTTTTTTAAAAATAGTAATTGCGACAGGGCCCATCGCAAATACCTGTTCGACGGGCCCCGTCGCAATTACTATTTTAAAAGTTTTTACAAATATACAGAGTAATATTTGCGACGGGAAAAATCCCCATCGCAAATCATATCTTTAGCGACAGGCCCGTCGCAAATAATTGTTGTTGCGACGACGTTTTCCACAACGGGCGATTTGCGATGGGCCCCCGTCGCAAAAGGCCATTTGCGACGGGATCCCGTCGCAAATTCCTGTTTTTCTAGTAGTGCGAATAAAAATAATTTAATATACATAAATATATTATTTTTAAAAACAAATAATAAAAAAATAAATGTAAATAAAAAAAAATAAAAAATAAAAAATAGAAAAATAGAAAAATAAAAAATAAAAAATAAAAAATAAAAAATAAAAAATAAAAAATAAAAAATAAAAAATAAAGAATAAAAAATAAAAAATAAAATATATACAGTAATAAATAATAATAAATAATAATAAATAATAATAAATAATAATATATAATAATAAATAAACAATAAATAAATAAATAATGAATAAATATATAATAATAGTAAATAAATAAATAATAAATTTACCAAAATGAAACAATAAAATAATAAAATAATAAAATTATGAAAATAAAATAATAAATGAATAAAAAAATAAAAAAATAAAGAAATAAAATAATAAAAAATATGTAAGAAATATTAAATTGTAAATAATAAATAAAAAATACAAAATAATAAAAAATAAAAAGTAAATAGTAAATAACAATTAAATAATAACAATAAATAATAAATAATAAATAATAAATAAATAATAATAAATAAGTAAAAGTAAATATATAAAGAAATAAAGAAATAATAAATAAATAATAAATAAGTTATAAATAAATAATAAATAATTAATAATTAATAAAAGATAAATAAATAATAAGTAATAAGTCAATAAATAATAAACTAAGGACAAATAAAACATTGTGGTACCCTTGAAACACATAAAATGTTAAGAAACTTTGAAAACCCTAAAACCTTGAAAAACATAGAAACAACCATAACATCTAATCCGAGAGTTTGTTTCAGCTCTAAAACTAATAAAATCAAATCTCATGAAATGTGATTTGATATGATATGTGGTACAGGCTAAGTGGGCACCAGAATCCAAAGTTATAGCCATTTGAATTTTAGGAAATTAGGATCGACGAAAAAAAACACAGTTTTGGAGTCCATTTGGGCCATTCTAGAGATGAAAAAACTCGATCATGACCTTCTAACTTAGTCAAAGAATATCTATATCATAGACGTCATCACATTCTTCGATTTGTTATGTGGTAGATCTAAACAGACTCTCGGATAAAATCTTATGGTAGTTTGAAGTTCAAGTTTGACTTCTGACTTTTTTGAAAATATAATATATTTCATTTATTTGTTTATCACAGGATTCAAATATCGTGTGGTTATATATCATTATATAAGCTTCTATTTTACTAGTAGGGGAGATGAATTGGACTTTCAGATTGAATTTTATGGCAATCTGATACCAAAGTATTCATCTCAGTTTTTGTTGTAGATTTGTTTTCAGATTCATGATATTATTAAATAATTATTATAAGTATTTATTAAATAACACATTATAATTAATTAAAATTATAAATAATATACAATATATGAGAGTGAAAAATAAAAAATAAAAAAAAAATAAATTATTTTTTTAGTTTTTTCCATCTATTTCATGGTGGTTTGAAGAAACCCAAAGGTATTTTGGGGTAGTTTAAAAAAATGATGCTAAAAAATTAATTTCTTTGAATAAACATTAAAGAAAAATAAAAAAAATATTTGAAAATAATTTAGCGGAGTTTTTTAAAAACCCTGCTATCAAACCACCACTAAAGTTTTTCCTGAAAAAACATTTAGCGGTGGTTTTCAAAACAGCCACAAAAAGACCGCTGCTAAATCGTAGTTTTCTTATAGTGAAACATGAAAAAAAATTAATCATCATTAATAAAGAGTTATTCAGGTTAAATATATCAATGTGCTCGTATGTACACCACATAAGTGTGAATAGGTGTATATTAACAAATACATCTCAATGCAATGAATATTGATACGAAATCCCTTACCTCATGCTTTTTTAGTTAAACTTGGTTTAAACTCATGAATAATGGTTTTCATCATGTTATAAATTTGTAATAGAACCATAATAATATTTATAATATCATATATGATCATATAATTACATTTACCCCTGTTTTTTTACAACATTTCATTATTTTCATTGCTTCGGGTGTTAATTGCCTTGTGTTGTCATGCATGTTTTTCCATGAATGTTTCGATTCATGTTCATAGTATGTAAATAAATATTCTAAATAATTATAAATATCATATTTTCTCAGTATATACATTATTTTAACTATTCTTAAATATTGGGCATGGAAAATGAATCACATTGATTCTGGGAGACGGGAATACATTTGTACATATGAGCGACGATATCATTCCCTTAATGGGTGAAAAAGTAAGAAATTTTATGATATATTAATTTTACATAGCTTATATCATTCCATATATATCACATATATTCATTAAATTTATTCTTATTACTATCCTTGTAAATCATAAGTAAAAAAATGAATCACATCATTTCACAAGGTGGTAGTCCTCCTTAAACTTGAGCAACATTATCATATATTAAAATTAATGAAAATTAAAAAGGTATATTTGATATTATAACTCTATAAGTATAATATTATCAAAAATAATATATTTATACATTAAAACCATCATTATGTTAGACTATGGGAGGGGTTTATAGAAAACGAGTAACATTGGTTCGTGAGATGATAGTTTACCATACACATAATGGACTATTTAATTCCCCATTTAAAGGAAGATAATATGGATATAGGTTATGAGATTTAAATAATAACATATTAGTATATGGGAGATAATTTTTTTATTAATATAGAATTATTTAATAAGATTTTAAGTAGGTGGAAGATGAAATGAAATATAAATTATCATTTAAGAACTTTACCTCTTCTATAGATGAGCTCTTTAGGATTGCACCAAAACCTTCCTAATATGGATTTATGGTCAAAAAAGAATCTAGGATGTTTTTATGGGATTATGGAAGTTATTGTTTTAGGTATTTGACGAACCAAATGGATTTGGAAGTTGGAATAGGGGATTAGTGGTGGTGTCCTTTTCTAAGTGCGGATAGAGAAACACATGAAATTTTTGAAAAGGATCAATTAAAACCACATTTTTATCAAGTAAAAAAAACCCCAAAATGGTTAATTATAACTCCTTATATGTTATAAGGTCTAAATATGTCCATAAGATGGGTTTTGGACAAGTTTTTAGGTCATTTAAACCCTTATTTTGTAGTTTAACACCCAATAAATTAGTTTTTACCTTAACATAATAATTTATTTTTATTACATATAATATTCATAATTTTGAAAAATTATGTTGAAATTATTATATAACATAATTTATTTTGATTAAAAATTATAAATAAAATTTTAAAAAATAAATTCATAGAAAATTCTCGTAAATATTGATTATTCTAAAATTAAAATTTAATATAAAAATGATTCAAATTTCATAAATTGTATTTATTAAAATATAATTTAACTCATATTATTTTTAATCCAATTTAAATGATAATTTTACTTTTTAAATAATTTGATAAAAAACACAGTTTAAAATAATAATTAATATTTTTGAGTATGCATCGAATAATGGATTATTTTAGAAAAATAAAAAAAATTATCCCTCATATAAATTTGATATGATTATTTAAGAAATAAAGTTAATTTTACTATATACATTTTATAAATTTTTTAAACATTACTTTTAAATAATGTGCACAATGAGCGACTATACCAACTTTTTAAAAATACTATTTATTTCCATAAAATATTTCTTTTTCTTTTAAATGATTCTTACTTTGTAAATAATTAATGGATAACCATATAATTTTCATAAATTATTTATTTCTATTTATACTTACCAACATAATTTATTTTTTATAATGGACATGTTTAAATAATATTTTAATAGAGTATCACATTTAATTTAAACTTGGTGTTCAGTACATTGTAAGCTATCGTAGAGATTGAATTTATTTAAAATGAAATAAATAATAAAATATCACTATATTGTATTGGAAGTATTTTGGGAGGTTCATGGATTTATAACTATTTGGGGAAACCATGAAACTCACTAGGAAATATTACAAGTGGTTCTGGGTAGGTGTATGGTTTAAACAAGGTTTATACAATCCATACACATCCTAAGCGAAACAGTGTGCGTAGGAATAGTTGGATAAGTACCATTGGTGAATAGTTTATCAATCCATTTGAAAAAACTGTGTAATATTATAGGATTTGAATTGTACCAAAACATAGTTGGTATATCGTTCTCTAAACCATACGATACAACTATGCGATTCCCTAGGTGATTTCCAATAGAATGCACATGGTTGGGGAAATATTTGTTGAACCGTATAGTCTAATCATGAGAAATATATTAAATTCTCTAGAAATTAGAGTTTATATTGGTTTTTCACCCCTAAAATTTCATTTTTATTATATTCTCATATTATCTAAAACTCATCCCCCCTCTTTGGAATCCTTTGTGAATCCCTTTGACTGAAAATGTGATTTGATTATTCAAGTTTCATTGAATCTTCCAAATCAATCGGATGTCTCTATTTTTCTCTCTTTATTCATATATAGACTCATTTTATATAACTAGGAACATTAGTTCTAATATTTTTTTAATATATATATATATGATATCTAATGAATTTTTATGTGACCTTGATTGGATGTATTTAATGTAAGAGCTTTCAAGTTTAGATCTAGAGGTTTCATTTTATTTTCTTTGTTTTTGTCAACTATTTTGAGGCGAGTATATTATCCACTACACTACCTACTCTAGAAATTGAGGATGTTATGCTTAAAAAAATATTTATTTCATATTTGGGAAAATATCTTGTTTTTAGTTTCTAAATCATTGGATTTGGAATTTTTCACAAAAGGTGTTTCATAAATTACTTAATAGAAATGGCATTCAAAAGAATTGTTTTTGTTGAGAACATGGAATTTGTGGCTGGTGTGAGATCATGAATGTTTATTGCGTCTCCTTTTTGGTTTTGACATTGGGCTGATGTCAAAATGAATCATGGAAAATTCCATCATGTGATGACTTAGGGATGGGATGGGTCATCTTTCATGAGTATTGGGAGAGTAATTGGGTATACATGCCTGTGTGAGTGTGAAACATAGTTGATATTTCAAGTGGACAGAAATAATTAAAACAATTATTTAGTTAATTATTTTTTTCAAAATATTTTATTAATATAACTTTTTATATACTCACTCTATTCAGTATATAATTGGGAGATATCTTGTTCTTGTTCCTAGTGTTCTTTATTGTGAAGTCTCAAGGATTACCTACTGAGATTTATACTAACCACATTCTTTAAAACTTTGGTAAATTTTCAGATTCAGTGTACCAAGATATAAGTAAATGTCAGGCAATCATAGTTCTATAGTGATGACTCATAATGAAGTGGGATTTAGGACATGGAGTTGGAGCTTGGGATTATTTTGGGAATTTCTTGGGTAACTTGAACTTGGGTGACATTGACTTATGTTTCACTTTATAGTGTAAGTATTTTACCATTTTATTCTATTTTATACTCTAATGTTACTTTCTAGTCTGGTTTTTATTAAATTTCATTAAATAAATCATACATCATTGTTTATATTTATTTTATCTTCCATAGGTTATTATAATATCAGGTAAAATCATACCATACTGAAATTTTATTCTCTTGGAACCTATTACAAATCTTTGAGAACCTGGAGACATCGCCTAAGGTCAATATCACCACTATTTCTTCCGAAGAAAATGAGTGAGGGGTGAGATGTTACAAATGTTTTCTATCGTAGTCATTATCTCATCTTGGGATGGTAAAAAGATGTTTTTAATGAAGAAACATGAAATATATAGAGAAAATAGCTTAGCTACATCATTTTATACTATACATTTCAAGTAACAGAGAACTAATAAATGTTTAATTCTCTCTTTAGAGATAATGACACTAGTTCAATGATCATGGAACCCACTAGAGGAAGAGGTTAATAATTTGGATTATCATAAGACATAATTAGATTAGAATCACATCTAATTAATTTCGAAAGAATTTCATGTAGTGGATAAGGGTAATTTGATTCCACATTCAATCTATGAAAATTATTCTATGGACTTTCTGAAATTGAATCCCATGATCTTCTGTGGAGATTTAGGGCCAAAATAAGAGGCAACACAGCTAGAGAATATAAATTATTATTTTTTGATTTCTTGTGAACCCCTAAGAATAATAAATTGAAGTAAACAGTTTATATAATGAAGGATCTTGCAAGACAATGATGTGATTTTATTTTCCAAAATAAAAAGGACAAGGTCCTTACATGGATAATCTTTGGGGACATATTCAATAAAAATTTTATACCCACACCATTATGATCACAAGGAAGAAAAATTTCATTTCATTTAAGTAGGAAAATTTGTCTATTACTGATAATGTAGCTCAATTTAGAAGTTTGATGTATTTTTCTCAGGAAGTTTTTACTAGTGAAAAATTCATGTAATGAATCATTGATATAGGGAAGAAACCTTACATACAATCATCATGGTTGTGTTCAAAATTGAAAACTATAATGAGATTGTGAATAGTAAAATGGTAGAATAAAAGAATATTTTTGGAACCTTCATTAAGGGAAACACTTTTTACTACATGGGTATAAGTGTGAACTCCAATATAGGGAACATACAAAAGTGGGATAAATTTTCACAAGCAAGAAAATCACTCAGAAACCAATCAGTTTGTTCGCTATATTTTCCACCTCAATGTAGTAATCATTCTAGATATTATCAGTGTGGATAGTATGATCATATAATGTGGGAATTCATGAATCCTTTGTGAAAATTCCACAATATTGGAAATATGGGACATCTGAAATGACATTGTATGAAGAATATAAAGATAACTATTGAAAATAGATCAAACATATCCCAGTATTCTTATACACATACGGTTCGATTGAGACACAATGTTAATCACCCCCATAACTGAGTGACCCAAGGTGGATCTTGTGTCACAGTTAAACCTTAATAGTTATTACAGATTTAGCTAAGCAATATATATTTTTTGGGAACACCTCGTAAGTAGTCGTATGGTACCATGATGAAGGTTATAGAGGATCAATATGGTATTTATATGGTGGGAGATACTATTATCTTTATATCTACCCTAATTAAAGCATTGTTTAATACTATCACATCTCACTCTTTTATTATTGCTCATTTTGTAGATCATATGGTATTGGATGTTGAGAAGATGCATCAAGTATTTAAACTTTAAACACCTCTTTAAAAAATGTGTGAATCATGCCTTTAAGTTCACAACATCTTCTATAAAAATCAATGAGGCCAAATTTGTTTTGGGTTTCTATTTTCTCAAGATGTGAATCGTTGAACTAATTATAGTAATGGATTCATTGACATCTTTCATGGACCATAAAGACTATTATACCCAAAGGGTAGGTTACACATCTTTGAATAGTGTTGAGAATATCTTTAAAAGAGATTGGGGTATGAATGCAAGTAGAGAGGGAACTTTTGTACTGGTGGTTAGGTCTATATTTTACTAGTTAGTAGTGGTTACTTTGGATAATATTTAAGTAATCAAACAAATATATTTTATAACCATGATGGATCATTTTTTTTATTTCATTCTTAAAAAATATCATTGTTTCCACCCAAAAGAAAAGTGGAATTTATGATTAATATATTATCTAAGGCTAGTCTTATTTCACTTCCATACTATAAGATTGAACAAATAATATTAAGGTAATTGAAGGTTCATTTATATGATTTGGAAATAAATTGATTTATTCAACTTAGCTTGTCACCATGGGAAACACCAATTCTTTTTATAAAGAAAGAGGATGTAACACTTCGACTATGTGTAGATTATAATAATCTAAATCAGGTTACTATATATAATATATATCCAATTAAATGATTCTATGATTTTTATGATCAATTTAAGGGATAAAAATTATTCTCTATGATTGATTTATGATCAAGTTATAAAAAAATTTGAGTTTGGGAGGAATATATTTTGAAGATAGATTTTGGGAGTCCTCATAGTCATTATGAATATATAGTTATGACCTTCAGTTTTACAAATAAAACCAATGGTGTCCATGGAATCAATGAATTAAATCATTTTAGTATTATATTGAAACCCATATGGTGGTATTAATTAATGATGTTATAATGTATTCAAATACTAAGTAATATCAAAAACAACACTTGGGAGTAGTCTTGGGTGTCTTGATGGAACATTGTATTTATGCTATGCTTTAAAAGTGTGATTTATGGATATAAGTGGTATGTTTACTTATAAATATAATTGATAAAATATTATTCAGAATATATACTAAAATATTATGAGTTTTAATCATTTGGAAATCACTAAATGACATCTTTGATATACAAAATTTCCTCATATAGGGAGATCATATTGTTGATCATGGGAATGAAAACATATGGGTGCATGAGAAGAATTATCAAATATATGATTTGGAGTAATCTAATATAGTCATTTCCATGAATAATTGTCAACATTATCTCTTTGGTGAGAAGTTTATTGTTTTTTATGATCATAAAATATTTAAACACATCTTCTCATAGTGAGATTTGAATCTAATAAAATAATGATTGAGGGAATACCTTCATATATTTGACTTTCTCTTAATGAATTCATCGGAAAGGGAATTTAGTGGATAATTCATTATGTAAGAAGTCATATAGTAATTTTTATAAAGTGTTTTGGGATTAGCAGTAGCTGATTCTGGTCATATATAATATACATTAGGATTGTACCGATCTAGTTGATGTTGTAGTTTTATTTTGAGTTTATCTTGTTCTTAATTTAATTTTTTAGGTGAAAAATTATCTAAGATCTAATCCTCAATGTATGACCATTACGTCAAACATAATTTTTATGAGAGAATTGAGGGATAGATGATTTATGAGAGATCTTTATTTCATTTTATAGATCATATTATGGTTCTTAAGTCTATCAGGAACAACTTATTTTTTCCTACCACTACTCAAGATGGGTTGTTCATCGTAGAATTCAGAATATGTATAAGGTGATGAGAATACAGTTTTAGTGTGATGGAATTACAAGAAGGTTCATAGATTATGTCTCATGATTCTTCACCCATTAGTAGGTCAAGGTGGTGCACTGATGACCAACTGTTATGTTACAATCTTTAACTTTTCCCATGTGGAAATGGGAACATATAGTTATGGATTTTTTAACAGGTCAACCAAGAATGTTTCAAAAACATGATTACATATAGCTGATTAGGGATCAGATTAAAAATTTAGATCACTTCATCCCTATTCATAAATATAATACAGTTGAATACTTGTAAAAATCAATATTTTGAAAATTTTAAAGTCATACAACATCTCTATTTCAATTGTGTTTGAATGATATTAGAACCAGGTTGACCATGATCCCAACTTATCATCCTCAATTGGATGGCCAATCCAAATGGAAAATCCCAACATTGGAATACATTATTAGATCATATTTTATGGATTTTAGAGGCTCATGGGAAGTGCATATACCATTACTAAATTTATCATAAAATCAAAATTATCAAGACTCAATACAATTGGATACTTTTGATGTTTTTTGTGGTCATCCTTCTCATTTCCCATTTTTTAGGTTGAAAATGGATTATATTTCACTTATTAAACCTATCCTTGTTCATGATACAATAGAGATGATTCAAATGATAAGATAAATAATAAAAAATATTTGTTATAAATATTATATATATCATTGTTGATGACAATTATTGTTTGATTTGGGTGATCATATTTTATTGAGAGTATCCACGAGGCTAGGGCATCACATTTGGGTAAGCAAGATTAATTATCTATTTTGTTCATTGACCCTTTCCTAGATACTATAGAAGATTGGTGATGTGTCTTAACAATTGTATTTACCACCAATATTACTCTCATTTCATAATGATGTTCTTGTATGTCAATTAAAGAATTACTAACCTAATCATAACCAAATTATTTGATGAGAACATTTGATATTGATTTAGAATCTATTTTGATTCATGTTCTGATACATATAATAGACAGAAAATGGATGTTGTTATGTGGAAATAGTATAGGATTGTCATGGGTTTTATGAATGTATGGTTAGATCCAGAAACAAACATGAGAATGTGTGAAGGAAATCTTAGAGCAATAGCTCAAAATTTTCCAACAAACTATACAAATCATATTTTATGAGGATGGAAAAATAATGGTGGGGAGAATGTGACACCTCTAGTTGTAGGTACATTACCCTGTTTATTATATTTTTTTACATATAATACATGGATTGAGTTTTAGGATTTATGGGATAGTTTGGGGGTGTTTTGGAAGTGTTTCTATATGTATAAGTTTTGATCATGGTTAGGGGAAACCATGAAACTCCTCCCAGAAAGCATGAAAAATGTTTTTGGTAGGTGAATAGTTAGTGCATGGTTTTTCCAAACTATTAACATTCAATTAGAAACCATACAGAGACCCATGCTTAACACACATGAATATAACATCTATTTAGATTAATATTCAAAACATTTAAAATATACATGTTCGAGGACTATAAGTGTTTAGTGTCTTTGGAAACGTGGAAAAAATTCCTCTAGTTGGTGAATTATCTTTAAAATATACCTTAAATATCATCCCTTTAGTAATCCTACTTAGAAAATTTATTCATAATCTTGGGAAAGGAATCATAAGAAATAGGTGAGCTCAGATTCTCAGTAATGGTAAACAAGGGAGATATATAAGAAAAACATGATCATAAGTGTATGTGAACATGATCATATAATTATAAGATCATACCATTCATATCTAACATTATAAATTATAATCATGGAATAAATATTATCATTTCATAATACACCAATCATAAGAGAATCAAGGGCATAACCCATGAGATCATGAAAAAGGAATAAGACATGAAATTTTTGAATACCCATAGACAAAGAAAATCCTATGTTTAGGTTACCTATCAAGAACTTCATGACATGTTATTCATGGTATTATCACCTATGTAGTTATATTATTCTTTATATTCCATCATTTGTACCCTATTATTTCAGGATTGGGATTCCCTCCCATGTACTCTCTTGTTTTGTAATTGAGATACCTTCCCACGTACCCTATTATTTAGAGATTTGTATTCCTTCCATTGTAATGTACTATTTTAGGATTGGTATTCCCACCCATGAACCCTCTTGTTTCATAAATTATATGCCTTCCCATGCAACCTCTTATTTTTGTCTTGGTTTGGAAAAGAATATAACTCGTGGAAGAGAAATGGGTTCAATAAAAATCATTCCAACAAAATTGAAACCATACAATAAAAAAATATGAATGGAATTATCAGATCACATCCCTAGTAAAGCATAAAGTATAAAAAAGTATTTCATCATAGATGGAGAAGGATTTTTAAGGATCACATGTAAAATTTCTTTACGAAAATATCCTTTATTAAAAATACCTTTAATAATATGATTTCAAAAATACTTTTCTTATAAAGAGAGCTTTCTAATTTTATATAAAACATTTCTTGAGAAAAATATCTTTTTTTTCATTAAAAAAGACCTCTTCAAAAGATAAATCAATTAAAAAATTTTCATTGAAAAAATGTTTGAAAACATATTAAGGAATATTAAAAACATTTAGAATACATTTTACTTTGAATAAAATTTGAAAACACATAAATAAATATTTAAAACCTTTTGAAAACATTTTTTCTTTAAAATAGATTTGAAAACCTATAAAATAAGCTTTGAAAACAATTTTAAAAAATTTAAAACATAAAAAATTCAATAAAAATAATTTTTAATGGAAATTAACCAATGATATCATTGAAGAAAGATTTTGGAAACATTTTTAGAGAAATTGGTTTTGAATAAAACAGATTTCAGACTAAAGAGAAAACTAAATTCGTACATTCATAATTTTTTAATTTATCATATTCTGTACCAAAGAGTGGAAAAATGATAATAATAGATGAAGATATCCTAAAAATAAATAGGGGAAAAAATTCAAGATTTTTTTGAGAGATGGATCATATGATTTTATAAGTGGAAGTATAATCATAAACAATCCTGATAAAAGCTGATATTGCAACAATACATTCTAACCACTTTAGTAACATTAAATCATAATCCCCATGATATAATAACATTAAAAAAATATTATAATATCATTAAAATAATAATATTCATGATATAAAATTTGAAATGGATGTATATAATCATTATAGAAGAATATAGGTTCATTGCGTGGCATGCATTTCAAAGAAGGCAATTTGAGGTAAAATCACTTTACTGATTTGGAAACATTTAAACCATAAACCACAAGAAAGAGAGATCATAAAATTGATATGTAAATACATATAAATTTAATTATAATAATCATAGAATAAATTAATGGGTATTATATACACCTCATTAAATAAATGAGTGGTGAATATGGATTACATCTCAAAGATATGAAAAGTTAGATGAGAAAACCATTTCTTTAAGTCGTCACTTTATTTGTACATGTTCAAACATTCTGTATAATAAGTATGATTTTATTATAAATCTACCAAAGAACCATATTTTTCTATATCATACCATATATGATTCATTTATGATTTTATATTACCCATTTATTACCAATTCCATGTTAATTTAACGTTTCAGGTAGTAATAGCTTTGTTTATTGTATATGTTTTGTGTTATTATTATTCATCCTCTTACATATATCATTATTCACTTATTTATAGAATGTAAAAAATTATTTACATTTATTATATATTCAGTATATAAATATTTATAATAATCTAAAAAATATAGAAATATAAAATGGAATACATTGTTCAAAGAGACAATAGGCTATACGTACACATGAATAATGTCCGCATTTTCTTGTCATATTGAAAGAAGGTAAATGACATATATGTATATATATTATCATTAAATTAGAATTTTTATATCATATATATCATATAATTTAACTTAACCTTTCCTTAATACATTCCATGTAAAGTGTGAATGAATCACGTCGCTTTGAGGAGGTGGTAGTGTACACATCCACAAACGAAGTTATCGTATTTACACAAAATGGAAAGAAAGAAGGTATGTTTTATATAATAATTATAGAATCATAAAGAAATTAAAAATATCATGTATATAATATAAAAACATTTTGTGCACTATAATTCCTAACCATGAGAGGTGAAAAAATAAAAACTAATGACATCATTTCACAAGGCGGAAGTCCTCAATACACACGAATGGTAAGTTCATTACCCATTTGATGGATGTTTGGGTAGGTGTAGGTAGAATAATTAGAAAAAAATATGAGTATATTTATAATAATTATGTTTTTATATAATCATGGAAAAAGAATAATTTAAGTTTGGAGAAATAAAATAAAATAAAAGGGGTTGTGGGTGAATGTTACCACTTCTTTGGGTAGCTCCTTTTGGTTTTCAACAAAGGGATTCCTTTGATGGATTTCATCCAAAAAATATGATTATAAGAATAATGGAGGTAATTTTGGAGCTTATTTGGGAATTTATTACATGATAAAGAGTGTCTTGAGTGGTGTGAGGAAGTGTGGTGGGGGGGGGGGGTGAGTTCACTTTTATAGCATAGGAGGAGTGGGATTGTTGTAAATATAAAAAGAAAAACACTATTGAGAGGTCTCCCTTACATCTTGGGCAGAAATTAATTTTTAAAAAAATATCCAAGAGGGTTATTGGTCTAAATATGTATTGAAAATGGATTTTTTAAAAGTTTCTAGGTCATTTGACCTCTTATGATTAATGATTAATCATTAAGTAAACTAATTTATACCTTAATCATTGTAATTAATTTTAATTACTTTCACTAATATTTTTGCTCAAAAATTAATTTGAACTTATTATAACATATAAAATATTATTATTCCAAATATTGAATTAATTTTTAAAAATTCTAATCGTAAAAGTGTCATAAATTGTTTTAAAAATAACCTCGCATACAGGATGAGATGACGAGTTTTTAAAGAGAAAAAGTCTGAAATTTTGTAAAGTTTTTATATCAAAATTCAACATGAAATCCATTATAATAACATAAACTGGGTTAATTAATGTATTATTTATCTAATTAATCTTTAAACCAAAATTAAAATAAAATTTTACTATATAAATAAATTAGATTAAAAATCTATTCTAAATTAAAAATCAATGTTTTTTTTCACTAATCCATAAAAAATTAAACTTTTCAGAAAAATACCAAAAATTTATCCAATTTAAATTTTGATATTATTATTTAAAAAAGGATGTAGATTTTTACTAATAAAATTTATAAAGGTTTTAGATATTATATTTGAAATTGGTTCTCTTTTAAGAGGAGGTAAAATTGCCTTTTAGAAAAATATATATCGTTATGTGTAAAATTGGTTTTATTCTTATATCTTTCTAAGAAAAAACATAAGAGGAATGTTAATTATTTTAATGAATATATATAAATATATATATTTCATCATTTATCAAAAGTGGTTCAATTAATTTATTTAGGTAAAACTTGTTTGATTGCACAAATATAATATCTCTTCAAAAGATTACCTACAATTTCAAATGGGTTTTATTTTCATTTCTAGTTAATTATTCATAAATTAATTAATCTTATATACATATGTAAACCCTATTTTTAAAATTTAATTAATCTTATTCATAAACACCATTACAAATTCTAGGTGAAAACTGTAATAATATTTTAATGATAATATTAATGTTACATTTTAGTTTGGAAAAATAATGATTTGTGTATAACCCAATCTATCAAAAGAACTTGTCATTGTGTGTAACCTAAGACAAAAATAGTTTTTCATGTACCAAATACTATTATAAGAGTTTCTTGTAGTGAAATATCAACATGGTGTGACACAAAAGGAAATCATAACTTGCTGATTTCCTATAACAGAAGCTATATTCAGTGTTGCATGAAATGAAAAATATCAAAAAGATTAAATTAATTCGAAAAATATATTTCACAAAATCTCAAGGTATTACATTCTACCCCCTTCAAATTAATATTTATTTCAAAATTATTCTATTTTATCAAATGTTTAATACTTGAATGATCCTTTCTTGGAAACCCACATCGTAATGATAAATACTAAAACTTCCTCTAAATAGATACAATTGGAACCATAGGATTACCCAAAGTCACTCATAAATAGGTTTCCACATAAGAGAAAATAGGTTTGGAGAAAATATTTGACCTATAGTAAAAGTGTAAATAATTCTATATATTGATAATAATTATTGATCTCCAGCAAATGAAAGATCGATGGAATGTTAAGGGTCTCAAAATCATAAATCTATTATGATTTATAATATCATCAGTTCAATAGAAACAAAGGTATTATGATAAATATTTTCAATATACTTCTCCTAGATTTGATGATTTCATCTACTTTCTAATAATATAAGAAATTATAATTACTTGATTTCATACATTTTCATATTCACAATTCCACTCTATGGTTATGCTTTACTTGATTTTCACTTTGTCTCTTACTCTAAGGGATGAAGGTGACTGTGTCATTCCTAAGGTACTAAAAGATCATGAGATCTATACAAAGAATGATAATTCATTACATATGTATTTATTTATCACGAAAAATGTTATCAAATATTATCTAATATTAATAAATACTCATATAGAGAGATAGTAATTTAATCTCTAAAACCTCATAGAGATTTTAACATGAACCACACTATAAATAGTTAGTTTTATAACCCTAAAAAAGGTTAAAATACCAAACTTTATAAATATGTCCACTAAATAATTTTATCATTCTTCCACCATATATCCTAAATTATCTCTTGGTTGTCAAATTCTACAATTGTGAATACCAGCATTACATATCATATGGAAATATGGTAATAACCTTAATTACCATAAATCCATTTCCAAAACATGCATTCTTCTTTATTTCAATGATTACTAAATATATCCATTAAATACTAGAAGTTTAAAACTTCATCCATGATAACAAAGACCACATTTTAAAAAAATTAATAATCAATTCCAAGTTAATGAGTATCTTCAAATTTACTTATTCATATCATATAATTCTTTATACAAACATCATTATATCAACATTGCAAAAACATTGAAGTTTAAATTTCACTTAATCATGTGTTTTCCAAGAATACAACTATTCCATTAAATCATTTTTCTAAGACTTAAACACTATTCAAAATATCCATTTTAATCCCAATTAAAAACCTTACACTAAAAATACTTATAAATTTCGTGGTCGGTATGATATAATCTTTTAGTTTCAAAACATATATACTTCAATCACCCAACATTATTCTTAAATAATTACTTATGCTTTATCATCTTATTAATTGACAACTATTTCCTATAATATGAAATATTAATCATTTATTAAGGTTCCTGAACCTCAATATAATCATTCATCTTATATTTAATGTAAACAATAATATTATGACATAAATACTTTTCACATGTCATTTGGGGTCTCCTTATCCTGAGCAGTATAACCAATAGTCATACCACTTTACTGATTCTCTTCAAGATATTTCCTCTTAGGACATTGATTCATATAATGTCCATGATTTCCACATCTAAAACAATAAATGTTAACCCACTTCCTTCTAGTTCCTTTTATTTACTAAGTCTATAAAGAATAGTGTGAGACACACTTATCATAGTAAAAAACCACATAATCATGAAAAATTACTTATAGGATGCCTAAATCATGAAACCGATATTTAAATTATTTACACCCCAGGATTATATTTAGATACTTCCCTAGAAATACCTTAGAAATATCACAAAGGATCTCACTAAATATTTATCATCATAGTTTCCAAATGTTGACTAAACCCCTCCTTTTATACCATCTATATTGACCTAGGGTTAACATACATGGATATTAAATCAATTTCGATGAATATTCTTCACATTGCCAAAGTACATGCTCGAGGACCATAATTGTTTAATGTCTTTGGAAATAGGGAACACATTAGTTTAGTTTGATGATAGATATTCAACATCCCCCTCAAATATATTTCCCACTTGTACTCCTACTTAAAATTATTCTTCATAACCTGGTGAAAGGAAACATAATAAAGGGGTGATCTCAGATGACCATTAAGGGTAAACAAGGGAGATATTTAAGCAAAAAATGATCATAAGGGTCTATGAATATGATCAGATCATACCCTAAACATAAAATATCATATACATAAATCATGGAATAAATATTGGTTTCTCATAAGGAAAGAATCATAATGGAATCAAGATCATAACCCATAAGAGAATAAAAAATAAATAAAACATGGAATTTTTGAATACACAGAATCATAGAAAATCCTTTTCCAATGATAACTACTAAGACCTTCATATAATTTTATGAATGGTTAATCACCCATGTACTTTTTTTGGGTTTGGTATTCCATCTAGTGTACCATCTTGTCTCGTTCTTGGGATGACCTCCTACACACCTTCCATTTTTGGGCTTGTGTCAACTTCCCATATACCCTCTTGTTTTGGGATTGGGATGCCTTCCCATATACCATCTTGTGTTTGGATTTGGATTCCCTACAGTGTATCCACATGTTTCTATCTTGGGATGCCTTCCCATGTACCCTCTTGTTTAATGCTTGGGATTCCTTATTGTATGCCCTTTTTTTCTAGCTTGGGATTCCTTATTGTGTGCCCTTTTATCACTTAAAAAAATTTCATCATCGAATGAATGTGAGGGAGATATAGGTCTCACCGTCCATATAATAAAATAATACGTACATGTTCCACATAACAATAGAGATTTTATCATATCATGACACATAAAAGTATATGGGGTTTATAAAAATCATCTCATAACCCATTAAATTAAATGGTTATCATAAAAATTTCATCATATCATTATCTATGGAAAATAGGTAGGTCTAATTATAATTTCATCAAATCATAACTCATGAAAAGAAGTGGGTATCAAAATAATGTAACATATGGAAGAGAAATGGGTGTTATAAACATCATTACATCAAAACATAAACCATTAAAAAATAATATGAAGGTAATTATAAGATAATATTTATAGTAAAGAAAAAACCACAATAAAAATGTCATCATAGATGGAGAAGTCTTTTAAAGATCACATGGAACAATTCCTAAGAAAAATATCCTTTATTTTAAAATACGTTTCATAAAACCATTTCAAAAATCCTTATCTTATAAATAATTAATTAAAATTTTATTTAAAACATTTATTATGTAAAATATATTTTCCTCTTTGGAAAAACACCATTTAAATCATAAGGCATTTTGAAAACATATTTTTTGGAAGATAGCTTCAAAAAATTATAATAGAATCATTAAAACATTTAGAATAAATTTTATTTTGAAAATAAATTTAAAACCTGTAAATAAATCATGAAAAAAATTTAAAAACCATTTTTAATTTAAAATATTTCTTAAAATATATAAGAAAATCTGGAAGACATTTTGTAAACAGTTTCCCATGAAAATAAATTTGAAAACATGTAATGAAGTAATTGAAAATACTTTTACACACTTTAAAACTCAGAAAATTCAATTAAAATGTTTTATATTGTAAAGGATCATAATATATAATTTAAAAATATTTTTATAGAAATTTTTTTTAAATAAAATATATTTCTGACCTAAGGGAAAAATAAAGTTAGGCTTTCTTAAAAACAATTTCTCAATAATCTTAAGTACTAAATAGTAAAAAATGGTACTAATAAATAAATATTTCATTAATAAACTATGAATAATAAAATTCATTAGTTTTCTTGAGATATGGATCCTAATGTTTCATCAATTTAATGATAATAATAAATAATCTCGATACATGATGAGATTATTATAATAAACTCTTACCACTTTGGTAAAATTAAATCATAATTCTCATGATATATTAACATTATAAGAAGATTAAAATATCATGAAAATAATAATATTAATTATATGACATTACCAATAAAAGTATATATAACTCATAGAAGAATATAGGTGTATAATATGGCATATATCTCAAAGAAGGAAAAATGAGACCAAATTACATTACCGATTTAATAACTTTTGAACCATAAACCATATAAAGGAGATATCATAAAATTGATATTTAAATACCCATAAATTTAATTATAATAGTCATAAAATTCATTCATGGGTAGTATATAAATCACAAAAAATAAATTAAGGGTGAATATGGAATGTATCTCACGTATATAGAAGGTGAGATGAGAAAACCCATACCTTATATATTGACTTTCTTCATACACGTTCAAACCTCATGTATAAAAAGTATAAGTTTATTATAAAGATAAAAAATAACCATATTATTATACATCATACAATATATTATTCACTTTTTACTTTATATTATACCTTTATTAACAATTCCATGTTAAAGTAACGTTTTAGGTAATAACTGCTTTAATTGTCTTATGTGTTTTGACTTTATATTCTTAATCATATTATTTATATAATTATTCAAAAATTAATAGAATATAAAACATGATGTAAATATAAAATACATTATGTATATAAATATTTATAATAAACAATAAAATATAGAAATATGAAATGGAATACACAGTTCAGAGAGAAGGTAGGCCGTATGTACGTATAAACACTGTTTTCATTTTCTTGTCATATTTAAAAAAATAATGTAAATGATATATATATATATATATATATATTATCATTAAAGTAGAATTATTATTTCATATTTACAATATAATACCACTAAACCCATCATAAAAACATTTTATGTAACGTATGCACGAATCACATCGCTTTGAGGTGGCAGTAGTCCACTTGTCTAGAGATGAAGTTATCATATGTACAGAAAATGGAATGCATGAAGTTATGTATTATATAATATATAAAGAATCATAAATATTTAATATATAATTTAAAAATATATTTTACATCATAATTACCAACCATGAGAGGTGGTAAATGAAAAACAAATGACATCGTTTTGCAAGGCGGTAGTCTTCCATACATAAGAACAGTAAGTTCGTTACTCAGTTAATGGATGTGGGTGTATCTATAGTTAAAAAAAATAGAATAGAAACATATATTTATATTTATTATAATAATTTTATTATAAAATCTTGGAATAATAAGAGATGAGATGGTGGGGAATGAAAATAAAACAAAAGATCTTGTGGGAGAATGTTACCATTTGCTTCTGTAACTCATTTTGGTTTGCACCAAAGGGATTCATTGATTGGTTTGATGCCAAAATATAGGATTATATGATGAATATACATAATTTGGTATATTATTTCGGAAGTCCATGGATGATCGAATGTGGTTTTAGAGTTTTGAGAAAGTGAGGGGGGTGAGTGCCCTTTTATAGTGGAGGAGGAGTTCCATTCTTGTAAATATAAAAAGAAAACAACCATTGATGAGTCTCCCTTACATAATTAGAATCCAATAATTGTAAACATTAGATCAATTTAGGTACTTCGTATAAATATTCTTGAAATTGGATTTTGAACATGTGTCTATGCCATTTGGCCTCTTAATATTAAATTTTAACTATTAAGTTAACTAAGTTGTACCTTGATCACTGTAATTAATTTAAATTAACTTCAAAAATAATTTTTTTACAAAAAATAAGTAGAAATTATTAAACCAAATAAATTATGAGTATTAAAATTATGTAATTCTTTATTCCAAATTCTAATCACATAAGTGGTTTAAATTAATTTAAAATTAATCCTAGATATGGGACATGACGATGAGTTTTTAATGTGAAAAAGTCCAAAATTTTCAAACACTTTTATATCCATTTTCAATGTGAAATTGGTTAAAATGATATAAATAGGGTTACTTGATTTAAAATACATATATTTAAACTCTAAAACCTAATTAAAATATATAAATATATTAGAAGAAAAAGCAGTTTTGAATTAAAATTCATTGTTTTGTCCCTATTCATTAAAAAATGAAACATTTTAGAAAATAAAAAAAAATTACCAAAGTAAATTATGATGTTATTATTTGAAAAATTAATTTTATTATTTTAATTAAAAATTATAATATATTCAAAAAATATATTTTAAATTGGTTCTCCATTAAAAGGCGGTAAAATTTCCTTTTAGAAAAATATATATCTATATGTGTAAAACTATTTTTATTATTCTCTCTTTTCTTGAAAAAACATAATATTAGCAATAATTAGTTGAATTAATACAATTAATATATGTATTTAATCATTTATAAATTGTTTTCTAATAAATTTATTATTGTAAAACAAGTTTGATTGCATAAATATAGTTTCCCAAGAAAGGATTTCCTATATTTTCAAAAAGGATTTATTTTTATTTATATTTAATTTTTCACCAAATAATTATACTTATATACATGTGTAAACCCTATTATCACTATTTAATAATATTTTCATTACCTCCATTCCCATGGATATTTGGAAAATATAGCAATATTGTAATAATAATATTAATGTTACCTTGTAGTTTAGTAAAACTAGCTCCTGTGTATAACACAAGCGATCGAAGGAACTTGAAATTTTTTATAACACAAAATAAATATTGTTTTTAATAAATCACAAGCTATTCTAAGTGTTTCATGTAGAATAATATTGACATGAGTTGCGTTCAAGGAATGAATAATGATATGATTTCATATAACACAAGATATGTTTAGTGTTATGTGAAATGAAAAATACAAAAAAATATTAAATTAAATCAAAAAATATATTTCACAAAATCTAGGTGTGTTAAAAACCATACATGTAAATAAAATTTGAGATGCGTTATTGGTGCACAGTTTTTTAAACCTTGCAAACCAACCATGCAAGATGGGAAGATTTAGAAAGTAGAAGGGAATATTTGACACATGATTTTCCAAGATATGCAACACAATCACATATCTCCAAAAGTGATTTATATTATAATTCACTTGTTCATGTATGGTTTGATAAACTATATAGAGTGACCATGCGATGTACATTAAATTATCCTAAAATTAGAGTTTAACTAAATTATACACCAGAAAACTCTACTTAATCTTCTCTTCTACCAATACTTCAAACAACTCTCATATCCTAGGAATGTTTAGATATATCCATTGATCCAAAAGGAAATTATGATGATTAAATGTTCATTGGATCTACAGAATCAATAGAAATTTTATGTTTTTATCTCTTTTCCCTTAGATTTTATCATCTTTGCTCACTTAAAACATTTGATCTAATATTTTATGGACAGATTGATGAGATGTTATTTTTAAATGACATATTGATTAGATATATTAATGGTATAGGTTTCATGTACTAATGTAGAGGTTTATTTTTTTCTACATTATTCATTTTATTTAACTATTCCAAGGTAGGTGGTTTTTCACACACTCTATATATATTATAACTCAAATTCCCGATGTTTAAATCACTCTTTCATTCTTGGTTTGAAAATATTATTTTTTAGTACCTAAATCTTTTGTTTTTAATTGTTTCACATATGTTGTTTGATAAATTTCTTAAAATAAAATGGTTCTATAAATAAATGGTTTTATTGAAAACATGGCCCATGTGGTTGGAATGAGTACATGAAATTTCATTGCAAAACCTTTTTGGTATATCATCCATCCAACGGCCCGAAGTCCTTCAATTTTTTTTATTATAATAATAATAAACCCCCTTTTAAGGGAAAAAGGGGGAACCGAGACTTCATGGACATAAGACATTACATGACCCAAAGGTCAAGGGACTTCACTGACTTAAGACATCAAACCATACCCATCCAAAAGCCAAAAAACCAAATCAAACCACAAAGTAAATCCCAATACCAGCATAAACAACATTAAGTCCAGTTTCCACCATTCCAACGCTGCACGGCAAGTTGTCCTGTACAAAGACGGGCCGGTACCGATGGCTAAGGCCATACCCTCTCAAACATACAAATCTGAATCGCATAAGTCCGGTGAAAAAACTACAGCTCTAAACCTCTTCTGAAGCAGTCTTTGAAGATAATCTGGAAATATGAACCCTTGAATGGCAGACTCCAACAATGATCGAATCAGAGCAACCCACGGATCACAATTTTCACATCCAAACCATCATTCATGAACATAACAAAATCATAAAGCCTGCAAAAAACACACATAAACGTCAAAGCACAGGACCTACCCCCTCCGAGCCACTCACTCAGGAACTCACCACTCATGTGTATTGGGATTTATAATATCTATTCTTGGGTGTGTGAGGGTGGAACTTGTATAGTATTCCAATTAGAAAAAAAATTATTAAAAAATTGATTTAGTTAAATTTTTTTTACTCAAAATATTTTATTATGATAAATATTTTTGATATACTCACCCTCAATTTTATATAAATATGTGCTAACATGTTCTTGTTTTTAGTGGTGTGTGTTGATAGGTCTTGGGGTTTACCTTTTGAGTTTTATACTCACCCAATTCTTGGTAAATTTTGTGCATTTACATATGTTCTAATCTGTTCTATAGTTAAAGAAATAATGTTTTACTTCTTTAGTGATGCTTCATGATGTAGTGGTCTTGGGACTTGGAATTTGATATTGGGATTATTTTGGTGGACGCTTATATTTATTCCATTTTGGCATCATTGAGTTCTTTTTTCTTTTTTGTGTTAGTATTGCAACATTTTATTTTGTATTATACACTAATGTTTCTTTTTTGGTTTGGGTTTTATTGTATTACATTACATATAACATATAACATTGTTTGTATTTTTTATTCCATTAGTTGTTATTGTCTTATAGATAATCATCCCCCAGTGACGTTATATTCCCTTTGATCTTATTTTTACTTTTGGTGTCCTGGGGACATCACCTAATGGAAGTATCACCACATCCTCTTCTCATTCCAATGGGTGGGGGTGGGATGTTAAAAGAATTTTATAAGATATGAACTTGTATGTGTCAAAATATTTTATTTATGAGGATTTAGTTTTGTGATGCATATTCATGATGTATGGATTCTGAAAATGTTTTTTCTAAATCAGATAAATGCCATTATATTTGTTATATAAAGGAAATAATGGGATATATTTTTATAATACTAATGTATAAATAGTTTATGTTGCCCAATTTTTTATATTCCTTGAGATGAAATATATTCATCAACGTGTCACTGGGGGAAAAATCAAACACATATATTTTCAAAATGAACAAAAATGAATGTATCCTAATATGAAAAATGAGATGGTTCTACAAGTGGTTTTGTAAATATAACCAACTCAAATAACACAATAACCATTAATATCTAGTATAATTCATTAGTTTCTTGAGTGATAAAAATTTATTATATAAAATTATGATTAGATAGTGTTCATAGATGACAAATCTATTAATTTTATAGATTCCATTAAGATATTTATTTCTAAGAAATGGTTATCAGTCATGAGATTTGAGATAGAATCCATGTACATTTACATTATTTGGAACATTGTGGATAAAATTTAATTAATGAGACACATAAGGTGAAAATGAGTTTTTTGTAATGAAACTAACATGGATGGTAGATAATTTACCTATATATATCACTTGGTGGAAAAGTTTTATAAATAAATAAATCTTTTTGATTACGAATAGTCCTTTTCATAAATTATGATGATAATGAATATTTGGATATTATTTTCATATTATATTTTTATGATTATTACATGTACCAAATGGATATTAAAATATCTTTCCTTAATAAGAATTTAGTATAAAATATTTATATGATACAACCAAAAGGTATTAAATCAACATGTTATATTAGTGAGATTAATGATATACAAATGTAAATTTTTGAATTTGATCAAGCTTTTAAAAGTGGAAATATTTTGTTCAATGATGAAATTAAATATTTTAGTTCTTTAAGAAAATGAATTATTCTTGTACATGTAAGAATATAAGTGGAAATATTTTTTTTCAACGGGAATATGCCCCCATTTGGGCCTTCGGGCCACCGATTTTGTCCCTGGGTCCTTTAAGTCCTTCGAGCCACCTAGGCCTTCGGGTCAGTAAGGCCTTCGGGCCACCTCAAGGCCTTCGAGACACCTTAAGTGCATATGCAAACCAGAAGACCTATGAGGAACAATATCTACAAGGAGGATGAGCAAAGAGATTTCACCATAGTAGAAGCTAAACGGATTGCAAGAATGAGTGGGTATGGAACCTGCCATCGGGACAAGAATGTGCATGCACAGGAATGCCTAGACAAACAACCATGTGAAGGTGGAGTGATGATTTCACAATGAAGATGCTGGGGAGGAGCAGTTCCAAGTTAGTATACTGGGTTGTATGTAATGTTTGAAGGCTATGGGAAAATGAATTCCTCTAAGGCCTACGGGCCATGTAATAATTACACCTACGAGCCTTGTAAGGGTTCCAACTCACCCCTTAAAAGATGTATTATCAAATATCAATAAAAAATGAAGGCCTTCAAGCCATTGGTTAGATGTCAATAATGAAGATATTAGTTTTAAGAGTTTCAAACAATCCAAAATAGAAAAAATAATAGTGGATAAGGATTAAATTTATGTATTATATATATTCATATCCTAGACCGATTCAATCTATCAAGTGAACCTCCTCATACACCACATGCCTTTGACCTATATAGAGGGTTTAAAGTGTGTGTATGGGGAGATTGTTCACTCATTCAGAGTAAGAAACTTGAATAAATAACCAAGCATCACCCGTAATAGTAAATAAACAGAGTGCAGAAGAATTAAACCTGAAAAAGGATGTAATCATAAACTAAATGAAATAAAATCCCAAATAAAAGATCATATATATAATACTAATCACCAATTGGTCCAATAATATATATTAGAATAAAATTTATACAAAAAATTTTACAAGGATATACCAGTAACCCTGAGATGAACCACATAACTGGTCTCCAAGAATGTTTTGAGTTTCTCCTTCCTGATCATAAGAATCCACATGAGTGGATCCACTTGATAATATAACTCTTGGACTCAACACTATCCATCGTACATCTGTGCTCTACCAAAATTTAGACATAAGGTCTATATGAAATCTAAAGTTCTAATACTATAGTGAGAAGTAATCTTAGTATGATACCCCCATTGGTGAACCAATCACCTGTTTTCATACCTGCATGTTCATTCAATATTCTTAGACTATCTGATACATGAATGAAATAGTAAAGAAAACTATGAAATACATAGAATAAATCCACAACCTATCCTTGAGACTATGATCCTAATTTTCCATATATAATTTGAAAAATATCAAAAATTTATCTAAACCATGTATTTTATTTGTATAATATTGTTAACAAGTGGAATTAGTCCATGAATCCAAACTGGTGATATATGATGGAATGTTTTAAAATCCTAATAAAAAATGTGGAGAACCATGTAAAAAAATTCCTAAAACCAAGAGGGTGTATAACATCGTGTAAACGAATTCCTAATAAATGATGAGGATTGACATGTCTCACATCCTGAATTAATGGGGCATGGAGTGTCATGTACAATATTCAAACATAATATAATTACCATTTTTCTTATTATCCCATCCAATGAATTATGTATATGTAACCCAAGTATCACTCAAAATATAGATCATAGGATGAACTTTAGGGTATCTTGATAAGGTAACATCTAATTAAATAGGCTAAAAATCAAGATCCCATGAAGTACCTTTGGGAGTATCTTTTATATCATAATAGTGTATTAGTCCCATGGGATGATTTTTAAGAAACACAACTAGAATCTTTAATTATATAAATAGTAACAAAGTGAAATAATATGTAAAGAGAGAGGTTGAATAAATTCCTAAACCCATCACTACCACCATATCCTCTTATGCACACATGTTTGACATGGTTTCAAAGGTAACACTCTCTATCATCTCTACACCAACCCACAACACAATATCTGATGAGATGTTAGCAATTTGGGTACCCTTTGGGTCCCGTAAATAAACTTACAAGAGAGGAATCCTATAGAAGATCCTCAAGGTTTGCACATAAGAAAAGGAATCCATAGTGTGATCCTATAATTCAGCATGTAAGTAATGTCATCCCAACTAGGGATCCTTTAAAATAAAATCTATGAGAGGAAACCCACATGGGATCCTCAAAGTTAATGGGTAATAAAGTGAATCCCTCTTGGAATCCATTGAATAATACAAACATATGCATCCCTCTTGGAATCCATTGGGTCAAAAGATAAGTAGATTGATCCCTATTGGGATCATCAGTGACAAACTAGTCTCTCAGTCCATTTTCCACCTCTCTGTGTAAACACATCTCAACACCCCGTCTCTAACAACTCACAACCTCCCTAGACCAAAAGGGAAACATTTTAAAGGGTAATATCCATAAGGAATAAGGTATGAAAACATCATTCTATGCACATTTCTCTTGGATCATCTCATTTTAAGGTTTTACTCTTGGTTTGTCTGAACACCTAACATTTCTGTAACGACCTGAACTATTATAAATAAAATTCCCTTTGTAAATGAAATAAATATATTTTTATGTTCTATGGTTATAGAAAACACATGAAGTTATTTGGTTTAATTATATCCTATTGGATTTAATAGACCATTAATCATCATTACCATTAATAAAATATTCATTGAATAATGATCAAATGATTTTTATAAATATAGGGTTTTAACAAAGTCAATTGACATAAACAAAGGAAGTGATAGCCTCCACCAGTGGGAAAAAAACCTATGAATCCCATTAATCAAATAATCCATGGGATATTGTATCACTGGGATTTTACCTTGATCAATCCCAAACTAAGATCCAACAACATAAGCATGAGAAACACCATTTACAAGAGAAGTTTATTCACATTATGATCACCACCCAAACAATGTACACTGAACCACCCCATAAAAATATCATAGTCACACACCTTACCCTTATAAAATTTTATAGTTTATTAAAGAGCTATGTATCATGATCCTAATAATATTAATATATATATTGTGTATAACAATGAATATATTTTCATTTTATTACTGTTACTTTATAAATGTTTTTTATTTTTATACAAAAAATCTTTTTTTGGTAATATTCAAATTCTATTAAAGAATTGATTTTAATGAATTTCTATCTTTTTTAAATAAATAATATTTTATAAAAAATATAATTATTAAAAAAATTATTGAATGGAAATAATAATATAATTTTTATTAAGTCAAATGTAATTTTTTATAATGGTTTGAAAACTGTTATTGTCAAAAAACCCATCAATTTTTATTAAAAATCAATTATTTTTTTTAAAATTGAAAATTAATATATTTAGAAAATTATTTTGAAAAAAATAATATTATTTTTGGAATCATAACATCGAAATTATCAAACGGTTAATTTTTCATAATTTTATGAGAGAGTAAAATTTTCATGTAAAAAATTAAGTACACAATATATAAGGTGTGTATTATAACATCATAATGGCCCAAAAGTAATTTAATAAATATTATATTGTTTATCCATGACCAGATATATGTTTTCATTTAAAATAATGCGATTTTTTGTTTATTTTATTAATTTTATAAAGCCTTTATGAATCCTCCAAAACCTATAGTATATTTTCAGCTTTGAAAATCATTTCATTAAGAGCATGACTCACCTCCACATAAGAAATGATATTATTGTAATAATTTTACCCCTAGAATTATATAATAATGAAAATCACCCCTCTTTTGAAGAAACCATGAGAAGTATTATTGTTTAGGTTATTTTATTATATAGGGTCCAAAAACTACATTTGTTAAATAATAAAGAACTCACACTCTTTTCCTATATAAACCCATCAAAAATCCCATTTATTATAAAATTAAAGAGTTTTAAATTATATTTTTTCTTGATAAATTTTGCTTTATATTATTTTCAAGACAACAAAACCATATCTCTTTAACAGTGAAGTGGTTTCTATAGAGTATAAAGGGAAATGTGACCATCGGGATTCAACCGTTATATAACCATTCATCAAATTAAACCGTTGGTCAAATATGTATGTTTCTAAATATGAAAATTGGTAACTATACACTTGGTAATAATTTTGACATTATAATTAGTGTTAATAATTAATAATGATAAAGGATAATTAATGAATAAAGGATAAGTGATGGACTCAACTAGTAGAGGCATGCCATATGAACCCAATTTTTCATAACATGGAAGGGAGGTAGAATCACTAGGGATCACCCTAGACTAATAATAATCTGAGATTCAATAAGTGAAGGTAGAATGAAATCAACTATGGGAGAAGATCATGTTAGTGGAACTAACCACTCGGTCAATGTTAGCCGAACAACCCCTTGAATCAATCACCATCACACACCTTACCCTTAGGTCATATGTGGGTGTTATAAGGGGTTACATGATAAGGCATTAATTACTTAACGTGAAATTCCTTTGTATAAATTTCTTTATCCCATTAATTACATTTTAAGAATAGTTTTTCTTAATATTCAGATTGAATGTGATAAACTGATTTTCCAAACACAAAATTTACTTTTCAGAAAAGATATAAATTTTTATAATAAAATATTTTATTATGAATAATATTTATTTTATGAAATATTATATTAAAAGAACACTTATTTAAAAATAATAGATAAAATAATTTTTTTATGTCCTTGAAATTTTTTAACTGTCAAAAATTGGACTATGCATTATCAACCCACTATTTTTTTAATAAATAAAGATTTTAATATTTAAAAGTTAAAATTATTATAATTAGAGAATTATTATGATAAAATAATCATTATTTTTGAAATCAATATGTTGAAATTAGGTTGGTGTGAATTTTTTATTTTTATATAAATAGTAAAAATATAGTTTGAGGATATCAGTATGTTTAATAACATCATAATTATGTCATAATGATGTAATAATTAATTATTTATATTACATGACCTAAAACATGTTATCTTAGTAACATCAATTTATTTTAATATATTTTAATCAATTTCCAAAACTATAAGTAAATTTACAAAGTCTAAAATGGAAACTGTAAGGATTAAAAGATTATTTTGTGGAAAATTTAATTTTTTATGAAGAAATAAGTAATAAGAAATGATTATAAGTTATTATGGGATAAAATAACTTAAAATATTTCCCCAATTTCCAAAAACATGAGAAATAATCCTGGTAAATCCAATGGTTTTCATTTTCCACACCATCTATTTCCAAGGCTGATATTGGGAAATTATTAAATTAATCCCCCATTTTTGCTATAAGTACCCACCCATTTGTCTATTTTCATTCACTCACAATCCATCACCCATAAATTTATGGTATTTTTTCCTCCCAATTAGTCCCATTGTGTGTCTTCAATCACCCAAGGTTCCATTCCTCATAATTTAGGAGTAACTTTTCATGGTAAGAGAAATGTCCTTATTTTCTCAGGAACCTATTTTTTTTTATCCTATAATTGTTAGGATTAATATCTTTAATTAACCTTTTAATAATTACATTATAATAAATTTATATTTTATCAATGTGATACACTTTTCTTATATCATTTTACCCATTTCTAAAACCACCTTTTATACCCGTTATGGTGTTGAATTTACTTCACAAAATTTCTCTCTTCTCCTCTAAGAATTCTCTTTTACATTCACAGTGTAGATACCCAAACTATTTTCTTTTCCAAGTTTATTTACTTATATTTATATATTATTTATTTTATTAATTTATTTTCAAATAATAAACCCACTTTAAATTTTCATGGGTTAAAATTGATGTAATGACTATGTATTTAAGCTCATTTATAAAAATATTTTGATAAGAACCCCATTATTTATGATCCAACGGTTATTAATTAAATTATTTATTATGTTCTATGCAGATCACATGGATATATTATATATTAAGGATATTACCTGATAGCACATTAATGTATTGGGTAAGTAATTTAATCTCTATAAATGACATGTTTTTTGATATCTTGTTAAATAACCTTGGTAATATTCATTTACTACACCTTGGTGATTATCCTGAATGATATGATTATGAATGTATAAATTAAATATTATATAAAAATTTCAATATTATGAAGCATTTTGTTTTTATGATATTCCCCATGTTCCCTTGATCATGCCATAATTATATTTCTCATGTTCTTATTTACATTCCTCAAGATCACATGTAAACTATTTCCATTACTTTTTATGTTATTAGGCCTTATTCTCACCATTTCCATTGATGTATGGCCCATAGGTTAAAATATTAAGTAGATTTATGTAGGATGAACCAAGTAATAATCATTTCAAATGGATTATAATAATGTTTAAAATTTTAATTTATTATGTACCTTATTACCATGAAACTAAACATTAAATGATCCTCTATTAATAAATTATAATAAAAAGTTATGTAATAAAAAGGTGGGCTTCCATAATTGGTATCAAAGTATGGATTAGTTATTTTTATAAATTAAGATTTTAAAACATCAGGATAAACCCTATAGAAATGTATAAATACAGGAAAACATCCTTTTATTTAGGTGAGCTATTAGGTTTGTGGTTTTTGAAAAATTAAATCCTTCTCTAGATATAAAGCAATGGATGTGGCTCTAGCATAGATGTATCTAGGGGTAAAAACTGAAAACAACTCATTGAGATAGACTCAAATAATAACTATTTCCTGACAATAAACCATTCATCACTCCTGGATTGACACTACCATGGGGTATTTTTTGTTTATCATACATTTTTATGAGAAATTATAAAGGATATATAAAAAATTTAATTATTATTAAATAATAACATATTTGAGAATTATATTTTATGAAAAAATTATTTTAAAATTATAATATTGTTAAAAGAAACATGTTTCTCACATAGTTTTTCTTCGTTCAAGAAAATGGTTGGAAAAAGGAGGAACTGGGTAAATGATGAGTGCAATAGACCATGCACTGATGGACCTCTGATTGAAGCCAGAATGGAAATATTCTCGAGAATGGTGAATCAACTAACTCATGTTATGAACAATAACTTGAATTAAGATAAGAGATTAGATTAACCCAGAAGGGAACAAATTTTCGTTGAGAAGGAATTCATAAAGCTAAAGCATAAAGAAAATGAATTAGTGGGAGGCCATGAGAAAAAATTTAGAAGTCTTTCTCATTACACCCCTAGAATTGTCATGGATTATAATTGAAATGTTGGTAGAATATTTGGTCATGTAAGAACCCATCAAAAAAGTACTTCTTCCGATCAAGACAATGAAAGCTGTGAGGAGATTGTGAGGAGTGATATGATGGTTGAACTAGACTTTAAAAAGATGTAATGGTCAGAGAAATAAAAATAAAATATGAGATCTTTGGAGCCAAACTTGTGGAGGAACTTTGATAATGGAAAGAAGAAAAGAAATTGAAACATACCACATGGAAAAAATTGTTGGAAGAATCATTCTGGGAACTGCTTTCTTAGGAGAGGAAAATGTTACATGTGTGAATAATATTTCAATATAGCTTGAAACTATCATAGTGAGGTGAAGCCTCAACTTACTAATACAAATGAAAAAGAGAATATGGTGCAATTCCATCCTAAAGTCCAATTATTTATAAGTTGATAGCTTGTGAACTTTTACAATCATTGTCCAAATAAGATGATAATATAGGGGAATCACCATCAACCTCATAATAGGCCAAGGGATACTGGTTATTCATTTTATATCACAATGGATGAAGTAGAAGCTCAAAATAATGTAGAGGTAGTAACTCTCATTGTTCTCTCAAAGATATCAGTATTTTGTTTGATTTGGGTTCTACACATTTCTTTATTTCATTGTATTTTTTTTCAATGAACATAGAATCAATGCGATCAGAAATATATATAAACTCTTGTATTGACTTCGGGAAGAATAATCTCATAAAAAATATAGTAGTAATCCCTTTGGTGGAATACGACACAATAATAGGAATGGACTGGATCTCAATGTTTAATAATAAGATCAATTACCAATGTATGGAAATTCCAATAGTCTTGGAATGGAAAACATACCTTCATTTTAAAGGAGAGATATCCCAACCTCTTATTTGTCAATAATAACCTTCCCTAGACTTCTTTATGGAGATGATCGATGAAGAAGTAGAAGTAAATGAAAGCATAAGAATAGAAAATTTACCTATAATTCAAGAATACATTGATGTATTTCCAAAATAAATACATGGACATCTCTAAGAAATATAGATGGCGTTCTCTATTGAACTCATATCTAGATCCATTCCTATATCAAATACCCCATATAGAATGGAAAATGTAGAGATGGAGGAATTAAAGAAACAACTTCAAGATATTTTAGATAATTGGTTTATCTGACCAAATCTGTCCCATTGGGGAGAACCTATTCTATCTATGAATAATAATAATGGATTAGTGATGATATTACTTTATTACAGATAAGTTAATAGGATCATAGGTAAGAACAAGTACTATATCCAAAAAATTAATAATTCATTTGACCAACTTTGTGGGGATCAATTCTTCACCAAGATTGGTCTTTGATCTCATTTTCAACAATTAAGGGTGAATAAAGAAGATATTAAAAATATCTCATTCTGATAAATATATGGGAATTAATATTTTTTATTCCCTTCATCTTGATTAAAGCCCCTGATATATTTATGGATATGTCGAATAGAGTCTTTAAGAGCTACCTTGATAAATTTGTGGTAGGTTTTATTGATGATATATTTATATATTCCTAAATTTGTGAGGAGAATGAGGATCATCTAATGGTAGTAATGAAAACTCTGATGAAGGATAGGCTATTTGGAAAATTGAACAAATGGGAATTTTGGATAAAAATGTTTCTTTATTGGGAAACATTGTAACCAATGAAAAAATATTAATTGACCCATACAAGAAAAAAGTTGTGGAGGAGTGGCCTAATCCTATATTAGTAACTAAGATTCATATTTTCCTTGGTTTAGTACGATATTATATATGTTTTGTGAAAAAAGTTTCACGAATTTCTAGTCTACTAACCATGTGAAATCGAAAAGGGGAAATATTTTTCTAGATAAAAGAGTGCAAAAAATGCTTCCATGAGTTGAAGAAGATATTGTGTAACACCCCAGGTAAATAAAGAATATGACATTTTCATATTTATCCATATTTGTGAATAAAATATTAATATGACTTTAAAGGGGACACTATGCTCGATAGCGTACCCAACACGCAACAATGAGTTTCTTGGGAATTATACATTGCACTCTAATAATAAAATAATATTATTTTAAATGGTAGTTAACATGTAGCCGTTGTATTGGAGGGAATGGATAAAAATAACTAAAATATGATTATATATGTTTTTAAATGTTTTTACATTTATCCAATAAAAGATAAAGGCATAAAATACGGAAAGAATTCAATTTTAGGCGTATATGCCCTAGTTTTCACTAAAGGTTCACTTATCGCCTTTTGATGGAGAACCGTCATTAAATATAGTTTTATTCACTCTTATACATCCTTTTGTACCAAATAAAACTCTTCTTAATAATTGGGACATCAAAATTTACTTTGTGTAATTTTTTGGTATCTTTCTGATAAAGTTCATTTTTTAATGAATAGTGTAAAATGTTTTATTTTAATTCAAAACCTCTTTTTAATATAATTTATTTATATGATTATATTATATTTTTAATTGGTTTTAAAGTTAAATTATAATATATTTTTACCATTAAATCCAATAGTGGTCGTTGGAATTAATTTCACTTTGAAATCAGACTTAAACTAGTGTCAATCTTTTGATGCATATTGTTTCATAAAAACACGCTATTTGCTCTGACAGCGGGAATTAATTATTAAATTAAATAATGTGACTTATATGATTTGAATTTTTTAAAATAGACTTCATTTTTGAATTCGGAATATCAAATATAGCTTATGGTGAGTTTTTGGGATTTTTAAGAAAAACTTCAATTTTTGATGAATAGTGAAACCACTAAGTGGTACTTATAAAAACTGATTTTTCCGTTTAAATGAAATTTTGCCATCTTTGTGTTTTTAATTTCAAAAATCCATAATACATGGTTTTCATTAAGAAGTAAAATTTGGATCAATGGGATAAAAATTATTTTTTGGTGAATAGTAACTTATTAAGTTTTTAATCACGATTAGAGGTAATTAGTGTAGTTTAAGGTAAAAAAATGTTTTAATAATATGAAATGAACTTGACACATGTCCTAACCTCATTTTACGTGTCATGGAAGACCATGAAAACCCACGGGTCAACTTGGGGACCCCATGAATCCACTTTGGTAGGAAAATGACATTAATATCTTTTTATTTAATGTTAAAGTAAAAATAAGACAAACATGAAATGTTTTACTAAAACAATTTTTACATGGGGTTATACAAATCAGATTTTTGACTATAAATATTAATTGTAAAGATAAAACTATTTACCAAATCATAGTAGTTTTTTTATAATTTTTAGACATTAAATAAATTAAATTATTTATGACATCATGATGATGCAGCGATGGCCTCATTATTTAACGATTTAAATAAAATGGAAATATAATGTAATATCTAAGACCTAAACATGTCCAAAACCTATTGGATGAGTGGCTTTCGAACCCTTATCACCTTAACATTGAAAAAAATCAATGTGGGACGTCTTAAATCCGAATACCATTTTAAAATAAAGTGACTTTTCTTTACCTTCCAAGAGTGCCCCTCCTCTCCTCTTATAAAAGGCCCCCACCTCTACCTCCATACCCACACTCCTAAAGCCATTGAATCGGCCAAACTCTGCCCATTTTGTCTCTCCACTTCCCTCTCTTACTCCTTGAAGCCTCAATTTGGGCATAAGTCTTCCCAAGGAAGCCTTTGAGCTCAAAACAAAGGAAGTTACCCGATTTTAAGGTAATGTCTTCACTTGAGTCCTTTTGTTTTATTTTGCTTCTCCAACCCCCTAAACTCTTTTTATTCATTTATTTTGTAACAACTAAAGTATCATCAATATACTAGGATGTTTTTATAAGAAGTATTCGAGCTAAAATTTCACACATCTACATCTAATGGTTAAAGAACATACTGTTTCCGTGGATGGCGAATTTCGGCCTCCTGAAACGATGATTGTTCAACATTCTTTTAACACCTTCAAAGGTGGCCATTAATATGACACTATATTTATATATGATATATAATATGTTTATTTTTTCCTTAAGATTATGTATTTTTCATTTTGGGCATACCTTTATGGTTTCCATTATGGGTAAACGCAATATCTTCATTTAAGGAAGTGCGGACTACCGCCCCCTCAAAGTGATGTGATTCGTTAATGCCATATATGGGACGTATAAAGGATGGATTTAAAGTTATTATATATGATGTTATACTAGAATTATAATATACCTCTATATCATTATTATTCCATTCCATAAAAATATGAAATAGAAATGAAAGTAGCGTTCATGCGTACGTACGACTTACCGTCTCCATGAACGGTGCATTTCATTTCTTATTCCCAAATGTAATGTACTATTATAAGTACATGTATATAATGAATATATATGATGAATGATACATCTAAATGATGAATATAATTATGTAATTAAAATATACATACCTATCATTTGGTTTTAATTTCATTAATATGACATAGAAATGAAAGTAGCGTTCATGGGTACGTACGACTTACCGTCTCCATGAACGGTGCATTTCATTTCTTACCTCTAAATGATTATATAATATTATAAATACATGTATATTCTGGATATATATGATATATATGATAACCAAATCATGAATATAATTCTATATATAATGAACATTTGACCACATGAACAACATGTAATTGTAAGAAGTCCACTTTCGACTTAAGAACCAAATATCGACAAAACAAACATTATTAACTTAAATGATTACATAATGTTTATAACATGGAAATAAGTGATATAAAAAGAATAATGAACTAGAAAAAGGTTCTTAATAAAGTTGAAATTAACTCAAGTTTATTATTCAGGACGTTAAAGAACGATCGAGTCAAGTCAGACCCGAGGTAAGGGATCCTACTCCTCTCTTTCTTTTTAAGTACACTCTTTTATGTCATTCCTTCTAAGCTAATCTTTCTTGTTATTGGGATGTTATTTTATATTAATCTTACTGTAATTTTTATTTTCATATTATGAGAGACCCTATTCTCTCTCATCAATCCATTTTAGAAGTTTTGAGTGGCACCGTTAGGATGCCGAATTTTCGTAAGAGATCTAACCTCTCTCCTTCTCTTTAAGTACTCTCCTTTATGTCACTTCTTTTAAGCTCCTATTTGTTATGATGGAGGATGTTCTTTTATATTCCTCTTTATGTACATTTTATTTTAATGTGATGATATACCCTATTTCCTCTCATCAATCCATTTTGGATGTTTTAAGTGGCGCCGTTAGGCTGCCGAGTTTTCGTAAGGGATTTTTTATCTCACTTTTATTCCCGTGATATTTATGCTACATTTTTCACAATTTACTTTGAGTGGTGTATGTAATTCCCATTATTAAATAATTTGTGTAGTATAATTTCATTTATGGGTATTCACGTCTTCATTGTATGACCCTTCTTCAATGGGGTGTACGTTTCGAAAGGTACCCAACTCGGTAAGGGGACCTTTCACCCACCTCTTTTTAAAAGACTTATTTTGTTATGTCTTTTAATTCACATACTATTATGTTGGGATATGTTCTTTTATATCCTTATTGATGTAAATTTTATTTCCTAGTGATGAGATGCCCTTTTTATCTCTCATCAACTCATTTTCTGAATTTTGAAGTGATGTCGTTAGGCTGTCGAATTTTACCAAGGGAACTTTTTAACCCAATTTCGATTTCTTTGGGTTCAACATGTAGTTATTGAAGATGTCATCTTTTGAATATGTTTTAATGAAATTTTATTGTTTTACACTTAATATCCACTTATATTGGGTGTATTTTTATTTCTCACACATAATTTGGAGATTTAATTATCCTTAATTTAAGGATACCTTCTTTATAAGGGAATTCATCACATTTGACATTTCTATTGAGACTTCATTGTTGTTATGCTCCAATTTATTCTTATATGGTGTATATATTGTCCTTTGGAATATTATATCATGAATCCATTTATTCTCATGATATTATAAAGTTCTAACTAAATGTTATTCCTCAATTATTGTATTCAAGTGTCTCTAATTTTGGTAGAACCCCTTTAACCAAAATATCACTTTAAATGTTTTAATTATTTGTTCTTATTAATATCCATGTTTTCAAAATGGTTTTAAGGATTTATTTATATGGATATTAATTTTTTAAAATTTTAAAAGCTTAAAGGTGGTATGGGACACTTTGATTCAAAAATCTCTCTATTAAATGTTTTAAATGGTTTTGGAAATGGTTTCTTTTTGAATGGATTCATTATTTCAATATACTAAAACGTTATATTGTGATTGAAATGTGGAAATATTAGGTTTCCTTTATGCATGTTTTATGTGATACGTTTATGTTATGGTTCTTTGGCATTGTTATGAAAACGGGTGGTTCTGTGATAAACTAAGGGCGGGTGAGCCCGATATAGCTCTCCAATGCATTGGGTAACGCGAAGGAGTGAAACGTTAAGGTTTATTCGAAGAGATTTAGGGAATATACTGTGATGGGTATTCCGAACATAACCAAGAGGGTTACTCCCTACTTAAGAATGTTAGGAATGCCTCAAGTTACCTTTATGTCTTATGATTTCTATGATTTATTCATGGTTTGATGAGGTATGTTAAAGTGCCTATGTTTTATGGGTAAAGTATGATTTCATTCTTATGTATATATGATCTCATGTTTTCTTTCCATATTTTTATAACCCTTACTGAGATTTTTATGCTTATCCCATGTTTTTGAAATGTTTTTCACAGGACAAGGGAAAGGTATATGATGTGATTATAGTGTCAAGGATGTGTCAAGAAAGAATCTGTGTTTTATTTTAAATATGTTTCTGTTGATGGGATGAATGAATATTGTCTTTTATGTAACCACTTTGTTTAAATGTGGAATGAAATGCAAGTTTCATGATCTAATTCTCTAAAACTCTAAACCTAAAAATATCCTTAATGTGTAATCTTGTAATAACTCAAGATTAAGTAAGGTTTAAGGCTGGGGCCTTATAGTTGGTATCAGAGGTCGGTTTAGATAACTTTTGAGGTTAGGGTATTCTTTAAGCATAAGTGACATTACCATAATGGTTAGGATTTCAAAAAGATTCCTAGTTTTAGATAAAGTGAATGAGTAAGTATATCTTAGTGTTTACCTTCATCATTAGTACATGGTGGTTTTGTTGATATAATCACACTGACATTTTTGTTTTTAGTGAATGGATGGATCTAGTAGGCACCAAAGAGACAACAGGTGTGAAGGAAACTGTGGTGGTTCTCTGATTAAGATACTATAAAAAATGGAGGATTCAATGAGGAAACACGTGGTTGTTCTAAACCAAATATCAAGGAGTCATGATCAACCACTTGAACCTTGGTATGTTCTGTAATGTATCATGTACGAGATGACCAATCGATGTGGAAGTTCAGGTAAAAATTATAAAGGTAACCATTAGAGTTTATATGATCCTTACTTTTGAGGTAATTATGGGTTATTATATGATATGCTGGAAAATGAAAGGCCTGAGATAAAATTGAGGTTAAAATATGTTATGGTCATTTTTTATGATTTTATCTCTTTTTGGGGAATGATTTAAGAATTATATAGTTTTGTAAAAAGGACAGCACGCAGACCGTGTGACAACCCGTCGCGTCAGACAAAGCTGCGAGAACGAACCCACAACCAAAGTACGACTGGTATTTATCGCCTACCACTGGACTACGTGAAGTCCCTGGTTAGTTTGACTGATTCTTTTTAGTTATATGATTTTATGAATTAAGAGTAAGTTTATTTTGGTTTATTTATGAAAATGATTAACCTATCATGGAGGATATGTGATTGGGTTAATTACTTTTCAATACGAGACTTTAGGAGCAACTGATGTTGTTTGGAGATAAATGTTACGATTTAACTTGGAAGACTATGTGACTAAATCCTTAAAATATTTGGGTTTCAATCTTATATTGGTTTACTTTGATGAATTTTATGGACAAATTGTTTATCGGATGGTCCTCGTTGAACTTTGGGTTTTGTTGGACAAATTTTGGAGATTAAGCATAGATTTTCTTTTTAATGGGTTATCCTTTTCTGGATTATCTGACCTTGTACTAACCTTTTTGGTTTTGGTTTTGGTTAAAGCCTAAAGACATGGGATGTATATAGTTCTCTTTGGTGGATTAGGTGATTCTCTAGAAGTTGATTATAATACTCTTAATGCGAACAAGTCTCCCTAAATACTCGTCTTTTGGAAAAAAAATATGAGTTTGATTAAGGAATCTAGTAAAAGTTGAAAGTTAAAATGATGAGTGATTATGTTTCCTTATGAATAAATTCCTCAATAAAAAGTAACTTAAAACAAAAATGTTGTCAATTAACTTTTCCTACTGGGGAATCAAATACCATTTAACCCATCACAAGTTTGTGATTTTCTTATGGTTACCTTTCTCCTAGACATGTTTACTATCACTCTCCCTCAAGAACATGACCCTTTGCCTTTTCTTCCATGTCCATGTTTTTCTATATATGGGTTAACTTAGGTGACCTCTGTACTTATCTTCCTTTATTTTAAAGTGACTGTTTTACCGACTCTTGTTCCGATGTGGGACTTTCATGGATGTTTCCAAGCCCAATTTTAAAAATTGTGAGGACACAATTCCCAAAAGGGGGGAAGGATGTAACACCCCAGGTAAATAAATAATATGACATTTTCATATTTATCCATATTTGTGAATAAAATATTAATATGACTTTAAAGGGGACGCTATGCTCGATGGCGTACCCAACAAGCAACAACGAGTTTCTTGGGAATCTTACGTTGCACTCTAATAATAAAATAATATTATTTTAAATGGTAGTTAACTTGTAGACGTTGTATTGGCGGGAATGGATAGAAATAACTAAAATATGATTATATATGATTTTAAATGTTTTTACATTTATCCAATAAAAGATAAAGGCATAAAATACGGAAAGAATTCAATTTTAGGCGTATATGCCCTAGTTTTCACTAAAGGTTCACTTATCGCCTTTTGATGGAGAACCGTCAATAAATATAGTTTTTTTTCACTATTATAAATCCTTTTGGACCAAATAAAACTCTTCTTAATAATTGGGACATTAAAATTTACTTTGTGTAAATTTTTGGTATCTTTTTGATAGAGTTCATTTTTTAATGAATAGTGTAAACTGTTGTATTTTAATTCAAAATCTCTTTTTAATCTAATTTATTTATATGATTACATTATCTGTTGAATTGGTTTTAAAGTGAAATTATAATATATTTTTACCATTAAATCCAATAGTGGTATTTGGAATTAATTTCACTTTGAAATCAGACTTAAACTAGTGTCAATCTTTTGATACATATTGTTTCATAAAAACACGCTATTTGCTCTGACAGCGGGAATTTATTATTAAATTAATTAATGCGACTTATATGATTTTAATTCTGTAAAATAGACTTCATTTTTGAATTCGGAATATCAAATATAGCTTATGGTGAATTTTTGTGATTTTTATGAAAAACTTCAATTTTTGATGAATAGTGAAACCACTAAGTGGTACTTATAAAAACTGATTTTTCCATTTAAATGAAATTTTGGCATCTTTGTGTTTTTAATTTCAAAAATCCTAAATACATGGTTTTAATTAAGAAGTAAAATTTGGTTCAATGGGATAAATATAATTTTTTGGTGAATAGTAACTTATTAAGTTTTTTATCACGATTAGAGGTAATTAGTGTAGTTTAAGGTAAAAAAATGTTTTAATAATATTAAATGAACTTGACACATGTCCTAACCTCATTGGATGTGTCATGGCCGACCAAGACAACCCATGGGTCAACTTGGGGACCCCATGAAGCCACTTTGGTAGGAAAATGACATTGATATCTTTTTATTTAAAGTTAAAGTAAAAATGAGACAAACATGAAATGTTTTACTAAACAAATTTTTACATGGGGTTATACAAATCAGAGTTTTGACTATAAATATTAATTGGATATCTAAAATGATTTCCCACATCATAGTAGTTTTTTTATAATTTTTAGACATTAAATAAATTAAATTATTTATGACATCATGATGATGCAGCGATGACCTCATTATTTAACGATTTAAATAAAATGGAAAGATAATGTAATATCTAAGACCTAAACATGTCCAAAACCTATTGGATGAGTGGATTTAGAACCCTTATCACCTTATCATCGAAACAAATCAATGTGGGACCTCTTAAATCCGAATACCATTTTAAAATAATGTGACTTTTCTTTACCTTCCAAGAGTTCCCCTCCTCTCCTCTTATAAAAGGCCCCCACCTCTACCTCCTTACCCACACTCTTAAAGCCTTTGGCTCGGACAACCTCTGCCCATTTTGTCTCTCAACTTCCCTCTCATACTCCTTGAAGCCTCGATTTGGGAATAAGTCTTCCCAAGGAAGCCTTTGAGCTCAAAACAATGGGAGTTACCCGATTTTAAGGTAATGTCTTCACTTGAGTCCTTTTGTTTTATTTTGATTCTCCAACCCCCTAAACTCTTTTTATTCATTTATTTTGTAACAACTCCAGTATCATAAATATACTAGGATGTTTTTATAAGAAGGATTATAGATACACTTTCCCACATCTACATCTAATGGTTAAAGAACATACTGTTTCTGTGGATGGCGAATTTCGGCCTCCCGAAAACATGATTGTTCAACATTCTTTTAACACCTTCAAAGGTGACCATTAATATGACACTATATTTATATATGATATATAATATGTTTATTTTTTCCTTAAGCTTATGTATTTTTCATTTTGGTCATACCTTTATGGTTTCCATTATGGGTAAACGCGATATCTTCATTTAAGGAAGTGCGGACTACCGCCCCCTCAAAGTGATGCGATTCGTTAATGCCATATGTGGGACGTATAAAGGATGGATTTAAAGTTATTATATATGATTTTATACTATAATTATAATATAACTCTATATAATTATTATTAACTTCCATAAAAATATGAAATAGAAATGAAAGTAGCGTTCATGCGTACGTACGGCTTACCGTCTCCATGAACGGTGCATTTCATTTCTTATCCCCTAATGTAATGTACTATTATAAGTACATGTATATAATGGATATATATGATGAATGATACATATAAATGATGAATATAATTATGGAATTAAAATATACATACCTATCATTTGGTTTTAATTCCATTAATATGACATAGAAATGAAAGTAGCGTTCATGCGTACGTACGGCTTACCGTCTCAATGAACGGTGCATTTCATTTTCTTACCTCTAAATGATTATGTATTATTATAAATACATGTATATTCTGGATATATATGATATATATGATATCCAAATCATGAATATAATTCTGGATATAATGAACATTTGACCACATGAACAACATGTAATTGTAAGAAGTCCACTTTCGACTTAAGAACCAAATATCGACAAAACAAACATTATTAACTTAAATGATTACATAATGTTTATAACATGGAAATAAGTGATCTAAAAGGAATAATGAACTAGAAAATGTTCTTAATAAAGTGTAAATTAACTCAAGTTTATTATTCAGGATGTTAAAGAACGATCGAGTCAAGTCGGACCCGAGGTAAGGGATCCTACTCCTCTCTTTCTTTTTAAGTACACTCTTTTATGTCATTCCTTCTAAGCTCATATTTCTTGTTATTGGGATGTTATTTTATATTAATATTACTATAATTTTTATGTTCATATGATGAGACACCCTATTCTCTCTCATCAATCCATTTTGGATGTTTTGAGTGGCGCCGTTAGGCTGCCGAATTCTCGTAAGAGATCTAACCTCTCTCTTTCTCTTTAAGTACTCTCCTTTATGTCACTTCTTTTAATCTCCTATTTGTTATTATGGGGGATGTTATTTTATATTCTTATTGATGTAAATTTTATTGTAATGTGATGATATACCCTATTTCCTCTCATCAATCCATTTTGGAAGTTTTAAGTGGCGCCGTTAGGCTACCGAGTTTTCGTAAGGGATTTTTCATCTCACTTTTATTCCCGTGAGATTTATGCTACATTTTCCACAATTTACTTTGAGTGGTGTATGTAATGCCCATTATTATAAACTTTGTGTAGTATAATTTCATTTATGGGTATTCACATATTCATTGTATGACCCTTCTTCCATGGGGTGTATGTTTCGAAAGGTACCCAACTCGGTAAGGGGACCTTTCACCCTCCTCTTTTTAAAAGACTTCTTTTGTTATGTCTTTTAATTCACATACTATTATGTTGGAATATGTTCTTTTATATCCTTATTGATGTAAATTTTATGTCCTAGTGATGAGATGCCATTTTTATCTAATCAACTCATTTTCTGAATTTTGAAGTGATGCCGTTAGGCTGTCGAATTTTACCAAGGGAACTTTTTAACCCAATTTCGATTTCTATGGGTTCAACATGTAGTTATTGAACATGTCATCTTTTTAATATGTGTGAATGACCTTTTATTTTTTTACACTTAATATCCACTTATATTGGGTGTATTTGTATTTGTCACACATAATTTGGAGATTGAATTATCCTTAATTTAAGGATACCTTCTTTATAAGGGAATTCATCACATTAGACATTTCTATTGAGACTTTATTGTTGTTATGAACCAATTGACTCTTATATGGTGTATATACTATCCTTTGGAATATTATATCATGAATCCATTTATTCTCATGATATTATAAAGTTCTAACTAAATGTTATTCCTCAATTATTGTATTCAAGTGTCTCTAATTTTGGTAGAACCCCATTAACCAAAATATCACTTTAAATGTTTTAATTATTTGTTCTTATTAATATCCATGTTTTCAAAATGGTTTTAAGGATTTATTTATATGGATATTAATGGTTTAAAATTTTAAAAGCTTCAAGGTGGTATGGGACACTTTGATTCAAAAATCTCTTTATTAAATGTTTTAAATGGTTTTGGAAATGGTTTCTTTTTGAATGGATTCATTATTTCAATATACTAAAATGTTATATTTTGATTGAAATGTGGAAATGTTATGTTTCCTTTATGCATGTTTTATGTGATACGTTTATGTTATGGTTCTTGGGCATTGTTTTGAAAACGGGTGGTTCCGTGATAAACTAAGGGCGGGTGAGCCCGATATAGCTCTCCAATGCATTGGGTAACACGAAGGAGTGAAACGTTATGGTTTCTCCGAAGAGATTTAGGGAATATACTATGATGGGTATTCCAAACATAACCAAGAGGGTTACTCCCTACGTAAGAATGTTATGAATGCCTCAAGTTACCTTTATGTCTTATGATTTCTATGATTTATTCATGGTTTGATGAGGTATGTTAAAGTGCCTATGTTTTATGGGTAAAGTATTATTTCATTCTTATGTATATATGAACTCATGTTTCCTTTCCATATTTTTATAACCCTTACTGAGCTTTTTATGCTCATCCCAAGTTTTTAAAATGTTTTTCACAGGTCAAGGGAAAGGTACATGATGTGATTATAGTGTCAAGGATGTGTCAAGAAAGAATCCGTGTTTTATTTTAAATATGTTTCTGTTGATGTGAAGAATGAATATTGTCTTTTATGTAACCACTTTGTTTAAATGTGGAATGAAATGCAAGTTTCATGATCTAATTCTCTAAAACTCTAAACCTAAAAAGATCCTCAATGTGTAATCTTGTAATAACTCAAGATTAAGTAAGGTTTAATGCTGGGGCCTTATAGTTGGTATCAGAGGTCGGTTTAGATAACTTTAGAGGTTAGGGTATTCTTTAAGAATAAGTGACATTACCATAATGGTTGGGATTTCAGAAAGAGTCCTAGTTTAAGATAAAGTGAATGAGTAAGTATATCTTAGTGTTTACCTTCCTCATCAGTACATGATGGTTTTGTTGATATACTCACACTGAAATTTTTGTTTTTAGTGAATGGATGGATATAGCAGGCACCAAAGAGACAACAGGTTTGAAGGAAACTGTGGTGGTTCTCTGATTAAGATACTAGAAAAAAAGGAGGATTCAATGAGGAAACTTGTGGTTGTTCTAAACCAAATATCAAGGAGTCATGATCAACCACTTGAACCTTGGTATGTTCTGTAATGAATCATGTACGAGATGACCAATCGATGTGGAAGTTCAGGTAATAATTATAAAGGTAACCATTAGAGTTTATATGATCCTTACTTTTGAGGTAATTATGGGTTATTATATGATATGCTGGAAAATGGAAGGCATGAGATAAAATTGTGGTTAAAATATGTTATGATCATTTTTGATGATTTTATCACTTTTTGGGGAATTATTTAAGAATTATATAGTTTTGGAAAAAGGACAACACGCAGACCGTGTGACAACCCGTCGCGTCGGACAAAGCTGCGAGAATCGAACCCACAACCAAAGTGCGACTGGTATTTATCGCCTACCACTGCACTATGTGAAGTCCCTGTTTCGTTTTACTGATTCTTTTTAGTTATATGATTTTAGGAATTAAGAGTAAGTTGATTCTGGTTTATTTATGAAAATGATTAACCTATCATGGAGGATATGTGATTGGGTTAATTACTTTTAAATACGAGACTTTAGGAGCAACTGATGTTGTTTGGAGATAAATGTTACGATTTAACTTGGAAGACTCTGTGACTAAATCCTTAAAATATTTGGGTTTCAATCTTATATTGGTTTACTTTGAAGAATTTTATGGAAAAATTGTTTATCGGATGGTCCTCGTTGAACTTTGGGTTTTGTTGGACAAATTTTGGAGATTAAGCATAGATTTTCTTTTTAGTGGGTTATCCTTTTCTGGATTATCTGACCTTATAATAACCTTTTTGGTTTTTGTTTTGGTTAAAGCCTAAAGACATGGGATGTATATAGTTCTCTTTGGTGGATTAGGTGATTCTCTAGAAGTTGATTATAGCACTCTTAATGCGAACAAGTCTCCCTAAATACTCGTCTTTTGGAAAAAAAATAGGAGTTTGATTAAGGAATCTAGTAAAAGTTGAAAGTCAAAATGATTAGTGATTATGTTTCCTTATGAATAAATTCCTCAATAAAAAGTAACTTAAAACAAAAATGTTGTCTATTAACTTTTCCTACTGGGGAATCGAATACCATTTAACCCATCACAAGTTTGTGATTTTCTTATGGTTAACTTTCTCCTAGACATGTTTACTATCACTCTCCCTCAAGAACATGAACCTTTGCTTTTTCTTCCATGTCTATGTTTTTCTACATATGGGTTAACTCAGGTGACCTCTGTACTTATCTTCCTTTATTTTAAAGTGATTGTTTTACCGACTTATGTTTCGATGTGGGACTTTCAAGGATGTTTCCAAGCTCAATTTTAAAAATTGTGAGGATGCAATTCCCAAAAGGGGGGAAGGATGTAACACCCCAGGTAAATAAAGAATATGACATTTTCATATTTATCCATATTTGTAAATAAAATATTAATATGTCTTTAAAGGGGACACTATGCTCGATGGTGTACCCAACAAGCAACAACGAGTTTCTTGGGAATCTTACGTTGCACTCTAATAATAAAATAATATTATTTTAAATGGTAGTTAACATGTAGTCGTTGTATTGGCGGTAATGGATAGAAATTACAAAAATATGATTATATATTTTTTTTAAATGTTTTTACATTTATCCAATAAAATATAAAGGCATAAAATACGGAAAGAATACAATTTTAGGCGTATATGCCCTAGTTTTCACTAAACGTTCACTTATCACCTTTTGATGGAGAACCGTCATTAAATATAGTTTTTTTCACTCTTATACATCCTTTTGGACCAAATAAAACTCTTCTTAAGAATTGAGACATCAAAATTTACTTTGTGTAAATTTTTGGTATCTTTCTGATAAAGTTCATTTTTTAATGAATAGTGTAAAATGTTGTATTTTAATTCAAAACCACTTTTTAATCTAATTTATTTATATGATTAGATTATCTTTTGAATTGGTTTTAAAGTCAAATTATAATATATTTTTACCATTAAATCCAATAGTGGTCGTTGGAATTAATTTCACTTTGAAATCAGACTTAAACTAGTGTCAATCTTTTGATACATATTGTTTCATAAAAACACGCTATTTGCTCTGACAGCGGGAATTAATTATTAAATTAATTAATGTGACTTATATGATTTGAATTTTTTAAAATAGACTTCATTTTTGAATTCGGAATATCAAGTATATCTTAGGGTGAATTTTTGGGTTTTTTCTGAAAAACTTTAATTTTTGATGAATAGTGAAACCACTAAGTAGTATTTATAAAAACTAATTTTTCCGTTTAAATAAAATTTTTCCATCTTTGTGTTTTGAATTTAAAAAATCCAAAATACATGGTTGTCATTAAGAAGTAAAATTTGGTTCAATGGGATAAAAATAATTTTTTTGTGAATAGTAACTTATTAAGTGTTTAATCACGATTAGAGGTAATTAGTGTAGTTTAAGGTAAAAATAATGTTTTAATAATATGAAATGAACTTAACACATGTCCTAACCTCATTGGATGTGTCATGGCCGACCAAGAAAACCCATGAGTCAACTTGGGGACCCCATGAAGCCACTTTGGTTGGAAAATGACATTAATATCTTTTTATTTAAAGTTAAAGTAAAAATGAGACAAAATGAAATGTTTTACTAAAACAATTTTTACATGGAGTTATACAAATAAGATTTTTGACTATAAACATTCAATGGAAATATAAAACGACTTCCTACATCATAGTAGTTTTTTTTATAATTTTTAGACATTAAATAAATTAAATTATTTATGACATCATGATGGTGCAGCGATGACCTCATTATTTAACGATTTAAATAAAATGGAAAGATAATATAATATCTAAGACCTAAACATGTCTAAAACCTATTGGATGAGTGTATTTAGAACCCTTATCACCTTATCCTCGAAACAAATCAATGTGGGACCTCTTAAATCCGAATACCATTTTAAAATAAAGTGACTTTTCTTTACCTTCCAAGAGTGCCCCTCCTCTCCTCTTATAAAAGGCCCCCACCTCTACCTCCTTACCCACACTCCCAAAGCCTTTGGCTCGGCCAAACTCTGCCCATTTCGTCTCTCCACTTCCCTCCCTTACTCCTTGATGCCTCACTTTGGGCAGAAGTCTTCCCAAGGAGGCCTTTGAGCTCAAACCAAAGGGAGTTACCCGATTTTAAGGTAATGTCTCCACTTGAGTCCTTTTGTATTATTTTGATTCTACAACCCCCTAAACTCTTTTTATTCATTTCTTTTGAAACAAATCCAGTATCATCAATATACTAGGATGTTTTTATAAGAAGTATTCGAGCTACACTTTCACACACCTACATCTAATGGTTAAAGAACATACTGTTTCTGTGGATGGCGAATTTCGGCCTTCCGAAACGATAATTGTTAAACATTCTTTTAACACCTTCAAAGGTGGCCATTAAGATGACACTATATTTATATATGATATATAATATGTTTATTTTTTCTTTAAGCTTATGTATTTTTCATTTTGGGCATACATTTATGGTTTCCATTATGGGTAAACGCGATATCTTCATTTAAGGAAGTGCGGACTACCGCCCCCCTCAAAGTGATGTGATTCGTTAATGCCATATATGGGACGTATAAAGGATGGATTTAAAGTTATTATATATGATTTTATACTGACTTATAATATACCTCTATATAATTATTATTACGTTCCATAAAAATATGAAATAGAAATGAAAGTAGTGTTCATGCGTACGTACGACTTACCGTCTCCATGAGCGGTGCATTTCATTTCTAATCCCCAAATGTAATGTACTATTATAAGTACATGTATATAATGGATATATATGATGAATGATACATCTAAATGATGAATATAATTATGGAATTAAAATATACATACCTCTCATTTAGTTTTAATTCCATTAATATGACATAGAAATGAAAGTAGTGTTCATGCGTACGTACGGCTTACCGTCTCCATGAACGGTGCATTTCATTTCTTACCACTAAATGATTATGTAATATTATAAATACATGTATATTCTGGATATATATTATATATATGATATCCAAATCATGAATATAATTCTGGATATAATTAACATTTGACCACACGAACAACATGTAATTGTAAGAAGTCCACTTTCGACTTAAGAACCAAATATCGACAAAACAAACATTATTAACATAAATGATTACATAATGTTTATAACATTAAATTAAGTGATATAAAAGGAATAATGAACTATAAAAAGGTTCTTAATAAAGTGGAAATTAACTCAAGTTTATTATTCAGGACGTTAAACAATGATCGAGTCAAGTCGGACCCGAGGTAAGGGATCCTACTCTTCTCTTTCTTTTTAAGTACACTCTTTTATGTCATTCCTTCTAAGATCATCTTTCTTGTTATTGGGATGTTATTTTATATTACTATTACTGTAATTTTTATTTTCATATGAGTAGATACCCTATTCTCTCTCATCAATCCATTTTGGAAGTTTTGAGTGGTGCCGTTAGGCTGCCGAATTTTCGTAAGAGATCCAACCTCTCTCTTTCTCTTTAAGTACTCTCCTTTATGTCACTTCTTTTAAGCTCCTCTTTGTTATGATGTGGGATGTTATTTTATATTCATCTTGATGTACATTTTATTTTAATGTGATGAGATACCCTATTTCCTCTCATCAATCCATTTTGGATGTTTTAAGTGGCGCCTTTAGGCTGTCGAGTTTTCGTAAGGGATTTTTCATCTCACTTTTATTACTGTGAGATTTATGCTACATTTGCCACAATTTACTTTGAGTGGTGTATGTAATGCCCATTATTGTACACTTTGTGTAGTATAATTTCATTTATGGGTATTCAAATCTTCATTGTATGACCCTTCTTGCATGGGGTGTACGTTTCAAAAGGTATCAAACTCGGTAAGGGGACCTTTCACCCTCCTCTTTTTAAAAGACTTCTTTTTTTATGTCTTTTAATTCACATACTATTATGTTGGGATATGTTCTTTTATATCCTTATTGATGTAAATTTTATGTCCTAGTGATGATATTCCCTTTTTATCTCTCATCAACTCATTTTCTGAATTTTGAAGTGATGCCGTTAGGCTGTCAAATTTTACCAAGGGAAATTTTTAACCCAATTTCGATTTCTTTGGGTTCAACATGTAGTTATTGAATATGTCATATTTTGAATATGTGTGAATGACATTTTATTGTTTTACACTTAATATCCACTTATATTGGGTGTATTTATATTTGTCACACATAATTTTGACATTGAATTATCCTTAATTTAAGGATACCTTCTTTATAAGGGAATTCATCACATTTGACATTTCTATTGAGACTTCATTGTTGTTATGCACCAATTCACTCTTATATGGTTTATATACTGTCCTTTGGAATATTATATCATGGATCCATTTATTCTCATGATATTATAAAGTTCTGACTAAATTTTATTCCTCAATTATTGTATTCAAGTGTCTCTAATTTTGGTAGAACCCCTTTAACCAAAATATCACTTTAAATGTTTTAATTATTTGTTCTTATTAATATCCATGTTTTCAAAATGGTTTTATGGATTTATTTATATGGATATTAATGGTTTAAAATTTTAAAAGCATCAAGGTGGTATGGGAAACATTAATTCAAAAATCTCTTTATTAAATGTTTTAAATGGTTTTGGAAATGGTTTCTTTTTAAATGGATTCATTATTTCAATATACTAAAACGTTATATTATGATTGAAATGTGGAAATGTTATGTTTCCTGTATGCATGTTTTATGTGATACATTTATGTTATGGTTCTTGGGAATTGTTATGAAAACGGGTGGTTCCGTGATAAACTAAGGGCAGGTGAGCCCGATATAGCTCTCCAATGCATTGGGTAACACGAAGGAGTGAAATGTTAAGGTTTATCCGAAGAGATTTAGGGAATATACTGTGATGGTTATTCCGAACATAACCAAGAGGGTTACTCCCTACGTAAGAATGTTATGAATGCCTCAAGTTACCTTCATGTCTTATGATTTCTATGATTTATTCATGGTTTGATGAGTTATGTTAAAGTGCCTATGTTTTATGGGTAAAGTATGATTTAATTCTTATGTATATATGAACTCATGTTTCCTTTCCATATTTTTATAACCCTTACTGAGATTTTTATGCTCATCCCAAGTTTTTGAAATGTTTTTCACAGGTCAAGGGAAAGGTACATGATGTGATGATAGTGTCAAGGATGTGTCAAGAAAGAATCTGTGTTTTATTTTAAATATGTTTCCGTTGATGGGAAGAATGAATATTGTCTTTTATGTAACCACTTTGTTTAAATGTGGAATGAAATGCAAGTTTAATGATCTAATTATCTAAAACTCTAAACCTTAAAAGATCCTCAATGTGTAATCTTGTAATAACTCAAGATTAAGTAAGGTTTAAGAGTGGGGCCTTATATATTGGTTACCTCACTTGTGTTAAATATACCTTCCATCAAAAAAGGATTTGTTATTTCCTCGATGAATCTATAAAAGGTATTGGAAGAATCCTCATATAAAATGAAAAGGTAAATGATTATGGATATCTATAGTCAAATCCTCATGAGAATAATTATCTTATGCATGACTGGGAGCTAGCTGTGGTTATTTCTTCTCTAAATACACATAAGCACTATATTTAATGGGATAAATGTGAAATATACATAGAACACTAATGTCTGAAGTATATTATAAAACAAAAAAAAATTGACCACGAGACAGGGGAGACTATTGGATGTTCTTAAATAATATAAATGGTAAATTTATTTTCACCATAAAATAGAAAACAAAGTAACTAATGCATTATGTAAGAAAGACCCAGTTATTATAGAAATGAAGAGGATTCAAGGAGATCCATTGATCAAGGACCTAATATTATCAGAAATGGGAATCATGAGGGAAGGGACATCATCAATCATATCCCAAATGATTTATCAACCATACTTACAAGGTAATAGAATGAAATATCAAAGAGAAGATCCTTCATTACAAATGATGATAGAGGATATAAATAATGGTTGGTTTTCTAAGTTCAATATTGATCACAAAGGTGTGTTGAAATTTTATACAAGGATATGTGTCCAATCTAATCTGAAAATAAAGAAGGATTTGATGCATGAATCTCATGTATCTAAATTATCTAAACATCCTTGAAACACTAAAATTTATTGGGACCTTCATGATCTATATTGGTTGGATAATATGGAAAGGGAGATTTTCGACTACACTATATGCTGCTTGGTGTGTCAACACAAAAAGGCAGATCGACAAAGTAGTAAAGGGGTATTGAAACCACTACCCATACCAACATGTAAGTGGGAGAATATCACTATGGTTTTTGTCACTGTTCTCCCAATAAAATCTAAAAGAAACAATATAATATGGGTTATAGTGGATAGAGTCACCGAGGATACCACTTTCATTGTTATTGATGAATATTTATCTATTGACTAATTTTCCAAGATATATGTAAAGGAAGTGGTGATGATGTATGAGGCATCACTTTATATCATTTCTGATCATGATATAAGGTTCACATATAAATTATAGAGAATTATTCAACATGATCTGAATACTAAATTGAATTTATGTATGACCTATCACTCCCAAACCGATGAACAATCTGAATGGACTATTCAGGCACTCGAGGAAATGATGACAACATGCTCAAAGTAATTTCAAGTTGAATGGGATTAACACCTCCCATTTTTTATGTTGTCATACAAAAACAACTTCTACTCAAGTATTAAAATGGAACCCAAGGAATCTCTTTATGGAAAGAGATATAGAACTACTACATGTTATCAAGAACGTTGGGAGAGAAATATACTCGGACCTGATCTCATGAATGGGATGATAGAAAAGGTTTATTCTATATAATAATATATAAAGGCTACTAAGATTCATAAAAAGGGATATGCTGATAACCATCTAAGGGACTTAGATATTAATGTTTGTTGAAATGTTTCCTTCTAATATGACCATGACAGAGAGTTATATGGTTTTGAAACAAAGGTAATCTTAGGCCTAGGTACATTAGACCATATTTAACCCTTGATTTCATAGGTGCAATGTCATATTATCTTGCACTTCCACCAAATCTAGCTCAAGTTCATGATGTATTCCATGTACCTCTCTCAAGGAATTACATAGATGATGCACCACATGTTCTAAATCTAGAGGTGGTATAAATGTAACATGACATTTTTTATGAGGAGTTACCCTTAGAGATCATAGACCATATAGACAAGTTTCTACACAATAAGACTACCTAGATTCTCAATGTTTTATAGAGAAACCATAAATATGAAAAAGATACATGGGAACTAGAGGAGATAATGAGGCAGAAGTACCCACACCTTTTTTGAACTAAGAGTATGATTTGGAATTTTGGGGATGAAATTTCTTAAGGGGGGAAAAATTTATTGACCCATACTTTTAAATAATATTTTTTTCCTTAAAAAATTTATTTTATATTATTTTATACATAATATAACCATATCTATAATAATAAATTGGTATTTATAGAGTAAAAACGGAAATGTGACCATCGAGATTCGATCCTTATCTGAAATTTGTTCAAAATATGACCATTGATCAATATGGATGTTGGAAAAAATACTCTCGGTAATAATTTTAATGATATAACTAGTGTTTATAAGTAGTAACGATAACTGATAATTAATATAGAAAGGATAAGCAATGGAACAACCAGTAAAGTCTTGTTGTATGAAGACCATTTGTCAGAACATGGGAGGAAGGTAACATTACTAGGGTTAAACCTTGACCATATCCATGTAAGAATTCAATAAGTGAATCTAGAATAAAATCTCATATGGTATAAGTTCATGTTATTGGAATTTACCACTCGTTTGATGTTAGTTGAGACACCCTATGAATCTATCACCACCGTACACCTTAAAGTTATGTCATATGTGAGTGTAATAAGAGGTTAAATTTCAAGGACTTATTTTCTTAAATTGTAATTCATATTTATATTTAAATTTTTAGTCCATAAATTCCATTTTAAGAATAGTTTTTCTTAATAAAATTGAGAATTAATTTGATAAATTGATTTTTCAGACACTAATTACACTTTTCAAAATAGATATTAATTTATATTAAAAACTAAGTCATTATGAAAAAAAATTATTTTAATGAAATATTAAGTTAAAAACACTATTATCTAATTATAAATGATTAAACAATTTTATTATTTCCTTAAAAATTTGTATATGTTAGAAATTTGACTATGTATCATCAACCCTATTTTTAAAAAAATAATTTTTGTTATATTTAAAAGATAAAATAATCATACATAGATAATTATTATTATAAAATATACATCTTTTTTAAATTATCAAATAAAAATTAGGTTGGGGTAAATTCATTATAATTTTCTAAAATACTTTATTTTTCTGTGAATAGTAAAAATAATGTTGGGGGTTTTCAATATGTTTATTGAATTAACAATTATGTAATAATGATGTAATAATAAATTAAACATAACCTAATACCTAAAATATGTTAATTTTTTAATACCAAGTATTTTAATATACTTTAATCAATTTCTAAACCAATAAGTTACTTCCCAACGTCTAAAATGGAAACTTCGGCTTTAAAAACATTATTTGGTAGAAACTTTACTTTTCCATGATAAAGGAAGTAAATAAAAATGGATTTTTTATTCTTTAGAAATTATGATTTATTTTTATTACATAGATAAAAAAACCATTTTATTTGTGTAGGGAATTTTACTATATTTAAAAAAGATTTTATTTTATTTATTTATTTACACATTATAAACCCACTTTCACTTCTCACGGGTTAAAGATGATGTAATAACTATGTCTTTAAGCACTTTTATTCAAATATTTTTATAATAAACTTGTTCTTTATTCTCCATGGGTTATTAATGAAATTATTTATATGATCAATGTGTCTCACATCACTTTATGAAATATTAATTTTGTCCACTAATAGTGATCCAATGCATTGGGTAAACAATTAAATATCTAGAGATGACATTTTTTATGATAACATGGTGAATAACTTTATTAATTTTTATTTACAACTCCTTGGTGATTAAAATCAGTGATATGATTATGAAAGTAAAAATTAAATGCCTTATACATATTTCCATGTTATGAATCATGTACTATCATTATAATCATCAGGTTCCCTAGCACATTCCATAATGATATTCCTCGTGATCTTATTGATATTCCTCAAGATCACAGGTAAATTATTTACCTTTATTTTTCCCTTACTTGACCTTATGATCACCCTTTCCTTTCATGCACATCCTCTGGTTATGAGATGCAGTTAATGTTTTTAGTATGAATAAACAATGAATAACTTATTGTGTATTACAATAATTTTTTATGTTTAATGTATTTTTATACATTAGTTTCAAGAAACAAAATATTTAAACATCCTCTGTGTGTACAATTTAATGAAATTTTATGTAATAAAAATGTAGGGTTCCATATTTTTCATCACTAAAAAACCTTGGATCATGTCATTACTCTGACATCCCCTCTCTATAGTCTTTCTAAGGTCCCCCCAATATCTCAATAATCACATCCAAATCATTTTTAATCAATCTCTCATGGTACAAAATATTCCAATCACTTTTTTATTCAATCTGTACTATTGTGTTATATATCTTAATTACTATATTATCATATTAAGATATGATTTTCCATATCCCCCTTACTATACATTTTATTTATAAATGATGAGATACACCTTTAACTCTTATTAATTCTTCCCATGAACCATCATGTACACCTATTACCATGCCATATTTTTTCAAGGGATCCTCTCATTCCCCTATTTATTAATGTTTTTTCATTATATTATGTATTTTATCTCCAATTTATAATAATGTGATATGTTCTTCCATATCCAAATTACTATGAATTTTATTTATAAATTATTATAGACCCTTTTTCACTCATTAATCCCATCCATAAACATGTATACACTCTTGTTATGCTTCCAAATTTCCACAGAAATTTTCCATGCCAAACAATTGTGTAATGAATACCCCTACCCATTTCCTATCATGGGTTTTCAAATTCATGCACATATACTTATTTGATTACGGACTTACACGCACACACACACATATTCACACCCCTTGATAATGTAATAAAATATTATGACAAATGATTACATGTTTTATAATTTTTTTTGCACACATAAGCATGATAATGAAATGAATGTGACGGGTGAACCCAAAACTATATAGCTCTATAAAACATTGGGTAATTTTTTAGTCTCATGAAACTCCATGCAAGGGATTAGGGAGTGAACCTAATCCATCATGGGGATTTTTCCATCATGATGCCTTTGTAATTATCCTTGACCTATGTTTATAAAATAGTATTTTATGTTGTGTCAACATTTCCCATGTTTTCTTTATTATTATCATGCTATGTCATGCTTAATTGTCCATGTTTATGAATATCACCCATTTTAGGCCTCATTGATATTCCTATTTGTTACATGTACTACTTTCTTTATGTTATACCATTCTTATTCACTTACTTGGATTTATATCTCACCCCTTTTTTTATATATGTTCCAAGGTTATTTCATTCAGTTTTATGTATGAGAATGTTAAGGAAGTCTTTAAATAAGATGATCTATTTCTTATTTTTAGTTGTTAAGTAATGTAGAAAATACCCAAAGACACTAGAATTATCAATCATTTGGGTTGTATTATGTGAAATATTATGTAATAAATCATGAGTTATGTTAAAATAAAGATCATGGCTATCATAGTTATTAAAAATGATAAAGTTAAGTTATTTTTGGGATTATGATTAGAAAATTATAGTAAAAGACTTAAGGATAAAACAATGTATAAAAAACATACATATATTTTATTAAATTATGGAGTAAGTAATTTATTAATAAAATAAATCCCACTCAGGATACTATATGTGTATGTTTCTTTGGAACAGACATATATAGAGGTACAACCTGAAAACATCACGTCGAGCTAGACTCGATAGGGAACTAGTGCATGAAAATGGGCATTTCTGCACACTTGGTTCGAAAATAATAGAGGATATGCTTTGGTAAATTCATAACCTCATTAAGAACCATAATTAGGTGATCAAAAATATTCCTATAAGAGTTTATGTTAGGAAATAGATCCCAGATAATATAGATTAAATCCTAAAAATTCATAAGTTATGGAAATACATATAATTTTTACATTATCCATTTAATGTCATTGTATTTATATTTATGTTTTTAATAGTTTTAAAATACTCACCCCAAATTTTAACTTTTATTATAGACAATGGAAAAAAAATCAAAGAAATCCGGTAAACAACGAATGGGAAAAGAAATTTGATGATTTCCCCAAAAAGATACCAAAACCAATGGGATTGGGAATCTAGAACTTTATGATGATGCTCTCTAAGATGATTTAGGTTCTGAATATAGTCATGGATTAGGAGGAGCACCCAAATAACCTAATAAACAACAAGCTACAATTAAGAACATTATACAACACTGGAATCCAACTTTCAATGGACCATCTAATCTCTCAATCATGGAATAATGGATCAAATCCAATGAGAAGATATTATCAATCCTTCAATATTTCAAGTAAGAGAATTTTATATTATATATTTTTATATATAGAGGGATAATCTGATTGGTGGTTTAAGTTGATAAAAAATACAAATCATTATTATGAGATTGAAGCTATGGGGTGAAAAGAATTACATAAATTTTTTTTGATAAATATTTTTCTCTCACTCTCTAATTTAAAAAGGAATGGGTTTTCAATACAATCAAGTGAAATGATAGAAACTATATCAGGGTGTATAAGAGAAAATTCAAAAGTATTTCATAATACACCTTTGACATTTTCATTATCCCTGAATTCAAGGTTGACTGCTTCATTAGTGGGCTAAAACCTAGTCTACAAAAAACCCAGGAGGCCTGGGACTTTGATAGCTATGTGGAAATTGTCTAATGTTCCCTCAAAGTCGAAATGAATATCATAGAATATTTAGAGTCTCATTGGGATATAAATAATAAATTAGTGTTTAATTATGGTAGTATGATAGAGAAATATAACAATGCTATGAAATTTCAACATCCCACATGTTAGAAGTGTGAAAAAAACACAGGATAAATTTCTTTAGGGGAACAAGGAAATGATTTTAGTGTAGGAATAAAGGAAACCTAGATAACTATTACTGAAAAGAGAATACCACAAATTTGGTTGAATAGAATGATTCTGTCAACCATCAATACATTTTTCATTATTTCAGCTAAATAGAACCTTGAAAATTTTCAAACCAATGGACTAATCCAAGGGTTTTCAGAGACAACCAACAACCTCCAAGGTAGAAAGGGTGATCGTTTTCCATCAAAATTACTAAGGTGGATCCCGAGAATGATGTGTTGGTAGGAATTCTAGTAATTCATTCAATAATAGATAACACACCTTTTGAATCTGGTCGTAAAAATTCCTTTATATCAAGAATGTTTAGTAGAACTATTCAAACACCACCACAAATCATGTATATAGAGTTATCTAGGAAAATAAAAAATGGGTAAATTTTTGAATCCCAAGAAAATAACCACTCTCCTTTCAAAATTCGTGGGTTGAAAATCCCAACAAACCTTTTGATACTAGATTCAGTGGAATTTGATGAAATTTTCGGAATGGATTTGATTCCCCTATATAGATCCAATATAAATTTCCACGAGAAGGAAATCACCCATCGTATTGTAAATCATCATCCGATTCTATTAAAATGAAAGGAGATGGATGAATATTATTTATACAAACATATCAAGCATAGATATTATTTCTATATGAGAATGCATATCTTGGTTAAATGATTGATTCTAAGGAAATGATCATCCTTGAATACTTGCATATTTCAAGGTAATAGGCTGAAGTGTTTCCTGATGAATTTCTTGGCCAACCTCCTAGTCGAGAGGTTAAATTATCAATTGAGGTTATATGTGGGGAATTAACAATATCCAAGACACTGTATAGAATGGATATTGTGGAAATTGAAGAACTTAAGAATCTACTAATGGAAAATCCAGATAAAGGGTTCATCCACCCAAGTGCTTCACCATCAGATACACAAGTACTATTTGTCAAGAATAAGGATATAGAAATGCTATTTTTCATTGGTTATCATGAGATCAAAAATATCACAATAAGGAACTAGAATACCCTTCCACAGATTGAATATTGTTTGATAAACTACATAGAGAAGAATAATTCTCCTAGGTGGATCTTCGAATGGAAAATTACCAAGTTAGGGTGAAGAAGGAAGATATCCCAAATACTTCTTTTCATACAATGTATTGGAACTATGATTTCTTAGTAATACCTTTCAGAATCCCTAATGCTACAGAAATATTCATGGAATTGACGAATAGAGTCTTTCATGATTACCTAATACAATTTGTGGAAATATTTATCTCTGATATTCTAATATACCCAAAAAGCAAGGAGGATCATGAGGAGAATCTGAGTACTATGCTAAAGTCCTTAGAAAAGGAGAACCTTTATTCCATTTACAGTAAATTTCTGTTCTGGTTGAAGGAAGTTTCGTACTTGGGGGAATATTATCACAACCAATGGGATATATATGGAACCATAAAAAAGAAGAAATTAAAGGATGAACTAGTCCAATATATGTTATTGATATACATATTGTAACACCCCAAGCTTCTATGTAATGCTTTCTTTTAAATAATTCAACAGCTTTCACTACACACGACATCAAGTTCGAGTACACCATGACCAATCAAACTATCCATTTAAAAAGAAATTATAAATAATATTAACCAAATTATGACATTAATAAGTTTTATTTTTCGAAATAGACTTCTTTATTGAATTATTGATATAAAAATTGGATTATGGTGAATTTTTGGTATTTTTATGAAAAGTTTCAATTTTTGATGAATTGTGAAAAAACTGCATTATTTTTAGAAAACTGAATTGTTCATTTAAATAATTATTTTAATTTAAATTTATTTAAAAGTAAAAATAGATACATGATAAATATATTAATTCAATTTAGGTTATAGGAATCATTTTTATAATATAATTAGATATAAAATATTTATAAAACATTTGAACATTACTTTTACCCACCTTCTAATCATATCTGTGGAATAGCATTAAAAATAATTTTATCTCTTATGTGAATTGAATTTTGAAAAAACTGATATATATTCCTGTAATCAGTATGAAAAATATGGTCAAATACGTAGAAAATAGTTTTTGGTGAATAATAATTTTTGAATTTTATTTAACACACTTATAGGGAAATAGGGTAATTAAATGTAAAAGCAATTTTATATTAATATAATATTACCCTACCACCGATCCTAATTTAATTGGAAAAGTGTGTTTATTCAAAAACAAACCATAGGTCAAAAATATATCCCTTTTTAAGACACTTGTGTTAGATGATGACATTTATTATATTTTATTTAAAGAAGAGTTAAAAATGTCATATTGAAATTTTAATAACTAAATCATATTTAATATAAGGAAATATATGTGATACGGTCACCTATAAATATTATTTATAAAGATAAAATTATTATATACATAATGGTTATTTATTTATAATAGTAGTAACTGTTTAATTAAATTAAATGGTGAAACAATAATGATGTAGTAATTGAATTTTTAAAGGAAGAATAAATTAAATGATATCAAAAATATTAAAAAAATATAATTTGACTTAATTAATGACATAAAATAATTTTAAAGATAACAATTACATTTTAGTGACGTATTTGAAGTGTTGGATCAAAGTTATCATGTTTGGTGAATATTTTAAAAAATATAAATATTGAATAGTGTCAAAATTGATATAAATGATACTTTAAAATAAATAATATTTAATTAAATGTTATAAAATTCATAAAAAACTATATTATGGTCAAATTACTTGGATAATATTAAATATTTAATTAATTTGTGTTCTATAGACATTTTATAGTATGTACATTTACCCTATAGTATAAAAAACAAGTTGTCATGGTAAAAGTTAAATTATTTAACTAAGGGTTAATGACAAAGGATAAAATTAATGTTGTGACATAATATTGTCTAAAAAAAATTTATGAAAGGATTTATACCCATACTCATCTTAGACTTTAAATAACTCATTTCTTAACTATTTGAAACTGAAATCAATTTATATTAAATTAATAGTTTTGGAGTTTCCAAAAGTGACCCTCCCCTCTATTATAACAGGGCACATATCCTTCTCTTTTATTCACACCTCTAAAGCCCTTTTTATTGGAAAAAACCTGAACAATTTTCTTTAAATCATGTCTCACTATATCCTAGAGGCCATGATTTTTGAATTAAACCACCTAACATTGTTCTTTTTGGAAATCCAAAAAGAGATACCAGAAAAAAAGGTAATTGTTTTATCAGCTCTGTAAAATTTATTTTCTTATTCTACTTAATTTTTCTATATTGTCTCAATTAAAAAGTAATAAATAAAATATAATATTAATTCTAGGATGTTATTAAAATTATTTAACAACCATATTATTCATTTTATCCATCATATGAATAACAATATCACCATGTGTGCGTATATATGACTTACCGTCTCCATGTCATGGTGTAATTTGTTATTCAACACAATTTTATTTGGATTGATATGATAATGAATTTAATTGATATAAATAATGATTATAAAATGATAATTATTTTTTATAATTAATATAACATGTAGTTCCATACAATTTAACTATCAAGGTAATGATATCTCTGCTTGTGCGTACGTACGACCTACCGTCTCCACGATGCAGTGAGATTCATTATCCATGTTAACCATTCAATAATGATTGTAAAATTTATATGATGAATAAAAATAATAATAATGAACTTTAATTTTATTCTGGATATGAATAAAATACATTCCATGCATAGCAAACATGACTTACATGACGACACATGAATGGGAAAACGAAGCAGTTAACACTCGAAACAATAGTAATACAAAAATATTTTTACCAAAAGGGTATAAGAGGATCATATATGACATATTAAATATGTTTTTGTTCGTGGTATAATTTAATAACATGCTTTAACCATCATAAATGAGGTGGACACACACTTAACTAAAATAAAGTACAATGTAAAAGTTAATTTCACAATATCATTATTATTAGAGGTTGTTTATAATAATTTATTTACTCCAAAATCTTTATCATACATGTCCATGATTCAAAAAATGTATTTCAAAATAGTATAGACAGTTTTTAAAAGTCATTTAAAATGATTTTGACTTTTTTTTATGTAAAACATTTTGAAAGGAATCTTTTTGTCACTTTCTAACTGAGGTACATTATGAAATTTTCAATAAATTAAGGAATTAATGTTTTTTAACTTATATGGAGCAAGAGGATATATTCCACCCTTATTATCCCTTAACATTTTGAAGTTTTTCTTAAAATATTAAATTTTTATTTAGAAAATAAATGTTTTATTTTATAATTGTTTGGCTTTTAATGATTTTCAAAGTAAAAAATGGATATTTTTCCCAAAGAGTTTTAATGAATATATTAGATTATTATCATCTATGAAAACATCCTTTATTAGATTTTATGCTTGATTGAGGTTGATTTATTATGATACAATCATCCATATTATATTGAATGTTTTATGATATTTTTGGACATGGATGTTCTATTTTTATACCATTTAAGCTTTATAGTGAAATTCATAAAATTTATTATGCTAGTTTTAATACCAATTTTTATGTTATGTTTTAGCCTTTTCATATGAGTAATGCAATAGACTTAGTCAGTTTCGTGTGTGGCGTGATATAGGACGTTAAGGAATCTATTGGTATGATGATATAAACTAGTGTCTTAGAACAAGGCATTGATGGTATAGTTATTTATAGTCATGCCACGAGGCGTTGACGATATGGTTATGATGTCCAATATTATGCATTCCCTCATTACGAGATTAGTTATTAATATTCTATGTGATTATTTGACATTTATAATATCCATGTGAATATTTAAAAGGAATTATTTGATTTATTCTTACCATATCATGCAAGAGATTATGTTAAAAAGTCCTGTTTTTTAGTTTTATACCTAGCCTTAAATATTCTATACTTATTTTTGATAGTTTATACTATATTTTTTATCTTTACTAAGAATATATGCTCGCCCCTTTATTATTTTTAATTTTTACCAATTTTGTGAAAACGTTTTTTATGAATGTCTTATAGGGATAATCTATGAGATATGAGTATTTTTAAAAGAGACACTTTCTTGTTTTCATTTAAAGATGTAAGCTAAAATTTTGTTTGTATCTATTTTTTCTAAGGATACTATATTTATCATTCCTTTAGGATTCAATTTTCTTGTGATCATGCCAATGTAATAAAATAATTCACTGACTCTAGTAAACTAGGGTTAGATAATTATAATTGGTATCGGTGGTAGTTTAGTACAAGTCTTGGAAACTAGATTTAGAAAGTCCTTGATTAGGGAACATTATCCTAAGATAGACATTGTGTATAAGTATAGAAAAACATCCTATAATTTTTTTAAAATAGATATTATGTGGGTATTCCTAGAAAATTCATCCTTGTATGGATACTATAAGTGGATGTGGTTCTGAAACAAATGTAATTAGGAGTGACAACTCTGATTAGGTGTTTCTGGATAGACTCAGTGTAACCTGGTACAAGACAACATGCCATACTGCACACCTGGTTTGAAACTCCTAAGGGATATTATAAAGATAATTCACATTTTCTTTACAAACTATTATGAAATAAATATGAGTAAATATGTCCCTAGAGAAACATTTTTTTGATTATGGATTAGATATGGGTTAATTTTTCAATTTATGTTACATATTTTACTAGTTTGGAATTTTTTATTATGATTCTTAACATATTCTTGTATATACCATTGTTTAGAAATGTTTACTAGTGGAAGGAATAGAAACTGTATTAACACACATAACCCATGTAGGGTTTTTACTCATATAAAAGAAAATGATATTGGAGTTGGTGATACAACTAGTGGTAAAAAACTTATAACCATACTAGGATAGATGAGTCTGGTTATGAATAATTACTTTACTGGTATAGAGCATTCCTAATCCCAAACATGGTGGATCACTGCTAGACCGCTTTATGAGGTAACAACCACCAACATTCAATGTGACTACAAATCCTTTTGTAGCTGAATAGTAGAAAAGTTCTTTAGAGAAATTTTTTATTTCTTTAGGGAGTAACAAAAGAGAAAAAGTTGTTATTGCAGTCTATTGTCTATAAGGATATTCATATCAATGGTGGTCATTAATTAAAAATATGAAGTAGGATGAATAGGTTGTAAATATGGAATGGAGGAAATTTAATGAAATATTCCTTGAAAAATACATTCCTAGTGATCAACGAGTAGATATGGAGAGATAATTTCTGAGTCTGAGAATGAAGGATGATAAGAATGTTGCAATGTATGAATCTAATTTCATAAGCTTATCAAGGAATGCTGTAAACTATATATGTAACCGAGGATATAATATTTATATTTTATTTGATGGGTTAAAACCATTCCTCTGATGAGCACTAATGTCACAATATTTATCACCTTACGACGATACACTCTCATTTGCTATCAAGATAGAATAGAAATTCTATAAGTCTTTTGAATTTAAAGGAAAACAATGGAAGAAGAAAGCTGCTAGATACTTTGTAAAAAGAAATAAGGGTAAGAAGGGAAATACTGACATTGCACCTTGTAGTAATTGTGGGAAGATAAACATTAGTACTTTCTTAAAGGGAATAAGAGTTTGTTAAAAGTGTGGAAAAAAGGCCACCAAGCCAGTGATTGCATGGTAAATAAAGTTATCAATGTTATGTGCTACAATTGTAAAGAAATGGGATATTATGCAAATGATTTTTCTATTAATCAAGGAAAATTCCACATAAAATTAAAATAGAGAAAGTCCATGCTTTTGTAATCACAACTGTTGAGGTTGAAGTTCCAAATGATTTGGTGGTTGGTACTTTAAATTTTTCCACAAATTTAGCCAAATTTTTATTTGATTCTAGATACCTACATTTCTTTATATATTCCATGTTTTTTTTAAAAAATAAGATATTTCCAATTCACACTAATAAGGTATTTTTTAGTCAAAACCCCAAAAGGACGTATCATTGCAACAATGATGTGTTAAGCAGTTCCCATTATGGGATATAAGAATGCTTTATCTACTTACATTATCATTATACCTATGGTCTAGTTAGATATAATCCAAGGTTGGTACTAGATATCAAAATATTATTTGCAAATTTATTTTAAGAATAAGGATATTTTGTTTTGTGAGGAAGGTGTAGAATCCATTATCTTTAGAGCAAAAACTTCATCACCTGATTCTTTTCAAAATCCACCCTCAATAGCTTTACTGAATGATATTCTTAGGGATGAAGAGGAAATAACATATAAGGATGAAAAAAGAAATTTTAAAATTGAGTATGTACATATTTTATGATAATATATCAATGTATTTCTATAGGATTTACCTGGACATCCTCCAGAGTAGTAAGTTGAGTTTACTATTGATTTAATTTTTGATGCAAGGTTGATATAAAAAACACTCTATAAAGCGGCTACTGTGGAATAAGTAGAGATTAAGAAACCACTAGAGTAGTTGAGTAATAAGGTACTTATTCACCCTATTGTTTCTCAATGGGGAAGCCTAGGTCTTTTTGTTAAGAAGAATGATGGATCAATGATGTTTTGAATTGAATATAGAGAAATCAAAGCTATTATAATAATGTACAAGTGTCCTCTACCTCGTATTGATGATTTTTTCAATCAACTACATGGAGATCAATATTTTTTGAAGATTGAACTTCATTCTAGATATCTTTAGTTGTGTGTAAAAAGGAATATATTCTCAAGACAACATTTAGAATGAGGTATAGTCATTATGAATTTAGAGTAATTCCATTCAGATTGACAAATACACCCACTGTTTTCAAGGATCTAATGAACAGAGTGTTCAATGAATATCTTGATGATTTTTTGTTGTATTTTTTGATGATATATTGGTATACTCCAAAAGATAGGAAGACCATGATAATAACATGTGGTTTTATCTGGAGACTCTTATAAGAAATAAAATATATGGGATGTTTAGAATGTGTCAATTTTAGCTTCATGAAATTCTTTTTCTTGGACATATTGGCTTTATGGATGAAATCTCTTTTGATTCTTGAATGAAAAAGGAAATCCAAGAATGGACATCACCAATGAGTATAACTGAGGAATTTAGTTTTATTGGTCTAGTAGGTTACTATAGGAATTTTTTCCAAAATTTTTCCTGATTGGAAAACCCATTAACCATGATCACAAGTAAAGGCTATAAATTTGTTTGGAAAAAAGAGTGTGAAAAATGTTTTGAATAATTGAAGATAAGATTATTTATTGCTCTTATCTTGAATCTACCATCTAGGAATGATGGGTTTGTGATTTATATTGATGCATCATGTAAAATAATTTGTTGTATCCTTAGGAATAATGATAGGGTTAGTGCTTGTGCATTAAGGAAATTAGAAAATCATGAAAAAAACTATCCAAATCAAGATATTGAGTTCGAGGTGGTAATGCATACTCTAAAGATATAGACACACTATCTCCACTGTGAAAGGTGTGAGATATATACTTATCACAAGAGTTTGAAATATATTTTTTCATAGAAATAACTCAATATAGGACCAGGGAGAAGAATTGAGCTACTCAAGGATTGTAATTGAAAAATAAACTACCACCAAGGGAAGGAAAATAAGGTGGAAGATGCTTTGAGCAGAAAGGAACGTGGATTTATAAAAGAAATGTACTTGAGAATTTTACCATATTGATGGTGGGATTTAATATGATAATATGAATTAATATGCTCAAAATTCATTATGAATAAGTTCAATATATAGGTAAAGAAATTTAAATTTTCTAGGAAGTCTAAAATTATATTATTTTAAGACATGAGTAATGTCTTCATGTTCCTTATTAAGAGATGACCTATTTTTAATATTTTTGGAAAATTAATTGAGGAGATGAAGATATAAGTGAACATCTAGATTTATGGGATTCACATATTGTTAAATAATATACTAATTTATTTCATATTGAATAACCTATACATAAATTATATTGAGAACCAGAAAAATTAAATTAATTCACGTTTTTATACAAACCAATATCAAAAACACTATATAAGATGACACCATTAATGTTTGAAGAACTAAAAACTAAAATTCAAGAAGTCATAAAAAAGGGGTTTATATAACCAACTCTATCTCCTTGGGGTGGACATGTTATATTTTTAAAGAAGTATGGATCAATGAGTTTATACATTACCTCTATAGGGATCTTTATAATTACAATAAAGAGTATGTATCATCTTCTATAGACAGCTAATTTTTTTTAAAACATCATGGAAGTCAATTTTTCTCTATGATTGACCTTCACAAAAATAAAAGTTTAAACAAGCCAATATGGGATCTAGAAGAATCAATTAATCAAAGGAACCTAAATAATTTTAATATTATGGAATGATTTTCTTTTCATGGATATCAATTTTAAGGGGGGTTATAATGTGGGAACTGATAAATTTTTTATCTATATATTTATATATATGATATTAAGGATAATATAAGATATATGAATCATATAAAAAGATTATAAATATACAAAATATGAATAAAAATGGAACCATAAGAACTATTTATTTAATATTAAAAAATTATAAATATAATTAAAAATTACTTGGTATAATATTATGAAATAAATATAGATAAATAATATAAGTACATGAAAGATTTCCCAGTATGAAATACCCTTAAAACATCATATTTATGTTAACAATGATATATAAAAAAAGTAACATATACCTTTGATTATAAATATTCTAGAATGAAATTTAAATATAAAATATGTTTTGAATATATGTAATTTTTAAGAATTAATATATTCATGTGTTGATTACTTAGTTTCTAAAAACTGATAAGACAAATGATAAAAATTTAACGGGGTCATTGGAATTGTATTATTATTGTTACAAATAAATTATAATAAACATAAAATATATTATTATGTATTCAGTTAAGAATTTTGTTCTCATAGTTAATATTTTATTATAAATAAATGGAAATAAAATTTTGAATCTAGTCATCAAAATTAGTAATTTTTATTTTTTGATGTTTTTTAAATAGTTTAATTTTAACCTAATATTTATTTAGTTAAATGTATATAGTATATGATTGAATTTAATTGTGATGTACAAATAATTTAATTACTTATACTTTCCTTTATAATTAAATTATATAAGTCTTAATATTGAAATAAATAATTTAAATATATTTTATTCTAATTTATAACTATAATGTATATTTTAAAATCCTAAGGCATATTTTATTCTATTAAAAGCTTATTTTCCATTTTATATCAAGTATATATCATTAAAATGATATAACAATGTTTTATAAGATAATAAAATTAAATAAAACAAAATTTATTATTCAAATTTAATTGTTTAAGATAAAATATATATGGTTTGAATTTTTTATAACTTTCAAATATGAATAAGTTGATTCCCCAGTTCGAAACTACTATGAAACAATTATATGATAATTATTTTTGTTTAAATATAACTAGATCTCCCTACACTCCATTTTCATTGATCAAAATCATCCCACCAGGGTTTTTTCTCTCATAATCACTCTCTATTTTTTCTTCAAAAGATTTATAATGTTTCAATTAGGGTTATTTTTAATGTTTTAAGAGAGCTCAATGTTAGGTAATGAATCATTATCTCTCTCCACCTATCCCTTAGAATTTATTTCATATATACTATTAGTTTATTATATTCCTTTAACTATTTATTTTCCTATTAAAATAATATTTTTTATTCACTATAATAATGTCTTTTTTTTATATTATTCTAATGTATTACTCATTCTCTCTTCATTTATAATAACACTATAATTCAACCTAGATGTTTTTCCATTTTATTAAAAAATATTAGGGAATAGGTCTAAAAATTTAAATCTATTTAATTGGGTATCACTGAGTCTATTTGATCTATTAGGGAAAGATTACATGTCATGTTAATTCTCTGTTGATGACTCTTTTGGGGGAGAATCATAAATTTATTCCATAGGGAAAAAATTTGGGTTTTGGGGGTGTAATACTTATCTGGAAGAGGTAGATATAATAAAACATACCTTATTAAATAAGATATTTACATGATATATTTCAATTTATGTATATAAAAAATATAAATGAAATACATTATTTTTATTGAATATTAACCTCAGATGAAATATTTTAATGATTTTAATTATTTCAAACTAGCTTGAGGGAGATATCTATATGGAATCTTTTAGACCCCCATCTCTCGTGGTAACCACCGTATGTGAGAATCACTAAGAAAACATCATGGTATTAGTCAGTTTACCACAACGTAATTTTATAACCCTAATGTTAATGGGATAAGGTAAACAATGATTTTTTACACAGAGTTTTACAAATCAAGATATAAAAAAATTCATAGTCTCAACCTCTATTTACAATCAATTAAATATTCTCCATGAAAGCTCCATCAAAATTTTGAGTTATTCATAAGCATTTCATATTATAATGTAATTCACCATTTCAAATGTTTCATATGATTAAATAATTAAACATGACATAAGTTCATTACAATAATAGACTAATCATTAATGAAACCATTTAATTCATATACATTTCCTAAACTCCTATTAATATATTTAATTGAAATAATGACGAATTTATGATAGATTATCAAAGAATAATAAAAATGAAAATATCTAATATCTAATATTTTATATCATTTAATGGATAATGATATCCCATATAGGCTAGTCAAATAATTATAGATCTTTATAAGCAATGTTGTGATAGAAATATTATCATGACATGCCTGTGTTAGGACACCACCTGATGTAGAAATTAGTTTTAACACCCCCCCAATGCCCACCTAAAATAGTAAATTAGTTTAGGGATAAAACAATAACAATAATCATATATATTAATTGAATGAATTTCTTTTTCTAAGGAAAATGTAACATCACCATGGATACTGTAAAAAATTGTCCAACCACAATATACGGATAATTTAAATCAATTTTTTTCATGTATTTAACATCATTTCCACCAATAATAAAATAAAAAATGTATATCATTACTACAACAACTATAGTGTACTATAACAAATTCCACCTCCACCAATAATTGTCCTATTTATAGTGCTTTGGCCACCAAATATATCAAACATCTCATTTAATATAATCTAATAGTGGTATATATAATTTAGGGGTATGAATATAAATATTCTAAATAGGTTCCACCCTAAAACATGAATATTTCCATGTGAAAAAATTAAGCTAATTAATCATTTTATTGAATAAAAAAATATAGACAGTCATCTTTTTTTAAAAAAGAAAACTATCCAAAGAACCTCATTCTAATGCCCCCAAATTTATACACTTCCCCTTATACAAAACATCTCATAACTTATATCAAGGAAAACCCACCTCTGATCCATACCCAAATTAAACAAATATTTTTACCATATGTAGGGTCCTCACAATAATATCTTAATGTCGTTTTCCACTGACAAGGATGTCACTATAATATCACCATATAGTTTTCAACCCATTCTTACCTCTATGTAGATTATATATTGTTTAGGAATATATCCATCCTTAAGGAATCTTATTTTTTACCCAAATTCCCACCATTTTTAACTCCCCCACAACAACATACATTTTTTGAGAAGTTGTCCAACTATCAGTACTATTGTTGTATTACATGGTGTCCTCCTTCATAGACTCTTTCCCCCTTAAACAACATAATAATTTCCTTATATATCATCTCTACTGTAAACAGTTGTAGTTACAACAACATAATCATTATGTATCAAAAATGGATTCATTCCCCCACTATCCATTTTTATCTCTTAGTATGGGAATGAACAATAAAAGTTTCATGGGTTATATTAAAATATCATATAATAACATTACACTTCTGGTTATGTCTAACTATAAAAAACATTGGGATTTAATCAACACAACAGTAACATTCCTTATATAATAGGAATAAAAAAGTTCTAAAACCTCATCTCTAGCTAACACAAGTTATATATATTTTTGTAACCGAGTGTCATCATACACCACACCTTTCCACATTAACACACTCATATAAAACCATAAATTAAGTTTATGTAAGGGTTTATATAAATTTGAAATTCCATTACAACTACAAGTTAATCGTACCATCCCTATAATACAATATAGTAAATTTAGCAATATAGAAATATGTGATAGAATGCTTACTATACAATAAATGAACCCATATCAATATTATATGTCCTATATGAAATCGACATCACACCCATATAACCTACATCCAAATGTAACTCTATAATATTTTTGACATGAATCATTTCCTAAGTGTCACAACACTCATGTAACACCCTTTCATATCATGTTAAACTATCACTTGGAATTAAATAATATTTTCTAGATATAGGCATAAATCTCATGTTGGTTTTCCTTGAACATTTCAAAATTATTTTATTTCATCTTTCGCACCACATAGTGTGTTTTCAAAATTATATCATCCTTTAAATAAAAAAATTCATGACGTGGACTTATAAAAATATTTATAATAATAAAAATTATTTTTTGACGCAAATTTGTATCATAATTTTCTTTAATGTAATCCCCATATTCAAATATTTTAATATTTATAAATGTAATTACAAGTTTAATAGTCATTTAGATTTCTCCAAAATATAATTATATATTCCTACAATATATTTTCCAATCTAATTTCTTATTTCAACTCATCAATTTAAAAATTACATTGAGTAATTAGCTATATCAAAATCTTGATTCATTTCATATTTTCAAATTAAAAATTAATTCCATCAATCTCCTATTCACCATACATATTTTCTATTTACTATTATAAACACCATGTCACATTATATTGAATTATATATTAATTATATAAATACTTAAGTATAATAGATTAACAAAATCAATTCAAATGATGATAATATTGTGTCACATACCTTTATTGTTAAATAATTATAAAACCTATATAATCATTATTCCTTTTTCAATGTAAATTTTTCTTCTACATTTCATTAACCATCGAAAATAAGTTAATCCCAAGGATTATTATCATGAGAAATTGTATATAAAATGAAATAAATAATATTGGTGGAAGGATATATTAAACAAGTTTCGTCCCATTATTTCTCACAAAAATTCACTGCCATAATTCTCATAAAACATTACTACTTGAATTTCCCATTAAAATATCATATTATTTCACTGAATGGACCATTATTTATATCTCAAAATTATAAAACTTCCAATATTTTATTTATATAGTATTTTGTAGAATCTCCAATATAAAATTTCAAACAATTTATTTATGAAAATATTCTAATGAAAATATTATTTAATGAATAAAATTTATAATTAAATTAACTCTTCCAAATATTGGTTTTAACCAGAAATTCCAACCACTTTAGTAAATTACTATAATACTACCCATGGGTAAACATCATGTCTCAAATACAATGGTGAGCTCAAATATTCATACTAATACATGTAAAATTATTATATTTTTGTTCATTGAAAAAACATAATATTTAATGAACTATACAAATTTGTATATTTGAGTCTCCACATTAAAAATCCCTTTAAAAAATATTCATCATCTGAAAGATTCAACTATTATCATAAATGAACAAACAAAATAATAAAAATTATATTAATTTACCCATTATAATTAAAAAAAATTATCACTGAAATATTAAGGAGAACAATATAAATCAATTCAGGGTATCATGGACACATCTGTGATTCCCTTTTCCAAGTACTTTTCGTCACCACACCATACGTCCAAATAAATCATGTTATGGGAATTACTAACCCATATTGGAATTTATCTATGTGTTATGGATTTTTATGTGTATACTTATTCATATAATCCTAAATATCTACATCACTCAAACTGATCACAAGTGAAGGATTAGATTAGTACATTCAAAGATTGAATACATTAAACACATTATGAATACCCATTATCCATAATGGTATAACCAACTGATTGTACAATAATACAATAAGTTATTTCACCTCATGTAGGTTAATAAGCCATATATATAATATTTTTTATATACCAAAACATTAATGTCAATGTTGAGAAGAAAGTAGTGTTTTTTATGTCAATGTTGGTAAAAAAATAGTAAGTCCACATGATCCTAACCAAAATATTTCACTAATATACTTATCCTATATACATAGTATTTTTTTTACTCTAATAATACTTCTTGTAATAATAATATAATTACATTAATTTTGTTCTATTGTTAAAATCTCTAATTTAACAAAAATATATTCACCATAATCAATCAAATATAGGGTTAAATGACATGATCACTCAAAAAATCCATATAAGGTTCTATAAAAATGGAATAATTGTAACTGTAATTATTGAAAATTATAAAAAATTTAAAAGAATCCACCCCTGAACATCTGGCTTCCTTGATATATTCCCTCAACAAAACCCCAAACATCTAAATTATGTAAAACATTTTACCATAAGTATATGAATATAATAAAACACTAAATCATAAATGAGTACTAAAATCACTACATAATACCATAAACTTTTTAAATTAAAATTTCAAATAATGATTATATATTATTTTCCATTGAAAATTTAATGTTTCAACTTCTTTAGAACATTAAATCAATTTCATACTAATCACAGTTTGAATTCCTTAATCATTAAGAAATAGGTTGTCTTAATATTTCATTTTATGATAACCAAAATAATATCAAATATTTATAAAGTATATTCAAATATGGAATTAAAATTATAAAAATATCATACTTATTCCAATATCACTTTTCTAAGGGTTTTAATAAACCTATCAGAACATGATGCTTAGATTTTATCTTCAGACATACTAGGCACCAAGATTAAAACTCATCCACTAAATTATTATTTAATGACACAAAAATTTCATCTTTTAATCCTGATACATATTTTTAAAACCAAAAACCAATAAAAATTATAAAATACATATCTCAAAAAATCATTCAAACTATAAACTATACATAACAAATAACCTCCCATGACCAAATCTATGTTTCACTTTATCCTCAATCCATTTATCAAAAGAGCCATCATTAAGTGTATTTTCATTCCATCTGAACACATCATAGTCTCCCAATCAAGACTATACTACCCAACCCAATAATATTGATGTCACTTTCATCTAATAAAGATATTATTCCTCTTGAATATTTGTAATCTTGGGGAAAAGATACTAAAAATACATCACATTTCATTCCTCAAATTTTATATTATACAAATCACCATAAGAATTTTGGATGAAAACATGACCTATCATTTTATTTGTTTTAGGTTCATATTTGATTTATAGTCATAGTATTGAATAAATTTGATCAATATATGATTTTGAAATTTTAAATACTTATATAAAAATATAAATCTCAATATCACATGATCCTTATAAACTATAAAATTATCTTGGAATGTGATTCCACAAATTAATAAGGGGAATGAATCAATACTTATATTTTTTTCTATATTTTAATAAAATTTTGGCACTACACCACTTAAAAAATAATATTTCATAAATAAATATGCCTATGAAATAAAAATCTATGATAAATAAGATTTGAAACCTATATAATGCCTTCCAAGACAAATAAACTCATTATATTAAAAAAAAATCTTTGCTTGATTAAATAAAATAAAAAAAGTATCTTCAATAGGTCCCCTGATACACATTCTATGAGATCACAGGTCATATAGAACATACCTAACATGACCAAAAAAACACGTGTACATCTTCCCTCAAAACATACTTTCCATTAAAATCAATAACACCATACTGAGAAACATTTTATAATCATTTAATGTCTTATAATAATCATTGTTATTATTAATATAGGCTACCAAAAAGTAATTAACATATGGTTGAACCATGTTATTATTATCCCCAATAAACAAAACTAGTTACAAACTAAAAAGATCCCACATCAACCCCAAAATATTTATCTTATGTATGTTTTCATCATTAGTATTAATTGGATGATTTTTAGATAATATATTACCCTTATAAAACTAACTTACCCTATTCAAATGGTAAAAAAAAATTTAATCCTAGGAAGAGGATTTTGTTTTTTCACCATCATATAGTTAATCCACCTACAATCTATAAAAAATATCTATTTCAAATATTCCTTTTAAAAAAACAACACACATGGTCAAAATATGGTCCAAAGATACCTCACTATAATAACCCATCAAATTAAATCATTATCCTTTAAATTTATAATAGATCCAAATGATACATTTTATATGTAACAAGATCAAAAACTAAATATAAATCAATCCTAGACTTGACCTCTCACCTTAGAGGTAACATCATAACCTTTTTTAGAAACACATCAAAATTATCCATCACAACTAAAGGAATTGTATACAAATTTTCATTAGATACACATAGTAAAAAACTAAAAAACAGAGGTATAATACAATATAGATCAACTTTTATCACACATATATAGAAATTTCTTTCACCAATAAACTATACATGATCACCATTAAAGATAGGTAAAATTACCCTCCATCAATTACCACAAATATAAGACTCTACAAAGTACAACCCATCCATACTAAGGATGTTGTTATATGATTTAATAAGTATTATTTATAGATTCCAATATAATTAATCTTGTCCCACAATAAGCTCATAACTACGCACCATGTATAAACTCATATAACCTCTTTCTAGATTATTTAATAATAATTTCCTATGGATATTTCCCATTATATTTTATAACCCATAAACTAAATAATGGATGGTAAAGGAATGAAAATCCCCAATATCAATGAAAATATAACCAATAGTGGATTAAAAATAAATTTTTAACTTGAACCGCAGATAACACCTTCACCTGTGGAACATTCACAACATGGATTTTTCATCCACCAATATCTCCTCCCAGTCATCCATTATTCATACCTCTACATATTCTATAGTCGGATCATGATATATAAGGACAATGAACTTCTCCATGATTTTCTCTTCTTGAAACATCAAATATTAGTGGTCTAAATGGTTATCTATTTCACTACTACTAAGAAAACAACTCTTGAGGCTACTGATGTGGTGGTTTATAAAGAGTGACACTCTTCTCAAACCACCTCAAGATAACTTGAAAAGATAAGCATAAAGCCATGTCATGACCTGTATATCGATAGAAATAACATCGAATTCCTTATGTTGTACCATATAGATATATACTACATATACTAGGTAAATGAGATCTTACTTGTTATCATTTCCAATGGAAATTCTGCAATCTTGATCACATCACAAATTGACAATATCCTCCTCTAAATCAACTCTCAACACTATCCTACTATGAAATTTTATGTAATTTTTCCATATTGGTCAAAAACATATCTTTTATCTAATACATTACCAATATCTATATGAAGAAACTTTGAGAAAATATATTGAATCTATACTAGATATCAAGACATAATACTTTCTAAAAATAGTGATATCTCTTCTTTTAATCAGGAATAAAATAATAATAATAATGTATCAACTCTGTAAAACTCAAATTAAAATACCCAAAAATAAATCTATAAATATTACTATCATGTTAAACATCGGATATAAACTAAAAATATCTTCTCTAAAAAACTCCCTAAAATTAATCCATACAATTATAAACTCATTATTAAAATTTAATGACACCATCCACCACTAATGAACACACCCTTAAAAACATAGTGTGCATCTCTTAATTTATTTATTTTTATAACTAGATCAGCCTATTACATACCATTATATATATTATAACTAGTAATAATACCCTCGTACATTGGTTTCTCCAAGATTTTTAACTCACTCATATCCATTTTATAATCTTTTATTAACATTGAGTACCCAATTTGATTCAGTAAATGATGTGCTTATTGCACTTCCACTTACTAAAACTCAAGATGGTGTTACATAACCAATTTATATAAAACATTATTATAATATTAGTTTAAGGATATATTTATGGTGTGTCTAAAAATAATACTCCATCATTCTAAAAAATTTATAAAATCACATTATATGTATAACATGCAATCAAAATGACCTTACTCTATTTTCTGCATTAATCCACACCTATAAATATAACATTTAGTAATAATTATTTGTCTATATATTAATTTAGGTTATAGATCCATTTCTTAAATCAAAAATACCTTTTATACATCAGTTAATTTTCTTATTCTAATTCTTATACTAAGTGTAAGTAAAATGTTTTCCTTACCAAACAATGTATTCCTCACCAAGGACTACTCCAAACATCATCCCTAAAAAACCCACTCTAATTTCATTCTATTGTGAACATAATATATTGGTACTCCCCATTAGATAAAATTAGATTATTTAACATATTATAAGATCACTATTATTAGTACATGGTTTTGTGACTAGCTCTAAGAGTGTATAATAAAAAATGTTTGAAAGTATTTATCTATTTTTAATAAAAAAAACTATTTAGCTGAATAGTATAACAATTACTCATCCATCATATATCAATAATGTATATCAATGAATTTCAATTCATACAATTACACTCTATAAATGTAGAAACTTAAATTTAATATATCTTATTATCAATACCATTAGTCAATTATTATGAAATCAGTCTCTTCCAAAGTGCCTCCTATGCCCAGATCTAAGGTCAAACAATATGACAACCACATACATGACAGTCTTATAATTATCTAAATTAAGGAAAATATTTTATTATAATACATTTTATTGATTTTTTTTGGTTTATATATTAAGATAATTAATAAAAAACATTAACTAACCAACCCCATGTCTTTTCTAAATAATGAAAATTTTTATAACTATATAAGAAAATCATTATTCCATAACAATTATTTTGTATCTTCCAAAAATATTACTGTCAATATATAGTTCTATTCACATAATATGAATTAATTTTATTCATATTATATAGTAATTGATCCATAATAAAGGGGGATATAAAATAATTAGAAAGTGTCAATATAAGTGATAACATTCTAAGACCATAAGGGTGCATAAAATGAGAACAATGGTATAATTGGGATAAATAAAAAATATTTTCCCAATAAAACATAGCTAAAATCATGTCATAACATAAAAGTGTAGAATATAATATAAAATAAAAATGCACATCAAATGTATCTTAAACTAAAAATAAAATAAACATATAAATATAATATAATCATAAGAATAGGAAACCATGTGAGAGAACTGATTATGAACACACTATTTGAAAAAAATAACATTGTTTACACATTTAAATGTGACAAAAATCATTATTCATATACCTTAGTGAAAAAAATAATTATGATCCCTCCTTACTATATTATGAAAAATAAAACATAAAAATAAATTGGAGGGTAATATTAGACCCCTCCCATCATCATCATTTCAAGTTACACTCTAAATCAATCATTAATAAATTCACAAAGAAATAATGTAAATAAAATGGGTACCATATCCTTTTAAAATGGAATCATGTGAGGAAATCATTCATAATTCCACCAATAATAAAATATTGATATACCTATAGAAAATAAATGGTAATCTAAATACATTCGGTAACATTATTGGTGAATATCATTGAATAACATAATAGATAACATTATATTTACACCATATAGATAAATCATATAAGTTTCAGTCAACAATTTCTCTAATCAATATATTTTTAGAATCTAGGTGAAAAATATTCAATCAATGGATGAAAATACAGAGTGTTCATAGAGGAATGAAACTGGAAGAAGAATCATAAAAATTAAATGAATGGACAAGAAAAATGTATAATGGATTTAAGTTAATTTAGTCCCCTAAATAGAATAAGGGAATTTATATTGTAACTTATGAAATTAAATTTCCAAGGAAATGTATCTTTTGAGATGAATAATAAAATGAATGTGAAACCAAAATAGAGTTCTTAGATGAAAAAAAATTAACATGATCCTAAAATAAGAAGTTACAGGTCACTTTCAAATTATTTTCTTTATGGAATGGTGATGTGTTTTTTATAAATTTTATTATAAAAAATTAGTAATGGTACCTTTAAAAAACATAAATTTTATTTTAAGGAAATATAGATAGGAAAATAAAATAAATAGTCATAGATAAATATACCTTTAAATATATTTATCAAATTATACACTATAAGAAGGGGATATTGAAGCATCATTTTAGAGAAGGGAAATGATAAATGTTAAGTTCCCATGAAATAACACATAATTAATATAAAAAATATAAATTATAAAATTATCTCATAAAATATATATATATATATATATAATGAGTTGAAACTATCATTATAGAGTATGTCAATTATTCTTAACAGTGATATAAATTCTAAGAAATAAATTTTCTCATGGTAGAGGATTTCAATTATAGGGTATTTTCCCACTATAGGGGGACATAATATACTATTAGATAAAATATTATGTTTTAATAATCAAAACATTTAATAGATAATTTTAATAGAATTCATTATAACTCAATGAAAGGAGTTAATTTAACAACTACACTTACAAAATTGGTATCATTTTAATAGAAATACATTTAAATGAAGAACATGGTATGGATATTCAAAACCAATTATTTATATTAATGTGGTAAAATAAATTAATTATAAATTAATAACATCATATTAAAGATATCATGGTTCATAATAAAAAAATATGTATTAGGAAATCAAATTTGAGACAAAACCCCCTTACCATAATTGTCTATTTCAAAAAAAGCGCTTTAATAATCGATATAAAAATATATATATTAATCACAAATTTTATAAGACTATTAATATATATACCCAATTATTCAATACATTTATACTTTTTATCTTCATGTATAATAGTTAGTAATTATCGATTTTCAATATAAGCAGTGATTATCAAATATAATTAGTGAGAAGAATATGAAAATTCAAGTATAATCATGAAACATATGAAATTTATACCCACTAAAACGTAGATCATAAATCATAATAATTCATTTAACAACATAATATTTTGAAATATCTTTAAAAAGTGGAATAATAATGGAATGTAATCTATATTGAAAAGAAAGAAAACTTTTAAAGGAGGAAAATCATAATGAGAAAACATTTGGAATACTCATTATTCCCATGACTTTACCAATAAACACATTAGGTCAATAGAATATAATGTGAACAAACTCATTATTCCAATTCCATTGTAAACAAAGTCATTATCTATATTCCATAACATTTTAAGAGATATTAAACGTAACTAATAAATTAGAGTGTGATATAGGAGACCACCTTTCATTATGCATACATACGAGTTCCACTTGAAATAAATTATTCATAATATAATAAGTATTATAGGGTATTTAAATTGAATTATTATACCTTTAAAATGGAATAAAATTATATAAATTCTCAGAATTACATCAATAATTTTAAACTAATATAATCATGGAAAATAAATGGCTATCCAAAGGTATTTACTAAATTTCTTGGTAAATAAAACTCAATCAAGAGATTAAATCATATTGTATTTAAAATATATATAAGGTATATGTTTAAGTTAATAATTTTCTTAATCAATCGATGCATGTAATTTAAATCAACATCCTTTAACCAATTAAAGAAAAATTAATGTCTTCACATATGAAATATATTGGATGAAAATTTATGAAAATTAAATGAACACAAAAGAAAAAGGACATGATGTATTTCTGTGAGTTGAATCCATGAAAATAGTAAAATATAATTTAGTGGGTAATTCATGAAATAATGTTTCCATGGAAATAAACAATTTGATATAATGTGGAAAATATAAGCAAACCCAAACAAAAAAAAAATTGGAATTTTTTTAACATTTTCATAAAATAATAAAGAATGGGTCACTTTTAAAACATGTCTTTAAATGTGATCTAAAAAACTTTAAGATATATTTATTTAAAAATAATAATCAATATTAGTGACTTGAAAAGATATAATTCTGATTTCAAGGAAATGAGGAGTGGAAAACAAAAAAAGGATCAAGAAAGGATGTCCATGTAAAATATTTTTATTAAAATCCAGATCATAAAAATGGGTAATAGAAATTACAGATTAAAAGAAAAAAATAGAAATTTGAAGGTCATATGAATTATAATATAATTGGGTTTCCAAATATAAATGATAACATTGGTATAAAGGAAAATACGGACAAATAGTTGAAACCATCATTAAAGAGGATGAGAAATATTCTAAAAAATTATATAATTTTTGAGAAAAAAATATTTTTAAGGTAAAATATTTGGTTTAAAGTGTTATTTTCACTAAGGATAAAGATAATTTACCTTTAAATATATTCAAATGGTGGAAGAAACCAATCTTGGATGAAATATTTCACATCCTGATATCTCTTTCTGGTACTCACAATTATATTATTTTCATCATATTTCATTTGGGTCTTCTATCATGCTATTTTGGGAATATTTTGTTGGTTTTAATGTTTTTGAGGCCTATTCATGATTGGTTTACAGTTATCAAAAACAATATAGGTATTCCCAAGTAACTATGCACCTTCTGATATAATCTTAAAGGATGGCGAACAGTTAAGTTTATGGTTAGTCCAAACCTTGTGGATTTCCTTTCATACCATCTAACTAAGTACATGTTTGTCTTTCCTGGATATATCATGTGTTTTAAAACTATCATGGAATACCATGTGGCTCATCCACTATCTCTGAATGGGGTGCATGGATGGCACAATGTTTGATAAACATTAATCCTAACCATGCAAACTAACCATGTGAAGTGAATTAATTAATCATATATTTTTCTTTTATGACCTGAAACTCATCTTAATTACCTAATTTATCTTCTAATTGAAGAGTCCCTCAACTAGGGAGACTTACCTTGGATAATTTGGAGATTACATGACTTCTATTTGTTTGTTTTCTGGAATTGGATTATATTTTTAAAAGGAATGTTCGAGTTCTTTTTCACTCTTCAATGATCGTATAGACCCACTCTTCTCAACTCAAATGGAACCTTAAATCAGGGCAGTTAATTTTTGATCTATGGATTGTGACATAAACTTTTTTAGTTTCTTATTGTTTTTTCATTGAATTGGGAAATATTTTCTAGATATTCTTTATTCCAGTTTTCATTCTTTTGGAATCATTATGGTTTGTGATGATTTTATCTCTAATAGTTCTAGAAATGATGAAATAGATATTTTTATTTGGGAATGATTTATTTTGGATACCTCCTTAATTCCAAGGAAAATCATCTTTTCAAGGATTATTATGTACCTATGGTTATTTTTATTCCAAATTTTTCAAGGTAGGTGGAGTAAAACTACATATTTATTCTTCAAACCATGCATTATTTATCATTGAATGTGGTGTCTAAAATGGGTTGAAAGCATAGTCTATATCAATATCTTGGAAATAGATTTTGAGATTTTTTAAAGACATCAACTATAATTGATAATATTTTATGGATTTGTAAAAATTTATGAAAGTGTATATATCACTTGGTGTTTGTAATGAAAAAAGGAAAAAGCATATTTTTTGTGGTTTTAAGGATGAAATGACTATGTATGAATATAATGTAAAAAATCTGAATGTGATCGATGATGACTATGTGATCCATCACTAGGGATGAACTATTTTTTAATAAACTAATTATTATATGGTAATTTTTGAACCATTATGTCTATGCTATGGAAAATATCCACTCACATGAGTGAACTCACACCCCCAGAACTATTCTCCTATGGTAATGTTCACATTAGGTGGCCTAAAAATCACAATGTTGTTACATTAATCGTCATTGACATATGATTGTTGAGAATCGTGGGTTTATTTTCTCATGTTATTATATGTGAAATGTCTGTTTGTGATTTTTATGAAAATACTTTTGAAAAATATTTATTATTATATTCTACAAACTATGATAAGGTTTTTTATCCATAATTTTTGTTATTTAATTGTATCTCATGGATTAAATTTATTTACTTGAGCATAATTGTTTAATTTTTAATAATTTATATGAAATAATTGGTGGGATCCAATTTGGATCACTTTATCACACCCTTTACACAAAATAGTGTGTATGTATATCATGATTTATCTAATAAGGGTATATGAAAGGTTCCATATGGTACTAGTGGATTTTTTTCATTTTTATGGTGTGGGAGGAAGGAGGTGGAATCATATCACATGGAGTTCAGATTTCTAATTTTGAGTACGTTAGTTATATTATTCACCATGTAACTTGTTTTTCCTATCATTTTTACTATTATGTTATTAATATTTTTTTCCATACCTATTTTTTTTATTCTTATGTGAACTTATGGTAGGTATTTTTTGGATAAATTTTTCCCAAGGATATTTCTTTATGACCGGGTGCTTTTCAATAGACCATGGGGATTAGTAAGGTCCTTTTGGTCATTCTTAGATAGATTTGTGTTATTGATGTTTGGTAAATCTTTGTTTGTTCATTAAAATTTGGTATCTAGCCCTGATTTTCTTGTTCCAATAATTGGTAATAATTTTTTGGCATCTTGGTATGATGGAGATAAGAATGTAGAGAATTAACATGTGTGTTATGTAACATCCCACCCCATCTCATTATATTAATAATATTAAGAGGTTCCACTAATCATTAAGTGACATCCCTATTACACCAAATGCTGGTAAAAATTACAAGGGCATCAATAATGTTTGAGGGATGATTTCTCCTTTGAAATACAAAACATCTGAACTACATATACAATAACTAACAAAACCTCTATATGATGCATGAGTAAAAAATAAAAATAAAAACCTAACAAAAAAAATTCCATATCATAGTACAAGAGGCAACCAAAATACATACTAGAAGATAATAAAAATGGCAAAAAAACTCAAAACACCCATGTTACCTCAACAAAGAACACCCAACCCACTCCATGTCCAACTCCAGATGTTGTGTCAATTATATCAAGTATAATCATTAAAGAACTGAGATACCATGACTTTACCTATGTGTTAATATATAAAATATCAAAATCCACAACAGTACCAAATAAATGGGTGAGTTTAATCTCAACGGGATTTCCCCAATGAGATCCCAAATCATTTCACTTGGATAAAAGTTTTTATTATAATTTATATAAATGAGTTTTAAGTAGTAAATAAAATTTATAACGAAGCCAATAAAATTACAAGGAAAAAATTTTCATGTATAAAACCATTCACATATAATTAGAATAGCCATAACCATTTATCCACACAAACACCAAGCATACTCCGCTAAAACTTCCATACCCATGAGTGGTCTCTCATCGATCCACCAAGTCATCACAATATGAACAACGCCAAGTGCCCTAATTGCACACAGTGTGGTATGTTTATCATTATACCATTGTATCTATTTCATCTCTCCATCTAATCCACCTATATCACTTAGTTTGGTATGTTTATCGCCCACCCTTTGTAAAGAATCTACCTGTTTTTTAGTTCTTATAGCTATTGTTTTCATTTTTATGGTGTTTTTTCTCATTCTCTACAACAGATGGAATCTTCTATACACCTATCTTGAAATAATCCATCATTTTCCAATCATTAAGTTGTTTGAAAGTATTGGGAACATGTTTTTTGGTGTTTCTTTACTAAGTTTATTTATTTTACATTAAACTAGCAATAATTATTTCTTGTTATTTTTATTATTTTTCTTCCTTGGTTGGTTATTGTGTGTTTTTTATAATCATATGTTTCCCTATTTTCTACATATTTCTTCTATCGTGTCCTAAATGATTGTGAATAACCCCATTTTGTCTATTTCCATTAATATATATAGTATTTTTAGGATTATAATGGATGGTTACATTTAATATGGCTCTATGTTTGGGTATGCTCCCATTTATTGTTGCTATTCATTTAAGAATATTTATTGTCCGTGCGTGGTGCTGGTCTGTAGTGTGTCAATAATTATTTATAGACTATGGGTTGGATTTGAATTATTTTATCAATGGTTTGAATGTGGTTTTAATGATATATAATTTTTTATTCTTTGTGTTAATGGGGTTTCAAGCATTATTTGTTATAATTGATGATTTTTGTTCTTTGAGCATTAGGGATTTCATCTTTGTGGAATGGGATTCACCTAAAATATCATGATGATTTAGTGTGGGAGGCTAGTTGTTGAAACATCCTTGAAGATGATGATGTTAATTTTTTAAATGTATTTTTGTGTGGTTTTTTTGTGTGAAGTTTCTCTCACATTCAATAATAATAAGAGATTATGGAATGGTTTAACTATTCAATTGTTCTGTAATAGGATAATTATGGTGTGACAATATTGAGTGAATAATGGACATACATGACAACACTTTTTCAACACTCCTTGCTCAATGAAATATGATACAGTGAAGGGATCATGGCTATTGACATGAATACCATGGGTTCATCCCAATGTTTCCTTTTGGTCACCATCTTTCCATTTTTCATTACATTAGTTTTTTGAAATATGATTTTTAGATGTGTGTTTTTATTAAAGTGTTTCAAGTGTGATTGGATATTTTATTTATATATTTTAAAATTCTATTTATTTTTTCCTTCCCATTATCAAAGTGTTTTTTTAATGAAAATATTTATTAGAGTGATAACATTTCATTTTTGAAATTTTATAGTTATTACAAACATCAAAAACATATTTCCTATAGAATAAAATCAATGTACTCAATGAATTATAATATCTACCAAAGATTCTATTGTATTATTGATTACAATTCCATTAATAATAATTTCATTTGAGACTTAATGAAAAAAATTAAAATATGGAATAGTTAATCTTCTTTGATCATAAATCATTAATCCCTTAATGTTTGGAATAATAATATTGAATATTTATAATCAAATAACAAAAAAATACGTGGAAATAAATTTTATAATATTTCCTTAAGCCATCGGATCTATTAGTGACAATGAAAATTATTGACTAATAGATATTTAAAATCCACATATAAAACTGTAGCTCTGATACCAAAAAATAATATCCTAGTTTACTACGTACATGAGGAATACAAGGGTAAATCATCATGACAACAATTAAAAAATTCACAATTATTTTTGGATTAAATCTTTTATTGAATTATCTGATCTTAACCTATGTTTGAGTAGGGTAATTATTAGTTTTTATTAATGAATTAACTGGTTTCTACATTCAATATAATATGTTTATATCCAAATAAATCCACACATAATAAAATTTCAATAGTACCCATAAAAAGGTTTACTTGGTTTAACCAATGTGATCTAATCCATGGGTTGTGGAAGATCATGAACAATTTCTTCCACTAATAATAAAACTCACAAATCAAGTATTGTTTTGAGATGGGAAATTTATTTAAGGCTCACAACCTCTCATGTGAATAGATCATTTTCCACTTTATTTATGGGGAACACACACTTATAAAGTTAGATCGCTTCTCTACACCAACTCATACCACTTCTAATAAATTGTGAGATGATGAAATGTCACCTTTGTGTGTTTCTCTTCAATAGTCCCTCAAATGATTCCTCTTCACAATGTATGTCTGTGAACATAGATATTAAGACTATATATATATATATTGTGATTAGAAAGATTGATGAATATTTACAAATAAATATAAAAAATAAATAAATAAACATGGAGCCAAAAAAACTATTTATTTACAAGTAATAAATTATCAATATTATAAAAAATCATTAAGAATTATAGTGGAAGGTAAATTTTAATACATTTCATTAATGTAAAAAATATATCAAATGTATTATATTAACTAATGAATGTCATACCTATTATAAGACTATTATATCATAATATTTTTATAAGATATAGAATAAGAATTATAAATATTAAAGATAAAATTATAATTATGTTTAGAAAGTATTGAATATAATGGATGTTATATTCTAGAATTTGAAAATTGAATATTTTGTCATTATAAGGTAATGTGCCATTTAGAATTTTACTATGGCCATTACGAATATTTTATTTTACATGGGAAATATTTCTTTAGTATTTATTTAATAATATATCTTCTTATAGAAGGATATTTATTTTAATAATAATAATTTGAAATTTTGAATCAGGACATCAAAATTGGGTGGTTGTGATTTTTTTTCTAAAGACAATTGAATTTTATCATATTATTTCAGTACTATATATATGATATACAATGTTAGTATACTATTATATATAATTGATGTAATAATATTTTTATCAATTTATTTATCCGATATATATATTATTGATGAAATAAAATATTTTAAAATGTTTTCAATATCCTCCAAAATAGTCAGTATTTAAAAAATGATATTTTATTCTATTTATAACTATGTTTTATTGAATATAATAAATTATTTAACTAAATTATTACAATTAATTTATATGGTTTTAAAAATAAAATAAAAAATCATTTCAAAAAAAATAATGGTTTATTTTTCAATACATATATTTGGTTATCCATTTTATGATTTATAAAAAGGAATATTGTTGTACAAAGATTCCAAACGACGAACAAATAATTACTTTTTTAGTAAAAATGTTTCAATAAAAGAATAACCAAGCCACTTTATTTCCTAAAATTTAAATAATTCTATAATGATTTTACTCTATTACTATTTATTAATCTCTTTCTATTATATTCTTAAAGCTTCCAAGTGGGTTATTTTATAAGATTAGAAAGTGCTAAAATAAAGGTAATGACTCTTTTCATCTCCCTCTATTTCCTATTTGAAATTTCATTTTTCAGTTCATTTAAAACAATCTATTAAAAAAAATTATATAAAAATTATATTAGTATATAAATAAAATATTATTACCAAAACATGAATTTTATTATTTTTATTGTTCTTTTGATTTAATGAGTTTTAGTTTTACTATTGAACTTTGGGCGAAAATCCTTTGATTTTTTACAAAATTTTGAAATTTATATATAGGAACATGATGGAAGAATAGTTATTACTAACTGTGGAATAAACATGAAATACATGTAGTTTTTAATAGTTCCATGTCACACAGTTGGTGTATATTTAGTATAATTGTGCATCCAAAGCATGTGGATTTCCCAAGTAATTCTATGATGGTTTCACATTTGGTACAATGTTTGGTAAAGCATGTTTCCAAACCATGTTAATATGTTGGGTTTTTAATATTTTGGAAATTTATTCTATTCCATTGGTATTTTGAGACTAAAATTTTTTTCATTACATTCCCACTTGACTAAGGAATTCAATGTACATCGATAAGGACCCTCACACATGATTCCCTCCTTCATCTCCATCAATTTATCAAAACTATTTTCATGTATTCCATATTTTATCTCCTTATGTTATTGTTTCCCCCTCATTCTCCTTCATCCTCACCATTTTCGTTCTTTTTATCCTCTTCCTTCACTATAATTCACCCTGGCCAAAACCTAGGTTGTGTATTTGTTTTAATTTGCAACTAGATATTGGAAATTGGTGGTGTAGAGGTTTCCATGGTCCTTCTCCATTCATATTTGAATGATTCACATCACCAACATCCCTCAAAGGTTAATGTTTCCATGTTTCTCTTTTTCCCTAACAGAACCTATTATGATTAAATTTTGTATATTATGGTTTCATATATAATATATAATGTATGATCCCATATATTTCATAAATCTATTTATAAAATTAATTTGTTTTTTAAAATAGTTTTTTGAAACATTAGTTGATTTTATATGGTAAATTAATGAGTTTTTTTTAATTTCATTTTCAATGGTTTTGGATATGTGGTTCAATTATTCCAATAGGATTTTATTGATAATATATATTTAATATATTTTTAAATTTCTTAGTGAAACTATAAATTGTGTTTTTTTTTGTTCAAAATTTTAAATGGGTTTTAAAAATAATTTTAACCATCGTTTCAAATAATATAAAAAGGGAAATTGGTTAATAAAAATTTTTAAAATTGATTTATAATTAAGATTCTAAATCATAATATAAAGGTTTTATTGGAAGATTTATCAATCCAGATATACCCATATGTTATTCTATTGCGTTTTATATCATTGGAGAACATATATTGATATTTATTATGTTAAAGATATATGTAATTTCAAATGTCACCCCACCTCTCACTTTTCACATCATTGGAATCCTAGGCATAATTTTGATTGTCTAAAATACGATTTTCATCTAGAACTGATTATAAAACTATATCCTCCTTAGTTTGTAATTAAAATATGCCATGGTAGTGTGCGACAAGTGAGGCTTACTAAGATAAGATAGTTTATTATATAATATTGAATTCATTGACAGGTCCATAAATGGTTCCAAACCATGTGAAAATAGAATTTTCTTATAAAACATTTAGAATATGTTCATGATTATATCAATTCTACCTTAATTTATTTAATATTTTAAATACTAGTATTCTACCTAAATCTTATATTTTCATCATTCAGTATGATATTACATTAATTTATTATTTTCATGTATTATTTTTTGGTTTGAATTTAATAATTATTTTATTTGGTTGATTTTATATTCTATATTATTTTGAAAAGGGTTTAAAAATTATTTTTGGAAAGAAAATGTTAAAATAGTTTTTGAAGATGAATATATATATATTATTTTAGAGCACCATTTGGTTTTCAAAAATGGATCCATGAAAGGATTGCGTGTTTATTTTTCTAAAATAGAAGGAAAAATTAATTTTAAATATCAAAATTCAAACAATAGTTTACTGACTATTTAGAATAGGAGAATAATTTACTCTTATTTGTAATCCAACTAGGCTATTGTTATCACACCCAATATACAACACTTAGTGCTTGTAGTCTAATTTACATATTTAATTTTCAGGCCATGACTTAGTGGAGTTCCACTTTATGATCACTATCATCTAGATATGTATTAGAGTGGGTTCTGAGTTAATGGACATAGTGTGACCTTTGGTCACATGGAGATCACATTTTTGGTATGTTAGTATTAATTTAAACCTATTTTATTCATCCATGTCAACATAGTTTTTAATTTCATTATTTTTTTTAAATCATTTCTTACATTTCCTATTTTTTTCTTTAAATATTATATTTTTTATTTCATTTTTTCATGGATGTAAATCATATGGATGATCCATGAGGGTATTTCTGTAGAATTCTACATTGGGTCAAATAAATCCAATTTGGATAATTCATTCCCTATAGTATATGTTGATACCATTGTGATTGTTACAATCTCATGGGATAGAAAATGTCCTTCAGTCTATTCCATGGGCTAGAACTAGCGACCAAATCATGTATGGAACAGACAGGTATATGAAAATATTATATCCAGGAACCCTTATTTATTTGGGTTGAAATTCGAGATAATTGACATGACCTTATAAATATTGTTTTTATGTATGGAGAAGTGTTTGGAAATAAATTTTAGAATTTATTCTTGATATTCCATTAGACGTTGGGATGTGATTCATGAATTTTGAGTTTTATGTTTTCATTTCTAATTTATTATGGTTATAATTCATGGTTTCTTGAACTCTGTTGACATTTTATAGTATATTTTATTAAATTAAAAGTTTTTTTTGAAGATGTAGGTAGAAATAGTTGTTCATATATAGATTAAAAATTCTAGAAACCTCATCAAATCATGTTAACATTGTTCAATTTTCACTCATTGCTTATTTCACTATTGGTGTATGGTCCAACAAACTATGAAAACATTACATACACAACCACTTTACCTTTTTGAAATTTTAAAACAAACTAACCATGATGAAAATTCTTTCTAGTCGTGTATATATAATTCTTGTGGTGATTTAAGAGAAATTTTCATGGTATAATGGCATCAATGGGATAAAATTCTTTTAGGTATTGATATTACTATTTTGTTTTGAAATAATCAAAGTAGGTTTTGAAAGAAAATTACAATTATTTTTAATATATTAAATTTTACATAGAATATATGTTTTCAACAAGCTAAATATTTTAATGAATGAATTTAAGGATAATTAAATTAATTTCAAGTGATGTTTTGGATATTTTTTTGAAAAGTGCATGGTTGAAGAATGATTCTATATGAATGATTTGGATTCTCAAATTCTAGATATAATTTTTTGAAATGGATAAAATGGGGAATTTTAAAATTTAATTTAGAGATTTTGGTTTATCATTTTTTTTAATTTTTTAATTTTTGATCTATCTCTAGATGGGTATGATATTTTTGCATTTATCTGGATTAGGTTGTGTATTTTTCATAGTTATTTCTTGTATTACTCTTATAAACTCTAAATATATCATAAGTAATTAGTGTATCATGGTTCTAGTGACATTATTATGGTGGTTGATACTACCCACACTCTATGTAGAGAGGTTTACCCATACTTATCTTAGTGTTTTTTATCTTCAAAATAGTTCATCGATTCCCCGAAGAAATAGAGAGGTTAAAAGGGTTAGAGCAGACCACTAGGCCCTTGGGAAACCCTAAAGTTATAAGGGTGAAGGTTCTCCATGATTATTCAACGTACTAGGCTGTGATTAGTATAAACTCATTAACCTATAACCTATTAAAATGATATGATATGGGAATTCATTATGCTGAAATTCTCTCAATGATTCTTTTATGAAGAAGTAAATCAAATGAAGAAGGAAAAAGTCATGATTCTCCAACAAGGACAACAATTGGTGAAGGTGTATGTTGATCATTATAATTATTTAATTCCAAATACTTCTAATATCTTATTTATTGAAATGATGAAAGAACATATAATTACAAAGGATCTCAATAAAGAACCCAATTCAAGATTTATTTCCTCCATAGTGATCTTCTTCATAGATTTGGTAAATGTATCATTCTTGGAGGAATTGGCTTTAAAAGAGAGGCGTGTGATGGGTGGTATCCCAGCTTATTTTGTTTCTAGTGAAGGTTCCCAATATAATGAGGATAATATTATAGAGGAAATAATTTTGGAATCATATTATTATTTATTAGTAATTTATATTAAAATAAATTAAACACTTATGTTCTATGATTGTATCATTTTGAAGCATTTTGATCCCTCCTTATCTCTTTCTCCAATGACCTGTCACCATTATTGTTAGTTGGAGAACCTCAAAAATTTATCTATGTGGAATCCTCACCTAGGTATTAAATGTTTTCCTATATAAGAATTATGATAATAGTTCCTCAGATACTTTTGAATTATTCCTTTCCTTTTTTTCTTCTTCTATTAGCCTTCTTATTTATTTCTTATTTTTATTTTCTATTTTGGGTATTGATTATTGGATGATGATTTCCTTATATATATAAAAGATAAATAAATACTTAGTTTTTTACGAATATGGATATATCATGGACAAATTTGATATTCTATATGAGTTTTCTCTATGTTTCAGTGAAGGGATCTTGGCTTATGACTTGAATACCATGGGTTCATCCTTATGTTTCATTTTGGTCACCATATTTCCGTTTTTCATTAAATTAGTTTTTTTAAATATGAGTTTTAGATGTGTGTTTTAATTGAAGTGTTTCAAGTGTGATTGGAGATTTTATTTATATATTTTAAAATTATTTATATTTTTCCTTCCCGTTATCATAGTGTTATTTTAAAATGAAAATACTGATTAGAGTGATAACATTTTTTTTAAATTTTATAGTTATTACAGACATCAAAAACATATTTCCTATAGAATAAATCAAATTACTAAACGATTTATAATTTCTACCAAAGATTATATTGTATAATTGATTACAATTCCATTAATAATAATTTCATTTGAGACTTAATGAAAACCATTAAAATATGGAATAGTTAATCTTCTTTGATAATAAAAAATTAATACATTAATGTTTTGCATAATAATATTTAATAATTATAATCAAATAAAAAAATTATGTTGAAATAAATTTTACAATATATCCATAAGCCATCTGATCTATTAGTGACAATAAAAATTATTAACTAATAGAGATTCAAAATCCACATATATAACTGTATCTCTGATACCAAAAATAATATCCTAGTTTACTAAGTACATGAGGAACACAATGGTGAATCATCATGACAACAATTAAAAAAATTCACAATTATTTTCGGATAAAATATTTTATATAATTATCTGATCTTAACCTATGTGTGAGTAGGGTAATTATTAGTTTTTATTAATGCATTAATTGGTTTGTAAATTCAATATAATATGTTTATATCCTAATAAATCCACACATACTAAAATTTCAATAGTACCCATAAAGCTTTTTACATGTTTTAACCAATGTGATCTAATCAATGGTGTGTGGAAGCTCATGACCAATTTCTTCCATTAATAATAAAACTCAAAAATCAAGTATTATTTCGGGATGGGAAATTTTTTTAAGGCACACAACCTCTCACGTGTTTAGATCAATTTCCACTTTTTTATGGGTAACACACACTGATAATGTTAGATCACTTCTGTACACCAACTCATACCACTTCTAATAAATTGTGATATGAAGAAATGTCACCTTTGTGTGTTTCTCTTCAATAGTTCCTCAAATTATTCCTCTTCAGAATGTATGTCTGTGAACATGAGTATTAGGCCTATATATATATATCATGATTATATAGATTGATGAATATTTACAAATAAATATAAAAAATAACTAAATAAACATGGAGCCATAAAAAATATTTATTTACTAATAATAAATTATCAATATTATAAAAAATCATTAGGAATTATAGTGGAATGTAAATTTAAATACATTTCATTAATGTATAAAATATATCACATGTATTATATCCACTAATGAATGTCATACCTATTATAATACTATTATATCATAATATTTTTATAAGATATAGAATAATAATTATAAATATTTAATATAAAATTATAATTATGTTTAGAAAGTATTGAATATAATGTTAGTTATATTCTAGCATTTGAAAATTTAAAATATTGTTATTACAAGGTAATGTGCCGTTTAGAATTTTACTGTGGCCATTACAAATATTTTATTTTACATGGGAACTAATTTATTTAGTATTTATTTAATAATATATCTTCTTATAGAAGGATATTTATTTTAATAATAATAATTTGAAATTTTGAATCAGGACAGCAAAATTTGGTGCTTCTGATTTTTTTCTAAAGACAATTGAGTTTTATCATATTATTTCAATACTATATATATGATATACATTGTTAGTGTACTATTATATAAAATTGATGTAATAATATTTTTATCATTTTCATTATCCAATATATATATTATTGATGAAATAAAATATTTTAAAATGTTTTCAATATCCTCCAAAATAGTGAGTATTTAAAAAATGATATTTTATTCTATTTATAACTATGTTTTATTTAATATAATAAATTATTTAACTAATTATTCCATTTAATTTACAAGGGTTTAAATATAAAATAAAAAATCATTTCAAAAAATATAGTGGTTTATTTTTCAATACCTATATTTGGTTATCCATTTTATGATTTATAAAAAGCAATATTGTTGTACAATGATTCCAAACTACGAACAAATAATTACTTTTTTAGTAAAAATGTTTCATTAAAAGAAAAACCAATCCACCTTATTTCCTAAAATTTAAAACATTCTATAATGATTTTACTCTAGTAATATTTATTCATATCTTTGTATTATGTTCTTAAAGCATTCAAGTTGGTTATTTTATAAGATTAGAATGTTCTAAAATATAGGTAATGACTCTTTTCATATCTCTCTATTTCCTATTTGAAATTACATTTTTCAATTCATTTAAAATAATCTACTAAAAAAATTATATATAAATTATATTAGTATATATATAACATAATATTATCACAACATGAATTTTATTATTTTTATTATTTAATTGATTTAATGAGTTTTAGTATTACTATTTAAATTTGGGCCAAAATCCATTGATTTTTTACAAAATTTTGAAATTTATGTATAGGAACACGGTGCAAGAATAGTTAATACTATTTGTGGAATGAACAAGAAATACATATAGTTTTTAATAGTTCCATGTCACACAGTTGGTGTATATTTATTTTAATTATGCATCCTAATCATGTGGATTTCCCAGGTAATTCTATGATGGTTTCACATTTGGTTCAATTTTTGGTAAAGCATGTTTAAAAACCATGTTAATCTGTTGGGTTTTTAATATTTTGGAAATTTATTCTATTGCATTATTATTTGGAGACTAAAATTTTGTTCATCACATTCCCACTTGACTGAGGAATTTAATTTACAACGGGAAGGATCCTCACACGCGATTCCTTCCATCATCTCCCTCAAATTATCATCACTCCTTTCATGGATTCCATATTTTATCTCCTTATGTTATTGTTTCCCCCTCATTCTCCTTCATCCTCGCCATTTTTTTTCTTTTTATCCTATTCCTTCAATATAATTCACCCTGGAAAAAACCTAGGTTGTGTATTTGTTTTAATTTGCAACTAGATATTGACGATTGGGTGTGTAGATGTTTCCATGGTACTTCTCTTTTCATATTTTAATGATTCACATCACCAACATCCCTCAAAGGTTAATGTTTCCAAGTTTCTCTTTTTCCCTAATAGAACCTATTATGATTAAAATTTGTATATTATGGTTTCATAGATATTATATAATGTATGATCCCATCTATTTCATTAATTTATTTATCAAATTAATTTGTTATTAAAATATTTTCTTAAAACATTAGTTGATTTTATATTTTAAATTAATGAGTTTTTTTTTAATTTCATTTTCAATGGTTTTGGATATGTGGTTAAAATATTCCAATAGGAAGTTATTGATAATATATATTTAAGATATTTTTAAATTTCTTACTGAAACTATAAATTGTATTTTTTTTTGTTAAAAATTTTAAATGGGTTTTAAAAATTATTTTAACCATGGTTTTAAATAATATAAAAAGGGAAATTGGTTTATAAGAATTTCTAAAATGGATTTATAATTAAGATTCTAAATCACAATATAAAGGTTTTATTGGAAGAGTTATCAATCCAAGAATACCCTTATGTTATTCTATTGCATTTTATAACATTAGAGAACATATATTGATATATATTATGTTAAAGATATATGTAATCTCAAATGTCACCCCACCTCTTACTTTTCATATCATTGGAATCCTAGGCATAATTTTGATTGTCTAAAATATGATTTTCATCTAGAACTGATTATATAGACTATATCCTCCTTAGTATGTAATTGAAATATGCCTTGGTAGTGTGCAACAAGTGAGGCTTACTAAGAGAATATGGTTGATTATATAATATTGAATGCATTGACAGGTCGATAAATGGTTCCAAACCAAGTGAAAATAGAATTTTCTTACAAAACATTTAAATTTTTTTCATGATTACATGCATTCTACCATAATTTATTTAATATTTTAAATACTATGATTCTCCCTAAATCATATATTTTCATTATTCAGTATGATATTACATTAATTTATTATTTTCATGTATTATTTTTTGGTTTGAATTTAATAATTATTTTATTTGGGTGATTTTAGATTCTATAGTATTTTGAAAAAGGATTAAAAATTATTTTTGTAAAGAAAATTTTAAAATGGTTTTTGAAGATGAATCTATATATTTTATTTTAGAGCACCATTTAGTTTTCAAAAATGTATCCTTGAAAGGATTGCGTGTTTATTTTTCTAAAATATAAATAAAAATTAATTTTAAATATCAAAATTCAATATATAGTTTACTGACTATTTAGAATAGGAAGAGAATTTAATCTTATTTGAAATCCAACTATGCTATTTTTATCACACCCATCATACAACACTTAGTGATTGTAGACCAATTTACATATTTAATTTTCTATCCATGACTTAGTGGAGTTCCACTTTATGATCATTATCATCTAGACAAGTATTAGAGTGGGTTCTGAGTTAATGGACATAGGGTGACCTTTGGTCACATGGAGCTCACATTTTGGGTATGTTAGTATTACTTTAAACCTATTTTATTAATCCAAGTCAACATAGTTTTTAATTTCAATATTTTTTTAAATAATTTCCTATATTTCCTGTTTTTTTCTTTAAATTTTTTATTTTTTATTTCATTTTTTCATGGGTGTAAATCATATGGATGATCCATGATGAAATTTCAGTATAATTCTACATTGGGTCAAATACGTCCAATTTGGATATATCATTCTCTATAGTATATGTTGATACCATTTTGATTTTTACAATCTCATGGGATAGAAAATTTCCCTCAGTTCATTCCATGGGCTAGAAGTAGTGACCAAATCAAGTATGGAACAGACAGGTATATTAAAAAAATATATCCAGGAACCCTTATTTATTTGGGTTGCAATTATAGATAATTGAAATGACCTTCTAAATATTGTTTTTATGTATGGAGAAGTGTTTGGAAAAAAATTTGACTATTTATTCTTGATATTCCATTAGATGTTGGGATGTGATTCATGAATTTTGAGTTTTATGTTTTTATTTATAATGTACTTTGGTTATAATTAATGGTTTCTTGAACTCTGTTGACATTTAATAGGATATATTATTACTTTTATTGTTTTTTGTTTGAATATGGAGGTATAAATAGTTGTTCATATATAGATTCCAAATTCTAGAAATCTAGTTAAATCTTGTGAATATTGTTCAATTTTTCACTCATTGCTTATCGCACTATCAGTGTATGGTCCAACGAACTATGAAAACATTCCATGCACAACCACTTTACCTTTTGGAATTTTAAAACATACTACCTATGATGAAATTTTTTTCTAGTTGTGTATAGAGGATTCTAGTGGTAATTTAAAAGAAATTTTCATGGTATAATGGCATCAATGGGATAAAATTAATTGAGGTATTGATATTACTATTTGGTATTGAAATAATGAAAGTAGGTTTTGAAAAAAAAATAACAATTAATTTTTATAAATTAAATTTAACATAGACTATATGTTTTGAAAAAGGTAAATATTTTAATGAATGAATTTAATGATAATTAAATTAATTTCAAGTGATATTTTGGATATTTTTTTGAAAAGTGAGTGGTTGAAGAATGATTCTCTATGAATGATTTGGATTCTCAAATTCTATATATTATTTTTTGAAATAGATAAAATGAATAATTTTGAAATTTAATTTAGAGATTTTGCTTTATCATTTTATTTAATTTTTTTATTTCGTGATCTATCTCTGGATGGGTATGATATTTTTGAATTTATATGGATTGGGTTGTGTATTTTTCATAGTTATTTGTTGTATTCTTCTTAGAAACTCTAAATATATCTTAAGTAATTAGTGTATCATGGTTCTAGTGACATTATTAAAATGGTTGATACTACCCAAACTCTATGTAGAGAGGTTGACTCATACTTATCTTAGTGTTTTTTATCTTCAAAATAGTTCATGGATTCCATGAAGAAATATAGAGGTTAAAAAAGGATAGAGGAGACCATTAGGCCATTGGGAACCTCGAAAGTTATAAGGGTGATGGTTCCCCATGATTATTCAAGGGACTAGGTTGTGATTAGTATAAAATCATTAATCTATAACCTATTAAAATAAAATGATATGGGAATTCGTTATTCTAAAATTCTCTCAAGGATTCTTTTATGAAGAAGTAAATCAGATGAAGGAGGCAGAAGTCATGATTCTCCAACAAGGACAACAATTGGTGAAGGAGTATGTTTATCATTATAATTATTTAATTCCAAATTATTCTAATATCTTATTGATTAAAATTATTAAAGAACATATAATTAAAAAGGATCTCAATAAAGAACCCAATTCAAGATTTATTTCCTCCAGAGTGATCTTCTTCATAGATTTGGTAAATGAAACATTCTTGGAGGAATTCACTTTAAAAGAGAGGCGTGTGATGGGTGGTATCCCAACTTATTTTGTTGCTAGTGAAGGTTCCTAATATAATTAGGAGAATATTATAGAGGAAATAATTTTGGAATCATATTATTCTTTATTAGTAATTTCTATTAAAATAAATTACACCCTTATGTTCTTCAATTGTAGAATTTTAAAGCATTTTGATCCCTCTTTGTCTACTTTTCCAATGACCTGTCACCATTATCATCAGTTGTGAAACCTCAAAAATTTATCTATGTGGAATCCTCACCTAGGTATGAAATTTTTTCCTATATAAGAATTATGATAATAGTTCCTCATATACTACTGAATTATTCCTTTCCTTTTTTCTTCTTCTATCAACCCTCTTATATATTTATTAGTGTTATTTTCTATTTTGGGTATTGATTACTGGATGATGATTTCCTTATATATATAATATAAATAAATACGTTGTTTTTTAGGAATATGGATATATCATGGACCAATTTGATATTATGTATGAGTTTCCTCTATTTGAATTTAGATAAAATCAATTGGTATTTTTTTAATTGTATGTTTTGTAACATTCTATGTGTAAAATGTGACATTATGGGGATATTTATTACACCCTTAATAGTTTTTTTAAATTTTTTAATGATTTTAGTATTTCCATTGAATATCAAGAGGAAATTATTTCAATTTTTCATTCTTTTTAAAATTATAATCAACTAGAAGGGATGGTGCTTGGTTTGTACTAACCATGAGGTGACCATTCGAGAACTAAAATTTTTACGGTCTATTATTTTATTGGTCATCACTTGGTTACTCTAACCATGTGGCCAAATAATATGGAGTTCCTAGGTGAGTTTAGTGTTGGTTACATAGTTGTAACAATGTTTGGTAAACAATGAAGTACAAACATGTGAGTCTCCCAGATCCCTAAATTTTTGTAAATTCCCAAAATAACCCTATTATTTTTTGACTATATTTTGGGTTTCTACTCCCACAATCGGCTATGAAATTTTACACACACAAGGGATACCCCAAAATTAGACTCCCTCCTCTCTATCCCTAGAATATTATGCCCTCGTTTCTCATATTTCATGTATGATCTCTTCATGTAAGAGTATTTCCCCATATGTATCCTTTTTCTACCCCTTCCAAATTGGTTTTCTCCACCTCCTTTGTTGTGTATCAATTATAAAGAACCATATGTACTGTTATTTGTTAATTTTTTTATAGATATTTATGTTAGAGTGTGTATAAGATTCTTTTTGCCTTTTCCTTTTTATTTATAGGATTTCTTTCTTCGATGTACATCTGAGGTAAGAGATTCCATGTTTCTCTATTTTCATACATTTTTTGGTTATCCTTGAATTTTCTATTTTATTATTTCCTAGAAATTATATATGATATGTTCCCATTTAATATTTGGTAATTATTTCTCAATAAAATTTGTTATTTAAAATTACTATTTATAAAATTAATTGTTTTCAAAGAGAAATACATGGGTTTGGTTTTAATTTTAATTAATAATGGAATTTGATGCATGTTTAAAATATTTTTAAATATTTCTATTGATTTTATATATTTATAGTGACTTTAAAATATCTTAATAATGTAGAAAATTAATTCTTGGCGGTTAGAAATTATTGTTTATTATTAATGTGGGTTTCACCTAGGTTTCAAAGAGTATTATATTGGAAATTAGTTTGATTTTTTAAAAATTGTATTTATAAATAATGAATTTGAATTATATTCAGAACAATTGGTATGGACCATTATTAAACCATATAAAACTTTATATTATAACCATGTATTTTTAATCACTTGTGATAAAAAATTGATATAGTTGGACTATTGATATATGTGAATTATATGGGCCTTGCATAAGGGGGTGTCGATAGGTGAGATGGGGGTTGTTTCATTATAAATTTTACCTTAACTGTCACTAATTACTTTAATGGAATCCTAAGAATTATATTGATAGTTTGAGGGTTTTTTATATCTATTCTCGATTAGAAGAATTAGTTCCTCTTTGTTATGGCATAATCTTAGGCCTTAGGGGGGTTCCATCGATGAGGATAGTAATGATAATATTATTTTTTTAGACATATAAATGTATCGATTAGTCAATAGATTGTTCCAGCCCAAGTATATTAAAGATTGTATCACATGATGATTAGGAGCCTAACATGATTATTTTGATTATACCATGATTTATTTACTATTTCCTTACTTTTAATACTCTTTTTCATTTAATTTATAATTTTGTATTATATTTATTTAATTATTTTTTACATTACTTCTAGTTTGATTGTAATTGTTTGTTTAATGTTAAATTTTCCTAATTTTTATTTTTATAGTATTTTAAAAAGTAGTTTAAATGAATTATTTAATGAAAAAAATTAAAAATTTATTTTACCTAGTAATATTTAAATATTTTATTTTGTATAACTAATTGATATTAAAAAGGGTTTCATGAGTGGTTTGTGAGTTATTTATTCATAAATAAATAGAAAATATATTTATAAAAAATATATTTCTAACTAGCATTTTAAGACTACATTGAAAAGAAAGATCATATAATCTAGTGAAATAAATCTAGGATATTTTATTCATCTTTTATATATAGTACTCAATGTATATAGACTAAGTGGTCACTTATGGGTTGACACCCTGATTTAGGGGAGTTCCACATCATGGAATCCTTCTTCTAGACAACTCTTTGAGTGGGTTCCTAGTTATTGGAATGAGTGTCCTCATGTCACAAGGATCTATCATTCTAAGTATGTTAGTTCTACTTTGTTTCTTAGTAATTAATCCAAGTTGGCTTAGTTTTTAATTTTAGTATTTTTTAATATCATGTTCATATTTACCGATGATTTTTTGTTATGTTTTATATTTTTGTCACATTATTGGTTAGATTTTCACCATATAGATTCTCTATAATGAAAATATGATAGAAATATTCTATTGATTAAATATGTTATATTTTGGAAAAATCATCCCAATGTGAAGTCCATGAAGACCTAGATATTTTCACCAACTCATGGGGAGTAGAAACACCCCTCACGGATTATCGAGATCATCTTTGGGATCCATGATCAGGGGTGTATCAAACTTGTTCCTGAAAAAATGTTAATAGGTAAACCTTTGTTATTTGTGAAATAATGGTTTATTGGAGATAATACTATAAAAATATGGGATATAGGTATGAATATATGTATTTAATATATATTTATTACTGAACCTTTATTTTCCATGGGATTTTGGGCCATGGGGTATGAATTTTAAATTTTCCTTTTCATTTCAAATGTATTTTGACATTTAATGGTGTTTTTTGAATAATATAGAAGTTTTATGTTTGATATGAGGGTTTCACATATTTTTTGGATGAAAATAAGGAACAAATATATGTAGATATTTGGTTGACATGGTTTAGAAGACCGTTTAGAGGCCACACACATGGTTTAATGTACCTCCTAGTGGTGGTTTCACGGTTGGTGGACGGTTTTCCAAAATATACAACCAAAACCTGCACAACCACATGTACTTTTGGAAAATTTTCATATATATCCCTTTTATAAAAATTTATTCAAGTTAGGTTTATTTGTTATTTTTGGTGATTTTAGAGTGATTATGATGGTATAACAGTATTAGTTGGATCGAATTGGAAGTTGTTTTGAGATTAATTATTGGATTTCAAATAGTCAAATGGATTTTTGAAGAAAAAAAAGATAATATAAAGGAAATTTAATATATAATAAGTTTTTTAAAATTGGTAAATGTATTAATTAATAAATTCATGGGGGGTTGATATGGTTTTTAAGAGATTTTTTGGATCTTTTAAGTTATTGTGCATGGTTGTGAAATTATTCTCATGTATTTTTTGTATTATTAAATTTTAAAAGTAATATTTTGAAAATTTTAAAAAGGAGAATTTTAATATATTTATTAGTATATTTAGTTGATTATTTTCATAAATCGTATTGTGTGTGATTTTTATCATCTTGTGTAATATTTATTTTTGAATTTTCATTGAAAGTTTGTGTTTTTTTAATTATTTTTTTATAGTATACTACCTTTAAAAATCCTTTGAGAATAACCAAATAATTTCTACGAGGTTCTAATTTCATTATTCTAGTGATTCACTCTACCCATATTCTAACTATAGTGGTGGACCTATAGTTTTCATAGTGTTTCTACATCTATCATGTGTATCGAGGATTCTAATAGGTTATGGATTAGTTATTGTTGGCCACAGAGATATTTAGGACCTTTAGAACCCCTAAAGATGTGGGAATAAAGGATGTACTAGTATTATTCAAGTGATAAATTTGAGGTTAGCTTAATATCATCGTTCCTACCCAAATTCAAAAAGTACTGATATGGGAGTTATTTAATACCATGTTTAATAAATGGGATTTTTCCCAATGAGGTTAAGGTGAAAAATGATATAGATATCATGATTCTTCAACAAGGTTAGCTGAATGTGAAGGATTATGTTATCCATTTTAATAAACTGATTTAGAATTATTCTGAGTTCATATTTAGAGATTCATTTAAATCTCATCAATTTGTTAAGGTTATTCAACTATAACTCAATGAATGTGTTTTTTCTTAGATAATACACTATAAAATATATTTTATTAATGAATATTTCAGGGTAAAATTAGTATTTGGTTTAAAATATTTTATAAGTTGTAGCACTACTTCATTTAGGTTTGGTGAATGTCCCCAATATGATGGTAAGGGAATGTAAAAAGAACCAATTTTGGTAATATCTTATTATTTAGTTGTAATTTTACACAAAATAATTTGATCCCTTCTATGATTATAGAATGACTAGTTCAGAGATTCCAATCCCTCTTTCTTGATTATTCTGATGACCTGTCACCATTGTAGTCAGTTAGGACACCTCCAAATGTTTTTAATGTGTAATAATTTCTTAAGTAGGTAATATATGTAAACCAAAGAAATATTATAGTTATTCATAGCCTTTTATGTATTTTTTTCCATTCCCCTTCTCCTATCAACCCTCTAATTTATTTATTATTGTTAATTTGGATCTCGGGCATAGATTTTGGGATTTTTTGAAACTATTTTTTATCAGATATAAATGAATATTTGGTTTTAAGGAAATATAAATTTTTATTTAATTGATTATATGTTTCATAAGTGTTTTCTTATTAAAAATTCATATTCAGTTTCATGGTGTCTTCTTTCAATTAGATTAATCCTATTAACCAACTATGTTAGTAGAATACTTGAATGGATGGGATACCCATTGCAAGTAACAACTTCCAAAACATTTTAGGGATATTCATATGTTTTTAGATTTGGATTTTTTTTTGGGATATGTTCTTGGTAACTTTGAGTTTATTGAATCTAAATGTTCTTCATAAGTGGTCATTTTGGAGTAGATATTAGTATGTTGGTGGAAATTCATTATCGTGTCTTCTATTCTAGATTTCATGGAATTATATTGGAAACAGGTGTCATAGTGAGTATAATTTTCACACCCCAACCTTTATTTTTTATTTTATTTTATTATGTAATCATTTTTATTTAATTTATTATGTTTTAAGTCGAAATACTTTTGATTTTTTCTATTCTTCAAATATGAGTGTATGTGAACAGTAGGCACATTGTTAAAAGTAACTATGAAGTGAATATATGAGACCTATAGTTTTTAGAAGTAAAAATTTACCTAGTTATAGAATTGTTAGTCTAACTATGTGGCAGAATAATGGGGAGTGAAAATGTGAGTCTAATATCAATTTCACTACTATTACAAAATTTGGTAAACCATGCACCCAAACCATGTGAATCACCAAACTGCTAATGTAGTGGAAATTAATGAAATTAAATTTTTCTTTTGAGACCTAAATTTTGTTTTTGACTCCCCCAATCAATCTAGGAATTCAATACACGAATGGTATACCCTTTGGGCACAACAGCCTCTTACCTTTCTCATGGATATTCACCCCGTTTATTTCATTTTATATACGGTCTCTTCAAGTTATAGTTTCTTCCCCTCCTTGTTTTTAATCCCCTAATTCTTTCATTTTCTACTCCTCCTTCTCTAGAAATCACTCTAGTCAAACCCCATGTTTGGTTTCTATTCTAATTTGGTTATATCACTTGATGTTATGGTGTATTAAGGTTTCCACTTGCATTTTAAAATCATATTATAAGGAATCACTTTGCCTATGTCTAAATGAGGTTGTTTTCCATGTTAATATATTCTCTTAGAAACCCCTATTTTTCTTAAAATTACTATATTCTATTTTCTATGAAATTTTGTATGATAAGAACTCATTTAAATTTCCATAATTTTTTCTATAAATAATTTTTAATTTCAAATAGGTGTTTTAAAAATAATTTATTTTCAATGGAAAATTCATTATTTTTTTGGAATTTTGTTCTTAAGGGTGTTAAATGTGAGATATGAATCATCTCATATTAGTTTATTGAATTTATATTTTATGGTATTTATATAATGTAATAGTGATTTTTCCCTTTATTGTTTTTTGGTAAAAAAATAATAATTGTTATTAAATTGTGGTTTTCCCCTAGGATTCATAGAGTATCAAATAGAAATTTTTTTCAAAATTTTTTTTCATGGGGATCAGAAATATTCCTCAATCCATACTGTGGTTCACATAAAGGTAGCAAATCAGGGGTGTCCATGACTAATTTCATACAATTTTCCCCTTATATTTCCCAATCCACTTCCATTTGGAATAAAATCCCTTATTTAACCCAATCATTGTATCTTCATATAGTGGGATATTATGGTAAGGTTATGAAATAGAAATTCATTTTATAAGACACTTTTGGTTATATGATTGATTCTTATTATAATAACCCCAAATTATATCAATGGAAATTTACATCTTATAATTATATCATATAGTATAATCACATAAAATAACATTAAGCACCCAATAAAAACTTTATAAATTAAACATTAATGAAACAAGGTATTTCTTGAAGTTAAGGAATATATACCAAAAGAACGATAACTTGACATTCAGAATAATAACACGACCCTTATGAATAGTAATCTGGCTATTTGAATAGTAACCGCACCTATTAAAGTATTAATAAAATTTTATTATATTATAAATAAAAATATTATATATCTATATCATGTAAATAGTAAATAAATGTTTTAGAAACAATAAATTAAGTGTCGGTATTTTTGTGAGATATAAATATATAATTACAATTTTACCATTAATATAATGATATAAAAGAAATTTTATTTCCATAAAATGTATTCATCAATTAATATTTTGTTTTTTAATATTATAATATAATTTTATTATACCTTAATTAATTTTTCAAGGTGTTTGGAAATATGTTATAATTTTAAAATTAGTATTTTCCAAGTAAATTATGAATTTATTTAAAAATTAAATTTTTTAAATTTAGAAAATTATGTTCATAAAATTGAGTTCATTTTTGAATTATACCTTTCAAAAAATTATTTTGATGAATATTTGGAATTTTTTTAAAATACATGAATTTGTTATGAATAGTGAAATACAATAATTTTTTATAAAATCTAAATACTTGAATTATGGAGTCATAGATTATGTATGGATGATGTAAGTTGAAAATCTAGAACCATTCATATTTATTTTATTATATTTGATGATAATTCTCAAAAGATTCATATTCTTGAGCCAAAATAACAAACCAATGAATAAAATAATGAGAAAACAACTCCCTCCTCCACTATAAATACCACCCATCACCGCCACTTATCCTTATTCCTATCAAGCCGTTATTTCTTATCCAAATTATGCTCAAATAACTTCCCAAGACTCTCCCCACATCCATGATATTTGTTTATTAATATAATACTAAAACAAATCCCCAAAGGAGGTTCTCAAGGAGATGTAATCAAGAGGTAAAATCCTTTTTCTTTTCTTTTAATTTATTTTCATGTTCCTATATTTTCTTTTTCTCTCCTGAACTCCCCTAATATAGATATTATGATAACTCTAGTACCTTAATTATAATGGAATTTTATTAATCTAATGGAATAAATCATCAACATCTCTAATTCCCCCCACTTTTATACTAAAATTGAAAATGTCAACTGTGATGTGTTAATTTATCGCATTCAAGGATGATGAAGTTTTAAATTTCCTTTTCCTCTTCCATGAATGATCATAAAACCATTTTTATGGATAAAAATATTATAATCTATTCTTACACCCTATGTAATGTTCTTTAACCAGTATATATATATATATATGATATTAAATAATGAAACAAAACTAGTTTGTGACGATCGAAAAACAGCCAATTAATCCAAATGATTATCATTAAGGTTTTATCTAGAGATCCATCATCACTAAAAATAACCAAATGACATTTATAACCATTTAATATTATATATGTTCATTAATATCATATAACTTCAATTATGTACAACCATTCTCATCTTACATGATTTTTCTCACATGTATACAAGTAAACCAATCATGAAAATGGAGGAAACTGACACCCTTAAACAATGAAATTGAATATCATAACCCATATAAAGGGGTATAAATGAACTTAATAAATTTATAATAAAAAATTCAAATATATAAAAGGTTAGTAGTTAATTAATAATTTTTTTTAATATTATTTTCTACAACATTGATATCAAGTGTAGAGCCATTTTAGATATAAGGTAGGGGATTATACCCGAAACTCCATTATTATAATGGGTTATGATTTCCCTCTCTCTATCTTAATGAAACTCTTATTTATTTTTAAATAATTTTTCTAATTGTTTTTAAATGTTCTAAACTAATGTATACAGATCATTTCATTCTTATTTTCAGGGATATACATGTTTTAAAAAGGTTCCCTTCTCAATTATTTTGGATAAGCAAGCCTAATTTAAAGGAACTTCCCAATTTTTTTACCCATTTTCAAGTTCACTTAATAAAATATTTTAATACTCAATTATTTTAATAAAATCAAACATTTTATCTTGAAAAAATATATTGGTTCATTTCTATTATTATGAAAACAGGTATGCCTTTTCTTCTTTAAACTCTCTTTAATATTTTCCTTAAGATGCACTAAAATGTTTTATTTTTAATGTTTCTTAAACACTATTTTTATATGTTTTCACTTCAGTTTGAAATAATTATAATTATATATACATATATTCCCATATTAACTTCCATGTATGATTTCAATCCATTCTTTCATAGTCACCCTTATGATACGCTTTTTTATTATACCTTATGAAATTATTATGATACCCATTTATTTTCATGGGTAACCCTTCTGTTCATTTCTTCATGTGGAAAAAATATTCATGAACATGTTTTAATGGGTGTACCCAGATGGATCTCCAATATATTGGGTAATTTTTATTCTTATGATACATTATGCTCAATGGTCTTGGTGTTTAGCCTTGACACATGGTCCATGTGCAACGCTCTTGGTGGTTAACCTTGACTCGTGTTCCATCATGTGCAATAAGTCTTAAATAATGCTTATTTAAAGATTATTATTGCTAACACATTACAATGATCCCATTATTATGTAATTCCATGTTCTATATGTCATATTTCCATATAGTTATTCCTTTTTATTTCATCTTTCTATGCCTTTTAACCCATGTTATATTCTTTATTCTTATGCTTATTCCCTTATGGAGATTTTTAGATCATCCATTTTTTATGTTTCCCCCTAGTTATCCTATACAGATGTAAGATATCAATGGAATTTATGAACCCTTTATGGAAATTTAAAATAATGATTCTATATTCTATGTTTTCAATTTTATGTACCTAATCATTGAAGACACTAGACTTTATGATCCTTTTCTTGAAATTTGATGGTTATTTATGTTTAAAATTATGTAATTATATATTTAAAACAATAGGGTTTTTATAGTTGATATTAGAGGCATGGTATAGTTATTTTTTGATATTAGTAATGGAAAAATTTACTAAGAGCCTTAAGGATAATAATAAGAAAGAGAAAACATCCCTAAATTTTGGTAATTAGAGAGTAAGTTGTTTATCAAGAAAATACATCCTTGTTTGGATACTATAAGTGGAAGTGGTTCTGGAATAGATGTACCTAGAAGTAACAACTCTGAAATGGTGTTTTGGGCCTGACTTAGGATAACCTAGAACATGGAAATGGGCCTCACTGCACTCATGGTTTGACACTCCTGGGGGATATGTTTTGGGGAATTAATAATATCTTTATAAAACATTATTAAGGGGGAAAAATAAAAATTAGAGTATATGTTAGGAAATATATCATGGATAACCTAGATTGAAACCTATAAATCAGAAGTTAGGATATATTTTTCATTTATAATTTTATCCTTTAATGTCAAAAGTTTATTTTTTACATGATAATTATCTATGACTTCATTCCCACTAATTTCACTTTATTTTTCTTGGTTAATTACCAGAAATAGAATAACATGTTCCAATAATCAATGTGAATGGAAATGTGATGATTTACATAATTAAATTCCAAATATGATGGGTAAATGCACTCAAAACATGATCATATTACTTTCTGAATGGTCTCAAGATATTAATAATATCTTTAATTGTGTTAAACAACCTCCTTATCCTAAGAACGATAATGTTTCCATAGAATCCTTAATATGGAAAAGGCATCTCATGTTTAGTGGATCTAACGATCCCCTCCTCTTAGAACAATGGATTAAATCCTTTGGAAAATATTATATGTCCTCTATTTCTCAGAATAAGAGAAAGTTGTGATGGCAGTTTATCATTTTGATGGGAAAGATGATCAATTGTGGACACTGATCAAGAACACAAAGTCGAAGGAGAAAATTGATTTCACAGAATTGGAATATTTCAAGAATTTTTTTTCAATAAATACTTTCCTGGACCCTATGTTTTAAGATGGAAATGTTGTTCCAAGGATTGAAGAAGAATGAAGAAGAGTCTATCAGGGCATATAAGGAAAACATTACAAGGATTTCATGGTATGCCTCTATTATTGTCATGAACACTAAAAGCAAGGTGATTCACTTATTTAGTGGAATAAATCTATGTCTACAAAAATAATTTGATATTCAAGAGTTAGATGACTATGAAGAGATTTTTTTGTTCCCTTAAGGTTGTAATGGATATTAGAGACTATTGGTGGTCTCTTGGGACCCATGACAAAAGGAGGAAAATGTAGTATAATTGGAGTGGATCAACAGATAAGTCCCATGTTGTAAAGAAGACTGAATATACCACATGTAAAAATTGTGATAAGTATCATATTGGGAACTACCTAAAGGGAACCTGTAAATGCTTCAAATGTGAAAGAATGTGACATCTGGATAAGAACTGTTGAAGGGATATGAATAATTCCACAGACATGGAAGAATAAAGGAAGGTTTAGATCAATACTCAGCCTGTAGTGTAGTGTTTCAACAGTACGAAAATTGGGAATTTTGAGAACCATTTCCCTAGGTCTAGGGTTATCAGTGTCAATCAACAAAAAACTCCAAGACAAAAAGGAAGGGTATATTATATCCCTACTATTGAGGTGGGGTCATACAATGATGTGGTGATAGGTATGCTTGTTCTTCATTCAATAGTTGCGAATTTACTTTTTCATTCTGGTTCTATGAATTCTTTCATATCCTGAATTTTTTTTAGAACTATTCAAACACCACCTCAAAATATCGAGGTTGAGTTATTAACGAGAATAGAAAATGTGGAAATTATTGAATCCAGAGTATAAAACTCATCCCCGGTAAATTTTTGTGTACTGATCCTCCTAGAAAATATAGTCTTACTTACATTGGTGGAGTTTGATGTGAATTTGGACATTAATTGGATATCTTTATATAAAGACAATATCAAGTATCAAGAAAGGTGGGTCACTCTTCACATATCAAAGCATCCTAAAATTGTATACATGTGTAAAGAGGATAATGAATCTAATTTAGAATCATTATTTCAAGTGTGAATATTATTTCCTTATGTTCAAGAAAATAGAACTCAAATGATTGTGACAAAGGATAAGATCATACTCAAATACTTGCCCATTATGAGGGACTACACTTATGTATTCCCTACAGAATTTTCCAGTCTTCCCCCTGACTAAAAAGTTGAGTTCTCAACTATAATTATTCTCGGATCTCTGATGAATGGACACTGTTGAGCTAGAAGAACTAAAGAAGTAGTTACAGGAGAATTTGGACAGGGGTTTTATACGGATGAATTCTTCACCATGGGGTGCACCGGTCCTATTTTTCATGGATGAGGGAACAATGCGTCTCTACATTGATTATCATAAACTCAATAAAATCACGATAAATAAAAAGTATCCCCTTCCATAGATAAATGAATTTTTTGATCAGCTATGTGGGGCTAGTTATTTCTCTAAGGTGGAACTTTGGTCGAGATATGACCAATTAAAGGTGAGGAATGAAAATATTTCCAAGACTACCTTTTGAATGATTAATGGACACTATGATTTCATAGTCATTCTCTTATGACAAAATAATTCTCCAAAAATATTAATGGGCTTATTGAATAGAGTCTTTTGACATTACCTCATAAAGTTTGTGATAGTCTTTATCGGTGATATTCTAATATAATCCTATATAAGGAGGAACATGAGGAGTATTTGAATACTATACTAAATACATTGTGAATGGAGAAAATTTATGAAGAGTACAATAAATAAGAGTTTTGGATAGAGGAAGTATCATTCTTGGGGAATGTAATCACATAAAAAAAGATATCTATGGACCCTTCCAAGATAAAATAAATTGAAGAGTGGTCGGGGCTAATGTTTGTAATAGAGATCCATAGTTTCCTTGGCCTAGTTCGATATTATTGATGATTTTTGAATAACTTCTCACAATTTTAGAACCTAATAACCAAGCTAACATAGAAGGGAGTAAAGGTTGTATAGACTCAATAATGTGTGGAAAATTTAAGAATATCAATAAGAGGCTTATCACTATGTTATTACTCACACTACCAATAAGTGGGGAATTCTTTGTGGTATAAAATGATGTTTTAATGAAAGGATTAGAATGTTTAATGATGTAAAATGATAAAGTGATATCCTATTCCTCAAGCTAATTGAAAATTCACGATAAACACTATCCTACGCATGATCTGGAGTTGAAGGCTGTTCTTTTTTCTATGAAAATATAGAGGCATTATCTATTTGGTGATAAGTGTGAGATATATATAGATCATAAGAGGCTCAAATTTATATTCACATAGAAGGAGCTTAATATGAATTAGTGAATATGATTAGATATCATCAAGGATTATGAATTCTTAATCCACGACCATCCTGGTAATGAAAATAAGGTAGAAAATGGTCTAACTAAAAATGATACTATATCTTTATCAATGATGAGAATTGAGAAGCATCCAATCTTCTTAGACTTATAAAAGATAGAGATGAGAATCATTAAAGGAGGAACATCTTTGATCCTTTATCAAATGATTGCTCAATAATCACTCATGGATAAAATAAAGGATGCTCAAAAAAATGATGTGGAAATTCAGAAAAAGGTGGAAGCTCTCAGAAATAAAAATTTATCCATGTTCAATATTGATGAGGGTTGATTAATATGATTTGGGTCCTGATTATTTGTACCATCTGATCCAAGGATAAAGAATGAGATTCTGAGTGACACACATAGATTGACTTTCTCTATTCACCCAAGGATCATGAACATGTTTCTAGATCTATTAGAGAACTATTGTTTGAATAATATGAATAAGGAGATAGCTGAATATACATCAATGTTCCTGGTATATCAGCAAGTGAATGATGAAAGACAAAATTCTAATGGGTTGATGGAACCATTACCCATACCAATATGGAAGTGGGAAAATATCATCATGTATTTCAGTGGACTTCTAAATATATCCAGAGGGAACAATGCTATGTGGGTTGTTGTGGATCATATTACAAATACAACTCACATTATAGAAATTTTATAGGAATTATAACCAGATCAACTTTCATTAATATATATCAAAGAAGTTATAAGAATGAATGGAGTACCACTATTGATTATATCTCATCGAGATACAAGATTCACCTCCCAGTTCAAGAAAATTCGACAACATGCTATGAACACTGATTTGAACTTCAGTACGGCCTATCATCATCAAATTGATGGACAATCTGAATGGACTATTCAATCACTGGAAGTCATATTCAGAGAATATTCTATGGATTTCAAAAGAGAATGGGAGAAACATCTTCCTTTAGTTGAGTTCTCCTGTAACAATAGTTTCAACTCACGAATCCAAATGGATCCATATAAATACCTTTATGGAATAAGGTTTAGAACATTGGAATACTGGGACGATTTCATTGAATATAAATTTCATGGAATTGAAATGGTCAAAGAAATGGTAGAAAAGGTGAAAACCATTCCACAGTACAAAAAGGAAGCCCAAATTCGATAGAAGAGATATGAAGAAAATTTATAATGGGGCCTTGAGTTTGAAGTTAGAGACATATTATTCCTCCAAATTTCTCCCTTGAAGAAGGTCATGAGATTTGGGAAGAAATGAATGTATATCCCAAGTACATCGCCCCTTTTGAGATTCTTGATTGTGTTATAGTTGTGGCTATAGACTAGCACATCCACCTACCTTGTATCAAGTATATTATCTATTCCATGTATCCCTCTAAAGGAAGTACATACTCAATCTGTCACATGTACTAGATTTAGAGGTTTTATAGTTGGAGAATGATCTTTCATATGAGGATAATCCAATAAAGATCTTGGATCGTAGAGATAAGGTTATAAAAAATAAGACCACTTACTTGGTCAAAGTAGTATGGAATAACCATATGTATGAAGATGTGATATGGGAACTGGAGGAAGCAATCAAGGATAAGTACCCTCACCTATTTTCCCCATAGTTCGTTAAATAAAATTTCAAGGGTGAAATTTTATAACGGGAAAGAATGTAATGAACCAAAATTCTATCAATGAAAATATGTCTTATTATAATTATGTCATATATTATAATCACATAAAATCACATTAATAACATAAAGAAAACTTTATAAATGAATAATTAATGAAATAGAAGGCACTTCAAGAAGTTAAAGAACATATACTAAAGGAATAGTAATGTGACCTTTGAAATTATAACATGACCCATATGAATAGTAATATGGACAATAGAATAATAACCTCACCTATGAAATTATAAATAAAATTTTGGTATCTTATTGATAAAAATATTATATGTCTATATACTATAATAAGTATATAAATTTTTGTGAAATAATAAATTAAGTGTTGTTGTTTTTGTAATATATAAATATTTAATTAAAATTTAACAATTAATAAAATTATTGAAAGGAAAATGTATTTTCATAAAATTTATTGACCAATTTTTTTTATTAAGATTATAAGATAATTTTATGATACCTTGATTATCTTTTCAATGTGTCAGAAAATATATTATAATTTTAAAATCAGTATTGTCACGACCCCCTCCCCACAAAGTGTACCCCTCCTGGTCCGGCAATGTGAGAAGGAAGATAATGACCCCTGAGTCCCGCCTCCAGTAGGCCCCGGGTTGGCGACTAGAACCGAGGGTATAGTAAACACAAAAATGGGAGGCATTACCCTCTAAGAGAACACATGCGGAAGAGAAAGATAAGATAGACCCCAATCAACTCCAACTCAGAACTGAAAAATAAAAGAAACCAAAGTAAATATATGAAATTTCATGAAAAAGTACTACAACTGAAAGGGGAATCTAAAAGTACCCAAAAGAAAGTAAAATGGTAGATACCACAAGCCCAAACAACTCCTCCAACCACAAGATAGTAGTAACCAGATTGATCTCCAACCTGCTCTAAGTGACCTGAAAGAACAGTTTATATATACATAGGGTGGGTATAATAGTATACTCAGTAGGATCCTTCCCAAGCCACTCGTGAAAAAGTAATGAAAGCAAGCTAAATATTAGTGAACAACAAGTGAAACTAACTCGTCATCTAAACAGGTATACTAAGTTCCCAACCTCACTATGGACACTCTCTCCAAGTAACGCATACAAGAATATAACATATAATGAAAAATATCAAGGGTACCCCACTACTACTTCCCCACTGGTTTGCCGATTTTCCCCAATGACATACATCATGTGCATCTCTCTCCAAAGGCTTGCCCGCAGACACCTTGACTAAGCTCCACAATCTCCAACTCATGCACCACAAAGGCTTTCCCGCTGAATCCTCGGAGAAGCACCACACCATCCTTACAACCAAAAGTAACCAGGTAAGTTCCGGGAGCCACCATATCCCGCATAACGTGTATCATACATCGGGTATTATACCTCAAGCCATTATACCCCATACACCGAGTAGGGATCCTCAAGCCATCACAGCCTATACACATTACACCTATAGTAGTCCATAGGATACTATATCCAGAATATATGTGTGTGAAATAACCACAATCCATTACAGCCCTCTACACTCATATATGGGGAAACTGACTATTGTGCATGTTGGCACATGTATCTACCAAGAGAAGAGAGCAGGGCCAAAGGGGGTAGTCAGCCATTCGACCTCCCATCAGAATGTTGGGGAAAACACCCCCCAGGGCTTAGAATCCTAGGGGTGTTAGTTTCCCTTACAGACAGGGTGGATTAGCATAAAGAAACAAAAAAAAAATACAGAATATATATATAACTCACATCCACACTATGGGCATTACCTAGTCTTAGATACAACTACAGCTAACGTCTCTCAGACTCCAGGCTGCTAATTCTAAGACTAGGTGTCCTATAAGCACACAAACATTTTAAGAGCTTTATTAGATTAATAAATTATCATTTTATTAGTTCCACTGTATGTTAATTAATTATTTAAACATTAATTAACCATGAATAATTTAACATTATACTTCATTAGCATCACACCCAAAATCAACCGCTCCTTTAAAGATTCATGTCACCTTTAAATTACAGTATCTCCCTCCCCTTGGATTATCACCATTTAATCAAACATTCATTATAGAATCACTTTCCCATATTCCCAGGCATTATAGAAAGGCATCCTATGCTACTAAACACAATGGGTTCTCAACACGGTGAGTAGATATACTACCCGTCGAGTCTTTACCACCTATAGCAAGAGCATCGACACATTCTCCCTCGAGAGGCTAAACACGGAAATCATGTGGCATACCCCATGTGTATTTTCCTACTTTGGATGGAGGGTAAGAAAGACCATCTTCCTTGAGCAGTGGGGAAAAGTAAAGTAGATAAACAACCAAACGAAACCACCAACATCCAGCCATCACCTCTATCCCATACCATCATCCTTGGTGTCCTCCCTGACACCCACATGAATAAGCAGATGCATCTCACCACCCTAGGCATTATCCACTACCACAACCATAGGTCCCCATGCCTCCGAATATCACAACATCCATCCAGGCTCACATCACAGTACAAGAAGCAATAAAAAACAACATCACATCAATGGGCTCTTGACCCTTTAACAATCCAGAGGGTAACTCAGAACCCTTTAAGAAATTATCACACAATATTTTCTTTAATCCATATTGAATTAGATGATTTGTTATTCATAAGTTCCAATTACGGGATACCTAATCAGTAAGCTATCACAATTAAATAACCATGATTACATCCTTAATTTGATTAACCCGAAGTCAGAACAACTACAACAACAGAAACAACCATATTCATTTACATGCCTCTTTATCTTTAGCCAATTAATTAGAAATTAATTCTGTATTTATGTTCATCATCAATTTACATCAAGAATGAACAACTAATCAAAGAAACCATAAATATCACTCTATCTAGCAATACATGAGGCAAACCAATATCACGGTACAAAGCAACAATATGCGATCAACCAATTCTTTTAATCCAGTTCAAGTATTTAGTTAGGTCAATTTCATTGTGATCCAAAAGGGCTAAATCATTCAAATTATACGATTGAACATATACAATTAGAGAAGCCACGAATTCCCTACCTCGAAGAGTTATTGATGTACTTTATCCACACAACGGGTCACAATCCTCCTCTCACGACAACTGCATCCACCAGAGGATGCCATGGTACGACTGTACCAACTAACCCAAAGAAAACCCCATTAGAATATTTGTAATTACATGGTATAATATGGAAGGGAGAAACAAGAGAAGATGATCCCCAAAGGAATGACGATAAAACATACCTTATTGGGAAGATTGACCCACACAGCTCGGTTGCATCCAAAATAGAGCGGAACCAATCAGAGGATTAGGGTTTGATTGTGAAACTCCTACGAGAATGATTGAAAGGTTCTAGTGTCTCTTAGCTGAGAACAAAGAGTAAGAACACGGGAGAATGATATCTAGTTCCTTTTTCAAGATTTAACGAGGTGATAGTTTAAGATCTGGTTATTTCTCCATTAAAAACAAATCGTATTAATCCATGCGGTTTAACCAAGTAAAAACATCCCGATCTATAGGGATAATTAATATAGGATTTATGGACTTTTAATTGGCTTAAGAGTCCTTAAAAATAATGCTTTAAATGTATTTGACATCAAAGGAAACGTCAAATGGGGAAAAACTGTAAGAAGCTGGAAACACTGTTCACATACTCAAAATTTGGCAAAGGCAGGTCTACCAATCTGGAAACACTGTACAAGACTACCGATCTGGAAACATTGTACAAGTCTACTGATAGAAGTCCACCGATAGAACCTCACCGATAGAAGAATTGTTTAAGTCTACCAATAGAAGTCCACCGATAGAAGCTCACTAATAGAAACACTGTTCAAGTCCACCGATAGAAGTCCATCGATAGAAGCTCACCGCTAGAAACATTGTTCAAGTCTACCAATATAAGTCCACCGATAGAACCTCACTGATAGAAACACTGTTCAAGTCTACCAATAGAAGTCCACCGATAGAACCTCACTGATAGAAACACTGTTCAAGTCTACCGATAGAAGTCAACCGATAAAACCTAACCGATAGAAACACTGTTCAAGTCTACCAATATAATTCCACTGATAGAACCTCACCGATAGAAACATTGTTCACCTACCGATACTGTTCATAAAACTGGAAACATTGTTCACAGAACTGGAAATTTTGCAAAGTGTTGGGGATAAGTCACCTTGACCTCCTAGAACACCTCCAACCCCACATTTTCATAGAGTAATGGACCGAAGAGGTCTGGTCCATTACATCAGATACCTCTCAAAACATTCTCATCCTCGAGAATTCAAAACCAACCTAAAGAGAAAAAAAATAAATGGTGCCCGAACAACCACCCATCGAGATACCTCTCAAAATAGAGAAATCCACAAAAAGGGAAAAAATAAGTTCATAAATAAAACATGAAAGGTCTAACCACAAAGGAAACATCATTACATGAAAGAAGTTAAATATTAAACAACTCTGGGTACTGAGCACGTATCTGTGACTGACGCTCCCAGGTACTCTCCTTCATGCCATTGTGTCGCCACAAGACATGGACTAAGGGGATAGAACGCCCACACAACACCTTCTCCTTGCGGTCTTCGATCTCCACAGGTCGCTCCTCAAAGGTTTCATCATCATCAATATTGATCTATCCCCAATCGATAACATGAGATTCATCATGAAGATAACGACGAAGCTGTGATACATGGAAAACATCATGTATATGAATCATCTGAGGGGGAAGTGCTACTCGATACGCCATAGCTCCAACACGAGATAACACCTCAAAAGGCCTAAAAAACCGGGGAGAAAGCTTACTTCCATGACCAATCCTTCACTGCCCATGACAGGGAGTCACCTTCAGAAACACATGATCCCCAACATTAAACTCTAAGGGTCTACTTCTTTGATCAGCATATTATTTCTGACGATCTTGCACTGTCTTCATCCTCTCACGAATCACCTGAACCATCTCTGTTGTATTCTGCACTAGTTCTGGTCCGAGAATTGCTGACTCTCCGACCCCAGTCCAGCACAACGGAGAACAGCATGGTCAGCCATACAAGGCTGCAAATGGCACCATACCAATGGTAGAGTGAAAAATATTATTGTAAGAGAACTCTTCCAAGGGTAAGTGCTTCATCCATGAACCTCCAAAATCAAGAACACAAGAGCGCAACTTGTCTCCAAGATTCTGGATGGTTCGCTCTGTCTGACCATCAGTTTGAGGATGAAAAGCAGTTCTAAGGCATAGTTGAGAGCCAAAATCATGATGGAGACCTCTCCACACCCTGGTGGTAAAACGAGGATATCTATCAGAAATGATCGTCCTAGGTACTCCATGAAGTCTCACAACCTCCTCTAGATACTGCCTCGACAAAACATCCACTGATCTCGACTCCTTGATCGTTATGAAGTGAGCCGATTTTGTTAAATGATCCACCACCACCCATATAGCATAATTTCCTCCCAGAGCTCAAGGTAAACCTGTAACAATGTCCACTGAGATATCCTCCCACTTCCACTGATGAATCTCTAATTGCTGGAGAAGACCACCCGGAACACGGTGTTCGGCCATCACCTTCTGGCAGACTAAACATTGAGACACACACTCTGCAACCGCACACTTCAGCCTAGGCCACCAAAACGAACTCCTCAAGGATCGGTACATCTTTTTCACACCAGGATGTACTGCCAATGGCGAACTATGGAACTCTTGGAGAACCATATCACACATCGCCAGGGTAACAAAAAGCCTTCCATGATACAACACTCGGTGTTGTTCATCCTCCGACCAACCATCAGGGGCCTCACTACAAACAACTCTATCTCTCCAAACTTCCACCTCTAGATCACCCAACTGAGACTCTTCCACCTTCTGCATCAGGGATGACTGCACCGTCATTTGGAAAAGACAACCTCTACCTAAAACATCTCCCATATCAAGATGCAAAGCTGATAGCTCTTCCATCACTCTCCATGAATCACCAGATTCACGCACAACATCATTACGTGACTTTTGGCTCAGTGAATCAGCTAAAAAATTCCCTTTTCTAGGTGTGTATGATATTTCAAAGTTGTATTCCTACAAGAACTTCATCCACCAACGCTGCCTCAAGTTCAAGTCACATTGGGAGAAAACATACCTCAAACTCTTATGATCGGTGAAAACCACAAAGTGCTCACCAATGAGGTAAAGTCTGCACAACTTCAGAGCAAACACCACGGATTCCAACTCAATATCATGGGTGGAATAGTTGCATTCATGGGGGTGCAACTACCGAGACCCATAAAAAACAACTAACCTCTGCTGCATGAGAACCCAGACTAGCCCCAGATGTAAAGCATCACATAAAACATCAAACTGGACTCCCTCCACTAGAAGACAAAGGACTGGAGCATTCACCAACTTCTCCTTTAGATACTCAAAAGATGTCTAACACAGATCAGTCCATATGAAATCTTGATCCTTCCTGGTCAAAGCTATCAGAGGAGTCGCAACTTGAGAGAAATTGGCTACAAACCTTATTCAATTGCATGTGAGACCAAGGAAACTTCGCACCTCTGACATGGTCTTGGGGGCTTCCCAAGACACCACTACTTCTATCTTCGACGGATCCACAGCTACTCCCTGTTGGGACTCAAAATGCCCCAAGAAACGAACATCTCAAGACCAAAACTCACACTTCGACAACTTCCCAAAAAACTAATGTTGGCGAAGAACTCCCAAAATGGCTCATAGATGCTATGCATGCTCCTTTTCAGATGTGGAGTACACAAGGATTTCGTCGATGAAAACCACAACAAACTTGTCTAGGAATTCACGGAACACAGCATTCATCAACCCCATGAAAACATCTGGAGCAATTTTCACACCGAATGGCATTACAAGAAACTCATAATTCCCATGACGACAACGTAAATCATTATTTGGGATGTCCACATCCTTTACATGCATCTGATGATATCCTGACCGCAATTTGATCTTTGAAAACCAACTTGCACCCTTCAGTTGATCGAATAAGTCATCAATCCGTGGGATAGGATAGCGGTTATTTATTTTCACTTTGTTTAATTGACGATAATCGACGCACAACCGCAAACTGCCGTCAGCCTTTTTCACACAAAAAACGGATGCACCCCATGGTGACACAGTTGGTCGAACAAAACCACACTGCAACAGACCATCAAGCTGTATATGTAGCTGCCGTAACTCAGAAGGGTCCATCCTATACAGAGACATAGATATAGGAGACGCTCTTCACTGTAGCTCGATCCCAAACTCTATCTCTCGTCAAGGGGGAAACACTACAACCTCTTCTGGAAAGACATCAAGGTACTCCTCTACGACCCTAGGAAACGCCAACTACTGAAACTCTGAAGAACTCAGCATCATCTCAGCCATCATGGATGATAAGGATGGAAATCATCTATGACCCATCCGAGGATCTCTCTCACCAGCAACCACCACTTTCTCTCCATCTGCATCAAAGAAAACGACCTTCTTCCTGTAGATCCACAATATCCTGCACCAAATACAACCAATCCATGTCGAGAATGACATCATATAGTTTTATTCGTAAACAAAGGAAATCTCCCCAAGAGAGGTGTTTCCCCAACACTAGCTCACAGTCTCTACATACTTCAAACAAGTTGGCTCGACCTCCAACTGGCGTAGTCAACGCCAAGGGCACTAGAAGCCTCTCTACCTCGAGTCCCAAATCATGGACACGGGTAGGTGATATGAAGGAGTGTGTTTCTCCTGAATCAAACAAGGCATACACCAAGTTAGAAAACATGAAAATGGTACCTCGAACGACATATGGCTCACCGGGTGCTGGAAACGCTAGAGCATGAAGCTAACGACGACCTCCTCCATGGCCTCTCTGACCCTAATGACGACCACCACAACGGCCGCGCTATACTCTCTGAGGACGGGGAGCATCATGGGGATGTCCTCTGCCTTCTCCATCTACCCTCTGGTGATCTAAAGCTGGTGCAACCAGCTGCTGTTGCCTCGGCTGGAACTGCCTCAATGGAGGATCCTGGAGCGGAGTGCCTAGTGCACGATGACTGCTCTAAAAAGTTGGTCACTCCCGCTTCTGATGACCATGACCACCACAAGAAAAACAAGCGCCTGATCCCTTGGTATAGGCCTGAGAGTTTCTTCCTCCGGAGAAATGAGATGGGAAGGGTTGGGACCTACCCCCAGGTGAAGGGAAACTCTTCTTCCCTGAAAACTGGGAACCCCGGACCACAGCTCTGCTTCATGAGGAATCATGAAGATTCCCCTCTCGTGATGATCCGGTCTTGGCCAAAGTCCTCTCAACAACCTCTGCCCTTGCCAGTACCTCAGGATATGTCTTCAGCATAAATGGGGTGACCTGGTGCTGGATCTCTGGATGCAAAGCCTCCTCGAAATGCTTCTCCCTAGCCTCCTCATCTGGTAACAGGTCTGAAGCATATAGTAGAAGGTTCCTAAAATGTATTCCAAACACTCAAACACTGGGGGACCCCTATCGAAGGGTAATAAGCTCTTGGAGACTGGACACCTTCAAAGTTGATGAAAGAAACTGAACTCTAAACCTATCTCAAAACTCCCCCCATGAGATCACTGACTCCTCACGATCCCCGAGGAACAAGAACCACCATTGCCTTGCTGCTCCACGCAGCCTCGTCACAACCAAGGACACACAGTGTTCCTTCCGAGCACGAATTGAACTGAAGCCTATCTCTACCTCCTCCAACCAGTCTTTTGTGACTGCATCTGAAACAAATCCCTTGCACTTCTAGAGGCTCTGGTTCTGAAACTCTCAGAGTGTCTTCCTCCAAATGTCATCGTCGTCAACCTCTACCTGGCGGCGATCTACTGGAACAGCCTACTGGACATCTTCTGCGCAAACCTGACGAGGACGTCGACCTGGAGCCATACCTATAAAATAACAACTGTTAGAGATCCTAATCCTAGAATATGGAAGACTCAACATTAATAAATTAATTATTTTCTTTTATTCATTTTAGATTAACCTATCCCATGGTCTACCCATTAAAACACAGGCGCAAAGAAGAATGATGCATGATCCTTTCCTAGGCCTCTACCCTGCAACCAGTATCACTTTGTTTAGTAGCCATCGTAAACATAAAGGTCCGTGCAACAGATCATAGGGGGCCCTAAACACCTTTGTCTCTACCGGTCTCTAGTGTTTACCCCACTTGCTAAACATGAATGACACTGTTCCATTACCATCCCATGCAACCTCACCTGTGCATAACTCCAAAATATATCCTATCCCTCAACCAGACCTCTGATACCACTCTGTCACGACCCCCTCCCCACAAAGTGTACACCTCCTGGGCCAGCAGTGTGAGAAGGAAGATAATTACCCCTAAGTCCTCCCTCCAGTAGGCCCGGGGTTGGCGACTAGCACTGATGGTATAGTAAACACACAAATGGGAGGCATTACCCTCTAAGAGAACACATGCAGAATAGAGAGATAAGATAGACACCAATCAACTCCAACTCAAAACTGAAATATAAAAGAAACCCATGTACATATATGAAATTTCAGGCAAAAGTACTACAACTGAAAGGGGAAACTAAAAGTACCCAAAAGAGAGTAAAACGGAAGCGACCACAAGCCCGAACAGCTCCTCCAACCATAATCTAGTAATAACCAGCTTGATCTCCAACCTTCTCTAAGTGACCTGAAAAACAGTTTATATATACATTGGGTGACTATAATAGTATAATTAGTAGGATCCTCCCCAAGCCTCTCATGCAAAAGTAAAGAAAGCATGCTAAATCCTAGTGAACAACAAGTGAAACTATCTCGTCACCTAAACAGGTATACTAAGTTCCCAACCTCACCATGGCCACTCTCACCAAGTAATTCATACAAGAATATAGCATATAATGAAAAATATCAAGGGTACCCTGCTACTAAATCCCCACTGGTTTGCCACTTTTCCCCAACGACATACGTCATGTGCATCTCTCTCCAAAGTCTTTCCCGCAGACACCTGGGCTAAGCTCCACAATCTGCACCTAGTGCACCACAAAGGCATGTCAGCAGGCACCTGGGCAAAGCACCACACCATCCTCACAACCAAAAGTAAACAGGTAAGTTCCAGGAGCCACCACAGCCTACATGACGTGTATCATACATCAGGTATTATACCTCAAGCCATTATATCCCTTACACCGAGTAGGGATCCTCAAGCCATCACAGCCTATACATGTGACACCTATAGTAGTCCATAGGATACTATATCCAGAATATATGTGTGTAAAAAAACCACAATCCATTACAGCCCTCTACAGAAATATATGGGGAAACTAACTATAGTGCCTGTTGGAACACGTATCTACCAAGAGAAGAGAGCGGGGCCAAAGGGGGTAGTCAGCCACTCGCCATCCCATCAGAATGTTGGGGAAAACACCCCCCAGAGCTCAGAATCCCCGGGGTGTCAGTTGCCCTTACCGACAGAGTGGAGTAGCATATAGAAACACAAAAAGAACAGAATATATATATAACTCACATCCACACTATGGGCATTTCCTAGTATTAGATACAACTGCAGATAACGTCCCTCAGACTCCAGGCTGCTACTTCTAAGACTAGGTGTCCTATAAGCACACAAACATTTGAAGAGATTTATTAGATTACTCCATTCTCATTTTATCAGTTCCACTATATTTTACTTAATTCTTTAAACATTATTTAACCAAGAATAATTTAACATTAAACTTCATTAGCATCACACCCAAAATCAACTTCTCCTTTTAAGAATAACATAACCTTTAAATTCCAGTATCTCTCTCCCCGTGCATTATCACCATTTAATAAAAATTTCATTACAGAATTACTTTCCCATATTCCCAGGCATTCTAGAAAGGCATCCTATGCTACTAAACACAATGGGGGCTCAACACAGTGAGTAGATATACTACCCGTCGAGTCTTTGCCGCCTATAGTAAAAGTATAGACCCATTCTCCCTCGAGAGGCTAAACACGGAAAGCATGTGGCATACCTCATGTGTCTTCGCCTCCTTTGGAATGAGGGTAAGCAAGACCAGCTGCCTTGAGTAGTGGGGAAAAGTAATTCAATTAAACAACCAAACAAAACCACCCACATCCATCCACCACATCCATCCTATAACATCATCCTTGGTGTCCTCCCCGACACCCACATGTATAAGCTGATGCATCTCGCCACCCTAGGTGTCATCCACTGCCACAACCACAAGTCCCCATGCCTCCACATATTACAACATCCATCCAGACTCACATCACAGCACAAGCAGCAAGAAAACACAACATCACATCAATGGGATCTTGACCCTTTAACAATCAAGAGGGTAACTCAGAACCCTTTAAGAAATTCTCACATAATCTGTTCTTTAATCCATATTGAATTAGCAGATTTGTTATTCGTAGGTTCCAATTACGGGATACCTAATCAGTAAGCTATCACAATTAAATAACCATGCTTACATCCTTAATTTGATTAACCTCAAATTAGAACAACTACAACAACGACAACAGCCAGATTCATTTACATGACTCTTTATCTTTAGCTAATTAATTAGCAATTAATTCCGGCTTTACGTTCATTATCAATTTCCATCAAAAACGAAAAACTAATCAAAGAAATTATAGATATCACTCTATCTAGAAAAACATGATGCAAACCATTATCACAGTACAAAGAAAAAACATGTGATCAACCAATTCATTTAATCCAGTTCAAGTATTTAGTTAGGTCAATTTCATTGTGATCCAAAGGGATAAATCATGAAAATTATACGATTGAACATATACAATTAGAGAATCCACGAATTCCCTACCTCGAAGAGTTCTTGATGTACTTTATCCACACAACGGGTCACAATCCTCCTCTCACGACAACTGCATCCACCAGAGGATGCCATGGTACGACTGTACCAACCAACACCAAGAAAAACCCATTATAATCTTGGAAATTACATGGTATAATATGGAAGGGAGAAAGAAGAGAAGATGATCCCCAAAGGAACGACGATAAAACATACCTTATTGGGAAGATTGATCAACACAGCATGGTTGAATCCAAAATAGAGCGGAACCAATCGGAGGATTAGGCTTTGATTGTGAAACTCCTATGGGAATGATTGAAAGGTTCTAGTGTCTCTTAGCCGAGAATAAAGAGTAAGAACAAGGGAGAATGATATCTGATTTTTTTTGAATATTTAACGAGGTGACAGTTTTAGATCTGGTTAATTATCCATTAAAAACAGATCGCATTAACCCACGCAGTTTGACCAAGTAAAAACATCCTGAGCTATAGGTATAATTAATATAGGATTTATGGACTTTTTATCGGCTTAAGAGTCCTTAAAAAAGGCTTTAAATTTATTTTACATCAAAGGAAATGTCAAATGCGGAAAAACTGAAAGAAGCTGGAAACACTGTTCATATACTCAAAATTTGGCAATGGAAAGTCTACCGATCTGGAAACACTATACAAGTCTACCGATCTAGAAACACTGTACAAGTCTACTGATGGAAGTCCATCAATAGAACCTCACCGATAGAAACACTGTTCAAGTCTACCGATAGAAGTCCACCGATAGAAGCTCTCCGATAGAAACATTGTTCAAGTCTACCGATAGATTTCCACCGATAGAAGATCACCGATAGAAACATTGTTCAAGTCTACCGATATAAGTCCACCGATAGAACCTCACTGATAGAAACATTGTTCAAGTATACTGATAGAATTCCACCGATAGAACCTCACCGATAGAAACACTATTCAAGTATACTGATAGAATTCCACCAATAGAACCTCACCGATAGAAACACTGTTCAAGTCTACCGATATAAGTCCACTGATAGAACCTCACCGATAGAAACATTGTTCACCTACCGATATTGCTCATAAAACTGGAAACACTGTTCTTAGAACTGGAAATTTGGCAGTGTTGGGGATATGTCACCTTGACCTCCCGAGACACCTCCAACACCACATTTTCACAATGTAATGGACCGAAGAGGTCCAGGGCCATTACAAGTATTTTCCAAGTAAATGATGATTTTTATTTAAAAATTAAATTTCTCATATTTATAAAATTATTTTCATAAAATGAAGTTCATCTTAGAATTATAGATTTCAAAAGATTATTATGTTCGTATTTTGGTACTTTTCTAAAGTACATGATTTTTTATGAATAGTGAAATACCATAATTTACGATAAAAACAAAATACTTGAATTATGGAGTCATTGATGACGTATGGATGATTTAAGCCCAAAATAACAAAACATACCAAATTATTTTGTTATATTTTATGATAATTCTAAAACTATTAATATTCTTGTGCCAAAATAATTAACTAATAATTAAAATTATGAGAAAACAACCATATCCTCCACTATAAATACCACCCCTCACCAACTCTTCTCCTCACACATCTCATGCCCTAAGAGTTGTGTAAATTCTTCTCAAATCTCTTCGCAAGACCCTACCCAAATTAAATGAGATTATGTTATTAACAAAATACCAAAAACAATCTCCTAATGGGGTTCTCAAAGAGAAGGAATCAAGAGGTAAAGTCCTCTTTCTTTTCTTTTAATTTCTTTTCAAGTTCCTATATTTTCATTTTATATTATAACCTCCCCTCATAAAAATGATATAATAACTCTAGTACCTTAAATATAATATAATTTTGTTATCATAACATAATACTTCATCATCATGTCTCTTTCCCTCAACATTTATACTAAAAATGAAAACAACGATTGTGATATGTTAATTTAACCCATTTAAGGATGATGAGGTTTTGAATTTCCTTTGCCTTCTTCAAGACTGCTCATAAAATAATTTGTATGGTTAAAATATCTTGTAAGATATTTATTATAGCATATTTAATGTTCTTGAACCAGTTTATAAATATGATTTTAAGGAATGAAACAAAACTAGTTCGTGATGATTGAAAAACAACCAATTAATCCAAACGATTATCATCAATGTTTTATCTAGGGATTCATCCTCACTACCAATAACGAAATTAATTTTTAAAAAATTTAATCTTATGTATGTTAATTAATAACATATAACTTCAATTCTAGGAAACCATTCTCATTTTGAATGATTTTCGTACATGTATATAAGTAAACTAATCATTAAAACCAAGGAAACCAATGCTCTCGAACAAAGAAATTGAATATCATAACCCATAAAAATGGACACAAATAAACTTAATAAATTTATAATAAATAATTAACATGTATAAAAGGGTACTAATTAATCTATTAATGGATTTAATATGATTATATAGGTCATTTAGATCATGTTCAAAACCATTTCGGACATAAGGTAAGGGATTCTACCCAAACCTCCATTATTCCTTTGGGTTACAATTTCTATCTATATAGATAAATGTAACTATTATTAAATTTTATATAATTATTATAAATGTTTTTATATGTTCCAAACTCATGTATCTAGATCAGTTCATCATTATTTTTGGGGATATATGTAACACCCCAGGTAAATAAATAATATGACATTTCTATATTTATCTATATTTGTGAATAAAATATAAATATTACTTTAAAAGGGGATGCTATGCTCGATGGCGTACCCAACACGCAACAACGAGTTTCTTGGGAATCTTACGTTGCACTCTAATAATAAAATAATATTATTTTAAATAGTAGTTAACGCCTATCCGTTTTAATGGCGGGAATGAACAGAACTAATTACAAAATTATTATATATGTTTGTCAAATATTTTTACTTTTTAAAATAAATGTTAGAGGATTAAAAATGAAAATGAATCCAATTTTAAGCATAAACATTCTAATATTATTTAAAAGGTCGATTAACCGCCTTTTGATGGCGAACCTCTTTTAAATCCACTTTTTGACAATTTTATGTGTTATATTTGACAAAATAATTTTCTTCTTTAGAATCGGGACATCAAAATTTACTTTGTGTAAACTTTTGGTATTTTTCTGAAAAAGTTCAATTTTTAATGAATAGTGAAAAATGTTGTATTTTAATTCAAAACCTCTTTTAATCTAATTTATTTATATGATTAGATTATCTTTTGAATTGTTTTTAATGTTAAATTAGTATTTATTTTTACCATTTAATCCAATAGTGGTTTTTGAAATTAATTTCACTTTGAAATCGGACTTAAACTAGTGTCAATCTTTTGATACATTTTGTTTCATAAAAACACGCTATTTGTTTTGACAGCGGGAATTAATTATTAAATTAATTAATGTAACTTATATGTTTTGAATTTTGTAAAATAGACATCATTTTTGAATTCTGAATATCAAATATAGCTTAGGGTGAACTTTTGGTAATTTTCTGAAAAACGTCAATTTTTGATGAATAGTGAAACCACTAAGTGGTACTTATAAAAACTGATTTTTCCGTTTAAATGAAATTTTTCATTATTTTTGTTCTTAATTTCAAAAATACGACATACATGGTTGTCATTAAGAAGTAAAATGTGGTTCAGTTGGATTAAAATAATTTTTTGGTGAATAGTAACTTATTAAGTTTTTAATCGTGATTAGAGGTAATTAGTGTAGTTTAAGGTAAGAATAATGTTTTAATAAAATCAAATGACCTAGACACATGTCCTACCCTCATTGGATGTGTCATGTCCGACCAAGAAAATCCATTGGTAAACTTGGGGACCCCATGGAGCCACTTTGGTTGGAAAATGACATAAATACCTTTTTATTTAATGTTAAAGTAAAAATGAGACAAACATGAAATGTTTTACGAAAACAATTTTTACATGGGGTTATACAAGTCATAATTTTGACTATAAAAATTAATTGGAAAGATAAAAATATTTCCTACATCATAGTATTTTTTTATAATGTTTAGATATTAAATAAATTAAATTATGTATGACATCATGATGATGCAGCGATGACCTCATTATTTAATGATTTAAATAAAATGGAAAGATAATTTAAAATATAAGACCTAAAAATGTCCAAAATCTATTGTATGAGTGTATTGAGAACCCTTATCACCTTATCCTCGAAACACATCAATGTGGGACCATTAAAATCCGAAACTTATTCTAAAATAAAGTAACATTTCCTTACTTTCCAAGAGTGCCCCTCCTCTCCTCTTATAAAAGGCCACCACCTCTACCTCCTTACCCACACTTCCAAAGCCTTTGGCTCGGCCAACCCCTGCCCATTTTGTCTCTCCAAATCCCTCTATAACTCTTTTAAGCCTCACTTTGGGCAGAATTCTTCCCAGGGAAGCCTTTGAGCTCAAACCAAAGGGAGTTACCCGATTTTAAGGTAATGTCTTCACTTGTGTCCTTTTGTTTTATTTTGATTCTCCAACCCCATAAAATCTTTTTATTCAATTATTTTGTAACAAATACAGTATATTCAATATACTAGGATGTTGTTATAAGATATATTCGAGATACACTTACACACACCTTCGTCTAATGGTTAAAGAACATATTGTTTCTGTGGTTGGCGATTTTCTGCCTCACGAAACGATGATTGTTCAATATTCTTTTAACACCTTTAAAAGTGGCCATTATGATGTCACTATATTTTATAAATGATATATATGGTATTTATGTTTACTATATGCTTCTTTATTTTATATTTAAACCATACCTTTATTCTTTTCATGTTGTGTAATTGCGATAATTTCATATGAGGAAGTGTGGACTACCGCCCCCTCAAGTTATGTGACTCGTACATGCAATACATGGAACGTATAAAGAATGAAATTAATGAAAATATGTGACCTATATAACATATATATTATACTGGAATTATAATATATATATATATCATTTATTTTTAATTCTGTTAATATGACAAAGAGAAAAATGAAAGTAGCGTTCATGCATACGTACGACATACCGTCTCCATGAACGATGCTTTTCGTTTTTTATCTCCAAATGATATGGAATAGTATAAAATGGATATTTACTGGATATATATGATATTTTAATCATTAATACTATTCTGGAAATTATTTACTTATAACTACATGGACAATCATTTTTCAAACAAGTTAATTTTTGACTCATGTACCAAACATCAGCAAAAACATATGATATGAACTAACATTATTAAACAATTATTATAACATTATAATATGTGATATTAACTGAATAATAATATTTAAAGGAGGTCCTTAGGCAATTATAAATTGACCAAAGTTTATTATTCAGGAATATAAAGAAATGAACAAGACAAGTTGGACTCGAGGTAAGGGATCCTACTCCTCTCTTTCTTTTTAAGTACACTCTTTTATGTCGCTCCTTTTAAAGCTCATATTTCTTGTTATTGGGATGTTCTTTTATATTAATATTACTGTAATTTTTATGTTCATATGATTAGAGTCCATATTCTCTCTCATAAATCCATTTTAGAAGTTTTGAGTGGCGCTGTTAGGCTGCCGAATTTTCGTAAGAGATCCAACCTCTCTCTTTCTTTTTAAGTACTCTCTTTTATGTCATTTATTTTAAGCTCATATTTCATATGTTTGGGGATGTTATTTTATATTCCTCATTCTTTAATTTTTATGTTCATATAATGAGAAACCCTATTTGATCTCATCAATCCATTTTTGGAAGATTTATGTGGCGCCGTTAGGCTGCCGAGTTTTCGTAAGGGATTTTTCATCCCACTTTTATTCTCGTGACATTTATGCTACCTTTGCCAGTATTTCCTTTTAGTGGTGTATGTACTTCCCATTATTATAAACTTTTTTTAGTATAATTTCATTTATGGGTATTTACATCTTCATTGTATGACCCGTCTTCCATGGGGTGTACGTTTCGAAAGTTACCCAACTCGGTAAGGGGACCTTTCACCCTCCTCTTTTTAAAAGACTTATTTTGTTATGTCTTTTAATTCACATACTGTTATGTTGGTATAATTTCTTATATATCCTAATTGATGTAAATTTTATGTCCAAGTGATGAGATACCCTTTTTATCTCTCATCAACTCATTTTCTGAATTTTTAAGTGACGTCGTTAGGCTGTCGAATTTTACCAAGGGAACTTTTTAACCCAATTTTGATTTCTTTGGGTTCAACATATAGTTATTGAATATGTCATACTTTGAATATGTGTGAATAAACTTTTATTTTTTTACAATTAATATCCACTTATTTTGGGTGTATTTATATTTGTCACACATAATTTTGAGATTGATTTATCCTTAATTTAAGGATACCTTCTTTATAAGGGATTTCATCACATTTTAAATTTCCATTGAGACCTCATTGTTGTTATGCACCAATTCACTCTTATATGGTGTATATAATGTACTTTGGAATATTATATCTTGAATACATTTATTCTCATGATATTATAATGTTCTGATTAAATGTTATTCCTCAATTATTGTATTCAAGTGTCTCTAATTTTGGTAAAAACCCTTTAACCAAAATATCGCTTTAAATATTTTAATGATTTGTTCTTATTAATATCCATGTTTTCAAAATGGTTTTAAGGATTTATTTATATGGATATTAATGGTTTAAAATGTTAAAATCTTCAAGGTGGTATAGGACACCTTGATTCAAAAATCTCTTTATTAAATGTTTTAAATGGTTTTGAATATGGTTTTTTTGGAATGGATTCTTTATTTCAATATCCTAAAATGTTATATTGTGATTGAAATGTGGAAATGTTATGTTTCCTTTATTCATGTTTTATGTGATACGTTTATGTTATGGTTCTTGGGAATTGTTATGAAAACGGTTGGTTCCGTGATAAACTAAGGGCTGGTGAGCCCGATATAGCTCTACAATGCATTGGGTAATGCGAAGGAGTGAAATGTTAAGGTTTCTCCGAAGAGATTTAGGGAATATAATGTGGTGGGTATTCTAAACGTAACCAAGAGGGTTAATCCCTACTTAAGAATGTTATGAATGCCTCAAGTTACCTTTTTTGTATTATTATTTCTATGATTTATTCATGATTTGATGAGGTATGTTAAAGTGCATATGTTATATGGGTAAAGTATTATTTAATTCTTATGTATATATGAACTCATGTTTGCTTTCCATATTTTTATAACCCTCATTGAGCTTTTTATGCTCTTCCCATGTTTTTTGAAATGTTTTTCATAGGTCAAGGGAAAGGTACATGATATTATGATAGTGTTAAGGAAGTGTCAAGAAAGAATCCATGTTTTATTTTAAAAATGTTTCCATTGATGGGAAAAAAATGAATACTATCTTTTATGTAACCACTTTGTTTAAATGTGGAAAGTAATGTAAGTTTTATGATCTAATTCTCTAAAACTCTAAACCTGAAAAGATCCTCAATGTGTAATCTTATAATAACTCAATATTAATTAAGGTTTAAGGTTACGGCCTTATATTTGGTATCAAAGGTCGGTTTAGATAACTTTAGAGGTTAAGGTACTCTTTAAGCATAAGTGACATTACCATAATGGTTAGGATTTCAGAAAGAGTCCTAGTTTTAGATAAATTAAATGAGTAAGTATATCTTAGTGTTTATCTTACTCATTAGTACATGATGGTTTTGTTGACATACTCACACTGACCTTTTTGGTTTTAGAAAATGGCTGGATCTAAGAGGCACCAAAGTAACAGTGGATGTGAAGGAAGCTTTGACAGTTTTTTGAGAAAGCAACTAAATGATATGGGAGCTGCAATGAGAACTCTTGTGTTTGTCCTCAAACAACTATCTAGAGTCATTAATGACCACCTAAACCTTGGTGATTTCTCTAAGGCATCATATATGCATGAAACAAATCCCTACGGAACTACAGGTAATAATCATAAAGGTAAGTGTGTTCAAAAACCTATGTGTCAAAGATGTGGAAAGAAACACCTAGGAAAATGTTTCAAAGGGACAGAAATATTCTATAGATGTGGAAATGAAGGTCATAAAGCAAGAACCTTCCATGGAAAAAGGAAGCATCCAGTTGACTCGAGGAAAGGGAATGAAGTTCTTTCTGTGGGATCAATTGAATGTTTTAAATGTGGTGTGCATGGTCATTATGAAAACACATGCCCTATGAATAAGTTTCGTGAATGGGATCACCAATATTGTACAAATATTCGTTTACCAATACCTAATTCCATTCCGATTGAGGATGAAGAAATTGACAATGACCAATCAAAGGTATGGATTATTTTATAACTTTTGTTTTCGTATTTTGGAATCATAGGATATGATTCATGATTTTGTTTGTAGGAAAGAATTATTTCAGAATAAGTTGGAAAGGAATGGTTAATGGATCATGATGAATGTTGAGTGAGTAAGAAGTCAACATATAAGGGCTTCAAGAGTTATGGTGAAATTCTTAAGATTATTAAGTCTCTTTTGATGATGGGGTTACATTAGAAGACTTTTTATAGTATGTGTAACCCTGATGTTTAATATATGAAAATTTTATTCAAGGAATAGTTATCTGTTGTTTTGTGGAAATAGTTATAAAGAACCATTTGGGTTTATATGATCCTTACTTTTGAGGTAATTATGGGTTACTATATGTTATGATGGAAAGTGAAAGGCATGAGATAAACTTGAGGTTAAAATATGTTATGATTATTTTTGAAGATTTTATCTCGTTTTGGGGAATGTTTTAAGAATTATATAGTTTTGGAAAAAGGACAACACGTAGACCGTGTGACAACCCTTCATGTCAGACAAAGCTACGGGAATCGAACCCAGAACCAAAGTGCGACTGGTATTTATCGCCTACCACTGGACTACGTAAAGTCCCTAGTTAGTTTGACTAATTCTTTATAGTTAGATGATTTTAGTAATCAAGAGTATGTTTATTTTGGGTTATCTATGGAAATGATTAACTTATCATCAAGGATATGTGATTAGGTTTATTACTTTTCAATATGAGAATTTAAGAGCAACTGATGTTATTTGGAGATAAAAGATAATTTGTACCTTGGAAGACTATATAATTAAATCCTTCAAATATTTGGGTTTCAATTGTAGTTTGGTTTAATTTCAAGGATTTTATGGAAAAATTGTTTATTGAATGGTCCTCGTTGAACTTTGGGTTTTGTTGGACAAAATTTTGGAGATTAAGAATATATTTTCTTTTTATAAAGGGTTATCCTTTTCTGGATTATCTTATCTTGTACTAACCTTTTTGGTTTCGGTTTTGGTTAAATTCTAAAGACATGGGAAGTATATAGTTCTCTTTTGTGGATTAGGTGATTCTCTAGAAGTTTATTATAGTACTCTTAATGTGAACAAGTCTTCCTAAATACTCGTCTTTTGGAGAAAATATGAGTTTGTGTAAGGAATCTAATAAAAGTTGAAAGTCAACATGATAAGTGATTATGTTTCCTTATGAATAAATTCCTCAATAAAAAGTAACGTAAAACAAAAATGTTGTCTGTTAACTTTTCCTACTTGGGAATCTAATACCGTTTAACCCATCACAAGTTTGTAATTTTCTTGTGGTTAACTTTCTCCTAAACATGTTTTCTATCACTCTCCATCAGAACATAACCCTATGTTTTCTCCTCCATGTCCATGTTTTCCTACATGGAATCCTAGTATGGTTTAACTTGGGTGACCTCTGTACTTATCTTTCTTTATTTTAAAGTGATTGTTTTACCGACTCTTGTTCCGATGTGGGACTTTCAAGGATGTTTCCAAGCTCAATTTTAAAATTGCGAGGACGCAATTCCCAAAAGGGGGGAAGGATGTAACACCCCAGGTAAATAAAGAATATGACATTTTTATATTTATCTATACTTTTGAATAAAATATAATTATTACTTTAAAAGGGGATGCTATGATCGATGGCGTACCTAACACGCAACAACGAGTTTCTTGGGAATCTTACGTTGCACTCTAATAATAAAATAATATTATTTTAAACAGTAGTAAACGCCTAGCCGTTGTAATGGCGGAAATGAGTAGAACTAACTACAAAATTATTATATATGTTTGTCAAATATTTTTACATTTTACAATAAATGTTACAGGATTAAAAATGAAAATGAATCAAATTTTAAGCGTAAACATTCTAATATTATTTAAAAGGTCGATTAACCGCCTTTTGATGGAGAACCTCTTTTAAATCCTCTTTTTGACAATTTTATGTGTTATATTTGACAAAATAAAATTCTTCTTTAGAATCGGGACATCAAAATTTACTTTGTGTAAATTTTTGGTATTTTTCCGAAAAAGTTCAATTTTTAATGAATAGTGAAAATGTTGTATTTTAATTCAAAACCTCTTTTAATATAATTTATTTATATGATTAGATTATCTTTTTAATTGGTTTTAAAGTGAAATTATAATATATTTTTACCATTTAATCCAATAGTGGTCGTTTGAATTAATTTCACTTTGAAATCGGACTTAATCTAGTGTCAATCTTTTGATACATTTTGTTTCATAAAAACACGCTATTTGTTTTGACAGTGGGAATTAATTATTAAATTAATTAATGTAACTTATATGTTTTGAATTTTGTAAAATAGACATAATTTTTGAATTTGTAATATCAAATATAGCTTAGGGTGAACTTTTCGTAATTTTCTGAAAAACTTCAATTTTTGATGAATAGTGAAACCACTAAGTGGTTCTTATAAAAACTGATTTTTCCATTTAAATGAAAATTTTCCAACTTTGTGTTTTTAATTTAAAAAATCTGACATACATGGTTGTCATTTAGAAGTAAAATGTGGTTCAATGGGATTAAAATAATTTTTTTTGAATAGTAACTTATTAAGTTTTTAATCGTGATTAGAGGTAATTAGTGTAGTTTAAGTTAAGAATAATGTTTTAATAAAATCAAATGACCTAGATACATGTCCTACCCTAATTGGATGTGTCATGTCCGACCAAGACAATCCATGGGTCAACATGGGGACCCCATGTAGCCACTTTGGTTGGAAAATGACATAAATAACTTTTTATTTAATGTTAAAGTAAAAATTAGACAAACATGAAATGTTTTACTAAAACAATTTTTACATGGGGTTCTAAAAGTCATAATTTTGACTATAAATATTCATTGGAAAGATAAAAATATTTCCTACATCATAGTATTTTTTTATAATGTCTAGACATTATATAAATTAAATTATTTATGACATCATGATGATGCAGCGATGACCACATTTTTTAACGATTTAAATAAAATGGAAATATAATTTAAAATATAAGACTTAAATATGTCCAAAACCTGTTGGATGCGTGTATTTTAAATCCTTATCACCTTATCCTCGAAAAACATCAATTTGGGACCATTAAAATCTGAAACTCATTCTAAAATAAAGTAACATTTCCTTACATTCCAAGAGTGCCCATCCTCTCCTATTATAAAAGGCCCCCACCTCTACCTCCTTACCCACACTTCCAAAGCCTTTGGCTCGGCCAAACCCTTCCCATTTTGTCTCTCCAAATCCCTCTATATCTCCTTGAAGCCTAACTTTGGGCAGAATTCTTCCCAAGGATTCCTTTGAGCTCAAACCAAAGGGAGTTACCCGATTTTAAGGTAATGTCTTCACTTGTGTCCTTTTGTTTTATTTTTCTTCTCCAACCCCATAAACTCTTTTTATTCATTTCTTTTGTAACAACTCAAGTATCTTCAATATACTAGGATTTTTTTATATGAAGTATTCGAGCTACACTTACACACACCTTCTTCTAATGGTTAAAGAACATATTGTTTCTGTGGTTGGCGATTTTCTACCTCACGAAACGATGATTGTTCAATATTCTTTTAACACTTTTAAAGGTGGCCATTATGATGTCACTGCATTTTATAAATGATATATATGGTATTTCTGTTTACTATATGCTTCTTTATTTTATATTTAAACCATACCATTATTCTTTTCATGTTGTGTAAATGCGATAATTTCATATGAGGAAGTGTGGACTACCGCCCCCTCAAGTGATGTGACTCGTACATGCAATACATGGAACGTATAAAGAATGAAATTAATGAAAATATGTGACCTATATAACATATATATTATAATGGCATAATAATATATATATATCATTTATTTTTAATTCCGATAATATGACAAAGAAAAAAATGAAAGTAGCGTTCATGCGTATGTACAGCCTAGAGTCTCCATGAACGATGCTTTTCATTTTTTTTATCTCCAAATGATATGGAATAGTATAAAATGAATATGTACTGGATATATATGATATTTTAATCATTAATACTATTCTGGAAATTATTTACTTATAACTACAAGGACAATCATTTTTCAAACAAGTTCATTTTTGACTCATGTACCAAACATCGGCAAAAACATCTGATATGAACTAACATTATTAAACAATTATTATAACATTATAATATGTGATATGAACTGAATAATAATCTTTAAAGGAGGTCCTGAGGCAATTATAAATTGACCAATGTTTATTATTCAGGAATATAAAGAAACGAACAAGACAAGTTGAACTGGATGTAAGGGATCCTACTCCTCTCTTTCTTTTTAAGTACACTCTTTTATGTCGCTACTTTTAAAGCTCATCTTTCTTGTTATTGGGATGTTATTTTATATTACTATTACTGTAATTTTTATGTTCATATGATTAGAGAACCTATTCTCTCTCATTAATCCATTTTGGAAGTTTTGAGTGGCGCTGTTAGGCTGCCAAATTTTCGTAAGAGATCCAACCTCTCTCTTTCTTTTTAAGTACCCTCTTTTATGTCATTTATTTTAAGCTCATATTTCATTTGTTTGGGGATGTTATTTTATATTCCTCATTATGTACATTTTATTTTCATATAATTAGAAACCCTATTTGATCTCATCAATCCATTTTTGGAAGATTTATGTGGCGTCGTTAGGCTGCCGAGTTTTCGTAAGGGATTTTTCATCCCACTTTTATTATCGGGACATTTATGCTACGTTTGCCACTATTTCCTTTGATTGGTGTATGTACTGCCCATTATTATAATATTTTTGTAGTATAATTTCATTTATGGTTATTTACATCTTCATTGTATGACCCTTCTTCCATGGGGTGTACGTTTCGAAAGTTACCCAACTCGGTGAGGGGACCTTTCACCCTCCTCTTTTTAAAAGACTTATTTTGTTATGTCTTTTAATTCACATAATATTATGTTGGGATATGTTCTTCTATATAATTATTGATTTAAATTTTATGTCCAAGTGATGCGATACCCTTTTTATCTCTCATCAACTCATTTTCTGAATTATTAAGTGACGCCGTTAGGCTGTCGAATTTTACAAAGGGAACTTTTTAACACAATTTCGATTTATTTGGGTTCAACATGTAGTTATTGAATATGTCATCATTTGAATATGTGTGAATTACCTTTTATTGTTTTAAAATTAATATCCACTTATATTGGGTGTATTTATATTTTTCACACATAATTTTGAGATTGATTTGTCCTTAATTTAAGGATACCTTCTTTATAAGGGATTTCATCACATTTTACATTTCCATTGAGACTTAATTGTTGTTATGCACCAATTCACTTTTATATAGTGTATATAATGTACTTTGGAATATTATATCATGAATCCATTTCTTCTCATGATATTATAAAGTTCTGATTAAATGTTATTCCTCAATTAGTATATACAACTGTCTCTAATTTTGGTAAAAACCCTTTAACCAAAATATCGCTTTAAATGTTTTAATGATTTGTTCATATTAATATCCATGTTTTCAAAATGGTTTTAAGGATTTATTTATATGGATATTAATGGTTTAAAATGTGAAAATCTTCAAGGTGTTATGGGACACCTTGATTCAAAAATCTCTTTATTAAATGTTTTAAATGGTTTTGAAAATGGTTTTTTTGGAATGGATTAATTATTTCAATATCCTAAAATGTTATATTGTGATTGAAATGTGGAGATGTTATGTTTACTTTATGCATGTTTTATGTGATAAGTTTATGTTATGGTTCCTGGGCATTTTTATGAAAACGGGTGGTTCCGTGATAAACTAAGGGCAGGTGAGCCCGATATAGCTCTCCAATGCATTGGGTAACGCGAAGGAGTGAAACATTATGGTTTCTCTGAAGAGATTTAGGGAATATACTATGGTGGGTATTCTAAATGTAACCAAGAGGGTTACTCCCTATGTAAGAATGTTATGAATTCCTCAAGATACCTTTTATGTCTTATGATTTCTATGATTTATTCATGATTTCATGAGGTATGTTAAAGTGCCTATGTTTTATGGGTAAAGTATGATTTAATTCTTATGTTTATATGAACTCATGTTTCCTTTCCATATTTTTATAACCCTTACTGAGCTTTTTATGCTCATCCCAAGTTTTTTGAAATGTTTTTCATAGGTCAAGGGAAAGGTACATGATATGATGATAGTGTCAAGGAAGTGTCAAGAAAGAATCCATGTTTTATTTTAAAAATGTTTCCATTGATGGGAAAAAAATTAATACTATCTTTTATGTAACCACTTTTTTTAAATGTGGAATGTAATGTAAGTTTTATGATCTAATTCTCTAAAACTCTAAACCTGAAAAGATCCTCAATGTGTAATCTTGTAATAACTCAATATTAAGTAAGTTTTAAGGCTGGGGCCTTATAATATACATGTTTTAAAAATGTTCCCTTCCAAATTCATTCTGATAACCATGCTCGATTTAAGGGAACTTCCAAATTTTGTACCCATTTTCATGTGATCTTACTAACCTATTTTAAGACACAATTTTTTTATAAGATCACTAATTTTATCATGAAAATTAATCTTTGTTCATTTTTGGTTTTATGGTGATAAATATTTTTTTTCCTCTTTAAACTCTCTTTAATATTTTCTTTAAACCTCACTAAAATGTTATATTTCTAATGTTTCTTAAAGACACTTTTTATATATTTTCACTTCAGTTCGAAATCACTTATCATGATATATTATGATATTTACTTATGAATGACTATTTATTATTTTAATACATTCTTTTATTAGAACCCTTATGATACACTTATTTATTATTCCTTATGACATCATTATGATACCCATTTCATTCTGTGGGTAACCCTTAGATTTATTTCTTCACATGGAACAAATATTCATGAACATGATCTGATGGGTGCATCTAGATAGTGCTCTAATAAATTGGGTAATTTTTATACTCATTAGATGTCATGTGAAATAGTCTCGGTGGTTAGGCTTAACTCATGCTCCATTTGCAATGATCTTGGTGGTTAACCTTGACTCGTGCACATTCATGAGCAATGAGTCTTGATTCATGCTTATGTCATGCTATATGTTTCTACCACATTACTATGATCCCATGATTATGTAATACCATGTTCTATATGTTATATTTTCATATGTTTATTCCTTTTTATTTCATCTTGTTATGTCTTGTAACCCATGTGTTATGCTTTATTCTTATGCCTATTCCCTTATAGGGATTTTTAGCTCATCCATTTTATTCATGTTTTCCCTAGGTTGTCCTCTATAGATGTAAAATCTAAATGGAAGTAAGGAACCCTTTATGGAAGTTTAAAATAATGTTTTTTTGTTCTATTTTTTCTATTTTATGTACATAATCATCTGATACCCTATACTTTACGATCGTTGGTTTGTAATTTGATTTCTAGTAATGTTAAAAATTATGTAATAATATGTGTAAAAGGCAAGGGATTCTATACTTAACTCATTTTTTATAAAAAAATTTCATTAAAAAACATGTGTTTCATGAATGTTTTGAATTTTAGTTATTGAATATTTAGATATACACTATAAACATTATAATTCATTTTTTACAATCCTTCCTAAATTATCTTCCAGTCGCTATTATAACCTATATACCGATAAATTTTTATATGAAATTCAAAAAATTAAATGGAATTTTTTTAAGTTGTGTTTTTTTACTGTGAAATCATTAATGTTAATAAAAAATATAAACTTTTTATTGATTTTTATAATCTAATATAGTTGTACAATTTTATTGATAGGGAATTCCTTCAATTTTCACCCATATCAATTATATAGCACCCTGAAATTCTAAAACAAGGACATTGTATTTAATATTGTGTATGACAGGTAATACAAAGTGTAGAAGGGAGTAAAAACTAGATACCTTGAGATATATATTTTTAGATCAATTAAATCTCTTTAATATATTTCCTTACATGAAATTTTGAGTTTCGAATGTGTTACACACAATAGTTAATTTCTTCGATAGCTTGCATTACACACAAAACCAAGTTTTATTGAACAAAAATATATTATTTTATATGACAGTTATCACATAGAAATTGGAATTGTGGCTATTGTTAGGATAAAATATTTTATTAAAATAAATATTTTATCCAGATTTATTATTTATCTATTGATTATAAACAAAATAGGAATAATTTAAAAAATGATTTCAGAAAAAATATAAATTTTTAAATGATGGATTAGTAATAATTTGCAAACATAATTTAAAATTAATTTTTACCACTTTTTTAAAATTTATATAAAAAACATTATTTTTTAAATCATAATATTAAAATTATATTTGGTTGAATTTTTGGGATTTTTCTGAGAAGTTTCAATATTTTATAAACTATCACCGAGTTCTGAAGTAAGCTAGTTCAATGGAAAGAAAATCAACTTTATGATAAAAAAGAACCAGCGATGGAACACCCAGAAAATCAACCAGATTCAGAACCAATCGAATGATATCCGGAATCATTAAATCAAACAACTTACAAAAAACTCATAGTAGCTAAAACCAAAAGCCTCCCCCCTCTAGTGAACTATAGATAAAACTTCAAGACATATTGAAAACTCACTGGAGACGTCTCCAAGTCGCAATGGATGCACTGAGCCAAATCCACTCCCTCGACACTGAAGACTGAGACACACCGAACTGAGTAGTCAGAATCGCGATGATCTATATCGTCGATAGGAGGTGTGAACTACGTTGAGCCAAATTCCTGAGTACCTCTACGGCATCATTAATGAGACATCATTGTTGGAATGAGCAACATGTCTAACTGAGCATTGGAACACCACTGAGAAGCATCAACACCGGGAACAGGAGCTGGAGACCAAACCCTGTTGGTTCCAAACACGCCACATCGATGCCAGATGACGCCCATGTTGAGCTGAAACCAGATGGAGCCTCGATCCAAACGATGCATGTGTGGGAAGGGGAAGAGAAAGCGATGGAAACCCCTAGCCATCGTAGAATAGGGAAGATACACTGCTCATAGGCAAAAATCTTGCACCTACCATAGGCCTATTTAAATTCTTAGTTAATATGTAATTGTTTCAGTTAAAAAATTTAAGGAATTAAAATTTATAATGAAATAATGGTGTTATTGTTGATGTTTGTATATTATTGTATTACATTGGATAAATTGTTTTAACTATATTGGTTTTGGTAAATATTTAGAGAGATATTTAAAAATTATCAATATTTTATAGATATTCAAGTCCTTTAAAAGTGAATTTTTGTGATTTGGGCATGAAAAAATCCATTTTTAAAAATTCATTCCATAGAGTGAAGGATTAATTGTAAATTTATTAAAGAAAAATAAAAATATGAAATATTTATTATGAAATATTTATGTATCAATAAAATGTATTCCATAATATTCTTATAGTGTAAAAGAATTTATCCACTTTTGGAAAATGACCTTGAAACACAAATTTTGTCCTATTACATTTATATCTTGTGAATATGATGGTATTTTAAATCCTTATAAATTTATGGTTTTGAGACACTTAAAATTTCATTTGAAACTCGTATTATTGTTATCAAAAACTACTATCACACAATATAATTATTTACTCTTTTCTTTCGTTTCAGCAAAAGTTATCCTAATTGGAAATGAAGTTATTTTATTATTCCATATGACCTTTTTAATTCCATTTTTCTCTTATCTAGGGGATGTTTTATTAGGACTTTTATGATGTGGATTTTTTTCAGTAAATTATTTTTCAAATTTAAAACCTTTTATTACCAATATTACTTTTATTTTGTGTGGACACAATATATTTAAGGTGGGTACAATGTAAATCCCCAAAATTCTAAAATAAGTATATTATATTTGACAGCATGTATGAATTGAAATACAAAGAATATAAGTGAATATAAAACCCCAAGACTTTATGATGTATTTATTTTTAAATAAATTCAATATCTCCAATATAATTTATTATATGAATCACTGATGTTATCTTGCATTACATGTAACAAAAATTATCTTTGATATCTTCTATTACATGCAAAACTGAGTTTTACCGAACAAAAATATCTTATTTATTATAATAGTTATCACCTAGCCATTTGAATAGTGGTTATGAATCTGATAAGCTCTATTATCAAAATATATATTTTACACACATTTACTAGTAATATATTTATTATGAATAAAATAAGAGTCATTTTAATGAAAAAGAATATTATCTTAAGAAATAGTATTTTAACAAAAAGACAGATTAGTCATTCCTTATGCACATAATTTAAAATTAAATTTTACCATTTTTCAAAAATTTATATGAGAAAACACACTCAATTTCTGAAATCAAAATATTTAAATCATATTATCATGATTTTTTGTAATTTTTGTAAGAAGTTTCATTTTTAAATTATTAAAGAAAAAAACTAAATTTAAATTAAAACCTGCTATTTTATTTAACAAACTTATATGGTTAAATTATATTTTGAATTTTTTTAATTATATATCAATTTACCCAATTTATTTTATTGGAATAATTTTATTGTTGAATTTAGATATAAAAACATTGTAAACATTTGAACATTTTCATTTTAAAAACCTGCTTTCTCATCACGTCATTGGGATTAATTTTAAATAATTTTTTTTTGCTTATTTCAATTAAAATTTTAGAATAATAATAATTTATAAGTTCTAATAAGGTAAATTTTATATGATTACGATATTTAATAGTAAAAATTTTAAAAAAATACAATGGTTAAGGTAAAAATTGATTTACTTGGGAGTTAAACTAAAAAGATAAGGGTTTTTTTACCTTTCAACATGTCTAAATATTATTGGCGGGAAATATTTTGACCATGAAACCTATAGGGTTCTATGATTTTCTTTATTATACCCTTGAAACACATGAAAAATGTTGTATCACTAAATTCATTTCAAAAATACCAAATGTGTTCTCTCCCCCACTTATAAAAGGTCACTCCCTATTCTCTCTTTTTCACAACTGAAAACCATAATAGTTTGGAAAATACCTACCAAAATCACCTAAAAATAATAAAAACTTCATCCTAGAGGCATTATTTAAGGAATAAATCTATAATAGGAAGGATCTAGTGCTTACTTTAATAGGATACCCTAAGAAGAGGAAATGTTATTCAATAAGAATATTTATTTTTTTCCTTCTCTAATTCCATCAATTCCTACTATACACTGATTATATAAAAACAGAATTATATTAAATATAATTAGATTATTTATATTAATTTAATTTCCTAAAACCACACACACTTCCATAAAATGGGTTACAAAATCATCATTCATGTTTACGGAAGAGTACCGCCCCCCATACTGATGTTGTTCATTTTTCTATTTCCACCACTCAAGGTTGGGTATGATGATGGATAAAAAGTAAATATATGATAATTATAAAGTATCTATACCTATTGAGTCACTATATCACACACACACAGAGATATATATATATATATATATATATATATATATATATATATCTTTTTACATTCTATTAAGTACGAGATACGATAATGTCTCTCGTGTGTGCAGTGGACAACCACCATATGAAACTTTTTGATTCACCTTTCACTAACGCATCACATGGAAGGTGATAAAGGTAAAATAAATGATTATTTTTTATATAACTTTCATTGTAATTATATTCATTAAATATTTATCACTATTTAAACCAAATATATATATAATCTTATTCGTTTCCTTTTCACTCATATAGAGATGATAACAATATTCGTGTACGTGTGGACTACCATCTTTACACAGCGGTGTGACTCTATTTTTACCACTACACAAAATGAATGATATATATAAGTATATAATATGGTTTCAATGATATTATTATCATTATATAATACTAAAATATTACTTACCTCCAATCCATAATGATAGGTGAAAAAAGGAAACATTACTCATGCTTATGTGCAGCCTACGATCTCTAAGATCATAACATACTTCATTTTTTATAAACATGGTTAAATATCAGAAAAAAGTGAAATTGATGTAAAAATATTACAATTATTTCATTATAATTATTTTTTTATATTATTAAATTATATAATATTCACAGGAATTGGACCTTTCATGATAAAACACGCATGAGAAAACAAGGCAGCTAACACCCTAAATAATGAAAATTATGAATTGTTATTAACAAATGGGTGAAAATAAATTATAGAATGATCAGATATGATATTTTAATTACTAATATGGTTATTTAATAAGTTAATTCTTTTAAAACCACCATAATGGAGTTTGAATTGTGTTCATCCCAAAGGAAGTGTGAGGTAATGGATTTGTCTCAATTTCATTTCATTAAGCCATATTGAAATGTTATGAAACTAATTTCCTTTATATGGTGCATAAACATCCTATTAAACATTTAATATCATGAATAATTAATTATTAAAGATATTTTATGTCTCAATTTTAATTATTTCATGTAAGGGTATTTGAATTGAATGTTACCAAGTGGTAATGAATTTCTGTACCCAGTTTCTTTTCATTGGTTTATATTACATCATTATTGACATTAATATTATAAGATTATGTGAATAGTGACATTTTATTATCATATGTTTTATTTCTAATGGTTTCATGTGGATTTATAGTTGATACACATAATTGATTCATCGGTTGATTCTCACTTCATTGTTATGATCCTATAAGGGTTTACATAATAATATCATTTTAATCTAGATTTTTTACACATAAATTTTCATTGAATGAAATTTTTTGATAATTATTTAATAAATCCATTATTTTTATTATCATCTATTTATTCATGTTTTTTTCAAGTAATACTATTATTTTACAACTATTCTTTATTTAAATTTTTTTTCAAAATGTTTTTAAAAAAATATAACTTCATTTAAATATTTGATTGGAAATATATTTTCTTCCAAAACCATGTTTTCAAAAAATGTTCTTGAAATTTTTTTAACCACTTCCAAATGATTTATTAGGGTCTTTTTTACAAAAAAATCAATGGGATCATAATTTTATTTTCAAAACAAAACCCATTTTGATTTTTCGGATAATTTGAAGGGATTGTTCTTAACATTTTATAAACAAGGAAACTTTATAAAAATTTTATAGTCCAAAAGGTCTATATTTTTACCTTGTATTACATGAATGGATTTACCCACCACCATTCCTTTAAAACTTCCTTTACAAGTTTACAATTTTATTTTTAAAGATAATGTTTTTCATAATATTTTGGATATTCTTATTTTATATATGTGATTTCAAAAAAAATTATTTTCAAAATGTTTCCTCCTATAAAAAGTGATTTTAAAAGAAAAGGATTTTAAAAATGTTTTATGTTGTAAAATTTTACTTTTAAATTGAAAATATTATTTTCCTCCATATTTTTTTTAAAAAAATTATGGGATTTCTACTCATCAATGAAAACAACCCACTCTTCTTACTCCAATGGGTGGATATTGTACTGATAAAATTATTATTCTTTATATGGTTAGTCTGTGATTATTTTTACCATGAAAAGTAATGATTTTCACATCCTTGATTTTTTTGTATCCAATAAAATTTCCCTAATTTATTCACTTTCTTTTGGATATTAAATATCGCCTAAATATCAATATTAGTTATCATGGATATGTTTATTCTCTAAATTGTATTCCATTTTTATATATAGTGTTTTCTTTGAAATTTATTTTATTAACTAGGGAAATATTGAGAAATATGTATCCTTTACTCAATATGGATATTTAATGACAATACACTTTTTTATGAATTAACTATTTTATTTTATATATAATGAATTCATTGGACATTCAATACATAGGTTGGGTACTAGTTAATGTAATCCCTCAACCCATCATAAGTCTCATGAGACCAAATGCATTAGGGAAATCCTTTGAGTTTGTAACAAGTGTGTCTTAATCTGTATTGTGAAAGTTCATGAGAGAATTATATTCTAAGACTTATAATGAAAGGTCTTGCTTATAAGGGTATCATGTTCTTGGTAAATATGACATCTGATAATTATATGTTTTGTTTTCTTAGAATAAAATTATTATTAAACATGATATTTTCACTATGATATTGTCAATGGATGTTGTAAAAACTTAGCTTATTTATTAAATTGAATGGGTTCTCAGTTATTTACCTTTCTGTATTTATTATACCTTATCTTTTCATTAGAGTTAGGTTATATAAATGGAACTTGTTCTTAGTTATTTACCTTTCAATGTTTATTATGATTATTGAATCATAATAGAAACCATTGTAATTAAGCCTTACTAAGAATTTGATCTCACCATTATTTTTTTTCCTTTCCACAGGATTCCATGAAGAGTGCTATGTTTGATTTACAAGGATATGTTAGAGGGAATATTTTAATTCTCAAAAAAAAATTAGTTTCAATTTGTGTATTAAATATTGAATCAAGACTCAATTATGTATATAGTTTACCAAGGCTACTAAACTATTTTTTCCTTCATGATGTGATTACTTGTATCTTATGGCAGTGTAATAAAGTATTGCACTAGCTTAGGAATACTAGGATCGGGGTTGCTACACATTATATGTGGGTTAACAAAAAAAGGATCTCAAATTATGAATGCTTCATATTGTATGCTCATGTATATATATCAAGAATTATATTTTTATTCTAGAGATATAATGAGTGGGATATGAAATTTAATATCCCTCTAATAAATTGGGTAATTATCAATATTTATAGATGGTATAAACTCTTTAATGTTATCCAAGACTATGTAAAACCATGGTGATTGTCCATGGTAGGATATTTATGATACCATGCTGATGATCCTTGATAATATATTTTTTTTATTAATTTATATATATCCTTGGTAATATCCTTATGATATTTATATTCATATGTTATGAATTCCTTCATTTAATATGTTCTATGATGTTAATATATATTTTATGATGATAAATTCAATTCCTTGATGATATCTTATGTTCTATAATTATATATTATGTTCCATAGTGGTAAAAAAGGATCCATACTGAATAATATTTTTTCAGGATGATTCGTTAATTACTTATGTATCATGCTTAGTTATGATCATTCCCAGGCCTATTTAATATCATTTTTTAACCAATGTTTGATGGAGGATTCTTTCTTGATGAGTTATCAAGCCTGGAAAATAACCTTATAGGGAATCTATTCTCACTATATTATTATTTTTCACATTTCTGAAGGAAATTTTGTATATTATTAGTTTTAATATGTATAAATATCATATGATTTCTTGAAATTTTAAATTTTTTATATATAAAACTTTTTTATTTAATATTATATAAATCTTTCCAAAAGACTCTAAAATTATAATTCTGATTAAATTATAAAATATAATTATTAAATTTAATGAAATATATGAATTTATATAAGTCTATATAGATGTAATATTATGATTTTTTATTAGTACCACATAGTAGTTCAGTTATTTTGAAAAACTAAAAAAATCGTAGGAGAAAAGGTTAACAATTTTAAGACATTAATTTTTTTAAAAAATGAACCATGTTTATGTTATGATATTTTACATGAAGATTATTATTATTTTTTCATTTTATAATCATAATTTATTTTCAATATATTTTTTGGGGAAGGATATATGAATCCAAGGGAAACATATAGCATGATAAAAAATGTGAGGATTTCTTGAATATTAAATATAGTGTTATGCGTGTAAAGAACATAATGATTATGTTAAGTTAGTTTACTCATATCATGGTAAACAATAAAATTATTATGTAATATCCAAAATTAACTTCTCATATATCACATTTGGTGGATCAATTCATGTGCCAACAACCATCCTAAATCAATTGGTCTACGGATCCCTTAGTCATTTTGTATTGGAATAATTCTTCCGAAAATGCTTTTTCTACAATTGAATTCTGAGAGAGGTGGATTGTTAGAAATTAATTTGATAATTATGAAGTTTAATGTTATTGTTTATGGAAACTAATAATAACATGAATACAAATAAATAAATTATCTCTATAAATAATGAATATTTTCTCAAATTTTTTCATAAAACATTATTCCCATATATACTCTATTTTATGATGGAGAGTATATTCCTAAAAATAATTGTAACGTCCCGAACCCGGGTGCCATGCAACGGGTTCCCCGAACCCAGTTCACCACGTGAACTCAAGCACATTTCCTCAAACACCAGAGGCTGCCGACTGGCAGCGAGGGCCCAGGTCTGATAGTGGGGAAACTATGCCCTCATTTGTCAAAGTGTAGCACATCGGAAATACAAAATAAATCATACAACGACAGCGGAAGCAATAATCCATGCACATTTAAAGTAAACAAGTGAAGTAAAAGGTAACCACCCAGATATAAATAATGATACAACATGACTCAATTTCTACGAAAATAGCCAGAACATGTTATACATAAATACAGTACAACAAAATGCAGAGTACATCAAAACAAAGCAAAAAAACTGGCAGCGGTATCGCGAGCCCAGGCTCGGTCCCATGCCCTCTTACTCCTCAGCAACAGTCAAGTAACTGTATAGGGACCCTTTCCCCTATCCACTCCTGCAGAAACGTAATCTGATTGAGCCAAAAAGCATGACCCAAACATAGTGTGAGAAATATATCTCATTTGGCACCCACTAAAGGCATGTGCCCAAATTTACGTAAGCATGAAACAATAGTGTGCAGTAGTCAAATGCAAGAAAGTAATAAGTACTAAGAAGTAACTAACTTAACCAGTTATATTTCCAATTTAATATTATTTTTAATCATTTAACATAAAATATCACCACAGTGAATATTCTAAGCAACCAACTAATGTCCTCCGACACGTAAACCCCTACCCTCAGGTAAAGAGTATCCAACACAAGAATCTTCCCTCAGGCATAACTGAGTTTTTCCTCAGGTGTAGGTAGTGTCGCCCACAAGCACAGAATCAGCTGCCCACAGGCACGGAATAAGTTTCCCTCAGGCTAAAATAACTAATGCTCAAAGGCTAAATAGTGCAGCGCCCACAGGATAATCACAACAATTCCCTCAGGCTAAATAGGTAACCGGGCCATGCCCAACATGTAAATAAGCAGTAAACAAGCAATTCCTCTCAATGAAATTCTAAAATTACTACTTTAAAGGCATACCTTCGGGTATCCTGGCCAAACGGCTAACTAGTGGAACACACCCCTGGGGTGGTTCCGAATCAAAGAAATAATCCCAACCAGCATTTTAAAATCACATTTAAATTACCTAATAAATTCTAGGTATTTAATATAGCAATGGCCCCAGCCACACGACACCCCAAAATGGGTTCGTGGCAAAAAAACTTGCAAAACACACTGCAGTTGGAAAAATTAACACCAAGCCACCTACCTTATACGTCAACGAGTGGTATACACGATTGTAAATCCCAGAAACGGCCAATAACGACATAGATATGAGGTAAGAAAACTTTCATTCAACCTTAAATAACTCCCATTAGGAGAATAATTGGTCAGAAACACGCTAGGAGAAGTGAGGGATTACCCGAACGGTTCCAACAAGATCATCCGAGGTGGAAATGGATTCCCGATGCTCAATCAGTTGATCCATGAAGATCTGGCCTTCTTCCCGAGCTCCTTCCTCCAGTTCTAAACCATCCCTATGAACAGGGGAGGCTACTGCTGATTTAAGAGAAAAAACAAAGTACACGGCATGTACATCCAAGTACACAGCGTGTACTTTTTTCATTTAATTGTTCCTCTGACGGCACCGCCAAACTGTTCATCTGTCGACATGAGTACTCGACATGTACTCTTGAGTACACTACGTGTACTGTCACCCAGTTGGCGGATACTCCACCACCTTAATGTTTCGGCATGCCGACTGACTACATGGTGTGTAAAGTACCACTACATGGCGTGTAGTCGGTTCCTACACCATTCATCGCCGACATGGCTACACGCCCCATGTACCCATCCCACAGGGCCAAAATACATGGTGTGTGGAAAAGTACATGGCATGTAGTTCCAAAATTTAGGATTTTTTCCAATTTTCCATATTTTCTCAAAAACACTAAAGGAAAAGAGAAAATAAGAAGCTTGTACCTCAAAATAAGAATCAGGTTCTTACAAACTTCCCCCCTTATAGCAATTCATCCCTGAATTGCTCTTCTAAGGATGGAGAATATATATCCATGAACAACTTTGGCCATTGAGCACGTACATCGGTCTCCCACTCCCAGGTTTCATTCTGCACTCGGCCATGATGCCATAGCACCCGCACGAGAGGAACTGACCAGCCTCGAAGAACCTTTGTGCTCCTTTCAACGATACAAATCAGATTCTCCACAAAGGACGCATCTACCTCCAGCTCAACCTCCTTAGGATGAAAGACGTGAGATGGGTTTGAATGATAGCGATGTTACTGAGACACGTGGAAGCCGTCGTGCATGGCTTGGTACCGCTGCGGTAACTGCAACTGATAGGCAACTAGCCCGACTCTCTACAGAATCTAAAATGGCCCAACATACCTCGGTGAAAGCTTACCCTGTCTCCTAATCTGTTTGTGTTCTAGCCTCGACGAAACACGCAAGAAAACCAGATCCTCGACCATGAACTCCAAAGGTCATCTGCGGCGATCATCATATGTCTTCTGTCGAGACTACGTGGTAGCCATCCGCTTTCGAATCAACTGGACATGCTCAAATGTCTCCTACACGAGCTGCGGTCCTAGTGAAGCTACCTCACCTGCCTCTAACCAGCACAAAGGTGAACGACATGGCCTACCATATAAATCTTCATATGGTTACATCTCAATAGTCTCCTAAAAACTATTGTTATAGGCAAACTCGTCTAGGGGTATATTCTTCTACCAAGAGCCCCTAAAGTCCAGGACGCATGCACGCAGCATGTCCTCTAGCACCTGTATCATACGCTCCGATTGGCCATTGGTCTGAGGGTGGTATGCTGTGCTCGGAAGCACCTGTGTATCCATTTCCCTCTTAAAACTCTGCCAGAAAAGAGATGTAAAGCGGGCGTCCCAATCTGAAATGATAGAACGAGGGAACCCATTAAGACGAATGATCTCTCGGATATAAAACATTCCAAGCTCATCAACCCCGAAGGTCTCCTTGATCGGAAAAAAGTGAGCTTCCTTCTTGATTCTATCCACAACAACCCACACGACGTCATTACCTCGAGGTGACCTCGGCAATCCCGTCACGAAATCCATTGCGACATCATCCCATTTCCACTCTTCAATGGGTAACTACTGTAACAGCCTAGCTGGCCTCTGGTGCTTCGCCTTCACCTGCTGACAGGTGGAACACCTCGTAACAAAACCAACTATCTCTCTCTTCATACTCGGCCACCAGTACTGACTCCTCAAGTCATTGTACATCTTGGTAACCCCGGGATGAACTGCCCAAGCTAAAGCATGAAACTCCCACATCAGCTCCTCGCGTATATCCCCTGAAACCCACACACTTCCATGGAAACACAAAACCTCATCACTGCCTATCGTCCAACTAGGAGGAGGGTCATCACTTGACACCGACTCCCGTAGAACTAGGCCTTCTGGATTAGATAGTTGTCTCATCCTCACTCTGTCCATGAGGTTAGAATTCACAGCTACAGATGAAAGATATGTTGCCCTGTTTGTCGTGAACCTCTAAATGCATCTCAGAGAATAAGGCCATAAGCTTCCACTCACCACTGGCCTCCTGCACTTCCTGTATCTAAGTCTTCATGATCGGTGCATCAGCTACTGCATTACCCTTACCTGGTGTATGGGTAAGCTCAAAATCAAAGGACTGTAGGTACTCAACCCACCTAATCTGCCTCAGATTTAGGTCACGCTGAGTAAATATATACTTGAGGATTTTATGGTCAGTGAAAACCAAAAAAATGCTCTCCCAAAAGATAATGTCTCCAAAAGCCTAACGCATGAACAACTGCAGCTAACTCGAGATAATGCGTCAGGCAATTCCTCTCATGTGGACTCAACTGTCGAGACTCGTACACAATGACTCGATCGCCCAGCATCAACACTGCTCCCAGCCCAATACCTGATGCATCACAGTAAATTGTATAGCTCTTCCCCTACCCTGGGAGTATCAGGATCGGTTCTGAAGTCAACCTTACCTTCAGGTCCTGAAAATCTATCTCGCAAGCTTCTGACCAAATTAACTTCACACCCTTCTTAGTTAGACCTATCAACGGTGCTTCAAAGTGGGAGAAGACTTGTATGAAGCATCTGTAGTAACCAGCCAGCCATAAAAAACTCTGAATCTGAAACATGTTCTTAGGATTCTCCCAGGAAACTACTTCCCCCACCTTCTCTGGGTCTACTACAACTCCTACCTCTGAGATAATGTTACCTGAGAAGTGAATCTGGTCCATCCAAAAGTGGCACTTTGAGAGCTTAGCATATTTCTCATGCTCTCTCAGTGTAATCAATATTATCTCAAGATGGGTGGCATGGTCATGTTGAGTGTGGGAGTACACCAAGATGTCATCCATGAATACTACCACAAAATAATCAAGATACGGATGGAACACATGATTAATCAGAGCCATGAAAACTGTTGGCGCATTCGTGAGTCCGAACGGCATAACCAAGTACTTGTACAGAACATATATGCTCTGAAAAGCCGTAAGCGGTATATCCGATTGTCTCATGTGCAGCTGATGATATCTAATTCTCAAGTCAATCTTTGAGAACACTCCTGCTCCTCGAAGCTGATCAAACAGATCATCAATCCTCAGCAAGGGATATCGGTTCTTAACCGTCAACTGGTTCAACTTCTGATAATATACGCAAAGTCTGAAGGTACCGTTCCCCTTCTTCACAAAAAGGACAAGAGAACCGCACGGTGAAGTACTGCGTTGGATAAAACCCATCGACTGTAACTCCTCTAACTTCCTCTTGGGCTCCTGCAACTCAGGCATGGCGATCCTATAAGGAGGAATGGACACCAGTGATGCCCATGTCACATGCTCAATAGAGAAATCCACCTCTCGCTCCGGAGGTAGCCCTGAAAAGTCATCCAGGAAGACATACCTAAAACGATCAACAACTGGAGGGAAATCCGTCTGACAAGTCCCCTGATCATCCAGATGCAAACTCACAATCTGGGATGTGACTCCACCTCGCCCATCATGCTCTGGTCCAGCTCAACTCGCCTGAACATACCATTTTAACTTATATAGAAAATCTCTTCCCTCTAGTGACGTGAAACGCACCCTACGATGATATCAGTCTACAAAGGCTCGGAAGGGAACCAACCAGTGCATCCCAAGAATGAAGTCATAAGATATCATCTCTAAGACATAGGGGTCCCATAAAAAGTGACACCCACCAACCTCAAGGGCGAACTCCTTTCACTAACTCACACCAGCCATTCTAGTCCCCAATGGAGTGTCTAGATTCATGATATCATAAGAAGTAGAAACACAGAGCCCAAGGCTATCCACAATGGGTATAGATATGAAACTATGTGTAGAAACTATATCGAAAAGTAATGAAGATAAGACATAAGCTACTAGAATAGTACCTCTGACTGTAGAAGGTCCAGGATCCTACTCCTGCTGGGTCTGTTGCACTGCATATGCCTGCCTAGTGTCGCGGCCCTGCGACACAGCCTGGCTACCCTGAGTTGTCCCGCCCTACTGCCTCTGAGATCCTAGTGTCTGGATACCACGGCCACGACCACTATCTCTGCCTACACGCCCTATCGTATTCCAGTTACCCGACTTGTAAGAAACCACTAGTCCTGCTCTCACACGTGGAGTATGCACAGAACCCCTCTCACTAGCCACTGCTGGAAACTCTATGAAAAAGCGCTGCATATGACCCATCTTGCCGCAAGCTCAGAACTCCACTGGTTCTCGTGGACATTGTGGCCTCTTGTGCCCCTCTCTACCACACTGGTAACACATGACCTGGCCACCTGAAGCATTCTTCTGACTGGTACTGCCACCCTGAGGGAAGTCCATTTGTCTCTTCCTCTTGCCAGCAGAAATAATACCAGTGACTAGTGTTGAACTGCCTTGGCCCACACCACTAGATTCCCACAGGTTCCTCTCTGTAATCAGCGCATGGTTCACAATATCGTGTACAGTAGGCAACCTGAAACCATTTACCAGCACTCGGATGTCATAACGAAGACCATCCTCAAAATGTCTGGCTCTCAACGTCTCATCACCCACCAACATAGGTGCAAAGTTCTGAAGCTCGGTGAAATGAGTAGAATAGTCCATCACCAACATAGCGCCCTATTGTAGATTCATGAACTCTCGAACTCTATCTGCACTCAGCGTCTTCGGGAAAAAGAAGTCATAGAAGACCACCTGAAAATCTTCTCACGCCATGTCTCTGTGATGCTCTAATTGGGTGGTAACTTCCCACCACCTCTTGGTGGAATCACGCAGCATATATGTCACGAGATTGACCCTCTGCCATGGAGGCATCTCAAGATGCTCGAAAATAGTCTGCATCGACACCATCCAAGACTCCACAGCCTGTGGTCTGCCATCCCCTGAAAACGTAGGCGGATGCTGCTGTTGGAAAATATGAGTCAGCTCGACCATAGATGTGGCAGCCTGCGGTGCTCTTTGAAAGGTATGCATGAATAGAATAAAGCCTTGACAGAACTACGCCTCCGCGCCTGTGTCTGGTATAACTGATGGCACCGCATCTGGGTCTGCTGGAAGATCCACTAGTAGCCCATGGCCCACCATTTTTAGAGTATAGTCGTCGCCGCTCTCCTGGAGAACAACGCGCGGTCGTCTAGGTGGCATGACACTACAAGGTCAAAAGCACACCTTAGATTCAAGATTATTAAGACCGAAAAGTGAAGGAACCACAAAGGAAACAAGAGGAAGAAGGCATTTTAAGATTTGTGAATCAAGACTACACGGTGTGTATACTGACTACATGGAATTTACTTGACTTCTCCTCCAATGCACAGGTCCTTCTGCACGGCTAAGCCACAAGTCCCCCGTTGAACAAAACTACACGGTGTGTACATAATCTACACGGCGTTTATGGTGTTATTTTCCAACTGCCCGTGTCGTTTGTGACACGACTTACTACTCGGCTTGCAACTACACGACATGTACACCCGCACACGGCGTGTACACTACCCCGTCTCCCCAGCCACATGGCTAACACCACTCGGTCTGTCCTCAGACAAGACTACACGGCATGCCCCATAGGTACACAGTGTGTTCAAGGAGAGGTGACATCGGCCCGTGTTTTTAGTTACACGGTCGAGTCCCTAGGTCACACTACATGGCATGTGCATCAATGACACGGCGTGTTCTTTGAAGGAGTTAACCAAACCGTTTTGTTAGTTACCTGGCCGAAATCTGGGTCAACACTATACGGTGTGTCCAAAAGCTAAACGACGTGTTCTCCCAATGCTCTTCCCTTCCCCGTGTCGCAGCCCACACGGTTTGTGACATGGGAAGAGACTACACGGCGTGTACTTATGGTACAGGGCGTGTACTCAAAAAGTTTATTTTTCTTCCCGAATAGAAGAACACACATGGGGTGTATAAAGTACTACACGACGTGTATACTAGCTTTCCAGACCGTATGCCTCAGAAACTTCTCCGAAACCCAGAAAATAATGAAAAATAAATTCTGACCTGTGAGGGCTCATTCTCCCCATGAATCAAATTTTGACATCTTATCTGTGCTATAACTAATAAACAGCTAATAATCCACCAATTTCTGGTCAATTGGGGCCCATACTCTCCAAAAACCAAAGTTTGGCGTCCATTCTATAAACAAGCTCACACAAGAAAATACCCTATCACAAAGCAGGTATTTATCAAGCACCGATCACAACAGCATGTTTTTCTAGCACAACAACTATCACAATAACATGAAATTACTAATGCACCTACATGGCATGGAAACTATGCATGGAATGTGATATCTAGAATGTGCTTATATGATGAATGAGACGGAATACCCTCATCTCATCGGGTTGCAACTAAATAAAACCCACAGATAAATTATAAACAGCACAATCTCAAGTACGTCACCCAACAGTGAAAAAAAATCAACTGTAATTTTTAAAATCAGTAAAATTGCAACACAAGGAAAATTGGATTTTCCCTGTACATGGGTTAGCTATGCCCGATCACAACTTAGTACCAACTACCGTTCATCCTATCCCTGACTACGGCTCCAAATAGTAAGTAAAAGAAAACAAATCCTCTGATACCACTTTGTAACGTCCCGGACCCGGGTTCCACGCAACGGGTGCCCCGAACCCGGTTCGCCACATGACCTCAAGCGCATTTCCCTAAACGCCAGAGGCTTCCGACTAGCAGTGAGGGCACAGGTCTGATAGTGGGTAAAATATGTCCTCATTTTTCAAAGTGTAGCACAATGGAAATATGAAATAAATCATACAACGACAGCGGAAGAAATAATCCATGCACATTTAAAGTAAACAAGTGCAGTAAAAGGTAACCTACCAGATATAAATAATTATTCAACATGTCTAAAGTTCTAAGAAAATAGCCAGAACATGTTATACATCAATACAGTATAATAAATTACAGAGTACAACAAACCAAAGCAAAACAACTGGAAGCGGCATCGCGAGCCTTGGCTCGGTCCCATGCCCTCCTACTCCTCAGCAACAGTCAAGTACCTGTATAGGGACCCTTACCCCTATCCACTCCTGCAGAAATGTAATCTGTTTGGGCTGAAAGGCATGACCCAAACAGGGTGTGAGAAATATATCTCAGTAGGCACCCACCAAAGGCCCGTTCCCAAATGCATGTAAGAATGCAACAATAGTGTGCAGTAGTAAAATGAAATAATGTAAGTAGTTCTAAGAAGTAACTAAATTAACCAGTTATATTTCCATTTTAATATTATTTTTAATCATTTAATTTAAAATATCACCACAGTGAATATTCTAAGCAACCAACTAATGTCCTCCGACATGTAAACACCTACCCTCAGGTAAAGAGTATCCAATATAAGAATCTGTCCTCAAACATAACAGAGTTTTCCCTCAGGCGTAGGTAGTGTCACCCACAGGCAAAGAATTAGATGCCCATAGGCATGAGAGATGTTTCCCTCAGGATGAAATAACTACCGCCCACAGGCTAAATAGTGCAGTGCCCACAGGCTAATCACAACAATGACTTCAGGATAAACAGGTATTCGAGCCATGGAAAACATATAAATAAGCAGTAAACAAGCAATTTATCTCAATTCAATTCTAAAATTACTACTTTAAATTCATACCCTCGGGTATCCTGGCCAAATGGTTAACCAGTGGAACACACCCCCGGGGTGGTTTTGGATCCAAAAAATGATCCCAACCATCATTTTAATATCAAATTTAAATTACCTAATCAATTATAGGTGTTTACTATATCAATGGCCCCAGCCACATGACACCCCCTCATGGGTTCATGGCACAAAAACGCACAAAACACACGATATTTGGAAAAATTAACACCAAGCTACCTACCTTATACGTCAACGACCAGTATACACGATCGTCGATCCCAGAAACGCCCATGAACGGCGTAGATATAAGGTAAGAAAACTTTCATTCAACCTTAAATAACTCCCGTTAGGAGAAGAATTGGTCGGCAACACGCCAGGAGAAGAGAGGGATTGCCCGCGCGATTCCAACAAGATCGTCCGAGGCGGAAACGGATTCCCGATGCTCGATCGGTTGATCCATGAAGATCCAGCCTTTCTCCCGAGCTCCTTCCTCTGGTTCTAAACCTTCACTGTGAACAGGGGAGGCTACTGCTGATTTAAGCAAAAAAAACAAAGTGCACGGCGTGTACTTCCAAGTACACATCGTATACTTCCTTCATTTAACTATTCCTCTAGTGGCACCACCAAATTGTTCATCTGTCGACATGAGTACACGACATGTAATCCTCAGTACACGGAGTGTACTGTCGGCCAGCTGGTGGCTGCTCCACCGCCTTACTATTTTGGCATGCTGACTAACTACACGGTGTGTAAAGTACCACTACACGGCATGTAGTTGGTTCCTACACCCTTCATCTCTGACATGGCTATACGCCCCGTGTACCCATCACACACGGCCAAAAGTACATGGCGTGTGGAAAAGTACACGGTGTGTAGTTCCAAAATTTAGGATTTTTCCCCATTTTCCATATTTTCTCAAAAAAACTTAAGGAATAGAGAGAAGAAGAAGCCCGCACCTCAATATAAGAACCTGGTTCTTACAATAATATAGAAAGATGATGATTCAGTTGGGACAAGTAAGGATAAATTTACCATGTTATCCAAGTATGCCTCATCTTTTTTTATTATCCCAAAATGTTATATTCAATGATATTTTTGGGGTCTGAAAAATTTTAAATACAATTCATTATCTATATAATATTTTTTTAATTATAAAGTGGTGTCACATAGTGACTACTGGTGTAATTTGTTTTCAGGATTCTTTGTGATATAATGAAAGGATAGATTGGAAGGTGATATTAAATAATTATCATGGTTGATATTATATCATAGGAGGGAAAATAAGTAATTTACAGTTATTTTCATCATAAAAATTTATGAAAAATAATCAATAAATTTGATTTGTGAAAATAGAAGATGTTATGTGTAAAGTAAATGTATTCATATAGTATAGGTTTATATGGGACTTAGAGTATTAAATTATTAATGGAAATGCTAAAAATTAAACACATTTCTATCCAAACACATGGTGTGAAGATTTATCTTTCCTAGGAAATGTAATTTATCTTATAATATGATAAAAAATATGAACCAACAACATCCAAACCATGTACACATGGAGTAAGGAAGTTATTCCATAATGACTATAAGTAATTTTGAGGCAAGAAATTATGTAGAGGAAATTACACTCATTGTAAACTAGAAGGTGGATAATATGTTTTTTATTCTTGTTGTATGCATTAATTTTCTTAATTAATATTTAAGAATAATATAAAGTTATATTTATTAATAGAAAAAGATTTTTCATTCAAAATAACTAGAGGGTTTATATAGTAAAACTAGGACATATTATAATTCATTAATTAATTTTGATGATCAAAGACTTATCACAAACCTTGTTACTATATCGATGGTGGGAATTGATATGATAATATGAATTAATATTCTAAAAATTCATAATGAATCTGTTAAATATATATGTAAAGAAATGTAAATTTTTCTTCAAAGTCCAAAATTATATTATTTTAATACATGAGTAATGTTTGCAAGTTTTTTATTAAGAGACAATCTGTTTTTAATATTTTTGGAAAATTAATTGATGAGATGAAGAAATAAGTGAACATCTAGATTAATGGGATGAACATATTGTTAAATAATATACTAATTTATTTCAAAATGAATAACCTATACATAAATTATATTGATAACCTAAATTATTTAATAAATTCTTGTCTGTATCCAAACCCATATCAAAAACACTATATAGGATGACACGAATGAAGTTTGAGAAACTAAAAAATAAAATTCAAGAAGTCATTAAAAAGGGATTTATATAACCCACTATATCTCCTTGGGGTGGAAATGTTATATTTTTAATGAATTATAGATCAATGAGTTTATTCATCAACTCTATAGGGCACATTAGAATTATAATAAATAGTATGTATCATCTTCTACAGACAACTGATTTGTTTTCAAAAAACATTATGGAACTAAATTTTTCTCTATGATTGACCTTCACAAAAATAAAAAATTTAACAAGCCAACATATGATCCGGAAGAATCCATTAATCAATGGAACCTCAATAATTATAATATTAGGAAATGATTTTCTTTTCATGGAAATCATTTTAAGGGGGGTTGTAATGTGGGAACTAATAAATTTTTTATCCATGTATTTATATATATGATATTCTTGATAATATAAGTTATATGAATCATAGAAAATTAATTTAAATATAAAAAATATGAATAAAAATGGAACCATAAGAACTATTTATTTAATATTAAAAAATTATAAATATAATTTAAAAGTACTTGGTGTAATATTATGAAAAAAATATAGATAAATTATATAAGTACGTGAAAGATATCTCTATATGAAATTAACTTAAAAACATCTTATTTAAATTAACAATGATATATAAGGAATGTAATATAGACCTTTTAATAGAAATGTTCAAGAATAAAGTTTAAATATAAAATATGTTTTGAATATATGGAATTTAAAAGAATTAATATATTCTTGTGTCGATTACTTAGATTCTAAAAGAAGATAAGACAAATGATAAAAATGTAATGGGGTCATTAGAATTGTATTATAGTTGTTAGAAATAAATTATAACACCCTTAACTATTTTAGTATGTATTTATTTAGGAATTTTTTATCATAGTTAATAATTTATTATAAAAAATTTATATAGAATTTTTAATTTTTAGAAACTTTTTTAAATAGTTGAATTTTAGCCTAATTTTTTATTTAGTTAAATGTATATAGTATAAGATAGAATTTAATTATGATGAACAAATAATGTAATTACTTATTTTTTTCTTTATAATTAAATTATATAATTCTTAATGTTGAAATAACAAATTTAAATATATTTTATTCTAATTAACAACTATAATGTATATTTTAAAATCCTAAAGCATATTTTATCCTATAAAAATCTTATTTTCCATTTAATATCAATTGTATATTATTGAAATGATATAATTATGTTTTAGAAGATATTAAATTCAATAAAACAAAATTTATTATTCACATTTAATAGTTTAAGATAAAATATATATGGTTTGAATTTTTTATAACTTTTTAATATGAATAAGTAGATTCCCAAATTTGAAACTACAATGAAACAATTACATGATTATTATACTTGTTTTAATACAAATAGATCTCCTTACACTCCATTTTATTTGATCAAAATCATCCCATTATGGTTTTTTCTCTCTTAATCACTCTCTATTTTTTCTTCAATAGTTTTATAATGTCTCAAATTTAGTTATTTTTAATGTTTTAAGAGAGATAAATTTAAGTTAATGAATCATTATCTCTATCCCCCTATCCCTTAGAATTTATTACATCTATACTATTACTTAATAATATTCCTTTCGCTGTTCAATTTCCTATTCAAATAATATTTTTTTATTCACTATGGTACTATGTATTTTTGATATTATTCCAATGTATTACTCATTCTCTCTCTATTTATAATAATACCCCAATTTAACCAATATTTTTTATCAACCTATTGAAAAATATTAGGGAATGGATCTAAAAATTTAAATCCATGTGATTGGGGGTCACTCAGCCTATTTGATCTATTATGGAAAGATCACATGTCTTGTTAATTCTCTGGTGATGACTTTTTTGGGGGTAAAATCATTAATTTATACCATAGAAAAAAAAATTGGGTTTTGAGGGGGGTAACACTTATCTGGAGGAAGTGTAAATAATAAAAAATAACATATTCCATAAGATATTTACATGATATGATTCAATGTATGTATATAAAAACTATGGATGATATACAATATTTCTTTTAAATATTAACCATATAGGATATATTTTAAATATGTTAATCATTTCTAACTAGCTTGAGGGAGATATCTATATGGAATACTTGAGACTCCTATCTATCGTTGTAACCACTAGATATGAGTATCACTAAGATTACATCATTGTATTAGTTATTTTACTATGAGGTAATTTTATAACCCTAATGTTAATGGGTTAAGAGAAACAAGGAATTTTTAGTGGGAGTTTCACAAATCATGGAAAAAAAATTTCTCCATGGTCTCAACCACTATTTACAATCAATTAAATATTCTCCCTGAAACCTCCATCAAAATTTAGATTTTTTCATAAGAATTTCATTTTGTAATCTAATTAACCATTTCAAAATTTTCATATGATTAAATAAATAAACATGATATAAGTTCATTGCAAGAATATACTAATCATTAATGAAACCATTTAATTCATAAACATTTATTAAACTCTTATTAATATATTCAATTGAATTTATGACCAATTTATGATAGATTATCAAAGAATGATAAAAATTAAAATATACAATATCTAATATTTCATATCGTTTAATGGATAATGATATCCCATCTATGCTAGTAAAATAATCATAGATCATTATAAACAATGTTGTGATGGAAATATTATCATGACATGCCCCTATTAGGAGTTCACCTAAGGTAGACATTAGTTTGAACTCCCCCCCCAATGCCTGTCTAAAATAGTAAATTTGTTCATGGATAAAATAATAACTATATTAATATATATTCACTAAATGAATTTCAATTTCTAATGAAAAGTTAACATTACCATGGATAGTGTAAAAATTTCCCAACCATAATACATGAATAATATATATCAATTTGTTTCAAGTCTTTAAAATCCTTTCCACCAATGATGAAATAAAAAATTATATCATCACTATAATAATTATAGTGTACCATAATACATTCCACCTCCACCAACAAATATCCTATTTATAGATAATTTTCCACAAAATACATTTAACAACTCATTTATTATAATCTAAAAGTGGTATATATAATTTAGGGGTATGAATATAAATATTCTAAATAGGTTCCTCCCTAAAACATGCATGTGTCCATGTGAAAAAATTAATATAATAATTCATTGTATTGAATTAAAGAAAAACAGACAATCACTCGTTTTTTTGTAAAAGAAAACTATCCTAAGAACCTCATTTTAACGCCCCCAAATTGATACACTTACCCTTATAAAAAACATCTCATAACTTATATCAAGGAAAACCGACCAATGATCCATACCCAAATGAAAAAAATATTTTTACCAAATGTAGGTTCCTAACAATAATATCTCAATTTATTTTTCCACTAATAAGGATGTCACTATAATGTCACCATATAGTTTTTAACCCATTGTTACCTCTATTTAGAGTATATATTATTTAGTAAGCTATCCATTATTAGGGAATCTTTTTTTACCCCAATTCCCACCATCATGAACTCCCACACAACAACTTATATTTTTTTGAGAAGTTGTCCAACTATCAGTACTATTGTTGTATTACATGGGGTCCACCCTCATATACACTTTCCCCCTTAAACAACATAATCATTACCTTATATATCATCTCTACTGTAACTAGTTGTAGTTCCAACCCCATCATCAACATGTATAAAAAATGGATTCATTCCCCAGCCATCCATTTTTATCTCTTAGTATGGGAACAACCAATAAAATTTTCACGAGTTATACTAAATTCTAATATAATAACATTACACTCTTGGTTATGTCTAACTATAAAAAATATAGGTATTTAATCAACAAAACACTAACATTCCTTATATCATAGGAATAAAAATTTTCCAAAACCTCATATCTATCTAACACATGTTATATATATTATTTTAACCGAGTGTCATCATACACCGCACCTTTCCACATTAACACACTCATATAATAGCGTAAAGTAAGTCTATGTAAGGGTTTATGTAAATTTGAAATTCCATTACCACTACCAGTTAATAATACGATCCCTATAATAAAACAAAGTAAATTTAACAATATAGAAATATGGGATAGAACAATTACTATATATTACATTAGCCTATATCAATATTCTATGTTCCATATAAATTCTACACCACCCTAATATAACCCACACCCAAATGTAACTCTACAATATTTTTTTGATATGAACCATTTTTTAAGTGTCATGACCCTCATGCAACACCCTTCCACTTTATGTTAAGCTATATATGGGAATTCAATAATAATTTCTAGCTATAGGCATAAATCTTCTGTTAGTTTTCCATGAAAATTTCCAAAAAAAATTATTTAATCCTTCGCACCACACAGTGTGTTTTAAAAATTATATCATCCTTTCAACCAAAAAATTCATGACCTAGAATTATAAAAAAAATTATAACAATAAAAATTATTTTTCGACACAAATTTGTGTCATAATTTTTTTAATGTAGTCCCCATATTGAAATATTTTAACAATTAAAAATGTTATTACCAGTTTAATAATCATTGAAATTTCTCAAAAATATAATTATTTATTCCAAAAATATATTTTCCAATCTAATTTCTTATTTCAATTCATCAATTTAAAAATTATATTTAGTAATCAACTATATCAAAATCTCTATTCATTTCATATTTTCAAATTAAAAATTAACTCCATCAATCTCCTATTCAACATGCGTATTTTCTATTTACTATTATAAACATCATGTCTCCTAATTTTGAATTATGTATTAATCATAGATATACAAAAGTATAATAGATTAACAAAATCAATTCAAAGGATGATAATCTTGCGCCACCTACCTTTATAGTGAAATAATTATAAAACATATATAATCATTATTCTTTTTTCAATATCAATTATTCTTCTACCTATCATTGAACATACAAAATACATTAATCCAAAGGATTATTATCATGAGAAATTATATATAAAATTAAATAAATAATCTCAGTGGAAGGATATATTCAATAAGGGTCATCCCATTATTTCTCACAAAAATTCAATTCCATAATTCCCATAAAACATTACTACCAGACATTCATATTAAATATCATATTAATTCACTAACTCGACCATTATTTATATCTTAAACTTAAAAACATCCAATAGATTATTTATATAATATTTTTTAGAATCACCAAAATAAAATTTAAAAAAATTTATTTATAAAAAAATTATAATGAAAAAATTATTTAATGAATAAAATTACTAATTAAATTAATTCCTTCAAATATTGGTATTAACCAGAAATTCCAACCACTTTAGTAAACTACTAGAATACTACCCATGGGTAAACATCATATCTAAAATACAGTGGTGCACTCAAAAATTCATACTAAGAAATGTTAAATTATTATATTATTTTTCATTGAAAAAACTTAATATTTCATGAACTACACTAATTTGTATATTTTAGTATACACGTTATAAATCCCTTTAAAAATTATTCATCCTCTAAATTCTTCAACTATAATCATAAATGAATAAAAATAAAAAAAAATTATATTAATTAACCCTTTATAATTACAAAAAATTATCACTGAAATATTAAGTTGAACAATATAAATAAATTCACGATATCATGGGCACATTTATGATTCCCTTTTCCAAGTACTTTTCTTCACCATACCATACCTCAAAATAAATCATTTTATGGGGATTAATAAACCATATTTTACTTTATCTATGTGTTATGGATTTTAAAGTGTATGCTTATTCATATAATCCTCAATATCCACATCACTCTAACTGATCACAAGTGAAAGATGAGATTAGTACACTCAAAGATTGAATACATTAAACACATTATGAATCCCTACTATCGATGATGGTAAAACCAAAATATTGTATGATCCTACAATAATTTATGTCACCTCATGTAGGTTAATAAATCATAGAGACAATATTTTTTATATACCAAACCATTAATGTCAATGTTGAGAAGAAACTAGTACATTTAATGTAAATGATGACAAGAAAATAGTATGTCCACTTGATATATTCCCTCAACACAACACCCAGCATCTAAATTATCTAAAAAAAAATTCCAAAAGTATATGAATATAATAAAACAATAAAGCATAATTGTGTTCCAAAATCACAACATAATACCCTAAACATTTTAAACAAAAATTTTAAATCATGATTATATATTATTTTTCAGCAAAAAATTGATGTTTAACCTTCATTAGAACATAAATAATTGTCATACTATCCACAAATTTAAATTCCATAATCATTAAGAAATAGGTTTTCTTAATTAGTAAAATTATGATATCCAAAATAATATCAAATATTTTTAAGGTATATTGAAATATGGAATTAAAATTATAAAAATATCCTATTTATTCCAATATCACGTTTCTAAGGGTTTTAATAAACCTATTAGAACATGATTCTTAACTTTTAACTTCAAGCATACTATGAACCAAGATTAGAACTCATCCACTAAATTATTATTTAATGCTATTAAAATTTCTTCTCTTAATAATGATTCATATTTTTAATACAAAAAAAATAAAAATTATAAAATATGTATCTCATAAAAATGTTCAACCTATAAACTATACAGAAAAAATAAACTCCCATGAACAAATGTATGATTTTCTTTATCCTCAATTGATTTATCAAAAGATTCATCACTAAGTGTATTTTCATTCCATATGAACACATCATGGTCTCCCAATCAAGACTATAATACCGATCCTAATAATATTGATTTCACATTCATTTAATAAAGACATTATTCCTCTTGAATATTTGTAATATTGGTGAAACGATATTAAAAATACATCAAATTCGATTCCTCTAATTTTATATGATCCAAATAACCATAATAATTTCGAATGAAAACATGAACTATCAAATTATGTGTTTTAAGTTATTATGTGATTCATAGTCATAGTCTTGAATAAATCTGACCCATCCATGATTTTAAAATTTTAAATACTTATATAAAAACATAAACTTAAATATCATATGATCCTTATAGACCATAAAATTATCTTGGAATGTGATTCCAGAAATTAATAAGGGGAATGAATCAATACTTATAATTTTATCTATATTTCAATAAAATTTTGGCATTGTACCACTTTAGAAAAAAAATTATATTTCATAACTAAATATTCCTATGAAATAAAAATCTAGGATAAATAAGATATGAATCCCATATAGTGACATTCCAAGACTAAGAAAATCCTCATATTAAAAATATTTTTTGATTGATTCAACGAAATAACAAAATATATCTTCAGTAGGTCCACTGATACACATTATATGAGATCACAGGTCATAGAGAACATACCTGACATGTCCAAAAAACACCTATACATCTTCCCTCAAAACATACCTTCTAGTAAAAACTATAACAACATAATGAGACACCTTTTATGATAGTTAGATATATTATAATAATCCTTGTTATTATTAATAAAGGCTACCAAAAAATATCAAACATATGGTTGAACCATCTTATTCTTATCCCCAACAAACATAACTGGTTTCAAACTAAAAATATCCAACATCAACACCAAAAGATATATCTTAAGGATGTTTTCATCATTAGTATTAACTGGTTGTTTTTTAGAAATTATATTACCCTTCTAAAAGTAACTCACCCTATTGAAATGGTAAAAAAATTCAATCTTAGGAAGAGGATATTGATTCTTCACCATCATCTAGTTAATCAACCTATAATCTATAAAAATATCAAGTTCAAATATTCCTTTTAAAAACAACACACATGGTTAAAATATGGTCCATATAAACCTCACTATAATAATCCATCAAGTTAAATCAATATCCTTTAAATTTATAATAGTTTCAAATGATACATTTTAAATGTAACAAGACTAGCAACTAAATATAAATCAATCATAAACTTAATCTCTCAACATAGAGGTAAAAACATAACCACTATTAGAAACACATCAAAATTATCCTTCACAATGAAAGGGAATGTATACAAATTTTCATCAGATACACATAGGCAAAAACTAAAAAAACAGAGTTATAATACAATTTAGGTCAATTTTTCTCAATCATATATTGAAATTTCTTTCACCAATAAACTATACATGATCACTATTAAAGCTAGGTAAAATTACCCTCCATCAATGACCACAAATATAATCCTCTATAGAGTACAACCCATCCATACTAAGGATGTTGTTATATGATTTAATAAGTATTAATTCTAGATTCCTATATAATTAATCTTGTCCCACAACAAGTTCATAACCATGCACCATGTAAAAACTCGTATGACCTCTTACTAGAGTATTTAATATAAATTTCCTATAGAGCTTTCCCGTTAGATTTTATAACCCATAAACTAAATAATTTATGATAAGGAATGAAAATACCCATTATCAATAAAAATATAACAATGAGTGGAGTAAAATAAAATTTTAACTTGAACCACAAATGGCACCTTCACCTCTTTTATAATCATAGAATGGATTTTTTATCTACCAATACCTCCTCCTATTCATCCATTATTCGTACATCTACATATTCTATAGCCATTTCTTGATATATAAGGACAATAAACTTCTAACTGATGTTCCGTTCTTCTAGATTCAAATATTAGTGGTCTAAATGGTTATGTATTCCACTAATAATAAGGAAACTACTCTTGATGGTACTAATGTGGTGGTTTTTAAAGAGCGAAACTCTACTCATACCTCCTTAAGATAACATGAAAAGATGAGCATAAACCCTAATCATGACCTATATATCCATATAAATAACATCAAATTCATTATGTTGTACCATAGAGATATATACTATAAATACTAGGTAAATGAGATCTTACTTGTTATCAATACTAATAGACTTTCTAGAATCATGAGCACCTTAAAAATTGACAAAATCCTCATCTAAATCAACTCTCAACACTATCCTACTATGAAAATTTAAGGAATGTTCTCATATTAGTCAAAAAACTTATCTTTTATCTCATACATTACCAATATATCCATAAAGAAACTATGAGAAAATATATTCAATCTATACTAGATATTTAGATTTAATACATTCTTAAAATAGAGAGATATCTTCATTTAATCTAGAATAAAATAATAATAACGTATCAACTCTATAAAACAGACATTAAAATCCCAAAAAATAAATCTATCAATATTACTATCATGTTAGAAATTGGATATAAAATAAAAATATATTCTCTAAAAAACTCCAAAAAATTAATCCATACAATTATAAACTCATTAAAAAAATTAATCATACCATCTACCACTAATGAAAACACCCTAAAAACACACTACTAAAAAAACATAGTGCTCATCTCTTACTTGAATTATTTGTATAACTAGATAAACCTATTACATTTAATTATATATATTATAAATAGTGATAATACACTCATACATTAGTACCTATGAAATTATAAATTCACTCATATCCATTCTATAATCTTTTATTGAAATTATGTACACCATTTGATTCAATAAATTAGGTTCTTATTGAACTTCCATGTGATAAAACTCAAGATGGTGTCACATAACCAATGTATCTAAAACTAAATAATAATCTTAGTCAAAGGATATATTTATGGTGTGTCTAAAAATTATACTCTCTCATTTTACCAAATAGATAATGTCACATTTTATATAGAACAAGCAATCAAAATTACCTTAATCTACATGATGCATGAATCCATAGCTATAAATATAATGTATAGTAATAATTATTTATTTATGTGTTAATTTAGGTTATAGATCCATTTCTTAAATAAAAAATACATTTTATACATCAATTAATTTTCTTATTAAAATTATTATACTATGTTAAAGTAATAGTTTTTCCTTACCAAATAATGTATTCCTCACAAAGGACCACTCCAAACATCATCCCTAAAAAAATCACTCTAATATCATTCTATTGTGAACCTACTATATTGGGACTCACCATTAGCTATAGATGAGTTTATGTAACAAATTAGAAGATCACTATTAATAGTACATGGGTTGGTGACTATCTCTTAGAGTGTATAATCAAACATGTTTGAAAGGATTTATCCCTTTTTTAATCAGAAAAATCATTTACCTAAATAGTATAAAAATTTCCCATCCATAATATATCAATAATGTATATCAATTCATGTCATTTCAAACAATTAAACTCCATAAATATAGAAACATCGGTTTAATATATCTTCTTCTCAATACCATTAGTCTATTATTATGAAATCCATATCTTCCAAAGATCCTCATATTCCTAGATCTGAGGTCATACAATATAACAGCCACATACATGACAGTCTCATAATTACCAAAATTAAGGAAAATATTCCATTATAATACATTCTAATTATTTTTTTTCTTTTATAGATTTAGATAATTAATAAAAAAAATTAACTAACCAACCCCATGTCTTTTTTAAATAATGAAACTTTTTAACAGTATATAAGAAACTCATCAATCCATAACTAGTCTTTAGTATCTTCCAAAATATTATAGTTAATAAACAGTTCTATTCACATCATATGAATTAATTTTATTCATAGTCTATGGAAATGGAACCATAATAAAGGGGTGATCTCAAATGATCAGAAAATTTTAATATAAGTGATAACATTCCAGGACCATAAGGGTACATTAAATGAGGATAATGGTATAATTAGGATAAATAAAAAGGGTTTTCCCAATAAAACATAGATAAAATCATGTCAGAACATAAAAGGGTAGAATATCATAGAAAATAAGAATACACACCGATTTTATCCTGACCTAAAAATAAAATAAACATATAAATGTAAGATAATTATAAGAATATGAAACTTTGTAACAGAACTCATCATGCACACACAATTTGAAAAATAAATCCTTATGTTTACACATTAAATTGTAACAAAACTCATTATTCTCATTCCTTATTGAACAAAATCATTATTTTTTCCCCTTCCTATCTTATGAAAAATAAAACTCAAAAAATTAATTGGAGGGAAATATTATACCCCACCCATCTTCATCTTTTCATGTGGCACTCTAAATCAATCATTAATAAAATTACAAATAAATAATTTAAATAAAATGGGTACCATATCCTTTTAAAATGGAATCATGTGAGGAAATAATTAATAATTCCACCAATAATAAAAATATGATATACCCATAAAAAATAAATAGGCATAAAAAGATATTCAGTAACATTCTTGTTGAATATCATTAAATAACATAATAGAGAATATTGTTTTTACACTGTATAGAGAAATAATGTATGTTTAAGTCAATAATTTCTCTAATCAATATATTTTAAGAATCTAAGTGAACAAAATTCAATAAATTGTTGAAAATATAGATTGTTCATAGAGTAATGAAACTGGAAGAAGAATCATAAAAATTCAATAAATGGACTGGACAAATTTATAATAGATTTAAAATAATTTAGTCCCCTAAATAGTATAAGGGAATTTGTAGTGTAACACATGAAATTAAATTTCCAAGGAAATGTATCTGTTGATATGAATAATAAAATGGATGTGAAATAAAAATAGTGTTCTCAGAAGAAAAAAATTTAACATGATCGTAAAATAAGAAGTTACGGTTCACTTTCAAGTTTTTTTCTTTTTGAAATGGTGATGTGTTTTTTAGAAAATTTATTATAAAAAAAATCCATAATGGAAAAGTTAAAAAAATAAATTTAATTTGAAGGAAATACAAGTAGGAAAATAAAATAAATAGTCATAGATGATGATCCGTTTAAATATATTTATCGAATTACACATTATAAGAAGGGGATATTGAAGCATAATTTTGAAGAGGGGAAATGATAAATGTTAAGTTCCCATGAAATAACATATAATTAAGATAAAAAATATAAATTAGAACATTATATGGTAATAAATTATATATAATGAGGAGAAACTATAATTAAAGAGGATGTAAATTATTCTTAATAGTGATATAAATTCTAAGAAATAAATTTTCTCATGGTAGAGGATTTCAATTATAAGTTATTTTCCTTATATAGGGGGATATAATATAATATGAAATAAAATATTAGGTTGTAAGAATAAAAAAATGTAATATGAAAGTTTAATAGGATTCATTACAACTCAATAAAGGGAGTTAAGTTAACAAATACACTTAAAAAATTGGTATCATTTGAATAGAAATACATTTAAATAAAGTACATGGTATGGATCTTCAAAAAATATTATTTACATTAATGTGGTAAAATATATAAATTATAAATTAATAACATCATATTAAAGATATCATGGTTCATAATAATAAATATGTATTACGAAATCAAATTTGAGACAAAAAATCCCTTATTGTAATTATTAAATTCTACAAAACTTCTTGAATCTTCAATTTAAAAAATAAATATATTAATCATAAATTTTATAAGACTATTAATATATATAGACAATTATTAAATCCATTTATAATTTTTATCTTCATGTATATTAGTTAGTAATTATCTATTTTCAATATCGAGTGTGAGTAATATTGATCATTTCAAACTAGTTTCATAAATTCAATGTTGTTTTTAATTATTCTCCCAATTTTTATCATTCCTAGATCATAGAAGGTAACATAATTTATGATTTATAATTATTTGAATTGTTATAATTTTATTTTATGGGGGTTTTGTTATGATCCTCAAAGATGAAATCAATGAGGAGTTTGTTTTAGTGATTTTTAACAGATAGATACTGGTATCTTAATTATTGAGTTGAATATTAATTTTTCTATTCTAGAAAAAAAAATATTTATTTATATCATATGTTACCTTTAATAAAAATATTCATATTCATCCATGCTATTATTTTATATAAGTGTTGATGTTATTGATTAAACCTACTGAATCATTAACATACTATAACTAATGGATGAGTATGGTTATGAAAGTGGTTTTTATTTTATTTATATCATTTATATAGAATTGTAATGATATTATTCATATATATTTATGGTGATAAATCATATTTAATTATATTTTAATAAATAAATAAATAATCTAGATGAAAAATGATATATGTCACTTCATTGAGATAGAAATCCATAAGTACTCTCGACTAATGTTTTAATTTCTTAAAGAATGAAACAAAAAAAGGTTCATTATATTTTTTATAAAAATAAAAATAATTATATTGTATTTTTTACATGTTTATTTAATTACATCCTTATAACTTATGAATAAATTTTCTTCCAAAAAAAGGAATGCATCTCTTTATAGAAGATGTTTTGACCACAAACAAACAAATTTTGTTTAATTTTAATTGATAAGAGAAAATGTGTTTAATTATTTACAACATATCCTAATAACCTTACATATAAAAATGATACTCATTTATTTATATTTTAATGTGAAAATTGTATTTGTAAAAGGAATCTAAAAAAACAAATGAAATAGGGAAATATTAGTACTCATGTTGAGAACTTGATATTTCCCTTCAAAGGCTCCATATAAATGGAGACCTTATAGTGAATAATTCAGTCAAGAGGAATATGAAAATGTGAGGGTATTATATTAAGATAAAAATGGAATTGTTTTAAAGTTAAATTCAATGTAATATGTGTATAAGGGAGTAGTGGAAGTTTTCTCCTTTTATATGTAAAGAGAGGGGAAATTTTGGAAGTACCCATTACTTTTCAACAAATGGTACGTCACTATTCAAGGGTAAAGTCTCCAAATGATCAATAAAATGGAGTTTTGGGTGATATTATATGTAAAAATCCCCACTAATGAATTTTTAGACACGTTTTTAGCATGTTTTGAGTTATTTACCATTATATTTTTACACTTTACTATTTTAGTTTTTACGATGGCAACTAATTTTTCTAACATAGTAATTTTCATTTTAAAATAATATATAAGAAAACTCCTAATGAAAATTTTTTTTACAATGAAAATAAATTTAATCCCCATATAATTGAATTTATTTTCTAAATAACATAAAATTTTCTTTCAAATTAAATAATTTTATATAAAAAAATAGTTTTGCAGAAAAATATTATTTTCACTATTAAATGTTTTTAATCAAATTTACTATTTAATACTAACTTAATAAGTGACACTATATTTATATATTTATTAATATATATATTTATTTGAATATTGATAAGTTATTAATTAATTTCATTAGATTAAAATTACACGACATCAATAAAATATTCTTTGAATGTAACAGTTTTACTATTATCACAGTAATTAACTTTTATCATATTAAACTAATTTTTATTTATAATAATAAAGTTATAATTATTAAATAATATGTATATTTTAATATAAATTTTTAAATTTTGTTTTATAAAATAAAATTTCTATTGTTTCAGAAATTTATTTTCAAAATTTACACATATGATGCATAAAAATAATTTTTAGAAATTATGTGTTTTTTAAGATCAAAATTTATGTGTACATTAAAAATATCAAGGGTTTTAATTTCCATTACATAAATTGTTTGACTATAAATATTGTGGAATTTAAACAAAATCAAAATAATATATTACTATGAAGAGATTAACTAAATAAAAAGAGAAAAACACTTTTTAATTGAAATAAAATGGTACCTATGTTCTAAAAAACATTGTTTTTAAAACATTATGATAATATTTGAAAATATTAATTTCAAAATTTAAATACTTATTTTACCAAGTAAAATGTTTAATTTTTTTATTTAATAATTATAAAGATCTGAGTTTTATAATTTTTGAAAAAATATACATTCCACGATACACTTAATTATCATCAATTTTATAAAAATAAAAAAATAATGTTTTATTATTTCCCATTTTAATCCAAAAATAATGCTAATTTTGTTTTAATTTGAAATCCTAAAATCTAAGAATAAAACCAAGAAATATATTGAAAACTATTATCATAGGAAAAAAATTATTAAATTATTAAAAATCCCTACTTTTATTCCATATCTATTACTAATCAGATAAGTGTTAATATATTATTCACATCAAAAATATATGTAATATATATTATATTTAGTTTATTTAAATAATATTTTTTATTGAAAATTGGATAAAAAATATATTTTTAAAAATAAAATATTGTTCTCGATTTTATCATTTCCTTAGTAAATAAAAAAGGAGTTTTATTCTTCTTTAAAAGTCGATATATGAAATATATAAAATGAATCTGATATATAATTAATTTATTACACTGATAATTTAATGTTTACATCAAATTAATTTATTTTTACATATTCTATTAATATATCCATGTAAGACTTAAGCATAATATAAGCTTAGGTGGTCGTCATTGCTTGTGATTCTGCTAAAATGGATCTCATGAAAATTTCTTAATGATTGAACTATTATCAAATATTATTCCTCCAACATCATAACTGTTCAATTTCTATTTAGGATTATTCTAGATCGAAACTAGAGAAGCTACATCCTTTCAAATCTCAGATAAATGATCCTCATAAGGAAGACATCTACTACTCGATGTCATTCCTTCTTTCAATAAATTCCATATTGCGGTACTACTATTTATAACCACTTATTTAATAGATATATTATAATGAATAAATTTAAAAAAATAATTTCAATTTATCAATGATAAATTTTAGTTTTATTTTTCGTGTAGAGGAAGCTATTGAATATAGAATATAAAATTGAAATTAATACAAACATATTAGGGTCTTACATCCCCCCTCTTAAATAAATTGCATCCACATAATTTAAATTATTACTTATAAAAGAAAATATCAAGGGGAATCTAAAATATATTTAGGAATCAAGATATAATTTTAATGTGATATCGTTAATAAAAAATTTGGATAGATATCCTTTTCTGTAAAATAGGATTAACCCCAATATCAAGATTTTTACCAATAAATTGAGGTAAGAGTGTACATTATTTAGCATCAACTCCCACATTATATAATTTTCTTATAGAAATATATAAACCTTTAAATGTTATGGAAGACTAGGTAACACATATATTCCATCATTTTAGGAATATATTAAAATTTTCAACCAGTTATTATATCTAAATAATAGGAGTCTATAAAGACATTCCTTGCACAATATCATTTTCTAGATATTGCTTCCAACTGAACAAAATAATGATAATGAATATGAGAGTATAAAATAAAATCATAGTAAATGATCATATGAACAATACAATTAAAACTTGAGATGTCTTCTCCAATGAATCCTTTACTTCATCATATGTCATATTCACTACAACTATGACATAGTTGTATCAACCTATAACCCCTTTAGATTAACAAATACTATCCATTTTCATTTTCTTATTAGGATATCTAAAAATATACTAAAACATTTCCAAAACCTTTATAATTGTTTATAAAGATAATTCCAATTAACGAAGTCATATTTCTACTACATTTTCCCAATAGGTGTGAATTCTTAGGCCCACTCATCTGTAACTATTGTAGATCATTTAAAATCACAACTGTCTTTTCCATAATGATTACATATTGGATGATCTATGACACAACCTCATACACATTCTAATATCTTGGGAGGAATGTAATTAATATTAGAACCACATAATCTATACTTTAAAAAATATTTGGATGTAATCCAACACCTAGACATTTCCTATAATCATATCCATGTGGTTTTTAGAAATATACACTATCATAATCTATAAAAATATTAAATATTCCCTCAACTAACTGAAATTGATATTTATACCATTGAAATTATTATAAACTGTAACTTATCAACATTTAAATTATCCTCCACTCATATCCTATCCTATAATATTATCTAAAAACTTATTTGATAGAAAATATGATAGCCCATGGATATGACTCTATCACAATTACATGACATAATTAAAATATTGAATTATAAAAAATTCCCATGATCTTTTAGGTCTTGAGTTTTAGATCAATTTGAAAAATGTATTGACCAACAAATATCATGTTTTTTAGTGGGTTGATATTTTTTATCTATATAAGTAAATGTTTAATCAATAATAATTATTTAATATCTCCCATAAATTTTATACAAAATTTATGCTTCTATAAACATCATAGGTATTAAATATATTCATAATCTGAGAAAATGTAAACATAATAATTGGGTGATTTAAATGCTCATTAAGGGTGAATATAAGCAATGATTATCAAATATAATCTATGAGAACAAAATTAAAATTATGGTATAATCATGAAACATAAGAATGTTATACCCACTAAAACATAGATCATAAATCATGTAATAATGCATAGAACAACAAAATATTTTGAAATATCTTAAAAACATGGAATAAGAATGGAATGTAACATTTCTAAAAAAGAAATAAAACTTTGAAAGGTGGGAAATAATAAGAATGAGAAAACATTCGGAAATACTCATTATTCCGATGACTTTACCAATAAAAACATTATGTCCATCAAATATAATGTGATCAAACACGTTATTCCCATTCCATTTTAAACAAAATCATTGTCTACAAGCCATAAAATCATAAGAGATATCAAATATAACTAATGAATTGGAGGGTGATATAGGATACCACCTTTAATTATGAATACATATGAGTGCCACTTGAAATATATTATTCATCATATAAAAATTATTCTAGGGTACTTAAAGGGAATTTATATACCATTCAAATGAAATCAAATTAGAAAAATTATCATAATTCTATCAGTAATCATAAACTGATATACTCATGGAAAATAAATGGGTATCCAAAGGTGTTTACTAAATTTCCTGGTAAATAAAACTAAATCAAGATAATAAATCATATTTTATTTAAACTAAATCAAGATAAATTAATTTTCCATGGAAAGAAATAATTTGAGATAATGTGGAAAATAGAAGCAAACCTAAACAAGGGATTTTGGGAAACAAATTTAACATTTTCATAAAATAATAAATAATAGGTCACTTTTAAAACATTTTTTTAATGTGATCTGAAAAAACATTACAATATATTCATTTAAAAATAATAATCAATATTTGTGACTTGAAAAGATATAATTTTGATTTCAAGGAAATGTGGAGTGGAAAATAGAAAAAGGATCAAGGAAGGATGTCCGTATAAAATATTTTTATTAAAACCCATATCATAAAAATGGGTAATAAAAATTACATATAAAAAGAGGAAAATGGAAATGTGAAGGTCATATAAATTAATACATAATTGGGTTTCCAAATATAAATTATAACATTGGTATGAGTTAAAATACTGATAAATAGTTGAAACCATCATTAAAGAGGATGATAAATATTCTAAAAAATAATATACTTTTTGAGAAAGTAATATTTTTAAGGTAAAATTTTTGGTTTAAAGGGTCATTTTCACTAGAGATAAAGATAATGTACATTGAAATATATTCAAATGGTGTAAGAAACCAATCTTGGAATAAATATGTCACATTCTGATGTCTCTTTCTGGTACAAACAATTATATTTCTTTCATCATATTTCATTAGGGTCTTATATCATGCTATTTTAGGAATCTTCTGTTGGTTTTAATGTTTTTGAGGCCTATTCATGATTGGTTCATAGTTAGCAAAAATAATGTAAGTATTCCCAAGTAACTGTGCACCTTCTGATGGAATATTAATGGAGGGTGAATAGTTAAGTTCATAGTCAGTCCAAACCTTGTGGATTTCCTTTCATACAATCTAACTAAGTATAAGTTTATCTTGCTTGGATAGCTCATGGTTTTTCAATTTATCTATACATACCATATGTCTTGTCAAATATCCCTGAATGGGGTGCATGGATGGCGTAATGTTTGAAAAACATTAAGCCTAACCATATAGACAAACCATGTGATGTGTATTAATTAATCATAGATTTTTTTATGACCTAAAACTCATATAAATTGCCTAATTTCTCTAATAATTGAATAGGGTCTCAACTATAGAGACTCCCCTTGGATAATTTTTAGATTACATGCCTGTATTTCTTTGTTTTATGGAATTGGATTCTATTTTTAAATGAAATGTTCCAATTCTTTGTCACTCTTTAATAATCTTCTAGTAACACTCTTATCTACTCAAATGGAACCTTAAATCAGGATCGTTAATTGTTGATCTATGGATTGTGACATAACCTTGTTGATTTTATTATTGTTTTTTAATTGAATAGGAAATTATTTTCTAGATCTTCTTAGGTTGGTTTTTATTCTTTAGGAATCATTGTGGTTTGTGATGATTCTCTCTCATATAGTTCTAGAAATGATAAATTAGATATTTTTATTATGGAATGATTGATTTTGGATACCTCCTTGATTCTAAGGACCTTCATCTTTTCATTTATTATTGTGTACCAATGGGTGTTTTTATTCCAAAATTTTTAAGGTAGGTGGAGTAATAAGACAAATTTTTTATTCCAACCATGAATTCTTTCTCAATGAGTTTGGTATCTAAAATGGGTTGAAAGAATAGTCTATATCAATATCTTGGAAATAGATTTTGAGATGGTTTTTACAGAAATCAACTATGATTGATAAAATATTATGGATTTGTAAAAATTTATCAAAGTGTTTATATCACTTGGTGTTAGTAATGAAAATGGGAAAATGATTATTTTTTAGGGTTTAAGGATGAAATGACCATGTATGACTATAATTTAAAAAATATGAATTTCATCAATGATGACTATGTGATCTATCACTAAGGATGAACTATTTCTTAATATACTTCTTATTATAGGGTAATTTGTGCACCATGACATCAATTCTATAGAAAATATCCACTCACATGAGTGAACTGACACCCCCCCAGACCTATTATGATATGGTAATGTGCACATTAGGTGGCCTAAAAATCAAAATGTTGATACATTGATCCTCATTGTCCTATGATTGTTGACACTCCTAGGATTGTTTTCTAAAGTTATTATATGTGAAATGTATATTTGTGATGTTTACAGAAATACTTTTGGAAACTGTTTATTATTAGATTCTATAAACTAGGAAAAGATTTTTTATCCATACATTTTTATTTAACTATATATCATGGACTGAATTTATTTACTAGAGCATAATTGTTTAATTTTTATTTCTTCCTATTAAACAATTGGTTGGATCCTATTGGGATCACTTTATCACACACTTTACACACTATTTCATGTATGTATATCATGTTTTATCTATTATGGGTATATGAAATGTTTCATAGTGTACCAATGGGTTTTTTTCATTTTTAGGTTGTGGGAGGTTGGAGGTGAAATCATGTCACATGGAGTTCAGATTTCCCATTTTGAGTACATTCGTTATATTATAAACCGTGTAACTTGTTTTCCTATCATTTTTACTCTTAAGTTATTAACATTTTTTCCATACCTAAATTTTTATATATTTTTATATGACCTTATGATAGGTTGTTTTTTTATTAAATTGTTCCCAAGGATATTTCTTGATTCCCAAGTTCTTTTCAATAGATCGTGGGGATTAAGAAGGCCCTTCTGGTCATTCATAGGAAAGTTTGCTTTATTAATGTTTGGGAAATACTTTTTTGTTCATGAGAAATTAGTATCTAACCTTGGTTTTCTTATTCCTATAATTGGTAATAATTTTGTGTCATCTTAGTAGGAAGAAGATAGGAATGTGGAAAATTAACATGTGTGTTATGTAACATCCCACCCCACATCATTGGATTAATAAGAGTAATAGGTTCCACTAATCATTAAGTGACATCCCTATTACAAAAAATGATGGTAATAAATTCCAAGGGAATCAAGAACATTTGGGGGATGATTTCCCCTTTGAAATACAAAACATCCAAACTACATAGACAATAACCAACCAAACCTCTATATGATGCATGAGTAAAAAATAAAAAACATAACCTAACAATATTCCACATTAGAGTACAAGAGGAAACCAAAATATATACTTGAAGAGAATAAAAAGGGCACAACACTCAAAACTCTGAAGTGACATCAACAAATAACACCCAACCCACTACATTTCTAACTCAACATGTTGTGAGAATGGTATCAAGGATAATAATTAACAAACTGGGATACCATGACTTTACCTATGTATTGATAGATAAAATCTCAAAATGTACAATAGTACCAAATAAAGGGGTGAGTTTATACTAAGTGGGATTTCCCCAATGAGTTCCCAAATCATTTCACTTGGACCAAAATTTTTATAATAATTTATATTAATGAGTTTTATATTGTAAATAAATTTTATAATGAAGCCGAAAAAATTGCAAAGAAAAGATTAACATTTATAAAACCATTCACATATATTTGGAATATCCAAAACCATTTATCCACACACAAACCAAGCATGCCCAACAAAAAATTCCTTACCCATGAGCGGTCTCTCATCGATCCACCAAGTCATCACAATGTAACCAATGCAAAGTGTCCCAATTGCACACAACCTTCTATAGGGTCATGTATAATGAAAAAAAATCATTCCAACCACATATTCCAAATATCCATGAAAATACATTATAAAAAATCCATCTTTAGATAGCTTAACTAAACACTTTGTATGCATCAAAACAAAATGAAAATTTAAAATAAACACTTTAAAATTTATACCGAAGAGGGTATTCTAACAATCCATCAAAATTCCATGATTTCTAAAACAATACTAACATGGAAAATTTATATCAAATAAAACCATTATTTCCCTTATAATTTCAAGAAAATATGTCAATTGGAAATCAAGACATCAAGTTCTAATGAAGTGGAGGTGAGAAATAATACACTACCTCAAAATTGTTTCCACAAATGAAGAACGACACAACAAAACTATAGATATGGACTTTGGTCTTCTTCCCTTTAATAAAAAAAATAACCAGATTAAAAACAAGGAACATGAATAAATATAGAATGGATTAGATATAAGAGGGTAGAGAAAAAAATATCTAAGAATAATGATTAAGAATAATAATTTTCCAATGAATTTGGTCCACCAACATAATTTGATTAACATGAGAATAACTCCCAAAACAAATTCAATTATCCCCCAAAACTTGAGAGAAAAAATAATTTTGGTTACTAAGAGAATAGGGGATTAATGTGGCTTAAATGGGTTAAGTCTGATTTGATCCAAAAAATTTAGAGGTCTAACTGTATGCCATATGGTTAGCCTATATGGTTTGGAAAAATGTGTGCTGACCATATGGTGTTTTTTTCATAATTACACCCCTCTCAGAGTTGGATCACACCCCTAGAAATATCCCACACCAACCACATTTTTAACAGTAACTTGAGTTTCATGGTTTCTTCTAGAAATTTAGACGGTTTGGAGACAAATGCACACCAAATGTGAACCTGCACAGTGACCATTGTCTTCCAATGAACGGTTTCCTAAAGATAGTGGATAGTTTCTACTAACCATGTAAAAACTATACACCTCCATAAAATACTACAAAAAATTCGAAAAACCCTTAGAACCCCCAAAAAACTAGATCATTATATAGAATCAAAATACATTAATAGAAGGTCATGTACCCAAAACCAGTGGTTCTAAAATCTAAACACCACTATAATTTCAATACCCATAATGTAGAAACCCTTTTTCCCTATAATATTTTAGGCCACTTCTCTAACATTTCTGTTTCTCATACCCATGTTTCTTCCTAAATTGGATCTTGTTTCCATGAATCTCACACTAGAATGATGATTTTCCCATGAATGTTCTTCTTATGTATATGAAAAATCTATAATGGCACATGAATAATCATAGTGTCTTACTCTAGATCAATTTCATCCAATAAAATCACAAGGTTTTTATTGGGATGACATTTCTCCAATTGAGAAACATGAAACACATTGTTTACTAAACTGATCTTAGTCTAAAAATTAGACTGATATTCCTCCTCCAAAACTTGTTATAGTATCTCAAAAGGGACTATGTATCAAGGATAAAATTTTCTCTCCTTAACAAAATTATAATTCCCTGGACTCAAAGATAATTTCAAAAACATATGATCACTCACCTAAAATAAAAACGGATTCTGACATTGATTTTCACATGATTTCTCTCAAGTTTGAGTTACCTCCATCATAATTATAATCAACTGGGTTTTATCTATTTTTTATTTCTAAATTATTATTCTAATTAGTGAATATTCATCTATTTACACACAAATAGGTTGAGAGTGAATAATTCATTGTAACATTTTTGGTTTTATTTTGAGTTATATTCTCTTTTATTTGTGGCCATACACTTGATGCAGAACTTACCAAGGTGGATTTAGAAAAAAGTGGTGGTTTTTGGGATGAACAAAAGGTGTTGAATAGTTGGATGTTAATTAATAGAAACCATGCACCGGTATAGTGAAAATCATGTGTTCTATACAATGGAACTGTCCAAGACAAACATTCATGCATATGGTCGTGCGACCCTTCAAGACTAACCATGAAAGTGGGAAAGTGGTACTGTCTAGGATGCATGACCTAGCCCATGATCATGCACTCCCACCCAAAAAATGTGTTCATTATATTTATCTTGGATAGAGGTGTTGCATGGTATGTGCATAGTCTCTTAGACCATGCAACCAAACCATGTGACCTCCCAGAACATTAGAAATGTTTATATTCCCCTTACCCTCCATATTTTTAATACCCTAACACCCCTCATTCACTCCATTAAGCCTCTCCTAACTGAGGCGATTTCCAACTCATCCTTCTCTCCCTTGAGATATAAATCTTGGGTGTTATGGTGTGGATTCAATAATACATCCTTAGTTAAGTCATTACTTTCCTTATTTATTATATTTTATTGGTCTCCATTCCTATATTCCTTGGGTTATTTTTTATTGGGTGGTTTGACCTAAAGTAGGTCTAATATTTCTTCTCTATGTAGAATCAGGATTACTTTGGTGTGATATTTCCTTTATAGGGTATCTCTGTGGTGCGATTGTGGATTTCATCCATATTTGTGAACTATTCTGGAAATAGGTAACTGGTTCCATGACATTACATTAATTTGTTATTTTAAAATTATTTATCTACTTTTAAAATTAGTTTTATAAAGAATGTGGCTGGTATGAAAGTATTTTTCCACAGTTTTGGGGTGAGTTAAAGGTTATATGATGAATTTAGCCCTGTGAAATTTTTATTTATAAGTGATGATTCACATGTAGATGTTGTGATTTCATGGAAATTGGTTTCACAGGATGTTGAGAAATTGAATAAGCACATGGAAAACCAGGTACTTGGGGGAGGATTAGGTCTAGTATACTCAGATATTAAGAAGGTATGATGCCTAGTATCCCTATTATAATTTAGGTAACAACACTAACTAAACTATGTTGATGATTGTTAGAGATTGTGAGTCCTAGTGATGTGACCCCCATTAGGGGTTTGAGCACATGAACATTCTATATGGATTATAGATTTCTCACTAACAGTAAGAGGATCCTAGTACCCCGCTAACCCAAGATACGTAGTTATTTACCATGGTAAATGTGCTATGTTTACTTTTTATATTTTTACCACGTTATTTTCCCTTTTAAAAGAAACAAAAGTTTAAAATTTAATTTTTTTTATTGCCTTTCCAAAACACATTCTTGTTAATTTGTCATTTAATGTTATTTCGTGGAATAATTTTGTGTTATACTAATGGGAATGTTGGAACATCTCTTACATAATCCCTCGAGTGTATGTAGACAATGTTATGTTTAATACATGAAAAGTCAAGGATCTCCATGGTGGAAATGGGTATTTAATGAACTAAAGATTCCTTTTGAGCATGTGGATCTGCTGGTGGCATGGGGTGTTGACCCAAATATGGCTTGGAGGATTAGTTGTATAGTTTTTCCTTCCCCATTTTTTTTGGTTTTTTGGTTTTTTTTTTTGTAAATTTTTTATGTTTAAACCATTCTAGTTGTCATATATTGACCTTATATGATATGGTTGTTGTTTACTACATAATGTAAGTGTTTTGGATTTTTTTTAGATAATTATCATGGGCCAAACCATTCCCAATGGTGTTACATGATTCCTAGGAACTAGTTTCTAGAATGTGTGGTTCAGGAATTCCCTTCAGGCCATGCCATGGGTTGGTTCGAGTGTCAGGTTGGGTGGTATCCAGGACTAGTTTGTGAAAAAATGGTATTAGAGCCAATTTTCCCTTCTTTGGGTCATGTTATATTGGATATTCTAGATGGATAGAAGATATGACAATCGAGGATTGAGTATTTGGTTGGGAGTGGGGTGTCTATCCAACACACCTCATGATAGGACTTGGGTCACCATGCGATGTTTGGGATTTGGTTTGACTCCTCATCCATGTGTGATGCGTGGGATTCAAACTATGCATGAACATTGAGCTAGGGTGGAGTGTTTTCTCTTGTTTTTAGTTCTTATTATGGTTTATTTGGATTTTTTAAATCATGTTATTTTTTGAAACCCTTATGGGTGGTGTATTAATGGTTTCCATTGGATTTTTGGTTAATGTAGCATCATTCCTCCCTTGAGACTTCTCCTCGAACCATAACAAGTTTCTATATATAATTCTATATCACCTGTTGATCAGAGAATAGTGGAAAATTTAGTTTGGGTTTTTTAAGCTTTGGATCAGGGAGAGGGAACTAGTCTTTATCATACCAAGGATGTTGAACTGGGTCCCTAAAAATACAATGATCGGGAGTTCCTTAAGAGAAAAATTATGTCTGTTTGGGGTATCACATTCCCCCAAGAATATAAAGAGTGGCTTGAAAGGATTGAGAGGATATTTGGGTTTCTACAGACTTCTGAGGTGGTCATTGTGAATTGTTCATCATTTTTGTCGGAATTTCATAGTCGGAGGTGGTGGGAGTCATTATTTCAAGCCAGAAAGCATGAGTAGATGGGTTGTAAGGACTTCATGGATTTCATTAATAAGTTTTATTTCACTAAGTTCATGGTCCTTTATTTGGAATGAGTGTTTCTAGAGCTTCATCAAGGGGATCAAATCATGTTAGAATATGCCAATCACATTGTAGATCTAGTTTATTTCTCACCCGATGTAGTTTCTAATGTTTAGTTGAAGGATCAAAGTTTTAAATGGTAGTTTTTTATGGCTTCTTGATCTCAGGTCTTCATATTCTAGTTCAATACTTATTATGTTGTGGTTGATTGAGCCCTAGTTGTATAGATTGGTCAACATGGAAAATCTGGCTTCTCTGGGGCAATTTTAGCATTAAAACAAAGCAATCATGGCCTGACTAAGAGGAAGAGGAATCATGATGAGAAATAGAAGACTATAGGTGGTATCTAGTTACCCATATCAACTATCTTCTTTTGTGGATACTAATGGTGGGTCAGTTGTGTGCCATCAGTGTGGAAGGTCTGGGAATGTGTGTTAAGTGTGTCCAGTTCCACTTAAACCTTTCCACTGGTGCGAGCTTATGGGTCACATGAAGTAGTTTGTTAATGTTTGGTTCCCTTATTAGGGTGGTGTAGTGTCTCTATCCTCTAGGTTACAATAGACTAGTAATAACAACCTAGGACTATGGGTTATTGGTTTGGTGATTATGGTGGTAGGGATGGATATTTTACTGGCCATAGTCATCTTAAAGAATACATATAAGTTTTTAATCGACCATAAGAATTTTCAAAGAAGAATTTCCATCATTTTATTGATCAAACACCAACTAAATATGATGTAGGGAATGTGAGTATTAGAGGTACTCTTTTTATTTCATAGTCCATAGATTTTGGGTTTTGGGAAATGGGTGATTCTAATTATTTTATTTCTTCCCATCTTGTGAAACTAATGAAAATTTCAAAATAGATCATGCCTTATACCTAGGATTTGGTTACACCTATTGGAAAGAATAGGTTTCATAGTTTCATATGTTTATCTTGTTCTCTTACTGTGTCAATGGTTAAGTTGGAGTGGGACTTCATGGTGCTAGAATTGGACCTCTTTGATGTAATCCTAGATATGGATTGAATGGTGTGTCTCAAGTCTCAAATTGATTCTCATTGTTAGAGAGTATCTTTTGTGGAACCTGAGAAGTGTTATCAGGTTTTCCAAGGTGAATGTGATCTTTGGGGAGGGTAGGTCAGACTTTCACTTCTAGAGTTGGGTAGCACTATTTTCAATTTTCTTCTCTCATTATAGAGGATGATGGTAGAGATTCCAATAATGTATTGCCTCCAGCATTAGGTAATTTTACATAGGTGTTTCTAGATTATTTCTTGGGTTTACCTCCAGAGTAGTATATGGAGTTTACCATCAATATGATCTTAGGAACACAATCGATATCTATTCCTTCATTTCATACGACCCCCAAAAAAATTAGGCAATTAGTGATATAATTGGATGATTTTAAATCTAAAGTATTCATTCACCAGAGCATCTCAACATGGGTCTCCCTAATGTTGCTTGCTAAAAAGGATGATGGATCCCTCTAGTTTTACATTGACTAGTAGAATTTGAATAGTTTAACGATCAAGAATAAATATACCTTTCTTGATATTTATGACCACTTTGATCTGCTCAAGGGGGGGTGTGGTTTTTGAAGATTGGCATGGCATCCAGGTATCATCAGGTTAGGGAAAGAGAGACAAACATTCCAAAAACATTATTCTGAAGTAGTTATAGCTACATTGAGTATTTGGTAATGCCATTTTGGTTGATGAATGGTCTAGTGGTTTTCATAGATCTTATGAACTCGGTGTTCCATTTCTACCTTGACTCTTTTTCTATGGTATTTTTTATGACATCCTAGTATTCTCTAGGACTGAGGAAGGGCATGGGATGAAACTGAGGAATTTTTTAAGCACTCTTTGGGATCTTTGTCTCTATTATATCCTCTCTAAGTGTACCTTTGGATCCAAAAATTCATGTTTTTAGGACATGTGATCTCAGAATGTGGGGTTTCAGTTGATATTGAGAAGATAAAAGTACTAATATCATGGGGGAATCTAAGGAATGAATTTAATCTCATGAGTTTCTTGGGCCTTTCAGGGTACTAAATGTGGTTTTTCAAGTATTTTTCTCAGTTCACTTTAAACCTGAATACACTTACCCATAAAGGGGTATGAGTTGTATGGAACCTAGAGTATTAGTAATCCTTTGAGGATATCAAGCAATAATTTACCACTACCACTATTTTGATATTTTCATAATTCCAAATGGGATATGTGGTTTATTTTAATGCTTCATATATGTTTCTTGGGTGTTTGTTGTTGTAGTATGACCATGTAGTGGTGTATGGAACTTGGAAAATATGACCACCAAAAAGGAACTGACCAACCCAATACCTATAATTAGCAGAAGTGATGCATGCCTTGAATATGTGGCATCACTATCTATTAGAGGAAAAGTTTTTAGTTTATTTATATTATAAGATCTTGGACTATATTTCTTATAAGATAGATCTGAATCCAAGGAAGTTTCAATGGATTGAGTATCATCATGGATTTTAAATTGATATTGTCTATGCCTTGGGAAAAAATAATGTGGTGGCTGACACCCTAACTAGGAAAATGTCATTAAAGGATGTAAATAAGTCCAACAATGAGTGTACATTGATGTGTCTATTTTTCCAAATTCACCAAGAAGTCAGTGAGCATAGTGGGGGAACATTCTTGGATGGAATCCAGTTGAATCTCTCCCTTGTGGATCAGATTTTGGAAACGAATCATAGTGATGTGATGTGTCAATGCTCTAAGTCGATTCTAAATGGTGTGGAGGTTTTCAGTGGGTGGTCATTATCTTTCGAGGGAATTATTTGTTTTATGACTCATCTCATGGTTTTGAATGATTTTTGGTAGGTGGATATGTAGGATAGTTTCTATTATTAGTGTTCCATTCATCTTAGGACCACCTTGATTTTTTTATGTGCATTTCTAATTCTAGTGACCTAGTCTGAGGCATGATATAGCTGTTTTTTGTATCTAGATGATATGTTTTCCCTTAGGATTATGCCAATCTCGAGAGGCTCATGGGTTTTCTTTAACCCCTCTATATTCATGCCTAAAAGTGGGATGAGGCTATCATGGAATTTATCATTATGTTTCCTTGTATGCCCCAAGGAAGGAATTAAATTTGGGTCATGATTTATTGTCTGATCAAATAATCCCATTTTATCATGATTAAGAACTCATCCATGGTGGATGAGTTGGGTCAGTTGTTCATTTAAGAATTTATTAGGCTTTATGTTGTGACATCAGCTATTATTCTAGACTATGAACCCCATTTTACCTCTTTTTTATGTGAGGCCCTTAAAAAGAAAATGTGTTCATGGATCAAACTCAGTACGACATATCATCCTCAAACAAATTTTTATACTGAGTGGTCAAACCAAATTTTGGAAGACGTGCTCCAAGCATGCGTGATCAATCATCGAGGCTCATGATATAACCATTTTGGATTGGTGAAATTCACTTATAATAAAAATTACCAATACTCAATTAAAACGGATCACTTTGAGGTGTTTTATTTTCAGTCATGTCACTCGACATTGTGATGGGTATAGGTGGGTGAGACCTCTTTTTTGGGACTGAGCCTTGTACAGGAGATGTATAAAAAAAATTTCATGATTAATGTTTTTTTATAGTGAAGAGTTTTGATATGACGTATATCGACTAGTGACACCAATATTTGGATTTTTTGGTGGGTGATCAATTGTTTCTAAAGGTGACACATCGCCTGGATCACTCTCATCTTGCTAAGTAGTGGAAGATTAAGTCAAGGTATGTATAACCTTTTGAGAACACCTAAAGAGTTGGTAATTTTGTATACTGATTCGATTTTACTTTCCATTTTCATCAATACATGATGTTTTCCATGTCTCATAATTAAATAAGTATAATCTGGATCCAACCAATGTGCTGAATTGGGAGGAGTTGGATCTGGAATTTGATTTTTTTTGTGTTTGAGCAACCAATATGGATTGTGGATCCCCTTGTAAAATTGATTCATGGAAATTCCATACATTTGGCTTGGATTATTTTGAAACATTTAAATGATAAGTAAGAGACATGGGAGAGAAATTATTGTGTTGATCAGTATTATCCACATTTATTCTTTGATCATACTTGAATTTGAAATTGTTGAAAGTTTTCATGGTGGGTAGAATTTTCAAATTCGTGGTGTTTTTAGAGGTATTTTATCATTTATTTTTGGTCATAAGTTTATTTAATAGCATACTAGAGTTTTTTTTGAGAATAGAAGTTGCTTTTGGGCTATATAGAAGGCGGTTCATGGTTGGAAAATGGTTTGGGGAAACCATACCCAAGCCTAATGATTTTTTTTGGGATGGATAGTGTCAATATCCAAGCTGCATAGTCATGCACATGGGGGCATGGACCTCTCAGGGATAACCATTTGACCAGGACAATGGAACTATCTAGGCCACATATCCAAGAACATGTGTGTGTACCCCCTCTATAGAAATCAATGCATCTTATGTTCTTCTAGGACATGGGCATCACACGATTAGTGCATGGTCTGGTAGACCATGCAGCCAAACCCTATGTTCTTCAAGAAAATTAAAACTATTGAAATTACTCCTTTTACTCTCTCTATTTTTAATACCCTAAAACCCCTCATTCTATTCATTCTAACTCTCAATCCCTAGGTGTGACCCTATATGCCTCCTTTCTCTTATGCGTCACATATTGGGTGTTTGGGTGTGGATTCTTCAATAAATCCTCAAGTAAGTCCTTATTTCACTTATTTATTCTCTTCACTTATTCTATTTTCGATTCTTCCTTAGGTTATTTCTTCTACATCTAATTTTTGGAACTAAATTTGGTTCAATATTGATTCATTTTATGGAATCATAATCGATTTGGTGTGCCCTTTCCTTTATAGGATCTCCCCTTAGTGTAGTTTTTTCATTAGAATTTGTGATGTGTTCAAGAAATAGGTAGGTGGTTCTATGATTTGACATTAATTGGTTGTTTCATTATACATTATTTATATTTAAGTTTAGTTTCATAAAAAAATTTGTGGTGTGAAAGATGTTTTATAATGGTTTTCGGGTGACTTCAAGGTTAAATGATGACTTTTCCCTTGTTAAATATTTCTTGATAAGTGATGCTTCATTTTTTAATGTTTTGATTTCTTGAAAATGGTTTTCACTTTATGTTGAGAATTTTATTAAGAACATGGGAACCCAAGTCACTAGGGGGAAGAATAGTTCTAGAATTCTAATAGGGTTGTTAGGTCTGAGGCCTAACATCCCTAAATGTATTTACATATCAACACTAACTAATCTATATTGATGATGTTTAAAGACATGTAAATCATCAGATGTGACCCCCTCTATTGGATCATGCTTGAGAACGTTCTATATGGATTATGGTTCTATTACCTAGTGCATAAGGATCCTAGTACCCCACTAGACATAAATACTTAAGTATATCCCATGGTTCTTATATTGTGTTTACTTTTCATACTGTTTCTAATTTATTTATGATTTCAAAAGAAAAGTATGTTTTGAGTTAAATTGGTTTTATTTTTTCCCTAAAAACCTAAATTTAAATTTTTCATTTAATGTTATTTAATAATTTTGATTGTGTTATACTACTAGTCATGTTGTCCCATACCCTACATACACCCTCGAGTATATGTATACATTGTTATGTTTAACCCAAGTAAATGAAGGAATTTATATCATTGTGATGGTAGTTCTATAGTCTAGAAGTTCCTTTTGAGAAGTTATTGATAGTGGTGGATTTTGTTGTTGAACCTCATGTTGCATGTAGGATTAATAGTATAGTTGGTTACCTCCCTATTTTCTATGGTTTATGGTTGTAAATGTTTGATTTTAAGTCATGCTTGTAGTGCTCTTTTGACCTTATGTGATATGGTTATTGGTTAAGTGTTGTGGATTTTCAAGTTGTTTATCATGGGTAAACCCTTTCCAAAAGATGATAATCAATTCCCAAGTACTAGTTTCCATCCCATAGGGATCTAGAATTCCATTCAGTTCATGCCACAGGCTGGGTCGGGTGCCGGTTTGGGAGGAATCTGAGTCTGGTATATGAGAGTGATCCATACAATGCTACAAAAGAATATATATGTATATTGGTATAAAAAAATTATTTTATGAGAACTCCACTAATGGTATATGATCTAAAAAATATCTACTAAAATCCATTAAAAAATCTCTAGTCATGTACTATAATGATTGGATTGACCATTCTTACTATCCATACATTTGAGGGTGATAATCCATAACCATAGTAAACTTTGTTAAATGGGATTTCTAAAAGGATTCCCCAAATCCTGATGTAAAATAAGTGTATTAGTCATATAAAATAGATATTGTAATTCGATCCATCTTTACTACTCTCATATATAGATTTTTGATATCTATTCTACTAAATTGGATTCACAAATAGGAATTATGTGATACAACTTTGCGAGTTGTTCAACAACAACCCATATTGCCTCATTTTTTCTAACCATACTCAGTAAACCTACTAAGAAATAAATGGTTATCTCCTCCCATTTCTACATGTGAATTATAAAATAATATGAAATACATGATGTTCATTGATTCTATTCTTTTATCTATAGATTGGAGATCCATCATGAGATAAACATGGAAACCAATCATTTAATGTTAACCCAATAAAAGTGTACTTTTAATTCTTTATACATATTCTGACTTCTAGGATGATCAACCCATCTCAAAAGGTGGTAAGTACTATAATGTTTTTTTGACAATTTAATGTTTTGACTATACAATCTACAAACTACAACACTAAATTCTCATCCATCATCAACCCCTTAATGATCTCCCCACCATTGAGATTTGGAAACATAGAAATACATTTAGGAATACAAATTTGAGAAATTATAACCTACCCATCCAAATCTGGAACAAAGGAAAATTGAATTAAAATCGAAACAATGCCTTATTTTGATCAATCTATAAGTATATCCACTATGAATGAAATTAGTTTCCACTAGTTTGTAGTCTGTTTATCCAATTGTGTATATGACGTCATACTCAATGCATCTACCACATAGTTTCCTTTTACCAGTCTGTGCATCAAGTCAAATTCCATCATCTATAGATAATCTGTCAACATTTTTTATGGGATATTTGAATCTCCCTAGGATGATATGTGCTTCAATATTTAATGATACTTATACATAATAAATATTTCACCAAAAGGTAGTGATTCTAGATTTTCATGGCATGAACTATAAAAACCAACACCAAAATTTTGGTTAGGTAGTTCTTCTCATGAAATCTTAACTAACATGATCTATAAGAAACAACAAGATCTCCTTGCATGAAAACACTTCCAAACCCATATCCCGATGCATCACATTAGACCACATAACCCTTTACTGATTCTGAAAATTTTAGCATAAGATCTGATGTAATCTAACTATATGTTATTTAAAGTATTTCTAAAATTGATATTTCCATTAGAAAGGAAAGGATTTCCTTATCAAAGCTATCATTAGTGATTATAAACATGAAAAATCATGTATAAATTTTCTGTATAATCCCACCTATATAATAAAACTAATTATCTCAAATAAATTCTTCATTGTTTTCGAGAGATAACAGCATTTATCTTTTTAGGATCTATAGAAACACCTTCATCATAAATGACATCAAAAATAAAATTTTCTTCTTGTATTTAGAAATCATATATTCATAACATAGTATAAAAATTATGCTCCTATGTGATACCTAACACTATATCCAAGTATTACGCATGATCTTCTTTTGTCCTAGAATACACCAGTATATCACCAACCAAAAAAACCATAAAGGAATCAATATATATATATATCTAAAATGTTTGATTCATCATTTTTATAATGACGACAAGTGAATTTGTAAGACCAAAAGGAATAAACACATATTTTTAATGGATATATCCAGTTATGAAATCTATTTCTGTGTATCCTCCTTTTAAACACACAATTGGTGATACACTAAACAAAAGTCAATTTTAAAAAACTAAAGGGATCCCCTCAAATGATAAAATATATCATCATTGGGTGGAATAGGAGATTAATTATTTATCATATCTTGGATAATATTATAATGATCCTCACATAGTCTAATAGTTATATCCCCCCTCTTCCCATGCAGAACTGGTGCTTCCCACAGAGACGTGCCTGGTCGAATGAACCCTTTACATTCCAACTATTCTAAATAGATATCAATTCTATAAATTATGTCAGTGGTATACTATAATATGTATGTGAGATTCTACTGGTATTTGGCATGAGATCAATAGTAAAATCCTCTTCACTTTTGGGAATATGCCATCAAAAATATTTGGGGAAAGCATTAGGAATATTTTCAATAATATTTTGAAATCATCTATTACCAATATCATCAATAGATTATAAAGTAATAATTTCCAACTTATAATAGATGGTTCTAACCATGGGTGCGAAAACTCCTTATCTACTTTCCTTTACACACCAATCTCCTTTAAATAGATTCTCAACTCCATTAAGGGATGATAAACTAACCATTCTGGTCTAACAGTCGATGTGGGACCTAGAAAATGTTAACCAATCCATACCTAAAATAAATTAATAGACACCCATATCAAGCATAGAGAAACATCAAAGAAATTATTCCCAATTGATAATTATTGGAAAATCAATACACGTAAAGGCTTGACAAATATTTTTGACCAATAGAAGTTTTATGTTTCAAAACATAAGGAATCATGTCAACATGAAAACCAATATTATCGAAAAAATGATAAGAAATAAACATTTAGGAAACACCCATATCAAATAAATCTGGCAACACAATATAATTTAAAATAATCATACCTCTCACCATTGAAGGACCAACATGACCATTGAAGATCACTTTCTCATCTCCATAAAATTTCTTATTGAATAGACATTTCTCTTGGTTACCCTATTGATATTTCATTTATTGAGGAGTCATAGTGTTCCTAGAATCAAATTGGACATCTATGTTATGATTATGAGAGTTATTCTATTGCACTTGTCTTGATAGAGAATATAATTCTAGAGAAGCATGAGATATGTCTTTAGAACTTGAGCTTGGAGAACTATAACAATAGCATTGAAGTTGTCCCATCTTGTTGTAATTGTGAAAAGATATTCGTGGTTACATAATATCTCTTTTCATATGGTCAAAACAATTGAAAACATCCACGCTTAAATTTTAGTTGAGGGGAAATGTTTTCTAAACCCATATTCTGATTCTGAGGTGTCCCACAACTCTAAAAATATGTGTCCCACATATTTTTATTCCCAATATAAGAGTTCCCACCAGTTAATTTTGGTATGAGCATAGTTCCTACAACCATATTTCATAAGATATAACTTTTTTATACAATATATCTATTTCCCATATATGTGTAATCTATTATAAAAATTAAGAAAATCTATGAGGGTATTTTCATCGTCAATACTGATTCAAAAAATAATTCCTTCAATAACGAACTTAGAGAAACATCCTAGGAAAAGTGGAATCAATTGATAAATTTATTGAAATACTCAATCACTATAAGTTTACCCTTATTTAAACTGAATAAGTACATCTTTATAGAAAATATAAAGTTGAGACTATAGAATTTCTTATTAAATAATTCTTCAAAATACCCACATTTCATGACTTGGTCCACTTTAGCAAGAAATGCTAAATCCCACCACTGGTATGAAATATCCTTAAAAATATATGTTTCCAAATAAACATTCAACTTAGCCAGTGTCCCAATAAAATATAATATTAGATTCATCCTATTCAATGGGACTTATACTTTCTCTGGTAAATAATCCCCCTAAAAGATGGATGGATTATTCTTTTGGAACTCAACTAAATGGTCCACCTAATGAGGTTTATCCTATTGATAGACTGTGTCCATGGGTTAAAAATCCTAAACAATAATTTGGAAAACCTATTGTTTCACATGTGTCTTAGGTGAGTCCATGGATTCTACAACCTCTTCTAGTGGGTTTCTACAAAACCTACCTAGTTCCATTCACTATACCCAGAAAAAAATCTCCACTTAATCTCACTCATTATCAACTAAAGTGATATAAATTCTAATTTAATATATCCAAACATATCACAACATTTCATTCAAAATAAAACAATTACATCAGTTTAAATATTTTTTCAAAATTCTGCAATCATGATTTTTGAAATCAAACCACTTTTAAAAAAATTCAACAGTCATCAAAATTTCAACGTATCATAAAAATTTACTCAAAATAAAAAATTATATTCAAGTTGGAAGTCTTTACAATCAAGTAATCTCATGAAACTCTCATCGACTAAACCCATGACTATGAGCTGACAACAACTATAATTTTCTTAAAACACTATTTTACCTAGACACTATGGTAATATTATGTTCAACATAAAAAGGATAGAAACATCTTTTTATGCTCCATATTCTTTATTCATATTATCATGACTAATTACTACCAACCCATGAAATAGAATTATATTATTTCAAAATCAATGAAAAAAACACTATTTCTTCCAAAATGAAATATAAATTGGCCAAGACGGATATAATTTTTCCCAAGACACATACATACCTACCAAAAATAATATCATTTGTAACATAATGCCCCTCCTTTTTGTATTGAGAAGAGGTGATGTTGCTACTATTCCTTAGGAGATATCCTTATGACACCAATGGATTGAAATAACTGAAAACGACATTAAAAAATTTGGGGGATGATTTTACCTTTGAAATATAAAATATCAAAACTACATAAACAATAACTAACCAAACATCTATATAATTCCTGAGTATAAAATAAAACACAAAACTCAACCAAAAAAACCATATTATAGTATAATCGAAAAACAAAACACATACTCCAAGAGAACCAAAAGGCCAAAAAACCCAATACACCCATGTTACATAAATAAGAATAATTTATCCCCATACAAGTCCAACTCTACATTTCATTACCATAGTATTATGAAGAATCATTAAATAATATAGAAACCATTCCGTTACCTATGACTCATTAGATAAAATCTAAAAAAATAGTTCCAAAGAAGGGTGTGAGCCTAAACTTAGTAGGAATTTTCTAATGATTTTTCAAATCATTCCAATATGGCCAAAACATTAACACAATTTATATAAACATGTTTAGTCAGTAAAAACCATTTATTTCAAAGACATAAAAATTTTCCACGGAAAAAATTTTCATGCATAAAACCTTTCTCAATTATTCATAACACCCCTAACAATGTATCCACACTCACACTAGGCATTCCCAAGTGATATTTATATAATCATAAGTGGTCTCTTGTCAATTTTCCATGTCATCACAATTTTACCAATACTAGGTTCCCCAATGGCAAACACCCCTTCAAAAAGTTGAAATCTATATAAAATGAACTCACACCAACCACGTATGCCAAATATCTAGGATAATCAATTACGAAAAAATTATTTCATTATATATTTAAAAATAATATTTAAATGCATCAAAACCAAACCAAAATTGTTAAATTAACAATTTCAAAAATTCCCCCAGAGAGAGTTTTCAACAAATACTTCCTAATTCAAGGATTTCCAGAACCATAATCAAAAATAGATTTTATATCATGTCACATTTTGATTTCTAGAACAATTTCAAGAAAATAAATCAATTGAAACCAAATAATTCATGTTCTAATCTTGTGTATGTGAGAAATAATCCATCTATAACACAACAATAAGTGAAAATAAAGAATGAAATAAGGTAACTCCAAATCCTTCCTTATATCATCTTCTCTGTAGTAAAAATAACCATAAAACATCAATATTACCATAATGGAACATGAATATCTCCACCATGGAATAGATCTAATATTCTAGGAGAGCATATAATGCTATTTGCAAGAATAATATGGGATAAAAATGAGTTTCCAATGTACCATGGCTTCTAATTAACTTTGATTCTCATTTGAATCACTCCTGGACTAAAGGGGATCATATATCATGCCTTGGAAGAAAGATTAATTTAGGTTATATATATAGTAGGATATAAATGAGGATTAAATTGGTTAATTTGGATTAGACCTAAATATTTTTTAGGGCCAAATATATACAACATGGTTTAGCTACAAGATTTAGAAAACTAGCTGCCAACCATGAACTGTTACTTTCTTAAGGGAAGACATCACATGGTTAGATACCATGGTGACACACCCCATGTTCCAAACATAATTTTTCCTCTATTTCAAGTTGTAGAGTTTCACCAGATCATTCACATTGGTCTAAAAAAACAACGCACCAACCATGTGCCAACCCAATGTTCTCTATCTTCCATTTCATTATTTTACAGTGATGGTGCATGATTTTTACTAATCATGCACAAACTGTGAAACTTAAAAAAATCCACAAAAATATTCAAAAACCCATCGGAATCCCCAAAAAATCATTTTAGATAATATATTTACTCAATATGCATTAATAGAAATTCATATAATTTAAAATAGGGTTTCTACATGTTACGAGTGAATGTTTTTCCATCTCTCATCTTGATGAGTCATATATTACCACTTGTCGTTGAGAATTTTTCTTTTTAGATTTGTAGATTTTTATTCCACTAATTCATTTTTAAATGACTTTGATAATTATAGATGATTTATTTTATTTAAAAACTAAATTTATTAATGTATAATTTGGTTTTTGATCTCCTTGTAAGTTGACCTTTAGTACCATTCCCTTCAGATAACATTTAATAATTCCTTATAGGGTAACTCATAATGATTTATTAGATAGAAACCCAATAGTTGTCAAGATTGTGACTGAATCTGTGGAATAAGTAGTCCGATCTATGAACTAGGATGTGGAAAATTCATTTTTCCATGAAAGGGAGGTGGATCCTCTAAGGGAGGAGAACATGAATTAGGCCCAGTAATATCATCATCAAAAACCACCATTATTCAAAGGTTTGAATGACCTTCAAGATGTGTAGGATTGGATATGAATTATTTAAGGGATTTCTATATTCCTAGAAACTCCTATCTTAATAAAACTTATGTTCATCGCCTTTATCCTCGAATGTATAAGTATAATGGGGTTATCCTTAGCTGTCTTGTCTAAGAAGCATGAGGAATTCATGTGAAAAGGCTTTATCGCCATCTTTACTGATTAGTTCTACTTAGAATCTATGACCATGTAGAACTACAAGGAGTTTATCAAATGTGAAAAATAGAATAATTGAGTGATATAATACACTAATGGTTTCATTAATGTATCTATGTTTTTATCTAAAGTGGTTTATAATCAGATGTTGAAGGTTCAATGTAACCCCATAATATTTTTATGAAATATTTCTCTTTAATTAATTTGATTTCATCGGAATCGTGTGTTACACGCAACACTAAGATTAAAAGAACTGCGATATAATATTAAAATATTAACATTATCGTTAAAAGATAACCTATGATTTTTTGGGTATGAATAATGATAATTATATTATGAAATATATTAATAGTAAATAAACATTTAATTTTTAGTAAAGAGATTTCACTCTTCAAAAATATGTTTTCACCAAAACATTCATCCGATTAGAAAATACATATTATTAATTTCTACACTTTTAAAAAATTTACTTGAAAAAATAAACTTCATTTTTGACCTCATCAAGTCAAAATTATCTTACTATGAATCTTTGATAATTTTATGAAAAGATTAGAATTTCAATGAGTAGTGAAAATATAGATTCACATTGAAAAATGTATTTTCTTTTAAAGAACGTACAAAGAAAAATTCTATTTTAGATAATACATAAACTATAATTAGTTTATTTTGATTATAAATAATCTTATTTTGAACTATTAAATTAATTTTATACATGAATTCAAGATAAAAAGATTTTATACCTAAAAATGGAATTTTCCTGGAAAACAAAATTCATTTCCTTTTACCTATATAAATTTAAATTAAAATATGAAACATGTGTGTTTTTAATTTGGAGAAAAGGATTACACATTTGGAATCAGTATATCTAATTTTAGTAAATTGGCCCTTTTATTTTTTATAGTATCAATAGTAAATTTGGTAATTTTTGGTGCCACAATCAAGGGTAAATCAAGTAATTAACGGTACAAATAAATTAATAAGGCTTATAAAATGACCTTAATACATGTACCAATTTCATTATGAGTATATTTCGACTAACATAATCCTTGGGTCTAATTTAGAAAATTTTTAATCCACTTAGTTGACATGAAGTACCTTATCATATTTTATTTAAAAGAAATCCAAACTTGTCACACTATTATTTTTAATAAGTACAAAATTTTTATATATGGTTTTCTAAAAGCTATTTTTGACCATTAATAATAATTTTAAATATAAAAGATTTATTTTTCTCATGGAAATTTATTTTTAATTTTTAGTTAAGGAATAATTATGATAAATTCTCACACAACAATGATGAATTAAATATTAAATTAATGGAAAAATGAAATTAATGATCTTAAAATTATTAAAATAAATATAATTTGAGATACACAATTTGATACAAGATTTATCTAGAAGACCAAAGCATTTATATTATATATTAAAATTATTTTTTTTATAATTTTTTTTATATTTTTAATGTCATAGTAATTAATAGTACCAAAATTGAAAATAATGATATTTCATGGAAATAATATTTTATTAAATTATTTAAAAATACTAAAAATATTAAATAAGTCCATATGGGATAATATGGGGTCTAAAATGTCATAATATATTATTTTTTTTCTATTTTTTAGAATTTTTTTCTAGAATAGTCTTATTATATTTTAATATTTTGACAAATTACTAAAGTGCCCCTCACCTCATTTATAAAAGTGAACCCCTTCCTTCACTTCATTACCCCCATGATCCTTATAGATCAACCTTACATTACAAAATTCTCTTACAAACTTCCATACACCCATTATAGAGGTTATGGTCTCACCAAAATATCAATTACAAGTTCCTTAATGGATCCTTTAAGGAGTTGGTATTTAAAAGATAACTTTCTCAAACCACCTCTCTTAATTTATTTTTCTATACCTTCTCCTCAACTCATTTGTCCATGAAATAATAACAAATATAGTATCATGTATATAATTTAATTATATATTTATAATATAATATTTTCTATCCACACATTTTCTCTTCTCCTCTTATTCAAATAATGGAAATCATTGTCCTAATTATGGTGATTAACTATCTATGTTGATAATGAGTTTTCTTTTTTCATTACCACCTTCATGGATGGTAATAAGGAAATTTTTATGGTTAAATAATATTTTGATAAGTATATTATAAATTATTTGAGGTTCTATAACTAATATATATGCCTAATATTAAATAAAACAAAGCTACTTTGTGATGGTTGGAAAAATCACAAAAATAAACTAATCATTTATCATTAATGTTTTATTAAATGAATCATCCTAATGTTAGAATAGAAACTGATATATGGGACCATTTAAACGTATATATGTGCATTAATACCATTTAATTTCACTTATATAGTTTTATTTCCACACAAAAAGAACTTCCATAGTAATACACAAGAGAACCGACCGTGAAACCATGAAACAAACACTTATGTACTAATGATCTTGAAGCTTATAAATCATTGAAACGTAAATAAATAAATTTTCTATTTTTTTAATAAAAAAATAAATATTAAATCGGTTCGTAATTAATCAATTATAGAATGGCATTCTAATATCAAGGATATTAAGTGCTAGTACAGAGCGTATTCAGATATAAGGTGAGGGGTCACTCTGAACCTCTGTATTTCATTTAGGTAATTATTTATCTACATTTTCCTAAATTTATATCTTAATTATTCTTATGAAATTCTTATATATTATTTATATAAGTTTAAAAAATATAAATCTATCTCAGTTAATATTTCATTGATGGGTAAATACCTATTTATAAGTTTCCCTTCTCAATTCCTCTCTATAAGAAAACTTGAGTAAATGAAACTTCTCTTTTTCTTACCAATTATCAAGTACAATACATAAACTTTTTTAATCCTACAATTTTTTTTTATAAAATCAATACATTTATCCTGAAAAAAATATTTTATTTCATTTATGGTTTTATGGAAATAATTACCCCTTTATCCTCTTTAAAAACACTTTATTCATTTCTCTAAAACTATGATAAAGTAGAACATTCCTAATGTTAACTAGCCACTCTCTTTCTTGTTTCTAAATCATTTGGAAATAATTTTTCTTGTTATATTGTCATTTTTATTCTATTAATTACTAATAATGATTTAATACCTTATTTCATGGATACCATTTTTATACACCATTTGGTTATTCCTTATAACAAGGTTATGATACCCATTCCATTACATGGGGAACCATTATGTTTATTCCTTATGTTTGATCCTTTATGTATCACACATATTCCTAAACATATTGTGATGGGTGTGACCAGATAGTGCTCCAATGAAATGGGTAATTTTTTAGTCTCATGATATGTTATGTAGAAGATTATTTGTAAAAGGTAATCCATTTTGGGACTCTACCCACCATATGATATAGTCTTTACAGTTATCCTTGACTCAGGTTTATGTCATGTTATATGTTTATGACACTCTATAATATATTCATGATCATATGATTCAATGTTATATATTTTATGCTCCCTTATGTTTATTCGTGATCCATTCCATTTATGTTATCATGTTATTAATTCTAACTCGTGTGTTATACTACATTACCATGTTTAATCTCTTACTGGAATTTTTAGCTCATCCCTTTTGCCTATGTCTTACCCAGGTTATCTTATAAATTTTTAGGAGCAGAAAGGGATTTAGGATTCCATATTTAATATTGATAAAAATATATGTTTCATTATTGTTTTATGTTTTATAATTATGTTCCTAGTATTCCAAATACACTAGGCATTTCGATCATTGATTTTTATTTAATGGATAATTAATATTAAAACCATTTAATAATATCAATAAAAGGATTTCGTTAAATTAGTTGGCATCATAAGATGGTTTAGTTATTTTTGGTGATTAGGACTATAAATTTTTAGTAAGAACCCTGAGGATAATTAGATCACCATGGATAAACTAAATTGAAACATAGGGAATCGCAAGTTAGGATATACTTTTAATTTATAAGTTTGTCCTTCTATGTTCATAATTTCCTTTTAATATTATCTTTAGATAAGTATTAAAAAACCCCTAATTTTATTCTATTTTTCCTTCTTATTTAATGATAGGAAATATGAGAACTCATCCTAACAACCTATGTGATATTCAATGTGATGATTCCCAAATGAGATGCCAAACCAAATTGGAAAAGAATATCAAAACATAATGAAAGTACTAGATCAACTGGATAAACATATGAATAATAAAATTAATCATGTGTAACACCCTACTTCCCCTAAGAAAGATCATGTTTCCATAGAATCTATTATGAGACAAAGGCATCCTATATTTGGTGTATCTTCTGACTCCCTTATCATAGAACAATGTATTAACTCCATTGAGAAGATATTATTTGTCCTCCATTACTCATAGGAATAAAACTTCATGATGGTGGTCTATCATTTTTACATGGATGATGATAAGTGGGGGAAACTGATCAAAAACATGAAGTTTAAATAGAAAATCGATTATATGGATAGGGAATAATTCAAGAATTGTTTTTTTAAAAAATATTTTCCTTGAACTCTCCACCTTAGGATAGAAAGGGTGTTCCTCGGACTGAAGAAAAATGAAGATGATTCCATTGGAGAATATGAGGAAAAAATAACAAGGATTTCATGACACGGCTTTGGATTTTTCATGAATATTGGGATATATGGGGATCACTCCATTAGTGTTTTAAAGATGAGTCAATAAAAATATTTTTCAATTCAATACTTTGATACCTATGAGGATATTTTCCATTATGCACATGATGTTGACAAGGATATGGGAGACTCTCAGTAGTTTCATGGAATTGAAGATAAAAAAGTGGAATATGGAGTTCAATATTGGAGGATAAATAGAGAAATATCATAGAGAAATGAAAACCCAACATTCCACATGTCTAATGTGTGGTAAGTAGAATCACATGAAAAATATAAAGGGAACCACGAATGCTTCAAATGTGGAAGAGATGGGAGTCAAGATAATCATTACAGAAGGGATATGAATAATCCCACTAATGTAGAATAATAAATGAAGGTTTAGATCATAATAGAACCTATATTAAATTATTTCATCTACAAGGAACATTAACATTATGTGAACCAATTCCATAATATAAGGGTTGTTAAAGACAATTGAGAAGTGTCCTAAAACTAAATCAGTATTGGAGATCTATTGTTTCCTTGGCTTATTATGTTAAACCTAATTATTTGTGAGAAACTTATTAGGATTTTGAAACCATCTGACCAAGATGACTCAGATGTGAATAATATTTTTTATAGACTAGTAAATGTGAAGCCTAATTTAAAAAGATTAAAATGAAGCTTATCACTATACCAATACTCACACTACCCACAAGTGTAGAACTATTTTTGGTATACAATGATGTATCATAGAAGTTCTTAGGTTTTTTATAAATTAAAAATGATAAATTAATAGCCTACAACTCAAAGAAGTTGAATGTTCATGATAAAAACTATCACAAACATGATCTGAAGTTGGGGGTTGTGATCTTTTCATTGAAAATATGGAGTAATTATCTCTATTTATTGATCATATGTGCCTTGAATATATATCCACGCAAAGGGATCTTAATATTCTCCAATGAATATGGTTAGAGAAAATCAAGGATTATGACTACTCAATCCACTACAATCTAGGTGAAGAAGATAAAGTGGTAGATTCGCAAAGTATAAAACTTCTTGAAACTTTAGCAATGATGAGAATGGAGAAGGATCTGATCTTTTTAGACATAAAGGGATGGAAAGGTGTGAAACATACCAAAATTATCCAAAGTTTGACCATTAAATTTTTTGATTAGTTCATTAAAATAGACCTTAATTTTAATCCTAGTAGGATAAAGGAGGTCCTAGGGGCGTTCAGTCTTGTTTGATGCCTGAAGCATCAGATATGGGGAAAAAAGCTAGGCCGCATAGTTTTTCTATAATAGTGTGACCTAAGGTATAATGTATTGTTCCACGTTGTAGGTTTTGGATAGTGAAAAAATTCAGAGTTTGCACATGGATATTCAAACTATGCGTGTTTCCCATGCACATGGTTGGCACACATTTTGGCCAAACCGTGTGGCCAAACCGTGCACATTTCCTTTTGTGGGTGAAAAGACAAAATTTACCATTAATTAAATTTAAGGAATTTATTTTCCTTCATCCCTCCTTATCATAATATTTTTCTCCTCCCTCCTAATGCACAAGCTCTCATCCTTCTCCTCTCATGGGGGATTTATGATTACACTTTTATATCTTCTCTGATTTCATCACTCTCAATAGAAATAGACTCGTCTCGGTAAGAACTCTCATCTGCACATGTATATTTCAAGTTTTCTCTATTATCCATTGTTCTATCTTCATGTGATGGTTATTTTATATATTTTTTAGGACATTATAAATTTATTTATTTCTTCTATTTTAGTTTGAATCAGGCCTTACCATTGGACATGTGTAGTACTACGATAATGAGGTTGGGTGTCTACTATTTTTCCATAATTTTTTCGCTTTTAGATATCCCACTATTGTACCACAAGACAGAAACTCCCAAAAAAGATTCATTAATTAACATTTAATTAACTATAATGGTTCTCCATTTCTGTAGTGACAATATCTTGTAGATAATCCCATTCATAGGGTGTTCTCTTTTCCTTCAGTCACCCCTTTGGGTGTTCCATCTTAAATGGCCTAAATTTCTTATTATTTTAAATGTGAAAATTACCTTGGGTGACTATGGAACCTTGGTTAAATGTCTTAAAATTGATTAATTGAATTTATAATGTGTAATTCATTATGAATTAGATCCTTTTAAAATGTATATGTCAAATTCTTATTGTTTAACCCCTTGTGTAATGATATATGAAACTATTAATTCTTATTGATAGGTGATTGATTTTTAGAAAATTATCATGATTAATTATATATTGTTGTTATTATTACATTAAATATCATTTCCTCTTACCTTATTCTTTCTAATTTATGTTATTCTATGTGCCATGTTCCTTTCCTTAATAAATTCTTATTGCTCAAGCCCATGATTTTGGATTGAATGGAATATGGTGCTTATTCAAGAATGGTAGCTTGAGGTATTAAAATTTCATTGATGAAATATGGTTAGAGGCATGATAATTTCATATGTCTATGTTTATATCTCATTATTTATATGTTATACCTTGTTTCTTATTCCTCATGACATTCTTGATCTTTTTTTATTCTTATTTCCAAGCCGTATAAATTGTGCCATTATTGTTGACTGGAATTTCATAGATTTATTAAATGGTAAGCATGTGGTATTGAGATGCTTCCATATTGGAATGTTATTATATATAAATATATGTATTATTTTCTTGTGAAGTGTTTTGGATACTTAGTTAACTTTATATGGGTCGGGAGATAATATGGGTTCAGAATTAAGGACCCGTGGATGGACTCGCTGTGTTCGTTTGGGTTGTGACCTGAAGAACTGGGGGCAACACTCTGGATTTCTAAGAGAGGAATTCCCAAGTTATTTATTATACTCTAGATTGATATTGGTTCCCTAGGGAAGTAACCATGTACATACCCGTTATAAATATGGGTATTCCATGCCTTGGGTGATACTTGGTCCCTTATGTGAGATACTTGGGATGGACTCAGAGTTACCATGCCTCATAGTGATACAAGGGATTCTATATAGATCACCTTTTATAGACTCAGTGGTATTGGATTATCAGATGTTCTCATTTTGATACATGGGATTATTTTTCGATCACCTTGGATGGGAATGAGACTTCACACTATATTTGACTTTTTTTATTTTGTTTTCATATGAGGGGAAAATATTGTTATTATTATTTTTATTAGGAACTTGATCATGAATCTATAATTATTCTCCCTTGCTTACTAGAACCCTTGTATGTTGACATGGAAAGTGAGACCCCAATGAGAATTACATGATTGGGGGTTTTCCCACTTTATTTCAATTGTTTACTATTGGACCTTGTATACTTATTCTTCCATGCACATGTATTCTACTCAAACATATGGCTTAGGCCGAAGCAGGTAGTATGGTACATGTCTCTGTTTAGGAACCCAAACCAAGATGTAGTTATTTATTTATTTATTGATCCAGTTTATTTATTATATAGGGCACATTGTTATCTACTTCATCATGAAATGGAATGTTCTAGAAATTGTGGGTGCCTACTTACTGATATTTATATCTCACACACTGCTCATGCACTATTTGGTACATGAGTAGATTTTATGCTCATAGATATGGATAAAAGGAAGTGTTCCACTAAAAATTATGGATTTTATACTGCCTTAGGATGGACCTTTGTGGGTAGAGGACTGAGCCTATACTCAAGTTTCTATGTAGTTGTTTTTTGGCCTTTTATAGTTTTTGATAGAATACAAAATATTCTTATACCTTTCATTCCCCTGCACTCTCATTTTGGTATAGTATCATACATTTAAATCCTAATTATATCTGCTATGATTATTTAGATTCCTCTAGTTTCTTATTTATAATGAATTTAATGTTCCTTTACTTTCATTGTTGTCTACTTATTCTTATGATTTTTCTATTAAATATATATTTTTTACTCTTGTGCATACTGAATCTATGAGGGCATAGTCATCCAATGAAACACCCTAGGCCTTCAGTGGTAGTTGGTAGCATGTGGCATTCAGAGAGATGTTCTTGCGGTCATGTGGCCAACTAGGCTTGGGGTACTGTTGAGTGGAACCCGAGACTAGGATTCTACAAAGTTGTATCAGAGCCCCTTTCCTTTTTTCTTACTGTTTAGGTTTTACAGAAGATGAGGACAATGGAATTTGGACAAGACCTTCTGCTTGGATGTAGCTAAACCATGTGCAGAGAAAACCCAAATGACCTAGGATTAGAATTATGTTATTGATAATGTTATTTCATGGTTGATATGACTTCATTGTTGGGTGATGCACTTATTTTGTACTGTTAAGGATATTGATATTATTAAGATGATGGTTCTACTATTTCAGCCCAATGAAATGAGGGTGTTTCATTACATGCATAATATTAGGAACCATAGGATTTAAATGTATTGTATTATTCTATTCCATATCTAAATTTAGCATGCATTACTTGTTTTTATTGTGGTTGTTTTTATGAAAAGTTTTTATATATTATAGTGCTTGTTTTACTATAAATAGATAATTGTGCCAATTTGAATTGAAGGAAATGTTATAAATTAGGTTAAGTGCACACATAATTCCAATTTATAAGGTGTATGGGCCCTTAAATTCGAGTGGTGATCCACATAATTCAATATTTTAAATTGGAAATAAATGCATGATTAAATAAAAGAGAATGTCGCATGTTAAAAACAAATGATCTTTACTTTGGAAATGGACTGTGGGTTGTATGTATTTTGATTATTTGGAGGTCTCTTTCCTTTCTTATCTCAACCTATCTCTTGGAGAAAGTTGTTAGTTGTTCTATGATCAAAGGTAGGCCACACACCTATCCTCTTTATTTCTTTCCATATCTGATGTTTCATGTTTTAGGGAATCCTTACACCAATCCTTCCTTACTTCTTTCTTATATCATTCTTTGATATATTATAAATTTCTATATGAGGTGCACTATTGTGAATTTTAGAGTTATAAAACCATGACTCACTCATGTTGTGTGCAAAGAGTGTGGTTATGAGCACAATCCAGAGATGGTGGGCTCGGAGCCACCTGTTATACCTCTAACAGTGCCTCCATAGGCACTTACTTCTGATATTCTACTAGGTGTCGATTCTTAGTTCAAGGATAGTTTTCCTATGTTTATACGGTCTATTTAGGTTGTCCCCAACCTTACCCTAACTATAGAAAATCTTAAACGGGACTTTTAGTAGCAAATTCATCCCACATTAATAGGGATGGTGGTCCTATTGCTATAGAGTCATGGATAGAAACAATGATTTCCATCTTAAACCATCTTGAGATACCTCCAGAGTGGAGGGTCAATCATGCTACCTATATGCTCGGTGACTCCACCAAGAATTAGTGGGATGTAATTTTCACAGTCAGAGTGTTATCGAGACATGGTTTGGAAAAAATTCTAGATGGATCTCTATGATTATTTATTTACAAATACCATGAGATAATATAGAGTCATGGAGATCATGCATCTTTAGTAGGGATTTATGATTGTTCTCAGGTATTATACTTGTTTCACTGAGTTTCAATGTTTTTCTCAATCTATGATGGGTGACGAATTGAGGACTGCGAGGTGCTTTGAATATAGGATTGTGTATGATGATTTCTCATAGGTGAACATCATTTGGTTGAGGATTGTTACATAGATAGTGAAATATGCCTTAATTACGGAGAAGAATCGCATAGAAGTTATTCATGTGACTTATGTCAGTTTTGTTCCCATTTGGGTGATGCTTCTTCTGGAAGTAGAAATCACCATTTTGAGGGTGCAAGTGGTGGTGGTTCCTACTATGTGAAAAATACTGATTTTTCTATAGTGTGTTAGAAGTGTGGTAGTATATACTATTAGAGGCCTCAGTATAGGAGGAATCCAATAGAATGTTGATCTTGTAGTAGGATGGGTCACCTTAAATGATTCTACAATTATTTTCCTCCAACATCACGTTAAAAGGGATTTATACTAGAACCTCTATAAGGTACATGGTAAATGAAACCACATCAAACAAGGATTTGGTCTTCTACAGGTTGATCAGGATGAGGTGGAAATGGCTATGGATAAGACAGTCAAGCTTCAGAATATTATTGACAATAGAGTGGATCTACACCAGATAGTCAAGCGACATCTAAGGGCTATGGTTAAGGACATATCTATATAGGGAAACTATCACCATAAGTGAAAATTCTAAGTCTATCTACTGTTAGAGGTACAATTATAGCATCCTCTATAATAGTTTCTTCCCTTCTTGATACAGGTGCCTCACACTCATTAATATTTGTTGTGACTATTGAGAGTTTGGGTCTTGCTATTGAATACTTCTATTTCATTATGTCTCTCAAAAATCCTCTAGGGTCAGAATAGAGGGAATAATTTAGTTCTAGGAGTTCCCCTTTGATATAGGTGTGTACCATTTCTTCTTTAATTTCTTCATCCTCGAAATGATTGGATTTGAGGTTATTCTCAGTATGAACTAGATAGTTCTTTATCGTGACCATGTGGATTAATGTCACCAAATATTGTCTTTCACATCGCCCAAGGGAAGCATGTATGTACACAAAGGTGAATGGGATATCCAGGAAGACCTAGCTGGGCTTAAGATATCTGGGCTTAGAAGAGTGACAACTCAATTAGCGAGTCTTTTTATGAGCGACTAGGGAATAAAGTTATCATAATTCCCTCTAGTTGTGGATTGGTTCATGGAAGTATTTTCTAATTATTTATTTACCTTGACTTCCAGGATTGATGTTGATTTCTCTATAAAGATAGGGCTAGGTGTGGAATTATTGTTTATTCCTCTTTAGAGGATGGAATCTATAGAGCTACAACAACTCATAAAGCATCTTGAAGACCATGAGGTTAAGGTTGTTATGAGGCCCAAAACTTCTCCATGGGGTTCACATTTATTTTTTCCAAAAAGAATGATGTTACCATCTAATTATGCGTGAATTATATTCTGTTGAACTAGCTTACATTGGAAAACCATTATCCTTTTCTTTTTATAGATGACCTCTTCAACCATCTCTAGGGAGAAACTATTTTCTCTAAGATCAATTTGAGGTCATCCAATCATCAGTTTCATGTGAGAACATTGTATATACCATGTACAATGGTCCAGATTAGGTATGTATTGTACAATTATTTTGTTATGTTGGTTGGCCTGACCAATGCATTATCAGTATTTATGGCTTCAGTGAATTAGGTTTTCCACCTGTATCTTGATTCCTTTGTGGTAGTCTCCGTAGATGACATCCTTGTGTATGTGTTCTCTAGACACAATCATGCATCCCATCTTGATATCACACTGAGTACATTGAGATAGAACCAGCTATATGCGAACCATAGAAAATTCCAATTTTGGATTGGTGAGGTTCACTTGTTAGGTAATATCATATTTAATGAAGGAGTATCATTTGACCCAGATATGGTGAGCACGGTGGTTTCTTGGGATAAGCCTATGAATTTTTTTGACATACACAACTTTCTAGAAATTTCTATCCATTATAGGTAGTTCAATCAGGACTTCTCCTGCTTAAAGCGCCTATTTTCACCTTAACTAAGAAGGGTGTGCATTTGTTATACATTGAAGCTTGTGAGAACTCTTTTTAAGAGTTTAGGGGAATATTAACATCATCTCCAATTATAATTCCCCCAAAGATGGTTAGAAGTTATATATTCTATTATGATGCTTCATAAGTCATACTGGGTGTTGTTATAATGTAAGGTGATCGATTAATGGCTTATAGATCCTATCAAATGAGGCCTCATGTGTGGAATAATCTAAGGCATGAACTTGATATAGTATCCATGTATCTTGATCTTAATTTTTGGAATCACTATCTATTTGGTGAATGATTGGTTGTTTACATAGATCGTAAAAGAATTAAATATATCTCCACATAGTGAGACTTAAATATGAGGTAGCATAGGTGGGTGGAATAAATGTAGTCCTTCGACATTGATCTTGCCTACACACCTGGTAAGGGAAATATCGTAGATGATTATTTAATCCAGGAAATGTAGACGCGTGCTATTTAGGAAGCCAATAGTGAGTGAGGGATGATGTATTAATTTATTTTCATATCAATGATCTAGATTAGAAAGGGAAATCAATTTTAGCATCTTTGGTAGTGACTTACTCTTTCCTGGAGTGTGCCCAAATGTGATAGTTATCTGCATCAGAGAGAATTATTTTTAGAGAGAGTCTCATAGGTTAAAACCTACCTATTAGTTTGGTTGTTAATGGAAGTAATACCCTTCTCTATTATGGTTGTGTATGGGTTCCTTCATATATATGAGAAGAGATAATGAGGTAACCTCATGCCTCTATTTGGGAAGTTCATACTAGGATTACCAAGATCTATCATGACATGCATTGTCAGTACTGGTGGATAGGTATGAAGAGGTAGATACCAGACTTTATCACTCAATGCTCCACCAATCAATAGGTGGAGACAGAGCACCAACGACCTGCATGAATTCTACAGCCTCTATCATTTCCTAGTTGGAAATGAAATTACATCACTAGGTATTTTTTGATAGACTATTCAAGATATCCTCAACCCAAAATGCAGTATGGGTTATCATCGATAGGTCGAACAAACTTATGTACATCCTACCTATCTGAGAGTCCTTATATATTGATGATTTAGGATGGATTTAGATTTAGGATATAGTAGAACTTCATAGAATACCCCATTCTATCATTTCTAACTGATATTCTTGGTTCAAATCATGGTTTTGGAAGGGGTTACTGAAGGAACTAGTTTCACAGGTTCTCTGGAGTACTACATATCACCCTCAGACTGATGGGCAGTCTGAGAAGATGATTTGGGTGTTAGAGGATATTCTTTGGGTGTATATCCTTGATTTTAGAGGTCTCTAGGAAAACTATATTCCTCCGAATGAGTTTTCCTATAACAATAGTTTCTAGGAAAATATTTAGATATATCCTTATGAGTCCCTCTATGGTAGAAAATTGTGTTCACCTTTATGTTGGTTGGAGGTAGGTGAGGTAGCTCAACAGGGTCCACATCTCATTCCAAATACTTTAGAGAAAGTCCAACTGATTCAAAAAAATTATGTCTAAAACTCAGTCTAGGTAGAAGTATTATACCAACCATCACTGTATACCTCTAAATAAATTGGTGATACATCAGGTAATTCTATGAGTATCACCTAGTTTGGGTCATAAATGAATCAGGAGATAGGCAAAGTTATCACCGAGATATGTCAAGTCATTTGAGATAGTGGAGTGAGTTGGGTTGATAGCCTATCAATTGCTATTACCTCAAATATCCCATTCAATGCATGTATTATTCCACATATCTCTACATTGACATTATCATTGAGAATCATCTCATTAATTTTATCCTTACAATATTGATCTTGAGGAAGATGCATCCTTTGAGGAGTGTATGATTCATATTGTTGATCATATCATAAATGTTCTTTGAGGCATGTCAATTCCTTTTATCTGAGTTCTATGGAAACATGGACTTGTATTGGATTATATCTAGAAGTTTGGGGCTGATGTGAATGCTTAGTGGTCATATAATTTCTTAGAAGATGTTATACCACCCTTGAAAGGGAAATGTGGGGAATTTTTTTATGGAGGGGAGGTTGTAACATATCATCTTTATCCCATGGTACTAACCATTAATTTTTTTGTTTAATTCTTTAAAATGGACCTTAATTTTAAGACTAGGAGGATAAAGTAGGTCCTAGGGGATTCCAGTCTCATTTGAAGCTCGGAGTACCCAAAATGGGGAAAATAGGTCAGGCCGCATGGTTTGTCTGTTACTATGCGACCTAGGGCACACAATCGTTCTCCATGTTATGGGTTTTGGAAAGTGGGGAAATGAATGGTTTGTACATGGTTAGTGCAATTTTTTCTCTTTACCATATGGGTTTTTCCTTGAAGCAGAACCATACACACATTCGGTGCACGGTTTGGCCAAACTGTGCAGCGAAACCGTGCGCAATGCCTTTTTTGGGTGAAAAGACAAATTTTTCCATAATGAATTTTTAAGTCTTTTCCTTCCTCCCACCTCCCTATCCAATTTTTATCCTCCCTCCAGGTGCAATAGTTATCCCCATCCTCTCATGTCAGTTTTGTGATTTATCTTTCATATATTCTCTGATTCCATCATAATTAGAAGAAACATACTCATCTCGGTAAGCTCTCTCATATGCAATTTTCGATTTCTAGGTTTCTCCATTATCTATTACACTATCTTCATGTGAAGGGTATTTTACTTATTTTGGTGGTTTTTCTAAATATCTTGATTTCTTCCAATTTAGGTTGAATCAAGACTTTCCAAAAGATGTGTGGAGTACTACGACTATGTGGTTGGGTATCTACTCTTTTTCCCATCAATTCATCACCTTTTGATATCCCACCATTATGTTTCTAGTCGGAAGCTTCTGAAGAATCCTAATTAATGAATGTTGAATTGATTGGAATTTTTTCCATGTTCATAGTGTCTATATCTTGAAATAAAACCCATTAAAAGGGTGTTCACTTCCTTTTGTCCACCCCTTTGAATGTTCCATCTTAAATGGATTAAATTTTGTACTATTTTAAAAATGTAAATTACCTTGGGTGAGTTTGGAATCTTGGTTAAATGTCTTTAAATTGATAAATTTAGTTTATAATCAGTAATCCACCCTAAATTAGATCCCATAATAATGAATATGTCAAATTCTTATTATTTATCCCCTTGGGTAATGTTATATGAAATTATTCAATTCATTCTTATTGACAAGTGCATGCTTTTTAGCAAATGCTCATGCCTAATTCCAAATTTCATACAATGTAAATATGGTATTAAAACCATTTGCCTCATGAATTATTCTTTATATATTAAGTTATAAAATTTACCAAGTTCCATTCCTTGCTAAATGATTATTGATTAAGCCCATGATTTTGGTTTGAATAGAATGTGGTTCTTCGTCAAGCTGGTAGATTGAGGTATTAAGATTTCTTTGATGAAATATGGTAAGAGGCATGATAATTCCATGTGTCTATGGTTATATCTCATTGTTTTCATATTGTGCCTTATTTATTATGACTCATGCCATACTTTCTCTTATTTTATGATTATTTCCTAGACATATTAATTGTTCCATTGTTATTGGATTGAATTACATATCTTTATTAAATGGTAAGCATGTGGTATTGAGATACATCCTTGTTTTCATGTGCTTATATATATTTCCTACTTGTGATTTTTTTGGCTACATGGTTCACTTTCTAACAGCCAAGAGAGAATATGGGTTCCATATAAAGTACTCATGGATGGAATCACCATGTTCGTTTGGGTTATGACCCAACAAACTAGGGATGATTCTCTGGAATTCTGGGAAAGGGATTCCTGGGTGGTTTCTTATACTCCTGAGTGATAATGATTCCCTAGTGGAAAAACCATGGATATACCCATTCAAAAGATGGGTACACCATGCCTTGGGTGATACTTGGTTCCCTATGTGAGATACCTAGGATGGACTCAAAGTTATCATGCCTCATATCGATACAATGGGTTCCATATGTATCGTATTGTACTGAATCAATGGTATTAGATTATCAAATTCTATTATTTCCATACTTGGAATTATTTTTCGATCTCCTTGGATGGTAATGGAACTCCACACTGGATTTGATGGATTATTTGATTATGTGCCTATATTAGATGAAACTATTGTTATTATTATTATCATGAACTTGATCATGCATCTTAATACATATCCCATGATTACTAACACTATATTTTATTGGCATAGATAGTGATACCCAATCCAAATAACAATCATAGGGGTTTTCCCACTTGAGTTACCTTGATTACTACTAGCCCTTGTAAACTTGTTCTACCTTGAACATATATTCTACTTAGATTTTCAGCTTTGGCCGAAGCAGGTGGTATGAGATGTGTTTCCATTTAGGAACCCATACCAAGATGTGGCTGTTCATTTATTTACTATTGTGGTTTATTAATTATATAGGGCACACTTTTATCTACTTCAGCATGAAATGGAAAGGTCTAGTCACCTTGGGTGCCTACCTACTGATATTTGTAACTAAATATTTTCCCATGCACCGTCTGGTACCTGATTAGACTTTATGCACATAAATATGGATAAAGGAAAGTGTGCAACTTTAGATTCTTGATTTTATGTTGACTTAGGATGGAACATTGGGGGTAGAGGATCGAGATTATGCTCAAGATGTTGTGAATATATTTTTGGTTTTCTTTATTTTTTTATTTCATGCATTATATGCTTCTACCCCCATTCCCCAACACTCTAATTTTTTGTATAGTATCATACATTGACATCATACTTGTATCTATTATGATTATTCACCTTCCACCAATTTCTTATTTATATTGAAATGCATATTCCTTTACTTCTAATGTTTTCTTCTGGTTCTTATTCTCCCCCTATTAAATATATATTTTTTATCGATGTGTATACTGAATCTATAAGGGCATAGTCACCCCACATACACACCTTAGTACCTCACTACAAGTTGGTATCCTCTAGCGTTCTGGGATATGTACTTGAGTTAATGTGGACAACTGGTCGTGGGGAACTATTGAGTGGCACTACAGACTATGATGATACAATGGGAAACACAATTTTAGGAACATCATCATTCCTTCCCTTTTTGATAATATAAATGATGCTCAAATAAATTATGTGGAAATTCAGAATAAGTTTTAATCTATATTAAATGGGAAATCCTCAATGGATGAAATTGAAGAGGAAGGAGTCATAAGATTTGGTTAATGACTACATGTACCATCAAATATTGTAATAAAGAATGATATTTTGAATGATACACATAACATGACCTTATCCATCCATCCAAAGAACACAAATACATATTGACATCTCTAAGAGAACTATCGGCAGGACATTATGAAGAATTAGATCATTGAATTTATATAATGTCCCTATTCTGATAGAAAGTGAAGTCTGAAAGGAAAAAATACAAAAGGATGATTCAACCATTACCTATACCTACAATAAAATCTGAAAGTATCACAATGAATTTTTTTAATTGACTTCCAAAGATATCTAGAGGAAATAATGTTGTATGGATTGTTTTGGATAATCTTTCAAAGGAATCTCACTTTATTGTAATTTAAGAGGACTTATAAATTGATCAACATGCATGGATATACATCAGAGAAGTGTTGAATCTTCATGGATTACCATTATCTTTTTTATTTGATCGAGAGATGATATTTACCTTCATGTTTTGGAAAAGTCTCCAACATTCTCTAAACATTGAGTTGAACATTACTACAGATTATCAAATTCAAACTGATGTCCAGTCTAAGAAGACTATATAGACACTAGAATACATGTTGAGATAATTCTAAATGGACTCCAAAAGAGGATGATATCAACATCTCATATTGGCTGAGTTCTCTTACAATAATAGTTTCCACTCAAGTGTCCTAATGGATCTATATATAGCCCTTTATGGGAGAGATGTTTAACACTTTCATGTTAGGATGAAGTTAGTGAACATAAGTTGTTGGGACCTAAAGTGGTCAAGGAAATTATATAAAAGGTGAAGACTATTTCTTAGAACATCAGGGCTTTCTAAACTCGACAAAAGAGTAGTTCCAAAAATTGTCGATGAGACATAGATTTTGAGGTTGGAGATAAGGAATTACTCTATATATATCCATGGTGGAGGGTTATGAGATTTGGGAAGAAGGAAAATCTATGTCCCAAGTACATCAGTCCCATCAGGATTCTTGATTATGTCTGAGTTGTGGCATATCGACTTGCACTTTCACCAACCATGTCTCAAATACATAATTTATTCCATGTATCACTCCTGAGGAAGTACATAAAATATCCCTCACATGTAATGAATTTCGAGGTGGTATAGCTAGAAAATGATCTCTCTTATGAGGATCAACCAGTGAAAATCCTGGACCATGGAGATAATTTTCTATGCAATATGACCACTCACCCAGTTAAAGTACTACAGAGTAACCACAAATATTAAGTGGCAACATGGAAACCATAAGATGCGATAAAGGAGAAATACCCTCACTTATTTTTACCTTTTTAATTAAATAGATTTTAGAGGGAGAAATTTCATAAGGGTGGGGGAGAATGAAACACCCTGATATTTTTATGAAAAATTTCTCTTCAAATAATTTGATTTATTTGGTAGCTTGTGTTAAATATAACACAGAGTTTAAACTAAATGTGATATAATTTTAAAATATAAACAACATAATTATAACCTAACCTATGATTTTTTTGTATGAATCAGAATAACCATATTAATAAGTCTATTAATATGAAATACAAACTTAATTTTTATGAAATACATTTTATTCTTCAAAAATATGTTTTCTCCAAAAAAATTCTTATTTCTTCCTATGAAAATATAATTATAATTAATTTTCAAAATTTTAGAAATTTTATTTCAAAAAAAATAAACATCATTACTTAACTCCTAATGTCTAAATTATCTTAGGATGGAATTTTTATATTTTTTTAAAAAATATAATTTTAATGAATAGTGAAAATACCGATGTACATTGAAAATTGCATTTTCTTTTAATGAACATTCTTTGTTAAATAATATTTAATATTAGTTTAAAAATATAATTAGTAAGTTTTTATTATAAATAATATAATTTTATATTTGGAATTAATTTTATACATGATTTTTAGAAAAAAATATTTTATACTGAAAAAGTTGATTTTTTGGAAAAATAGATTTTTGATCAGTTTGTTCAGTTTAAATATAATTTAAATTTGAAAACATATATGTTTTAAATTTTTAAAAAATGGATTCATTATTTTTAATCATGAGTTCCAAATTTAGAAAATATACCCCATTAATTTTTTGACTATATGAATAGTAACCTTAGTGATATTTGTTACCACAGTTAAGGTGTAAATCTGGTAGTTAAGGGTAAAAATAAAATTATAAATGAAGTAAAATGAACCTAACATTTGTAAAATTTATATTGTATGATTAATTTTCGAATAGAAGCTTCCATGGGTCTAATTTTGGACCTTTTGGAGCCAGTTTGATGATTTTATTTCCTTTGTAGTATTTTATTTAAAAGAAAGGCAAACTTGTCACACTAATATTTTTAATAAGCTTAAAATTATTAATATATTGTTTTCTGTAGTATATGTTCTACCATAAAAATTATTTGAAAATAATAAAGAATTATATTCTTCAATTAAACTTATTTTTAATTTTTATGAAAGAAATAATTATATAAAATTCTTACACAACAATGATGCAGTAATTATTAAATTAATGGAAAAATCAAATAAATTGTAATAAAAAAATTGAACTAAATGTAAATTGAAAAATTAAGCTTATACATGAATTATATAGGTTTATATAAAAATTATAGGATATAATAAAATATTTGAATCAAATTTTAATCATTGTTTGGATGTTTGTCAAGTCATAGTAATGAATAGTATCAAATTTGACAATAAGGATATTTCATGAATATTACATTTTATTAAATTATATTAAAATCATAAAAATATTAATTAATTCCAAATAGGATAATATACGGACTAAACTTTCATCCCATGGTCGTTTTAGGGAAATTTGAAATTATTTTTCTCTAGAATAGTCTTATTATATTTTAATATTTTGAGAAATTCCGAAAGTGTCACTCATCTCAATTATAATAGAGCACCCATTCCTTCACTTCATTTAACCACTTTAGGCCTAATAGCTTGATAATACTCTACCAAATTCTCTTCTCCACTTCCCTGGCCTCATTATATAGTTTTTGGTCTCAAAAAAAGTCCCATTCCATGTTCCTTAACAGATCCTTCAGGGAGGTGATATTCAAGAGGTAACTTTCTAAAACCACATAGTTTAATTTATTTTCTTTATTTAAATTATCCTACCCTCATTTATCCATGAAATAATAAAAAATCTAGAATAATTAATATAAAATAATTTTTTATTTCTAATGGGATATTTTTTATCCACCCCTTTTCTCATCACCTCTTACTCAAAGAATAGAAACCACTGTCCAAATTATGGCGATTAACAATCTATGTGCATAATGAGTTTTCTTTTTTCATTACCTCCATCATGGTTGGTCATTAAACTATTATCATGGTTAAATAATATTTTAATAAGTATATTACATCTTATTTCAAGTTTTGGAACTAATATAAAAACATAATATTAAATAAAATGAAATTAGTTCCTGAAGGTCAGAAAAATGTCCAAAATAAACTAAATATTTATCATCAATGCTTTATCAAATGAATAATATTAATGATCGAATAAAAAAATGATATACGGGAAAACATAAAATTCTATACTTCATGAATACCATTTCATTTCACTTTTAGAGATTTATTTCCATTCGACAAGAACTTTTATAATAATACACAAGTGAACTGACCATAAAACCATGAAACGAACACTTCTATAATGATGAAGTTGAACCATAAAACTCATCAAAATAGAAATAAATGAAAATAATAAAACTATAATAAATGAAATAAAAGTGTTATATTTTATTAATTAATAAATTAATTAATCTAATTTTAATATCCAATACATTAAGTGCATGTTCTTAATGCATTTGGGCATAAGGTAAGGGATTTCTCTTAACCTCCATATTTCTTTTGGGTAACATTGAAGGTTCTGAGTTCAGCGGAAGCATGGTTGGGCCGATACCCAACTTTAATTTTTACCATGATGAATGATTATTCCTATATCAATACGACAATTAATTCCTATCTCTACGGAATATAATCAAAGATTTAGATAAAGAGGGAAGAGGCCTGAAACCTTTAGAGAGGATCTTTCACATCATGTTTATAATTTTTTTAATTAATTTTATAATGAAAAGAATACGTAGATCTTCAGTATGTTATTTATTGATGATGTTGATTGCCCATAATAACCCTTCTATATTTTCTTGTTGCGCTTGTGAGGATCCAAACTAGAATACATCTAGCAGTGATCCACACTCGCTCTGATGGCCTCTGATCGAAACCACTCTATCTTTGGGTGCTAGCGTGGCGAAGCGAGTGTCTTGTGTCGATCGTTCCTAATTTCTTGTTCTTTGGTCTTGAAAAACTTCCCTTGTTCTTGAGAGGGGAGGGAAGATGATTCGAGAGACAAATTGTTTAGCTAAAAAATTCTCAATTCATTGGGCGTGCAGTTTGGTACATGATACACTAGAAGTACGTATCTATTTATCGACATTAGTATTCAGTTACAATATTTGATTTCGTAATACTAAATAAATACATTTGTAACCTTATAGAAAACACATCATTTTAATAATAATATTACGTCATTATTTATGGTGCGCCAACTTGCACAAAATGGAATTATAAATGAAATTTTGTGTCACAAAATAACAGTAGTATTATTATTATTTTAACTTATACCAACTAGTTAAATAATTATTTATAGTCTCATAAATAATTATTTTACTACCGGACTGGCCTTGGTCTGATCAAACTCCACTTCCATTTATTGAACACCTAAATTAATAAACAAATAATTTATTCTCTTAAATAGATATTTTATTTTCAATCTTGAAAATAAATATTTATTAAATGTTCAATAAAATAAATAAATATATTTTACCCAGAATTTAGTGAATAAATATTTATTTAATTTATGCAATCATTTTAACCTGAATAAAATTATTCCACTGTCTTTAGAATAACATTTATTCCATTAATTAAATTCAAATAGAATTTAACTAAGACTACTAGAAACACTTAGCATGTGACCCTTTAGGATTATTTCTCATTGGAATTAGGCATTCTTGCTTAATGTCCAAGAGTATTGTATTGGAATGGGTAAAGGCACCCAGGAGAAAGAACTCAAAGTCCAAACAATGATATCCACATATGAATTCTCACTTGATAATATAATATCTTTGTCTCAATATCTCATCAATTAGGTTTCATGAAAGTTTCATCAACATTTTTTCTCGATGCGTCGTTCTTTGACTACCTAAATAAACTCATCGTTACACCATGGCCATGGAATTTCACACAACGGTTCTATTTCAATCAAAGGGCTGAGATATCAACTTCCATAAATAGAAGGTAAAAATTATTCCTCTACTTATCCATTAATAACATGCCACTCATGACGCATCCAACGTATGCTACATACCACCAAATGTCTGTATGACAGTTTTCGTCAGTAAATCAATGTGTGCAAGTCACGTCACGTATTAATGATAATTTAAAATTCTAAGGATCATTACACGTGATCGCAGATAGTAATATCTAATGACCCAAAAACATGTAGAATTATTTATGGAAGGTCAATTCTCATAATCTACCATCGTGGATATTACCAAGTACGAACTTCATGAGAGTAAGTATCATTTTCTTACGGGTACTCACACCTGATGGTATATATTCTATGTGTCCCGTTATAACATGTCATAAAACCCCAAAACTATATTTAAGAATATTGTCACATCACTTCAAGGATCACATCATAATGGGGAATAACTATAACCTTGTCAATGTAGAAAAAAACTCTAGGAAATTATTACACTATATTTATGCAGAACAATGAACCATATGTAATAATATGTTTAATATTTAAATATATTAAATATTCATGTAATGAAAGTACAACCAATTGGTTCTAGGACACCAAATCTTACAAACTCTCACTTGGACTAGAGCCAACTGCCTACAACTTTAAGTCTTCTAGACCTCACATGATGATTAGGTTTTTCTTTATTCAAGGATTTAGTCAAGGGGTCTGCCACATTGTCTTCCATGGAAATACTGCTTACTGCAACTTCTCCTCTCTGAAAAAAATCACTCAAGAGATGATACTTTTAAAGTATGTTATTCGTCTACTGATGTGACCATGGATCTTTTGAGAGAGCCATCATTGTATTATTATCATTGTACAGTGTGATTGGATCTTTACTACTTTGTATCACATCCAACTCTTGCATGAAGCTTCACATCTAAACTGCTTCTTTAGCTTCCTTAGAAGCTATGATATACTTGGACTCTGCTGTAGAATCTGCGACCACACTCCGCTTTGAGCTCTTCCAGCTCACTACACCTCTATTAAAAGTGAAGATGTATCCCGTTTGTGACTTTAGATCATCTTGGTCACTTTGGAAACCAGAATCTCCATATCCTCTAATGACTAGTTCCATATATCCTCTATAAACAAGGAACATATCCTTAGTATGTCTTAGATACTTTATGATAGTCTTGACTACCATCAAATGGAAGTCCCTTGGGTCAGATTGATATCTACCTACCACACACAATGTGTAGGCGACATCCGGCCTAGTACATTTCATGTCATACATGACTGAACCAATTTCTGATGTGTATGGAGTACTTTACATTATATTTCTTTCCTTATGTGTCTGAGAAATAATTTTCTTATAAATATGAATTCCATGTGACTCTAGAAACAATCCCATCTTTTATTGTTCCATAATGAATCTATTTAGTATTTTATCAATGTATGTACTTTGAATTAGGCCCAAACATCTCTTGGATCTATCAAGATGGATCTTGATTTCAAGAATATATGAAGCCTCCCCAAGTCCTTCATGGAGAAGTGTCAATTCAACCATGCCTTAATAGACAGTACGACTAGTATCTCATTTCTAATAATCAATATGTCATCAATATATACTACTAGGAAAATTACTCCACTCCCACTAAACCATTTGTAGACACAAGGCTCACATTTTTTCTTGATAAAACCAAATTCCATTATGGTTTCATCACAATGAATGTTCCATGACCCGGATGATTTCTTTAATCCATAAATGGATTTCTAGAACTTGAATATGTTATTGGCATCCTTTGGAGTCATAAACCCTTCAGGTTGTGTGATGTATACATCTTCATGATGGTTCCCATTAAAGAAGGCTATTTTGAAATCCATTTTCCAAATCTCAAATCCAGGGTAAGAAACAATGGCCAATATAATTATAATATATTTCAGTATTTCAACTGGTGAAAAGGTTCCGGCATAGTCAATTCCTTAACACCGATTTAACCCTTTTGAAACCAATCTTGCCTTATAGGTACTGACCTGACCTTCCATGTCTAGTTTCTTCTTGAATACCCATTTTCAACCAATAGTCTTTACGTCGAATGGAGGATTTATCAAAATATATACTTGGTTTTGGTATATGGAATCCATTTCATAATTCATGGCTTCTTGCCACTTTGCAACATCTGTCCCACTCACTACTTACTTTTAGGTTAGAGGATCATTATTATCAACTAATAATGATTCACCATCCTTGGTAACTAGAAAACCATACCCTTCTGGTTCTCTAACCTCTCTCGTACTCCTACACAGTTCTTGTATCACTGGAATTGTTATTTCTTCCATAAGGCTTTGTGGAATTTTTTCATGTATGAACTCTTGTGTACCTTGAGCCTCAACTTCATCGAAGACTATCTCACTCCCACAATCTCTTTTTGAGGTTCTCCCTATCAAGTAATATGGTGTGTCTTGACACTATAACCATTTTGTATGAGGGTTTGTATATGTAATATCCGATTTTCCCTTGGGGAACCCTATAAGGGTGCACATTGTGACTTAGGGTGAAAGTTTGTTTCCTAAATAGGCTTTAACAAACACATCTCTTCCCCACACTTTTAAATTAGATAACATGGATTTCTTTCCACTCTATAACTCATATGGAATACCATTTATCGATTTATTTGGTACATGGTTAAGTATGTTTGATGCTGTTTGTAACGCATATCCCAAAAAGGATAATGGAAGACTTGCATGACTCATCATTGATCTCACCATATCCAACAAGGTGTGGTTTCTTTTTTATCTTATACCTTTCCATTGAGGATTGTAAGGAGGAGTGATTTGGGATAGGATCCCAAACTTTTGTAAGTAATCAATGAAGTCTTGATTAAGATATTCTCCCCCACAGCTTGAGTTGAGTTTCATAATCTTCTTACCAAGATGGTTCTCAACTTCATTCTTGCATTATTTGATCTTATAAAAATAATCTGACATATACCTCATTAAGTAGATATATCCATATCTACAAAAATTATCAGTAAAAGTTATGAAGTATGAGTACCCTCTCCTTTCTTCAACTGTAAATGGTCCATACACATCAGGATGAACCAATTAAATAAGCTCATTAACCCTTTCAACTTTCCCACTAAATGGGGCATTGGCCATTTTTCATTGTAAGCAGGCATTACATAAACCAAGTGGTTTCAGTTCAAAAGAATCTAAATATCCATCTTGATGTAAATTTTTCAAGATTTTCTCGTTTACATGACCTAGTCATTGATTCCAAATGGTGGTAGCTAGACTGGATATCAATCTTCATGAACCGTCTCACACCTCACAACTGGTCAAGAAAGTCCTTAATCCTCATCAAGGGGTGATTGTTCTTTTTCATGGAATGTTTCAAGTGATGATAATCCATGCCACAAGCTCGTGTCTACCTTTTTCCATGAACAAAACTAGAGATTCCGAAGGGGATACACTGGGCCTTAGAAAGCCCTACCTCTATAGACCCTCCAACCACACCATTAGATCTTGAATCCTTATGGGGTCATCTGATGTGCTAGATCAATACTTGGGCCATCCTTGGTACAATTCTATACATAGGTCCATATTATGGCAGTGAGGTAAAATGATACATCATCTCACCCCACCATAGTTGGAGGGATCTGTGAGCTCGTAACATCCATTATTTCAAGGGTATATAAGCCCACTAATAATTCGGTTATAAACTCTTGTGAACAAGATCATCCAAATCTGTCAGAAGATCAATTCTCTTCTTGGGGGACTCCATCACATATATTGGAACCACAACCAAACTCACTGGTAGAAATAATCTGATCAAAGAGGGTCAAAGACAAGTACATACTACGGAAAATATCCTAGGGTCTCACTACCACTATGGAAAGATTTGGTGTGAGGATCTCTCCCCTTGTAGAGTAATTTCATCCCATGGTAGGAATGTACAACCACATATCCTCCTTGTAGGACTCCAATGTAACATCCGAAGCTTCCACTGTGTGCTTATCCTTGAATAATACAATAGCGTGTGTTGTACGCAACTTCGAGTTCTAACACACCACAACCAATCAAACTAGCTGTTATGAATAGTAATACAAACTTTTTGAAATTTTATAAATTTTATCTTTCAAAATAGACTTCATTTTTGGATTTGGAATATCAAAATTATCTTAGAGTGAATTTTTTGTATTTTTCTGAAAACATTCAATTTTTGATGAATAGTGAAAAACACTGAGTTATAGATTAAAACTGAATTTTTATTTAAATAATTATGTATTTTATTTAAATTTATTTGATTTCAATATAGATACATAATACCTATATAATTTCAATATAATTTATTACATTTAGTTTATAATAATTTTATATATATATAAATTTTATTGAACTTCTTACCGTCTTTTACCCACCTTCTATGAGTATTTGCAAATTTAAATAAAACATAATTTTACCACTTCTGTGAGTTTAATTTCAAAACTCTGAGAGAAAAAGTTGATATCAATAAATAAAATGTGGTTCAATAAGATGAAAATAATTTTTGGTGAATAGTAACTTTTTACTTTTATTTTCCACGGTTAAAAGTAAATAGGGTAATTAAGGGTAAGAATGATATTATTATTACCCTAACACATGTCCTAATTCTATTGGATAAGTATAATTCAATCAAAAAAACTTATGAATAAAATTTTAACCTTTTTGGTCCACTTGGTTTAGATTAGGACATTTATTATTATTTAATTCAAAGAAGAGTTAAAAGAGTTAAAATCGATGTTTAATAACTAAAAAATTTTTAAAATAGGGTTACAAGTAAGATAAATTCGACTATAAATATTCATTATAAAGATAAAAATATTTCCTACATAATTATATTTTATTTATATTTTTTAGACATTAAATAATTTAATTAATTTAGGACACAATGATGATGTAGTATTTACCTGATTAATGAAATTTTAAAATAATTGATATTATAAATATCCAAATAAATGTAATTTGAGACTTCTTATGAATTACACGAATTTTATAGGTTAATATTACATCTTATGGTTTATTAGATGAATTTTTTTCGAATTAATAATGCTTTTATGGATTTATAAAAAACAAAATACCAAATAGTGTCAAAATTGACATAAAAGAGTTGTTAAAACAAATATTATATTATTAATTGATATTATATTCCTAAAAATCTAAGATTCGGCCAAAATACTTTTATAATGATATTTGTATCATTAATTAACCACTTGGAGTTCTCTTATATGTATATAGTATGTTTATTAACCAAATAATATAAAAATACAAAGAGGCATGGTAAATGTCAGACTATTTAACTAACAGTTAAATATAAAAGATAAGGTTAATATAGTGAATCAAACCTCTCTAAAACCTATTGGTTGAGTGTTTTTAAACCCATACCCACCTTATACTTTAAATGATCTATTTTTGAGCCATTAGAAACCGTAAATAAGTTTATTATAAAATAATATTTCTAGCTTTTCCTAAGGTGCCCCTCACCCCTCTTATAAAAGGGCACTCCCCCTTCTCTCTAATTCACACCATCGAAGCCATTTGGATCGGCCAAACCAAGCCCAAATACCCTCTCAACTATCCTCACTTCAACCTAGAGGCCTTCCTTTAGTCATAAAACCAACCTAAGGATCCCTTTTGATCAAATCAAAAGGAATAACCCGAAGAAGATGTAACTATTTCATCACCTCTTTCAAGTTCCTTTCTTCATACACTTCCTTTTTCTTTGTTGTTTCCATTATAAAATAATAAATCATGTATATTATATATACTATTATGTTATTATAAATATGTTACAACCATATGCATTATTATATCCATCCTTTGAATGATATTTCACCATACGTGTGTACGTACGGCTTATCCTCTCCACATCGTGGTGTAATTGTTATTCAATACATTATTATTTGGATGGGTACAATAATGATGTGTAATTGATGTAAATAAAAAATATAACATGATAATGTTTCTTTATATATGATATACCATACAATTATATATTATTTTAATATCAAAAGAATGATATTGTTGCTCGTGTATACGTACAGATTACCGTCTCCATGAACGCGATGAGATTCATTCCCCAGCATATCCATTCAAGACTAATTTTAATTTTATGATTAAAAATATTGCTTAAAGACTTGATATAATTATGTATATGAATAATATACATCCCATCTATAACAAATATGACTCACATAACAAATAATATAAAGGAAAACGAATCTGTTAACACCCAAAACAATGATAATGCTAAGATATTATTAACAATGAAATGTTAAAAGATCATATATGATATCATATTAATGTTTATGATTCTATTATAATTGAATAACAATTATTTCACCATTATACAGGAGGTTAAACTACCCTCGACCAAGGAAAAGTAGAAGGTAAGGGTTAATTATACAATGTTTTTATTATCTGAGGTTGTTTTTACGTAAGTATCCAATGTGGCCTCTTTATCATCCACATCCATGTTTCATAAAAAATGTATTTCAAAACATTTTTTACTAGACAACGAGGTAAGGTAATTTATACCCTTCTTGAACTAACATGTTTTGAAAGGAATATTTCCGTCGTTTTTGAAACAACGTACTTTATGACCTTTTTGACAAAATTAAGGTAAGAATGTTTTTTTAACTTATACAGAGGGTGTAGCTATTTTCCCCCATTATAACATTGTCGAAGCTTCCCTTATAAGCTTATAAGAATATTTTTAAAATAAATTTTTTCTGTATAATTATGTGACTCTAAATTGATTTCAAATAGAAAGATATATTTCCCTTAAAAAGGTTTGGATTTAAACTATTTCAACATCCATTGATGAATTTTAAGTTTATTTGAAGTTGATTTATTATGAAACAAAACATTAGTATTGTATTGAAGGTTTTGTGATATTTTTGACTGTGGATGTTCTATTTTTATACCATTCATGGTTTATGGTTAAATTATTGACATTTCGTATTCTAGTTTTAATACGAATATTTCTGTTATATTTCAACCTTTTCATATGAGGAATGTATTGGACTTAGTAAGTGACGGGTGGATCCCACTATATCACCTCGATGCATCAGTAGGTCTCATAAGACAACAAGATGTGGAATTGGACAAGGCCTTTCCAATTTTGATACATGGTTTTGTTCAAGCCCTTAATCATTTTTAGACATCTTGGCTGAGGCCTTCACAAAATGATTCAGAATGTCCATCATTATACATTCCCTCATGATGAAAATAATATTGATGGTTCATGTGGTCATTCAACTAGTAGAATACCCATGATTATGTTTTATTATGGCATTATTTACTCATCTCATATTGCTTCCAAAAGTATTCATTTTTATTATTGGTAAAGGCACGTGGTTTCAATTATTCATCATTCTTAATATTTATGTTATCTTCTGCTATATTGCTTACCCTTACTGAGCATTTGAGCTCACCCCTTTATTATGTTTCATTTTCCCAGGATATGAAGAAGTTAGTTATGAGTGACTTTCAAGAATAATCTAGGAGGCATGGAGATTTCTAATGGAATAAATTCATGTTGTATTTATTTTCAATTTCTAAAGTTGAACTTATGTATGAATCTTGTTTCCAATAATACTAAACTGATCAGCCTTTCAAGACATGATTTCCTTGTGATCATGCCAATGTTATGTAATGATGCATCGACTCTGGGTAACTAGGGTTGGGGCGTTACAGTTTTTATCAGAGGAAGCTTAGTACAAACCTTGGAAACTAGATTTAGATAAACTCTGATTAGAACACATAGCCCTAAGATAGACTTTGAGGATTAATATAGAAGAACTTCCTAGAATATTTGTAATGTAGATATTTTGTGAGTTTTCCAAGAAATACATCCTTGTCTATATACGAGAAGGTAGAGGAAGCTCTAGGATAGATGTACCTAGGGGAAAAACCCAAAAACACCGCTTTGATCTAGACTCGAACGGGAACTGGTGCACGATAACGGGCCTTGCTACACTCTTGGTTACGACACTCCCGGGGGATATGCTTAGGATAATTCTCATTTTCATTACAAACCATTGTGAAGGGTTTATGAGTATATACTTCCTCAACGAAAACATTTTTATGATTATGGATTATATCCATAAACTGTTCAATTTATGTTAAGTGTTTTAAAAGTTTGGATTTATGTATTGTGATTCATAAACTAATCTAGTGTATGCCATTGTTTAGAAATAGCTCCTAGTGGAAGGAACAGAAATTGTATCAATGAACACACTCCATGTATGGATTTCCATCCTGATCAAGATAATTATAGTGGAGCTGGTGATACAGCTGGTGCTGATCAGCTTATCACCATACCCGGACAACTCACACAGGTTATAAATAATAACATTACCCGTATGGAGCACCTTGATCCACAACACGGTGGATCAATGTTAGAGCACTTCATGAGGCAACAACCACAAACATTCAATGGGGGTACAAATCCATTAGTAGCTGAGTAATGGATAAATTCTTTATAGAAAATATTCCATGCCTTGGGGTGTAGCAAAATGGAAAAAGTTTTCATGGCAGTTTACCGCATCACTGGAGATGCTAATCAGTGGTGGTCATTAATTCAAAACACAAAGGAAGATGATGAAGTATCAAATATGGAATGGAGGGAGTTTAAAGAAATTTTCTTAGAAAAATACTTTCCTCATGACCATCAAACATATATGTAAAGTCAATTTCTGAGTCTGAGGAAAAAAGAGGATGAGAATGTCACAAAGTATGAAAATAACTTTACAAGGTTAGTGAGGCATGCTACAGATTATATACGGAACCCAATAAGTAAGATTGATCGTTTCTTTTATGGGTTAAAACCATTTCTCTATCGAGCATTAGTATCACAATCCATCTCATCATATGAAGATATGGTCTTGTATGCTATCAAGAGAGAAAATAAATTTTCTAAGTCTTATACCTTTAAATAAAAGCAAGAGAAGAAGAGATCTGCTGAACACTCTGGGAAAGGAAATAAGGAAATATGAAATAAGGGAAGAATTGAATTTCCACCCTATGATAATTATAGAAGGAATCACCCTGGTGCCTGTCTAAAAGGAAAAGGAGTGTGCTACAAATGAGGAAAGAAAGTCCATCTGGCTGGTGATGTAAGGGAAATAAAGATGCTACCAATGTTCAATGCTACAATTGCAGGGAGATGGGACATTATGAAAATTAATTTCCTAAGAGTCAGGGAAACTTACCTCAGAAAAGGACAAGGGATCATGTCCTAGCTTATGAGATCACTATAATTGTGGTTGAAGCCCCGAAAGAGTGGTGGTAGGTAATTTAAGGGTTTCCTCAATTTTAGACAATACTTTTTTAGATTTTGGATCATCGCATTATTTCATATCTTCCCAGTTTGCTAAGAAAATTAGATATTTCTAATTTGATTTAACAAGGGAGTTTTTAGTCAAAACTCTAAAGGGAAGTATCAGTGCTACAAAGTTTTGTGAATCAATTCCCATTAGGGCATATAAATGTTCTTTATCTACTGATCTCATCGTCATAACCATGATTGAATTTGATATAATCCTCAGTATGGATTGTCTTTCAGACAATGATGCTAAAAAATTATTGTAGGAAGAAGGAGGTTACTATTTTTGATGACGATGATAAAGAACACCTTATCTTTAGAGCAGAATCGTCACCACCTAATTATTATCTATATCCACCCCCAGTAGCTCAACTAAATTCAATTATTAGGGAGTAAGAGAATAAATTAACGGTGGGTGAGGAAAATAATGTTCAAATAGAAGATGCACCTATTATGCAAGAGTATGTTAATGTATTTCAAGAGGATTTACCTAGACAACCTCCAGAATAAGAAATTGAGTTTTCCATTGATTTAATTCCTGGTTCAAGGCCCATATCGAAGACCCCTTATAGAATAGACAATGTGGAATTAGTGGAACTAAAGAAAAAACTATAGTAATTGAGTAATAAGAAATTTATTCTCCCTAGTGTTTCTCCATGGGGAGCCCTTATTCTTTTTATTAAGAAGAAAGATGGATCTATGAGGTTGTGCATTGACTACAGGGATATCAATGCTATAATAATAAAGAACATGTATCCCCAACCTCGCATTGATGATTTATTCATCCAACTTCATGGAGATAAATACTTTTCGAATATTAACCTTCGATCTGGATATCATCAGTTGTGTGTGAAGAAGGAAGACATTCTGAAAATATCATTTCAAACCAGGTATGGGCATTACGAGTTTACAGTAATTCCTTTTGGATTGACTAATGCACCCTCTGTCTTCATGGATCTAATGAATAGAGTTTTCAAGGAATATCTTAATGAAATTGTAGTGGTATTTATTGATGATATCTTGGTATACTCCAAAAGCTACTAAGATCATGAAAATCACTTGCGCATTATTCTAAAGACTCTTATAAGACAAGAATTATATGGGAAGTTTAGCAAGTGTGAATTCTGGCTTCAGAAGATTTATTTTCTTGCCCATATTGTCTCTAAGGATGGAATCTCCGTCGATCCTTCTAAGAACAGGACAATCCAAGAATGGCCAGCACCGATGAGTATAACTGAGGTATGTAGTTTTATTGGTTTAGCAGGTTATTATCAACATTTTGTCCAAAATTTTTCCTGGTTAGCTAACCCATTAACAAAGCTCACACGAAAAGGGGTTAAATTTGTTTGGACAAAAGAGTGTGAAAAATGTTTTAAAGAATTTAAGAGAATATTAGTCAATTCTCCTATCTTGAATCTACCATCAGGGAATGATGGGTTTGTTATTTATAGTGATGCTTTAAATAAAGGACTTGGTTGTGTCCTTATGCAGAATGATAGGGTTATTGCCTATGCATCACGACAGCTAAAAATTCAAGGGAAAAACTATCCTACTCATGATCTTGAGTTAGAAGCTATAATCTTTTATTTGATGATTTTGAGACACTATCTCTATGGTGAAAATGTGAGATATATACATATCACAAGAGTTTGAAGTATATTTTCTCATAGAAATAACTAAACATGAGGCAAAGGAGATGGCTTGAACTACTCAAGGATTATGGTTGCACTATACACTACCACCCGGGGAAGGCAAATAAGGTGGTAGATTCTTTGAGTAGAAAGGATCATGGAGTTTTGAACAAGATGAGAGTTCAAAGGGATCATATTCTCAGGTATCTAGTAAAGATGGATATGGGAATAACCATGGAAGGTGGATCATCAATAATTTTTCAAATGGTTTACAGAAAATATTTATTATAATGGATAAAAAGATCTCAAGCTGATGATTAAGAGTTTCAAAAGAAGATTAAAGCTGTGAATGATGGGAGATTGAGTGACTTTGTGTATGAAGATGGAATATTGAAATTTGGGAAGAGACTTTGTGTTCCTGATATACCTAATCTAAAAAGGGAATTATTGGATGATGATAATAGTTCTAATTTTTCTATACTCCATGGTAGGACCTATATGTATAGGTATTTGAATGACATTTTAGGTGGGACAACATGAAGAGGGAGATCGCTGATTTTGTGTCAAGATGTATGGTTTTTCAATAAGTGAAAGTTGGAAGGCAATACCATGAGGAGTTATGAAACCTCTTCCCATACCTGAGTGGAAATGGGATAATATTACGATGGACTTTGTCATTGGACTACCAAAGACTCCTAGAAGGAATGATGCAATATAAGTCATTGTTGATCATCTTTCCAAGTCAGCACATTTTCTTGATATAAGAGAATATTTACCACTTGAACGTTTAATAAGATTGTATATTAATGAAGTTGTAAGACTTCATGGAGTACCCCTATCGATTGTTTCTGATCATGATCTTTGTTTTACATCAAGATTTTGGAAAATACTTCAGAAATCCCTGGATAGTAAACTTCGTTTGAGCACTGCCTACCACCCTCAAACTGATGGACAATCAAAACAGACTATTCAAACCTTAGAAGACATGTTGAGATCTTTCTCACTTGACTTTAAAGGTATGTGGTATCAATATTTACCTCTGGTAGAATTTTCTTATAACAATAGCTTCCATTAGTGTATTCATATGGCACCATATGAAGCGTTATATGGAAAGAGATGTCGCACACCAACCTGTTGGGATGATGTTGGTGAAAGAAAACTCGTAGGCCCATAACTTGTATAGGAAATGATGGAAAACGTAAAGGTAATCCAAAACCACATCAATGAAGCTCAAAGTAGGCAGAAGGGCTTTGACAATAACCAAATAAAGGATTTGTAATTTCAGGTATAAGATCATGTTTTCTTGAAGGTATCTCCATGGAAGGGTGTTATATGTTTCAGTAAAAAGGGTAAATTGAGTAACAGGTACATCAGACCTTTCGATATTCTATAACGATTTGGGGTTGTAGCTTACCATTTGGAAATGTCGCCAAGTATCTCCAAAGTTCATGATGTGTTCCACGTATCACTGTTGAGAAAATACATCCCTGACCCAACGCATGTACTCACTAATTAGGAATTAGTGCATGAACCTGATCTATCTTATTGTGAATAGTCGGTCAAGGTTCTTGATACAAGAGAACAAGTGCTGAGAAACCGGACGACTCGTCTGGTAAAAGTTCTTTGCAGAAACCATAAGATGGAAGATGCGACGTGGGAACCCGAGGAACTTATGATGAAGAACCACCAGAGTCCTTTTACGCATTAATACTCTAAAAATTTCAAGGACGAAATTATTTTAAGGAGGATAGAATGTAACACCCCAAGCTTACATGGTATTCTTCTCTTTGAATAATACAATAGCGTGTGTTGTACGCAACTTCGAGTTCTAACACACCACAACCAATCAAACTAGCCGTTATGAATAGAAATACCCAATTTTTGAAATTGTATACATTTTATCTTTCAAAATGGACTTCATTTTTTATTTGGAATATCAAAATTATCTTAGGGTTAATTTTTGGTATTTTTCTGAAAACATTCAATTTTTGATGAATAGTGAAAAACATTTTGTTATAGTTTAAAACTGAATTTTTATTTAAATAATTATTTATTTCATTTAAATTTATTTTAGGTCAAAATAGATACATAATACCTATATAAGTTAAATTTAATTCATTTTATTCAGTTTATAATAATTTTAGATATATAAAAAATTTATTGAACTTTTTATGGTCTTTTACCCACCTTCTAAGAGCATTTACAAATTTACATAAAACTTAATTTTACCACTTCTATGAGTTGAATTTTAAAAATCCAAGAGACACGGTTGATATCAGTAAGTAAAATTTGGTTCAATAATATGAAGATAATTTTTGGTGAATAGAAACTTTTTACTTTTATTTACCCCGGTTAAAAGTAAATAGAGTAATTAAGGGTAAAAATGAAATTATTATTACCCTAACACATGTCCTAATTCTATTGTATAAGTATAATTAGACCAAAAAACAACCTTAGGAAAAAAAATATGAACCTCTTTTTTACACTTGGTTTAGATTAGGACATTTAATAATATTTAATTCAATAAAGAGTTAAAAGAGTTAAAATCAATGTTTAATAAATAAAACATTTTTAATATAGGGTTACACATAAGACAAATTCGACTATAAATATTAATTATAAATATAAAAATATTTATTAAATAATTTTATTTTATTTATATTTTTTAGACATTTAATAATTTAATTTATATATGACATAATGATGATGCATCAATTGCCTAATTAATGAAATATTAAAATAATTGATATTATAAATATCCAAATAAATATAATTTGAGACTTTTTTTGAATTAAACTAATTTTATTGGTTAATATGACATATTAGGGTTGGTTAGATGAATTTTTTTTGAATTAATAATGCTGTTATGAATTTAGAAAAAACAAAATACCAAATAGTGTCAAAATTGACATAAAAGAGTTTTTTTAAAAATATTATATTATTAATTGATATTATATTCCTAAAAATATAAGGTTCGTCCAAAATACTTATATAATGATAGGTGTATCATTAATAAACCACTTAGGGTTCTCTTGGAAGTATATAGTATTTTTATTAACCATATAATATAAAAATACAAAGAGACATGGTAAATGTCAAACTATTTAACTAAGAGTTAAATCTAAAGGATAAGATTAATATAGTGACCCAAACCTGTATAAAACCTATTGGTTGTGTGTTTTTCAACCCATACCCACCATAGCCTTTAAAGAATTCATTTTCGATCCATTATAAACCTAAAATAATTTTATTATAAATTAATATTTCTAGCTTTTCCTAAGGTGCCCCTCACCCCTCTTATAAAAGGGCACTCTCCCTTCTCACTAATTCACACATTCAAATCCATTTAGATCGGTCAACCCCTGCCAAAATACCCTCTAAAATGTCCTTGCTTCATCCTAGAGGCTTTCCTTTAGTCAAAAATCCAGCCTAACTAGCCCTTTTGATCAAATCAAAAGGAGGAACCCGAAGAAGTGGTAAACATTTCATCACCTCTATCATGTTTATTTCTTCTTCCACTTCCTCTTTCTTTATTGTGTCCATTATAAAATAATAACTCCAATATCTTCTATATACTCTTATGTTATTATAAATATGGTACAACCATATTCATTATTCTATCCATCCTTTGAATGGCATGTCACCATACGTGCGTACGTACGGCTTACCGTCTCCACGTTATGGTGTAATTGTTATTCAATACATTTTTATTTGGATGGGTATAATAATGATTTTTAATTGGTGTAAATAATAAATATAAAATTATAATGATTCTTTATATATGATATACCATTCAATTATATATTATTTTAATATCAAAATAATGATATTGTAGCTTGTGCGTACGTACAGATTACCGTCTCCACGAACGCGATGAGATTCATTCCCCATCATATCCATTAAAGAATAATTTTCATTTGATGATTAAAAATAATGTTTAAAGACATGATATCATTATGGATATGAATAAGATACATGTCATCCATAACAAGTATGACTCACATAAACACCCGAAATGATGATAATACTAAGATATTATTAACAAAGCAATGTTAAAAGATCATATATGATATCATATTAATGTATATGATTCTTGTATAATTTAATAACAATTATTTCACCATTATACAGGAGGTTAACCTACCCTAGACCAAGTAAAAATACAAGTTAAGGTTTAATTCTACAATCATCTTATTATCCGAGGTTGTTTTTACGTAAGTATCTACTTGGACCTCTTTATCATCCACATACATGTTTCTTAAAAAAGGTATTTCAACAATTTTTTACTAGACAATAGGGTAAAGTAATTTATACCCTTATTTGACCTTATATCTTTTTAAAGGAATCTTTCTGTCATTTTCAAAACAAGGTACTTTATAACCATTTCGAAAAAATTAAGGTAAGAATTTGTTTTAAAATTATATGGCGAGTGCAGCTATTTTCCACCATTATAACATCGTCAAAGCTTCCCTTACAAGATTATGAGAATATTTTCAAAATAAATGTTTTATTTATAATTATGTGACTCTTAAATTACTTCAAAATATAAATATATTTTTCTATAAAAAAGGTTTTGATTTCATCTATTTCAACATCTTTTGATGAATTTTAAGTTCATATGAAGTTGATTTATTATGATACAAAATATTCATATTTTATTGAAGGTATTGTGATATGTTTGAGTGTGGATGTGATATTTTTATACCATTCATGGTTTATGGTTAAATTATTAACATTTCATATTCTAGTTTTAATACAAATGTTTATGTTATATTTCAACCTTTTCATATGAGGAATGTATTGGACTTTGTAAGTGACAGGTGGAGCCTGCTATAGCTCTTCGATGCATCAGTAGGTCTCATGAGACAAATAGACATGGAATTGGATGAGGCCTTTCCCATTTTGATATATGGTTTTGGCCGAGGCCTTAATCATTTTTAGACATCTTGGCTGAGGCCTTGAAATTTTTTTTCAAAATGTCCGGTATTATACATTCCCTCATTTTGAAAATAATATTGATGGTTCATGTGGTCATTCAACTAGTAGAATACCCATAATTATGTTTTATTATGGAATTATTTACTCATCTCATATTTCTTTCATAAAATTATTCATGTTTATTACTAGTAAAGGAATATGGTTTCAATTATTCACCGTGCTTAATATTTATGTTATCTTTCATTGTATTTCTAACCCTTACTGTGCGTTTGAGCTCACCTATTTCTTATCTTTCATTTTCCCAAGATAGGAAGAAGTTAGTTATGAGTGACTTGAAGGCATAATCTAGGAGGATTTGATGTTTCTAATGGAATAAATTCATGTTGTATTTCTTTTCAAGTTGTAAAGTTGAACTTATGTATGAATCTTGTGTCCAATAATACTAAATTTATCGATCTTTCAAGACATGATTTCTTAGTGATCATGCCAATGTTATATAATAATGCACTGACTTTGGGTAACTAGGGTTGGGGAGTTACATCCAATACATGGAACAAGAAAAAGTTACTCCTCTAGTCTCACAAGGTCTTGAGCTGGGGCAGCATATATGGGAATGTTGTTTCTGAATTTTTTCTAACAACTACAACTGGAGATGTAGTGACATAGGTCGTACCCCAAACCACACTTGAGCCTCCCAACTAGAAGGACCATATATCAAGAGCTCATCCTTTCCCTTTATTTCCTAATCTTTGAAACTAGGTCATGTTCTAACACCCCACCACATTCACACATCTTGAAAAATAAATTCATAGGAACTCCTCCAACTCCACCTCAATAGTATCCTCTTTGGGATGACACTAACTTTCCTATATGGTTTTAAATTGTGTCACAAGGGAATGTCTTGGTGAGGTAGGTGTCCTATTCCATTAATTCTTGATGCCATGTTAAAAAATTTCCATCACATGACACTACTAATTCCCAATGTTGTCTTAGAGAGGTATCACCCCAAGGATCACCATTGAAAGGGATCCTAACCAAGTGGGATATCCAAACCACATGATATTTTGTGACCTCTACCACCTAATAAAGAAGTTTGTCTCAACACAATAATTGTGTGATATCTGTTTTGGGACAAGAAACATGCACTCAACAATGGTGAATCACTTATTGGGACCACCAAAACCATCTACTTATCTTTGAAGTGCATTGGTTTCAAGTGCAACTATCTGATTGGTTGGTATCTACACAAGTATAAAACTTGGATCACCGACTCAAGCCAAACCTCCACTGCCTAGTGAACTGGATCGTCATGGAACCTCATCATCCTTGAGTGTTGAACCCCATGGGGTGTACTAAACCTATGCACATCCTCATCCCACTATTCTATTACCAAATTTTTCTTGATAGGCAAGGATGCTACTAACTACATGACTAGAGAAAAAAATATCACATGATGGACCTTGAAGTGAGGCCTCATCGGTCATCAAATCTTCATAATGATATGGAAATAAATTACATGGCTGGATTTATTCATTGAGGTATTTCAAAACTAATCAATACCTAGAACATTAAAATTATAATATATATATATATATACATATAACATCAATGGGGAGCCAACTCAAGAATGAAATTCAATGTATCAATCATATATGATGTGTATACCATTAATCCCTGCAACCTTTGTGTCAGTATGCTCAGTTGACAAGCAGATAATTAAGGTCCTTTTGAATGGATGCATTAACCACCCATACCATCATTTGATTCCCTATCATGAGAGCTACACTTGATACACTTTTACAATGTTTCCCTAAATCCAAAATAAATCCTCATAAAGGGACTACTCCAAACAACATCTAAAGGAATGAACTTATCTGATACCAATATATCATGACATGACCCATGATGGGTATTGATCCACAACTACCACAATCATTCCTCCATAAAATAGGGGTTGAAGACTTGAATAGAAGGAATAACTAACATGGAGATGCCATTACCTATGTACCTGTACGCATACACACTTCCATCATGATATAGAAGTGTGGAGGAAGAAAAGTTAAATGAAGAAAAATACCAAGGGAAATAACTGTGCATGTAAAGCCTAAAAACAATATAATATTATGGTGGTGTAAGATGAAAAGTAAATGGGAAAAATACACACCCAACCAGAGATATGTCCCAACATGAAAAAACTGGAATGTAAAAATCAAGAGATCCCATCTTATAATCTCTATTCTATGACCACCATTTGTGGTATAAAGTACTAGGTATCACTAATCTCATCTATAGTCACCATCAGCCTATCCATAATATGCATAAGACATAAAACGTGTGTGAAAATAAAATGTAGCAGTGAGTATATACATACCCGGTAGGATACCCCAAATTTTAAAGGGGGTTATTAAGAGACACAATAAGAATATTAAGAGAGTAGATGGTAAACATGATGCAGCTCAACCCAAGAAAGAGAAATAGTAAAATTTTACTAGAGAAGGGGTATCAACATGGTGAGTAGATGAACTACAAGTCTATTCTTTTCCTCCCATATCAAGATAGTGAATTCATCCATTCATGTGAAGGTAAACACAGAAAGCATGTGGAATACCCAGCGCATCTTTTCTACCCATGGATGGAGAGTGAACATGTCGAAAGGTATGGATACTGATGTATATATAAATATGATTAGTCAAAATAATCTCCAATAAGAGAGAAATGAGATCACTATCTCATCTCTTAGATCAAGAAGAAGACTCTCCAACAATTCTAGAACTCCATCAATGATTCCCATCATCTCGCACATCTACCCCAAAGTATCTGTAAAAATAAATCCATGTCACTTCACTATAACTCACATTTGAAGGACCAAATTCTCTTGGTATTGGACCCATGATATTGTAAAATATGATGATTCCACTTAGTTGAAGAGCTCCTATGCCCATCCCAACTAGAGGGTTCCACTCTAGAAGTCAGTAGAGGACCCATGCACAGCCTAGCTAGAGGGTTCCATTATAGCAGTCGGTAGAGGACTGGTACCTAGAATAGCTAGATGTTTCAACTCTAGGAGTTGGTCAAAGAAAAATTCCAAGCCTATCTATAGGGTTCCACTAAAAAATTAATTGACAACCCATGTTAATCCAAGATGGAGGGTTACACTTGGGAGTAGATATACGACCCATGACCAACCCATCTAGAGGTGCACTGTAGAAGTCATCAAGGACCCATAGCCCACCCATATGGAGGGTTCTACTCTGGTGTCAGTAGAGGACCCATTTCCTTCCCATCTAGAGGGTTCTATAGTATAAGTTTGTAGAGTAACCATGTTTAGCTTAACTGGTGGATTCCAATCTAGATGTCTGTAGAGGACCCATGTGTATCCCAACTACTTGGTTCCACTCTAGAATTCACCGAGGACCAATGCCCAATCGAGCTAGAGGGTTCCACTAAGGAATCCTCAAGTGATATTGCATGATCACTATAGTCATCAATCATTGCCTAACCATGCATCATGTCTAGAACATTTTATATCATATCTCAAAAGCCGCAATGTAGGTCACCATCACCTTATATTTCTGAAAAAACTCAGGACACTCTACTAACAATCAAAAATCCAAGCCCAGATAATGGTGATACCAAATCATGATGTTTATTAATGATGATAAAAGGGGTACATTGTGTGTGAGGGGACCGACATGGTATGTGTTCTAGCTCCATCACCCGGATGTTTCCCTAAAGGTACATGGCTCGTCTACCATGTAGGTTTACATGACATGTAGGGGGTATATACAACGTTCCCAAGAAACTCAGGGTCCTGTTCATGTGTTTTTTCATGTACATTTATCCAAGTCGTTTCTATGTACTTTACCCCATATTCATGTACTATAGTACATTATGTGCCTCTTCACATAGGGTGCTACGCATGTGCTCTATCCATGTTCCTATACTTAGGAACAAGGAGTGTTCTTTATCGTCTACTATGTTACATGGCTCATCCTTATTGGGAAGGAGGTACACAATGTGTAGGGAGTCTACACAATGTTCCATAGTTATAAATTATCAAAACCATATCCACTATTTCCAGGGATTGACACTCTGTGTGTTCTTTGAACAACATGACATTTAGTGGGTATTTTTATAGAATTTCATATCTTCCATATAGTCAACAAAAACATCAATTTCACTTCTATTCCAGCCATGATTCCTCCAAAAAATAATGTATCTCATCTGAATATGTCATTTCTGATCATCTAGTGGCCCAAAAATCAATCTCTTCCATGAAGATGGTTCATTACTCAGTCCCGCACTACTCAGTTTCAACCGACATTGAAGATTCCACCTTTGATAAATGAAATGATATCCCACATCCCAAAAACATACGAGATCTTTCCTTGGTTCATCAATGAATTCCTCTCTCATCAATTTTTTCATAATCCTGGGGGTTTGATCGGGATCTGTACCACCTTGCGATGTCGAACTTGGATCGTGGGGTCCTATCTATGAAGAACACAAATCAATTTATGGGAAAAGGAACAAGGAAAAAATTAACATCATTTTTTCAATAATTCTTGGTCAATGATAAAGAATGAGGATATATGGGTTAGATAACAAGAATAAACAATAATGATTGGTACATAGGTGCATGCCAAAGATTAGTAATTGGAGTAGATCAAAAGAGGAAATTGATCAATATAATCAATTTAATCAAAAAGGGTTTAAGTAAAAAATTGGTGATTTTTAACTAGATATTGGATCATTAATTGTTGAAGAATGTTCTTGACAAAGATTTAAGGAAGTATTTGTATTTTCTACATCCCAATATTCTCTGATCTTGAGTTTTGTCATCGTCCGAGGTGATTTTCCAACGGAAGGAGGGGATAAGGCTCTAGAATCCTCCTTGGGTTTATGTGGCTAACCCTAGATGAATCTATGTGGAAGTATTCTTATATAAATTTTGACTGGGTCAAATAAATAAATTAACTAATTTAATTAACTTATTTCTCCACTGAATGTACCTCCAATGGGAAAGATATCCAAACTCCCCACACCAACCTATTTTAGGTTGTACCTTGAGTAAACACTACATTCCAAAATAAAATGTGGTCTCGTATTTCTGATACAAGATTCTATTTAATAGTTTTCCCATTTTCTTTAAGAATTTTTGTGTGCGCAATATAAAATATATTTAATATTTTTGTAAAATTAAATTTGGGCACACTCAGTCTCAGAATCGTGTTTTTTCTCAGTGCTTGAATCTTAAAATATATGTAGATTTATTTAAAATTCTTACACGAAAAAAAACTAGGTCTCTACACCCCTGGGATGAAATAATTAAAATTGAAACTAAAAATACCCTGAAATATAAATTATTCATGATACTACATATAAATGGGGAAGTATATACACCATATAAAAAACATGTACATAATTTCAAATATGTCCTAATTGAGTGGAAATTGTTAAGAAATGCATTACCTCAAGCTTTCATTTAGTTTAACATTATTTAAACTCTTATATAATGGTTTTAAGTATGTTATTAATTTATACCAAAACCATACTCATATTTATATTATCATTAAGATCGTATTATAAAATTCACCACCTGTTTGTTAATAATATTTCATTATCCATATTATTTTGTTTGTTAAGTTCCTTGTTTTCTTATGTGTTATTTGCCATGAAATATTTGTTTCTTATGTTAGGATAAATATCCATTATATATGGAATAATATTAATGTTATAAATATCATATTTACTCATTAGGTACATTTTTATAGTCATTCTTTAAATTAGAACATGGAAAATGAATCGTATCGCTACATGGAGATTGTAGGTATACATACACACAGGTGACGATATCATTCATTAATGAGTGAAATGATAATAAAGTGGGTAATATATTAATTTTAAAGAATAATTATCATGTCATAACCATAAATTATATTATATAAATTTATCCTTATGTCTTTCTTTGTTCAATTTAAGTGAATAATGAATCTCATCACTTCACGGGGCGGTAGTCTGTCGTACACATGAGCGACATTATCATATTTTAAATGGCATGGAATATTAGAAAGTATATGTGATATTATAATTATATAATTATTATAATATAATAAATATTATATATATTATATATATTTATATATTTGATTCATAAAGATTTTCTATCTGGAGATCTGTTGATGGAAAACGTGTTGCATCGGTTCATGAGGCGATAGTCCATCGTACACACAATTGATAGGTTTTTCCCATTTGAGAGAGGCGGAGATGGATATAAGTCATGACCATAACATAATATTAACAATGTATATATAAGATACTATTGTTTCTATATAATCATAATTTAATAAAATTTGATGAAATTTGAATAAGAAATAATATAAAACTATCATTCAATAATGTTAGCTTTTCTTTGGAAAACTACTTTATTTTTTCACCAAAAGCCTTCCTGTGATGAATTTTTAATCACTATAAGGACTATAAGATGTTGGTATGGAATTAATGAAGGGTTTTTTTATGTTTTTTATGAAAAAATATTATTTTGGAGTGTAAAGTGGAGAGGATTGGTGGTGGACTTTTATAAGTCGGGGGAAGGACACACTTGGATTTGTTTAAAAAGAATCAATCATACCACTACTTTTCACATTAAAAATGATTAAAAATAATCCTCTATCAAAATAATATGACATAATGTCTAAATATGACCATAAAATAAAAATTGGACATGTTTTTTGGTTATTTAAACCCTTGTCTTCTTAGTTCAACTCCTCGGTAAACCTGTTTTTATCATAACTGTAATAATTAAATTTTAACTATTTTCACTATTCATTAATGTAAAAAATTAAGTTGAACATATTAGATAACATTAATGATTATTATTAAAAATATGGAATAAATTTTACCAAATTCAATTCATTGAAATGGTATAATTCTGATTTAGAGAAAAACCTGCAAGCGCGGTGAAAAGGTGGTTTCGTAACTAAGAAATTTTCATAAGTATGACATGTTTTTACATCAATTTTGAACATATAATTTGTTATGATGGACTAAAATGTATTAATTATCATATAATTAAACTATTTTTTTTTGAAAAAATTTTAAAATATAACTGGATTTGTAAATGCTTTAAATGAAAAGGCAACTTTTAAAATAAATATTTTTCATTATCCATTGAAAAATGAAACCCTTCTATAAAAACTCAAAAAATCAACCTAATCTAATTTAAATATTCAATTTAAAAAAAACATGTTCCATTTTTCTAAAAAAATATATAATATTAAAAAATATATTCTAACATATGTTCGCAAAACAAGATGAATATTCTTTTTAGAAAAAAAAATTCAAGAAACATTTCTTTTTTCTTTCAGATGGTTTCAATTTTTGTTTATAAAGAATTTATAACCAACAAAATGGATACAATATATATTAACAATAATTTATTTATTCATATTAATACCCTACAACTTAATTTCTTGGTTATAATGACCACATTTAAATAATTATATTTTAATAGAGTATCGAGGTTTGCTTAAACTCGGTGTTGCGTGTATCGTAAGTTATCGAAGAAATTAAATTTATTCTAAATAAAATATATCATGAATTATTGGGGGTGTTAAATTAATAATTATATAATTATTATATATATACATTATATAGTTATTTATTTAATTTTAAAAGTTATAGATAGAAAAATGAATTACATCGTTCAGTTATACGTATGTATGATTGTTGTTTTCTTTTTTTGATGGATGGAATGAAAGAAAAATACAAAATAATTCGCCTATAAGAATAATTTTTATATCATATATAAAATATATATTCATTAATTCTATACTTATTACCATATATGTAAAACAAAAATGAAAAATTAATCACACCTCTTTGTGGAGGTGGTAGTCCAAACATATGCATGAGCGATGTTATATTTTTTCAACATATGGGAGGAATGTGGATAATAGTTTTTATAGAATAATAATAAAAAATTTAATATTTAATATACTTAATTAATTATTTTCTAATGCATGAAATATATTTATAGAATTTATGGAAATAAAAAAACTATAATTCTCTATTAAGAGTAATATATCTTCTTTGAGAAACATTCTTTGGATTCCATTATAAGACTTGATATTATGATCATTTTTTAGAGAAACAGTTCTAAAAAGTGGGTAAGGAATATTTTAAGGTATTATGGTAGGTATTTTTAGTTATATAAGGATAATATGGTGTGATGAAGAAAAGTGAAGAGGTGTCCTTTTATAAGTGAGGAGAGGGGAACTCTTAGAACAACAAAAAATGAAATTAATATAAATTATTTTTTTATAATAAAGTAACTTGGAAATTAAATATTTAGAATATATTATAAATATATTTCAAAATACTCCCATAAATAATATTTATACATATTTATATGATTTTTAGTACCCTATCTATTATTTTTAACCCCACATTAACCGTTTTGAAAATTACCGTAATATCAAAGTTTTCTACTCATTATGGATAATGAAAATTACCATAAAAGAAAAATTAAAACATAAAATGATCATAATTGGTATACGAAATTGTATCCATTTCACTTAGATGAAGATAATATTTTTATTAATTTTATAACATTTAATAAAATATCATTAATGTCATTTTTTGAACAATTCATTTACATTGACATTAAAGTCACTATGATAATTATGTAATTAAAATAAAAAAAATTAAGAAATATATAATATTTGATATTAATCTATATAAATCATGTGACAAAATACTCCATTGAAACTTTATTACTTTTATCATTTTTTTTAAAAATTACTTTTTTAATTCATTGAAACAAAACTGGGTCGGCGTTATGTAAGCATTGATGATAATTATTCAATAAATAAAAATTAAAAATAAATTAAGATTATAAAAAATAATTTATATATAAAATAAAAAAAAAATTAACTGAACCTATACTGTTTTTATACATATGTAAAAAATTTAGAGATATTAAAGTCAATAGAGTGACATTTTTTAGTTATTCATTTCTTAAAATAATATAAATGTCATAGTCAAAGAAAAATGGAACCAAGTGGCCGTATAATCAATATTATGATAGAAATGGATTAAATTAAATTATAAAATATGATAAATGATAGTCTTTGGGTGGATTTAATGCCTTGTCAGATTATATTTTTCCATAATTATATAATTTTACCTTTACCAGGGTCATAAAAATTTACTGTGATTAATATTTATGTTGAGAAAAAAGGGACCTATTTACCAAATTTTAACCTCTTAATTAAAAATATGGAATATATTTTCAAAATTCAATTTATTTTTGTGGCTCAAATAAATTTTAGTGAAAACTAAAAAACTCCATGAAAAAACATTTTTTATGAGAAATTCCTTTTTAAGTATAAAAATTTGTCTATACCAAATTCATCCATAAAATTGAATTCATTGAAATTATTTATATTATTAATAATATAATATAAGTACTTTAACTTTTATTCAATTCTAAATAAATCTAAAATTTTAAAATTATTGAAACAAAAATAAAGTTTTCAATTAAAATCATAATTTTCACTATTCATTAGAAAATAAATCATTTTAATAAAATCAAAAAAATTAAACCTAAGATAAATTTGATATTTTTATTTCAAAAATTATATAATTTTTATAACGTGAAATTTATTATACATTAAGAAACTAATTATATTATTCTCTCAAAGAAAGTAATAAAAAATATTTTTCTGAAGAAAATTGTTTTTATAGAATAAAATGAATATACTAAAAAATGAGTGCTTATTTCATAAGAATTAATTAATACATTTTTTTTGAGTATAACCTTTCTATATATCATTATCTTTTAATCCTTTTAATACCTATAAATTAAATTTCAATATAATAATTGTCATGTCAAATAATAATATCTTAATAGTATAACATTGTTTTTTTAAAATTAGTGTTGTGTATAAAGAATGATATCAAAGAAAAAAAATTATTTATATAAAAATGTATCCTCAAATATTGAAGTGTTACATTCTACTCCGATTAAAATTAATATATCCCTCAAAATTTCATCACCCCAATATAAACAACCGAGGATACTTCTACCTCATCGAATCTTTAGGTTCCCATGTAGCTTCCTCAAATTTATTATTTCTCCCTAAAATATTGACAAGGGAAGTGATTTTTTTCATAGAAATTTTTCACTAAAATAAGAAATATACACTAATTGTTCCTCATATAAGAGATTTTTCTCTTGTGTTATGGCCTCTAATCACAATACATGTGAAGGATCAGGTAAATACTTCCTTAGGGGAGATACACAGAACACATAATGAACATGAACGAGATTCAGTGGAAGTTCCAAATGATATTCTACCTTCCCAATAAGATCATTAATTTCAAATGGAATGATATACCTAGGTCTTAGATTTATATTCCTTCCTAATATCACAACCATTCTCCAAGGAGATATTCATTATAATAACATTTCACCAACTTCAAACTCCTGATATCACTAATGATTATCAGCACACCATTCTTCAACATTGAAATGCAGGTGATACTAAATGGATCTAACCTTCTCATCCATTTGATCATTTTTATCAGGTCCCAATAGATTTGTTTCTCAAAGAACATCACAACATGTTGGATTTATGCACTTCTTTACATAGATGGAATCATTAAAATCCATCTACATTCTTGAGTGAAACATGATATTATTAGAAAATTTAACAAAAAGAAATTGTTGATCCCAACCATGTTTGAAATATATAGAGAAAACTCTCAACATGATTCTATAGTTTGAATGGTCCACTAATATTGACGATCTATCTTAGCATGATATTCATTATGAAAACTTAACTATGTATCCAGATCATGCTAAATACTTCTCTTAAGCTTCATAGAAAACCTCATATCCCAATTGGATACAATATAATGTTGTACTCTATGCAAGTTTACAACATACTTAAAATATAACCTATAATAATAATCAAGATAAATATATTCTTTCATAAAAATTATGTGTACTAACATTGTATGGAGATATAATACAACCCAAATAATATTGTTCCACTTATTTTTTGAGGGGTCAAACTATGAAATCCATGGTAATTTTTCCATTTTCTATTAAAGTATCGGTAATGGTTGTAACATCCCCTTAAACATATTTCTCTATATGTTAACTTTATAACATACTAGAAATCTATTTATCTAATATAAAATATACTATTTCTTGTTATACCATCATTAATATTCCTTTATATCTATATATATCTTTTTACATATGAGATGTATAGAGAATAAAAAAACTATGAGCTTAATCCAACAGCTCATTCTTCAAATATTTTATGGAAGGGACACATATAATGTTTATGAACCTCGTCATTATATAAGAATCATGGTTTATATCAGGAAATTTTCTCTCATTATTATATAGTTCTACATCATCAATATACACATCATTATGCCTTGCATGGATAGATGGTTGGTTAATATTTGTAGAAATATAGGAAATTTACTCTTTCCTCTAGATTTAAAGTCCCATCATTTGAAATTCAGTATTTCATCTTCTTGAATCATCATCATATAAGAAATGGAATGGCCCTCCAAACTCAAAGCAATAACCACCTTATTCACTATACCAGGTTGGTAGTGTATAGATTCATTATACTCATTAATCAATTACAACTATTTCTATGTGAAGATATATATAAATATCATGATCAAAATATATTTCACATATTTTTCCAGAAATATATTTTCACCATATATTAAACACTAAAATTATCATAGTGAACTCAAAATCATGTTTTGGGTAATTTTTCTCATGTATCTTCAGTTTTTGTGAGGCATATGATATCACCATACCATTTTTCATGTGAAAAAATCTCAGTACCTTCTTTGATGTATTATTATAGATCAAAACCCTTCTCTTCTCTAGGGTAGTGAGAGAATAGGTGGACTGAACAACCATCTCTTTATCACCTTAAAATCCTATTCACGCTTATCTTTCCACTCAAACATAACCCTATTCCGATTCAACTTGGTGAGTGGATTTGATATCCATGAAAAAAATCATAATAAGTGTCTATAGTATCTATTTAACCTACAAAAATTATAGAATTTGGTAACCATGGGTGGTTTAGTAAATTGCATAATAATTTCTTCCATTGAAGGATCCATCGATAAACCCTTTCTTGAGAATATATGAACCAATAATGAAAAATTCTAGTGATTAAAATTAAAATATTGTAAATTCTTCATTAAAATTATCCTTACTCAATGTTTTTAGTATAACTATCAAATTATCTTCATGATATTCCATTATATTTGAATATATAATAATTTATTCAAAAAAGGCTACCACAAACTAATAAGTGTAATCTCTAAATAATATATTTATTAAATCTAGGAATATAGTAGGAGCATTGGTAGGTCCAAATAGAATTACTATAAATTCAAATTGATTATACCTCATATGTAATAATTTATTTTGTATTTTCACCTTCATAATCATCAATTATTGATATCCATACTTTATTTAAATGTTAGAAAATTATTGTGATCCTCATAATCGATCAAAAAAATAATTGATACGGAGAATATGATATATGTTCTTGATAGTGATCCTATTAAATTTCCAATAATTAATACAAAGACGTGTTGAACCATATTTCTTCTAATAAACAATTATTGGTGCACCTCATTGTGATGAACTAGGGAATATTAATCCATTATCACGATTCTCCTATAGTTAATTTTTGACTCCTATAACTCAATTGGGGTTATTCTATTAAGAGTCATTGAAATAGGTGTAGCACCAATTATGAGTTCTATTGAAAATTCAACATCATTATTCAGAGAAAGACTAGGAAACTCTTATATAAATTAATAAAAAACACAAGTAAAATAAGAACATTCTCACTGTTATGTTTCTCACAAACCATCTATAAAACTCCCTTCTTATATTGTAATTAATATCCACAAGAAATAGTTATTTTTCTTTAGAATTTCATATTCATCCTCTCACTGATAAATGATAAAAGGTTCATTAGAATTATAAAATGTGACTTCCCTTATATTGTAATTGATATCTAAACTATATAAAGAAGGTTAATCTATGAATAAAATGACATCAAATTCAGTAAATGGATAATCACAATATTTTCATGATTCACTTTCCCACAAACATAAAATGTAGAGGAATTATAATCTTGAGATTCAAAAATCATTCTATTAGGTGTTTTCACTATTAACTCAATATCTAATCATTGGGGATCAGAATTAGCATTCCTATATAATTTTTATGATATATATGAATTCATATAAATAATATAAAATATGGTACTTCAATATTTGTTTGGAACTTTCCCCACTTAAACATCATTGTTTTATATCCAATCCCTTAGTAAAACTAAAATGGTTAGTATGATGATAAATAATTATTAATCAGAGAGATTGATAAAATAATCCTAATTAATAATTCATGTTATTGCTAAATAATTACATCTTTATCTCATTCTATGGAAACTAAGTCTTAACATTGGTTACCCATAGTTATTACCCTTTCCTTGGGATGTTATCCAATACTTATACTTCTCACCAGAGTTTTCAAAAAAAATTGCCCTAATCTCCATAGATTATCTAATCCCAACTATGAAAAAAACTATTACTTCCCAGGATTTTCATTCATATATATTAAATCATTTTATATGAATATTCAATACATAACATTATAATCCATGTTATAACTGTAATGGTTTATTGTCTTTGAAGACTAGATATGTAAACAAATTATATAAGTATATTCTCTATCATCTCTCATAATGTACTTCTCACTCTGTACCCATCTTGAAATACCCTACATAAAATCATTATATATAACTTGGGTAAAATACAAATTAAATAGGGTGATTTCAGATTCTCAGTAACGGTAAACAATGAAATATCAATTGATGATCAAATGTAAGCATAAGATAAGTATAAGGGTATACGATCATGATTATAACTCATAATGTCCATACACAATTAATAATGGATCATAATCAAGTGCCATTGAATAGAACATTATCATTTCAAATAATGAATAATAAGATTGGGAAATCATCATTAATCCATTATAAAATGTGAATTTAAACCATACTAAAAAAACATGTCATAAAAGTGGTGCCCCATCATATGTATAAACACCATTTCATATGCCAATGTTAACTACCAAGACCTTCAAATCCTAGTGGATCAGGAATAAACACCTATTTATAATATAATAATGGTTCAAGAATCATAAAATATTTCCCATATTTTATCAGGAATCACTATATATTTCCCATAGTGGATCAAGAACATCTACATCTTTCCCATATAGAATTAAGCCCATTACTTGTTTCCTGTAATTGTCTCATTAGATATAAAACATTATGCAATGAATTAGAGGGATATATAATTCTAGTCCTACACAAAAGATAATCAAAACTATACATTCATGTGGAAAAAGATCATAAAACATTCATCATATCATCATTACATAACTTGGGGAAGTAAAATGGTTTCATAAAATGTTTTATAAATTAACCACATTATAAACAAGGGGGAAAAGGTCCATTGACTTATCATCATCATAATAATAAAACATCCATATAATTAATAAGGATTATATCATTTGATCATACCCCCATTAAATCATAATTAACATCAAGGATGTTATCATAGATAGATATTCCTTTAAAATATCACTGGAATAATTTTTGAGGAAGACATCCTTTTCATTTTAAAAAAACATTTCATTAAAATCCTAAAATTTAAATAATATAAGGAAACAAAATTCATTGTAGTGAAAAATATAAGAATTTGAATAAATATTTAAATATTTTATCTTTCATAATGGTGGAAAAAAATTGTTTATTTCGGGTACCATAAAACAGATAACCCTCTCACATTATTAGTAAAAAATACTATTGAACCTCATTTAGAAGAAGAAAAGAGTTTTCCATTTATATAATTTTATAAAAAGTAAAAAATGGTTAAATTCATAATAAAAAATTATAATATAAAATTAAAATCATCTTGAAAATATTCTAAAATATATATAAAAATGGATAAAAAATATTCTCTACCGAATAGTAAAACATCGGTTATCGTTACAAAATCATTCAGCCACCTCAATACTTAAACTGAGGAACATGAAAAGAAACAATGTATTGACCATAAATAACAATAGGATAATAAAAATGAAATTTATTTATTTGATAAGGATCATATAATTTCTAAAATATAAATTCAATAATAAACAATCTCGAATAAAATGGGATTGATACGTAAATACCATACCAGATGTCTTGTCTTTCTTTATATAGTTTCAGACCTCCTATATAATAAACATATAATTATTATAATGTTATTAAATAATAATAATAATTTTTATCAAAAAAATATATGATTTAATTATAAAATCATATATCCCATTTTTTAATATTTTTTTAAAATCACTATTTTGATTGATAACTGCTTCTCTTTTCATGCTTGTTTTTGGTCAGTAATCTCAGTCAATATACATTGATCATGTTTCAATAATACCTAAACCTTTAATAATGATACATATATCATATATATATTTATATATATACATTATATATATATTTATATTCATAGTTAAAAGGATAAGATATAAAAAATAATAACATCATTCATGGAGATGATAAGTCATATGTACGTATGAACAATGTTTTAGTTTTTTGACATATGATACAAAATAAAGGTAAAAAATAATTCCACTTTAAAAAATTATTATTATATAGGATATATCATATTTATCCGTTAATTATATTCTTATTAACACACGTGTTAAATTGATGTGAAAAATTAGTTGTGTCACTCTATGTAGGTGGTAGTCCACAAGTGCGCCTAACTAACATTGTCATTTTCCATCAGATGGGAAGAAGGTTGAAAATGTTTATTCCATCATCATAATTAATGTTAAGTATCTTTATGAAACTAAAGTGATTTATTTATAATCGATAATGTATCATCTTGATATTTAATTAAATATCTTCATTCAAATTAATTTAAACTCTTTGATATCTTGAGTTACAAACAATTCCCAATTTCAATTTTGTTATATACAACACCAATATTACCATGTGTTGCATGTAACATCAAGTTTCTATTATAGAATGTGTTAAATGTAATATTGAGTCTTACTGAACAATAGTATACTATACATATTATTATTTAACATGGTATTTATCACCAATAAATTTGAATGGAGGGAATAAATAATATTAACTAATTTGTGAATATATGGTTTACACATATTTATAAATTGAATTCATTAGTCACCAATTTACTCGAAATTAAAATAAAAACCAATTGAAAATAAAATAATTTTTTTATAAAAAATCTATTTTTATACACCCAAAGGTTTTTTATCATAATAAATCCAATTAATTAATATTATTGAAATATATATGTCATAAATTCAATAAAATATTTTTACATTAATCCATTATATTTTATAGGCATAAGATATGAAAAAATCAAATTTTAAAATGTGGGTATTATTACAAATTCAACGTACAAATAAATGTGTCCCAAGGACTCTACACCGTGATCAGTTCCCCACACCCTAACCCCCCTACCACCCCAATTGCCTATGGGGGGTAGAAAAAATCCATTTTTCACATAAATAACATTATTTTTTTAAAGGCAGTTTTACCGCCTTTTAATAAAACAGTTGATTTTAAACTAAACATTGAATCCATAAAAAATTATTCAAAAAATAAACATCATTTTTTAAATTAAAATTTCAAAATTATCTTAGGGTGAATTTTTGATATTTTTTCTAGAAGATTCATTTTTTGATGAATACTGTAAAAATACATGATTTTAATTGAAAAATGTTTTTTTATATAAATAATTTATAATGCTAAATTATATTTTTAATTTGTTTTAATAAAAAAATAGTTAAATAATACATATAATAATACAATTTATTTCTTTTGAATCAATTTTATATTGAATTAGTATATAAAAACTTATCAAACTAGTAAAAAATTTAACATTAAAACCCATTTTTTAATCATGATTGTGGGATTAATATTAAATTAATTTTTGACAATTATGTGATTTTAATTTCAGAAAAATTATTCCATATTTTTAATCAACATAATTTAAAATTCATAATAAAATAACATTAGTTTTTTACCAATAATAATAGTGAATGTATTTAAAATTAATTATAGTTATTAAGGAAAACAGATCTATCTTAGTGGTAGAACATAGAATATAAAGTGAATAAATGACCTAAGACTAATTAAATAACCATTTTATGGCCATATTTAGACCATTAAACCATATAATAGAATATTTTATGTCATTGAACCCTCTTTGGGTAAAAACATTGGTACAACTAACATTCCTCTCAAAAATTCCAAGTGTTTCCTCTCCCCCACTTATAAAAGGCCACCACATATCCCCATCTCATCACATCAATAAGTCACATTTGTATCATCAAAAACATATCCAAATCTATTTCCAACTTCCCTACCCTCATCATAGAAACATTAAATTGGGTATAAATCCAAATTAGGATTCCCTTTAGTGAAAACCAAAATGAGATACCCGAAGAAGAGGTAACATTCATCAATTAACATTTTGTTTTATTTATTCATAAAACCCTTTTAATTATTTTTATATCATGATAGTATAATATTATTGATATAATATATATACTGATATTTGTTTATTTTATATTTTTACCAACAACTTTACACACTTTCATCAAATGGGATACACAATCATTGTTATTGTGTATAACAGACTATCACCTCATGAATCAATGTCGTTCAATATCCCATTACCACCTATCAAGGATAGGTATAATAATGGATTTATAGGGTATATATAAATTATATAAGATATTTATGATGTTATTATGCTTATATAATTATTATACCACACATACCTTCATGATTTCTATTTTGTGGGAATATGATTACAACATTTCTGGACATGTCGACTACCACCTTCTCAAAGTGATGTGATTCATTCATTCTTTACAAAGAATTTATAAAGGATGGGTTTAATAATGATATGTCATATCAATGAAATAAAAATGATATTTTATTTAAAAATATGTACAAATAATTTTCTTTTCTTTTTCAGTACTACATGAAAATGGAAAATCCATTCATGTGTGCATACTGTCTACCATCTCCAAGAACTGTGCATTTCATTTCAAATCACTAAATATAATGGATTAAAATATTTACATGTATAATGAATATATATGATATTTATATCATTTTCTAAATTCTTGTTATTTTTAAATAATGATCTAAGTAAGAGTAACAATAAAATAACAAGTCAAAACATACTCGAAAAACAAAGTAGTTATGACCTGAAACGTAACTTTAACATGAAATTGTATATAAAGGTAATAAAAAGTGATAATAAAATACTATATATTATTAAAAATATTAATATGGTTCTTAAGTAAGTTAATAACATTTTTAAAACCATAATACAGGAGGTTAAATATCATTTTATGAAAATGAAGCGTAACATAATGGTTTTTCTCATCTCGCTTTTATTTTTTTGAGATAAATAAATCATTTACCAATTTTTATAATTTTGTGGTGTATATACATACCATGACTATATTATATGATTCCTATACTTTAATATATTGGTATTTAAATATCTATTTGATAAGGTATCTTTCATGGAGTTTACAGTTTGAATGTTACAAAAGCAGTAAGGGATTTTTTTCTCATTTTTCCGTATTTGAAATTTTTGTAACGTTATAAACCTATATTATTGTATGTGGTGTATCTACTGGATATTTGATCTGTTATCTCATGAATATCATTATTATTATGATATTATAAGTTTCATTTAATGTTATTTTTTCATTTGGATTGTGATTCAAAGTTACCAAAGTGATAAGAGTCTTTTGTTACAATCTAATTGTTTATCAGTATTGTGTATGATTAATTATCTAATGTTAAAAATATTATAATGATCATGAATTATCTTCTCTTATATTTATTCATGATATTTTCATGTAATTTTCCCATTTTCTACTCTTTTTTGATTAAAATTTTTTGAATTTGTTTTAAGAAAAACTGACTTCATTTTTCTCTTATGTCAGATCTTTGTGTTTATTCAAAACCATGTTTTTTAAAATATTTTCAAAAATATGTTAATTTTTTTCTCAAATTAAAAAGGATATTTTCATCAAAAAATGTTTTAAACTATTTTTATAATATTCCTTTATAATACTTCTAGATTACATACAAAGAAAATAATATTCAAAATGCTATATGTTTTTAAAAAATCATAATAAAAAGGATATTTTCCTCAAAAATGGTTTTAATGATTAATTAATGGTATTTTCATTCATAAACCTACAAAACATTTTTTTTTACTTATCCTAAAATAAGGATATTTAGTATCTATTCCATCCTTATTTTTTCTATAGATGGATAATGAATGTTTCAAAGAGATCTTTATGGAACCCATTTCTCTTCCATGGGTTAATCTTGTTTCAAACAGATTGTAATAGAACGTGTTTCTTTTCCATGGGTTAATCAAGTTATTAAAGGTATAATGGTTGTTCCTATGAGTTAATGATGAAATTAAATATTTTATATTTTATGATTATGTAATGGTAATTTCGAATTTTACAAGTGGTTACATTATAAATCAATAATGGATAGTTCTATGATAATCTAATGATCAGTTCTTCCATGATAAACCAAGGATGGGTTGGTTTGTGATATACCTCCATATAATTGGGTATGTAATTAGACTATATATTTATTCTAATTATAAGATTTATTTTCATTGTTAATTGAAAATGAGGTCCCATGTTTTTTAAAAGTTTTCTTCATGATTTCTATGGGTTTATAATTTTTCTCATGATCGATATTGATATCACATGGACCATGAATATGGATTTTTATGACTCTTTAATTTACCATATTATCATATTTTATGATTCAGGTATTTATTTGTATGAGTAATTTTATGATTCCCTCATTAACTATGATTATTTCATCACATACCTATACACTCTTATGCTCATTGGTGACATTCAATTGTTAATGCTTATATTTACCCTTACTAAAAATTTAAGCACACCCTTATTATGCTTCCTTTTCCCCAAGTTATAAATAATTGATTTGAATTATTTATGTATTTAAAGGATTTAACAAGGATTATGTTGATGACCTAATGTAAAATAAGATAATCTAGGTATAATAGGAAATTATTTTATTCCTTATGAACAAATTGTTTATGAGTCGAAGTTGATATGAGTTCATCCAAATTCTCTAAAACTCTTAAACTAATAGGTCCTCTAGTTTGTAAGTGGTACATGTTATCCTTTTAATTTGGTAAGGTATTGATGAGAAATTTGGGTCATAATTATCAACATCAAATCCATAAATGTAATGTTATGGATTTTAGTACATGATTTGAATGTGCGGGTCCTAGGCTATTATAGTTGGTATCAGAGGTCGGTTTAGATAAATTTGGAGATTGGGATGTCATCATGTGAGGTCATATTAATAGTTATTAATACAATCATAGGTCTATAATAATAATTTCTATCATATGATAAATGTCTTAGACCCCATATTTGAGGGTTTTAAGAATTAAATAAGTTGATGACATTTTATAGGGTTTAGGTTTTTCTAACCCTAAGGATCAACAAGAAGTGTTTTTAAAAAAGGAATTATTTTTCATGTTTAATGAAATAAATGGACAACTCATATGTTGGGTAATAACCTATCACATCCAACATGGTGGTGGGTCTTGAACCAATGACTGAAGGATGATATGAGTTTCACACCCCCCCCCCCCCACTAGCCTATGTGATGTCCTGGTTTGTATGAAATTTTTAAAAGAATTATTAAGTATATTTTGGAAACATATGGTATTTTATTGTAGGAATAACAATTGATTTTTCTTGATTAATTATATGATCAAATCCTTATAATCCTTGGGTTTTGAACAAAGTTCACAAATGAATAAAGAATGTTAAGGATGGACATCTATGGAATGATTTGTTTTGAACATTGGGTATTATAATTTAATGTTTAATATTAATGAATCATATGAATGTTGATTAATTTTGGGGATTGTCTTGTCATCTGCTAACAATTTTGGTTTTGGTTAATGTCTAATGATAAGAAGAACAACTTGTTATCACCTTAGGGTTATGTAGTCATTAAAATTTTATTTTTGAGCTTCGGGAATATGAAAATTCATATTGAATACTAATCTTCTAGAGAAAATTGTGAGAATGTGGTGGGTATTGGTTAAAGCATGAAATTTTTCTTTTCAACTAAGTAAAATTCAATATTTATTCAGTCTATATGGTCAAAGAATATGTAATGTCTCATATTTTCTTTGTTTTATTTTTAAATATTATATAAAATTATTATGATATCAAACTTTGTGAAGGCATGTGATTCTGAGGCCCGGAGTGGCCAGAATAAATGTTTTAAATGAATTAAACTTTTAAATAGTATGCACGAGCTGTTTTTATGAAAAAGTGCAATAAATTTTAAAAGGGTTCCCATATCAGAAATTTGAGGGCACCGTTGTGTTCAGAGCAGCGAATTTACCGTATGCGGGGCCTAACATTGACTGGTGAAGGTCGATTGCAAAAGATAGTTGTGGATGTTTTAATGGAAATAAAATAAATTAATCATTTATTTAATTTTAAATTTTCCTTTAAACACGGTGATGCTTATTTTTATTTAAATAAGAAGAATCCCAAGGTTAGGCACATAACCATGGAAAACTACCTAGAATTATATGCAGCTTTGGAGAGGAGCCACCCTTGAAGAATTCTGGACGAACACCAACAAACAACGACACATGGATCATTGCACAGAAAGATTGAATCTCGACTGATGAATGATCTCCCTCTTCATCGATGACTAAGGTAGGGGTTTTTTTCTTTGATTTATTTCATCATTCTTTGATTAAATGACCAGTGCAGATCAACCCACAAATAGCTTGATCCACAGATCGTGCATTTTTCACGACCCGTCCTTGGGGCCCAGGTCGTGACTACCCCAAGCCCGCCTTCCATAGGCCAGGGGCTGGAGACTAGCACCAAAGGTGTAATTCCTGATAACTAGGAAGGCATTTCCTTTATAAAAGTAAACAAATAGCACAGAGTACAAGAAAAAGTAACACACTAAGTACAAAAGGAAGTGATGAAAACTAAATGGGCCAGAATACAACCCCAATAGAAAGTACAGCTACAACTGAAAAAAAGTATAAAAGAAAAAGACAACAGCTGGAAGAAAGGAAGAATCTCCTGGGTCGTCCTCCCCGGATCCTACCTGAAGGGTAGGTACAGATAGCGCAGCTCCTAGATCGTCCACCACGGATCCTACCTGAAGGGTAGGTACAGATAGCATAGCTCCTAGATAGTCCACCACGGATCCTACCTGAAGGGTAGGTACAGATAGCCTCTACAACTCTCTTGCCTGTCAACCTCCTCCGAGTATCATCCCGCCTTGAAGTCCACCTCCGGATACTGACTCGTCGTTAGGTCCACCCTTGGGTATAGTCCAATCTTCGAACACTCGGCCTCCGTCATCACTTCCCATCGTCTGCAACCAACACAATGAGGTGCAGGCATAGCCCATGCAGGGGTGAGTATAACGATACTCAGTAGGGACCCCGAGACCCTCAAGGTCTCTCTAAATCCAACAAGGATAACCACAAAGCAGAATCACAACAGATATCCCTTCTTAGGTATAAGAACATACTTATACCTAAGTTATCAAGTAACCCATCTCAATCATGAAGAAACACAAAGATTATGAAATCAATGGATAACCACAACCCAGGTATATTCCCATACATATACCTAAGTTATCAAGTGACCCATCTCAATCATGAGGTAAACACAAAGGTCATAGACTCATCTCAAACCAGGATTATCATTATCGAAACTGTAACTGCTGAAGAGCCCCGTCTCTGGAGTGTATAGTGATCCTGTCACAACTCCGAGGTACTGCTCACTAACCTAATACTGATGAGGTACTCCTCCTGTCGAGTACCGCGGGTCAGCCACCCAAACACAGTAGTGCTTCCCACCGGGGTATGCCATCCAAACAGAGTAGTGCATCCCCCCTAATAGCCTGTAGAGGTACTCTCCGGACGATTACCACGCGTCTGCACCCAAAAACTGTAGTGCTCCGTCCACCATGGGTCTGCACCCAAACAAATTAGTGCTTTGTCCACTGAGCTAGTCGACTCACTCCAAGTCGAGTCAGTCAACCAGTCGTCAGGTCTCAGTCGGCTACACGGTCTCCGTACTCCTCACGCTCGTCTCCAGGAGGGTCCGCTCCATGAGCTACAGGTCAATAATCCAAGTATCTCAAAGTTCCACGAAGAAGTATCTCAAAGGACCGCCTCGTCATAGGGGTCTCAACGCAACAGACGGAGTGTCAATCGGACGCACGGTCTGTGAGTTATTAGCCTTTTCGTCCCAGGGGTCCGGTTGGTTTCATGTGCGAACCAACCCGCCGTATCTCAACTATACCCCGAACTCTAATAGGGTATACTCATAGGGACCGTTTCTCAATGTGATCACCAACGCTGCTGACGGTTCCTCAAACGGACGTCCGGTCTGAAAGTTATCAGCTTTTCCGTTTCAGGGGCCCCGTTGGATTTCGGGTGCAATCCAACCCGGCCATTATCCAACAACATCCAAAACTCAGGATAAGTGTGTCAAAAGTTCCTTCTCATCAAGAGGAATCCAACAAAGTCGATGGCACATCAATCGGACGTCCAGAGCTCAAGATATAAGCATTTCCGCTCCGAGGGCCCGGTTGGTTTTGTATCCGAACCAACTCGGTCGTACTCAAAGTTCTCTGAAACCTTGAGTGTAATATAAATAAATTACCTTCTCGATCCAAGGATCGCATCACAGCTGACGATGCGTCGATCGGAGGTCGGTGGCCAAAGATATGGGCAAAAGACCGTAAGAGGTCCGCGAAGTGGGGGTTTTGGGCCCGGACCGACCCGGCCCGAGAAACCCCTGGGTCGGCCCGAACCGGGTCGACCCGACCCGAGTCCGGGTCTGGCCCGCTTGGGTGCGGCCCGGCCCGGTGCGCTGGCGGTCCACTGGCCAGCTCGATTACACCGAGCTGGGCGGTCAAAGGGGGGGGGGGGTGCTGCCCCCCCCCCTATCTCATTAAACACGGCCCCCACGTGGGGGCCGCTGCTGTCCGGTCAGCTGAGGGTTATGAACCCCAGCTTCTCCCCTGTCCGGCCAGCCCGCTCCGGCTGGTCGGCTGATGCACCACGGGACCGACATGGGCCGGTCCCCCTGCTCTAACGCCGGCGGCCGGAAACCGGCCGCCGTTCCCTACTCCGCTGCGGCCTATGGCTGCAGCCTTGATCCGTCCGGCACAGCGCGACGGCGCCGCGCACCCTTGCTGTATGATCCCGCGCGGTGTCGTTGTACTGCGCCGCTTTACTTCGAACTGCAACAACACAACATACAAGGGAGGACGGTCGGTCATGTTTGTGTAGTCTGGCCCCCTCCCGTTAATCGATAGCAAGCGGTCTAATTGAAATGAGGAACGACGACGGAAGAATTCATGAATAACAACAACAATAAAATCCCATACCTCGAGACGTGTTCATTGACTTCGGAAGGTGACGTTGTAGTTTTCGAATTTCCCACGGCGGTGTCTCCTCCCTTGATGGAGATCCAGGGAGCGTTATTCGTCGAAGGTCATGGAAGCCCCATCGTCGCCGGAGTGTACCCGAAGATGTGGAGTTCCCCTCTTGTCCCTGAAGATAAGTATAGATGACGTATTCTCGTTCTTCATCAGAGGGTTGGAGAACGAAGCTTCTCTTATTTCTTCAGAGGTTCCCCCACCATATTATTTGCCAAACAAATATTGCATTATCCTTCTCCCATTTAGAGAAAAGCTGCCCTTTTCAAATTAAACCAAGAATCAACTCATTAATTATGTGAGTAGGCAAGCTTTAATGGAGGAGAGGAAGGTGGAGAGGCTACTTAATGCAAGAAGAGTTACACAAGTTAAAGAGGAGTTATCTTATTTAAAGAAGGGGAAATTAATGGGGGAGTTAGAGGAGGTTTAAGGAATGTGAAGGGGTGGGGTTCGTGTGGGACCCACCTCACCTTTAATCCTCTCATGGGTAGTTAACTAAAAGTGGGTCCCACCCCTAACTCCCTTACTTAGGTTAAAACCACATAAGAGAGGGATAAAGTGTTGTGACACAACACTTAATCCACTCAACATGAAAAGAAAATATATTTGTAAACAATTATATTTTTATCCCTCACTTTTTTTTAAACAACTCCTCCCGAGAAAACGCAACTCCAGAAAGGGTCTTCTTAAGAAATTACTGACGCTGCGGTTTCATCAGTGCCCTCGGATTTTAATTCCAAGCACCGGTTCAAAAGTTATAAAAACCTTCTCGTTCGTTCACTGAATGTACCCGAGCTAAACTTCAAAATATGATTCCAGGCACACCGGGCCTCGTAATCAGGCACCGTCAGAAACTGCATTCATGTAAAATTCCAAATAAATTAAGAAAAAAAATTCCTTGAAATTTCCGTGTCTTTACATTACTCCCACCTTAGATTTTTACGTCCCCTTAAAGCTATAACACAAACTAGGGAAACAAAAGTGGTACTGAGCACCCATCTGAGCCTCCTGCTCCCATGTGCCCACCTGGAGGTTCCCGTGCTGCCAATGAAAACGCACAAGAGGAATCGACCATCCTTGTAGGACCGCTCCTGTCGATCCACAACCTCTATTGATACCTCGTAAAAGTCACCCCATCGCCAATGTCCAGCTCTCCATGGTCGATGATATGTATCGGTTCAAGCACGTATCTCCCCAGTTGAGATACGTGGAAGTCCTCGTGCACATGGCGCAACTGAGGTGGATGGGTCAAATGGTAAGCCCCCTTGCCTACCCTACTGAGGACCTGAAAAAGGTCTGCTGAACCTCAGAGATTACTTTCCGCCTTATCCTCATCACCTTAAACCTCGTCGAGGTGTGACCCGTATAAGGTCGTGATCATCATCCTTGAACTCTAGAGGTATCCCTTTCCTGATTAGAACTGAAACACAAAACTCTTGTTGCCACGAGGGTAAGGTTGGCCGACTCAAAAGTGATTGGCGACACCCTCCTATGCATGAGTTTATCTTGTGCTTCCTAGGGTTTCCATTTTGCCGACCAAGGAAAACTTGCCCCAACGTTGTAGGTAAACCCCAAACTATTTGCCTAATACAGTCAATCTTTGTATGAACTGTGGATCCAATCCATACCCAGACCAACGTCGTAAGGCCTCGACGCTGCCACCAAGAGATTCCAACTGAAACTCTCACCTCGAGGGTCAGACCACACTGTCGGCGTATGTGTGATTATCGAGTCTCCTCCTAAGGTATCTCCAGATGTGAGGGTCAAGTCTACGGTTTTAACCGGAAACTCTAGGTCTGGGACAAGATTCGTGGAAGGGAGGAATGATTCGTATCAACGTTTGTTACTACGGAAGCTAGTAGTGGACACAGACTGTCCCTCAAATCATTCTTAGAGCCATTGGGTTACACTCCTTGACCGCATGCAGCTACTCTCTTCCCCTTTCCTACAGCTCCCTAAGCCTAGAGGGAATAACAAGGCGGGTGGTTTTAACATGTTGAAATGTACACCACCTCATGCTGCTCTCCTAGCTCTGCCTCCACATCTGCTGCTCTGCAGATTCACATGTCCTTATCACTTCTTCTTATTGAAACATTTAACACACCCAAGTCCCTGAGACTGGCTCCAGTTTCCTTTTTCCTACTGCAATGTGCAGTCTTCATCCGCTCCTGAATGATCTGCACCTTCCCCGTCGTAACTCGTACCATCTCTGGTCTGTAGTAAGTTTTCCAATGTGGCAAGTCGGTCAACGACCATCCTTATTTGCCTACGATCGATAAGAGATTCTAAGATTTCTCCTTTTCCGAAAATAGAAACTTGGTCTCATCCCCTGGATGAACCACGCCCATTGCCTATTACAATCAATCCTGACATGAATGATGCATTAATTCCATGGATGACGTTGTAAGGCCTTGACGTTACTACCAAGAGATCCAACAGTCACTCTCTCCTCTAAGGGTCGAGTCACGCTGTCGGCATTAGTGTGAGGTCTCTGGGTCTCCTCCAGTAGGAATCTTGAATGTGAGGGTCAAGTCAACAGTTTTAACCGAGCCCTCTCAGTATCAACCAAACAGAAAGGACATGAAGTAAACATCACAAAGATAAGTGTATTTTATTATTGCAGCTCATAGTACAAAGACACAAATGCAACAACAACATGGAACTAAAAGTACCAAGAACAAAAGGAATCCACTATTTATGCTCCTATCCACCTGCTTCCGGAGCTCCGCTTCCTGAAGCTGTGCTCAAGAAAACTCTCAGCCACCTCCTCAAGCCAGTCCTTAGCCACTTGTAAGTCAGGTTCTCCTCAGAACTTGAGGGTATCTGATGTTGGAACTCGTGTAAGGCAGTAAGCCAACATGTGTCACATACCGGTACCGCTGGTTGTAACTGCTGACCAACAGGTAGTGATGTATAGCTGACACACTAGCTAAAGGCACTTCCTCAGGCACCAGTCCATGTACTGAAGCCTCATTGTTATTCTGATCATCCTTATGGTCACTCACTGGAAAACACTAGTAGCCAAGTCTACCATCCACTCCACTGGTGCCTCAACTAGGTGGAAAACTCTAGCAATCGCCTCCGGCCAATCCTCTACTGTCTGGGAATCTGCCTCACCTCGTAACCTCGGAGGCCTCTGCTGCTGGAACTCATGAAACGCGCTCTGTCGGCATGCACCGTCTGCTAGTATGGGAAGTGGAATCTACTACCCAACAGGTGGTGGTGCTGCTGGTACACCACCCGAGGGTGCCAACATAGTAAAAAGGGCCCCACACCAGAGCGTCATCGCTCGGTGGGCCGTCATCGTGTACTATCTCAGAACTCCAACTGACTATCTGTGTGGATACATCCTGAACAGATGTGACACAGTCAATTATTTATAACTGGTGAGCTGATCTGGTTTAAGCTGACTTTAAAACTTTGGAAACACACACGCAATCGGTTTTTTTGTGTACAAAGTCGGAAATCAGTAATCAGGGTCCTGGTGTGCGGATACGTTGGTCACCGCACCAACACTGGACTCCCTGAACTAAAGACCACACTCGGTACCCTTAACACTATTGCTTCACATAGAAAAAGATCATAGTCCTTAGTTCTGTGGTATAACCGAACCTGCCTCTGATACCAATTTGTCACGACCCATCCTCGGGGCCCGTGTCGTGACTACCCCAAGCCCGCCTTCCATAGGCCAGGGGCTGGCGACTAGCACCAAAGGCGTAATTCCCAATAACTAGGAAGACATTTCCCTTATAAAAGTAAACAAACAGCACATAGTACAAGCGGAAGTAATACACTAAGTACAAAAGGAAGTGCTGAAAACTAAATGGGCTAGAATACAAACCCAATCGAAAGAATAGCTAGAACTGAACAAAAGTACAACAGAAAAAGACAATAGTTGTAAGAAAGGAAGAATCTCCTGGGTCGTCCTCCTCGGATCCTACCTGAAGGGTGGGTACACATAGCGCATCTCCTGGATCGTCCACCACGGATTCTACCTGAAGGGTAGGTACAGATAGCGCAGCTCCTAGATCGTCCACCACGGATCCTACCTGAAGGGTAGGTACAGATAGCCTCTACAATTCTCTTGCCCGTGAGCCTCCTCCGAGTATCGTCTCGCTGTGATGTCCACCTCCAAATACTGACTCGTCGTGAGGTCCACCTCTGGGTACCGTCCAGTCTTCGAACACTCGGCCTCTGTCAGCACTGCCTGTCATCTACAACCAACACAACGAGGTGCGGGAATAGCCCGTGTAGGGGTGAGTATAACGATACTCATTAGGGACCCCAAGACCTTGAAGGTCTCTCTAAATCCAACAAGGATAACCACAAATCAGGATCACAACAGATAACCCTTCTTAGGTATAAGCCTATACTTATACCTAAGTTATCAAGTAACCCATCTCAATCATGAGGAAACACAAAGATTAAGAAATCAACGGATAACCACTACCCAGGTATATTCTCATACATATACCTAAGTTATCAAGTGACCCATCTCAATCATGATATCAACACAAAGGTCATAGACTCAGCTCAAACCAGGATTTTCATTATCGAAACTGTAACTGCTGAAGAGCCCCATCTCTGGAGTGTAAAGTGATCCTGTCACAACTCTGAGGTACTTCTCACTAACCTAAGACTGTTGAGGGACTCCTCATATAGAGTACCGCGGGTCACCCACCCAAACACAGTAGTGCTTCCAACCGGGGTATGCCACCCAAACACAGTAGTGCAGCCCCCCTAATAGCCAGCAGAGGTACTCCCCGGACGAGTACCGCGGGTCTTCACCCAAACATTGTAGTGCTCCGTCCACCATGGGTCTGCACCCAAACAAATTAGTGCTCCATCCACTGGGCTAGTCGACTCACTCCAAGTCGAGTCGGTCAAGCAGTCGTCAAGTCTAAGCCGGCTACACGGTCTCCGTACTCCGTACGCCCGTCTCTGGGAGGGTCTTCTCCACAAGCTACAAGTCGATACTCCAAGTATCTCAAAGTTCCACTAATAAGTATCTCAAAGTTCCGCCTCATCATATGGGTCTCAACGCAATAGACAGCGCGTCAATCGGACGCCCGGTCTGTGAGTTATTAGCCTTTTGTCCCAGGGGCCCGGTTGGTTTCGTGTGCGAACCAACCTGGTCGTATCTCAACTGTACCCCAAACTATCATTGGGTATACTCATAGGGACCGTTTCTCAACATGATCACCAACACTGATGACGGTTCGTCAAATGGACGTCCGGTCTGAAAGTTATCAGCTTTTCCGTTTTAAGGGCCCGGTTGGATTTCGGGTGCAATCCAACCCATCCCTTATCCAACAGCATCCAAAACTCATGCAAAGTATTTCAAAAGTTCCGTCTCATCAAGAGGAATCCAACAAAGTCGACGGCACATCAATCGGACGTCCGGAGCTCATGATATAAGTGTTTCCGCTCTGAGGGCCCGATTGGTTTTGTATCCGAACCACCCTAGCCGTACTCAAAGTTCTCAAAAACCTTGAGTGTAATATACCGAAATGACCGTCTCAATCCAAGGATCGCATCGCAGCTGACAGTACATTGATCAAAGGTCTGTGGCCCAAGATATGGGCAAAAGACCATAAGAGGTCCGCGAAATGGGTGTTTCGGGCCCGGACCGACCCGGCCCGAGACCCCCTGGGTCGGCCCGAACCGGGTCGACCTGACCCGGGTCCGGGTCCAGCCCACTTGGGTGCGGGCCGGCCTGCTGGCACGGCCCAGCCCAGCCCGGCTTGCTGGTGGTCAGCTGGCCAGCTCGGTTACACCGAGCTGGGCGGTCAAGGGGGGGGGGTGTTGCCCCCTGTCTCATTAAACGAGGCCCCCGTGGGGGGGCCGCTGCTGTCCGGTCATCCGGGGGTTATGACCCCCAGCTTCTCCCCTGTCCGGCCGGCCTACTCAGGCTGCCCGGCTGCTGCACCATGGGACCGGCCCGGGCCGGTCCCCCTACTCCGACGCCAGCAGCCGGAAACCGACCGTTGTTCCCTACTCCGCCGCGGCCTGGATCCGTCCGGCGCGGCGCGACGGCGCCGCGCACCCTTGTCGTATGATCCCACGCGGTACCATTGCACCATGCCGCTTTCCTTCGAACCGCAACAACACAACATACAAGGGAGGCGGGTCGTCCGTGTTTGTGTAGTCCGGCCCCCTCCTGTTAATCGATAGCAAGCGGTCCAATTGAAATGAGGAACGACGACGGAAGAATTCACGAATAACAACAACAATAAAATCCCCTACCTCAAGACGTGTTCATTGACGTCGGAAGGTGACGTTGTCGTTTGTGAATTTCCCACGGCGATGTCTCCTCCCTTGATGGAGATCCAGGGAGCATTATTCGTCGAAGGTCATTGAAGCCCCATCGTCGCCGGAGTGTACCCGAAGATGTGATGATCCCCTCTTATCACGAAGAGAAGTATAGATGATGTGTTCTCGTTCTTCATCGGAGGATTGGAGAATGAAGATTCTCTTATTTCTTCAGAGGTTCCCCCACCATATTATTTGCCAAACAAATATTGCATTATCCTTCTCCCATTTAAAGACAAGTCACCCTTTTCAAATTAAACCAAGAATCAACTCATTGATTATGTGAGTAGTCTAGCTTTAATGAAGGAGAGGAATGTGGAGAGGCTACTTAATGTAAGAAGAGTTACACAAGTTAAATAGGAGTTATCTTACTAAAAGAAGGGGAAATTAATTGGGGAGTTAGAGGAGGTTTAAGGAATGTGAATGGGTGGGGTTCGTGTGGGCCCCAACTCACCTTTAATCCTCTCATGGGTAGTTAACTACAAGTGGGTTCCACCCCTAACTCCCTTACTTAGGTTAAAACCACTTAAGAGAGGGATAAAGTGTTGTGACACAACACTTAATCCACTCAACAAGAAAAGAAAATATAATTTTAAACAATTATATTTTTATCCCTCACTTTTTTTAAACAACTCCTCCTGAGAAAACGCAACTCCATAAAGGGTATTCCTAAGCAATTACTGATGTTACGGTTTCATCGGTGCCCTCGGATTTCAATTCTGAGCATCAGTTCAAAAGTTATAAAAACCCGCTCATTCGTTCACTGAACGTACCTGAGCTAAACTTCAGAAAATGATTCTGGGCACACCGGGCCTCAGAATTAGGCACCGTCAGAAACCACGTTCATGTAAAATTCCAAAGAAATTAAGAAAACAAATTCCTGGAAATTTCCATGTATTTACTACATTATTACGGGTGGGTGTTAATTTATGTCTCTTTTGGGGTCTTTATATGGGAATTGACTTATGATAATTGTTGAATTGTTTTTTATTTTCCCTATTTAATCCTTCAAACGGGAGCATATCAGTGTCGTGATGAATGAAGACAGAGGTTCATTCCTCAAATTTGTTTATTGGATTTCTTCCCCCTTTTTCATGTGTTCTTTGTGTGGTGACAAACAATAGATCATTGTGCACTCATTTTGCAATGCAACGATCCCAAAGTGTAGATCCAGTATTGTGACAACCTAATAGAGGTGAGATGATGGTGGTAGTGGACGAATTGACATGGTTTCATATAAATCTTCTTTTGAGAATTCTTCATACGGGGGGATCGAGACTTGTTTTCAAGGCCGATCAGAGGCCAAAAACAATCATAAATGGCCTTACAGTTTCAGGGTGACATTGAAAATTGAGTTTCAAAGTGATCAGATGGCTGGATTGAATATCGGAGGATCACCCGAAGCAAGGCAATAAAGAGAAATGATTCTAGAAATTCACGATAGACATTGCATGTATCCTGAAGAACACACTATGTGGGATTAGAATGGCGTTGGACAGGCCTTGCATGTTTCACATAGTGAAGGATACGACATGCTCTTAAGAAGACACGATGTGTGGGCCCCACCCAGAGGCAGTTGAAGTTCTGGGCGACAGGAAGCGTACACATGGAGTGTGACCACTGTCACATAGTGTGGGGGTCCTTACACGGGACTCAGTGTGTATCTCAGACAATACATGGATACGGGGTGGAGTACACACTATTTACTCCACCAAAAGGCCATATGAGGTTGATTACGTGGCTCACCCTGTGTACCAGATACACGCATTTTCATACATCGGTTGATGCCTTGTACGGGCACGAATCTAGTGTACATGGAGCAGACCACAGATACCTTGACACGACATGTGATCCTTCCTACACGCCGTGTGTATGCATTTTTAAATGGAACATTCTCCAGACTTGGGTCGTTGTACACAGGAACTACCCAAAGTCAAGGGACACATCATGTGACCACTCCTACAGTCCATATACTCTCTTCTACATGTCATCATCCTCTTTTCCACCATTACTTGGATAGGTTTTGTTTTGGTTAGTTCCTCCTTGATCGTTCCCTTGAAGTTTAGGTATTGTTTCCATCTACAAGAGTTTGATCCCTTTAGTAGGACATTCCGAGATAGAGTTAGGTATCCCTCCAAGAGGCCCGAAGTAAAATAATCTATCCATTCATGGTCCTAGGTAGAGTCAGATATCGACATGAATAGTCTTATAGGACACTGATCCTCTACTTAACAGGTGAATCTGGATGAGTTGTGGCATATTCCAAGGCCCTGGTAGTGATCCTCATCTGTCTATCATGATCTTTTCCAACTCATGAGTGTGTTCTCCTGGAATGAGTGTATTTTTTCTCTATTCAGATCTATTAGTGTATCTATATATATCATGGCCTTTCCTGATGAACCATACTTCTCGGACAGATATCATTAGATCATTCAGACTCATAGAGTGAGTTCTCCCAGAAGAGTTCTTTGTAGAATCTTCAGACTAAATCCCTACCATGGGTATGCGGTTGTTGTATACTACAGGTATGAGTTTTGAATTTATCTGGATGTTTTTCTCTTGATATATGTTTAGTATACATACATTTTATAGAGATTACTACAACTTTACCCTACACATTTCTTTGTGTTTTTCGGGGTCCTCTATGGAGTATTGTTATACTCACCCATGCACGGGCCTTGCCCGCACGTGTCAAGTCTTGTGCAGACGAGAGGCCTTTTGACAGAGTCTAGGGAAGACCAGGACCGGACTGAGCATTATGAGTTCCTTGATGACCGAGGTGTTCCTACTGCTATGAGAAGAAATCTCATTACCTCTTTCTTGTTTCAGGTTTCACTTTGTAGCTTTTAGACTCTTGTTTTTTGTGGACTTTTATTCTGGCCTAGTTTACATTCTGCACTTTACTTTCAATTGTTCTTAGTTAATTAGGTTTAGTTAAATGCATGAATTTTGTTCCTTAGTGGATTTTGCATTTTAGGATTTGTGGGCATGGAGATGAGTGTGTGCGTATAGGTACTTAGACAATGCCTCCCATGTTAGTGATATGCCTACTCGGTGCTAGTCACCAGCCCCTGGCTAATTGGAGGCTCACTTGGGGATTCTTGGCATGGGCCCCACTAGGATGGGTCATGATAGAGTGGTATCATAGGTGTTTGGTTTTACTTTAGGACCAATATTCTGTGAGATTGGTTTGGGGAAACAATATTAAGTTTTTCGAGCTCGACATTCAGGCTAGGGACTCTATTGTTGGTGTGGGCAGCCAACGTATCCATACACTAGGACTCTGATAACCTGATTTTCAAGTCGGTACATGAAAATACTAGTTGTGAGGAAATAATAGAATGGTGCATGCATCATAGAGGAATTGGTTGTGTTTTCCATTTCCTTTAATGCCCACTATCTAGATATACTCATTGAACACGGTATATCTTTCTTCCTTACAGGATGAATCCATGATGCATACCCTCTAGGATTCAGCAACTCGATCATGAAGATGAACCCCTCTTTGACGAGGCTTCGATACAGGGATGAGTTACCTCGGCGTTACCTCCAGGTGGTGAACCTACTATACCACCACCAGTGGAGCAGCTTGTGGTACCTACAGTACCAACAAGCAATGGGTGCAGGGTGAGTGCATTCCATGAGTTTCAGATATAGAGACTCATCAGGTTCCGAGATGAGCTGGACCCTCAGGCAGCTGAGGACTGGCTTGAGGTGGTGACCAGAGTTTTCCATATAGTGAGGACACCAGCAGACCAGATGGTGATCCTAGGAGTGATCCTTCTTTAGGGTTTAGTATGAAAATGGTGGAGTTTGACCACACATACTCACGATGAGGAGGATCTTTCTTTGAAAAAGTTCAAGCAACTCTCTAAGGATGAGTTCTCTCCAGTTATGCTGAGATCAGTGCATATCCAAGATCTTTTTCAGCTCCAACAGGGCAGTTTGATGGTGGCTAACTATTCATCAAGGTTCACCAACCATGCTAGGTACTTGATGGATATGTTCAGGGATCAGTACATCAGAGGATGAACCTTCAAGAAAGGTCTATGACAGGACATATGAGCAAGTTTCATGCCTCTATGCATTTCTACTTATGTTGGAGTGCTCAAGTGGGCCTTGGTGATTGAGAGCTTCTTGGTAGAGAAGAGACAGCCAGTGGAAATCAGCAGTAGGTATATGGGTTTTGAGACCTCTTCAGTAGGTATTTGGCGTCAAGAATAGGGTTTGGGGTGTGGGAGATGTCATAGGAGGACCCAGGACAGGGGATCGACAGCCCAGGGCTCTCAGGTTGGATCCATTCAGCCTAGGGAGAGGCAATACTACTTATGGGATGGTAGAGGACATCACACTAGAGATTGTCCAACACGTTGAGCTGTTGATAGGGAGGTGATGGATGGACCACTGAGTAATAGTTAGAGAGTGGGGAAAATAGACCTTCTAGGTGGCGGATGTGGTAGAAGAGCAGGTAGAGCTATAGGTGGTGGCAGACACTTTGATCTACTCCCACCACCACTCCTAAGTGGTCTGCACCAGGCTCAAGGAGCTGGGGGAAAGGGGTGGGGAAAGTTGCATGTGGTTAAGGCATACATCCTAAGGACTCTAAGGATCATCCGAGGTACAATCTATGTCTTTTCTACCTTAAATTATGTACTTATAGACACAGGTTCCAGTCATTACTTCCTCACCGCATGTCTTTTGTGAAACTTTGAGATTCTGGTAGATCCATTAACTTGAACCTTATACTTGTAGACACCTATGGGAGGAGACTTTATGATCACACATCTTTACGTACATTATGATCTTCCCATTGGAGATGAGAGTTTCATCTGGAACCTCTTTTTGGTAGCGTCGAGGCCTTACGACGTCATTCTTAGTATGGATTGGCAATCTTTGGTCCATACCTAGATTGACTCATTTAGGAAAAGTGTGCGGTGTGTCTACAATGATGGGACAAGGTTTTACTTTGTTGGAGAAAATGAGACCCAATCATTACAATATTGGATCTTGCATATGGGGGTACATCTGATCACTTCTAAGTTGGCTAGCCTTACCCTCAGATTAGTAGATATAGGGAGCTTCTAATTCCCAGCAATAATGGAGGAGTATGAGGAAATATTTCCCAAAGATATTCCAGGACTTCCTCCCTGCCAAGAGATCAACTTCTTCATCAACATACACCCAAGGACGGAAATGATATCATCAGAAGTGTATTGGATGGATCCCATAGATCTTCATAAGCTGAGGGTGCAGTTAGAGGATTTGCAGAGTAAGGGCTTCGTAAGACATATTGTTTCATCATGGGAAACCCCAATGTTGTTTTCCAAGAAGGTAGATGATAGTTTGAGGTTGTGCATGGATTACCAGTTCCTGAACCAGGTAACGGTGAAGAACAAGTACCCATTACTCAGGATCGATGACCTCTTTGATCAATTGAGAGGGGTATGTTGGTTCTCAATCGTTGACCGCAGGTCAGGTTATCACCATTTTTGTGTACAAGATGAGGATATACTGAATACAACTTTTACATACTGCTATGGTCACTATGAGTACTTGGTGATGCCTTTCAGTGTGAAGAACACTTCCACAGTGTTCATGGGACTTATGAACCAAATCTTACATCCCTACTTAGACCGGTTCGAAGTGGTCTTCATTGACAACATCCTTGTGTACTCGGCATCAGAGGAGGAGCATGTGAGACACCTGCAGATGGTTCTAGACATTCCCTGAGAGAACAATATTTACATGAAGCACTCAAAGTGCTAGTTATGGATATAAGAGGTCTACTTTTTGGGACATTTTACCTCAACAGATGGAGTAGTAGTGGGCCCAGCCAAGGTGGTGGCTATGACAGCATGGGATCCACCTCGGAGCGTGAAAAAGGTGTGTAGCTTCTTTGGGCTGGTAAGATACTACTAGATATTTATCCCTAATTTATCCCAGATATCGGCACCGATGATAGCCTTGACCTGAAAGTGGAAACCTTTCATCTAGGTGGAGAAATTCCATCGTGCTTTCTAGAAGTTGAGGCAGAGTCTGACGAGTGTACCAATCATGAGATTTCCAGAAGAGGGTGTCAGGTATGTAGTTTTCTAGGATGTGTCGGGGAATGAGCTTGGTTGTGTCCTAATGAAAAGGCGGGTAGTGATTTCTTATTGTTTTCTCCATCTTAGTCCACATGAGCCGAACTAAGTGATCCATGACCTCAAGTTGGCAGCGACAGTCTTCGCATTGAAGATGTGGTGACACTACCTACTGGGTGAGCTGTTTATCATCTAATTTGACCCTAATAGCCTCAAGTGAATCTTATCACAGAATGATATGAATCTGAGGTAGAGGCAATGGCTAGAGTTCCTCCAGGTTTGTGAATTTTAGATTGTCTATACTCCTGGGAAGGGGAACATTATAGAAGATACTCTCAGCAGGAGATCGAGTTCACAGCTGCTGAGTGAGGCAACAAAGCAGTTGGCCTTTCTATACTTATCCTTTGTGGATGGAGATGATGTAGCTTATCTCTAGTCGATTTTTTTCACCCCTCCACTCTAATAGAGAGTTAGGTAGGCACAGCTAGGGGATATTGACTACGAGACTTTACGTGCTCAGTTATCCACAAGACCTGTTCCTGATGGATATTCGCAAGGTGGGGAGCATGTCATACTTTTCAGAGGATGCATAGTTGTTCAAATGTAGCTGATAGATGAGATTATAAGGGTGTTTCATACATCCCCCTTGGAGGTACATCCTGGAGTGGAGAAAATCTACTAGGACTTCGGACATCAGTTCCAGTGTGAAGGTTTGAAAAATGTAGTAGTAAAGTTCTTTTCTCTATGCCTTATGTGCTAGGAGGTGAAGGCTGAGCACCAGGTTCCAGTAGGGTTAGCTCACCTCCTAGAAGTTACAGAGTGGAAGTGGGCTGAAATATCTAGGGAATTCATGATGGTATTACCATATATGTCCAAGGGACACGATTCCATTTGGGTGATCTTTGACTGACTCACCAAGTCAGCCCACTTCCTACCTATCAGGGAGCAGAGTTCTGTAGAGAGCTTGGGATACCCATACATGCAATAAATAGTTCAGATTCATGGCATCACTTGGACGATAGTCTCATATTGTGATTCTCATTTCACATCTCAATTTTGGAAGGTATTGTAGGAGTCATTTGGCACCCAACTATGTTTGAGCATGGCATTCCATCCCCAGATCGATGGTCAACCAGAGAGGACCATTCATGTTCTGGAGGATTTTTTGAGGGCCAGTATCTTAGACTTTGGTCATATTTTGGAGGACCACCTACCACTGGTGGAGTTTTTTTACAACAAAATCTACCACTCCACCATTGGAATGACCTCATTTGAGGCCTTATACGAGTGACCCTACAATTCACTTCTCTACTAGACCATCCCCAGAGAGATAGAAATCATGGGTCCAGAGTTGGTGCGAGCTACCAACGAGAAGGTGAAGATCATACAAGAGCAGATGAAGACTATATAGAGCCGGTATAAGTCTTTTTATGATAGTCAATAAATACTATTAGAGTTCTAGGAGAGATAAAATGTCTTCCTCCGTGTCTCGCCTTGTCGAGGGTTATGGAGATTTGGTCATTGCGGCAAGTTTTCTCTAAGGATTCATCAACCCTTTTCAGATATTGCACAAAGTTTGATAGTTGTCCTACCACCTAACTATACTACTGCAGATGCACTGGGTAGATGATTTCTTCCATGTGTCTCATCTGAGGAGGTACATGCATGACCCGTCACATGTTATCAACTGGGGTGAGCTGGACATCGAGGATAGTGCAACCTTCAGAGAGTACCTGGTGGAAATCAAGGATTAGTAGGAGAGGATCATTCATGGGTGATAAATTTCTTTAGTGCATATCTGGTGGTAGAACGAGAATGTTCAAGAGAGCACATGGGAGAGGGAGTCTTAGATTCATGCACAGTACTCACATCTGTTTGAATAGCCTCTTTTTTTAGTTTTTCAAGGACATAAAGCCCTAAGTTGGGGAGAATGTAATGTCTTGGATTTTACGTGTTTTATTTTTAAATATTATATGAAATTATTACGAGACTAGGATTTGTGATGGTGTGCGATTCTGAGGCTCGGAGATCCTAGAATGAATGTTTGAAATAAATTAAACTTTTAAACATCATGCACGAGCAGTTTTCCTAAAAAAGAGGAATAAATTTTAAGTGGGTTTCTAGATTAGAAATCTAATGGCACTGTTGAGTTCAGAGCAGCAACTTTACCTAATGCATAACCTAACATCGACCGGCGTGGGTCGACTACAAAAGTTAGTTTTTTTGGAAGTTTTAATGTAAATAAAATAAATTAATAATTTATTTTATTTTAAATTATTTCATAAACGTAGTGACACTTATTTTGTTTTAAATAAGAAGGTGCCCAGGTTTAGTCTCATAACCTTAGAAAACTCCCTATAATTCTCTGGATCTTTAGAGAGGTGCCACCCTTGGAGAATTCTTAATGAATGCTGATGAATGACAATGCGTGGGTCGTTGCGCAGTGAGATCGAATCCCTTCTGACGGTCAATCTCCCTTTTCATTGATGATTGAGGTATGGGTTTTGTTGCTTTGATTTCATTCACTGTTCTTGGATTAAATGATGAATGTGGATCAACCCACAAACTGGTTTCCTTGCGGATCATATGTTCTTATAGGAGGGTGTTAATTTCCATTTATTTTGGGGTTTTGATCCAAGAATTGACTTATGATAATTGTTGAATTGTTTTTTATTTGCCTGTTTAATCCTTCTAATGGGAGCGGATCAATGTCATGATGAATGAAGGTGGATGTTCGTTCCTCAATTTGGTTTATTGGATTTCATCGCCTTTTTTTCCGGGTTCTTTGTGTTCTATAGGGGTCAATTAATAATGGATCGTTTCACACTAATTTAGCAACACAATGATCCCAAAGTGTAGATCTGGCATCATGACGACCTAACAGAGCTGCGACGGTGGCAGTGGAGGATGAATTGACATGGTTTGGGAGAAATCTACCTTCGAGCGTTATTCATACTGGTGGATCAACACACATTTTTAGGGCCGATCAATGTCACAAGAAAAATATAAATAGACTTTTGCTGTTGGGGTGACCTTGATCCTTTGGTTTCAAAGTGATTGGATGGTCAGATCAAAGATCAGAGGATCACCCGAAGCACCGCGATAAAGAACAATGATTTTGGAAAATTGCAATAAACACGGTGTGTATCCCGAAGAACAGACCGTGTGGGGTCAGTAAGGTGGTGTCCAGGTCATCCACATTTCACATGGTGAAGGAAACGATGTGCTCCTGGTAAGACATAGTGTGTGCGCCCCACCCATCAACGGGTGGAGTTCTGGGCGATATGAAGCATAGACACTACATGGGACCACTGTCACAAGGGGTGTGGGTCCTTACACGAGACTCAGCATGTATCTTGGAGGATACATAAACACGAGGTGGAGTACATGCCATGTACTCTACCACATGGCCAGATGAAGCTGATTACATGGGTCTCCCCATGTACCAGTTACATGGGTTGGAATGCATGGGTTGAGACCGTGTACGGGCACATGGATAGTGTACACAGAGCGGACCCCGGATACCTTGACACGGCATGTGATCCTTCCTATAGTCCATGTATATATATTTTTACATGTCATGTTCTCTGTTCTTGGGTCGTTGTACATGGGAAGTACCTGGAGTCAAGGGACATGGCATGTGACCAGTACTACACGCCGTCTACTCTCGTCTATATGGTTTTATCCCCTTGTCTATTATTCTTTTGACATGTTTTGTTTAGTTTAGGGCCCCCTTTCTTGTTCCCTTAAAGGTCCGATATCGTTTCAATCCATATAAGTATGATACCTTCTGTAGGACTTTACATGATTGAGTTATGTATCTTTATGAGAGGCCCAAAGCGAGATCTTCTATCCATTCTTGGCCCTAGGTAGAGTCAGGTATCAGCTTGACTAATCCTACAGAACTCCGATCCTCTACTTAGAAGGTGAATCCGGATGAGTCACAGTATCCTTCAGGGGCCTAGTAGTGATTCCCATATTTGTATCATGGTCTTTTCCCACTCAAGAGTGTGTTCTCCTGGAATGAGTGCATGCGTTCTCTCTTCAGATCTATCAGTGCATCTATCTCCCTCATGGCCTTTCCCAACGAACATTACTTCTCGGATGGTTTTCATCAGAGCTTTTAAACTTTTGGAGTGAGTTCTCCCAGATGAGTGCTTTGTGGAATCTTTGGATTGAATCCCTAGCATGGGTATGCGGTCATTGTAGACTATGGGTTTCGGTTTTGAGTATATCTGGATGTGTTTCTCTTACTATATGTTAAGTATACATGTACTATGTAGAGCTGACTGTACCTTTACCTTTTGTATTACTTTGTGTTTTTTGGGGTCCACGACTGAGTATTATAATACTAACCCCTACACAGGCTTTTCCCAGATGTGTTGTGTCTTGTGCAGATGAGTGGCCTTTTGATGGAGTCTAGGGTGGACCATGACCGGACTGAGCATTCTGAGTTCCTTGTAGATCTCGGTTTTCCTATAGTGATGAGCTGTAGTCCCAGTACCTTTTTCTCAATACAGGTTGGACTTTGTAGTTTACAGACTCTTGTTTTTGGTGGGCTTGTATTCTATCCCAGTTTACTTTCCACACATTACTTTCCATTATACTCTGTTGGTTGGGTTTAGTTTTATGCATGCATTTTTCTCCTTAGTGGGTTTTACTTTTAAGCATTTGTGAGCTTGGAGATGTGTGTGTGTGTGCATTTACTTATGAAATGCCTCCCAAATTAGTGATATGCCTACTTGGTTCTAGTCACCAACCCCAGGTCTTTTAGAGGCGGTCTTGGGGAGTCACAACATGAGCCCCACTAGGATGGGTCATGACAGAATCCTTCAACTTTCGGAAAATGATCTTGAAATAAAATGTTGTCCTATTACCATCTATTCTGATGACATTAATGACCTTTTCCACACCTATTTGTCTGGTTGTATTATTTTCATTAACTTAATATTTACCACCTTATCTATCACTCTCTAATAGTCCATGGTAATTATTTTTCCCTTCCAAATCAATCTTTTAATTTACCACCAATGTTCTCCCAATGTGGAATCCTATTTTTGCATAACATCAGGTGACCATTAGATTTTCTACCTTACAATTTCATGTTATATTTTCTTGACATATATTTTATGATGTGGGATTCAATAATGGAATTATAACAAATGACAATCCTTTGATAATGAAGACGAATTTCCAATGACAAATTCATTTTAAGGGCGGTACAATGTAACATCCTAAGTTTTTATGAAATAAATTATCTATAATTAATTTAAATTATTTGATAGATTATGTTACAACAAATGAATATTTTAAATTTTATTATACACATAACCATGTTTATCTTTCTTTTCATATAACATCAAGTATCCTTGATAACGTTTTTTACATGCAAGCTCGCATCTTGTCGGACAACAATACACAATTACTATTATTATTTAACACGATAATTATCACCTTTATGTTGGAATGGAGGGAATGTAAAAGATTATATAAATTTTCAAAATATGTTTTACATATTTTTATAAAATGAATTAATTAGTCAACAATTAGTTAAGAATGAAAATAAATACTTAATTGAATATAAAGGAAATGTTTTTATCAAAACAATATTTTCATCCTCCCAGAGAAATTTTATCATAATAAATTAAATTAATTACTATTATTGAATGAAATTAAAGAAATATATATATAATATATTCAATAAAATATTTTACATTAATCCAATATATTTTATACGCATAATATAAGAAAAATTATAATTTCGGGTACAAAAAGTTATATTTTTCTAAATGTGGGTTTTAGACCTTTTAATGGCACACTTGTTTTAAAAATTAATTTTGAAAATTTTATAAATTTATTTGAAAAAAATGAAATATTAAGGTAAAAATTATATTAGGTTTAATCATTGGTATTTTTTGAGAAGTTTTATTTTTTGATAAATAGTGAAAAAATATGACATTTTTATTGAAATATAGGTTTTCATCTAAATAATTTATAATGTTGAATTAAATTTTGACTTAGTTTTAAAGTCAAAAATAGTTAAATTATAAAAATATTAATCCAATTTGTGCCACTGGGTTAAATTTCTTATTGAAATGGGTAATAAATACTAAGTAATTATTTTATCATTTTATGTTTAAAAAACTTCTTTCCCATCACATTTGTGCGATTAATATTTAATAAAAATATTCTACATTTGTGATTTTAATTTGAAAAAATTGATTAAATATTAGAAATCATCATAATTTTTATTTTATAATATGTTAAACTTCATTTTTGACCAGAATTATTAGTGAATTCAGTTAAACTTAATTACACAAATTAAGGTAAAAACAAGTTTACTTAGTTGTTAAACAAAGAATATAAGGTGTAAAAATGACCCAAAAACTCTTCCAATACCCATTCTAGGGACATATTTCTACCATTAAACCCCTAGGATCTAATTTTTTATTCCATTTAAATCTTTTTTAGGTATAAATGTGGGTACATCTAACATTATTTTCAAAAATGCCAAGGGTGTCATCTCCCCCACTTCTAACATGCCACCAACAATCCCCCTATCTTCACACCCCTAAAGAATTTTTTGAGCTAATAACTATAAAAATATCTTCCCTACTTACCTAATATCATCAAATAACCCTTAAATAGGGTTGAAATCCAACCTAGGAAGTCCTTTGGGGAAAACCAAAAGGAGATACCCATAAAAAGGACGATATTCACAAACAAAAATTTTGTTTTATTTCTTTCTCAAACAAAAATTATTTATTTTATATCATGATTATATAATAAAATAAGTATATTGAGTCTATTGGTATTGTTTAGGTTAATTTTATATCCCAAAATTCCACACTCTTACATCAAATGATACGTGCAATCATTATTCGAGTGTACGACGGATTACAACCTCGCAAACCGATTTCGTCCATTCTTCTATTACCACCTATAAAGGTTGTGAATAATGATGTATTTATAGTTTAACAATAATATATATTATATTTATGATTTTATTCTGCTTATTTAGTTTTTATATCTCATATACCTTCATGCTTTCCATTTTGTGGGAATACGATAACATCATTTATAGATGTGTAGACTACTGCCTCCTCAATGGGATGCGACACATTCATTATTTACATAGAATCTATTAAGTATGGGTTTAAAAAAAATATGTGAAATATATGACATAAAAATTGTAATATAATTATAAATATTTATATAATTTACTTTTCTTTTTTCAATTCAACATTAAAATGAAAATAGCACTCATTAGTATGTACGGCCTACCATCTCCATGAATAATGTATTCCATTTCCTTTCACTGGATTTTATGGGTTACCATAAATAAATATATAATGAATATATATTATAATTATATCATGATTTTAAATTTTTAGTTGATTAAATAATGATCTAAGTAAGAATCATAATAAAATAACAAGTCAAAATAAACTCAAAAAATAATGCAGTTATTACCCAAAATATACCTTTAACGTGGAATTGTTAATAAATAGTTAATAAAAGGCCATAAGAAGATAATATATGACATTAAAAATATTAATATGTATCTTTAGAAATTTAAATAATGTTTAAAACATTATACATAATGTTAAAGTGCATTCAATGAAAAGTAAGCGTAAGGTAAGGGTTTTCTCATCTTGCTTTTATTTCTGTGAAATACATGCTATATTAACCAGTTATTATTGTTCTATGGTGTATATAATGACCATGAAGGTATTTATTATTATAATAATTTAACTTATGGGAATTTAAATATCCATTTTAGGATATCTCTTTCATGGGGTTTATGATTTTTATGTTTCCAAACCGATGAGGGATTTTTCTCTCAATTTTCTTTCATTGAGAGTATTGTTATTTTTTACAACTATATTATTTTATGAGGTGTATATAATGCCCCTTTTACATATTATATCATGAATCTCATTATTTATATTATAATATATGTTTCATTTAATTATATTCATTCATGTATATTGTAATTAAATGTTACCAAAGTGGTAAGAGTCTTTTGTTACAATCTCATCATTTATTGGAATTGTGAATGATTAAGTCTATAATGTTGAAATCTTATAATAATCATGAAATATATTATCCTCTAGTTATTAATGTTATTTTAATGTAATTTTAAAATTTTTATACTCTTTGGTACTTAAATTGTTTGGGAAATTATTTTTAAGAAAATCTGACTTCACTTTTGTCTACGGTCGGAAATTTATATTATTTCAAAACCATGTGTTCTAAAAATGTTTTCAAAAATGTTTTAAAAATAATTTCACAAATAAAAAAGTTTTTTCCATCAAGAAATATTTTAAATGATTTTTAAAACCATAATTTATATTCATTCAAGTTTATTTTGAAATAAAATTATTTTAAAATGATTTATATTTTAAAAAGAGTATTTTAAAATAAAAAAAGGATATTTTCCTCATAAATTACTTTAATGATTATTTACTAGTATTTTCATTAATAATTTTCAAAAACCCTTGTTTTTTACTTATCTTCCGTGGGAGATATTTAGTATTGACACCATCCTTATTCTTTCTTTGTATAGATAATGATTTATTAAAAAATACCTTTATGGAACCCATTTCTTTTCCATGAGATAATCATGATTCAAATACATTTTTATAGAAAACATTTATTTTCCGTGGTTTAATAAATTTATAAAAGGTATAATGGTTATTTTTATGAGTTTATGATGAAATTATTTTTTTGTGATATGATTATATAATGGGACTTTGAGATTTGATGGGTAGTTATGTTATAAACCAATGACACATGGTTATAGGATAAACCAATTATGGGTGATTTTGTGATAAACCAATGATGGGTGATTTTGTGATAGTTGTCCAATTTATTGGGTATGGAAGTCGGTCATATTGTTATTCCATTTATAAAAGTGGTTTTAAGAGTAAATTGAAAATTATTTCCTAAGTTATGTACATGATTTTTTATACTTTCTATGGGTTTATAATTTTTCTCATGATCAAGATTGATATAAAATGGATCGTGATTATTGATTCTAATTACTCTTTATATTTTTATATTTTAATACTTTATGATCCAAGTATTGATGGGTATGATTTATTTTATGATCCACTCAGTCAATATAATTATGTCTTCACATCCATATGCAGTCTTATTCTCATTGATGACATTGAATTATTAATTATTATATTTACACTTATTGAGAATTTGTGCTCATACTTCTTATATTTCCTTTTCCCAAGGTTTTGAAGAATTTGGTTGAATGATTTATGCCTATAAAACATTTCACAAGGATGATGTTGAAGACCAAATGTGAAATAAGATAATTTTAGTATAATAGGAAATGATGTCATCTTTATGAATCAGTTATTTATGATTCCATTTTGATATAAGTTAGTCCTAATTCTATAAAACTCAAAACCTAAAAGGTCTTTGGGGTTATAAGTTATCCATGTTTTACATTGGATGTTATAAGGTTTAGATTAAAATTTTGGGTCACATTTATTGGCCTTAAATCCAAAAATTTAATTTTATGGATTTTAGCATAGGATTTTCAAGTGAGGGTCCTTGTATATTTTTGATAACATATATTTATTGGAGTTATAAAAATAAATAACACTGGAAATGATCATTTAATAGTTTTACCTCTATATTGAAAAACCTTATTTGAATTACACCTTAAGCCCTGAAAGTATTGTTGTATGGAATGGTAAGAACCTGTAAAACTTGATTTAAGATGATTTAAAGGTTATATTTTATTTATTGTCCAAGAACTATGGATAAATATTTTTGGGAAAGATAGTATAACAGGTTCCATTTTAAAAGTGAGGAGTCTGGAACTCTTGGAATTACATATAGTATTAAATTAATATAAATTAAATTTTATAATCAAGTCGATAATTATCTTTATATTTATAATATAGTATAATTTTGAGTATAAAAATATCACCCAATAATTTTTATACATGTTTATGTGATTTTTAATACTTATCCGTTAGTTTTAACCCCATGTTAACCCTTTCGAAAATTATTGCAATATTAAATATTTCTACCCTTTTGTGTCATGAATATTTCCATAAAAGTATATGTGATGCATAAATGTATTATGGTTGATATGTGAAAGAATATACCATTCACTTGGATGAGGATATAAATTTATGAATTTATAGTCATTTAATAAAATATTGTTTACTATAAAATATAGTTAATTTCATTTTCACAACTATTTATTTACTTTGACATTAATGTTATCATGATAACTATGTAATTATAATAATAAAAATTCCAAGAACCCTAATATGTTATATTTATCTAATATATTTTTAGAAGGATATAATTCATAAAAAATTATATTAATTTTAATATATTTAAAATCGTTTCTTTTATATTTTTTCTAATTTAATGAATATTGTGTGGTCATTGTATAATAATTTATGGTAATAATTCGATCACTAAAAATTATAACTAAATTACCAGGAAAATAGAATAATTTTTATATTAAATAAAATTCTATAACAAAACTTATCCTATTTTATACTTATAAAAAATAGAGATATTAAAAGCACGAGAGTGAAATTTTGTATTTATTATATTCTTAAAATAATATAAAGGTCATAATCAAATAAAAATTGAAAAAAGTGGACTTGTATTAAATACATAGATTTAAATTTCATAATTAAATTGATACAATAGGATAGCTAAATGTGTTTCAATGAATTTGAAGCCTTATCACAGTTTTTTTAACCCTAATTAACCTATTTTACCTTTATCATGGTAAAAATAATTTACTCTCATTATTATACATATTGAAGAAAAATAAAATAGAAATATTCAATTATTTAGACCTCATGATTCAAAATATGGAATCAAATTTTAAATATTCAATTTGAATAGGATATAAAAAAAATAATTTAAGAGAAATGGTGAAATGAAAAAAAAAAATAGATTTTCATAAAAACATTTTTATACCAAATCAAAAATAAAATTGATTAAAATATACTAAATTATATTATTAATAATATAGAGAACATATTTTACTTGAAAACTATTTTAAAAAAGTTTAACTTGGTAAATACTTGAAACAAAAATATATTTTTAAATTTAAATCATTATTTTTACTATAATGTAGAAAATAAAACTTTTCAAAACAAATATAAATACTTTGCTATATTTTAATTTTTAGATGACTATTTCAAATATGATATCATTTTTTAATATAAAATTTAATAAATTTCTATAAATTAATTATAATATCCTGATACAAAAAAATATTTAATTTGTTTGAAGGAAGTTTATTTTTGAAGTGAAAAGTTATTATAATAAAAATTGGGTGATTATTTATTAATAATTGATAAATAAATGTGTATTTAGTAGCTACTTCATAAATATATTTCATAATTTTTATAATCAAATTAATTCTCTCCAATTCAACGTCTAAGTAATAAAAATCACAATATATAATAATATTTAACTTATATAACATGATTTGTTTAAAATTAGTTTTAATTATAAAAGAAATTTATCCAAGAAATAAAATTTATCTCTAGAGAAATAAATATAAAGTATTCGGGTGTTACATACCCATCCTCTGGTTACCCAATCCATGCATGACCCATATGTAGTTATCTGGATACCTTGATGAGTAGCCTTCCAGTACACCCAAGAACATGTTCTCCCAAAAGAGACTATGGCATTATTTGTTTATACTCTGGGTATCTTAATTATGGTAAGGTGAGATAACATATATTTCTTACATATAGAACCGAGATCAACAATATGAGAGATTAGCGTTTAGGTAATATACACATTATTAAGAATTTTTCAAATGTTCCAGATCCCTTTCCAGGTGTTCAAAATGATAGTGAATCGTGTAGAAAGTATAATGATTTGAACTTGGATATTTAGGGAAATACCTATGTGAATAGTGAAACACAAATCGATAAATTGATCCAAAAATCAGAGTGACTGTAGTTAACTTCTAGTTAGTCCCAAATTATGATTTACCACTTCTATTCAACGAATAAGTGAATATTATATTTGTATTTTTTATTCCCACAATATACACATTTTTAACTAAGGTAGATTCATTTTTTTTAAATAGAATCAAACTTGGGAAGAGCATCATTATGAAGGTTCCAAATAAAAAAAAAATTATTTTTGTAGGAATCTGTTTATACTAGGGATATTTTTCATGGGTGAAATTGACTTTTTGTATGAGTGAGGTCATGTAATGAACTGAATATTTATAAATGAAATTCCCTTTTTATGTCAGAAAATTCATTATGATATGATTATATTATAGAAAACACATAAATTACAAAAGTTATTTTGGACCCTTAAAATATTTATACTATCATATTTAATTGACCATTAAGAATAATAACTATTAATAGTATAGTTGTTTGAAAATGACCATTTTTATTGGTATATTTTAAAGCTTATGATAATGTCCAATATAAGTAGACAGAAGAAGTGATGGCCTTGACCAGTAGGATCATACCCTATTGATCCCATTTATTAGAGATTTTGAGGGAGATGGAATCACTTGGAATTTCCCTTGACTAATCACCCTCCAAGATTCAACAAAAAATTAATGATAGAAACCATCTTTATATGAATTTCAAGATTATCAATATCACATTCCAAACAATGTATGTCGAACAACTGTAAGAATGTGTCACTATCCCATACCTTACACTTGGGGAGTATGCTGGTTTATAAGGAATTATATATCTAAAACCAATGAAAATAAATTTTAAATATTATTAAAAATTAAATATTAGGTATATGTATTCCTCTTTGTTAATAATTTATAAATTACTATATGTGATTTGATGTAAATTACATTTTTTAAAAAAAATCCAAAATTGTATTTTGGGAATATATATTTCATTAATTAAAACACATTATTTGATAAAATTAGAAATTTTTAAATAAATATTAATTTAATATATTGTCATTATTAAATAATATTTATTTATGTATAGATGATAATAAGATATAAGAATTCCAATAAACTTTTTATAAGGGTTGGAAAAATGTTATTGTATTAACCAATAGTATTTATAGATAAATTTTAGTTTTAATTTAAAAGTTTAAATTTACATCTTTTGAGAATTATTTTGATTAAATAAATGATATTTTTGAAATTAGTAAGTTGAAATTATCCAATTCTGATTTTTTTCTTAATTTTACGAGACAGTCATGTTTTTAGGTTAAAACCATATACGTTAAAATATATTTTATGTATTATGACATCATAACAGCTAAAAAGTGATTAAATAATAATATAAATAGTATTCACAACAAAAATTATATATCACCTTTAAATTAATTTGTTTTTAAATTTATTTTATTAATTTTACTAACCCTTAATTAATCCTCCAAAACTTATATTATATTTTATAGTTTTAAAACTAATTTTTTATGAACATCAATCACTTACACACCACAAATGGAATTATTTTCATGATTTTAGTTATTTTAATTATAAAATAATGAAAACCACTCTTATTTGGTTGAAACCATGTGGAAAACAATGGGAATTTTTGTGGTCTTGATTATTTTATCATATAGAGTCCAAGACATATGTTTAGAAATTAATAAATAATTCCCCTTTGTTTTGATAGAAATATCAACTCTACATCCCATTCCTCTTCATTAAAACCACTTTTATCATGAAGTCACATTATTTTTCCCTCTCTGAAAATCTCCCAATGTGTTTACAATCTATTAATAATCTCTCACAAGCTTATTGAAACTCCCACTCAAGGTAAGGGATCTCTCTCTTATTTTCCATTTGAGCACCTTCTTTGAATTTAGCATTTTGAAATGTTTTCATATCTTTATAAGTATTCTTTTACTAACCTCAGATGTTAATTTTATGATGTAATGTATCCTATCATCCTTTTTTTAGAACATTATTTGTATTATGAATTTTAATTTCAAATTGTTCATGTTGGAATATGTTTATACAACCCCCCCCCCCTTAATTTTATTATAATTTAAAATTGAGGAGAGCCCCACTCTTCACTCTAATTAATCCCTTCCCTGAATCTTGATGCACACCCATTATACTTTCGAAATTATCATGTGATTTTCCATTAAAAACATTTGTGTAATGAATAGAGACCCCATTTCCAATCAAAAGTATTAAACTAAGGATACCTATCCTTAATTGATTTGGGACTCCAATGTATATAACCCACACTATATAATCATGGGGTTTAAATAGATGAAATATTTTTCGTATGTCATATGGTCTATGTGAAAAAAATTAATCCAAATGACATTATTATGATGGGTGTTCAATGAATTATATATCCCTCCAATACATTAGGTAATGTTTTTATCTAATTAAATACCATGTATGGGGAATGAGAGGTTATCCTAATCATTCCATGTTATTATATCATAGTGGTTAGAATTGAGTTATGTTTGTGATGTTAGGGTTTATATTTTTTCAACATTCATTGTGTTTCATTGATTTTATCATTTTATACCAAGATTCGTTGTTTATGATTATGATTATCAATTCTCTATGTCACCATGTTATGCATCTTGAGTCACTTTTACTACTTTTCATTATTATATGATTTGATTATTACCTTACTTGGAATTATTTATCCCCCCTTTCTTATGTACAACTATATATTGTCTCATGCAGTACTAGATGTTTAGTGGATTTTAATTGGATTTTAATGGAGTTTTAAATAATTTCATTGTATCCCTATTAATTTCATCATGTTGTAGGATGGATTTCCAAAATACATGAGGCCTCTACATCTACTGGTTTTGTATTAAGTGTGTTTCTATGTAATAAATAAGTAAATAATGTTTTAAAATGACACAGGATGTCATAGTTGGTATCTGAGGAATATTTAAGTATTTTTGGGGATTATATTTGAAACCCCAAGTGAAAAATATATAGACATGACTAAAAATGGAATACATCACTAAATTTTGGTAGAGAATAGATTAATTGGTTTCAAAGTAATAAAATTCATCTTCGCATACAATAAATAGATATGGCTCTAGCACAGTTGTAGCTAGGGGTAATAACCTTGAAAATTGAGTGCTATGTTTTAACTTGATCGTCACCCAGTGTAGCATAAATTAACCTCGATTAACACTTGGTTTGACACTTATGGGGTATATGTTTTGTTAAATTCAAAATATTTTTAAAACTCATTATAAGGTGGAGAAAAATTACAATAAAGTTTTACATTGGGAAATAGATCATGGAAAATATAGACTGAAACCTATAGAATCATAGGTTAAGAAATATATTTCATTTATGATTTATCCCATTGAAATTCATGGTTCCCCCATTTATGTGTTTAATATCATAAAAATTATCATCCCTAATTTCCCCTTCATTTTCATCAATGGAGGGAATTGGAGGAACCAATTCAATAACCAATGTGGGGGTAATGTGATTACTTACCAAATGATATGCCAAACTCAATAGAACTAGGTGGTGGGAACATCACAAAAATAATTTATCAATTTACATATTTTTTGAATATAAACAACAATCATGTGGAACACCCACATCCACCTAAGAAAGAGAATGTTTAAATTGAGACCTTTATGCAATAATGGCCTCTATTATTCAATGGTTCTAGCAATCCCTTAATCATGAAAAAATGGATAAAATCCATTGAAAGGGTAATCCAGTCCTTCAATACTCTAAAAAGATAATTTCATGTTGGATTTTTATTGTATGGAGAGTGTCTAGACAAGGCCCGAAAGGTGTTCTTGATCCCCACGGGTTGGAAACAAGAACCTATCATAATAAAACAAGAAAGTGGGAATAATTTGGCCAAAAAAATTGTAAAAGTAGATAAACAATTCAGTATGAATACAAGAAAATGTTTATAGGGATTATTCTACAAGATTTCAAATAGGCATAAAAACTCAAATTATTATAGAAAAGTACCAGAAAAACAGGGTAGATAACCCAAGTACTAGTGGAAAAAACTCTCCAAGTCCATAGATCAATAGCTAGAACCACCTACAAGTGTTGCTTTACCCATGCTCGAACCTATAAGGATAAATCTACAAACATCTGAAGGCATAGGTGGGACGTGAGGTAAAATACTGGTAGGTCTCACCAAAGATTTCATACTATATACCACATTTAATTAACCAAATAACTCTCTCAGTTTTAAATAAACAGTTATATAATTTCAATAGAATATTTAAACAAATAATGCTTTACATTTTAAATGATGGAAATACTTTAACCAAATGTATTAATAAAACATTTTATATAAAAATGTTTATTTAAATTCATAAGGCTTGTAAAAAAGTTTACAACAATGACATATATTCATTTCAAATAAAAACAAGCAATCAACATGGTCATCTACCAAAAGGTATGATAGTTCCAGGTTATGAGATCCTCACACACTTATATACTAATAATGGAAATGTGTACATATGTCCCTCAACAATGGTCAAAGAGGTCTCATTTAAATCCCACTAGGGAATAAAATGTGCCAAAAAGTTTATGTTAGAGATGTAAATCACCATTATGGTGCTAGGAAATTCCCATCCTAGCGTGTTTGTCCCTAATAACTCACTAACTATCAAGGAATTAATGTTATACAATAACAATCAATGATGATAAATTTATTTTAACTATTTAAAATAAAATTTAACCCATTATTCCTTTTCAAATATTTCAATTTTCTGTTTGAAAACCAAAACCAGTGTTTCATCATAAGAGTACCTTTTTCCAAGATAAAACCACTAGATTTATATCAAAACCATTTTATTCCATCTTCTCAAATAAAATTTAGAAATTAATTTCAACAAATAAATTCCATAATTTAAATTCAACAATTTAAATTCCATTATTTTTAATTAATTTCACAAATGCATCCCAATTCGATAGAATTGGGGAATTTCCCAATTTCTTTCCAAATCAAATCAAGATCCTCCAATTAAATGGAATTGGGGTTTTAATAATCCAATTGAATTAATTTTCAATATATTTAATTTAAATAAAATAATTAAATTTAAACTAATCAATTTGGGGTTAATCAAAATTTTTCATTTCAACAGAACCACCTACCTTTCTCATGGAAACACAAAGCCCAAAACAGAACCCACCAATAAGAACAAAGGCACAAAATATCTAGGAACTCAAACCTAGATAAAAGATTAAAAAAACAACATTTATATCCATCAATCCATAGATGAGATATCAAACTACAAGGAGTAAAAGAGATATAATGAAGATACAGGGAGAAAGCTTAACCATAAAGTTATACCACAACAACAACAATGATCAATCATTGAAAGAATGAACTAAAAGGGTTTGGGGGATCCAAAATAACCTAGGGATGGATCTTGGGTTAAGATATAGGAATTATAAAGAGGTTAAAATAGAATTTTTAGACAAAATTATTGTTTAAAAACAACACTCAGTACTTTACATGATGTGTAACCCAATTACATGTCATGTAATGTACAAATCCCAAAATCACAGAAAAACCCATTCCCTTTTATTGAAATGTATTTATTATTATTCTAGAAGTTACACATCATGTAACCATATTACATAGCATATAAATCCTCACAAAACTACATAAATAGTAGGTTTTAATGTTGAGATTCCAAAAAAACACTGACTTCACCATTAAAGGTATCCTCCAAATTCATTCCCATCCCTACCCAGATAAGAAAAAAGGAAAACCATGACAAGGTTTAATTCTTAGCAGATAGAGAGTTAATGGGATTTTATAACCTCCCCACTATAAAAAAATTTTTCCTCATAATTCTTATTAAGAATATTCCAAATCGAAAAGGTGAGGTCACTGCTCTCTCATCAGTTTCACGTGCTCCCATGTCTCATGAGAATCTAAGAAATTCTGTAATAACACATGAAAAAAAGGTTTCATCCTACCATAAAGAACCTTGGTTTCAAAATAAACTATCCTGACGTTCCATTCAGTCATGGATAAATCAGGTTCAACCTAAAGATCACTATAACTCAAAACATGAGATGGATCATATAGATACTTTCTGAGATGAGATACTTAAAACACATTATGTATCGACTTCAGCTGCGGTGGAAGTGCTAAAAAGTAATCCACTTTTTCCACCAGCTCAAGAACCTAAAAAGGTCCCACAAAATGAAGAGAAATTTTCATTTCCTACTAAGTATCAATGACCCAACTAGGGTGAAGCATTCAAAAACACTTGGTCACCAAAATAAAATTCCAATGACATGTATCGATGATCAACATAATACTTATAACAGGTCTTTTTCCTCGACATTCTTAGAAAAATCAACCAAATATTTGCAATTGTGTCTTGAATAATGATTGGTCTAACCAGAAAACTTTCACCAATCTACGACCAAAAAAATAGATATCTTCAAGTCCATCCATATAAGGCCTCAAAAGGATCTGTCATGATCACAGTCTTGTAACTATTATTATAAGAAAACTCATCCATCCCCAAGTGGTAATCCTAAGATCCACCAATGTTGAGAACCCAAGAACAGAGAATATCCTCAAGAATCTGTAGAGATATATTTTTTTACCATCCAAATGTTGATGATATGTCATACTCAAACAGACATGAGATCCTAGTGCCTATTAAAGGCCTTTTCTAAAGTGATAAGTGAATTAAGGATCCCTATCAGATACTATAGCATATGAAACTCCATGCAGATGAAAAATATATTTCACATAGATATTTCCCAACTCATCAAAATTTGTTGTATCATGAATGGGTATAATGTTGTCTAATTTGGTTATCTTATTGATCAAACCCCATAATGCTTTCTTCTTTATCGGGATACATGGAAACCGAACCAAAAAGTCCATAGAGATCTCATCCCACTTCCAAGTTAGGTCTAGGAGTGGTTGAAGCAAACCCAAAGGTTTCCAGTGCTTGGTATTTACCTATTCGAATGTATAATAGTGAGAGAAAAATTCATCAATGCCCCATCTCAAACCTAGCCACCATAATTGATGCCGCATGTTATAGAACATCTCTATGGTTCCTGGGTACACTGCCCATAGGGAATTATGGAAATCTCCTACAGCAGCTTTTCGTCCTGCTAATGGCACAATAAAGTGATTATAATAGAATAGAATACACTTGGTGGAGAATAACCAATCAAGTATAGTATCCCCACCATAAAGATAGCCTATAATGCTTTGGAACTCATCATCAAGTTGTTGTTCCTAGTGAATCATCTTGAGTAGAGAAAATGTTAGCTAAACACTGGCCAAAGAAACCTCAGACCCTCATTCCTAGACATCAATATGAAATTGTGCAAATAGATTCATTAAGTTTCACTCTTCTAAATATTCTTTCACAACTTGGTTTAGAAAATTCCTACTCAAAGAATTTATAATGAAATTCCATTTAACTGGGGAAAATATGATTTCAAAGGTAGAAGATTATAGGTACTCCACCTAATGCCTCTAGTAGAGATTCATATATTTTTGAGAGAAGATATAACTCAAGCTATTGTGTTCTGAATACATGTTAAAACTTTCTCCAGAAAGGTAATACTGGAAACTCTTAAGTGTGTGCATCACAACTACAAGCTCAAGGTCATGGGTCCACTAATTCTTCTCATGTGTCCTAAGGTGGAAAGATCCATAAGAAACAACCTGATCACCCTATATAAGAACACAACCTAAACCTAAACCTGATGCATTATAGAAGAACACATATCCCTTCCTGGTCTCTAGAATAGTCAACACCAGTGTAGTGGTCAAAATATGTTTTGGCTCAACAAAAGAATTATGAAACTTCTCATCCAAATAAAACATTACTCCCTTCCAAGTTAGAGTAGTCAAAAAAGAAGTCAAATTTGAGAATTTCATTATGAGCTAGTGATAATAACCAACTATACCCAAGAATATTCAAATCATGAAAATATTTCATGGTTGTTCCCATGTCATAATAGCCCTTACCATTTCAGGATCAACTGAATTATCATGTTACAACACCATGTGTCCCAATAACATAACTTCTTAAATCCATAAATTTCATTCTAAAATCTTATCATAAATTCGGTGATTACTCAACAATTCCAAAATTGATCCCAGATGACACACATGATTCTTCTCAAAGTTGGATTAAACTATAATTTCATCCACAAAGACTACCACAAGGGTACCAATATACTCATGGAATATCATATTCATCAAATCCATAAAGGTTTTAGGAGTATTGGTTACACCAATGTTCATGAAAAGGTACTCATAAAGGTCTTACCTGCTCTAAAAGTTAGTTTTCATAATGTTAGATTCTTCTATCCTCAATTGATGGTAGAGATACTGAAGATCATTCTTTGAGAAGCACTTTTCCCCTTTCAACTGGTCAAAAAATCATAAATCCATTGACTAATACTTTTTCTTTATCATAACTTGATTGAGTTTTTGATTATCAACATAAATGTGAAAAGAACCATCAACCATATTATCAGAGATAATAGGCGCTACCTTGGGGTACACAGTCTGGAGTATAAAGACTTTCTCTAGAAGGTTATACAAGTAAGTCTTAAACTCCTTCTTTTATTCTGGTTCCATGTGGTAAGTGGAAAAAATACCTTGGTTAAGTACCAGACACTAATTCGATAGAAAACTCCACCTCTCTTACTAGTGGAAAACTAGACAAGTCAAAATAGAACACATCAGGAAACTCGATGATAACTGGAGGGAGATAACCACTCAAGGATTATCCCTCTAGATAAAAAGAAAACACTAATATTAATTTCCCTAACTCTGAATAAGAAGGTTCATATTTTCCCAACCTTAAGTTCCATTCTCCTTGAAATATTCAGAAAATTCCATTAGGTGCAGTAAAGGAGACCCATTGAAGATAAAAAAATAAAGGCCTTATTGGAAATGATTTAATCCGTCCAGAATATAATGTCAAGCAGTTTCATTTTGGGAACCAGAAAACTCCCATAGAGCTTATCATCTCATAGAGAGAAAACACAAGTGGAACTACAGAGACCCTACTGTCTCTTCATACCCAGGAGTGTAGTAATATCCATGACATAATATAAAATCTCTATGAGAATATTTATCATATTAACAATTTGGGTTGAAATAAATGAATTGGATGCAATAGTATCAAATAAAGAAATCACTATTGATGAAGCTATAGTGACGGTACCTCTCACAGTCATTGGACTTGTATCTGCATCCTCTAGAGAATTTTCCATTATGTTGAGAAGCTTTGTTGAGGATTCATGTGGATATAACACTTTTGTCCATGAATCATCTTATTTCACCATTGTTTTAGAAGGTTTTTATGATCTTTTTCCACTATATGAAGTGTAATAAACATAGAAAAACTTATTATGGTGACCTGAGCATCCACAAGAACCACATACCTTAGTTTCCTTAGTGAAAAACCTATTTGAATACCCTATCATTCCACACCTAAAAAAAATCAAAGGGCCTTTTCCAAGAACTATAGGAGGTTTAGAAAAACCATGATGTTGAGAACCACCATGAAGATAATCACTTTTCCTCCTTCCCTTAGAGGGAAAGCACACTTCCACTGGGAGATAAAGAAACACCCATATACCCCGACTTTCCAAATAGATCCATTTCAACCATTAGTGATCTATCCAAAACATCAGTATAAGAGGGATACTTCAGCAAGAAAACCTAATAATGAATATCCTATTGAATTACCAAATCAAACTGTTGATTATACATCTTCTCATTTGATACTATCTCTTTTAAAAACTGCACTTACTCAGAAAAATAGTTTTAATACTTTCCCATAGTCTTTTCAGACTCCTAAAGTTTGAAGAACTCTATATACTTGGAAAAAACAATCTACTTAGGATATAACTAGTCATAAAAATATCCTTGAATTTTTTCAACTATAATACCTTATACTTCTTCACTGTCTCCATCATGTCCCATTATCTCATGTTTGTTCCCTCCAATACAACGGTAGAACCCTTCACCTAGATTTCATTTGGTGTCTCCAAGAATTAAAACAAGCCCTCAATATTTATCAACCATTCCTAATCCATTTTTTTATTATTAGAGCCTTGGAATGTTGGTGGATTTTGGTGAAGAAACTCCTAAGAACAATCCTATAGAACATCTCTCTGAGGTTCTATATCTAGAGCCTAAATGGGAATTGGTGGTGGTTCATATCCAAGAGCATGGATAGTATGCACAATTACCTCAACTAGGTTTGGGTCCATGAGAGGATTCGATCATTGAGGTTCATCAACAGCTTCCTATTGAATCCTATTTACATGTCTTCTTCGATGAATAATTCTACATGACATCAGTAGAAAACAAATAAGACATCATATAAACACTCAAACAGTGCAACATGGGGAAATTAATACCAACAAACAGACAATAAGATTTTATTTCAATATATCCAAATCAAAAAATCAGAAAATACTAGAATTAATCCTCAAGATGTTTTCCTAAACCACCCACGGTGACTAAAGGTTCATTTTAGTGAGATCTTTCCATGAAGTCATTCACAAATTCATCTAAAATCCCAATAATATAACATAATTCATAGTGAATTTAAGACAAGAAGCTTAACCTAGATCCTCTAATACTACTTTTTCATGAACTGTCCCTAGTACCCTAGTATCTCAATAATTGATTCAGTCCTGACATAACCCAAAGGGTGATCCTAGTCCCTACTGTTTAATGACTAACACTTGTAATCATACAAAAAGAATGTGGAAATTATTTTTCCACAAACATTATGGAAATAGATAATCAAGTTAATTGGAATACAAGAAAAACTATAAAAGGGATTAGTGTACTTGAAGTAAAATAGGCATAACATACCAATGTACTACAAAAAAGTACCAAAAAATAGGACAGATAACCCCAAGTCCTAACAGATGCAACTGTACAAGTCCACAAATCAACAACTAGAACCACCTCCAAGTGGTAGCTTTCCCCTGGTAAAACCTAGAAGGAGAAAATCTACAAACAGCCAAAGGAACATGTAGGTTGTGAGATAAAATTCCAATAGGGTATCACCAAGGATTTCATAATAGGTGCCACATTTTATTAACTAAATAAATCTCTAAATTTTAAATAATTAGTTACGGAATTTCAAAAGTATGTTTAAAATAATCATTATTTACATTTCAAATGATAGAAGTACTTTAAAAAAATTCCATAATAAAAATTTTATATAAAATTGTATATATAAATTCATAAGTCATGCAAAATAGTTTACAAAAATTGCATATATTAATTTCAAATAAAAAAGAGATAAAATGGTCATATTCTAAAAGGTATGATTGTTCCAGGTTATAAGATCATCACACACATATATAATGATAATGACAATGTGTACACACGTCCCTCAACACTAGTCAAGGAGGACTCGTTGATATCCCACTAGTGCATAAAATGTGCCCAACTATTTATGTTAGAGTTATAAAGCGTCAATCTAGTGCTAGGGAATTCCCATCCTAGAATGATTGTACCTAATAAATCACTAACAAACTAGGCTTTCATGTCCTCTAATAACAATCAATTATTTGTGATTTATTTTAAAACTAGTTAAAATAAATTCATCCCATTATTCCATTTCAAATATTCCAATTTTCCATTTAAAAATAAAAATGTGTTTTTAATAAAAAACATACCTTTTTCCAAAACCATTTTAATCCATTTTATCAAATAAAATGTTGAAATCAATTTCAAAAAATCAATTTAAAAGTTAAATTCGACAATTTATATTCCATAATTTTCCATCAATTTCACAAATGCACCCCAATTCAATAGAATTGGTGGGTTTTCCCCAATTTCTCTAAAGATCAAATCCAAATACTCCAATTCAATATAATTGATTTTTTAATAAACCAATTGTAATAAGTTTCAAGAAATTTAATTTTAATCAAACAACTGAATTTAAACCATGAAATTTAGGGTTAATCAAATTTGGCCATCATAACAGAACCACTTACAATTCTCACAGAAACACAAAGCCTGCAATATAACCCACCATAAAGAAAAATGTTTTATAAGATAATGGAAAATACAAGAGTTAATGAGTCCAATTATCATCATATAATGAGATTTAACAATTTCCAATGATCCAGTGTGATTTGTCATGAACTATTATAATCATGATGTCAAATCCATTCCAATGATAGGAAATAATATACCACTCATTCCATTGGATAGGGGACCTTACATATTTGTGACTAATGAACATAGAATAAATATATTATCCTAAAATATCCCCTTAAACTAGCTTATCCACCATGATAAGGATATTCTCAATAATATTTCTATTGTTAACTCCTCCTTCATCAAAAGGATTAGCAAATATTTCCCATCATTTCTATGGGAACCGTCCTTCTTAATGGGATTCCTGGAAGGATGAATTTAGGTTTTGATCTATTTTTCAAATTATTTCATTTATAGTCCTACAAAATAAAAAAAATACATAGGGAATGAAGAAATAACACTATTAACCAAGGGGATCTGACCACCAAAGGAAAATTATCTACTCTTCTGTTTGTGATAATTTTGGTAATTTTGTTACATATTCCATTAAAATAACTAATTTTATTACTTCCATTGAAAATAGTTTAATGATGGAATTCTAATAGAAAATGACATTTGGAGATTCTAAGTCTCTCCTCTATTTTTCTTTAGATTATTTCAATACTTGTTTTTGAAATACACTTTCCTTATTGAAATCAATATGTTTCCCACCTATAATTTAGTATAGATTTAGAATTATCCTAATAGGTTTGATTTATTTAGTGCTCCCATTTTTTATTAAGAGATTGTTTTTCAGAAAGAATAAGTGAGATATTCCTCTAACAATGCACCTTCCACTGTAAGGGTAAACGAGATCACTAGAGATACCATATTTGTGGTTTCTACTATAACCATCATAGGAATTAATGAAATGCATTGATGAAATTGGATAACCTTGTATAATTCCTCTAAAATATATGAAGAATCTAAATATCAATACCATCATATAAATAGTGGATGATGGAGAGGTAAAGAAGTAGAATAACATGTCACAAAACTACTCAAAGAGGTTACAATGCCTCAAGACATTAACAATGAAACTCAATTCCATATTTTTAGAATCATTTTCCATAACTATCTTTATCATTATATTATACACAACCACTCATAAATAATTTTGTTGGATTATTTCTTATTCTAGGCCAATACCTCCTTGGATGCTCCATCAGTTGATGAAAACACATAGTTTATCAGATATATAGGAATTCAAGAAAAAAAGATCCATTTGTTAAGGATATTCTCAATGATTTTGTATGTGAATTTTCAAAAGATAATAGTAATAAATGGGTATAAACCACTATGGTTTTTTTACATTGGGGATAAGAACAATAATAGTGAATAAGGTAACTTTGGTCAAAGACCCTCCATTCAAACTGTTATGGAAAACACTTTTGAATCCATTCTTAACCATCTCTCACTCTTATATGATGAAGGATCCTTAATCAAAATTAGGGTATACAGCACTTTTGGTGCGGATACCTCGGGATTCCACTTGAATTTAATCTTCATTTTCTAGTATCTTCATACAATAGTTTTATTATGCATTATGAAACCTCAAGATATTAAAATAATTAATGTTTTATCCCCTCTAATATCTTAACTTGAGCCTTACAGAATGTTAGATAAGTGATAAGATTCTAGATTCCCCATTACCCTCACATCACTGGAGTAGGTTTGGTTTCTAAGGGTAATATTTATTTTACCAACACACATCCTCTCCCTAATACATGCATGAAAATATTTGATGGTAGAATTACCCTTTCTCGTCCATTTAGAAACTAATTTCTCCCTAGAAACCATTTTTCCTACCAAAAAAATTCCCAATATAAGAGTATGTTTCTAAGATAATCGAATAATGTTGTTATCATCCAACATTTTGTAGATCCTATGATCAAGATAAATAATTTAATCATGTATCATTTCAATATTGAGATATAAAGAATAGAGAATTAACCTAAATCTTATTATATCACTCATTAAAATTTGATTTTTCTGAAACATCACCCAAGGATTTCCTTTATAGGGTATGAATATGAGGTTTGGATAATTTTTGTGAAAAAATTTAATTTCATCATTTTATTTTCATAGAATAATGTTTTTCATCTTAAAAATGGACTAAATTTTTAGGACCACAAGAGAGTGATCAAAAAGGGATTGAGAAAAGTGATTGGCTGATGTATCTGGAATGTTGATTATATAAATGTGTTTTCCCAAGATCCTATCTTGCCTACAAAAAATTCTTTAACTTCCATGATTACTATTGGACCTAGTGAAGGAATCCCTATAAAATAAATGATCAATATGATTATTGGCACCATGGAAGATTTGGAAACCATCTATGGACTTTAATGAATAAAAACCCTCATATTTTATTTCTTACTATTCCAAAATAGTATTGAAGTCACCCCCATTGAAAAGTCATCATGGAAAAGATTTATGGAGGTGATAGAATTCCTATTAGATTCAATTTTACCAAAAATGCACTTAAAATAAACCACATATAATAAAAATGGTTTTTGAATCATACTACACTTGATTTTCATGTGTTGTGATGAAAAATAAAAAAGTCCCAGAAGGATATGGTCCTTCCAAAAAAAATCATATATGGGTTTTTTTATAAATTCCCTTCATACAATTTACTATGTGAATTTTTCGAGAAAATCAAAAATTGATTAAGCTCCATGTTTCAGTCCCAAAATTGTGTGATGGGAAACATTTTTTTCAAATAATATTCTCTCTAAGAAACATGATTTTGTTTAGGTAACCAATTTTCATAGAATTATATGTAATATATGAAATAATTATGATATAAGAGAAGAGTCCTTAAATATTATGGAACTATTATTTTTGGAATGGGATCACCAATTTCAATAAATTACCTTAGGATGAGTAACAATCATTTATTGGGTTTGAAGAAGGGAACTTTTTTCATTTTCATAGTCATAATAGATGGTGATTAGGGTATTTATTTAACAACACCTTCAAGATAACTAAATATAATAGTAATGTTCTATATTTCCTTATTAAAGGAATACCCCTACAAAATATAGTAATTATCCTCAATGGGGATTTGGGAACTAAACTTGAAAAAGGCACCACATAAGATTGACATTATTTTACTAAGAGGCGAGATAATTTTAATGTAGGATGAGATGGATACAAATCTACACACAGAACATTAGAGGGATAAATAGAGCTTGGTCCCACCAAATAGTCCTCAAATCCCTTCTAAAAATAAGGAACACTAGATTCGAGATCCACCACGTAGTCTTGACCTATAAATTTAGGTTGGAAGAGAGGTACATCATCCATAGATGGGGAAATCACATCCTTAAAATAATATGTGGTCATTTCCACTACTTTCAGTCTAAGAGATGGTTCTATTATAGTTTTAGGAGAGTGAGGATCCTAATTTTTATAACATACTCCCTTATAGATCAATATTCCACCATAATGAGGTCTTCTAGGGACCATCAAACTTAGGAAGAAAAAATATTCCAATAGAAGCACCTCAGTCCATTCCTTGAGGTGGAGAAACCAAACCAATCTTCTTATTAAGTAGTAATAACCTGATATTGGAGAGGAAAATTGGCAAAACCCCTTAGGTGTCCTGATAAATTAATTATTTTCCAAAATAATAGGTATATCCCATCTTTGATGAAGACGTGATTAAGAAGAGGGGTATCATGATCCACCTCAACACTAATCTATGTTTCTATTGGGTGTACTTGCCTTAAGGTGGCCTCATTAGTGCATAACAATTTTCTAATAGAATCACCTATATTCTTAATGATCACCAGATTGTGAATTGGATTAGTAATACATAGAATCTGAAACTATATTATAGCCATAAATATTCATAACCTTTATGATAGTCCATCTAAAAATAAAAAATCTTTAAATCTCACACATCCTCTCCTCCCCATAAAATTTTCTAGTGAAATAAATCTAAGAAAAAAACAAAAATATTAATGTCCACATTCAAATAAATTCATAAATATCTATCATCATATAACTTTCACTATTAATGAACTATAATTCCCTATAATTTAGGTTTATATTCATTGAATATTTTTTCCAAGAAAATTTACAATTTTGAATTCCAACATTTAAAATTTCTTATCATTAATTTACCTTATTAAAATATCTATCCATATAAAATTTTCTTAATGACTATTTATTCCATCAATCCCATAATCATTATACTCATTTTCAATAAACCATAATAATATTTATTTTAGATTACTATAAATTATCTTCACATCATATTAATATCAATGAATGGAGAATTCAAATAGATATAATTAATGGATGAGAATATTGTGTCACTTACCTCAATTTTAATATTATTTACTATACTACGTAATCATTCCCATTTTTCCTATAAATATTATTCATCTCCCTTTTTTAGTTTCACTATGGAATATTGTTCTCAAGGATTCTATTCTTAAGAAAATAGAGAGAAAATAGAATAAATACTCTTGGTTTCGAGGTAGTTCAAATATGGTTCAATCCCCTATCTATACCATAATTTCCATTTCATAATTCCTATACAATAGTCCAACTTTCCATTACCATTAAAATAAATCATTATTAAATTAATTATGCATTTTTTATAATCATTTGATAATAATTAAAAGGAAAATGGAGATATTGGTAGTATTAAAGACCAATATTGTGAAAAAACAATCATTGTATCAGTGTCACTACATCATATATAGTGTATTGGTCCCTTTCTTCTCCATAAAATAATTGAAAATTTTATTTAATCACAACTTTAATTTAAATGAATACATAAATTGTACTATTATGGATTATGAATTCAATGTGTGTATTGATCATCTTTGGATCACTGTATCTTAAAGGAATCAATATAGGTTCCCTATAGTCAATCCATATATGCCCCACAACCCCTAAAAACTATTCCTCAATTCATTGGTGCATGTATAGAATATTTAAGAGATTTACAGTGTTAATTTGACCTATTGAAAATGTGTATTCAATTAGAGATGGGAAACCAATCAAGAATTATTCATCTTGGATTTTAGGTCACTGAAACATGAGAGAGATATTGGGAGGGAGTTAAATTCTCGAAATAAGAAAATCTCCTTATTTTTTATTAAAATTATTTTCAAACCTATTTTGGACACTATAAAAATTTAATTTTATCCCTATAAAATAGTTAAACGGAAAACGAGCACACAACATCACTAATAACATGGTTAATGTATTTTATATGTAAAAAATATTTCATTGCAAACTTTTGACACTATAATGTTCCACATAATGAAATGTGATCCATTAACTCATCTCGTTCCTATTTTAATTATTTAATGAACCTTGAATATGTAATTTTGATCCAGAAATGATATTATTCTCATATCCAATTTTATTGTTAAATAAATTTTCTATAATATGAGAAATAAATTCAGTCCTCATTATATAAAACAAAACCAATATATATTTTAATCAATTATTTCTACCACATATGATCATTCACACGGAAATATTCAGAAGCCCCATAAGTGGGCCCCATGTCATTCCAAACTTCAATTCATCTGAATTTGGTGAACTTGTGGGTATAATTGTTTATTATCCTCTTGGAACTTATCTTAATAGTTGTGAGTCATACCAGTAGACCAAGATTTGTATCTACCAACACTTCATGGCCTCTAAAGAAATAAGGATAATTCATAGCTACGGAAACCTCATAGAAGCACATATTGTGTAATATAATCCCTTTTGTCTCACGATATCTTCTAAATTAGGATTCACACATTGTATCACCATCCTTTAAGGATTTATTTCTTTTTAGTGACTATATTGGATAGAATTTACATCATCTAAAATAGTAAAGGATTTATTCAAGGAACTACCATCTTAGTCAATTGGCCAAGAATATCCCTTTCCAATACAAAATCATAAAATATTTTCATGGTCAATCAATCAATGATATAACATCAATCATGCACCCAATACAAGATACCTCGAAACGAGTTAAACAATCATTATTTTCATCATGAATCAATATACATAACCAATTATTCACACTGATAATGATTTAATGTTGATAAATAAATACACATGTTCTTAGATATGAATATCTATAAACACCCAAAATTTTTGATGTTCCTCTTGACATGTTAGTCATAGTGATATCAATTACTTGAGTTTATCATGTGAAAACATCATAAGAATAAATGTCAACTCATATGGGACCTCTACATAGGGTAGTCAAATATCATATATGTCTTTTTAATATGATATATCTAAACCCTGGGTCATGTGTTTAAGATAATTGTTATAATATCACAAGGATATCATTATAGTTGGTAATTTTTAATACATTTTTACATGACATGTAATCCATGGAAATTTCATTTTAAATAGTGTATATAGAAGTAAAAATAATATCATGATAAGAACACATCTTGAATTACTCTCTATTTAAATGATATGTTAATCAAAAAGTGATTATAATGTTTGGTTGAGGGATCCCACATTAATAACAATTACACATGAACTAGATCAAACTTTCTAACTGTACAAATGATGGATCTCACATGATAAGATCATACATCTTCTGAGATATGGCTTTAGTCATTGGTTTTTATATATTATTTCTAATTTAATACTCTATTTTCGGAAACTTCAACACCTTTATTAAATATCCATCTAGATATGATATGCCTAATTTTATACATTTTTTCCTTATTATAAATCTTATAAATTTACTAGTCCCATTATCATAATATTTTCATAATTTATATTATGATAACAGTTTTATTTCTATAAATTATTCCATGAACAAGATCAAATTTTTTCATATTTTATATTGATTAATTAGTTATATCAGAACATGTAGAATAATCAATATTATTCTATATTTCAAGGCTAATGGATTCAATGAGATTATCTTGATCATTAAATTATCCAATCTGTGATAATAGATCAACATAATCTATTGAATATAAATTTACTTTACCATTCTAATAACTAGTGTTACCACATCAAAAAACACTAAGAAAATATCCCTTATACCTTCTCGGTTATTGTTTTATAGTTTTTAATACTACCTATTAAGTTATCATATATTTATTTGATATCTTCCTTCCATAATAAATTCATAAGAAATATAAAATATCAATATATATCATTGAATTATGATTGAAACCATTATTAAAGTGTATATATATACTCTTATTATCCTAATAAACTCTTTTATCTTATAAATATATTGTTTGATTGATTTATTTCATGTGACATTTGAAACATATCTTTCTTAAATAGATAAATTTTTGTATGTTTAATAAAGTCTCAAAATATTTACTTTTACATGGTGAATGTATCAAATTGATTAATTTCAATAGATCAATGTTCCCAAAAACTTGGGGTGATACCTTAAGAAAATATTTAGATAAATAAGTAGTGTATATAGATACCACCATGTATCACTATTAATGCTCCTAGAATTTTAAGGAAAAGTCCATATTTATTGTGTTGGAAAAGAATAAATGCTTACAGATTCACCTTTTTATCCTTAGGATTTTTTATGATTTTAAAGAGAGAATTGATGATATCTATCCATTCCCATGATTAGTGTCATCCCGCAGTGAACTGAAAGTGTACTGTATTGTTGAATATGGAAGTCTCAGATGAAGTCGACCATAGACTTTGGTGCCCATCCACCCTATGAAGGAATGAGCTGAAGAACCCATGAATGATGTGGGACTACAACATGTTCCACTACAAAATTCATGGGAGAATTCTATAATTCACCCTCATGCAGTGTAGGTAGTGGATGGGGGGAATCCAACCTTTCATGAGAATCAAAAACGACTTAATCAGGTGGTCCCATGAGTCTTCTTCAAGTTAGAACCTTTTGAAATGTGAAGGAAACATTTGGAAAACCTGATGTCACTAGGATATATCCTAAATATTCTATTCAATCGCACAAATGTTCACCTTTGAGTCTACCTATAACCCATGGTATATCCCTCTAATTTCTATGAAAGGTTCTATATCCTAGATTGTTAGTCATAAACCTATATATATATATAACTTAACAAAATTCTCATGTTAAAATAAATAATGCCATCAATAATATTGCAACATTAAGGTAAAATAGATATATCACTGAACAAAGAATACAAATAAATCCTAGAAATATTTCAAAACTAGAGGAATTTAATTAAAGAACTTATGTGTGGAACACAACATATATATACATATGGAATTTGATCCTATGTTCCTAATCATGATGATTTAAGGAACACAAATATCATAAATCTATAACTGTAATTGCATCAATAACTCATAGGCCCATTACACATGAGCTTCTAGGAACATTGAAACTCCATTACCCAAGTCCTACATACCATATCTTCAATTCCATCAAGATAATGGTTATTTAAAATAAAATAAACAAAATGTTCTCATAATACTGTTTTCTAATACCCCAAACTAAACCACAAGGTTCTAGTGGGTGATCTAAAAGACCTCTTTCATTCCTCTCATTACATTATATGATTCTAACTATCATCGAGGGATTGAACGTCATCAATGTAGATAATATACCCTCAGTATCATATCCATACACCAAAATTAAAAATAAGATAATTGGAAACATAAAGTAATCAGGGAGGAAGATAATGGCATCATAATGTAATATGAGATGGAGCACATGTCTTAAAAATAAATAAATTCAGCTCCCTATGTGGAGAGAAAAACTATATTATAAAGTTGAAGAAGAAAAAAAATAAACATTATGGAAATCCTTCAAATTTTATTTCAGTTCTTCTACTTTCCCCATGGCCCCAAGCTCAACCATCATCCAAGGGCCCCATTCCATTTACTTGATCCGTATACATGAATTCTAAATGCACACTGAGATTCTAATGCATGGTTTGAGTAATAAAAACAATTATGACTCCACCAATGTTTCCTTGGAAAGTGTTCCTAGGAATAATAGTTGTTTGACCATATAATAATAAATGTGAAATAATGTGTAATCAATTGCATGTTTATCATTTGTGTGTTATCAACACTAACATAAGACCATGTTGTACATACTTTAGTTCCATGTTACAAATACCATCAATGGATGTTGGAAGTGATCGGGAACTATCCACAGGGTATGTAAACATGTTCCCCAACATCCTCAAGGAATCAAGTAAAGTGTCAGGACATAAGGTATAATATTTAACATATACTCAATATGCACAAGGTGTCCTAAAGTCATTGAGTTGTGAAATATTACTCATTATCCACAAGGAATTCTTCTTATGTATGCAAAAAATATCATTCTCCTACCCTCTGTATGGATCCATGGGAATTTCCATCACACATTATGCACAGCCTCCCTCGAAGGGGTGATCAAACAATAATTTCACATTTATTACAAGTACCAAGACAATACCTCCAAGGCATGGTAAATGCACACACCATAGTATAGAAGAATAGGGAAAGTTATAAAAATTCATTATGAGAATATTGGAGCAACATAGAAAAACATTTTATCAATATCAATCATGGTAACAAGATACACTAGCAATAATCATAGAATCAATCAACATATATGTGTCTCCCAAGATATAGACACACCCATAAGCAATCACCAACAATAATGGTCAAAAATTTACTCCATAAAAATTTGAAATAATGACAATAAGAATATAAAGGATCCATATCATTTAAGTAACTTCCAATATCATGTTTTTTGACATGAATTTCAAGATTCTTCAATAACAACTCTTCACAAAACACATGTGGACAGAAAACAGAATGATATTTCACCCCATGAACTCCTTGAACTAGTTACAATCCAACATGAAAAGAATTATTTATTAAGTTAGAGAATAATAAAAATCCAAGCGTATAATCAACACTTTCCCAACATACATTTATATTTATTTGTAATCTTTAAGTTAAATTGGAGGATGGAGAACTTTATCACACAAGGACAATGATAATTGAAGAGAGTTATGACTCTTAAAATTTTGAATAAATGAGAATAAACTCATTCCACAATCATTCAACAAAGAAATTAAGATTTTCTTTTGATGATGGTGCATCGGGGGGTGTGGGAGCTATGCGGAGATGGCGTTTCGATTTAAGGTTTCTGATGTCGGTTCCTCATTTCCTCAGATCCGCACTTTAAGCTGGTGAAGATGGATCCGTCAGGAAGGAAGGTCCACAGAATCTTGGTGCATCTATGGTGAATCTTCCGATATCTCGACCTGGCACTGTTCGAGACGTTGATGCCCGGCCTGTCACCTGGAAGGACGGTACGATGAATCCTGGTGACTTCATGAACCCGGTGGATGGCATTGTACAGGAGTGTGTTGTCCGCGATTGGCTTGAAGGCGGATTATAGGATCGATATGTTGTTCTAGAGGTTGTCGGTGTTGACCTCAGATCCCAGAATTTGGTTCGTGGTGTTTTTATCGATCGAGACGTGCGGGGTCAGGATGCCAAGTCTGATCAAAAGTTTCTGCTGAAGAAATCTTTGTCTTCAGATGTTTTTGATGGCTCCAAAAAATTGGTTGTAGTAATGTTGCCTTCCGATTCATTTTTTCCTACTTCGTAGAGGATAAATCCAAATGATGTTCTGAATTTTGCATCTGGGTCTTTCACTGACTCGTGTTCTGGAAGAATTCTTCGAAAAGGTTCTTTGGCACATGTTGAGGCCAGTCCTAACATCTTTGATGAAAGTATTTCCATCAGGAAAACCTCTATGATTGCACGTCTTGGTTTTCCCAAGGGTCAGAAATCTTTGAGTTTCGATGAATTGTTCTGACGGATCTCATTTTTGGGGGGTTTCTCTGATTGGAGGGGTGTTTCTCTTGGACATGGTTTTTTTCACTGCATTTTCCCTTCAAATGCTTCTAAAATGCATGCGTGGAGCATTGGATCTCTTTCCTTGAAGCCGGGTTAGCTCCACCTTCATGAATGGTCTCTGGACTTCAATGCTTCGCGTCCAAGGAATGCTTTTTCCCAGGTATGGTTTCGTCTTCATGGTCTTAATTGGGTTCTTTGGAACCCAAAGATTCTGTGTGATATTGGAAGGGCAATTGGGACTCCTATACGACTTGACAAGGAGACTAAGAATGTTTGGTTTGGACACTTTTCTAGGATGTTAGTGGAGATTGATCTTAGCTCCACCCTGATTGACAAGGTAACTTTTTCCACTCTGACGGATGACATTCAAATTGATGTTGAGTATGAAATAAAGCTACTTTTTTGTAATGAATGTATGGTGGTTGGGAATTCATTAGAACTATGTTGGAGACATATATCTTGTGAGAACTGTGGGATGGAGGGTCATCCATCCAACCTCTATAGAAGGAAATCAAATAGGAATGTTGTGGAGGTTTCAAAGCCCCTTGATCATAACATCAAGCCCTCTTACAATAAGGATGATGTGTTGGCTTCTGCAGAAGAACATTAGTTGCCTTCGAAAGGGAAGGGACTGATGGTGGACTTGTCACTATTGAGAGCTAATAGTGGTCCGTCTAATATTTCTCAAAACTCTACATCCCCGATGAGGGGTCCTTCTATTTTGCGGTTTTGCGTTTCCAAGGTGATGACACCCACGAATGGTTGTGCAGTTACTCCCTCTGGATTTGTTGGGACTAGAAAAAATATTATTCTCTCTGTTGCAGGGTCTCCTGCTTTCACTGACCCCTCAAACACATGCCTGACTGATAGCCCTGGTGCAGGTTTGCTACGTGATGAGACTGCTGAGATGACTTTTAACTCTGGTCAACAGGTTGATTGTCATCAGGATATTCAAAATCGCTTGAATTACTCTAGGATATCTGAGAAGTGGGGTGGTGTCTCGGAGGCAGAAGGGGCTGCAGTGGGTATCGGTGGGCCTACTTCATTCAAAGATGCACTCATGTATGGTAAAGGGGAGGTAGATTACACTTTTACTCCCTCGAGGCGAAGGCCAAGGAAGGATTACTCTAATACACCTCGCACTGTGTGTACTCGATCTTCTAAGCTATCAGGTAAATTTAATTCTGATATTCTTAAGATCCTTAATCAGGGTAAGTCCCAATCTGAATGGGAAACTACTGATGACTCTGATTATGGGAATTATATGTATTATTATGATCTTTAATTTTGTGATTTGACGGATGAGGTCAAGTCCCTTTGTTTGACCCCACCCGTATCCTCTGTACTCTTTTCTTTTATTAATAAATAGTCAGAATCATTGCTTCTGGCAGGGCTAACTGGTAACAAAGAAATTAATATTAAATTTCACAATAATATTGAATCAATAAAATTATTCATTAAATTTATCAAACCTCAAATCATCAACCACATGAATAAATTGAGGCCTTAGGTAGATAAAACAGAGAGACGAATCAAAAAAAGGAAGAAATCAGTCTTGGATGAAGATTTAACAAGGTTAAGACATAGTTCATCCACGTATATGGAAATTCATTGCAAGAATCATGAACCAATATGAAAATTGAGATAATTTTAAAAATATGTGTTAGAAATGATTAATAAATTTCTTTAAACCACAAATTTAATCCACACTCCTTTCCCATTAGATTTGGACATGATATGAGAAGAAATTCATCATTTTTTTCCATTTCAAAGACATTCTCAACCAACATCATGCCTTTCACCATAGAATAATCTTGAAAATAGTGTTCCTGGACATTATCACTCAAAACAGATTCCACAAGGGCATGTTTCCCACACCGATTGTGTTTTCCATCACCATGACCTCTAACATGGCTTAACAAGCCATTTAGACATTCCCATTTTTAAAAAAAAGTACACTATGGCTAAAATGACTTTACCAAAGTGTGGTGTTGGAAATTTTTAATAGAAAATCTTTAAAACCAAATTTAAGATTCAAAAATCTACTAAAATTCCATGATTTTTTACCCAATCATGGATCAACCAAGACACTAATAACAAAAGAATGGAAATAATGTTTTACAAAACATGAAACAAAAATTATTAGGCTATTAAAATCTTACCCTATAAACAAGTCTCAACCTCAAGATGAATCTATAGGAATCCTTCCTAAAATAATGAGGCTACTAAGACCAAATGTCACAACTCGACCCTAACCGGGCACGAGCCGCAACTACCCGAAGCCCACCTCTATAGGCCAGGGGCTGGCGACAAGTGCTGAAGGCTAAACAACTCGGGGAGGCCTTTGTCTGAGTACCTATACACACACATGCAGCCCACTCAATGAAGAAATGCAGAGTAAAAGGGAAAGTAAAGTACCAACTGCTATAAACATCCACAAAAGTGCATCGACCTATAAATAGTACAAAGAAAGTGCTGAAGGTAAACTGAAAAGAAAAGGGAAAAAACACACGTCCAACTAGAAAAGTGCCACAACCCGGTAACAGGTAAATGAAAGTAAAACAACTGGGAGGGTCCCACACTTGGAACATGACTACAACCACCACACGCGGTCCAAGCTCCCAACTCCTAAGATCCTATGACGTCATGACCAACCTTTCCATCGTCTGTAAGGGCACACCAAGTACGGGCAAAGCCCAAGTAGGGGTGAGTATAAAAATACTCAGTAGGATACCCCAAAGTCTCGAGGGAGTAACAAAGGAGGTACTGAAGAGATGAGCAGTAGATAGAATAGGGAAAAGTAAAGGAGTACAACCGAGAGTGCAGTAAAGAGTACAGCTCAACCTACCAAGATCAAGGATGTAGACTTGTCCTAAAACAAGGAGCTAGGAATGGTGAGAAGATGAACTTATCATCGAGTCTTCACTACCTATAGTAGGAGAGTATACTCGTCCAACCCCAAGAAGCTAGACACGGAAAGCAGGTGGTATACCCCGCACATCTTCGCCTCTCTTGGAAGAAGAGTAACAAAAACCCAAGAAGTGGGTACTGGAACAAAGTATATACATATCCATGTGCTCAATCAAGAAACCCAAACAAGATCGTAAGGGGATAAATGTCTCATAGATCAGCCCAAGAAAGTGAGTAGCCAATATTCCAAGAAGTAAACACCATTGATGCCCAGTATCCACTCGTCTGCCCCGAACAGCAAGTCAAGGAGATGAAATCACCGCACCTTGACACTATCTTCTTTGGGTGGCACTGACTCACCCACAAGGTTTTCGGTCACGTCACAAGGACGCGTCTCGGTGGGGAAAGTGCCCCTCGTACTTGAGAGTTCTAGGGGAATTCAAAACACACCTCATCACTTTCCCACAGTCAAGAGGTCTGCTCAAAGTCAATGTTTTCACATCAGTGACCTATACAACCAAGGGTCCCACTATGGTAGTCATAGAGAAAATCTACATCCTATCCTATTAGAAAAGACTGAGTCTAAAAGAAGTCATCGGGTAACCCATTGCCTAGCCCCGCTGGAGGGTAAACCCTAACAGGTAGTCGGGTAACCCACTGCCCAGTCTTTGCTGGAGGGTAAACCCTAAGAGGTCGTCAGGTAACCCACTGCCCAGCCTCTGCTGGAGGGTAAACCCTAAGAGGTCATCGGGTAACCCACTGCCCAGTCTCTACTGGAGGGTAAACCCTAAGAGTTCTTCGGTTAACCCACTGCCCAGTCTCTACTAGAGGGTAAACCCTAAAAAGTCCATGAGAAGCACACTGCCCAGCCCCACTGGAGGGTAAACCCAAAGAAGTCGATGAGAAACCCACTACCCATCCCCATTAGAGGGTAAACCCAAAGAAGTCGATGAGCAACACACTGCCCAGCCCCGCTGGAGGGTAAACCCAGAACTGCTCTGGCATCCCTACTGGAAACAACCTCCTAGGTAGAGAATCGGTGCCCGTGTGGTGTATTGGTCACACCAAATCCTCAAAGTTCTACCAAGGAACACAAAGGGATGTGATACTGAAATCTCACACGGCTAATGGAGAAAAGGGTAACCCAAACAACTCCATCGATCAAACTGTCGAGAACAGGACCAGGGGGAAACCCACTCAACCCTGTTGTTCTAAACCATCATAAATAGGACCAGGGGAAAACCCACTCAGCCCTGCTGGTTGAAACCATCGAGAACAGAAGGACCCTCTATGTCACAAGAGGTCAAAGGTACATAGATTAGAACACAGCACACACATGGGGCCCACACGATGTGTGGCCCAAACTCATCTCCAAACCAAGTGCAGAAATGTTCTTAGGTACAAACTACTACATATACCTCCAAGAATTTCCATATACTCCCAGAATATGCCACATTTCTAGCCCAAGGGCTATCATGCACACGGCACCCAATGTCAACGCAGAAAGGTGTAAATGCAATTTTGCCAACCTACTTCCTCCACGACCCTAGCATGGCCAACCACATCTCTTCAAACATCAACTTCACTCACACGGGAGTGAATACGGTCACACACCAAGGAACCGCTTCCAACACACCCAGAAGAACCACCACCGATACACCTTTCATGGTTCCACATTTAATGAGATCTTGAAAGAGACTCCGCACAACCAAACTGATTGTACCATTGTAATCATCATGGAAAAACATGCGAGATCAACTATTTACTCTCCTCCGATAGACATCTGATGTAAAAGTCATTCAACACTGCTTTACGCCCAAACGACATCCCGTGGCTCTGAGCCTCGGTCCCGAAAACAGTCTGGCGCATCGCACCATTACGGTCTCATCGGGAAAACACGTCAAAAAGACTACATACTTGCGTGGAACAGATATTCAGAGAAAAAGATGCATTTCATCGTACCGCACTCGAGCGGTGCTTCGTGGGACCTGCCCCTCGCTCCAAAAGCACAACGAATGGATTGCACCTTTGCGATCCTCTCGAAAAAGTACACAAGATTGACTATCCATTTGTCCAAAACGGACACATGGTGATAAAGATAGAAATCACCACCAACTCCCAAAACGGCCCCCATGGGGCCCACACCATAGTGTAGAATTAAAGAGAGAAAATTTCACCAATGCAATGCTTTTTGAATAACACGCTGAATCGACTGATCGCACGCCCCGAACAGACGTCCGGTGAAAAATTTACAAAACACTGCTCACAGCCCAAAAGACGGGCCGTGGGTCCCATGCCTCAACTTCTCTTTCAATGCTTGACACCACTGTGGAAAACTCCACCTCGTTACCAGGGTCCCAATGCCGCTGACGGTGCTCAAATCGGACATCGGATGTGTCTGCGCCGCTCCAAACACGAACCCCAGGAAAAATATCAATCCACTTAACGTACACATAATGCCATCGAGGCCCCCATCTCAGGAGTGAAAACCCATAAAACCATCTCACATTATCTGCCTCGAGCTGAGGTTCACACTGCCATAGACGGCATGCAAAATGGACACCCGTAGTAGAAGATACGGGTGTCCAAAATCAGAGGGGATGAACCCCTTGGGCTGGACCGGCCTGGTCCGCCCGATCCGCCCGCTCTAGGTGGGGCCACACTGGCCGACCGTGGACCCGAAGTCCACCAGCAGACCGGCCCTCGTGGTCGTGCATCCTACCGCGTGAAGACCCGCCGAGGGCGGGTCTTTGTTCCCCCGTGGGGTCGCGCACTGCGACCCAAGTCCTCCATGTCAACCAGTCGGTGCAGCCGGCTGGTACTTCCGCTCTGCGCCCGCTCGTCGTTGCCCCCATCTCACCTGTGGCCGCTCTATCTCAGCCAACCGCCGACGCCCGCAGCCACATGCTACCGTCGTCCCGAACGCCCTGCTGCCGTCGTTGCGCCGCCGCCTCCGCTGGGAGCCACCGCTGCGTTGGAAGCCGGTGTCGCTTTGGAAGCTGCTGCCACACAGGTAGCCCCGCACCGCTGTCGTCTGCTCTCTGGACCATCTAGAACCACCAGAAACTCCCCGAAAACCCCTGAAACTTCGCTGGAATCCTAAAGTCACCTCGGGACTCGTAAAATCAATCCTAAACAAGCGTCGGAAATATCAAAACATGTACTAAGAATTTATGGGCTTTGATTGACAATTTGATATAAATTCGATGCAATTAATTCAATTTGAAGAAGATTACGGGAATTAAAATTATAAAACACGAGCCTACCTCTTGGGCGTAGCCCGACGCTTCGCATGCGATCTGCCAGAAGTTGCAATGCCTTGGAGAGGAGGAGAAGATGGAGGGGAGCTAGAGGTTGAAGGGAGGGATCCTTGGTTGAGAGAGATTCCACCAGAGGATGAACCAAGGGGAGGAGGGGTGGGTTTGGATTAAGTAAGGAAAAATAAAAATTAACTTAATTAATTTTTAATCACCCACCAAAGGACCCACATCCGAAACTCTCGGCAGGGTCGAGGTTAAGCCTCCCCTAGGGTAAACACAACCTCTCAAGCACAAAAACGGTCTCATAATTTTAATCTGAGCCTCCATTCAAAAGTTATAAAATTTAGCGTTCGAAGTCACTAAATTACGAAAACGCCCCTTGTGGCATTTTTCATAGAAGGCTCGCGCCCGCAAAAGTTACCCCCCTCCTAGGGTAAACGGAACGTTCCGGAATCAACAGTTCCCTCAGTTTTTTCATACGAGCAACCATTTAGAAGTTACTTGAGTTTAACCATTAAACGAATAAATTAATTACTTTATCTATCCTTTTATCGTTCCGGTAACGGGCGAGGGGTCCCAACATCCCGCGCTGACATGTTCTATGTCATTACTAGGGTAAAAACACAATTTCAGACCCATATGTACTCTTAGATTTAGGATTCGAATTACCATTTAGGAGTTATCCCATTTATTTGGAGTTCCTAGTGTTAAAACACTAATAATTTAATTCCGGCCACACCAGGGCTTGGAATTGCATGCCGTCTGACGACACTGCTCTGCAATAACATCAAAAATATTCCAAAGTCCTTTGTAGAAGAAAACAGGTTCTTACATCATTCCCTACTTCATGTTTTTCATCCCTGAAAGGAAAAACTAGGGGAACAACTCAGCGTACTAAGCCCACACATGGCTCTCCCGTACCCAAAATAACTCTTGTACAGTTCTGCGCCCCCGCACACAGAACAAAGGATTTAATCTGTTCACGTGAGGTCTTCCCTCACCGATGTCGTGCATAGGATCATGAAAACTTCTTCCCAGGTAAGTCATGTGGGAGACGTCGTTCACCCACACCTGACTTTTGGGTTAGGGCAAGGCGGTAGGGAACCTCGACATCTATCTGCATGGTCTCAAACCGCCCGAAGGCCCTCGGGGGTAACACACCTCCCCGACCGAACTCCTACATCGCACGTCGTGACTGGAATCACCGTTTGGACCTGGGACAATGCTTGGTGATTCCCTCATTCAAAATATTCATATGGTGAAACACCTAAGGATATCTGCTCACGCAAGGTTTCATAGTCGATGTACCACGACCCAGACTCTCTTACATGCTCGAAGAGCGAAGGAGTCGACACCATCGACTAAAGAAAAAGGTCCCAGGCCTTTTATTTTACCAACACAAGGTTACAACGATGCCCCACGCCACCCTCTTACCACCTCATGCTCTGCAGTATTGTAGACATCCATAGCTCACGGCTCTCTGTGGTCCCAACTGACAGCTCCCGGAGCCTGACGTAGACCACTTGGTGGTGATGGGAAGACCTCATAAAGTCGTCCCCCACTACCAGTTTCCCCCACTCCTCTTCTAGCACCACCTCTCTGGGTGCTACTCCGATCACGAAGCTACCTCTGTCATGGGGGTGCACCTGCTGCCTCCCTGATATTTTCAGATTGCCTGGTTGGGCAGTCCCGTGCCAAGTGACCTCGGCCATCACAAGCATAGAACTGGTGCTCTCTGGGCTGACCTAGTGCCATTCGGCGCCACTGTGGTGTACGACCATAGCCTAGATTCCACTCATAGAAGGGTCTCCTCGGCTGAGGCCCTGTACTTTGTTGCCACCGTGGTGCACAACCACGTCTCCAAAACCTGTGGGTGGAAGGCCACTTGCGTCAAGGTTCTGTCTGCTGACACCTGCTAGCTGCGGTAGATGTCTGGGCTCTATCATGCCTACTGCCACCATCAACTGTAAAGCGTGACAGGAAGCTCTATGTCACCAGCACCTGATCTAGCACCCCGGCATAAGTGGGAATACCCAAGGGTACTTTGACAACACGAATCTCTCTGCGGAGACCCAGCTTGAACTTTCTTGCTCGAAAGTTGTCATCGTGGACCAAGTCTGGGTAAAAAGGTGCACGGTCTGTGAAACCAGTCGCATACTCGATCATCGTCATCCCTCCCTACAGAAACTGCAGGAACTCTTGGATCCAAATGGAGCATAAGCAGGAGGGGTAAAACTACTCTTGAAATTATAGCTGAAAGTCACCCCACGAAAGAGAAGACTCGTCAAGAAACTGAGTCACCAGACTCCACCAATGCCTAGATGCTCCGTGGAAAAGGCTAGCAGCCAAAGCCACCATAAGCTCTTTCGGAATCTTCACAAGCCTAAAGAGGTGAACCACTATCCCAGGACAAACCTCTATTGCCTGAGGGTCTGGATCACCACTAAACCCCAACAGTCTCTGACGCTAGAACTCACGGAGCGCGCACAACTTGTACTCAAGCTCAGTCTGCTCTGTTGAAGTTGTCTGCTACTCACCAGGTGGGGGTGCTTCTACCTGCCCACTCGGAGAAAGGGACTCGCATGATGGGTCCTATATTGAGGCCTCATTTCTCAAAGGGTCATCATCACGAACCAAAGATGGTATCCTGGCTGGCCTTCTTCATGGAAACATCCTGAATATTATCAAGGAGTGTCATGGTCAGATGATCATATGTGTATATAACAATAACGACAATGGGGAGTTGACTCAAGAAGGACAACCAAAGACTCAATCCTATGTGATGAACAAACCAACTTTCCCTGCAACAAGTGTCTCAGCATGCCGAGTCAACAAGCGGGTTATCAGGGTCTTGGTGAATGGATACGTCGGTCGTCGCACCATCACTAGATTCCCTGGCCTGAGAGCCGCTCTCGAGACACGTTAACACTGTTGCCCTAAATCCCAACCAATTCCTTTTTAAGGACATCTGAACAACGTCCTAAGTAACGAACCACCTCTGATACCACTTTTTCATGACCCGACTCTACCAGGGCTCGATCCGTAACTACCCCAAGCCCGCCTCCATAGGCCAGGGGCTGGCGACAAGCACCGAATGCTAAAAAACTTGGAGAGGCCTTTTCCAGAGTACATGTACATACACATGCAGCCCACTCAATGCAGAAATGAAAAGTAAAAGGAAAAGTAAAGTACCAACTGCTATAAACATCCACAAAAGTGCATTGACCTCTAAACATTACAAATCAAGTGTTAAAGGTAAACTGAAAAGAAAAGGGGAAAAATAGGCACCCAACCAAAAAAGTGCCACAACCCGGCAACAGGTAAACGAAAGTAAAATAGCTGGGAGAATCCCACACCTAGAACATGACTACAACCACCACACACAGTCCAAGCTCTCAAACTCCTAAGCTCCTCTGACATCACAACCAACCTGTATGTTGTCTGCAAGGGCACACCAAGTGTGGGAAAATCCCAATCAGGGGTGAGTATAAAAATACTCAGTAGGATACCCCGAAGGCTCGAGGGAACAACAAAAGAGGTACTGAAGAGTTGAGAAGTAGATCAAACAGGGAAAAGTAAAGGAGTATAACTGAGAGTGTAGTAAAGAGTACAGTTCAACCCACCAAGAAGAAGGAAGTAGACTCATCCTAAAACAAGGAGCTAGTAATGGTGAGAAGATGAACTTCTTGTCGAGTCTTTGCTACCTATAGCGGGATAGTAGACTCGTCCAACCACGAGAATCTAGACACCGAAAGCATGTGGCATACCCCATGCATCTTCTCCTCTCCTGGAAAAAGAGTAACCAAAACCCAATAAGTTGGTACTAGAACAAAGTATATACATATATATGTTCTCAATCAAGAAACCCAAACAAGATCGTAAGGGGATCCCCATCCTGTAGCTCAGCCCAAGAAAGTGAGTAGCCAACAATCGCAGAAGTAAACACCATTAATGCCCAATATCCACCCGTCTACCCCGAACTGCAAGTCAAGGAGATCAAATCACCGCACCTTGACATTATCCACTTTGGGCAGAACTGACTCGCCCGTACGGTTTTAGGTCGCGTCACAAGGATGCGTCACAGTGGGGAAAGCGCCCCTCATACATGAGAGTTCTTGGGGAAGTCAAAACACACCTCGTCACTATCACATAGTTGAGAGGCCTTCTCAAAGTCAAAGTTGTCACATCAGTGACCTATACAACCAAGGGTCCTGTTCCAGTAGTCATGGATAAAAACCACATACTAGCCTAGTATAAATGGCTAAGTCTGAAAGAATTCATTGGGTAACCCACTGCTCATCCCCGCTGGAGGGTAAACCCTAAGAGGTCATCGGGTAAACCACTGCCCAGTCTCAGTTGGAGGGTAAACTATAAGAGGTCTTCGGGTAACCCACTGCCTAGTCTCTACTGGAGGGTAAACCCTAAGAGGTCGTCAGGTAACCACTTCCCAGTCTCTTCTGGAGGGTAAACCCTAAGAGGTCGTCGGGTAACCCACTGCCCAGTCTCTCCTGGAGGGTAAACCCTAAGAGGTCGTCGGGTAACCCACTGACCAGTCTCTACTGGTGGGTAAACCCTAAGATGTCCATGAGAAACCCACTGCCCAGCCCCGCTGGAGGGTAAACCCGAATAATTCGATGAGCAACCCACTGCTCGCCCTGCTGGAGGGTAAACCCTGAACTGCTCTGGCCATCCCTATTGGAAACAACCTCCTGGGTAGTGAATCGGTGCTTGCGTGATGTATTGGTCACACCAAATCCACAAAATTCTACCAGGTAACATGAAGGGACATGATACTGAAATACCACACAGCTAAAGGATGAAGGGGGAACCCAAAAAACTCCGCTGATTAAGCCTTCGAGAACAGGACCAGTGGGAAACCCACTCAACCCTGCTAGTCTAAACCATCGTGAACAGGACCAGGGGGAAACCCACTCAACCCTGCTGGTTAAAACCATGAAGAATAGGAGGACCCTCTACATCACGAGAGGTCAAAGGTACGTAGAGTAGAACACAACACACACATGGGGCCCACATGACGTGTGGCCCAAACTCATCTCCAAACCAAGCGCACAAACATTCTCAGGTACAAACTACCACATGTACCACCAAGAATTCTTGTATACTCCCAGAGTATGCCACATTGCCAGCCTAAGGGCTATCATGCACACGACACCCAATGTCAACGCTGAAAGGTGTAAACGAAATTTCACCACCCTTCTTCCTCCACGACCATAGCAATGGAAACCACATATCTTCAAACATAAACTTCACTCACATGGGAGTGAAAGTGATCACACGTAATGGTTCGCTTCCAACACATCAAGAAGAACCACCACCAGTACACCTTTCATGATTCCACATTTAATGAGATCTCAAAAGAGACTCCGCACATCCAAACGGATCGTACCATTGTAATCCTCGCAGAAAAACATTCGTGAACGACTATTTACTCACCTCCAATAGAAATCAAACGTCAAAGTCGTTCAACACTGCTTTATGCCCAAATGACGTCATGTGGTCCAAATCCTCAGTCCTAAAAACAGTTGGGCACATCACACCATTGTGATCCCATCAGGAAAACACGTCAAAAAGAATGCTTACTTGCAGGGAACAGATATTCGGAGAAAAGATGCATTTCTCTATACCGCACCCGAGTGGTGATTCGTGGAACCCGCCTCTCGGTCCAGAAACTTAGTGAACGGATCATACTGTTGCGATCCCCTTGAAAAAGTACACCAGATTGAATATCCATTTATCCGAAACAGACACCAGGTGATAAAGATAGAAATCACCTCCAACTCCCAAAACGGCCCTCATGGGGCCCACGCCATCATGTAGAATTAAAGTAGATAGATTGCGCCAATGCAATTCGCTCAGAAAAACAACCTGAATAAACTGCTCTCAAGCCCCGAACGGACGTCCGATGAGAAAGTTACAAAACGCTGCCTGCAGCTCAAAAGACGGGTTGTGGGGCCCATGCCTAAACTCTAGTTTCAATGCCTAAAACCACACAGGAAACCTCCGCCTCGGAACCAAGGTCCCAACGCCGCTGACGGTGCTCAAATCGGACATCGGATGTGCCTGCGCCGCTCAAAACACAAACCCCCAGAAAAACGTCAATCCACTTAACATACGCGTCATGCCACCAAGTCCCCCATCTCGGAAGTTGAAACCCCCAAAACCATCTCATATTCTTCACCTCGAGCAGAGTTTTTCACTTCCGTAGATGGCATGAAAAACATAAACCCGTAGTGGAAGATACTGGTGTCCAAAATCAGAGGGTGTGAACCCCTTGGGCTGGACCGGCCTGGTCCGCCCGGTCCGCCCGGTCTGGGCCAGCCCGGTTCGCAGCGCCGGCCCACAGCTCAGTCACACAGGCCGACCGTGGACCCGCGGTCCACCTACAGACCGGCCCTTGTGGCCGGTCATCCTGTTGTGTGAACACGGGTCGAGGGAGGGTCTTTGTTCCCTCGCGGGGTCACGATTCGTGACCCCAGTCCTCCCCCTTCGCACCCGCTCGCTGTCGCCCCCAGCTCGCCCACAGCCGCTTTGCCTCAGCCAACCACCGACGCTCGCGGCCACCTGCTGCCACCATCCTGGACACCCTGCTGCCATCTGGAGCCTCCATGAGCCACCACCTCTGCTGGAAACCACCGCCGCGCTGGAAGTCGCTGTCGTGCTGTAAGCCGTCGTCGCGCTGGGTGCCCCGCGCCGCCACCGTCCGCTCGCTGGACCAGCCAAAACCGCCGGAATCTCCCCAAAAACCCCATGAAACATCACTGGAATGTTGCAGTCACCTCGGGACACAGAAAATCAATCTGAGACAAGATTCAGATAGCTCGAAACATGTACTATTCATTTATGGGATTCGTTCGACAATTCGATAGAAATTCGACGCAAGTAATTCAATTTGAAGAAGATTGTGGGAATTAAAACTATAATACACGAGCCTACCTCTTGGGCATAGCCCGACGCTTCGCGTGCGATCCTCTGGAAGCTGCAACTCCTTGGAGAGGAGGAGAAGATGGAGGGTAGCTTGAGGTTGAAGGGAGGGCTCCTTGGTTGAGAGAGATTTCACCAGAGGAAGAACCAAGGGGAGGAGGGGTGGGTTTGGCTTAAGTAAGGAAAAATAAAAAATAACTTAATTAATTTTTAATCAACCACGAAAGGACCCACATCTGAAACTCTTGGCGGGGTCGAGGATAAGCCTCTCATAGGGTAAACACCACCTCCCGAGCACAACGGCGATTTCAGAATTTTAATCCGATCCTCCGTTCAAATGTTATAAAATTTTTCATCCGAAACCGCTAAATTACGAAAACACCCCTGGTGGAATTTTTCTCATAAGGCTCATGCCCATGAAAGTCACACCCCTCCTATGGTAAAAAGAACATTCCAAACTCAATGGTGCCCTCGGTTTTCTTATTCGAGCAACTTTTTAAGAGTTACTTGAGTTTAACCATTAAACTAATAAATTAATTATTTTATCTATCCATTTAACATTCCGGTAACGGGCGAGAGGTCCCAACGTCCCACGCCGACATGTTCTATTTCGTTACTACGGTAAAAAAATCCATTTCTAACCCATTCGTACTCTTAGATTTAGGATCTGAATTACCGTTTAGGAGTTATCTCATTTATTTGGCGTTCCTAGTGTGAACACACTGAAAATTTAATTCCGGCCACACCGGGGCTTAGAATCGCACGCTGTCTGAAGTCACTACTATGGAATAACATCGAGAATGTTACAAAGTACTTTATAGAAAAAACCATGTTATTACATAAAAAATATTCCATTCACTCCCAGGTCTCCTCCTAGATTCATCCATGAAGACATGATGCCCAAAAAAGGGGTAATGTCTTACCCACAAATAATGCCTTTCCAAGGTCAACAATGTACATTTGGCACTCCACATATAATGCATCAGGCTCCAGCTCAGAATCATCACAGTTGATAACAATTGTGGGATCAAGAATGTAACTTCAAAGAAGATATATATAAAACACATCATTTTTACCTCAGTAATGAAAAGAAATATCAAGATGATACAAAACTATTCCTATCCACTTGAGAATCTTTATGGGTCTAATATTTCTCAATAATTTCTTCACTTACATATTAAATTTTTTGTTTTTGAATGAGGATTCACTCTTAGAAAAAATCAATCAAATAAAAAAAACTCTAGAGGTCGCCTCCTATAGTTGGAATATGATTTATACCACCTAAAGATATGTTGAACCTCATATGAATTAGTTACACTCACTCAAAGGTATCTTATACCAAACTGGTCCCTACAACTACTATCTCATAAGCCTTGTTCCTATATAGTAAAAAACAACATGGAATACCATAAAGAGAATTATAAGGTTCCATATGAATTGAGGAATGATGACTATTTTTTAGGAGAAATCACCAATTTCTAGGTGATCGTCCTGTGCTCCAAAATATTCTAGAATGTATTCCTGAAGGATATCTTCCTATATAAAAATCATTCACTCTCACTATCTAGCAATATAGGGATCATATGCTGATTGAACCTCAACTGAGTCCCTAGGACCTTATGCAAGACCAACAAAAAAAGACATAAAACATGTCTCTATATTAGATTCAATAAGAAATGTAACCCAATTAAAGGGTAAAATCTCATAGATATACACTTTTCATAGGTCACCTACTGATTATATATGACATGTTTGTAATAAATGGGAATCTTTCATAATATAATAAATAATCATCCAAAACGTTTGACGACACCTCGATGTCCTATGTTACCATATCAAAAACCCCATCATTACATCCTTTAACTTCTATAAGGTAATAGTTAGTGGAAGTAGTAAACAGACATGATTCTAGTTATCAGCCTTTATCCTTTGAAAGTTAGGGTATTGAGAAATGAATCCAGTAATGTTCCTTTGCATCCTTTTCCACTAGAACTACCTTATAAAGTCATGGTACCACTTTTCCATTCTTGGATTCCCTTCCCACTAAGATGTTTAGACGTCTCTCCTCAGATCATACCTTATAGAAGTAGGGGTTGTGAATTTCAGATGTAACAGGATCACATCCTCATCATCTAATGACCACCTTGGTATCTAGTCATCACTTTCTATCCATTTCTGCATCATAACACACTCTGTGTTGGATTACTAACTGGACTTCAACTTGTAAAATAAAGAATATGAGATCAATAATTGACACATATCATTGATCTATAGTACTCAAAAGTGTTCAACCTCTAATTGGCCAATAAGATCATTAGGAACTGCTACTCCTCTAAATTCCATTCAACAAGCTCTTAAGATACCATCATCTTTTGAATAAGGGAAATTAAAATGGAGTTATATTTACTTGGGTAGTAGGTAATCTCCAAATAAAATTTTTATGAGTACTCTTCCAAGAACACATGCCACAAATTGAGGTGTTGTTGTGAGAAGATATAGTAGAGGCACTTCCAGAAAATGTAGAAAATAATTCCCTTTCTAAAGAGATTGTTTCACAAACACATAAAATCATGATCCATGGTTTAAAGATTAAATACATAAGTAGGATAGTTCCACTCATAGGTTCTTAGCTAATGTGACCCATAATCTATTACCTATTACTCATTTGTTAATAGTTCCCCAAAACCAACTCTTTATGCGTTATATTATACAATGTATCAAAACTCAACCTAAGGAAGAGTCAATATTAGAGTAGTAGTAAATCTCTTATTTAGATTAATAAAATTATCTTAACACCGGTCCAACTAATAAAACATCACTCAATTCACTATCAGTGTAGTCATAGGTGATGATAAATGAGTAAATTCCTAGATAAAGTGTTAATTTTATCCTAAGAAACACATAAGGATCTTGATATCAAACATGTTTTTGGGACTTTATATGAAATAACCACATAAACATTCTCTAGGTAAATTGATATACCGGTCTCATAACCCACATGATTCAATAATATCACTACCTAAATATAAATGTTACACATCGACATCTTGGTGTAAAAACAACATGATCGATGTGTACTCATGACTATCTTGAGATATCAATCATGCTAGTCTTGGTTCAGTAAGTTAATGAGGATATCATCAATAAATTCCGCGACGATTGAGTTTATAGAAGGGTGGAAGATATTTTTCATGACATCCATGAACATTTAAAGTTAATTATTCAATCAACATAGTATTACCATGTACTCAAATAGCACATACCTTCTCCTAAACACTATATTCTAGATGAACACCTCTCTAGCTTGCAGTTGGTGATAGCATGATTGGAGGTCATTCTTAGAGAACCATCAGGCTCCCCACAATTGGTCAAATAGAAAATTTTTCCATGGAAAAAGGTACCTAATCTTCTTGTTCAACTAATTTATCTTCTGATAATCTACATAGATTCAAATACAATTATATTTCTACTTCGAGAACCAAAAGGTTACACCAAATAGTGATGCACTCAACCTGATATATCCCTTTTTCCCAGGTCATCAAGTTTTACCTTGGACTCTTTGAAATCAGATAACACCATATGATTAGAGGATCAAAATGGGCTATGAACCTAGAATTTGTTCTATCTCAAAGTTAAATCCTCTTGTCCCTTGAACTATTAAATAATCACTCCAATGTTTCTATTTTCTAAACCGACTCTACATACCCCTAACTCCTACTAATTGTTCATTGCAAACATATCTCCCTTGGTTGATGTAAGTGATACTCATCTCAAATATTAATCAATGTGTGGCCAGATGATAGTCTTATAGAACATTATATAAATCACATAGAATCTCTTTATATCTATAATAATGAATTCTTGTAGATGTATATAACCAGAAATTGATATAGGAAATTTCGGGAATCACAAAAGATAGTTTACAATCATGCCTAACAGTGTTTCAAGTGAGACAGACTCAAAAGACTACTTAACCAGTAATTAATGTCTAGAATTAACTTATAAATATATAATGAAATGGGAATAATGGATATAAAAAAAGGAATATGAAATTTAGAAGTGATCAAGACCATACCAAAGACTATATACCATCACTAACAACCGTCCACTAGAGTCTATTCCATTTCATATACTCAACCTACCTAAAATATATGGACCCAACCATGAAATACATGACTCCCCTCATTCATTGTTGTCTTATCATAATGTTGTGTACATCTTACAGATACTTGGGTCATAGACCACATATTTTATACACCACTAAAAAAACGTATCCTAAAATCCCTATATTAGAACTATAGAAGATTCTCCACATTAATTCATTGTTGACACTTTCTAATAGGTTTTGTGTAGAACAATAAAAAATTTCTAACCATCCGATAGTTGAATCACTGTGGAATTTCACCTAAGGGGTAAATAATACATAATAATCTTAACCCATGTACTAATAACCTAATGCACATACCAATTCATTCTCTTAATATTATTATATGTGACATGATGAACAATAGTTGGAGGTACACCTACCTAAGAACTAAGGGGTGGATTAAAACCAACTGCTCAATCCTCCTCTGGGCCCTTGTCAATAGTCAAGGACTTTTGCAGACCATATGGGTAAATTTTTTTGTTGAAACTCCTAACCATTATTTTAATATTAGAAAGAAGATTTATCTTTAATTTCATGGATTCTTATGCTTTTTTAAGCCTATATTTTATACAAATACCATCATGGATCACTGTTGATCCACCCTCAATTACTAGGAATGGTCTAAATTTATTTTTTCATGAAATAATTCCCAAAAAATATTCCCTTTTAGACCTTCTAGGTGAGATCCTCATGATTACTATCCAATCCCCTCATTCCCCATCACCTTATTGAGTTTATTTATATGATGAACACAACTAAATTCATTTTTATATCCTTAGGTGCCTCAAAAAGGTCTACGGTAAAATCATTGATATCTATCAATTCCTCTATTTTTTATTGCCCCTTAGTTCCATGAAATACTTTTGGATATTAGAGCTGGATGTCTCTGGCATAGTCGGCCATGGACTATAGTGACCTCCACCCATATTAGGAATTAGTTTTTGGGATCCTGATTATGGAAGACATACTACTTGTGCTTCCAGAGTAGCACAGGTATTTTTCTCTAATGCACACTCATGTATAGTTGTTGGTGGAATAGGGGAATCCTACCTAGTGGGATAATTCTGAACCACATAAAATGTTGGTTCCCATGAATCTTTTTTGAGGTGACATATTCTAAAATATGAAGGAAACATTTTGAAAGATATAAGTTTTTAGTACATATCATTATCATTTAATGGGTTCACACAAAGGATATCTGATGAGACCTCCCACAAACCTAGGAATATCTATCTTAGTACTTTATATGTTTCCCCATACCAACATGTTAGGAACATTAACATATATATACAAAACATAACAACATTATCATGTCCAAAATAAATAAATCCATCATATATATCACAACAGAAATTAAAATACAAATTGATTACTCAATAGAGAATAAAATTATGTCCATAATAGATATAACAATTAAAGGCATAAAATTATACAAATAGTATGTGACACACAATAGGTATATTTATGGAATGTGATAAAACATGCCTAATCATGATGTGTGAATGCACAAAAATCCCATAAAACGATAATAGAAATCCCTTCAACGACATCTTAGAGGTTCAATAAACATGAGTTTTCCTAGAACATGTATGACCCTCTACTTAATCCCCATATAGATTATCTCCTTTATACCATGTCATAGGGTAATTAATGAAAAAGAAAAATTGAGGAATTGACATGAATTTTAAGTGCCTGACCTGAACCACCAGGTCCGTGCTAGAGAGCCCTAAGAACTCATGTGTGTGTTCCCATATGAAAGTGGTTGTGGAAAATAAGTAAGGGTGTAAAATACATGAATGTGGATATTATACCCTTGATATCATATCCATAGGATGAAAATAAAAATTTGATAAAAAATAACTCAGAGTTTTCAAGTTGGAAGATAATTCATCATAATGTAATATTATATGGAGCACATGTCTTCCACATAAAAAATATGGGCTCCCGGTTGGCATTCCAAACTAGAGTAAAATATTCAATAATAAATAATAATATAGTAAAATTGTGGAAATCTTTTAGTGTTTGTACTATTTCAACTAAAAGCGCCATGAACCCTAGAAAAACCATAAAAAACGAGCCCCTTTCCACTTCATGTATTCCAATACAATAATTTTGATTCCAAATCAAGATTTCCATGTATGTTATGAGTAATAAATTATATTTGGTAACGTACAATGAGTCCATAATATGTGTGCACTGGTATAGAAGGTGTATTCTATGATAAAAATAAATATGGATGAACGAATAAATAATCATACGTAGAGTTTTTATGCTCTATCAAAGACACCAAGAGCTCCAACTATACTCGCTTCGACTCCATGATGAAAGGATAATTGGATTATTTTGTAAGTGATCAAGAACTATCCAAAATTATGGTAAATATGTAACCAACCCTCATAAAGGCATTGAATCTTGGGTTGGGCCATAATTATGACTAGTGAACATGTACTTAGTATCCAGAAGGTATCCATTGGGAATCAAGTTCTAACATATTACTCAGTATCCTCATGGATATCGGTTTTGTTTCAAGTTACAATGCTATCATGCTTTAACCTAGTGCATGGGCTCACTATCTTTATCACCGCATATCGTCCGCACTCTACCTCTAAGGGATAATTGTACTAAAATGATCGATTAATTACAAGTACCAAGGAAATACCTCCAAGGAATTGTAAATACACACAATGGGGTAGCACATAATAATGGAAATCATAACACATCATCATGATATTATGGTAGAAACATATAAAAAAAGTAATCAATATCAATCATGGTAAAAATATATAGTAGAAATACTCATGGAATGAAGCATTATATATGGGTATCACTTGTTACACACACAGCCATGAGTAATCATTAAAATGTGTGGCCATCAAGATATAACATCATGATATGAAATAAAGGAAAAATTTGTATACAGGAGCCTCAAAAGGTATAAAACTTCCTACCTCAATATTATCAACAACATCATAAAGTTTCATCAAATGTTTCATCACCCAAACCACATTTTCACTTTAATTATAACAATCATGAACAACATGAACTCCTTGAACCAGTTTCAATTAAACTTTACAAGGGTTCTTGTCTATGCAGGGGAAAAAGAATAATCCAAGGATAGAATAAAAACTTACCCAATGCTCAATTACCAATAATGGAAATATTTGAGTATAGTAGAAGGAAGGAGAACTTCATGTCTCATGGAAAACTACAAGAAAATATATTTGAGGACAATATGAGTATGAATCAATGTTAAAACCCTCATTCTATTACTGTTCAATATGTAAATGAATAAATTCTTCTAAACCAAGATAATATCAAAATAGTTCTTCACCAAATCTCCCCAAACTGGAAGTATCAACAAAGAGGATGAATCAAGGCCTTATATCAACAAAAGGGAGATAATAATTGAGCCATAACAAGTAAGAAATTAGGTTTGGTTGAATATCGCACATGGTTAGGGCCTAGTACATCCATGCATCAGAAAATTTATTCAAAAAAAGAGTAATCAACATGAGAATGGGGTCGACTCAACAAATATGGGATGGAATCTATTGATAAAAACATTTAAACCCAGAACTTTAATCTGGATGAATTTCCCCTTTGATTTTGTTATGATTTGAGAATAAATCCTTCTATATAATTCATTTTAAATGCATTTATGACCATTGACATGCCCTATACCACAACTTGTCCTTGTCCGTGGTTTTTTTGAATACGCCATCCCAAAAATCCTTCCACCAGGGCATGTTTTCCATACCCATGATATTTTCCCCTCACCATGGCCTCTAAAATAGCTTGATAATATATTTTACATAGAAGTACAATTGGTCCAAAATGATATACACTATTGTTTTGTGTTTTTCATTTTTAATAAAAAGTCAATAAAACCCACTTTATGATTACAAAACCTTCTCAAATACCATTAATATTCACCTTACCATGGATCATCTTTGATATTACTAAGGAAATAATGGAGAAAATTATTTCAAATACATGAAACAAAAATTATAAAGTCATTTTATTAGGGGATAGACTGGCCTTTTCTGAGCCAAATCTTGTCCTAATATGTTCCAAAAAATCTAGGCTAAAAAACTGGGTATCCATAATGCATGAAAAATAGATCACAGATGTTATTACTTTTCACATGGTCATCTAAAATAACCTTGAATCAACCAAGGTGGTAATTTTTTATAATGTTCACATAAGGAACACAAGTTCAACCATCCACCACTTAAAATTTTCTAACAATATATTTTATACACATTTTTTAGAGAATTAGGTCAGGTGGGGTTTCCTCTCCCAGTCAACTATGCTGTCAAATTTTATTTTTCTCTAACTACCATGTTTAAAGTGATATTAGAACCATACCCCCTATGTGTATGGGTTTCATGAAAGAAATTGTTCCTACTTCCCTATTTTGTAATATTTTATTTTTTATACCAAAATATTTTAAAAAATTGGTTGGTTATTTCATATCCATCCAACCTCTAATTTATGCATCATCTATGGAATTATGATTGAATTAATTCCCTTTTATATGAATTATAGTGAATTTTGATGAAATTATTAATTAAATAATTATACAACTACCTAAATACCAAATAAAGAAAACTAGGACTTTAAGAAGAATTTGAGATTTTTATTTTGATATTTTTTAACCTGAAATATTTTTTATCATTGGATCTTGTACACATGTTCCAGGATTCACCCATATAGCTTTGTAAAAATAATATAAGAATAATATAAATTTGGGGAAAAATAAATGACACTTTGATTATTTAGGTGATCCTAGGGAATCACAATTATCTATGCATCTCCCTACCTCAAATACACCAATAAAGGTTCCTTCTAAACCATAGTCCCAAAAACTCTATTAATTGATTCTTCAGTGATATATCAAAATAGATAACTCCTCTACAGTGCATAATAATTCACCTGAATAACATTGATTTGTTCAAAGTTAGTAGAACCAATACAACCATGTTAATCTATCAGTTTTTATCTATAATGCATGAGATATATCTTATAGATAGAGGAGATTCAATAATTAATATTTCATACTCAATTTTGGGTCTCTAAATATCTTTAATACCCATGATAAGTTCATTACAAATTATAATATAAACCCCAAAAAAGATTTAAATTAAAAACCAACCAATAACACCACTAATTACATTTTAAAAATGCATTATGAGTAAAAAAATATTTGATCAATCACTTATGAAATTCTCATTTTTCATTTGATGAAACATGATTTATTAACACATTTATTTCCTCCTATAATTATTTAACAAACCTTGAATGTGTAACGTTATTCTGAAAAATAATATTGTTCTTGTATTAAAATTTATACTTAATAATAAGTGAATATCAAAAGAAAAAAAATCCAATCCCAACTATTATAAACATGAAAAATATATATTAAATTTATTATTTAATTCACTATTGATCATTCACACTCTTACATCCATCAGCCCCACACATGGGGCCCACTTTATAGAAAACATTAATTCTTTTTAATTTTTGGAACTTGTGGATACATGGTGTGTGTCACCATCTAGGAACTTATCTCAATAGTAGTGAGTTTTACTTGAATTATAAGAGATGTATCTTAAAAAACATTATAGACTCTAAATAGATAAGTATTATCCATACTATGACAACCTCTTTTGAATATGGACTGTTTAATATATTCTATATGGTCTTGTAATATATCATATAGTGGGATTCATACTTAATATAATAATTCTTTAATCCTTTATTTATCTTTAGTGGATTCATTGGGTGAATAATCCTTTGTTTCCATGTATATGGATTTAGTCAGGCACTACCATCCTAATCAGGTATCCAAATATAAATTCTCACTATAGAGATGCAAAAAATATATTTTTTATCATTCTATTAATTACATATCATCGATAACACACCCAAGGAAAACCATATCACTGTAATTATAACAATCATGGTTTTTATCATGAATCAAAGTACATGATCGAGTGATACACACTGACAATAATATCCTGTTTATATTCTAATATTGATGCTCATAGATAGTAGCATTCAATGGAACCCAATCCAAGTGGTGTTCTTATTGGTAGGCCAGTTCTCATGATCTATTATACCAATGATCACCATGTGAAAAAAAAAAATTATAGAATATAAAATTATTATGAGCCCCTATCAACAGATAATAAAACACCATCTATGTCCCATTAGTATGATATATTTAGGACATATAATATATTTTTTGGATTACTATCATAGTATCTAGAGGTTCACATTATAGTTGTGAACTTTTATAACCTTTTACATAAAATATAATCCATAGATATTACCATATAAATAGTTTTTACTAATGTAAAAGAAATATTACGGAAATAAGGCATCTTCTATGTATCTATATATAATAATAGGGTAATAAAAAAATTAATATTATATTTGGGTATAAGGTTCTCACATTAGAAATAAAAAATATCTACTATTATATTCCTCAAATATTTTATTTCATCATTACCATAAAATAAAAAAATTATTGATATAAATAATTAAATAACAAAATTAAATACAGAAATAATTACTTTAATAAAATTAATTTCATAGTATTTTATAATTTTCCATAAATTCCAACAACTTCAAAATATTAAAAAAAATCCATGGGCAAAAATCAAATTCTAAATGTAACCACACACTTAGAATTTCATTTCAAAAGAAGGAAAATTATTATTTTTCCATCATATAAAAATGTCTTCATAATTCAATAAACACCCATTCATCTGATTTGATGGGTTTCATAAATTCTATCTAAATATTGACATTGAAATCACATTGAAAACACCCAAAACATATTAATTTCTACATAAAGTACATTAATTCACAAACACTACCCTTATACAACTTATTTTTTTGGATTAGTATATTTTATTCAAATTCCATCAAATGTTGTCTAATATATAAAAACTGGTAAAATCATATTCAAAATTAATTTTAGATATCTTGTTTTTATTTTATAACTACACACTCAATGTTTAATAAAAAATTATATTCAAAAGAATCTGTATTCACATAAAATCTTTTGTTGGTGTATGGATCTTGATTAGTCACTAAATGAGGCTAATATTCATTGTTAATATACATAATATTCATGTTCTTTTTTATTCATAAACACCATTTTAGTTCATTTTACACTTTGAACATCATTTCACATTATGATTGTAATTACTTCTTAAAATGCACTATTATGTGGTACATTTTTTAACATCATTTAATGTACCCAATGATTCATCTGATTTTAAGGAATATAATTATACATATTTTAATTTTATATTTTTGGAAATTGATCTACACTTAAATATGAACATGTTTTATTCATGCATCAATGGATAATTCATGGAAGATGGAGATATTTTGTGATTAAAGGAAACAATTCTGGAGAAGTCAGATTAGACACCAGCCCACTGATGAGACTGTGGGTCCCAAAATACAGGCTCCATTAATCCCAAATTTCATGGGATTTTATAAGACATGTATAGGAACAAATCACTCTTCCGGATCCAATGCTTATTCGGCTTCCATGGTGTCCATTTAGGCGCCCCAAGTTAGAGATAAAATTTTGGGCCAGATTCTGCAGCCCAGAAAAACAGCCCACTAATATGATCATATCTCGGAATTCACAACTCAAAGTGAGCCCAAATTTTACAGGAGGCCATAAGACATCTGGAGATCCATTGTATTATTCTATTTCCCACTCTTATTAGGCAATCTAGAAGGTCTTCCAAGCGTGTCTGTTCGGTGAAAGAAAGTTGTCTGCCACCTCGGGTCAAGGGTGGAAAAATCAACTCTCCCTTACTTTCCACCCACCTATGGCCTACCAAAATTAATTGAGGAGACTTTTACTGTTGGAGTCTCGACCCAAGGGCTCAGAAATTCCTATTTAAGGCAGTGGTGTTGGATGATTTAGGTATCATGGATGCTTTGTTCAATTGTAATGTTATGCTGCAATTTTGTTGTCTCGAATTTGTCCTTCACATGTAAGTTGTTCAATTCACTTTATTTTCTTAATAAAAGTTATTCTTCTACTCTTATTCTGTTTTTCTTCATATCACTTTGATACCGTTGGATCACGGGGTGAATTTATTCACACCAAACCTTGTGAAATTATTCACACAAAGGTGGAGTGATCATTTTATTTTTGTTGTTTTCTTTACTTCTCCATGTCCTCCCTCATGAGTCTACTTTCCGCTTCCATTGAAACCATGGGATCAATGGAGGGATAACCCACTTATGGGTTGATCCAAGGGAGTAGAAAGGGGCTGTATTGGATGTTATTTATCACCTCATTAATGTATAATCACTTCTTTAATTGAGATTTTTATTTGATGATTTTTAAACTCCATCGTCCTTGTTGAATTTAAGGCCACACACTTCAAGTACTAATACGAAACATTACCTTGAAGTGATCAACATTTTGATTCTTCAAGTGTATAAGGGATTAGTATTAAAGGGTGTGGGCATTAAACCAGTAAGTGATGATGTTGTTTTATCCCCTTAAATGAACCCATCTCAAATATAAGAAATTGAAATCATTAAAAAGGAAATACGTCCAATCCACCCCGAGCGATAACCTAGGATCAACTCATTCTTTTAAATTGAATTTACTTAAATATTTTAGTGATACTTTAAAACCATCTAAAATAAACCCAAGTTGGCCACTTCATAGCCAAAAAAATTCCATAGAATGTGTGTGTCTATAGGTTACTTCTTAGGTCTCTGTGGATTCGACAACCCAAGCTAGACTACAAGGACTGTCCTACCTTCTTCTCTTGGGAAAATTTGAGCGAGAATCAAATTTGGTGTCATTGTCTGGGACCCAAGTAAGTAATATAAACACCCATTATATTCTCCTCCATTTATTCTTTTCTCATCCAAATTATCTTATCTTGTCCCTTTCTCATTTTTTTCTTTTGGCGCATGTCCGCCTACACCCGTGATCAATCAAACCGTCTTGTTAGGGTGGATAGTACTGGGGTTGGGGAGTCAAGTACACCAAGGGAACTCATTCCATTAGATCCTAATCTTCTTAATACTCTGGAATCCAAAATTGATCCAATTTTAATGGAAGGTCTTCAAATAAACCAACTCATTAACCTGGGTGGGAACCAAAATGGAAACCCAATTGAGGCAGCCCCAAACTTGGGGAATGCAATTGATCAAACCATGAATGAATACCTCACACCTTCCTGGACCAATGCCCCCTCATGCATTAGACACAATTCCCTAGGAGATTCCAACTACATCTTTGAACCCCATGTCCTAAACCATCTTCCCACATTCCATGGAATGGAGTCTGAGATGCCATACCTGCACATTAAGGAGTTCAATGACATTGTAGAAACCATGTGTCCCCCACATCAACTAGAATCATCTAAGATGGGGATATTTCCTTTTTCTTTAAAGGATCGAGCTAAAAATTGGCTAAAAAATTTGAGACCATCATCCATCAACTCTTGGGACCAACTACAAAGAGAATTATACAAAAAATACTTTCCCGACCACAAAACAATTTCACTTAAAAATAGTATCCAAAACTTTTTTGAAAAAGAGGGAGAGTCATTCTATGAAACATGGTAAAGGTTCAAAGACACTCTAAACATGGTTCCACACCGTGGGTTTTCTATTCTTGAACAAGTGAGAATTTTCTCTGAAGGGTTGGGTCCAGGGAACAAACAATTCATTGACATGATGTGCAATGGAACCTTTAAAAATAAATCCCCAAATGATGCTTACGAGTATCTAGAAAGCCTTTCTGAACAAAACCAAACATGGGAAACTTCACCTTTTTCTGAAAATCCACAAAGAACTACTGGAATTCATACACTTAGAGAAGAGGAAAGTCTTAGGGCTAAACTCGCAACACTCTCTAGGAAGGTTAAAGAGATAGACCTTAGGAAAGTCCCTGAAATCCAAACTGTTGACCCTGTTTGCACAATTTGTGACAAACATGACCATAAGACCAAAAGCTTCCCAACCATTCCACCCATAAAGGATGTTCTTTTAGGAGGACCCCCAGTTGAAGTAAATGCTTTGAACTTTCAAAAGCCTCAATACCAAAACAACTTCAACCCAAGGTATAATGACGACCCAGGATTCCGTTGGAAAGATAACCAATAACCTAGCCAACCATAGGGACAAAATCCTTACCCCCATCAGAACTACCAATCCCATAACCAGTTCCAAACCCAACCTATCCAATACCAACAGCCACCGGTCCATTTTCAATAAACCATCCCACCTCCAAAATATCCCCCCAGGATAAACCAATCTTCTCAAGCACCAACCCAAACTGTTCCACAAAGCCTACTAAACAACTATGCAAAAAAAATGTAGAGGATTGAGTCAGAGGTATCTTCCCTAAAACAAGAACTTTAATCCATCAAAACTGGAAAGGTACCTGTGCCTACTCAGGCGGTTCCATCCTCAACTTTAAGGGGAGATTCAATTTGTTCTCAAACAAATCATGAACAACTAAATGTTGTGACTGTTTTAAGAAGTGGGAAATAAATTGAGAAACCTAAACAACTAATTCAGAATCCACATGAAGATTCAAACTTGGATGAAAATTCAAATGAACCACAAGATCAAACTGAGGAAAGTGATAACATTGTCAAGGAAACAACTCTTCAACAAACAACCCTGCAACCTACACCATTTCCTCAACGCATGAGGGGGAAACCCAAGCCTGAACTGAGTGAAAAATTGAGGGAAATATTTTCACAAGTCAAGTTGAACATGCCCCTTCTCGATGCAATACAAACCATACCTTCCTACTCAAATTACCTTAAGGACTTGTGTACTTTTAAAGAAAATTTTCACATAAAAACCAAGTCCTTTTGGCTGCTAATGTGAGTACCACCATTCAAGGGACCATTCCTCCTAAGTTGAAAGACCTGGGTTGCCCTTACATCAATGTTGAACTAGGAGACAGAAAATTTGTCAAGGCCTTGTGTGACCTAGGTGCTAGTGTCAATCTCATCCCATATGTTTTGTACTTCCAGTTAGGCCTAGAAGAACTCCAACCCACATATGTCACACTTCAGCTTGCTGATCATAGCATTAGTGTTCCAAAAGGGATTTTGAAGGATGTTCTAGTAAAAGTTGAAAGCTTCATCTACACTATTGATTTCATTGTCCTTGACAACCATCCAAACTTAGGAAATAAGGAACAAACCCCAATCATCCTTGGTCGTCCTTTCCTTGCAACAATAAACTCTATTATCTGAGTTCGAAATGGGAACATGACCATCACCTTTGGGAACATTAGTCTTGACTTGAACATCTATAATGCAATCTCACAAATAGGGGATGATGAGGAAATTCATGAAGTAAACATGATAGGAAGAATTGATAAGGAATCCATGGAACATCAAGGAATATTTGATGAAGGTTTAAGTCAGGATGATATTGATTTCCTTTGTTCATATGAAGGAAGTTTATCTCCTTGGCTTGAATCATTTTCAAATTTCTCTTATGATGAAGTCTTAGGTCCAACAATCAGTGAAACCTTTCAAGAAACCACTTTCATGGAGACCACTCCAAATTACTTCCCTAAATCTGATCAATCCAATCTAGTAGCCAAAACTTCTACATGTGGGGAATCAATCCTATCTGAAACTCTAAAAAAAGAAATTGAACTTGATCCAATGTCCCAATATTCTGTTGAAATTCCGAACCAACCTGATCTATAATTGAAGGAACTTCCCTCTACACTCAAGTATGCTTTCCTAGGGGACAATCAAACACATCCTATTGTCATTTCTTATTATCTTGAATCCAATCATGAAAGGATGCTTCTAGATGTCCTTAGGAAGCATAAGAAATCCATTGTTTGGACCCTTTCTGATATTCCTGGGATTAGCCCACTTATCGGGACTCATAGGATTGTTCTGGAATCTGATTAAAATCCATGTCGTCAACCTCAACGGCGACTCAATCCTAATATCATGGAGGTAGTAAGTATAGAACATATGAAATTTTTAAAAGTTGGTATCATATATCCCATAGCTTAGAGTGAATGGGTGAGCCCAATCCAATTGGTTCCAAAAAAGGCTGGAATCATAGTGATAACCAATAAGGATGGAGAGATTCTTCCAACAAGGGTGAGTAGTGGATGGAGGGTCTGTATTGACTATAGGAAGTTAAACTCATTCACCAAGAAGGACTATTTCCCCTTACCATTCATTGACCAAGTCCTTGAGAGAGTGGCAGGTCATGCCTTCTATTGTTTCTTAGATGGGTAATCGGGGTACAATCAAATTGAGGTCTCCCTAGAGGATCAAGGGAAGAATACATTCACATGTCCTTTCGGTACATTTTCCTTCAAATGCATGTCCTTTGGTTTATGCAATGCTCCTGGAACCTTCCAGTAATGCATGATGGGAATCTTCTCAGACATGGTAGGAGATTTTCTAGAGGTCTTCATGGATGACTTCTCTGTGTTTGGTGATAATTTTGAGGGATGTATGAGGAATGTGGAGAGAGTCTTATCAAGATGTGAAGAAAATAATCTCGTCCTAAACTGGGAAAAATTCCATTTCATGGTTAAAGAGGGACTAGTTCTAGGCCATCTGGTCTCAGGTAGGGGGATTGAAGTTGATAAAGCCAAGGTTGACATCATTCATCACCTTATATCACCCAAAACTATTAAGGAAGTGAGTTCATTCTTTGGAAATGCTGGTTTCTATAGAATATTCATTAGGGACTTTGGTTCAATATCCTGTACCCTTTGTGCTCTCCTAGTAATGGATGCTCCATTTGTTTGGACATAAAGCTATGAGGGTTCATTATCAACCCTCAAATCCTCTCTCACCTCTCCTCCCATTATGAAATATCTAAATTAGAACCTTCCTTTTGAGATTATGTGTGATTCCAGTGACTTTTCTGTAGGAGATGTGTTAGGAAAACTTTGTGATAAAACTCCTTATGTCATTTCTTATGCAAGAAAATCCTTAAATGATGCCCAAATAAACTAAACCACTACTTAAAAGGAGTTACTTGCTATTGTGTTTGCTTTAGAGAAGTTTAGGTCCTACCTCTTAGGATCCCCCATCACTGTTTTCACTAACCATTCTCCACTAAAATACCTCTTCCAAAAACAAGATGCTAAGGATAGACGAATTAGGTGGGTCCTTCTCTTACAAGAATTTGACCTCACAATCAAGGATAAAAAGGGAGTTGAAAATGTTGTAGTTGATCACCTCTCTAGGATGGAATTCAAAGACAACTCAAATCACCTTTCTGTGTCTGATTTGTTTCGTGATGAACACCTATACTCTGTGAGTGACTGCCCTTGGTATGCCGACATAGACAATTTCTTAGTTATAGGAGTCATTCCAAAATTCTTAGGTACTCAAGCTCGAAGGAAATTCCTTTCTGACGTTAGAAACTATGTGTTTGATGATCTATACCTCTATAAGTTTTTCCCTGACCAAGTCATTAGAAGGTGTGTCCCAGAATCTGAACAAAGGACCATCCTTAAATTCTGTCATAGTGAGGCATGTAAAGGTCACTTTTCCTCTAAGAAAACATCTTCTAAGATTCTTCAATGTGGTCTCTTTTGGCCCACCCTCTCAAGGGACTCCTACACATTTTTTCAAAGCTGTCCTAGGTGTCAACAAGTAGGGTCCATCACAAAAAGGAATCAAATGCCACTCACTCCCGTCTTAGTGGTTGAAATATTTGACTGTTGGGGAATTGATTTCATGGGTCCCTTCCCAGACTCTAGGGGATACCTCTACATACACTTAGATGTTTATTATGTCTCAAAATTGTTTGAGGCCATTCCCAATAAGTCCAACGATCATCAAGTTGTGATTCGATTTCTAAAAGAGAACATATTTTCTCGGTTTGGAATTCCTAGGGATATAATCAATGATCGAGGAACCCATTTCTGCAACCGCCCATTATCTTCACTCATGTATAAGTATGGTATTTCTCATAAAGTGTCCACTACATACCATCCTCAAACTAATGGTCAAGCTGAGTTAGCGAATATGAAGATTAAGAAAATTCTTGAAAAAACTGTCAACCCCTCTAGGAAAGATTGGTCTGAGAAACTCTTAGATGCTCTTTGGGCCTATTGACCGGCATATAAAACCATTTTAGGAATTTCCCCATATAGGTTGGTTTATGGAAAAGCATGCCATTTACCTGTTGAAATTGAGCATAAGGCCTTTTGGGAATTAAGAAAATGGATTATGACCTGTCATTGGCCGGAAAAAAAATGAAATTAGATCTCAACGAACTGGAGGAACAAAGGATGGAGTCTTATAAAAATTCAAGGATCAATAAAGCTAGATTTCAAGCCTACCACTCTAGGAATATCAAGGGAAAACTTTTTGAATCGGGAAAACTTGTGCTCTTGTATAGTTTAAAACTTCATTTACACCCAGGAAAGTTAAGGTCTAGATGGTCAGGACCTTTCATAGTGCATCATGTATTCCCCCATGGGGCAGTAGAGATTCAAGATCCCACAAGTGGTTACATTTTCATGGTCAATGGTAAAAGGTTAAAACCATTCATTGAATAATTCAATAAACAAGAAATAGAGGTTGAGTTAACTGAGACAACCTATGAACCATGAAAAAATTGATAGATTTAGGGTTCAAGTCGAGCTAACGACGTTAAAAAAAGTGCTGCATGGGAGGCAACCCATGGTTTTCAAGTTTCCTATCATTTTGTTTTTTTAATAAAATTTATATTTTAATTAATCATTTTTATATTTAAAAAAAATAGACTGTTGACCTGTTCTTCTATTATGAGTATGGATGGGTATGAAAGGGGATCACCATATTCATCCGTGACACGTGGTGTGATCCTTGAGTAATACCTTACCCAAAAATTTAAAAAGAAGGCAATGTATCATTAGTTTATTTTATTTTATATATATACTTATATTTTACTTATATATATATATACTCTTTTGTTTTATTTGTTTGTTTTTCTTTTTTCCACTAGGGAACTCTGCAAGCGACATGGATATAAAAGGACTAAATTTGAGCAGCAAGAACTTCAAACTTCAACCACCAGGTGACTTCATTCCATGACCCTCATTTTCAATTTCCTTTTTCAACTTTCATTCTCTACCTCTACCCCCTTCTAAATTTTCTTTTTTTTAAACACTGGGGATAGTGTTAATTTAATTTGGGGGGAAGATAAAATAAAAAATGCTTTTTTGTCAAAAAAATTGATAAATGATTTGAAAAAAAAATTGTGAAAATGGAAGGAAAAATTCCTTTAACTTTAAACATGGTAATACACATTTCCCACTTTGAAACTGAATATCAAATAATTTAGCATGCCCTGATTTTGATTTTAATCCTTGTATAATTTCATGAGCATATATTTTGGGAAGTGTGGTTGTCCAATGTGATATTTCATTGTTTATATTTTCATCCAAATCAAAAAATATCACAATCCACGTCCTTTGGATAGTGGAGTTTTAGTTTGAGTTCATGGGGTCCCCTAAATAAATAGCATAGGTTTGGTGATCATTTTACTTTAATATGAGTATTCAAAAAAAATTAAAAAATAAATTTTGCACGTAGAGCAATGAAATGACCTAATCTATGGCTTTTGGCATGTGGGGATCGTGACTCCATAGTTGTCTGGCCCAGAGTTAGTAATTTTATCTCTATTTATGGTAATTTGAATTTTTTTTGACTGAGTTAACTCGAGATGATGCTCGAGTATGTGGTCTTTACTTGGTTACCTAAGGTCTTTGAGCCTGGGAGTCATCGACAAAGTCTCGCTACAGGGGTTGACTCTTTTGAGTGCAATTTCAATTACCATGGAAAAATTGAAAAAAAAATAATAATACAAAAAAAAATTTGAATACTCATCTTAATATTGAAATGTGATTCCACCTAGCGCTTCCATAATTCTCCCCTTGAATAAAGATGAACCCCCATGACTATTGTGATGCACAACACATCCTCATACTTAATTGATATTGGATGAAATATGGAAATGAATTTGAACAAAGGAATGGGCTTGGAATTGGGATATTCTTATGGAACTATCCTGTATTAAAATATTTTGATGGGTTTTATGATTTTTTGGTATATGGGTTTCTAGTGATCATTTTGTATTAAAATGTTTTTGGAAAAGGGAATTCTGATTTCATATTGTTGAGATATATTTTGCTCGGGACTAGCAAAACTCAAGTTGGGGGGTGTGATTAGTCACTAAATGAGGATCATATTCATTGTTAATATACATAATATTCATGTTATTTTTTATTCATAAATACCATTTTAGTGCATTTTACACTTTGAACATCATTTCACATTATGATTGTAATTACTTCTTAAAATGCACTATTATGTGGTACATTTTTTAACATCATTTAAAGTACCCAATGATTCATATGATTTTAAGGAATATAATTATACATATTTTAATTTTATATTTTTGTAAATTGATATACACTTAAATATGAACATGTTTTATTCAGGGATCAATGGAGAATTCAAGGAAAAAGATGGGGATATTTTGTGATGAAAGGAAATAATTCTGGAGAAGTCAGATTGGAAACCATCCCACTGATGAGACTGTGGATCCCAACATAAAGGCCCTATTAATCCCAAATTTCGTGGGATTATAGAATCAATTTATAGGAACAAATCCCTCTTCAGGATCCAATGCTAATTCTGCCTCCATGTTGTCCATTTAGGAGGCCCAAGTTAGAGATAAAATTCTGGTCTAGATTCTGCGGCCCAGAAAAACATCCCACTAATATGATCATATCTCGGAATCCACAACTCCAACTGGTCCCATATTTTACAGGAGGCTATAATACATCTGTAGATCTATTTTAATAATATATGGACCACTCTTATTCGGCCATATATAAGGTCTTCCAATCCTGTCTGTTCGGTGAAGGAAAGTTGGATGCCACCCCGGGTCAAGGGTGGAAAAATCAACTCTCCCTTACTTTCCACCCACCTATGGCCTACCACAATTAATTGAGGAGACTTGGACTATTGGAGGCTCTAACCAAGGGATCAAAATGCCTATTTAAGTCAGTGTTGTTGGAGTATTGAGGGATCTTGGATGCTTTGTTCAATTGTAATATTATGCTGCAATTTTCTTGTCTCAAATTTGTCTTTCATATGTAAGTTGTTCAATTCACTTTGGTTTCTTAATAAAAGTTCTTCTTATAATCTTATTATGTTGTTATTCATATCACTTTGATAAATTTGGATCAAGGTGTGAATTTATTCACACCAAACCTTGTGAAATTATTCACACAACGGTGGAGTGATCATTTTATTTTTGTTGTTTTCTTTACTTCTCCATGTCCTCCCTCATGAGTCTACTTTCCGCTTCCATTTAAACCATGGGATCAATGGAGGGCTAACCCACTTATGAGTTGATCCAAGGGAGTATAAAGGGGCTGTATTGGATGTTATTTATCACCTCATTAATATATAATCACTTCTTTAATTGATATTTTTATTTGATGATTGTTAAACTCCATCGTCCTTGTTGAATTTAAGGCCACATACTTCAAATGCTAATACGAACCTTTACCTTGAAGTGCTCAAAACATTGATCCTTCAAGTGTATAGGTGATTAGTATTAAAGGGTGTAGGAATTAAACCAGTAAGTGATGATGTTGTTTTATCCCCTTAAATGAACCCATCTCCAATATAAGAAATTGATATCATTAAAAAGGAAATACGTCAAATCCACCCCGAGTGATAACCTAGAATCAACTCATTATTTTAAATTGAATTTACTTAAATATTTTAGTGATCCTTTAAACCCATATAAAATCAACCCAAGTTGGTCACTTCATAGCCAAAAACAGTCTATAGAATGTGCGTGTCTGTAGGTTACTTTTAGGTCTCTGTGGATTCGACAACCCAAGCTAGGCTACAAGGACTGTCCTACCTTCTTCTCTTGGGTAAATTTGAGCGAGAATCATATTTTTATAGAATTCACATTAATTATGAACTCCCAAATTAATTATTTCTAAAAAAAATTATTTTAAAGAATCATGAAAATAATTTGGTATATCTGTGGTGTCACACGATTGAATGCATGTATCCCTATAAAAAAAATACTACTAACTAGCGGTGAGGATCTTAATGTTATTGTGGTGAGACAACACCATTGATAAAAATAGTCGTACACCATAATGACCATTAGTAATATTAAATACTCTATAACAATATAGAATAAAACATCAAGCTGTAATATTATGGTATATAGGTTATACAAAATAAATTAAACCAAAGAACACCCAATGTGGTATTTTAAACACAGTATGATAACCAAAATAAATTTACAAGACACTACAAAAATGGTCTAGATTTTATCCCAGCATTGCCTCCATCCTCCAAGCTCGACCTACTAAACTTCCTGATATAGGGCCCAAGACCTTACCTATATCTCAAACCCTGAAATCTACATGTGCATGGATATTTCCATCTAGAGTGTTTGAATGAACCCCGTAGAATACCACCAATGTTTCCATATGATAAAGTGCATATTTATATAAGGTGTATTCCATGATGTTATGTAAATTCTTAAACATGAATCCAATTATATGATAGGTGATCATACACTAACCGAGATTTTGTGAGTGTAATGGATTGAAAATTCCATCTATGATTAATAAATAATTGTTTTTTAAAATGAATATATTATTATATTTTGAAAATGTAAGTTCATAGAAATATTATTCAATTTCATTTAATAATACTAATTAACACAACAAAGACTAGTTCAGGGATATACAAACAAAATAATAAAGACCACACAATGGTATACTCTAAAAGAATGAAATCTTTATATAATATTACACCTTTCATGAAAACTACTAAGAGAAAAATAATATATATGTATATAATATAAATTATCAAAAAAATTGTAAAACCCATTGGAAAAGAAGGAGTAAATGTTGATGTTTAGTGATATATATATATATATATATATGATGAGACAAAAAATGTGACCATTAGGATATGTCCATCACAATAAACTTATGTGACTCTTAGTTAAAATTATCATTGGGAATTATGACCATTGGTAATAACATCGATATTAGAAATATTTTTTATAATGGGAGATTAAAAATGATAGTTGATGAAAAAGGGAGAAGTGATGGCCTCAACAGGTAGAATTATTCCTTGTGAAACTCTTTTTTCAGAACATGGTAGGAAAGTAAATTCATGGAAGTTTACCCTTGACCATTACCAAGAAGATATTAAACATGTGAGGCTAAAATGAAATCAACTATAATGGGAGTTCAAACAAGTGGATATCTCCAACAGATCAATGTTGGTTGAACCACCTCACAAAACTACCAAAATCACACACCTTTCTCTTGAAACCTGTGCCAGTAAAATAAGTTGTTATATATAAAGTGCATAGTATAATTAAGGTATTTTTATTTTTGAAATGAATGAAAGGTTTTATTGATTCTATATTCTTATTTAGTGTTACACCCTTATATGAAATCCATATTATTATAGAATATGATAAAATATATTTTTATACAAGGATATCATTATTTTTATGGAAAATATATATATTGAATTTTCTTAAATTTATATTTTAAAAAAATTATAGTTTTTAAAATAGTGAAAACAACCTAATTAATTTATAAAATATTTATATTTAATTATACTTTTTCTAAGGGATAGAAATTTTGTTGTATAATAAAAATTAGTTTTAATATATATATATATATATAATACATTTAATAATAAATTATCTCTTATTTTGAAAATTTTACCAAAAAATGGATGAAAATTTGAAATCAACACATCAAAATTAGGTTACTATGATATTTTCAGAATTTTCAAATAAAATTAATTTTTCACTAAATAGTAAAAAATATAGATTCAGGTTTCATGTATGTTTTATAACATTATAAATATGTAGTAATGATTTCAGGATTTAATAATTTATAAAATATAATTCAAGAAAAAAATATATATTCTTTATTAATATTATTTATATTAATGGTTTTAAATTAATTTTAAAACCTATAAATGACTTTCCAAATCATAAAATTCAAAATTATATTTTAAAAACTATATTTTGTGTAAAAACTTTTTCTCAATGTCTAATGTAATAGTAAAAAATGAATTTCATTTTTAATGGATTAAAATATTGTAAAACACTACTAAAATGACCAAAACCATGATAAAAACCCATGGGTAAGATAATTTATTTTCATTTTCAATAACCTAGAATTCCATGACCTATATTTAGAAATTATAAATTTATTCTACCTCTTTTACTATAAATACCCACCCCTACCTTCATTTATCTCCACTCTAAATCCTTTAAGAAATAAAATCTTCTTATTTCCCCTCTCTAAAATCCCTCTAGTTTTTCTCCATGGTCCTAAGGTTTCCCTCTCCAAGCTTTATAATGTTACTTCCAAAGGTATGGAAACACTCCTCTTCTTCATTTTCATTAAAGTACCTATTTTGGGGTATGTATTATAAATGATGAATAAATTTCTTTTCATGCACATTTTATTATTCCATTACTACCAAAGTATTGTTTAATTAATGTGAGACCTTTGTTCCCTCTCATTATGCACCTTCCTTAAACCACAATGTACACCCTTCATGATGTCAACTTAATTTCTTGAGTTTCCCTCTCTTACATGAAATTTTATTAATTTATAAATAAAAAAACTCTTCTAATTCCATGGGTATTCACCTAGATGTAACACAATTTATTTATAGGGGGTTTACGTGTATGAAACCCACATTCCCTTCTCATGGGTTAAAAAATCATGAGACATTTAATTCATTAATCACTTGCATACTTAAATATTTTATATAAAACCCATTATTTTTTCTCTATGGGTTTTTGATGTAATAATTATTAGAATTAATCTAGATTGCATGAATTAGTAAATATTAATGTTGTTCCTAGATATAATTCTAATATACTCTGTAATGAATTTTTCTCTAGATATAATACGTTTTACAATGCCTTGGTAATTATGATTTTTGACACCATGGTGATAAAACATCATGATAAAAAGGTCTTGTTACACACCTGGTTTGACACTCTTAGGGGTATATTTACTCAATCACTTTCTTTAAAATACCCATTATGAAGGAAATATAGGGAATTCAATTACTATTAAAATTGAATAAAGAATAAAATCCACGAATCATGTTGTATATATATATATATATTTGTGTGTGTGTGTGGATTTAACACCCTTTAGAATGAAAACATTTCTATAATTAACATGCTTCTCACTATGGTTTTCTTCTTTTATAATAATAGTGGGAAATATTATGTACTGCATTAATGGTTAGTGAAAAGGATGATACAATAATATCCTCCCTAACCTGATGAATGTTTGAAAAAAATTCATCATGATGAAGATGAATTGACCATCTTAGTTTATGAATAATAACATGAATCATGTTGAGAATCTAGATCCACCTTGAAGGGAAAAACTTGAAGTTGGGTCCTTCATACACCAATGACCACATACATTTAGTGGTTCTTCTAATACCTTAATTGAAAAATAATAGATTACCACTATTGAGAAGAAATTTTATATAATCCATTATTTCACCATAGATGTGTACCATATATAAGGATATGTTAATATGTGGTTGGCACTGATTAATGACACAAATCCAAGAGGGGATATTAATGTTTTTGAATTTTAAGTTTTTAGGAGAATATTTTTCAATAAGAATTTCCCCCATTTGATATGAACTAAAATAGAGAAGGAATTCAGAGTTTTTAATCATAAGAAAAAAACTTGGTGTAATTCTCTGAAATTAAATTTAAAAGACTTTCCCAATAAACCTCTATATTTTTTATAGATCTTATTATAATGGTGATGAGTTCTTTGGTGGAATAAGACCACATCTATGGTGAAATCCATCATATCGTGTATATAAAATCTGTGAGGGGATAATGTAGAGTTATATGATGGTTTAAATATAGTTTTAAAATATTCAATGGTCTCATATTATGAATTAAAAGAAGATAAAAATTGAACCAAAATCTATGAGGAATTTTGGTCCTAGAAGAGAAGAAAATAAACTACAACTATCCATGTGAAACAGGTGTAGGAAGAAAAATTCTAGGAATTACCTTCACAGAAATGAAATATACTGAAAGTGTAGAAGATATAGCTATTTATCTCAAAACTATATCAGTTTGGTGAAGCTTTAATATCTCAATGTAATAAAAAATGGGAGGATGGTGTAATAATATCTCGATGTTCAATGCTTCAAGTGTGCACTACATCGGAAAATTGAAAATCAACGTCTAAATAACAATATAATGATGGGTAAAAATCATAAACCTTATCACATGAAAATGGAGCAAGATAATTCATTCCCAATCAGCGTAGATAAAGTATAAGATCCAAATGATCTATTGGAAGGAATATTTTTTCTCTCTCGAATTTGGCTTGTAATTTCTTTGACTCATGTTCTATGGATTCCTTCTATTATCCATGTTTATAGAGAATATAGAATCAAACCCTGAGATATTTGATATAGATTTATTATTTAAGACTCCTAGATGGATTATACATGTATTAATTTTGTATAGAAAATATATTAGAATCATTAGCATGTACAATCTCATCCCAAATATATTTTTCATTCACATGGTGGAATTCAACACTATCTTTGGGATGAAGTGTGTCTCATAATATAATTATAACATCAACTTTAGAAGCATGGATGTTTTAGTGATCTTAAATGAACAACCTATAGCTATTTTCAAATGATAGATGTCTTAACATAAGATTTTCCTAGAAACACCGCCAAGAGTAAATTTTATTGATATGATTGGTGAACATGGATAATAAAATACAAGTATAAAGATAGAAAATGTCCCCATTGTTAATTAATAAATTGACTTATTTCTATAATAGTTAACTGGAATTATCCTAGAATGAAAGGTAGGTTTCTTAGTTGAACTCATTCCTGGATTTGGGCCAATATTGAAGAACCTATATATAATATCATATTTATTGTTGGATGAATTATAGTAGAAACTAAGAGACTTATTATAAAATGTTTTTAATCAAAATAGTGTGCCTCTTTTGGGATAACAGGTTATATTGGCGAAAAATAATAGTGAATCAATGTGGCTATTCCTTGACTATAGAGAACTTAATAGGATAATAGTAAAGAAAAATAACCTCTCCCTAATATTGATTATTTATTAAACCAACATTGAGGGTATCATTTATTCTACAATATTGACCTTCTATCAAGGTAACATCAATTGATAGTGAATAAAGAGGATTATCCCAAAGACTGCCTTTAGAAAATGATATGAACATGATAAGTATGTTTTTATACCATTTATCTTAAATAACACTCTTATAATATTTATGGATTGGATGAATAGAGTCTTTAAGGACTACCTTGATAAATTTTTGGTTGTATCTATTAATGAAATTCTAATATATTCCAAAATTCACAAGGAGGATGAGGATCATTAAAGGTTCATATTAAAAACTATGAAGAATTTGAATCTTTTTTGTAAATTTTGTAAATATATATTATGGTTACAATAAGTTTTATTCTTCAAGAAAAAATTTTATTGATTAAGGGATAGAAGTTGATCCTTCTTAGAAAAATATTTTAGAAGAGTGGCCACATCCTATAATTGTAACTAAGATTTATTTTTTCGTTAGTTTATATGGATATTAAAGATGTATTTTAAAAATTTATTCATGAATTTATAATACACTTACCATGTTAACTCTAAAAGGATATAAGTTTATATTCAAAAATGAGTCTGAATAATGTTACCAATAAGTGAATAAGAGGTTGGTTAGTTCACCTATTCTAACATTACCCTCTATCAAATAAGGATTTTTTTCTATAGTGATTAATATCTGAAAGGTATTGGATATTTCATTATACCAAATTAAAAGTTGGTCACCTATAAATATCGATAACTAATTCCTCCAAAGAAAAATTATATTACTTGGTACCTGGAGTAATCTCTAGTAATTTTTATTTGAAGATATGAATACACTATATTTATAGGTAGAATTGTGATATATACATAGGCCAGCAAGGTATATTGTATATATTCACCCAAAAAAAAACTAAAACTGAGACAATGGAGAATGTTGGATCTTATTAAAGACTATGATTTTTCAATTTATTTTCACACTAGATAATATGAAAAGGGACACTTCTTATTATATTTCATGGTGTTTGGTGTGTCAAAAAGAGAAGGAAGAGTGACAATTTCCCTAAGGGGTACTGTAACCACTTCCCATTCAAGTATGGAAGTGGAATAACATCACTATAGATTTTTTCACTGGATTACCCTTGATATCCAAGGTAAAAATGAAATATAGGTAATCATTGATAGTTTGTCATAATCTACCCATTTCATTACCATAAGAGAGGATTTCTCCCTTGATCACCTTGCATGAATATACATTTAAGAATTAATGGGACTCCATATAGTACCATTTTTTATTATTTCTGACTAAGATCCATAAGTTTCATCTATGTTCTAGAGTATCATTAAAATGGATATGAATATAGAAATAATCATGAGCACATCCTATCTTCCAAAAACTAATGGGTAGTCTCTGAGGAAAATTAAAACATTTTAATACATGCTAAAGGTGTAAAGACCCTGAACCCAATAGCTTAAAGATGTTTCTATACATTATTATATTGAAACTAGATACAAGGACCCACATCCTGAATGACCAAATAGTTTATTAGTCTTGGTAAACTAGATACATAATTGAAATTAACTTTATATTTTAAAACATAAAATAAAAAATAATTTTCTTTGAGAATGAGATTTTTTCCATTGGTATATTTTTTGCATATAAATCACAAAATACTTCCTTATATCTTGTGTAAAATAAAACATAAGAAAAAGGTGAGCTCAGATGCTATGTAAGGGTAAGAGTATAGTGGAAGCTATGATTAAATAAGGAATAAAAAATATAACAAGGTAAAAAAATAAAACACATTCCATTTAATCAATAACTTGAGCATAATATGGAAGGAATTAATGATGATAAAATAATTTTATATAAATAATCACATGATAATGAAACTTAACCATGGATATTTCACTAATTGAATAATCATATGGAATATCAATAACTAATCTCATAATTATGTAATACATAATTTAGGGAATCTAAAAAATCATCACATCCTCAATAAATAATTCTATATATGTGGGTAAGGCCTCAGCCAATATCAAGTCTTGTTTGTCTCATTCGACCAATCGATGCATCGAGGGGATATATCAAGCCCAAGACATCACTTACCAAGTCCAATAAATTCCTCATATGAAAGGGGAGAAGAATAAACAACATAAACATTTGTATTTAATCTCTAATATAAAAATTAAATACTTTACACATTCTATAAACATAATCATAAACCATTGAGAGTAATATGTTGAATGGTATCAAATAGTACATCCCTAATCATACTTATCATAAAAAAACCATATAAATAAAAATGATGATATTAATGAAACATATCACCAGTGTTTAATAATTATATTAAAGGATTAATATCATTGATTAATAAAATTATCTTTAAAAAATTCTGGAGGAAAATTTCCTTTTTCACTATGAAAGTAACTTTCTGAAACTAAATTTTAACAAAAAAATTAAAAAATAATTTAATTTCAAAATAACCTTTGAAAAATATAAAATATTATTTAAAAAAATTTACCATTCATGATGACTATAAATTCCATTAATGCCATTAACATTAATACAAATATTTCTTTTTATTTTTCAATAAAATACAAGAGGGAATTATTTAGAAAATGACATGATGATTCCTTTCAAAAAAAATTGTAAAAAGTAAAATATGGGTAAAAATATTTTTAAATAATTTTATATGAATATTAAAAACAATTTTGAAAAAATATTTAGAACACATATACATGGAAGATAAATATTCCCCATCAAGGAATTAAATGTAAACAATATCGAATAATGATGAGACTGTGAAATAAACCCTTACCACTTGGGTATCATTTAAATTATACGCCCCATGAAAGAAATAAGATAATTTTGATATGTAAATCCCAATAACCTTCATAATATGTATTATAAAATTAATTCATGTGACTAATATACACCACACAAAGGAGTAAAGTGGTGAATAATATATATATCCCTCAGAAATAAAGGTGAGATGAAAAACCCTTACCTCGGGTTTTAATTCATTTAAATGTTTTAAAACCACCCTTATAATTGTTTTAAACATGTAATTAATTTATTATAAAACTATATCCATATTCATAATATCTTATATGATCATTTTATCAAAATTTACCACATTTTCATTGATAATATTTCCTTGTTTTCCTTGTGTTAGGTGTTAATTTCCTTGTTTCTTCATCCATGTTTTGTCATGACTATATCGGTACTTTTGAATAAGATATATATCCATCATATATATGATTATATTAATGTTATAAATACCATATCTAATCATTAAATATTTTTTAGGATCATTCTTGAATGTTGAACATGGAAGATGAATCACATCGCATCGTGGAGACGGTAGGTCGTATGTACGTGCGAGGGATGATATCATTCACTTAATAAGTGAATGGGTAAGGAAGTGGATGATATATTAAATTTAAAAAATTTATAAAATTTTATAATTATTATATATATTTATTATTTCAATTATTATAACCATCCATGTAAAGTGGTGAAGAAAAATTAATTACACTGTTATGTGGAGACGGTAAGCGATACGTACGTACGTGCGATGTTTTCATTTTTTTATGATGAAAAATAAATGGAATTTGTTTATCCCATAATCATAATAACATCTTAGTATATTTATGAAACAATATTTATTAATTTATGGTGTAAAAAACACATGATGAGGAAGTATAAGAATAAGTAAACTTGAAAGAGTAAGTAAATATGATTGTCTCTTCTTAAAGAATCCAACATTAAATGTCCTCTTAATGAAACTATGGTTTTTCTTTCTAGGAGATCAGGACATTCAAAACATGTCTAAGGATTTTCATAAGATAAATGGTAAGGGTTTGGTCAGGATATAAGGCTCAAAGTGTGGTTAATATGTGAAGGATGATGTCCCCTTTTGTAATTATGGTGAGAGGCACTTTCAAAATTTCTCAAAAATATCATATTATATTAAGGCCATTATAGATAAAAAGTCATACAAATCGAATATAAATGAATATTTAATAAAAATTTAGACCATATATTACCCCTTTAGTATTATTTTTATTTTTATGATTTCTACATAATTATATAAAATATTAATTCAATAAAATATCATTATTTTTGAATTTGATACTATTCATTATATTGAAATTAAAAACATCAGGACAATAGGTATTATTTAAAAAAACTATTTTATTATATCCTAAAATTTATAATTTAATCTATAATATTAGTAGATAACTTTAATTATAAAAAATTATATTTATTTCAATATTTTTAATATCATTTATTTGTTTTTATAATTAATTAAATTATTACTTCGTCATCGTAGGGTAATCATTTAAGGTAATTATTTATTTAATACATATTTTAAATAAATTACCATGATGTAGATAAATATTTTATATTTAAAAATATTGTTTATATTCAAACATATCTTCTATATAACCATACATTAAAAATGTTATACTAATTAAAAAACAATAGTTTAACAATTTTGTCTTTTAATTAAGGGACTTAATGGAAACCAAGTGGATCCAAAAGGACATAATTTATTCCCACAGATACTTTTTGTAGAATATTACTCATATAATGATATTTATTCATATTATTGGTTTATTTAGTGTTTCTTAATATTTTAATTTACTTTATTTTATTAATTTTTCATCGGCTTGCACTAGCACAACGTAAGTGACACGTAAGCATATAATGTAATTATTTCATATATAAAAAATAAAAATAAATTAATATCATAAAAATAAATTAATTAGTATCAATATAATCTTTTATATTCATTAATTATTTATATTTATCTATATCAATGTCAAGATACTTATTTATGTTTTGAATCTTACTTTTCTTGCCTTGCACAAGCATTGTACAAGAATTCGTCTAAGATTCTTGTTATATAAATGAAAAATTAGAAAATATTAGCAAAAATCAGAATTTATAAATTATATTTAATAAAAAAGTCGTCCAAATAATTTTTTTCACTCAATTAACATTTAAAATGGGGTAATTTTTACTTTTCCAATGTTTCGTAATCACTACACCGACACTGAATATGATTTTCATATTTATCATTACATAATTTATAAATTTTTATGTATTAAATTTTTGTTTATGATATTTTTATAATATTATCATACATGTTTCTTTATATAATTTTTATAAAATTTTATATCACCATTATGTTTTGATGATTTCATAGATGATACAATTTTTTATAAAAATTCTTCATTTTTACTATTCATCATCATTTTAAGATTTTCTAAAAAATCTCAAAATTTCACCATATAATAATTTTTACAGGCTGAGTTCAAAAATGAAATTATTTTTTCAAGTAAATTTGAAAAAGTTTCTAAAATTAATTATATTTATTTTCTCATACAAATCAATAAATATCTCTTTTTGAAAAAATATATATTTGAAGAATAAAATGGCTTTACTAAAAAATGTTTATTTATTTCATAATATATAATAAATAATTTTTTATTAAATATATCCTCCATATATATTTCATAATATAGTTATTTATATTCACACCTACCAATTTAAGGTCTCGGTTTTAATGATCATGTTAAAATAATAATATTAAATAGCATATCATGGTTTTAAGCTTTGTCTTGTGTGCACAAAAAGCAATCAGAGTAGTTAATTTAAAAAGATACATACTATAAAATCTTTTTTAGTTGCATTTTACCCTAATTAAATAAATAGATTCCTCAAAATTTAAAATTTCACTTTGAAAATCAAACATTGATACTAAAAATATTATTTGCGGGAAACCCACATCATAAATAGGGTTAATAAAATATTTTCCTAAAAAGAGGGAAAGTGAAACATGAAGGTCACAAAAAATCTAGGATTCCGAATAGGCTAATATTAGTGGGAAGTAAAAATATGTATAGCCCTAATACTATCAAATATTTTCATTTTTGAATTAAATTTATTTTTTCCCACATTTCATTATACACAACACCATTTTAATCTCACACTACACACAACACTATGTTAGCTTGTGTTACAAATAAGATTAAGTTTTACCGCTTTCTAATGGAGAACCTAATTTAAAAATACATTTTGAATCATTGATAAATTGTATTTATTAAAATAAAAATTATTTTTTAATTTTTAATGTCAAAATTATATTTTGGTGATTTTTTGGTATTTTTTTAAGAAATTTTATTTTTTAATGAATAATGAAAAATACTACATTTTTGTCAAAAACTACCTTTTAGTTTAAATAATTATTATTGATAAATTAAATATTAAATTTTTTTAATGTCAAAATGGATAAATTATAAAAATATTAATCCAATGTAGTTCATTAAAATTACTTTTTTATTGAAATTAGATATAAAGACTAATTGAACTTTTAAACGTTTTTACTTTAAAACCCCACTTTCTCACCATATCCACGTGATTAACATTAAAATTAATTTATAAACTTCTGTTAAATGAATTTTGAAAAATAAACATATATGGTTTTAATTAGTATGATATTTTTTGTCTAATAATATCAACAATGTTTTTGACCAAAGTATTTAAAATTAATTATAGTGATTAGGGTAAAATTAATCTTAACAAGAGAATAAACAAAAAACTTACTAGAAAAAATGACCAATAAACTTTTACAAATTCCATTTTCTGACAATATTTATACCATATACCCTCTTTTATCGAATTTTATGATTTTTTGGGACATGTGTTCAGGAAAGTATCCTATATGATAAGTTAAGTATGGAAAAAATGAAAAAGGTACATTCCCTAACTTTAACATTTATAAAACATTGATATATGGGAAAAAATATCATATTCTCAATTATATATATCTTTTAGAAATATAAATAGGTTATTTTTATTATAATAATTTATCATTAATTATTATAGATGAATTAGTTACTTAAAATGACTAAGAAACACCCACGCAATGATTATTTAGTTTATAATCAACTAAAATAAATGATACTATAAATATTAAAAGTGAAGTAAATTTATTGGATTATTTTATTTGTTTATTTTTTTAGATTAATATATCATTTTACACAACTGTGATATTAATATATTTTAAATCCAATTTTTTTAAAAAAAGATTTAAATTAAAATTAAATACATAATATCAAAATTTACATTATTGTTATTTTACTATAAATGATGTTATATTAAATGATTTAAAATGAATAAAAAACATATATTATTCCAATTGATTTTTAATTGTTAATAAATATTAAAAATTGTCTATTAATTGACCAATTTATCTTTTATAATTAACATATTGACCCATATATTGAAAAAAACATTATTAGGATGGTCTAGGTTAAAGTATTGTTTTTACGTGTTACATGCACTTGTTTTAAAATTAATTTCCCACACACATGGGTTTTTTATTTTTTAAATTAGATATTATATTTAAAATACAGTGGGTATATATTTTATAATTAATATAACATTAATTTTTTCTTAATTTTTAAATTACATAGGTTAGAAAACTAGATACTTTAATAAAACCAAAATGATAAAAATGGGCAATATTAGATGTTAAAGAACAAAATTATAAAAATGGACTTATTTTTGTGTGTTTAAGGATTTTATGGACCATAATTACACTTTAATACATTTGTTTTCTATTTTATAATTACATCAGGTAAGGGGTACCTCCCATCAGTACTTACCTTTTGGTATTTATAAGAATGTCACCCCTCCTCCATAAAAAGGAAATAATTATTTTCATTCATCACACCTCTCTAAACATTTTTCCACAAAACAATATCTACCCAAATATCTCCTCAATATCCCTCCCCTAATCCTATAAGCCACACATTGGGAATAAATCCATCCAAGGAATCCATTTTGTGCGAAGAAGAAGGAGTTATCCGAATAAGAGGTAAGATCCATCCTCAATCTCTTTACTTCTATTTCTCTTTCCAATCATTCAATTCCACTTAATCCATGTTTATATAAAGAAAATATTATCCTAAATATATTTATATTTTTTATGCTAATTTTTTTACCTACAATTACACACACTTATATATAATAGGTAATGAACATACCATTCTTATGTACAGCGAACTACAGCCACACTAAATGAAGTTGTTCATTTTTCATTTACCACTTCACATGGGTGGGAATTATGATGGACACACTATTTATATAAGATATATATGATACTCATTATGTCATTATTCTTTTTTTTAATACTTTTATAACTCAAACATTTATACTTTTCCTTTTTTATAAATACGATAACGTCATTTGTGGAAGTATGGACAACTGCCTCTTCAAAGTGATGTGATTCGTTCACACTATACATGGAACTTATAACAGATATTTTAAATTAAAAATATTTAACAAAAATTAAAAATATATGATATTCATGAAATAATTAACTTTTTGGAAACATAATATATTATTTTCTTTATTATGCTTTTTAAACACTAAAAGGTGATAATGTAGGTCAGGGACATGTGGACTACCACCTCCCTGATGGGATGTGATTCCTTTAACATTAAAATAATTCTATATATGTATATATGAAGAAATAACATGTTATTTATGATATAATTATAATTATGTAAAAATTTAATGTTACTTACCATCTTTCCATAATGATCATTGAAAAATGTGAATGTTACTCATGCGTACATGCAACATATTGTCACCATGATTTTCACATTTGTTCATTTTTCATAACCTTATTTCATGATTGATTTTAAAATTATAGTTTATTATTAAATATGATAATTATTTCAAGATTATTATTCTTGAGATGTTATTATAATTACTCCTTTGACCATATTCAACCTATTAAAGTTGTTTTAAGACATGAAGTTCTAAACACCTGATGTAAATTTAATTGTCTAAGTGGTTTTTTACAAAATTGTAATAAGTGAAATAAAATTAAAAATAAACATTATAATATTTATAAATAAAGTAAATAATTAACTTAATGTCATTATTCATGAATATAAATACACACAAGACAAGTTGGACTAAATATAAGTGATTTCGCCTCAATTTACATTCCATTGAGACTTATTTGTTATTATAAACCAATTAATTTTTATATAGTGTATATACTTCCCTTTCATAGGTTATATCATGTATATTTTTGTTATTATGATATTATAAGTTTCATTTAATGTAATTACTTCATGGGAATTATGATTCATGTGTTTCAATGTGGTATGGGACACATTGGAATGTCTAATGATTATTTTCCTCAAGAATGTTTTAATGATATTTAAATGGTATTTCCATTCATCAACATTGTCAACCTTTTTTGTAAGTTATCCTCGATTAGGGAATTATTGATAAAATTGTTTTACTTATTCAATATGAATATTTTATGATAAGGAACATTTTTATTAACTGAATATATTATTATACATATAAAGAATGTATTAGATTTCATATGTAGAGGGTAGGGCCCGCTATAGCCCCTTGATGCATCGGTAGATTTCATGAGACAAACTAGATATGGTTTTGGCTAAGGCCTTACCCATTTATTATATTCTTGGCATGAAGCCTTTCTAGCATTAGATTCTTAGAATGAATCCTTGACAGTATTAGATTCTTGGCATGAATACTTGATATTATTATATTATTGGAATGAAGCCTTGATGACATGTGTTAAATATCCATCGGTATGCATTCCAAAATTATATATTTAGTTATTTTATTCTATGTTCTTATTAAATTAGTTATAAACACCATGCTAAAGATTAATTCTCATATTTATTAATTAAATGTCAGGGGTTTCAGTTATCTACCTTACCATATTGATTATTACTTATCTATATATTTAAATGGAACATGTTATCAGCTATCTACCTTTACATGTTGATTTATTCTCATTGATTTATTATTGCTTCCTCTTTACTTACCCATACTACGCATTTGAGCTCACTCTTATTATGTTTAATGTACTAAAGTTATGAAGAGGAATAATTTGAATAACCTTTCAAGGAGGCTAATCATTTCATTTTATTATATATCATGTTTTATTCTCCATTTCCTGATGTAAAATGGGTTTCATGTGTGTAACCTGGATTTCCAAAACTGTTAAACTAATCAGTCCTTCTAAATTTGATTCCTTATAATCATGCTAATGTGATGGTAGTAAATAGTATTTAGGCTTCTAGGGATGGTTCTCTACAGTTGGTATCAAAGGAATTTTTGTAGTAACCTTTCTAAATAAATTTAAAAAATTTATATTAGAGAACATAAATCTAAGATAGACTTTGAGGATAAGTATAGAATAACATCCTAGAATTTTGGTATGGTATATATTATATTGGTATTCTTAGAAATAAATCCATTTCTGGATACTATAAGTGGACATTGTTCTATCAAATATGTGCCTATAAGGAACAACTCTGACAAGGTGTGTTGGGCCTTACTTGGCATAACCTAGTACAGGAAAATGGGGTTTACTGCACTCCTAGTTTAACACTCTTGGGTGATATTCTTAGTATAATTCATACTTTATTTACAAATAATTATGAAGGATTTAAATATATCTTCAACGAAATCATGTTTATTTTTATTAGATTAACTTTGTATAAGTTTTTCGATTTATCTTATGTGATAATCCATATTTAGAATTATAAAATGTTCCTAAATTTTTTAGATAATCTGTTATATTTCATTATCTAGAAATGGAACCTAAAAGGAAGAATTATATTAACACTTGTGGTCAATGTAGAGGTTATCATGCTAAAATAAGACGATGTAGCTCGTATTATAACTGAGCATGTTATGGATATATTGGGGTAGCTTAATTAGGTTATGACACATAACCTTTTCTAGATGGAGCAAATTTTTACACAAAAAGAGTCTCCTAAACTGTATCACTTTATGAGATAGAGGTCCCCATTATAAAATCCCAACTCGAATCACTAGGTTTGACCTAGAATGTTACATGGCGTCATGCATTCCTCCCCGTACACAAGAGGTTTCTGACTACCAGCAAGGGTCTCAAGTGGATCCTTGGGGAGACTATACCCTATATACCATTCATATGATAAGATAATCAAAATATAATAAATCAGAGTAAAAAAATATAAAGTAAAGATGTCATACATGTAATGTAACAACTTCTAAAGTGGAATGAAAATAAAGTAATTAGTAGAAGGAAAACTATAAATTAAATAAATAATCATTTGCGGAGTGTTCCAGTGACTGTCGTGGTCCCTTCCCACTCCATGCTTCACCACTCAACCATCTTGAATAGGTCCCTTTCCCTTTATCAGATATCCATTCATGAAATCTAAAAGTGTACTGAAATTCCCAAGTACGGTGTGAGTACAAGACTCAGTAAGACACCAACAATGCATCCTAAACCTGATGTGATCAAAATAAAAGTGTATTCCAATCATAAATAATGTGAAGTAAAAAAATCCAAAATTGAGCAATTGTGTGATAACGAAGATACCACAACCCCTAACTGTACCCATTTTGGATCTATACTGAATGGATAACCAAGGTGTTAGATGGATCAATGATTAGCCACTAGGCTAATGAATCGTGTTTCTTGGTGTCATCTTGAGACATAGTATCAATGATCTACAGGAATATATTTACTTTGTGTGTGTAAGGGAAACGAGAGATAATCAGCATCCCATAATCGTCAAGTTGACATAATAAGGACTAAAAGATAATTAGTGTCCTTTGGTCCTCGAAGCACTCCTTCGAGTATCATACTAGAGATGAAGAGATAATTAGTGTCCCCTCTTCATTGAGTGCATTCCAAGGCATCATTGTTTCTCTTCTTCATGTATTAGACCATTGTTTTCAGTCATGTGCACCCCTCCTCCAAAATATAACACAAGTCACAATGATCCACTACATGGCATCCCCTTGGAATTTTCATGTGCCTACCCCATGCAATATACCCTCATCATAAATCATGTGCATCCCTCATCCAAATAATAATGAGAGTTGATAGTCCACCTGTCTTGGATCCACGAATAATACCACAAGGTACACATAGTATGGAATGGTATGTATATATATATGTGTGTGTGCTATAATAACACATCATCATGAATAAATTAGAACACAATGTGCACTAAATCATATAGTAATGTGAATAAACAGCTACAAGTACTCATATCATCAATTGTAATATAGAGTTTCTGTGGCTACACACATACCCACAAGCATTCACTATCTAGTAAGGTCATTAAAACTATCTACGCATAATCATATTAATTGATTTCATTCGTAAACAAACCCAAAAGGTTAAGTAACTTCCTACCTTAATAGTTGGAAAACCTCTCATAGTCTTTCTGACATCAGGGCGATATGTCAAAGTCTCGAGCAATTGGCGCGTCGGTGCTTGAGGTATGTCAAAGGTTTTTCTATAATCACAAAATTTAACTTTTATTCCAAATAAATAAAACATCACATGTGATAATTCCGTCTCTCTCTTGAATAATTCTCAAATTATCATTAAATTTATCACATGAGATGAAAATTTTAATTATTACTTTACCCCTTTAAAAGTCACATGAAATGATAAATCATGACTTTTAGTTTAATTTTATCATGTGCTCTGATAAATTAAGTATTTATTTTATCATTTGTAAAATGTCACATGATATGATAAATCATCGCCTTTAATTTAATTTTATCATGTATGCTGGTAAATTAAATAATTATTTTATCATTTTTAAAAAGTCACATGAAATGATAATTCATCACCTTTAATTTAATTTTAACATGTTCACTGATAATTTAAATAATTATTTTATCATTTTTAAAAAGTCACTAGAAATGATAAATCATCACCTTTAATTTAATTTTATTATGTGCATTGATAAATTGAATAATTATTTTGTTATTTCCAAAATTATATGTGATGATAATTATCATTATTGGTAATTAAAATTGATGATAATTATGATTTCCAAATTTTAAATTTTTCACTTATGATGATAAATAAAATTTCCATTAAAACAGTTAAATTATCCTTTGTAAAAACAATGTAACAATTGCTTGAAAATTTTTTCTCACAGTTATCATTAATAATTTCATGAAATTACCTTATATTTTTTTAATGTCATAGTTTTGGAAAATTTATCATTGGACAATTTTTTTTATACATTGCTCAAAATAATTCAATGTTTTATCCTCTTAATTATTTTGATAAATTATTCTTCTGTAAAACATTGAAATTATAATTTAATGATTTAATCATTAACCATTGATAGAAAAAAAATTAAATGAATTTTTATAATTTATTTCAAAATTATCATTCGATAAACCACTCAAAAATACCCTTTGATAATTTATAATAAATTATTATTTGATTTTTTTTAAGTCAATTTCAATTAACTTTTCTAATTTATTAAGACCCATTTTTTTATAAAAGGCATGTAATGAGAAGAATGGATATTTTATTTAAATAATTAAACTAAAAAAGAAAAAAATAAGAGAACACAGCAGGTATGGGGCACTAAACAAGGAGGTCGTAAGGGGGGGAGGCAGCCCGGTGAAATCTAATTATTCATTGTTTTTCTCCTGAAGTTGGACAATGAGTTGTGGTAATTATACAGGTTGGGGTGTTGGGTTTTTATAGAGGTATTTGGACATGTGAGGGTTGGAAAATGTAACCCTAAACTATGACACATCCATTGTGTCCAAAATGGGGGGTTTATCTTAGGGGGTATAATTTTTACGCCCAATTATCCCTTTAAACAATTTATAATTTAAATTAATTGTGATTTATGATTATTGTAACATCCTGATTTATAAAATAATCATTAATCCCTCTTAATTTAAATTATATATTGTTTAAAGGGTCAATTGTGTGTAAAAATTATACCCCTAGGGTAAAACCCCCATTCCAAACACAATGGAGATGCCATAATTTCGATGTGACACCAAATATTTGAGACATAAAATTATTTCCAATAATTTAATATATTAAACATTTTGTTTAAATACATTAGCTTCTGATCAGGGCATCCAAATACTCACTTCCTTCAAATTTTATACCCTTCTTTGGGTAAACACTACTTTTTCGACCCAAAGAGGGTCTCGTATTTCCCATATAATGCACCATTTGAGAAATATTAATTATTTAATATTCAAAAATTGAATTAAAATTTAATTAAAAATTAAAATGGTTATTTTCATGACTGAGAAATCCAAACATCTTAAGATTAAAAATTTTATATCCTGCCTAGGGTAAAAACTGTGTCCCTGGCCTATTGGTGGTCTCAGATTTCCCATATGACAAACCATTTATGATATATTTAATTAATTTGAATAAAATTTTTATGGTTCATGTAAAATAATTAATATTTTTATTCTATCTTCGTCGATCCTTTATAGACATTTTATTCTCACACTAACTTACTATTTAACTCTAAAAATATTTAATTTGATATTCTAGAGTGTTAACTAGATTTTTTACCCTTCCACAATGCGTTTAATAAAAATAGTGATTTTTCACTAATAAATCATTTTTTAGCTCAATAATTTATCATAAGAGGTATTTATAATTATTGTGAAAATCTAGATGTTACAATTCACCCCTCTATCGACTTCTTGTCCTCTAGAAGCATCTCTTGTGGTCTTTATCGAACAACTCAGGCCACTGAGCTTGAACATCAGACTCATGTTATCACATCCCTTCTAGGATCTACCCATGCTGCCATTGAACCCGAACTAGTGGCACCATCTTTCCTCATAACGCCTTCTCGCTTCGGTCGATGATCTGTATCAGATGCTCCTCATAAGATAAATCAGTCTCTAGCTCAACATCCTCATAATCAATAACATGCGTACGATCATGTATATACCTACAAAGCTGTGACACATGGAAAACATTGTGCATACCACGATAGCATTAAGTGAGGTCTATACAATACACTACTACCCTTATTTATTTTGTGACATCAAAGGATCCAACAAAACATGGTGCTATCTTTCCATGCTTCCTCAAACATTTGTTCCCTAATCATGGATTCACTCTCAAGAAAACCCAATCTTCTATAGAAAATCACAAGTGTCTCCTCTTGTAGTCGATATAAGATCTATGTCTACTCTGAGCAGTGATCAGTCTCTTCCATATCATTTTCAGTCTCTTAGAGGTATCCTAAACCATGCTACGTCCAGTAGTTTTTGCCTCTTCTACTTCAAGACAACAGAGAAGTGAGTGACATGGCCTCCCATAAAGAGCCTTGTATGGTTACATCTGAATCGATGCCTGATAACTGTTTTTATATGATAAATAAATCAAGGAAAAGTGATCATCCTTTTCTCTACCAAGGTTTAGCATGAAAATCATAGAATATCATGTAGTGTTTGTATAGTCCTCTCAGATTTTCCATTAGTCTGAGGGTGATATGATGTTCTCAATATTTATTGATTCCATAGGTATTTCTGCAAGCCCTTCCAAAAGAATGACATGAAATGTCAATATCTATCAGAAATAATGTTCTTGAGAGCTCCATGTAAGGGAACAATCTCTCAGACATAAATTTTTCCCAACTCCTCTAATGAGTGAGTCCCTCTAATCAGTATAAAGTGTCAAGACTTCATTAACCAATTGAAGATCACCCAAACTACATCAAGACTCATCAGGGTCCTAGTTAATCCCATCATAACATTCATAGTAAATTCCTCACACTTTCACATAGGTATGAGGAGTGGTTGCAATAACCCTCCAAGATGCTGGTGCTTAGCCTTCACCCTCTGACATGTGAAGCATCAACAGACAAAATATGTAATGTCACTCTTCATCCCTAGCCACCAGAACTATTGTCTAAAGTCATGGTACATATTTTTTTCACCATGGTGTACCATCAACTTAGATATATGTTAATCCCTCATCATTTCCTCTCTAGTGGAAGTAGTAACTATTACTCTTCTATGGACTAGGATCATGTCATTATTTCCCATCGACCATCTGGGTATCGAGTCACCTCTAGTGAGACGCTTTGTCATCATAGTGAACTCAAAGTCTAAATCTTGACCAGTCCTCATCCTCTCCATAAGGGAGGATGTAATCCAAAGGGAGATAAAATTATAGATCCTTGGTCCTCCAAAGAATCAACCCTCTAGTTAGAAAATAATCACATAAAATGTCACTACTCCTCTGAGGACTTCTCGCTAAGTTCCTGCCCATCCTGGGTCCTTCAACTAAGGTAATCTTCTAAAACATTTCCCCTTCCAGGCGAATATGTCATCTCAAATTCAAATGTTTATAGATACTTGAACCGATTCCTCTACCTTAGATTCAAATCCCTCAGAGTGAAGATATAGTGGAGGCTCTTTTGATTCATATAAATAATAAATATCTCACCAAAGAGATAATGTCTCCAACATTTCAGTGTGTAGACCACTACTTCTATATCCAAGTCATGTGTAGGGTAGTTATTATCATGATTTCATAGCTAAAGAGACCCATAAGATACTACATTTTATCCTTACATCAGTACTACTCCCAGACCAACTCTTGATGCATCACAATAGACTGTATAACCAATATTAGGCTCTGGAAATGTCAGTACGGGAGCAATCTTCAGCCTATTCTTTAGCTAAAGGAAGGCCTCTTCACACTAGTCTGAAAACTAGAAACTTACTCCCTTATTCTTCAAAGTTGTCATGGGTGCTGCTAGTTGGGAGAAGTCCTAGATAAACCGTCGTTAATATCATGATGAACCTAAGAAGCTCCTGATCTCAAACATGTTTTGGGGACATGTCTATGAAATCACTGCATTGAACTTCTATGGGTTTACTGATATACAAGTTTCAGACACCACATGTCAAAGTAACTTCACATCTTTAATACAGAAGTAACATTTTGATAGCTTAGCGTAGAGTCTTTGAGCTTAGAGCATACTCAAGACTATCTTCAGGTGCCAAGAATTTTGTTCTAGTGTTGTCGAGTAGATGAGGATATCATCAACAAACACTATGATCAAAGAGTCAAAGTATGGATGAATGATTTTATTCATGAGGATCATGAACACAGTTGGTGAATTCATTAGTCCGAACAATATTACCAAATACTCATACAACCCTTATCCACTCCAAAAAAAGCTATCTTTGGAATATCATACTCCCTAACTCACAACTATTGTATTCCTGTTCAAAGATTAAACTTTTAGAAACAATAGGCTCCTAGTAACATATTAAAAAGATCATTGATCATTAGAATAGGATATCGGTTCTTCACTGTAACCTAGTTTAGCTTCCAACAATCAATGAAGAGATGAATACTATGATCCAACTTCTTGGAAAAGAATATGGGTGAACCCCATGGTGATGTAATTGGATTTTTGACTCTAATTCTTCCATTTTATCCTTGACCTCCTTCAACTGAGTTGATAGCTTATGATATGGATATTGAAAAAGATGAACTCCCAACATGAGCTCAATACCATCTTAACATGTAAATCCTTAAGAGTCTCTACTAGTTCAAAGATTCCCAAAAATATTTCAACCCATTTTTCAGAATCTTGATAGGCTTCGGTGCTCTGGGAGGATAAATAATGATGGAGTTTAAAATCATGGAAAAGTCAACCATAGTTATGAAATTCGATGCCTATGAAAGAACCAATGAAAAACATTCAATTGAAGAAACCATGCTGCCTAAACCATAGAGAAAGTGTCAGAGCATGCTCAACTACATTCTCTAGAAAATCTTGTGGTAATGAAAACACATAATCCCTTGTGGAATCATTTAGACATGATTCCCAAATAGTCCCATAAGACATTGTAGTGGAAACATCTTTTGTAACAAGAAGGAACACACTTTATAAAATAAACAGAGTCATTGGGATAAATCCCATTCAGTCTATGGGATCACACAAGGCTTCACCTAACCAGTCTGTGGGATCAAACAGGGTTTTTCTAGGAGTTACCCTTAACCCAAGGTACACCCCACCTATCACTAAACCATGTTTTCATCACTACATGTTAGTCAGATTCATCATATATATATACTAACACAACAACATGCTCTTTTAAACTAATTAATTACATTAAATATATATCACACAGTATGTCAACACAGATATATCACATAGAACAAACTATCCTGAATAGATAGAAAAAATCAAGGAATCTAATTAATAAATTACTATGCAACACAAGAACATATATATATAACATGTGAACCTATGTGCCTAGTCATGATACTTGAACATGAAATAAATCTCATAAATAACATATAACATCATGTGCATCATCCAAGGTGAAGAAATAGTAACAATAGAACATAAATTCTCCACTTTAGGGAAAGTTGAAGGTCCCCTATTCAATGTTGGCAAGCCACTGACATAGTTCCCCTACCCAAGTCCGAATTTTCTATCTCATGTCTAACTTGTCTCAAACCCAAGAAAAGAGAAGAAACAAGTTAGTAAAAACTTGATCCTATGATACCATTTTGTAACATCCCAACCTGAATCACAAGGTTCGATTCGGAATGCTTCATATTTATGTGCATGCCTCCTCGTACGCAAGAGGTTTCCAACTGATAGTGAGGGTCTCAAGTAGAACCTTTGGGAGATTATACCATCTTTACCATGTCATAGTATTAGACAATAAAAATATAATAAATCAAAGTAAAAATGGGGAAAGTAAATATGGTATACATGTAAAATAATGACTCCAAAAGTGGTAAGAAACCCATGTAAGTAGTATAAGTAAAACAAGAAAGTAAATAAAAAACAATCCATAGAGTGTTATGATGCCTATCTCAGTCCTCTCTCACTCCATTCTCCACAACTCAACCATCCTCCATATGGCCCTTTCCCTTTATCAAATCTCTTGTCAAGAAATCTACAACAGAACTGAAATTCCCAAGTAGGGTGTGAGTACAAGACTCACTAGGACACCACCAATGAGTCCTAAACCTAATGGGCTCAAAATACAAGTGTATTCTATAATAAATAATGTGAAGTAAACAGAGAATCCAAAATCAAGTGGTTGTGAACTAACCAAGCTACTAACCCCTTGGTCATACCTTTTTCGGCTCTATTCTATATGGATAACCAAGGTGTCAGATGAACCAATAATTAGCCACTGGGTTAATGAATAATGTTTCTCGGCATCATCATGAGACACAATATCAATTTTCTACAAGAAGAAATGTACACTATGTGTGCAAGGGAAATGGTATCTAATCGACTTCCCTTAAAAGTCGAGTTGACATATTGAGGACTATGAGCTAATTGGAGTCCTTTAGTCATCAAAGCACATTGTTGGGTATCATACTGGGGACTAAGATCTAATCATCATCCCCTTTTCATTTAGTTCATCCCAAGGAATCATCATGTGTTTTATTTATATATTAAACCCTCATTTCCCGTCATACACATTCCTCCTCCAAAGGATAACACAATTTGGGGTGGTCCACTATATGGAATCCCCTAGGAAACTTCATGTGCCTACCCCATGCTTTGGACCCTCTTCATCATTCATGTGCATCCCTCCTCCAAATGATAATGCAAGTTGATGGTCCACCTATCATGGCTCCAAGAAAAAAACCATAAGGTACTCAAAGCATGGTAGTATATATATATATATATATATATATATATTCAAGAATAACACATCATCATGAGTAAATAAGCACATAATGTAAATGTAATCACACATCATTGTGAATAAATAGCTACAAGTACTCATGGAATCAAGTGTAATATAGATTTTTCTGGGCTACACACATACCAACATGAATTCACTATCTATCATGGTCATTAAACATTTCTTCACATAATCATATTAATATAAATCATTTATAAACAATCCCAAAAGGTTAAGAAACTTCCTAGATTAATAGTTGGAAAACCTCTTGTGGTTTTTCTGACATCAGGGTGATCTGTCAAATTCTCGAGCTAATAGAACTTCAGTGCACGAGGTATGTCAATGGTTTTCCTAGAATCATAACATTTATCTTTTATTTCAAATAAATAAAACATATCATGAGATAATTCCTTCCCTCTCTTGAATAATTTTCAAATTCTCAATAAATTTATTGCATGCGCTGATAAATTTTAATTGTCACTTTACCATTTTAAAAGTCACATGAAATCAAAAATCATAATTTTATTTTTATTTTTATTACGTGTGTTGATAAAATAAATAATTATTTTATCATTTCTAAAATGTCACATGAAATGATAAATCACTACCTTTAATTTAATTTTATCTTATAGGCTGACAAATTAAAAAATTATTTTATCATTTCTTAAAATCCACATGATATGATAAATCATCACCTTTAATTTAATTTTATCATGTGAATTGAAAAATTAAATAATTATTTTATAATTTATAAAAATCCACATGAAATGATAAATCATCGCCTTTAATTTAATTTTATCATGTGCACTGATAAATTAAATAATTATTTTATCATTTCTAAAAGTATATGCGATGATAATTATCTTTATTGGATAATTAAAAGTGATGATAATTATGATATCCAAATTTTAAATTTATCTCTTACGATGATAAATTAAATTTACATTAAATCATTTAAATTATCCTTTGATAAAACAATGTAACCATCACTTAATAATTTTTTTCTCACAATTATCATTGAAAATTTCATGCAATTATATTTTATAATTTTCAAGTCATAGTTATGGAAAAATTATTATTGGAAAGTAATTTATACATTTCATGAAATAATTATATTTTTTATACCCTTAATAATTTTGATAAATTATTTTTCTATAAAACATTCAAATTATCATTTAATGATTTTACCATTAACCTTTGACAAAAAAAATTAAATGAATTTTGAAAATTTATTTCAAAATTATATTTCGATAAACCACTCAAAAATAACATTATATAATTTATAATAAATTATCATTTGATATTTATTTGAGATAATTACAATTAATTTTTTTAATTTATTTAGCCCCCTTTTTTATAAAATGCATACAATGAGAATGAAGAATATTTTAATTAAATAAATAAAATAAAAATAAAAAAGAAGAGAACACATCAAGTGGGGTGTGCTACACACGAATTTTGTAAGGGGGGAGGAGGTTTCCCTGTGGAATCTGATTCTTGGTTGTTTTTCTCAAAAAATAAAACAATGAGTTGTGTTAATTATACTGGTTGGGGTGTTGTGTTTATATAGGGGTATTTGGTCACGTGAGGGTTGGAAAATATAAACCTAAATTCTATATCCTTGTTTAAAATTAATTACCCATTTCTAACCATGAATCCACCTGAAAAAACATAATAGATTCATTTATTAACACTCATTAACGCATTTCGAATTTTTAACATGGTCAAAACAGACTGATTTGAAGCTTTTGGGAAGCTTCCTATGGCTCCCATTGTGAAATAGGGTGCAATGCATGGGGGGAAGATTCATGAACAGTGTACCCCCTTTATCATTTAATAAATTAAATTAAAAATTCATTTTATTCTATTATCACATAATTTAAACAATTTAAATTATATAGTGTTTAAAGGTTCAATTGTGTGTAAATATTATACCCCCTTGGGTAAAACCTATGTTACAAACACAATGTAGGTGTCATAATTTCTTTGAAATACTCTATTTCTGAGATATAAAATTATTTCCAATAATTTAATATATTAAACATTTTATTTAGAAACATTAAATTCTGAGCAGAGCATCCAAATACCCACTAACTTCAAATGTTATACCATTACTAGGGTAAAAACCATGTTCTAGGCCCAACGGTGTTATCAAATTTCTCATACTATTCACCATTTGAGAGATATTAATTATTTAATATTCAAGATCTAGATTAAAATTTAATTAATTATTAAAATTTTTATTTTACTGAGTGTGACATTCAATCATTTGATGCTTAAAAACGTTATACCCCACATAAGGTAAACCCCACATCCTGACCTATCGATGGTCTTGTATTTCCCATTGACGCACCATTTGTGAAATATTTAATTATTTTGAATAAATTTCCTCTTCTTCATATAAAATATTTAATATTTTTAATCTATCCTCATATAGCCTTTATGGACCTCAAATTCTCACACTAACCTAGTGTTTAACTCTAAAAATATTCAATTGAATATTCCAGAGTGTTTGCTATGTTTTTTACCCTTCCATGATGTTTTTAACAAAAAATGTGATTTTTCACTGATAAATCATTTTTTACCTAATAATTTATCATAAGAGGGATTTATTATTATTGTAAAAAAAAGATTTTACACCCATATTTCAGTTGAACTACTGATCTAATTATAGATGAGAAATATATTAAGACTTTGGAGAAGATATTTGCAGCATTTGGATGTGGTGAAAAAGAAAAGGTTACACTTATAGTGTATTATCTCAAAGATTATGTTGATCAGTAGTGGTCATTGATCCAAAATACATGGGAATAAGAGGAGATATAACTCATGGAATTGAAATATTTTAGGGAGTCATTATTTTATATATACTTCTCTTATGAGCAAAAAAATGGGACAAAGATAAAGTTCCTTAGTTAAAAGTAAAATGGGGAAGAAATTGTTGCGGAGTATAATGTTATCTTTACAAGGTTATCAAGGCATGCTACTCGTGTTATACAAAACATGGAATATAAGATTGAATATTTCTTTGAATGTCTTATGAAAAGTCCCCAAAGGTAACTATTGTCTCAAACATTTTCCTCATATGATGAAATAGTTTTATGTGCTATAAATATAGAGAAATAATTATACAAGTCTTATGGAATCAAAAGGAACTAATATAAGAATAGGATAGTAGAGAAAAATGTTTATAAATGGAAAAATGGAAAGAATTATTTTCCAGCTTGTGATAATTGTGAAGGGGAACACCTTGGTACATGATTAAAAGGGAAAGGATTTTCTTCAAGTGTAGAGAAATATTACACCATGCTCATTATTTCAAGGGAAATAAATAATTTTATAATGTTTAATTCTTCAATAGTAAGGATATGGGTCACTATGAAAATAAATTCCATGAGATCCAAGATAATATACCCCCAAAGGAAGCTAAGGGATCAGGTTCAAGCTCTTTTTATTGAAACAAATAAAGTGGAATTAATAATGTACTTATGTATTTGGATCTAGTAAATATGTTGTAACAATATTTAGCTAATGATGTTTTCATCATATTATTTATCAGATATATAAGGATTGTACTAGAGTAAATTTTTGTTAAATATTTGAGATCATATGTTTAATGGTTCTATGAAAATAGATTTGGTATGAATTTAATATTTTTTAGAAACACATGGTTAAGGGAATGATAAACCTTGATATGTTTGTGATGTTGAGACAATGTTGTTTGCATAAAGAGATGATTACTATAGATAAATTAAATTGGATACAACTAACCACAATGGAAATTATTCTTAAGTGTTGGATTGTGATTTTTGGAAAGGATAAATATTTATGAAATGGATTAATTTGAAATTTTTATGTGGTTTTAGATTTTAGTATTTTACTTTACCATATGATGCAAACTATTCTAAGATATGTAGTATAAATAGTTCAAGATGCAATCAAAGGATAATATTTTATTTATAGAAACAGATATTTAATTATATCCTTAGAGAGTAAAAGAATATATTATCTTAAGGGGAAATGCTATTCAAATAAAAATATTTTCCTATTATCATAATTTTATATGGTATCAATGAACATTATTTACACCTATGGTTTATGATTTTTTGGCATACAAATTTCATCTGAATAACTTCTCTATCACTCTCCATCAGAACATGATGGTTAGATTTCTCTTCTATGTCCATGTTTTTAATAATTCTCTCCTATTATAAAGCCTGGTGTTTTTTTTAAAATTAATATTTAATTTTTACTCTTATTAATAAGATTTTTTATTGATCCTATTTATGTTGTGTGTCTCTCAATAATAAAATTTTCAAATATCAATCTCTTCATTACTAAGATAAAGTTTGAATTGTGAGGGTGTAATTTATTTGTGGTGGGGGAATTTAACACCACAAGACTTTACAATGTTTTAATTTCAGAATTTTTTTTTCATATTTCCTTATACTCAACACTATTTTAATATTATGCTATACACAACATTGAGTTAGTTTGTGTTAAATGAAAAACTGAGTTTTACCGCCTTTAATGGAACACATATATCAAAAATAAATATTCAAACTTTTATTAATTTTATTTATCAAAATCAAAATAATTTTTTATTTTGAATGTGAAAATTATCTTTGGGTGATTTATTTGTATTTTTATGAGAAGTTACATTTTTTGATGAATAGTGAAAAATACTGCATTTTAGTTAAAAACTCAATTTTCATTTAAATAATAATTAATTATAAATTATATTTTAAAATGGTTATTAAAGTGAAAATGGATCAATTATACATATATTAATCCAATTTAGGTCATTTTAATCATTTTTATATTGATATTTGATCTAAATACTTATTGAACTTTTGAACGTTTTTACATTAAAAAACCTGATTTCTCGCAACATTTGCAAGATTAGCATTAAAATTAATTTAGAATATTATTTGAATTTAATTTTGAAAAATGGACATAACATATTGTAATAATTATGATATTTTTAGTCTAATATGATCAACTTATTTTTTGACTAAAAATATTAGAAAATGAAATTAAAATTAATTACAGCGATTAAGGTAAAATTACGCTTAACAAGGGACTAACCCTTAAGCTTAAGGGCCAAAATGACCTAGAAACTTGTAAAAAGTCCAATGGATACCAATATTTTGACCATATCCCATTTTGGTTCTAATATTATGAGTTATTGGGACACATCTTCATGAAAGTTATCTATATGATATGTTAAGTAAGGAAAAAGATAAAAAATGAAATTTCCTTACTTTTAACATTTATATGACAATGATAAATGTAAAAAACATCAAATTTTAGGTTATACATATAATTTATAAATATAAATGGGTTATTTTTATCATAATAATTTATTATTAATTTTTAGATATAAATTTATTACTTAAAATGATTAAGAAACATCAACGCAGTGATTATTTAGTTAATAATTAACCAAAATAAATAATACTAAAAATTTTAAAAGTGAAGTTAATTGATTGAGTTTTTGTCTATAATTATTTTTTAGATCAATATATTATTATAAAAATCTGTGAAATTAATATATTTTAAATAAAAAAAATTATATATTTTTATGTTAAAATAAAATAAATAATGCCAAATTTGACATTAATGTTATTTTACAATTAATGATATTTTTTAAGTGCTTTGAAATTAATAAAAAAACATATATTATGTCAAGTGATTTTTAATTGTTAATAAATATTTAATATGGTGTATTAATGTATCTATTTATCTTTTATAATTAACTTATTTACCCATATATTGTAAAAACATTTTTAGCACGGTCCATGTTAAAGTAGTGTTTTTTCATGTTACATGTGCTTGTTTTAAAAATAATTTTCAACAAAAAAGGAGATTTTTATTTTATAACTTAGATATAATATTTATAATATAGTTTTTATATATTTTATAATAAATATCACATTAATATTTTCTTAATGGTTAAATTAAAAGGGCTATAAAACTGGATACATTAATAAAAACCAAAATAACAAAATTGGGTATTCATAGAAGTTAAGGAAAATATTATAAAAAAGGAATTATTTTCGTGTGGTGGAGGTTTATATTGAAAATTATTACCATTTAATCAATTATTTTTCCATTTTTGAATAACATTAGGTAAGTTAGACCTCCCATTAGTGCTTACCATTTAGTATTTACAATAATGTCACTCCTCCTCCACTATAAAAAGAAAAGAACTATTTCACTTCCTCGCACCTCTCAAGACACGTTGTATTGACCAATATCTTTCAAAATATATCATAAACATACCTCCCCTAATCCTATAATCTATACATTGGGAATAAATTTATTTAAGGAATCCCTTTGGTGTCATCCAAAAGGAGTTACCCCGATAAGAGGTAACATCCTTCCTCAAGCTATTTAGTTTTATTTTTCATTACACTCTACCAATTCTCTTAATTCCATGATTATATAACAAAAAAGTTTTACTAAATATACTAATATGATTTTATGTTATGGTTTCAACCTATAATTACACAAACATCCATCTTATCGGTAAAAAACATACTTTTCTGTGTACGGTGAACTTCCACCTCAAAAAAAAGTTGGTCATTTTTTCCTTTACCACCTCACATGGGTGGTAATTATGATGGAAATGATATTTATATATTATATATATGATAATTATTTTTTATTTATAATATTTTAATTTTTTTAAAACACATAACTTTATACTTTTCATTTTGTGTAAATACGACAACATTGTTTGTGGAAGTGTGGACTACCACCTCCTCAAAGTGATGTGATTCATTCGCACTATACATGGAAAATTTAAAGGATGTTTTTAATTAACCTTATGTAACCTAAATGAAATTTATATAAAATTAATGACACAATTACTTTTATTTTAATATAATATATCATTTTTGTTATTCCCCTTTTCACACACACAAAAGTGATAATGTCGGTCGTGGATGTGTAGACTACTGCCTCCCCAATGCGATGTGATTCATTTTACATCATAAGAATTATATATATATATATAAGTATATATGACTAAATAAAATGGTATTTATGATATAATTATTATTATAGAAATATATATTGTTACTTACTTTCTTCTAATAACAATCATTGAAAATTTGAATGTTTCTCTAGTGTATGTATGACCTACTATCTCCATGATTGTAACATTGGTTCATTTTTTATAACAATATTTCATGAGTATTTTTAAAAGTATAATTTATTTATAAATATGATAAATATATCATTATTATTATTCTTCATATGTTTATATAATAACCCCTTTTACCATATTCTACCTACCAAAGTTGTTTCAACACATGAACCGAATTTGGTCAAAACAACCAATGTAAACTTAATTGATTAATTATTATTTAAAAAATTGTAATAAGTGAAAAATAAGTAATAATTAATATGAAAAATTTTATGAAAAAATTAAATAATTATCATAATTTTATTATTCTGTATTATAATGTCACACATGACAAGTCACACTCAAGGTGAGTTATTTCGTCTCAATTTACACTCCAATGAGACTTATTTGTTGTTAAGAACGAATTCACTTTTATATGGTGTATAGAATTATCCTTGATATTTTATATCATTAATATCTTTATTATCATGAAATTATATGTTTTATTTAATTTTGTTACTTAATGGTAATTAGGATTCAAATATTTCAAAGTGTTATGGGACACTTTGAAATATTTAATGATTATTTTCCTCAATAATGTTTGAATGATATTTAAATGTTATTTCCATTCATCAACATCAACAACCATTTTTTATACTTATACTCTATTGGGGAATTATTGATAAAATTGTATTATTTATTAAATAAGGATATTTTATGATAACGCACATTGTATATTAATTAAATCGATTATTCTACCTATGAGGAATCCATTGGATTTCATATGTGATGGGTAGGGCTCATTATATCCTATAAATGAATTTGTAGGTTTCATGGAACATACTAGATATGGTTTTGGATAACTAATTACTCATTTATTATATTCTTGGCATGAATCCTTAATAATATTAGATTCTTGGCATGAATCCTTGATACGATTAGATTCTTGGCATGAATCCTTGAAAGTATTAGATTCTTGGCATAAATCCTAGACGATATGATTTAGATATCCATTGATATGCATTACACCATTATTTATTTAGTTATTTATATTCCATTTTCATAGTCAATTAGTTATAATGTCCATTGTAAAGTTTCATTCTTAGATTATTGATTAAACGACATGTGTTTGAGTTATCTACCTTCCCATATTGATTATTCCTTATCTTATTATTTGAATGGAATGTGTTGTAAGTTATTTAACTTTCCATGTTGATTAATTATCATTGATTCATTATTTATTCCACTTTAATTACCCTTACCGAGGGTTTTACATCACCCTTATTATGTTTCCTTTTCCCAGGTTATGAAGATGAATTTTATGAATAAGATTTCAAGGAGTTTTTCATTTCATTTTATTATGTATCACATCTTATTCTCCATTTCAAAATGTATAATGGGTATCATGTATGTAATTTGGATTTCCAAAAATACTAAATTGACCAGTCATTTGTGATTTGATTCCTTGTAATCATGAAAATATAATGGTAGTAAACTGGCTCTGGGATTTTTGGGTCAGGTCATTACAAAATACGGATATGTAAGAGAAATACAACTATCATGTTCTGAGAGTGATAGAGAACATGGTAATTAGAAAGTTAACCATTATAAAATCATAAATTTGTGATCATTTAAAAGTCCATTGATTTCTTAGTAATAAAATAAAATGCACACAGTTTTTATTCCAAAATCTGTGTCCCTGAGTTGAGGAACTATTTTACTATCCCACTAAAGTACTCGAGAAAATTAACTTACATGATTTATTTCCTTATCATAAGCATAATATCATCCTATGGTTGTGCTTGGATCTATTTCCACTTCATCTCTTAATCTATGAAATATGTATTCATGAAAACAATTATGCGAGAAGAACTTTTAATGAATCATAAGATCCATAAATCATTCCATCAGACTTTAAAAATTTTCTGAAACTCAAATGGTTAGTAAAAGTTATACAAAATGATAAATGATAATTTAAACTAAAACTAAAATATCTAGAGTTTAAATCAATCCATTACATATGTAATTAACCTTAAGAATCATCCAAATTACATTTTTCCAAAACAAAAGTCTAAAATATTTGGAGGTAAGTTCCCTAACATTTCAAAATAAACTTAACATTAGTTTCCCAAAACAACATAATGTGTTTCCTAAGATAACATACCAAATATATGAATACATTGGTCACCTTAAAACCTTAATGAAAGCATGAATTCTCCAAAAAAATCTTAATTTATTGAATATATTCCTTAAATACAAACTTTAGTGAACCCAACAATGATAACATAAACCATAAAATATCTATCCAATTTCTTGGCCATTAATAATATCTTAAAAACTATAATTTATCATTATTATCTCAACATCATGAAAATATATATGTTTATATTTCCCAAATCATTTATTTTCCAAAATATCATCTTAAAATAGAATCAATTCTCTTAGCTACCAGTATAATTCATCAAATGCATCCAAATACTTAAATAATAAGTATTACAATACAATCCTTATATCTCATGATTCTTATAAATAGAATATAATTGAAAAAAAAAACTTCAATAACATAATTATTAAATCCAAAAACAATCACATTAATCATTATTCTACATTATTAAAACTATTATCTATGCCTTATCATCATATTCCTTAATACCTACATCCTTTTATATTTAATCTGTAGTCTCTTCAACATCCACAATATAACAATTATTTGTAAAATGTTACTGATTCGCATCATGATATTTCCCCATAGGACATAGATTATCATAATTCCCATACTTACAATAGTTGAAACATTAAACTGTAAATAATAACATAGGGAGACAATTATTACAAACTTTTCATTTTCCTCATATTTTACATGTTTTAAATCTTTCTTTTCCACTCCCAAATTATCTCCTTATTCCTATAATAAATTTAATTTGTTTTTTCATCTCAAATTATTTAAATATAATAAAGTGAATATTTTTTAAACCATAGTATCCAATACCTGACCTCTCAATGAACTATATCCTTTACTTCTATAGTAAGTCTTGGTATTGGATAAGGACCATGTTTTTAATCATACATAGTGATGACTGATTAGGAATCACAATATTATTCACTCTAGTTATTATCTCATTTGGTTTCTTATAAACACATTATTTATCACATTCAAAATTATCCTGGTTCCTTATGGTTCTATCTATTGAATAAAACCAAAAAATCATAGTGTGAGAAACACTAATAATAGTGGTAAATAAAATATTCATGAAGAATCATTTATAGGATATCTAAATCACGAAACCTTCTCAATATATAAATCCTTTGGTTTATCCAAGGTTATCCATGTTAATTACCAAATCTATAGGATATAATTCAATATATAGACTTACCATCAATGTTATCCATATGGTTATGTTACCTAATCTATGTTTTCCTAAATCTTATTAACAAAGATTATAATAAAATTACTTTAATACCAAATGTAAAGACATCAACTCTTGTAGCCTAGATTTGTTACCTTACTTTATTACATGGAAACTAGATACAAAGAATCACATCTTGAAGTACTAGATAGTTTAGTAGTCTTGATAAACTAGATACGTAATTGAAATTCACAATACATTTTAAATCATAAAATAAAAAAATAAATTGTTTCTTGAATTATATTATTCCCTATAGTATATACCTATATATCAATAAAAAAACTTCCTTATATCTTAGGAAAAGTAAAACATAAGAAAAGGGTGAGCTCGTCTGCTCAGTAATGGTAACCATTGAGTAAAACCTATGAGAAAATAAGGAATAAATAATATGAGAAGATAAATAACTAAAATACATAAAATTTATTCAATAACATGAGAATAATATGGCTGGAATAAATTATGAACAAAAATATTAATATAAATAATCACATGAGAATGAAATAAAACCGTGGATATTCTACCGGTCGAATAATAAAATGGAATATCAATAAGTAATCTAATAATGATGGAATTCATAATGTGGGGTGTCTAAGACATACCTTAAAGCACTCATATAAGAAGTATATATAAATGGGTAAGGCCTTGGACAAAACTTAGTCTTTTTTGTCTCATGAGACCTACTTATGCATCAAAGGGCTATAGCGGGTCTCACTTGTCACTTTCTAAGTTTAATTCATTCCTCGTTTGAAATGGGGGAATCATAAATAACATGAACATTAATATTGAAACTAGAATATAAAAAATAAATAAATAACACATTCAATAAACATAATCATAAACAATCTAGAATAATATGTAGAATGGTATCCAAATTGTGTATCCCCAATCAAACTAATCATAAACCATTCATATAAAGAATTAGGAAAGTATTAATATGACATATCCTTAGTGGGACATAATGTAACATCCCAAGTAAATAAAGAATAATACATTTGAATGTTTATTAATATTTATGAATTAAATATTAATTTTACTTTAAAGGGGATGCTATGTTCAATAGCGTACCCAATATGCAACAATGGGTTTCTTTGAAATCTTACGTTGCACACTAATAATATAATATTATTATTTTAAATGGTAGTTAACGCCTAGCCATTGTATCTACAAGAATGAATAGAACTAACTACAATATGATTATACATATTTGTAAAATGTTTTTACATTTATCTAATAAAATTTATAGGCTTAAAATGTGAATGAATCTAAGCATAAATACTCAAATATTCTTTAAAATGTCAATTTTCCGCCTTTTAATGGTGAACCCTCTTTAAATATAGTTTTGGTCATTTTTATATGCTCCATTTCACAAAATTAAATTCTTTTTTAGATTTGGGACATAAAAATTTACTTTGGGTAAATGTTTGGTATTTTTCTGATAAAGTTCATTTTTTTAATGAACAGTGAAAAATATTGTATTTTAATTCAAAAGTGCCTTTTAATCTAATTTATTTATATGGTTAGATTATATTTTAAATTGTTTATAAATTTTAATTATAATATATTTTTACTAGTTAATCCAATGTTGTACATTGTAATTAATTTAACTTTTAAATTGGACATAAACAAGTGTCAATATTTTGATAGTTACTATTTCATAAAAACATGTCTTTTGTTTTGACAATGGGAATTAATTTTAAATTAATTTCTGCCACTTCTGTGTTTTGAATTTATAAAAATGGATTCCATATTTTGAATTAGTAGGTCCAAATTTTTTAAATAGTTAAATTTTATTTTTAGACATTTTAAATATTTACTTCAGTAACTATTTTATTTACCATGATTAAAAGGTAAATATAGTAAATAAGGGAAAAATATAATAATATAATAATATTAAATTACCCTAAAATATGTCCTAATCCTATTGGATAATACATATCCAACCATTTTCATCCTTAAGTCAAATTTGGGACCCCATTGAGCCACATCAGAGTTATAAGGACACTTTATATTAATAAATTTAAAGTAAAGAAAAAAATGACATAAACAAATATCTTTTAGTAAATAAATTTTTACATGGAGTTATATAAGTTATCCTTTTGACTATGAATAGTCTTTAGAAATATAAAAATATTTTCTAAATCTTGGTATTTTTTTATAATTTTTGGACATCAAATAAATTAAATTATTTATGACACAATAATGATGCAATATTTATCTCATTAATAAATGATTTAAATAAATAAAATTATAAATATTAAAAAAAAATATTCAAAACCTTTCCAATTATTATTGTATTATTTTATTTCTACCATGAGTCATATTAAATTTGACTTTAATAATTATTTGACCTTTTGAAACTGAAGATGATGTTAAAATAAAATAATTGTTTCAAACTTTCCTAAAGAACCCCTCCTCTCCCTTATAAAAATCCCTCACTTCTAACCCATTTCTCACACTTCTCAAGCCTTTGGATTGTGAAACCTCTGCTTCAATAAGCTCTCAGGATCCCTCTATTCATCCTATAATCCTTACCTTAGGCATAAAACATTTCAATAAAACCTTTTGGCCCAAACCAAAGGGAGTTACCCGATTTAAAGGTAATGTCTTCTCTTAAGTTCTTTTGTTTTATTTTACTTCTCCAACCCCAAAAACTATTTTTATTCCTTTATTTTATAACAAAACCAGTATACTAAATATACTATGATGTTTTTATGAGAAGTATTCTAACTACACTTACACACACCTCCATCTAATGGGTGAAGAACATACTGTTTCTATGGATGGAAAACTAACGCCTCTTGAAACTATGATTGTTCGATTGTCTCCTACCACCTCTCATAGTGGACATTATGATGGCACTGTATTTATATATGATACATATTATGTTTATGTTTTCTTTATGCTTATGTATTTTCCATTTATATCATACCTTTATAGTTTTCGTTACGGATAAACGCGATAATTTCATTTGAGGAAGTGAAGACTACTGCCCCCTCAAAGTGATAGGACTCTATAATGCCATATTTGGGACGTATAAATGATGGATTTAATGATATTATATATATTATTATACTGTAATTATAATATACCTATGTATCATTGTGGTTTAATTCCATTAAAATACGAAATAGAAATGAAAGTAGCGTTCATGCGTACGTACAGCTTACCGTCTCCATGAACAATGCATTTCATTTATAATCTCTAAATGTTATGTACTATTATAAATACATGTATATACTAGATATATATTATATATATGATATCTAAATAATGAATATCATTCTGGAGATAATGGACAATTGACCACATGGAAAACTAGTAAATATATGGTGTTCATTTTTTACTCAAGTACCAAATATCAACAAAACAACCATTTTTAACATGAATTATTACCTAATGTTTATAATATAGTAATAAGTGATATAAAATAAATAATAAACTTGAAAAATGTTCTTAAGAAATTATAAATTAACTTTAGTTTATTATTCAGGAGATTAAAGGACAAACGGTTCATGTCGGAACAAGGTAAGGGACATCGACTCAATCTCCTTTCATTGAGACATATTGTGTTTTATTCACAACTTTATTTTATACGATGTATAAATACCTTTGAATTTTCATTTCATTCAAAGGGAATCTTTTTCTATGAAGTGTTTTACTAAATGACAAAAAAATATTTCTTTTAAATGTACACAATGACAATGACCTTTCCACCGCTGCGAGTATTATTTGATCTTTAGCTTCATTAACAAGCCGAAATGTTTTTAAAAGGAAAATAAATACCATATACTATTTTATGTATTTTGGTATTGAATATGGTTTTTATAATATATTTTATATGACAATATATTTAAACGATATGTTGTGTTTAGAATGTAGAAATTTTATCTTTCCATCATGTTTATTTTATGTGTTATGAATATGTTATGGTTCATGGGTATTGTTTACATATAAGGTTGGTGATATGATAAACCTTGGGTGGGTGAGCTCGAGATAGCTCTCCAATGAATTGGGTAATGTGACAAAGGTAAACGTGAATGTTTCTCCTAATAGATTTATGGAATATACTATGATGGGTATTACAAATCTAACTCCCTACGTAGCTATGATATCTAAAATGTAATTATGATATGGATACCATAAGTTACCTTTATGATTTATGTTTTATATGTGTTATTCATAAATCTTATGATTTTATGAGGTATGTTAAAGAGCTTATGTTATGTATGTAATTATTAACTAATGTTTTCATTCTTTGTTTTATAACCCTTATTGATCTTTTTATGCTCATCCCATGTTTTGAAATGTTTTCCTCAGGACTTAAAGATGAATAGGTACATGGATGGGATCAAGGAAAATTCATGTTGTCTAAAACATGGAACTAGACATGAATCTTTTTTTTAATATTTTTTATTTTCTGAAAAAAAAAATGGAAACTGGGTAGAAGTTTCTACCTTGTAATCTTTTGAGATGTAATAGTTATGTCATAGTTCTCTAAAACTCTAAACCTGAAAAGATCTTCAATGAGAATTATTCATTTAATTCAATATTATGTAATGTTATAAGCTCGGGTCCTTATAGTTGGTATCAAAGGGAGGTTTAGATAACTTTAGGAGTTAGGGTATTGTTAAATTAATATCCATAAATTAATTTATGTTAATATTGAAATGATATAGCATTTACTGATTACCATGTTTCTTTGCCTAAGATATTTCTGTGTTCAGAATGGTTTTCCACAGAGGAAATAGGGCAACTATATTGGGATGAAATCTGGAGGAAGACAACCTTCCAAATCAGCAACCTGATATGGTCAGAATCAGAACTGAATAGTTTTTTGCATTGATGGAACAATTGACTTAGGCTATAAATGGTGGTGGTATCCATGCACGAGATCAGCTAGATGAACCATAGAGGAATATGTCAGTAGTAGAGAATTTCATGAGGCAATATCCCCCATCATTCAGTGGATCATCTGACCTTGTGCTAGAAGAAGAGTGGTTTAAAGCACTGGAGAAAATTTTTGATGTCATGGGGTGTTCAGAACACCAAAAGGTTAGTCTTATTGTTTACCTTTTTGAAGGTGAATTTGATCAGTGGTGGTCGGTGGTGAAAAATATCATGGATAGTGAAGAGATTGATGCTCTTTATTTGGATGAATTCAACGGTATGTTCCCTAAGAAATGTTTTCTTAAGGTGATTAGACATAGTATGGAAACAAATTCCTAGAATTGAGGTAGGAGGATGACTTTGTGGATGCTTATGAAGAAAAATTCACTCGAATTGCAAGGTATGCTCCGAATTTCATATAAGATCTTGATAGTAAAATCATCCATTTTTACTCAGGATTAAATCCACAAAGTATTGATGGGATTTAGCTTCTCTTGAGATCAAAAGTTTTGACAAACATGTTCATTGTGCGGAGAAGGTGGAAATGGAGTTTTCCAATGATCAGGTGTTCTTTGAAAAATAACAGAATAAGAGGTTGTCGTGGCAGGTGAAAGGGAAGAACTCTTCAAAAAAGTATGATGGTAAGAAACCTAAGTTTACAGTTTGTGAAAATTGTGGTAAAAATGATTCTAGGGAATGTCTTTTGAATTCTAGTAAGTGCTACTGATGTGGTAAAATGGGACATAAGGCTCGTAATTGCACAGACAAATATCAAGGTAATGGTAATACAAAATATGATTTATAGTCATTAAAATGTTTTAAGTGCAATGAAATGGGTCATTATGAAAATGAGTGTCCAATGAAGAACTCAACTAAGGAAAAGCATCCAGACTACAAGTAGAAAGGGGTGGTAAGATACTTTGCAACTACTTCAACAGATGTTGGGGCATCAAATGAAGTAGTATCAGGTACACTATTTGTTTGTTCTGATTATGCCAATGTGTTGTTTGATTCATGGTCTATACACTCATTCATTTCTGAGAAGTTTTCTAGTAAATTGGGAATTATATATCAAGATATGAATACAGAACTTATGGTAAAAACACCTGGAAGAAATATTGAGACAAAAAGAAAACAGAAGAACCTTCATTTCCTTGTGTGTGTAAAGAATCTACCTACAAAACTTATTGTTTTGCCTCTACTAGAGTTTTAAGTTATTTTGGGTATGGATTGGCTTTCTATTTATCATGCTAAGATTTATTATAGAGATAAAGAGTATTCTTTTCAGAAAGATTTTCAGTTTTTGTACAAGAATGAACCCTTACTTTGGATAACATATCAGGAAGCTGAGAAACTAGTAAAAGATATAAATGAATGTTACCTTACACGTATTGTTGAAAAGAAAGGAAGTGTTGAGATTAATGATGTGACAGTGGTAAATGAGTACCTTGATGTTTTTCCTGATGAGTTTCCTAGTATTATACCTGATCGGGAAGTTGAATTTACTGATGACTTAGTGCCTGATGCAAAACCAATTTCAAAACCCCCTTATCGAATGGTTCAATTTGAGATTTTAGAGTTAAAGAAGCAATTGTAGGAGTTATTAGATAAAGGTTTCATTTGACCTATCACATCACCATGGGGTGATCCTATCTTATTTGTTAAAAAATGATGGTTCAATGAGACTTTTCATTGATTATAGAGCATTGAATAACATCACTGTTAAGAATAAGTATCCTTTTCCTCATATTGATGATTTGATTGACCAGCTCTAGGGAGCACGGTATTTTTCGAAGATTTATCTAAGGTTGGGGTACCATTAGTTGAAAGTAAAGTAAGAAGACATTACAAAGACCACGTTTCATACTAGATATGGCCATTATGAATTTTTAGTTATGCCTTTTGGTTTAACCAATTCACCTGTTGTATTCATGGATCTTATGAATGGAATTTTCCGTGAGTTCTTGGATAAGTTTTTGGTTGTGTTCATTGATGATATTTTTGTTTTTTCTAAAAGTAAAGAGGAGAATGAAATTCATTTAAGGGTTTTCCTGAAAACCTTAAAAGAAAAGAAATTGTATGGTAAATTCAGCAAGTGTGAGTTTTGGTTACAAAAAATTTCATTCCTGGGTCACATTGTTTCAAAAAATGGAATAATTGTTGATCCTACTAAAATAAAAGTTGTTGAAGAATGGATAAAACCCACAAATATAGCCGAGATTCATAGTTTTCTTGGTTTGGCAAGTTATTACCTAAGGTTTCTCAACAAAATTTCAAGGTTATCTAGTCTAATGACTATGTTAACTCGAGAAGGTGTTAAGTTCATCTGGACAAAATAATGTGATGATTGATTTCAAGAATATAAAAGAATATTGGTGAATGCTCCAGTTTTGGCACTGCCTTCCAGAAATGGTGAGTTTGTTATCTACATTGATGCTTTGTTGAAAGTACTTGGTTGTGTCCTTATAGAGAATGATCAAGTAATTTCTTATGCTTCATGTTAGTTGAAACCTCATGAGTTAAATTACCCTACACATGATTTGGAATTATCTTCTATTGTTTTTGTTTTAAAATTTTGGAGGCATCATTTTTATGGAGTGAAATGTAAAATATATACTGACCACAAAAGTTTGAAGTATATATTTACTCAAAAATAATTGACCATGAGACAGAGGAGATGGTTGGAATTAATCAAGGATTATGATTGCACGATCCATTATCATCCAGAAAAGGTATATAAAGTGGCTGATGCATTGAGTCGAAAAAGTAATGTTTCATTAACCATGATACATTTAGAACGAGATCCTTTGGTTTTTTATTTGATGAACCTTGGCATATAAGTTTTTGGTGTAGGAAATTTTTCTATTTTGTTTCAGGTGTCTGTGAAATGATCTCTGTCAGATAGAATTAAGCAAGCACAGAAAGAAGACAGTGAGTTATAGAAAAAGGTAGAGTTGGTTTAGAAGGGTAAGTTGCCTAAATTTAGCATTGATAATAATTTTGTTTTGAGGTTTGGGAAAAGATTATGCATTCCTTGTGATTCACATTTCAAGAATGAGTTGTTATGTAAAGCTTATAGTTCCCTGTTTTTAGTTCATCCTGGAAGTACTAAGATGTACAGAGATCTTCAGGAGTATTACTGGTGGGATGGAATAAAAAGAGATATTGCTGATTTTACTATGAAGTGTTTGACTTGTTAGTAGGTTAAAGAAGAGAGACAATTAACTAAAGTGATGCTTCAGTGTTTACCGGTGCCAGAGTGGAAATGGGAAAATATATCCATGGACTTCATTGTGAGATTACCAAAGACAACTAGATGTAACAATGCAATCTGGGTTATTGTTGATTTATTGACTAAATCTGCTCATTTTCTTCTTATTCGAGATACTTTGTCTCTAGATCAACTTTCTCGGTTTTATATTAAATAGATAGCCAGGTTTCATGGTGTTCCCTTCTCCATTGTATCTGATCGTGACCCTAGGTTTTACTTTTGGAAAGGCCTTCAGAAGTCATTGGGTACTGAATTAAATTTTAGTATAACTTTTCATCCTCAATCAGATGGGCAGTCAGAATGAAAAATTCATACCTTGGAGGATATGCTACAAGCTTGTTCACTGGATTACCAGGGAAGTTGGGACCAACATATTTATTTGGTTGAATTTTTATATAATAACAATTTTCAATCCAGTATATAGATGGATCCATTTTAGTCATTATATGGAAAGCATTGTCGAACTCTAGATTTTTGGGATGAAGTAGGTGAAAGAAAGCTGATGGGACTAGAATTGGTAGAAGAGATGGTAGAAAAAGTTCCGCTGATTCAGAAGAACATGAGAACATCTCAGATCAGGCAGAAAATCTATGTGGATAATAGGATAAAGGAGTTATCTTTCGAGGTAGGTGATCATGTCTTTCTCAAAGTTTATCCATGGAAAAGTGTGATGCGTTTTGGTATGAAGGGAAAATTGAGTCTAAGGTTCATTGGACCTTATGAAATCCTGGAGAAAGTTGGAGCAGTTGCGTACAGAGTGGCTTTACCCCCCAAGTTTATCTCAAGTACACAATATTTTTCATGTTTCAATGTTGAGAAAGTATATAACCAGATTCATCTCATGTTTTAAGCCCAGAGGTAGTTCAGTTGGAAGAGAATCTATCCTATGAGGAACAACCAGTCTAGATTCTAGACCATAGAGTGAAAGTGTTGCGGAATAAGGTAATTTTTCATGTAATGGTTTTTTGGAAAAACTATACGGTTGAAGAGGCAACATGGGAATCTGAAAATGTTATGATTGATAAATACACCCACTTATTTGATAAGTGAATAAAAATTTTGAGGACGCAATTCCCAAAAGGGGGGAAGGATGTAACATCCCAAGTAAATAAATAATAATACATTTAATTTTTTATTAATATTTGTTAATTAAATATTAATTTTACCTTAAAGGGAATTCTATGTTCAATAGTGTACCCAATACGCAACAGCGGGTTTCTTTGAAATCTTACGTTGCACACTAATAATATAATATTATTATTTTAAATGGTAGTTAACACCTAGACATTGTATCAAAGGGACTTAATAGAACTAACTCCAATATTATTATAAATATTTATAAAATGTTTTTACATTTGTCTAATAAATTTTAGTGGCTTAAAATGTAAATGAATCTAAGCAGAAATACTCTAATATTCTTTAAAAGGTTGATTTACCGCCTTTTGAGGGAGAACCCTCATTAAATCTATTTTTGTTAATTTTTATATGTTCTATTTGACAAAATAAAATTTTTCTTTATATTTAGGACATCAAAATTTACTTTGGGTAAATTTTTTGGTATTTTTCTGATAAGGTTCATTTTTTACAGAATAGTAAAACATACTATATTTTAATTAAAAAGTTCCTTTTAATCTAATTTATTTATATATTTATATTATATTTTTAATTTGTTATAAAGTGTAATTAGAATATATTTTTACTTGTTGATCCAATTTTTTACATTGGAATTAATTTCACTTTGTAATTGTACATAAACAAGTGTCAATCTTTTGATAGTTATTATTTCTTAAAAACATGATTTTTTTACAGTGGGAATTAATTTTAAATTAATTTCTACCAATTATGTGTTTTAAATTTAGAAAAATGGATTCCATATTTGGAATCAGTCGGTCCAAATTTTTTAAATATGTAACTTTTATTTTTATACATTTTAAATATTTACTTCAGTAAATATTTTATTTAGCATGATTAGAAGTTAAATATAGTAAATAAGGGTAAAATATAATATTATAATAATATTAAATTACCCTAACATGTGTTATAATCTTATTTTTTGATACATAGACGACCATGGGCATCCTTGGGTCTAATTTGGGACCCCATGGAGCCACATGGGGGTAATAATGACACTTTATATTAATTAATTTAAAGTAAAGGCAAAAATGACATAAACAAATATCTTTTAGTAAAAAAAAATTTACATAAGATTATATAAGTTATATTTTAGGCTATAAATATTATTTTGAAGTATAAAAAGATTTCATACATCATGGTATTATTTTTATAATTTTTGGACATCAAATAAATTAATGTATTTATGACACAATAATAATGCAATATTTATCTCATTAATAAATAATTTAAATAAATAAGATTATAAATATTAAAAAAATATTCAAAACCTGTACAATTATTATTGGATGATTTTATTTCAACCATGATTAATCTTAACTTTGACATTAATGATTACTTGACCTTTTGAAACTAAAGATGAGGTTCTAATAAAATAATTGTTTCAAAATTTCCTAAAGAGCCCCTCCTCTCCCTTATAAAAATCCCTCACTTATAACCCATTTCTAACACTTCTCAAGCCTTTGGATCATTAAACCTCTTCCCATATAAGCTCCCAAGATTCCTCTTTTCATCCTAGAAGCCTTACCTTAGGCAGAAAACACTTCAAGAAACCCTTATGGTTCAAACCAAAGGGAGTTACCCGATTTAAAGGTAACGTCTTCTCTTAAGTTCTTTTGTTTTATTTTACTTCTCCAACCCCGTAAACTCTTTTTATTCATTTATTTTATAACAACATAGTTATACTCAATAAAATATGATTTTTTATGAGAATTATTCGAACTAAACTTACACACACCTCCATCTAATGGGTGAAAAACATATTGTTTTTGTGGATGGAAAACAAACGCCTCACGAAATGATGATTGTCGATTATCTCCTACCACCTCTCATGGTGTCCATTATGATGGAATAGTATTTATATATGATATATATTATGTTTATGTTTTCTTTATTCTCTTGTATTTTCCATTTATATCATACCATTATAGTTTCCATTATGGGTAAACGTGATAATTTCATTTGAGGAACTGCGGACTACCGCCCCCTCAAAGTGATCTGACTCATTAATTCCATATGTGGGATGTATAAAGGATGAAGTTAATTATATTATATATAATATTATACTTTAATTATAATATACCTATGTATCATTATGTTTTAATTCCATTAAAATAAGAAATACAAATGAAAGTAGCGTTCATGCGCACGTACGGCTTACCGTCTCCATGAACAGTGCATTTCATTTCTTATATCCAAATGTTATGTACTATTATAAATACATATATATACTAGATATATATTATATATAGGATATATAAATAATTAATATCATTTTGGAGATAATTTACTATTGACCACATGTACAACTTGTAAATATATGGTGTTCATTTTTTACTCAAGTACAAAATATCGACAAAACGACCATTATTAACTTAAATGATTACATAATGTTTATAACATAGTAATAAGTGATATAAAAGGAATAATAAACTTGAAAAATGTTCTTAATCAAGTATAAATTAACTTTAGTTTATTATTCAAGAGATTAAAGGACAAACGGGTCAAGTCGGACACGAGGTAAGGGACTTTGCCTCAATCTCCTTTCATTGAGGCATATTTTGTTTTATTATCAACATTATTTTATACAGTGTATAAATTAATTTCTATTTCCATTTCATTCAAAGGTAATCTTTTTCTATGAATCATTTTACTAAACAAAAAAAATGTTTCTTTTTAACGTACGCGGTGACAACGACCTTATCACCGCTGCGAGTATTATTTGATCTTTAGCTTCCTTAACCAGCCAAAATGTTTTTAAAAGGAAAATAAATACTATATAATATATTATTTATTTTGGTATTGAATATGGTTTTGATAATGGATTTGTTATGTCAATATATTTAAATGATATATTGTGATTATAATGTTGAAATGTTATCTTTCCTTTATGTTTATTTTATGTGTTATGAATATGTAATGGTTCTTGGGAATTGTTTACGTATATGGGTGGTTCCATGATAAACCTAGGGTGGGTGTGCCTGAGATAGTTCTCAAATGGATTGGGTAATGTGACAGAGGTAAACATGAATGTTTCTCCTAAGATATTTAGGGAATACACTTTGATGGGTATTCCAAATGTAACTCCCTACGTAGCTGTGATAGCTACAATGTAAGTATGATATGGATGCCACAAGTTTCATTTATTATTTATGTTTTCTATTTATTATTCATAAATCTTATGATTTCATGAGTTATGTTAAAGATATTATGTTATGTAAGTAATGATGAACTAATGTTTTCATTCTTTGTTTTATAACCCTTACTGAGATTTTTATGTCCATCCCATGTTTTGAAATGTTTTTCACAGGACTTAAAGATGAATATGGTCATGGATGGGATTAAGGAAAATTAATGATGTTTAAAACATGAAACTATACATGACTCTTTTTTTCAAGAGTTTTTATTTTGTGAAAAAAAATGGAAACTGAGTAGAAGTGTCTACTTTGTAATCTTTTGAGATGTAATAGTTATGTCATAATTCTCTAAAACTCTAAACCTGAAAAGATCCTCAATGAGAATTATTCATTTAATTAAATATTATGTAATTTTATAAGGCTGGGTCCTTATACATAAGTACATAAAAGGGTTGATTTCATTTTTGAATAAAAATTTATTTTAAAATTTTCTTGAGGAAAGTATCCCTTTTCATTTTAAAATTTTCTTTTTAAAAATAAAATTTCACGAATCAATTTGAAAAGATTTTTCATCAAAAATTAACTTATGAACATATAAAATAACCTTTAAAACATTTGAATGGTCATGAAGGATGTAAATTATATCTATATCATGTAAAACCCCAAGATGTTACACTATTTTCATTTTTGAAAAAATTTATTTTTTTTCTATATTGCTTAATATGCAACACCATTTCACCATTTGTGAATGTGCTCTTTTTAGGGACCATATCACTTCACTGGAGGGTTAGAAAGAATCTAATTGGATTCCACTGGTGGTTTTTGGATTTGGGCTAGTGTCGATAGTCTCATCAGTGGGCATTTGAGGAGACCGGTTCTGAAGTTTTTTCATCATTCCTGATGTTTGTTTCCGTAAGTTTGTGGTACCTCGGCCATTTCTTAGTGAATACAGCTCCATCTATGATGGTTTTTCAATTTTGAGGCTTGAATTTATTTAATCCCTTAAACTTGGATGATTTTAAGTGGTGAAGTGGTGAATTGGTGATGTGGTGAGGCCATGTATGGTTTCTCACTTTTTTCATAAAAGTGTTTTCATAATAATAAAATGCCCACTGGGATAAATGGCCACTGGGCCTTCGGGCTATGTAATGGGTCTCTCTCTACTTAGTTAAAGATTTATTTGATTTTATTCAATAATAAATGAGGCTTTGTCCCCAATCTTTAAAAAAACATATCCTTAATGAATATAAAGGAATTTTTTTATAAAGAACTAATTTTATGATCATAAAGTCATTTTATCATAATAAATTAAATTAATTAATATTATTGAATGATATTAACGAAATATATATGTTATATATTAAATAAATAAATTTATATTCATCAAATAGATTATATAGGCATAATATAAGAACAAACACAATATTACACATAAAAAACTAAATTTTTATAAAAACAATTTTTTCACCTTTTAATGGTGAACCTATTTTAAATCCAATTTCTAACACTTCAATAGAATTTATTTGAAAAGGAACTTTTTCAATCAAATTTTTAAATAAAAATTTACTTTTATTGGATTATTGTTATTTTTATGATATGTTTCATGTTTTGATGAATAGTGAAAAATACTATTTTTTAATTGAGAACAACTTTTTCATCAAAATAATTTACAGTGTTAGATTATATTTTTAATTCTTTTGAAAGTATAATTATATTTTTTTATCAGTTAATCCAATTTAGTTCATTGGAATCAATTTTAAATTAGAATTGGATATAAAAACCTTTCAATCTTTTGAATATTTTCACTTTAAAAACTTGTTTTCTCATTTTGTCAATTAGATTAATTTTCAATTAATTTGTATAAATTATATTTTTTGAATTTTAAAATTTTAATTACATATTTTGAATCATAAGATTCAAATTTATTAAATATGTTTATTTTATTTTTTTGGGGAAATTAATGGAAAATTTAGTAATATTTTAATTACCACAGTTAAGGGTAAATCTGGTAGTTATGAGTAAAAATAATATTATAAAATACTATAAAATTACTCTAACACTCGTCCTAATTTCATTGTATGAGTGTGTTTAGAAAAAAATCATCCTTATCCCCAAATTATAACATTTTAAGCTACTTGGATGAGAGTATGGCATTTATAGTATTGTATTCAATGAAAAGTCAATTTTGATACACTTTAGTTTTTAAAAAGTGAAAAAAAAATTAATATGAGATTATATAAGGGATATGTTTGACTATAAATATTATTTTTAAATATAAAATTATTATCCTAATAATGGTAATTTATTTATAATATTTAGTGATAAAATAATTACCTTAAATGCAGACATAATGAAGATGTAATAATTATTTAATTAATAGAAGAATCGAATGAATGATATTTAAAATATTAAAATAAATCTAATTTTATATAATTAATTTGATACATGAATTCTATATATTAATGTGACATATTAATTATGAGTTAAAATATTTTATTCTAAAATATCATGTTTTTATGACTTTTTTAAAAATTCATGTAATGGATAGTGTCAAAATTGATACCAAAGATATTTTAAAAGAAATAATATTTTTTTAAATAATATAAATTTACTAAAAAACTAAAATTAGAACAAATAATTTGTATTAAGTTAAATATATCATAAATTACTCATTTATTTGTAGTTTGGAGTTTTATAGTAATTATATTAACCCTTAAAGTGTAACTTACAAAACATCATGGTAAGAATTAAAAGGGTTAAATAAGGGTTAAAAAATATAATGATTAAAAAAATATTAAAATATTGTATATTTTTTATTTTGTTAATTTATTTTGACCCATAATCATTATATATTATAAATAACTCACTTTGGATCCATTTTTTATCATAAAATTAATTTTTCTTAATTTAATATTTTGATGATTTCAAAGAGTTCCCCTCCCCTCTCTTATAAAAGGGAACATATTCTCCTATTTTATTAACACTTCAAAAACTATTTTATTTATAAAATCCCTACCCATATCTCCTCTCAACATAACTCCATTAATCATAGAATCCTCACTTTTTCCATAAATTTAATCAAGGAAGTCTTCTTGTGTAAATAAATAGAAGATGCCCAAAGAAGAGGTAACATTCATCAGTGAACATTTTTGTTTTATTTATTCCTTATAACCCATTAAATTCTTATTATTTCATGTTTATATAATAACATATGTATCATAAATATACATATATGTTTTTATATTAATTTTTCAAACTACACTTGCACACACTTCCAACTAATGGGTAATAAACATACTGTTTTTCTTTATGGTGAACTAATGCCTCACGAAATGATGTCATTTGTTTTTTCTTTATTTCCTCCCATGGTTAGACATTATAATGTAAAATATATTTTTTTATGATATATATATATATTATTTATTTTTTATTTCTCTTTATATAATTATTATATAACATGCAACATCATGCTTTCCATTTTGTGTAAATATAATAACTTCATTTATGGACGTGTAGACTACCGCCTCCTCAAAACGATGTGATTCATTCACATTATACATGGAATGTATGAAGGATTTTTTTAATAAAAATATGTACCATATATGAAAAAAATATGAAATTGGAATTATAATATATATCATTTATTTTACATTCTTTTAAATACGACAAAGAATTGGAAGTAATGTTCTTGCCTATGTATGACTTATCATCTCCGTGAATGGTGCATTTCATTACTTATCCCAAAATATTATGGGTTATTATAAAAACATATATAATGAATATATATTATATTTATATCATGGTTTACATTCTAGAGATGATGAAATCGTGATCTAATAACATTTAGCATATCTAAACATACTCAAAAAAACTAGGAAATTTATGTTATATTTTAATAACATTCTTAAAACAATTATACTAGAGTTTAAAGGATGTTCACCCCAATGGAACGGCAAAGTGGTAAGGAAATTTCTAGTCTCACTTTTATTTCAGTGAAACATATACCTTATTCACCACTATTTATTTCTTGTAGTGTATATACTTACCATTAATATAATATATGATACTTATCATTAATTTTATTTTTGTTTACATATCCATTTTATGATATCCCTTTCATGGTGTTTATGGTTCAAAAGTTACCAAATTGGTAAGGGACTTCATCTCAATCTCCATTCGTTAATACATAGTTTGATGTTATACACCCACATTATTTTATAAGGTGTATATACATCCCATTTGACTTATCAGGTCATTAATATATTTATTATCATGATATTTAATGATTTTTTAAATTTTAATCTATCATTTGTATTATGATTTAAATATTCAATGTGGTATGAGATACCATGAATGCTTAAAGATTTAATTATCGCATATTTTTCTCCTTGCCCATGTTTCTAAAAATGTTTTCAAAAATTCTTTCACTATTCTCAAATTATTGTTTAAAGTCGTTTTTAACCCTTTTTTACTTTTAAATAAAATTAAAATGTATATTTTTTCATTTTCTAAACAAGTTCATTTGGGGAGTTTTTGACAAAAAATAGAGAAGGAATATTTTTTAAGTTATACAGCATGAGTGGCCTTTTCAAAGGTCATGATGCCTTAATGTTTTGAAGCTTTATTAATAATTTTACAAGACTATTTCCAATTAAAATGTTTTATTTTAAATCATTATATCCTTTTAAATAAATTTTTCTGTGTAAAAATATGTATTTCTCTCAAGAAATTCTAAATGATTTTATTAGAGTATTTTAATCTATGTCAACATCCTCTGCTAAATCTTATCCTTATTTGAGGTCAATATCTTATGATATCATTTACCATTTTTAATTGAATGGTTTATGATTTATTTTGATTGTGGATGCCCTATTTTGATACAATTCATGGTTTATGGTTAAAATATTCACATTTCATATATGAGTTTTTCAATATGAATGTTTATGCTTTTTATGTTTCACCCCTTTCATATGAGGAATGCATTGGGATTAGTAAGTGATGGGTGGGGACCTCTACAGACTCTTGATATATCAATAGATCTCATGACACAAAATAGATATGGACTTGGTTGAGGCCTGGCCCAATTATTTTCAGATATAGACTTTGATGAGGCATTAACCATTTATTTTCAGATGTCTTGGTTGAGGCATCAACGATATGTTTCAGATGTACAACATTATACATTCCATTATTGTGATATTAACTATTGATTTCTATTTGATTATTCGACTATTATAATATTAATGGTTATGTTTCTTAGATCATGTGATTATTTAAATGGAAAGTGTTTCAGATATTTACCTTTCTATATTAATTATTACATATTTATTCATAGCTTCTAATGAATGTTTTCCCTTATTTAGCATCTGAGATCACCCCTTTCTTATATTATTTCCAAGATTCCAAGATGTATATTATTATTTATATGAAAGTTTAATCTAGGATAATGTTGATGATATAAAATTATTTACTATATTGTATTTTATATTTTCAATTGTAATGTGAGGTTCATGTATATAATGTGGTTTATAAAACTTCAAAATTTATTGGTCCTTTGGGATTTGAGTCTTGTATCTATGACGATATAATAAAGCGAGTCACTGGCTCTGGGATTATGGGGTTGGGATCATTACATTTGGTATCATGGTAAGTTTAGTGGAAACCTTGGAAATAAGACTTAGGAAAACATAGATTAGAGAACATAACCCTAAGATAGACTTTGAGGATAAGAATATAAAATCATCCTAAAATTTTGGTACGGTGTAGATTATGTGGGTATTCCTCATAATACATCCCTTACAAAATACTACATCTGGATGTGGTTCTAGAAGATATTTACTTAGGGGTAATAACTCTGATAAGGTGAGTCGGTCCGGACTCGGTGTAACCTAGTACATGTGAATGGGTCTCACTTCACACATGGTTTGATACTCCTGGGGGATATTCTTAGGAAAATTCATATTTTATTTACAAATCATTTTAAAGGATTTTAAAAGATAATAAAAATAAATGAACTAGGTTAAACTAGAGGTGTCGTAGATTGAAAATATTGTGTTAATATTTCGACATCCTAAAAGTGATTATATTTTTTTTCCAATATGATAATTTATGATCACATTATGCTTTTTGGTTTTAGGAAATTCCATATTCTAATGGTTAAACTGAAGACCAAGGAAGGACCTATGTGGAAATAAATGGATGAAGTATTTATATATTTGTGTTTTGTTGAAGACCTTAGTTAAAAGGATATTTAGTGATTAAACTTATTTCAAATATGTCTATTATATTTATTTTAGAAGTTATTTTAATATGGTTTTAGGAAAAGGACAACCCGTAAGCTGGGTGAAAACCTGTCGTGTTTGGAAAGGCCAAGGTTTTTGAACCCACAACTGAAGGGCGACCAGGGCGAAGCACCTACCACTAGCCTATGTGAATTCTTGGTTAGCATGACATTATTTAGTTAAAATATCTAACGGATTAGGGTTATTTTGATCATAGGGAAATATTTTTTATCAAATAGAAAACAATGGGATTGGAGAATTGTTTTTTGATTAAGTGATTATTGTTATTTCATATGGTGTTCACTATTTTGGAAATCCTATAAGATTAAGGTTAAAAGAATGAATTGTATTTTGGAGTCAAATATGGTTTTATTGTGGACTTATGATGATTCGGGTTATTTATAGAAATAATTATAAAACCTTATAGATTATGATATTTTGGAAAATAAATTTTTAGTATAATACATAAAGAGTGATTGATGGTATTTGTAAGACTATATGATCAAATCCTTATAATTTTTGGGTTTCAATATTAGTCTAGAATATTTTTTAGGAAGGATGGTTATTTTCTGAATGATTTATATTGAACTTTGTAGTTTTATTGTTGAATATTGGAGATTAGTTTTGGGAATTATCTTTATTTATCATAACCATTTTGGTTTTAATTAATGTATAAAGTGAGAAGGAATATATATTTATACTTTTTTGGATTTTTAAATCCTTAGAAGTTGATTCAAAATCTTCAGGAATTAAAATTCAACTTAAATACTCATCATTTGTAGAAGAATATCATTTTTTGGTGGAAATTGATTAAAGGATGAAACTCTACTTTCCATGTAAGTGTGTTTCCTTATGTTCTTGGTCTATTAAGTAAATTAATTCTTCAACTCTAGGGAAAATATCATGAAAAAAATGTTATCATAGTACCTTATTTTCCTATGAATAAAATGGTCCCTTAGATCATTATAGATTTATAGCTTTTTTATTGTAAACTTTATCCTAACCATGTTTTCTATCACTATCCATCAGAACATGATGGTTAGATTTCTCTTCCAATTCCATGTTTTCATTCATGGAAACCTCGTATGTGTTATCTATGTTAATATTCATACTTACCTTTATTTAGTTTAAATTGGAGGTCTCGTTAACCTTTTTTCTGATGTGGTATTTCAATAAAGATATTTTGAAAAATCAAACCTCTAGTTTTCGATCCTGAGTTTAAATTGCGGGGATGTAATTTGTTGAATGAGTGGAGAATGTAACACCCCAAGACATTAAAATATTTTAATTTTGGAATAAATTTAATTTTTTAGCTAGCTTACTTTATATGAAATACCTTATTAATATTATGATACACATAATAATGAGTTGGATTTCATTACATACAAGGCTGAGTTTTACTGAAAAACAATATATTATTAAAATATTATTATTTAATATAATAATATATAACTTAGTCATCAAGTTGGTAGTTATGAATAGTGTTAACTAACTTATGAAAATATATGGTTGAATTCATTGGTAAAAAATGAATTTTAAATGAATATAGGAACCAACTGAGTATATAGGAAGTGTTTTTATAAAGAGCAATTGTTATGCTTACAAAGTCATTTTATCCTAATAAATTAAATTATTTAATTTTTTTTAAAGGTTGGGGCCGAAGCCTCATTTTTATTAATAAACCAAAGCAAAGACCTCTTTTAACTGGGTAGAGGGAGACCCATTACATAGCCCGAAGGCCCAGTGGGCTTGTAGCCCATTACATAGCCCGTAGGCCCAAATTTTTGGCCAAATTCCTATTCTGTGAATAGTAACCTAGCTGCTACAGTACCCGCACAGTACCTCCGCCGCTACAGTGCCCTGCCGCCACTACAGTACCCGCCGGTCAACAGTACCGCCGCTGCCACAGTACCCGCTACAGTACTTCTACAGTAACCTGCGCCCAATGGGTTTTGAACCCCCATTTTTCATGTAGTATTACGGGGTGCTTACCACTAAGCCAAAACCCAACTACTTAAATTATTTAATATTAGTGAATTATTTTAATTAAATATATATGTTATATATTCAATATAGTGTTTTTGATATTCATAAAATAGATTTGATAGGCATAATATAAGAACAAACCCAATATTTCAAATAAAAAACTATATCTTTATAAAAGCATTTTACCGCCTTTTAATGGAGAACCTATTTTGAATCCATTTTTTCATACTTTTATATAATTTATTTGAAA